>OX297853.1:159958281-161208281 GCA_946477585.1 Cheilosia urbana
TAATTTCACTATTGCTATATTTATTTTGATTAAAGAAAATGTCTCTAGGTTTCAAACCGGTAACTGAGTGTATAGAATTATTTAATTCACGCACTGTTCTAAATATTTCTTCGATAAGTCTTGTTTTATTCTGAATTGTGAATATTCTAGACAGTTCAGTTATTGTACCGTTTACACGTTCTACCTGACCGTTCGCTGTCGATCTGTATACTGGAGTTTCTACTTTAGTTATGTTGTATTTCAAACACATTTGGTTCACCATTTCTGTTTTGAATCCCTTCTCGTTATCTGTCATGAGTCGTTCACATTTTGGGAAATAATTAGATAAGACCTCTTCCATAACGTCGTACAGTCTGTTTCGAGTTTCGATTTCCCGAAGGATTGTATATTTAGAATACTTATCTACTGTTACAAGGAAAGTATACTTGTCGTTGAAGTATATGTCCATATGAATGTGTGTTCCCACATGTGTTGGTATTTCTGAATTATTCAGAGGTTCTCTGATAGGTTTTCTTTCATATTTTCCAAATAGACATGCTATGCATTTTCTGTTGAAACTCTTTGCTTGTTTATTTAGATCGGGCCAGTAATATTTCTCTGAGATTTCTTGTATATTGTTACGTAACCCTCGGTGTGCTCTTTCGTGAGTTACCCTTACAAGTTTTAGTTGTTCCTCCAAATTTGTCACGTCTTGAAGTTTTCTTGGTGTGAATATAAATCTTACTAGTGGGAATTCTTTTTTTATGTTTTCACCATATTTGTATATGTTTTCAAATTTCGTATGCAAAGCTACAATCTTTTGGGGTTGTATAACTTCTTTCATCTGCCTTAGTAAAGAGTCTTTGTCCTTAAACTTTATTATGAGTCTTATTTTGTTACTAAAATAGATTTGTGTTTCGATATTATTTGTTATATCTTCAATAAGTTCGAACTGTGCAGTGTATGCATTAAAAGGCTGATTCACAGTTTTTATTATATCATTAGAAGAACTTTCAGCTGAATGTGCTGTTTCTATGGTAGAAGTATTTATGCGTTGACGTGATAATGCGTCAGCTACAAGATTTAGGTTTCCTGGTTTATAAACTAATTTTGCTCCAAAGTCTTCAATGATTCCCTTCCAACGTTTCAGCTTTGTGTTGGGATTTTTTTCTGATACAGAATATATAAGGCTCTGGTGATCGGTATATATGGTTAAGTCTGCTATACCATATATGTAGTTTCTGAGTTTTTGTAAGGACCATATGATCGCTAATAGCTCTTTCTCGTTTGTGCTATAGTTCTCTTCTGTCTTACTCAGTGTTCTTGACAAGAAGTGTATAGGTTGCTTATTCTGACTTAGTACGGCTCCAATAGCTATGTTGGATGCATCAGTAGTAAGCTCGAATGGTTTACTATAATCCGGTTGAAAAAGTTCGACTTGTTCTTTCAAATAATTTTTTAAAATTCTAATCGCTTCTAATGCTGAATCATTCAGATTTAACTTAATATTTTTACTTTGTTTTTTGTTTACTTTACCGTTATCTCCTCGTAAATATAATGTCAGGGGCTTGGCTATGCTTGCGTATCCTTTTATAAACTTACGATAGTAACCTGTAAGACCTAAAAATCCTCTCAAATCCTTTACCGTTTGTGGGACTGGAAAATTTTCTATAGCTGCTATTTTCTCAGGGTTCGTAGTGATTCTACCATGTCTGATTATGTGACCTAAGTATTCTACTTCTTCTTGAAAAAACTTACTTTTCTCATCAGATATTTTTAATGTGGCTTTATTGAGTACGTCGAATACTTGACTTATGTGCTGTATATGTTCTTCCTCAGATGAAGAATATATCAATACGTCATCAATGTAAACGTGTACGAATTTACCTACAAAGTCTCTCAAAATGTCGTCCACGCATCTCTGAAATATGCTTGGTGCATTTTTGAGCCCGAAAGGCATTCGTTTAAAATGATATTTTGCGCCATTTATAGCAAAAGCTGTTTTTTTCTTTATCATCTGTTTTGATTTTAATTTGGTGGAAACCTGACTCCAAATCTAATGTTGTAAAGTACTTGGCTTTACCTAAATTTTGAATTGTCATGTTGACATCCGGAATGGGGTATCTGTCTGTTACAGTGTGAGCGTTAAGTTTTTGGAAATCAACAACCATGCGCCGTTTTGGTTTTCCTTTTTCGTCCAAACCTTTTTTAGGTACTGTCCATATGGGACTGTTATAAGGACTATGGCTTTTTTCTATTATATCGTCATGTAAGAGTTTCTGTATTTCTTTGTTTACGAATTCGTTATCTGCTATGGGATATGGATATTGTTTAACATAAACCGGATTATCATTGGTCGTCCTAATGCTTGCTTCTATAGTATCTGTAAAGGGTAACGGTCCTATGCTGTTATTAATCTTCATCAGTCTATCTATGTCTGCTTTATAAATATTATTTTCCCCAATTATGTAATTAATTTTCTGAATAGATTCGACACTGCTTATGGTAGTTAGAGTCATATTACTGAAATTTATTTCCGCGTTTAGAACTTTAAGTCCTTCATATCCTAATATCATATCAAAAGACTGAATATCCTCTAATTCAAAAAATGTTATATTTTTCTTTAATATCCTAACTACTTTCTTTGTATCTACCATAGAATAACCATGCATTGTTTTTATTTTTATAGGTTTAATTTTAATTTTTTTGCTAGAATCGCATTTTCTATTAATGTAATTATGGGTTGCACCAGTATCAATAAGAATTTTATAAATTTTCTTAGAAATAGTACTAGTTAAATTTAAGCAGGGCAACCCGTCTACTAGTTTAAATGATCTATTCTTATGTTATTATTTACCATACATTCCGTTTCATCTGCTTCTGCATATGTACTGCTGACATCGTCTCTGCGTTGTTGTCGGGAGTTATTTACTCTCTGCTGCTTGAAGTTCTGCTGATAAGATCGTTGCGGTCTGTTGTGTGTGTTGAAACTCCCGCTGTGTTCACGTTTCGCTGGTGGATTATATACATCGGGTTTGTATTGATTCCAATTTTGTCGCTGTGCATGTACAATTTGTCTCGAGTTTATCTCCATCGGCTGTGGTCCTTGATTGTGTTGCTGCATATTATCGTATTGCTTCTGGGGTTGATAATTCGTTGTTTGGCTCGAATAATTTGGTCTTCTTTCGTTTCTGCGTTCATGTGGCATATTTTTGTGGTGCTTATCCTGAGTGAGATGTAAATGCCTGTGCACATTATCATGTTCTATTCTGCGAGCAATTGCGAATGCGTGTTCTAGATCATTTATTGTAGCTGAATATAATGATCCTCTTGTAAAGTTGTCACTCATACCATCAATGAATATACGAACTGCGTCGTCGTTAGCATTTTTAATTAGTCTGTCGATTATATTCGGCGGATCACCTGACATAGTGATTTTTGATATTATTAAATTGAGATTTTTATTTATCTCGTCGTGGTATTCAGACAGTGTGCTTCTTTTTTGCGTGATGGCTTTCATCATGTCTTGTAGCACGTATAGAGGTTCTTGATTAGAGTACGTATAATCTAATCTGTTACGTATCGCCTCAAAATTAAAAATTGTGTTATAATTAGTTAACACATTCGCGGCTGCACCCTGTATTTTACTTTTCACTATAGTCAATGCTGCTGCGTACTTACTGTGTGTTTTGAAGTTTTTAATGCTGTCCATTAATCTGGATGCTTCTTCGCGCCACGACCGATAATTTGATTGATCGCCGTTGAAAATAGGTAGGCTTTTAAATGCGTCTAACTGTATTTCACTACCATCTGTATATGTGGTTCTTATTTCTTCTAGCACAGGTATGTTTGGTACTATGCCTAATCCAGATTTTACTTCATTTAGTTTTGTTTCTAAATTAGTGTTTATTTGATTTTGGTTAGTTATTATTGCTGCTAACCTTGCATTCTCTGTGCGTGTGTGCTCTAGGGTTTGTGTTACTGTGTTGCTCCTGGTTTCTAAAGCTTCTAATCTTGCCATTAATACTGCGAGTTGTTCCATTTTGAACTCGTGTCTGTTGTCGTCGAATTTGTGTGTTTTTTTTCTCCACATATACACTTTCACTGAATTGCTTTGCTGCTTCGTACGAAGAAGCTATATTTGTACCTGCTATGCTAGGTAATTCTTGTAACCGGTAACGCGAGTGTTCTGTTTATACTAGATTTCACTACTTGTTCCCGAGGTCCGCTCGATTGAAGTTAAAAAGTATATTTAACCTCCTGGCAGGATCGCCAATTAAAACACTTGTTTCTTACTTTTAAAATTAAACAATATTTATTTGGAACTATGTCCTTTATTATTGAAATACTTTTTACTAATTCTAAAAGGAGCTTAAGGCTACTATGTAGTTACAATAAGACTGTTGATAAATTCATCATACAGTCGTATTTATATACTTTTCTTATCTATCTACAAGGAGACCCAAGCGTACAATCGTCTTGCTTGATAATGAAGAAGAGATAATATTCCAACATTGTATACAAACGATATTATCTCTTTTACATATGTTATCATTGTAGCGTTGTGTGCAGGACTGTACTAGAGACTAAAGATATCATTGAATACAAATAATGTTATCTTTTTTCTCAATATGTTTTGCTATGGATACTTAACTCGCGCTGCTTCCATTTTATGATCGGCATTCTCGACCTTCTGAGCAGTCTATTCGGAAGATTGTGACCAAATTTCGCACCAAATTTACTTTGTTGGACATTAAACCACCAACACGTTTACGTACTGTGCGTAGTGAAGAAAATATTGCGGCCGTATCAGCTAGTGTGACAGAAGACCGCGAAATGTCGATTCGGCGCCGTTCCCAGCAGTTAGGCCTTTGTTACAGCACTACGTGGAAAATTTTGCGGAAGGATTTGTGCGTAAAGCCTTTTAAGATACAGCTTGTGCAAGAACTAAAGCCAGCCGACCTACCACAACGCCGAATTTTTGGTGAATGGGCTCTTGGAAAGCTGGCCGAGGATCCGCTTTTTTATCGAAAAATTGTGTTCAGCGATGAGGCTCATTTTTGGTTGAATGGGTACGTAAATAAGCAAAATTGCCGCATTTGGAGTGAAGATCAGCCAGAAGCATTGCAACAGCTACCAATGCATCCCGAAAAAGCCACTGTTTGGTGCGGTTTATGGGCCGGCGGCATTATTGGGCCATATCTTCAAAGATGATGCGAATCGCAGCGTTACTGTCAATGGTGAACGCTACCGAGCGATGATAACAAACTTTTTTTTGCCCGAAATGGAAGTTCTTGACTTGCATGATATGTGGTTTCAACAAGACGGTGCCACATGCCACACAGCACGCGAAACAATGGCGCAATTGCGAGGCGAGCTTGGTGAACAGTTAATTTCACGTTTCGGGCCGGTCAATTGGCCGCCTAGATCGTGCGATTTGACACCATTAGATTATTTTTTGTGGGGGTATGTCAAGGCTAATGTGTATAGGGACAAGCCCGCTTCGATTGACGCACTGGAAGCCAACATCCATGCATTCATTCGTGAGATACCGGCCGATATGTGTGAAAGAGTATGACAAAATTGGACTCAGCGGATGGACTACCTGAGACGCAGCCGCGGTCAACATTTGCATGAAATTATCTTTAAACATTAAATTGCAAGGTTCAAACTATCGATTCAAATAAATATTTCATTCATTTTTTCGAATTTTTTGTGTTTTTTTTTTTTTTAAAGTTCTAAAACTCTTAAAAAATCACCCGTTACGTCGCTATATTGGAGTGGAGTAATTCCACACATTTAACTTGCGGGGACGGAAATGCGTCACTGTGTTTTATCATTGCATACGTTTTTATCATTGCATACGTTTTTATCATTGCATACATTTATGAACTGGGGCATATTAATTTCAGGCTTTTTTTGATGTGAAATAAAGCATGTTTTTCATATATGATGGTCTCACATTTCTTCCCTGTGACGGATATCTCGAGGAAATTCGGTGCCAAATCTTTCGTGAATTACCAGGCACGCAGAAACCACAGCTGGACAACAACTAAAAAAAAATGTCATAGACCAGCACCTCTACAATATGCAATGCAAGCCGAATGAAATTCCAATGACACTTTCATTTACTGTGTAACAGTTGATGTCATTTAACTTGCGGGGATGGAAATGCAAACGGGTATTTGTTATTTCATAATATATCAAGAATACGGTTATTACAATTCCCTCTTTTCTCAATGACGTGTATCAAGCCACACACATACCGCACGCACGGTGTTTACACATACACATATTTCGGGACTGTTGGATACAGTCGTACCATTTTTTTTTTAAATGCATTTCACTAGCTTTACATTAAATTTATTCCAGGAAACTAAACCTAAGCCAGTTTGTAATTTAAAAACACAAGTAGATTGGCAGGTAGCTAGGTAAATGGGTGCTCTTGTGGCGGTTGCAACGGTTTTACGTAGATCATCAGTTGGGTCCATTGTGTCCAGTTATGGAAACCATCCAGTGCAACCTGTTTAAGGACAAGAAATGAATCTCATGGGTTCTTAAAGTTCCGTTGTAACCTGATCGCTGGTCCTCTAGTTTGTGCTACGAGTAGCTAATGATATGAAGTCTGTATATCTACTTGAACCACCCAGATTTGAGTATGAATCTCAGGAGTACTTTGAGATCTGGGGTCGAATCGCCACTTCCGTGAACGAGCTACACGTTCACGGAATCAAGTTGGTTTTACATGTGAAACAAAAACAAATTCCGTCACAAAATGCTCGTGCACGGAGGACGCGATTCGACCCCAGCATTCTTCAAATCATTTAGGTCATTGAGGAAGTAACTGTTGAGAATCCTCTGTCTGCTATTTTCAAGGACTGGGCATTCGCAAAGTAGGTAGCGAACAGATTCTATTTCCTCAACGTCCCTAACAGCTTTTGCAAAAATCATTATTGTAATGCTTTACTGAGATATAGTATTTCAAGTTTCGGTTTAGAACAAAAAGACTTTTTGTTTTTACTAATACAGATGCTTCAAAGTTTTTATTTAAAATTCCATTGGAGGATGGTTTGGTTAACCTCTAAGGTGGAAAGCGCAATTCAGAGTGAGGTTAACCAACCATGAGGTTGAAACAAGAAAGCAAGTCATGAGAAACGTCATTTGACATAATAATAAAAAGGTTGCCGTTGTTCAACCGAGTTGCTGATGCAACAGCTTCCCTCACATCTAATTTACGGATAATATGTGACTCGTTTGAAGCGTAAACGCTCGGATCTTCTGGGTGTATTTTCATTTGATACTGCCTTCTGACTGGAGGGGATCCCTTGTTTACTGGCAGATGCTGATGGAGAAGTTAAGTCCACGGGGCTTGTAGTAGTAGGCCTTTCCAACGCCAATGTGTCGTTTGAAGGAATTGTTCGTGGTGAAATTGGATGATTACTTTCTGCAATTAGATTTTCAGAACGATTATTAACTAAAAGATTACCATCAACTGCTCCGTCATGAATGTCTAGTGATGCCTTATGATCTTCTCGATTACGAAGTTGGTTTTGGTGTCTTCTGTATTCGCCACTATCAGAGTGCACGATATACATTTTCCGACCAAGGATTTTCGAAATGACACCGGGCATCCACTTATGTTTTTTAAGGTATTGACGGAAAAATACCGGTTGTTGTAGCAAGAATTTGGTGTTATTCTCGCCTGGTTTAGTAGCATTGGGTTTATCTGGAACCATAGCCGCTAGCAACGTTCGATGGATTCGACCATGCAACTTCTCAGCTGGTGAAATTCCTTCACTGTCTGGTGTCGAGCGATATGTTGCCAAGAAAATGGCCAAAGCATCATCATCTGGAGTTGAACCCTCCAGGATTTTAGCCAACGACGTCTTAAATGTGCGTACCATACGCTCCGCGGCACCATTAGATTCCGGGTTAAAAGGTGCAGACGTTAAATGTTGGATCGAATTTCTCCTGCAAAACTCTGCGAACTCCTTCGACGCAAATTGCGGCCCATTGTCGGAAACCAAAGTCTTTGGCAGACCCTCCAACGCAAAAACAGATTGCAACGCGTGTGTGGTTGCGAGTGATGTAGTTGATGTCATCTTGATTACGAACGGAAATTTGGAGTTGGAGTCGACCACGATAAGCCACATGCTCTTCTTAAATGGCCCAGCAAAATCCACGTGCAGTCTTTCCCAAACCTCTGCAGTGGTTGGCCAGCTGGAATATTCTTTTGGCGCACGACTGGCATGTAATTGACACTCAAGACACTCCTTCACTGTCATCTGTATCTGTTGGTCAATACCAGGCCACCAGCAGTACCGTCTCGAAATCTGCTTCATCCTAGTCATGCCCCAATGTCCATGATGAATCATCTGCAACACTCTTTGTTGTAAGGCTTTAGGTACCACCACTCTACAAAAACTCTCGCTCTGAAAAAGAAGAACATCAGTACACACACATAAACAGAACTTTCTACGGAAAAACGGAAGTAACTCGGTCTCAGAAGCAGGAATAAAATTTGGCCAGCCATGCTGCACATACCACTTGACCTTCTTTATTAATTCGTCACATTTTGACGCCGCAGCGATGTCCGCCACATTAACCGGAAAATTCTCCAGCACGTTGTCTATGTGATGAACTCTATCTTCCTCTGACTTGTCGAACTCCTCATCTGGTCCTTGGGGTAAACGGGACAAACAGTCCGCATTTCCATGCGATTTTGTAGGTCTGTAACGAATCGTGTATGTATAGCTCATAAGCGTTATAGCCCACCTCTGCAAACGATGAATGGTCATGACAGGTAGTTTTTTATTCGGGCTGAAAATGGTGACCAAAGGTTGATGGTCCGTAATTAACTCGAATTGTCGGCCGTAAAGATATTGGTGGAACTTTTTCACACCATAAATGATTGATAGTGCCTCTTTCTCTATCTGGCTATACCCCTTTTGCGTCTCCGTAAGCGTTTTCGAAGCAAACGCGATGGGCTTCTCTGTTCCATCGGGATAATGATGGGAGATCACCGCTCCAATGCCATGCGATGAGGCGTCCGTGGCTAGAGAAAGAGGCAAATCGTTTTGAAAATGTACCAAACTCGAAACTTTCATGATTCTCTCTTTAAAATCATCGAACGATTTTTGCTGCTGATGACCCCAGATGAATGGTACGTCTTTGGATCTTAGCTTGTTAAGCGGTGCCGCTAGCTGTGCAAAATTAGGTATAAATTGGTTGTAATAATTTAACTTACCCAGAAAAGCTTCCAAATCTTTAAGATTTTGTGGTTCTGGTAAGTTGTTGATGGCTTTTACTCGCGTCTCTGAGGGCCTTATTCCTTTTTCGTCAATTATGTGCCCTAAATATTCAATTTCGGGCTCAGCAAATTTGCATTTAACCAATCGGCATTTCAAACCATGTTCCTCGAAGCGTTGGTATAGTGTCTTAAGATTTTTTAGGTGTTCATCATTGCTTCGGCCTGACACGATGATGTCATCTAAATATGAAACGCAAAAATCTAGATCCGCTGTCAGTTGCTCCATGTAACGTTGGAAAATCCCGGTCGAGCTTGCGGTCCCGAAAGGAAGACGCTGATATTCGAACAAACCAAGATGTGTATTGATGACACAAAGACGCTTGGATGCATCGTCAAGTGGAATCTGAAGGTAGGCGTCAGAGAGATCGATCTTAGTGAAAAAACGACCACCTTGTAACCGACAAAACAATTCTTGTATCCGAGGAACTGGATGTCTATCTATTTCCAACTGCGGGTTTATGGTGACCTTGAAGTCACCACAAAGTCGAAGATCTCCATTCTGCTTCCTGACAACCACGATGGGGGCTGCCCATTGACTGGTTTCAACTGCTCGCAAGATACCCAAATTTGTTAACCTCTCAATCTCCTTCTTAACAGCATCTTGTTGAGCAAAAGGCACTGGCCGGTACTTAAAATATCGTGGATGACTGTCAGGTCTCATCGTGAGATGGGCAGTGAAATGTTTGCTACAGCCGAGTTCGGGTGCGAAAACAGATTTGTACTCTGCACAAAGTGCATGTGCCTGTACTGCGAGCCGATCACGAGATCCGTCTGACAGCTGCAAAATTTTCTCCTCACTTGGATACTCAACTTTGAACTGAAAAGCTTCAAACCAATCGAGTCCCATGATATTTGAAGCACTCGTACTGTCGACTACGAGCAAAGTCAGCTGCCTCCTCTCGTCACGCCACTGCACCGCAACAACGGCTTCACCTTTTATGGGAACGGGCATATCACCATATGCTTTGAGAGAGCGAGTTGTGGGTACCAACTTTAAATCGCTGATCTCTCGAAAGCTCTCCAGTCCGATTAGCGAAGAAGTAGCCCCTGTGTCCACCTGAAAAAAAGTTGGTGTATTGTTTATGTCTAATCGTATAAACATCTTGCGCCCTCTTCGCTCCATCTCCCAAGCAGACGACACTTCATCTGACGTTGAAAATAGTGTTTTCTTTTTGGATGTCCCTTCCACCAGCTGACAAATAGAGTGTGCCGATTCCTGCTCTTTTTTCCTATTCTCTGGGCTCAGTTTCTTTTCACCACGTCCACGTGATTTTGTTCGTCTATACTTCTGATTTTTTCTCGTGCCTGAAATTGCACCTTCAGGTCGATGTGCTGCTGACAAACATACGTTTTTGATGTGACCCTTCTTACCGCAGATATCACATACTGAACCCAAATGACGACAATCGCTTCGATCGTGGTGTATATTGCAACCTAGACAAGACCTTCTTGCTTGGCTGTCATTAGACTTCTTGAACTTATTGGTTGCAATAACTTGGTTGACCTCAGCAGAGGAAATAGATTTTCCTTTGTCTTTCAGGATGTCACTTGCAAGTTGAGTGGACTCATAGGCGGTGGCGATATCCTCAATCTCTTCCAGTGTAGGATTTTTCTTCTGAGTAGCTGCGTTTCGTACTGCATCATGCGGAGTGTGAAACACTATCATGTCGCGTATCATCATGTCTGCATATGACTGACTGCAGCCTTCCTTACCGCAAACAAAAGCGCAGCTCCTTGCCACTCCTCTTAAATCCGCGATCCACTCCGCGTACGACTGGCTGGGAGACATTTTTGTGCGAAGAAATTTACAGCGCGAAGCCAAAACATGCAATTTCGTCGAAAAATGGCGAGTTAGTTTTTCCGTAAGTTCCTTAAAAGTGTGTGTACTTACGTTCCATTGTAGGTACTTCGCCAATACTCGTCGCCACGATGTAATGCTTTACTGAGATATAGTATTTCAAGTTTCGGTTTAGAACAAAAAGACTTTTTGTTTTTACTAATACAGATGCTTCAAAGTTTTTATTTAAAATTCCATTGGAGGATGGTTTGGTTAACCTCTAAGGTGGAAAGCGCAATTCAGAGTGAGGTTAACCAACCATGAGGTTGAAACAAGAAAGCAAGTCATGAGAAACGTCATTTGACATAATAATAAAAAGGTTGCCGTTGTTCAACCGAGTTGCTGATGCAACAATTATGAGGTATCCACAGCCGTTCCGCGCGTACCCCTATCCCGCAGTTTCCAGTATTGACCCCCGTGAGTATGCCATGTGTTGTCGAATGCACTTCTGCAGGCATATAGTGCCACATATGCCTTCTTGATGCGATGGGATTACGTCCAGATATCTCGCTGTCTTTGAAATTTCCAGATCCACCTTGCAGATGGGCAGACTAGGAGGTGTTTTTCTACGCAAGCGGTGTAGACAGTGCTGCCAGATGAAAATCGGAAACATTTTTTTTCAAGATTTTCTTCAAAATAAAAAAGGAAAAAATATAAAATAAAATTTTTCATTTCATTTCTTTTTCTTTTATTGAAATCAGAAAAATTGGCTTCACTTAAGCGCTACAAATCCCTTGTAAAGATTAAACTTTCAACTATTCCAGTTCTCAAACTATTACGAATTTTTATTCATTTAAATTTGCACCAAAAAAAACAAAAAAAAAAATATTCTTTCAATATTTGCAAAGGAATGTGGAAGTGACAAGATATGGAAAATAAAATCTATTAAGATTGTATATGCGAAGTTTCTATTAGCTGGTTTTACTCCTTAAACTTTTTTTTAAAAACATACTACATGAGTTATTTTATCAAATTCGTTTAAATTCGTGTGCCTTTGATGGAAACGTTAGTTCGACTCGCATTTACATAATAATGGAATTGATATAAAACGTTTTTCTTCAATAGAAAAGGTTGTTTTAATTTTTGTTAGATTTAAAAAATTCTTAATATCAAAAATCTTGAAATTTAATGAATTTGAGGTAAAATGTCTTCGACATATTCTGTAACTCAAAAATCTTTGAAAAAAAGATATATCTTGTAATCTGGCATCAATGGGTGTGGATGGAAGTCAGTTTTTTTATGCGTTGTATTTATTTTATCGCTGTATATGTTTTTATTTCGGATTGACTTGCGGCATGGATATGGATAGATACTGCTAAAGCGATGAAGGTACGAGGTAGTTACTCCTGGACAATTAACTTGGAAGCTTCAGGTTATAAACTCATAGTCATTTTTTATGCGTTTTTTTTTTTGTGTTTTTAAGGCTTTTTTTTTAAATCTTTAATAAGGGCTTCAGTTCATCCACAAAATTATTTAAAGTGACACCTAAAGAAGTTTAAAATTCCTTAGAAACAGTTGCAAAAAGAACGCGTCAAATGTAAGTTTTAAATATACATCAAATAGCACTTTGGAAAGTGCATCAAAAATGTGTCAAAAATTGCATATAAAACGCGTCAAAATCGAGTAAACAGAACTCCAAACCTAAATGCCCCAACAACTTTTCAAAAACGCGTAACAAACGAGTCGGCGCAGTGGCTTGGTGGTTAGTGTGTTGGACTACTAAGCGAGGGGTACCAGGCTCGAGTCCCGCAAAAACCCAAACTTAGAGGTTTTATTCCACTGCGCCACCTCTTGCGAACGTCTGACAATCATCCGAGGGTATAAATGTCTTGAAAGAGCTTCTCAATTAGCCGTTTGGAATCGGCATACAATTTATTCGTTTCAAAAATTAAAAACTCACACAAATCGACGAATCGTTGTGAGAAGCTAGGCCCGTTGCGCCAGCTATTTATTTTATTTTTATAACAAACGATTCAGGAACGGCGCCAAAACGCAGGAAAATGATTCAAAAACCTTGGAGGTAAAAACACCGCCTTATGCACAGCGTCCTTTCCAAATAACTAAATTATGTTGTCACATATTATAGTTCGCTGTTTTTCGGCATAGCCTTGAAAAACAAAAACTTATTATAATAACGAGTTATTTTGCAATCATTTTCACGCGTGCAATCGTACATGCTGTCAAAGGTTCGTATTGTAAAAAGCGATACTTGAAGCTCAGTCTCACAGAATTTAACCAAAAAATTTTATTTATTTCGCTTTTCGACTTCGGTATAGGAAGACCGTAGTGTAGTAGAGTCACAGTCGGTGCTGAGGACATGGAAAAACCATTTCTGCAGACTGCTAAACGGCGAAGACGACACAAATTCCGCTGTCAGGCAGAACGAGCCATTCAACCTGGACGATGAAAGCCGAGATATCCGTCCACCTGACCAAAATGAAGTGAGGATAGCAATATCTAAGCTAAAGTCCAACAAGGCTGCTGGACCGGACGGCTTAACTGCCGAGCTGTTTAAGGCAGCGGGAGATGACCTGGTAGAGAGCATACACCAACTCGTCTCCAAGATTTGGTCAGACGAAAGTATGCCTGATGAATGGAACCTCAGCATCGTTTGCCCGATCCACAAGAAAGGAGACTCTCTAAACTGCGCCAACTATAGAGGCATCAGTCTCCTGAACACTGCGTATAAAATCATGTCTGCTATACTGTGTGAACGCCTGAAACCATTCGTCAATGACCTGATAGGTCCCTATCAGTGCGGTTTTAGGCCCGGTAAGTCCACGACCGATCAAATATTCACACTACGGCAGATCCTGGAGAAAACCCAAGAAGTCCAGATCGATACTCACCATCTTTTTATCGATTTTAAGGCCGCATATGACAGCATTTATAGAGACGAGCTATACAGAGCCATGTCTAGTTTTGGCATCCCTGCCAAACTTGTCAGATTGTGCAGAATGACGACGCTCGCTGCTCCATAAAGGTCGAAAACAATCTCATCGAGACCTTTGATGTCAAAAAAGGATTAAAACAAGGTGACGCGCTGTCATGTGACTTCTTCAACATCATTCTTGAGAAGATTGTGCGAAACTCGCAAGCCAACACCAGAGGCACAATCTTCCAAAAGTCTGTGCAACTGCTTGCATATGCAGACGACATTGACATTGTTGACAGAACACCTGCGTTTGCAGGTATTAGTACAGAAGCGGCAAAAATGGGTTTAATGGTGAATGAGCGCAAAACAAAATATATGCTGTCAACAAGAAGGACACACAACAGCGACGAATCGGACAGAACGTCACGATAGGCAGCTATAACTTTGAGGTAGTTAGGGACTTTGTCTACCTCGGCTCCGCTATAAACTCTGAGCGAAGAATCACACTTGCCAACCGCTGTTTCTTTGGCCTAAGAAGGCAACTGAGAAATAAAGCCTTGTCAAAAAACACTAAGGAGACTCTATATAAGACCGTCATCATCCCAGTCCTACTCTATGGCGCAGAAGCATGGACGCTATCAAAGGCGGATGAAGATCTCCTCGGTCGTTTTGAACGCAAAATTCTTCGGGTGATTTTCGTTTTTCGGTCCCGTTTGCGTTGACGGGCTTTGGAGGAGAAGATTTAACAGCAAACTCTACGAGCTGTATACAGCGACATCGACCTGGTCAGAAAAGTACGCATTAGTCGTCTAAGATGGTTAAGATGTAGACCGAATGGACACCAACGCTCCGGCCCGGAGAGTCTTCGATTCCAACCCGGAGGGATAACGCAGTAGAGAAAGACCTCGCCTTAGGTGGCGCGTTCAAGTGGAAGGGGACCTCAACCAACTTGGTGTGCGCAACTTGAGGCAGTTAGCGAAAGATCGCGCTAACTGGAGAGGCGTATTGGTTGAGGCCCAGGTCCACCCCAGACTGTAGCGCCACCTTAAGTAAGTAATAGGAAGACGGTACACCTACGGTTTATTGGCGAAAATTCCTGCCGAAATATGAGTCATCTCAGGTATTAAAATTTGGTATCTATGACAACGACGTTAATCAATCGCCAAGAGGTAAATTTTCGTAAGCCTTCTAATATTTTAACGTGCTTTCCGGCATGAAATAAAAGAAAACGTTCTCCCAAATGATCAAGCTTCTCAACTCCTAAGTCGACCCTAAACAAAATAGAAAACTTAACCACGCATGTAGGTACACATCAACAACTCATTGAGATTGTCTGCCAAAGGCTTTCACAAGATGCCATATCTGCAAGCATTAACGCCTACATTGTCCCGTAATGAGCCTGATTTATCCAAGCAAACTTAGCTGAAGTTGTAAAAACTTTGTGTGCATATTATGGTGCTATAGAAATTAATGTGAACCCAGGAGAATGTAAATGCAGAAAACGCTCTCCAACAGTTGTCATCAGTAAATAAAGGAAACAACAAACAAAGCGCTTTGTGCACCTTCTTGTGTATCTCCTTAGCACATGCTCGTGCAATGTTCATGTGGCGGTCGGTTGGAACTGTAAGGGGATACCTTGGGGCATATACCCGGTTTGCATTGCCATTGTTCCCGGTTTATTGTTATCCCATTGCCATAGTGTTTCGCTCTGCGGGGTTATTTTTTTTTTATTTTCCCACACACACTTGATTTTTTTTTTTCCCCAAAACAATAAATTTCCATAAAGAGCGCATTTGTCAAGGTGTTTTCGTAACAGGTTTGTGCTCCTATATATCTTGAATGTGTTTTTTTTTATAGCGAAGTGCACAGAAGGTTCTAACAATTTTTTTTTTAATATTTCTACCTTCGCATGGGTACCTATTTCGCAATAATATTTTCCATATTTCTCAGATTGTCGAGATATTGCTTATTGTTTTAGAGTGCTTCGTAGACAGTAAGTTCTAAGATGGTTATGCCTCTATCTCTAGGCATGTGTAGAAGAACTGTAGACGCTTGCCTCAATGTCAGACAATTTGCTTGGGAAAATTTCAAATGGGCTACAAGGATGCGGATTTTTTCATACAATTGAATTTGGCACGATTTGGAGGGGGTTTTGTGGTAAGGTATATACGAAATGTTGTTAACTACAAAAACATACATCTGTAAGCAAACGCTTTGCTTGGAAACAGGACACTTTTACGACCTATACCAATAATTCTTCATCAGACCCTGTATGGTTTGAAATGAGAGCTGCGCTTGCAGCTTGGAATGCTATTCTAAGCATGAAACATTTTCTCATAAAATAATAGGCTGCGCCTAGCATTGCGATTAACGATAACACCAAAAAACGTTAGGTATATTTATTTTCCTCGGCTTTGTACACTAGATAATCCAGGCTAACTGGGCCCTATAACAATCAAATTATTTCGCCTTAGTTTTCAGACTGTCGGAACTTTGAAAATTGCAGCCATTTCCTACTTATTTTTACATAACAGATTAAGCCCGCTTTATTACAGAAAATATGACCATCCGAACATAGTTTTTGACTGCGTTAAAGTTATCAAGCAGTTTTTAAAATGTTTGTAAAAAATCAACGTCTTTTAGATTAGGTACTTACTGATATTATACGATGTTTTGTACTCGTGTATGTTTAACAAAGTATGTAACTAAAGATTTCTAAAATAAAAATCGAATCCCCGTAGTATTACAAAAAACAACAAAAACTTGTACGCATTTCCATTTTGCACACCTCATTAATCCCATAAGCAATAATCAATAACTTAAGACGCAGGCCGTTTCCAATCTACATTCAGGGAGAGAATATATCTAATAACTGAAAACCATCGACCCAAATACCTTTCGAAATAATTCTACCGGAGTAGTTCTAGTTATGCGTGTTAATCATAATCCGTATTCATTTCCCACCCCAAATAAGCGGAGCATATCGGTTTATTCATATCGAATTAAGTGATGGAAATTTCCGAGAGACTGCCTAGGGTTTTAGTGAAATGGAATTAAAATTAATAGTAGGTATAGTATTGGAATTTATTTTTATGTGTATGTATATGGATTTGTTTGGACTTTTTTTTTTTTTTTTAATTGTTCTTTTTCTTTGCCTTGTTTATGTTAGTGGACATAATATCTTATACCTTTAAACGAGCTATTCTTGTATGTATGTAGCCATCAATTAGCTTTCTATAACCTCGCTGAAATTTGATATATGGGGGTTTTCGGGGGTAAACAATTGATCTAGATTTGTCTTATGTTTGGCAAAACGCGTGTTTTTGAGTCTTCATGCGTTTTGAGTTTATTTTTCTGACTTTACTGCCTTTTACTCGCCATTACACAAACAATTCTTAATCAATACAAACAAAACAAAATACTTAGGAGTCAGCTTTCTATGACCTCTAGAAGCTGAGCTACAACCTAAAATCTAACATTAAAAAAATAAATTTATTTACTGAAATCGAATATTATCAGCAGCCGCGGCTCTTGATCGTTGTTCTGCTTTGGAGTGGTTGGGTGGCGCACATCGCACAAGCACGTTCATATGAAAAAAAAAAACAGCGACAATATGTTTCTGGGGAAATGCGCAGATGGCTGATGACGTGTGGTGTGGTGATGGATGTATGGTGGAGGTGCTGTATATAGAAATTGAGTTCATGGTTTTTGTTTTAATGGTTGTGGTGATGGATGTATGGTGGAGGTGCTGTATATAGAAATTGAGTTCATGGTTTTTGTTTTAATGGTTGTTATAGTACCTACGTTGATACCTAAAGTAAAGAATTATTGAAGAATTCAAGAAGTAAAGACGATATACCTAGGTGAATTATGTTGTTTGATTTATTGAAGTGAAACTTCTAATGTGACTTCCAAAAAGGTTGCGTTTAACGTTCAACGCTCCTGGGGAGGGGGAATAGAAAGAGACAGAGCGAGAGTGAATACGTGGCACTCGAAAGCATGGGCTTAGTATACCTGTTACAGGCCAGCGCGACCGTTAGCAACGAGTAGCGTCCTCATTATTTGATTTACTTGTTTTAGTTTGAAGCACATAATAATTTAATAGGGTAGTATTTTTGAAGTGAAACTTTTCCAACATTTCGTATCTCACTTTAGTTATCAGTATAGAGAGTATAACTGTCATGAAAAAGCTTCTCAATTGGCCGTTTAGACTCGACATAAAATTGTAGATCCCTTCCATTCGTTCCAAAAGTGAAAAACTCACACAAAACGAATGCTTGTGAGAAGCTTGTCCTAAGGTCTTTACGGATTTGTTGCGCCAAATATTTCTTTATTTTTAAGTTGCACATAAATAACCTGTTGAACAAATACATGGGGGTTTCTTTGGAAAAAATAGCCAAAATAGCCAAATTTTCGAGATGTGGTCTGGGGAAATATTTTTACCGTCTGGCAATGCTACATTGACTAGTAATTTACCGGTCAAGGTTCTCCCCCTAGTTTTTAAAATGCCACCTACGCAGATAATAAAGTAAGCAGAGAGCGCACAAGGTAGTCCTGGTAAAAGCCGTGTGATTAAAAACAAAAACAAAAGGTTGCAAAAACCCAGTAAAAAAACGAGTCTAACTTTAGGTGCAACCTACAAATAGTGTTGCCGTTTTGCACCACATTGTAGCGTTTAAAAAAATAAAAGCAACAAAAAATGGATAGTCGGGACTACCAAGTAGGATGATGCTGATGGCACGTAAGCTAAGCTCCCTCCAGTAGTCAGCCCTTGGATTACAAAGTTAGTCCCTTGGTCTTTTTTCCAAGCAAAAAATATGATCCCCTTAGATTTTGGAAAAGTGATACAAATACTAATCCATTTAATGTATTTGCATTTTGTGATTATTCCTATGTTATTGACAGTTTATTTTACTTGTTGCTTAACTGAAATGTTAAAAATATGATGTTTAAATAATTAAGAGAGGGGCCTACCTGTGGCTGACTATACGGACGACTGCGTTAATTTTATTTTTCATAACTGAGTATGCAAAATGAATGGCAACTTCAGTCTGACTTGATTCGCGCAAAAATTTCGATCAATTTTCTATAGGCCTTACCAATAAACGTTTTTAATTTCTACTCTAAATTTTAATAGTTCCCAGTGGCTTTATTTTCCATAAAATTTTTCCGATTGTGGGCTTCCGTAAAATAAGTCGAAACCAAAATTTGTTATTAGTATAGCGCTATGTTTTTCAGTAGTCATTCGTCAGCCCTCCTGTACATTTACTACAGAAATTGGGGCTGACTATCAGAGACAATACTGAGACCCCCAACTTCGACCGATTAACAGTTATTTGCCTACAAGCTAGATTTTACGCTCCCAAAAAGTTTAGGTGCGCTAGTATTGTTGCATAGAAATTCGTATTGACAAATGTCAAAAATCCTCTCAACCAACACATTCGCACCTAATCTTTTTACATTTCACTGTGGGCAAAGCAAAACGGATAGGAATTGGCGTACACGGATAGGACAACAAAATGGCGGATTCCTGGCAAAAATTGAGGGGGCCAGCGGCAAGAGGATTGTGAGTTGGGGGTCTCAGTATGATTTGTTTATGCTGACTATGTAAGACACGGTTCCTTTAAACGTTCGCCAGTTGTCAGCCCCCCAGTTCTTATTAAAAAGTGTAAATTAGATTGGGGCTGACTACTGGAGTTAAGGGACTGACCACTCGCAAATCATACCCTCTTCACTTATTTTATAAACACATAGTTTGCATTAGGTAGCTTATAAATAGTATTTTACAATCTACAGACTTCAAAAATTCAGAAGAACCAAATTACCTATTTTATTATAATCATATATATATATTTTTTTTTTCGTTTAGAATTTACAATTTGCTATAGCATAATTTATATAATTTTAATACAGAGATATGAGAAATTTACGTTTTTTTTGCTAGAAAAAAAATTTTTATTTTTGGGTAAAAGCAACGACTGAATTCAGAAGAACCAAACACTTGACTAAATAGTTGAAGAATGGATTTTTAAGGAACAAAGAAACACAAAAAAAAGTTAAAAAAAGTTAAACTCCTGCCATCACCCTATAAATTAGAAAGGTGCATTTTGTTCGAATTTTGCAAAATAACTCCAAGATTACATGTCAAACCATGGCAGAACGTGAAATGTTTGAAATACACTCCGCTTCAACTGAATAAGCACACACATTTGTTAAGCTACGTTATCCATTTTTTTTAAAAACCTTGTACCTTAATAAATCATTTGATGATGTTTACTGTTTGCTTATGATATTGAGAAAATAAATCAGGAAGAATAATTCATTCATTCTCATTTGCAATGCATTCGAAATGGAAAAATTCAGTTTTATTTTGCGTCAACTGCGAATAGACACAAATATTCATTCATTCATTCATTCATTTTTAATGGCCGGTATTCCATTAGTAGGGTGGCGGGTGGAGGATGCCTAAGTGGACCCTCCATAGATCCCGATCTTCCACCACCGACTCTAGATTGTCACGGTGCAATCCCCATTCGGGCCGAGGAGAGATTTCGGACTTGACCTAACCATCTCAACCTGGGTCTGCAGGCACATACCTATATTGAAATTGGAAATAAAAGTTATTGGGATTAAATGAGACAAGTTTTCTTAAAACAGCTTTTTATTGGTTAATGTTAGTAGTGACAGTTCCTGCCTTTATTCACAATAACTTATAATTCGATTTATGGTGGTACAGCCTCTTTATGTAGTTCAGCGAAATTTCCCTCCAGGCCAATTTAATGGCTGCAATAAGGGATTCGCTATCCTCAAACTGACGGCCGGACTCATAAGCTGTTCGTGCTAACCATCCCCAAACGTTTTCCATTAGTTTTAGGTCGGGAGAGTACGACGACGGCGACCATTGAAGCAATTCTTCATTCTGCTCCTCTATCAAATTTTTGATTATGCGCGCCGTGTGGATGGGGGCGTTGTTCTGCTGAAAAGTCCAGCCTAAGCACAAGGTTTTGAAAAAAAATGGACAACGTAGCTTAGAAAATGTTTGTGCTTATTCAGTTGAAGCGAAGTGTACGTGATATCGGCGGCGAATAGTCAACGATTCGCAATACCTAATCCCCGTGGAAGAACATAATGCGAACATTGCATAGTAATGCCTCTTGCTCAAAGCTTATGATCTGCTGCAATGGATATCAACATAAATTGAATCAATTTCCATAAACGCAGATTACAATTTTAGAACAGCTGACCTCTAAAACACGCACCACCACAAATGCAAAGAAAGAAAAATGTTCCATTGAGGTCGGACAATCTGAAATCTGAAAATCCCAATGGAAAACGACACAAGCTAACTAGATTGTATTGAATGATTTTTCTTTTTTGTTGGTAGATACTTCTTATTGAATAAAAAAAAGTCAACAACTTATAAATATGGCTTATAGCACACCATTGGCAAGGGAAAGACTCTTCTCTCCGAGAACACAAACAGGGAAATGGTAAAAAATTTGTTCACTTTAGTCTAACGCACTTTGGTACACTCTTGGGACACTCGCCTCCCAGAGTGCCCAGCCTATAAAATGAAATATTATTGTCTTATTAGTACCCAGAACGGAACAATCCAGGTAGGAATAGCTCGTCAATTCCCACAGATGCTTAGGGAGATTACATTTTTTTTTCAGCTGAAACAAATGTTGAACTACATAAATCCATTCGAAGGAAAATCCACAAGAAGACTTAACACCACTGACCTGTCCATTAGCCAAAAAATTACAGCCCTGACCTACTTGCAACACATATCTGCTTAGTCTCCGCCGCACACGACCTTGGTTTCAGTTTTCTGCTCTTACAATCAAACGAACGTAAAAAACGTGAAAGAACGTTGCGTTGTACATCGAGAGAATTTTTCTCACGTTCAACTTATTTCGCTGTCTCCTCGAGTCCTCATTCCGCATCATTTCAGCACTTAGCCCCAGCAGTGCTTCTCTCTCCCAAAAGAATATTTATTCATTCGTAACAACGTGGATCTGGATTCAGCACCACTGTACAAGTGTACAGTGTACACGCAGTGCCTCCATATGACTTTAATGTGCCATAAATTTAATTAATATTCATGAAATTTATAGCTGCACACGGTACGTTCTCGGCAGTTTGTATGTACAAAGTGTTAATATATATTTGAAGGAGAGCAGCCGGATGACTTGTTAACAGACATCCTTGCGCAAATGGTACGCTAAAGGGCGTACATCTTGTTAACATGCAGCGCATAAGAAGAAATTTTCACGTTTTACGAGAATCAGGGAATAAGGAAACTCTTCCCCCACCCCGTAAGTATCACCATCTGGATCTGGGTCTTTGGTTGTTAAAATTGTAAATTCCAAAGGACGATGACTATTCGTTTTAATTAACCTCACTAAGTGTAGTCAAATTTTAAACGCAGAAAGCACACTCACCACTTCACCAGCCACCAACATATATACGACCATACGTGTCACATTTATCCTCTGACATAAGACCGTAGATCACGTATAATTAAACTTAATGCTTTCGAAAGATTCAGCACTCTGCGTAACTATGTCCAGTTCCAACCATCTATTACGAACAGCATGAATGTCCTTGTGAGTCCATTAGACAGGTGGTGTGCTCTGTGACATCTGACGTAGAACATGAGAACTGATTTCGGTGCAGGCATGGCAGAGGTGAGAATGAAATTTATATATATGCTGCCCCTTCCAGTTTGAAAGGGATGAATTTTTAAAGGCCCTGCCAACGTGTACACCAATACCAAATCTAGGACAGACACGTAGGGTATTCTCCGCTGTCGGATGTAGTCAGTTCGCATCATAGAACGTGGAAATATAGAACACATTGGTTTTAATTTTGTATCCTCTGACGTTGATGTGTTGGTTGGGTTTACCTATCATATTTTTATCCTTTTTATTTTCCTTTCAAAACGAGTGGACACAGGAGACCGTATTTGATTTGAAAAATGATTTTCAATTTTTTTTTTTTTTGTTCGCCTGTTCGTTCGTTTGTCTGCGCGGGGAAAGATTGTTTTGGAAACACGTTTTGAAATATGCACAGCCCATGGGAAATGTATGAGTGAGTTTGTTTGGTAGGAAGTGGATTTGGTGTTTCATATACACAAAACAAAATAAAAAGCAACAAACGCCAGCAGAACTAATAGGGACGAAAGAGTTCACATGAAATATGAAAGATCGAAATGGATGGAATTCAAGGATTAAAGTTAAACCCATCCAATTGGGAGCGATGTTTTCTATTTCGAATGCAATTTGCACTCCATTGGCTGCGTATGAATAAAAGAGATGCGGTATTATAACCACTGCCATCGGGGAGCATGCAATTTTAAACAAAAAGTGAGTTTTTCGATGAATTTTTGAAAGCCCCACGGGAAACCGAGTGCGGTGGCGGATGAATGCCAATGGATATTGGAAAGGATTTCGAAAATAATATCAAATGCATATTTCGGACTGGACGATGATGCGAATTGATTCATTCAAAACTGGTATTGGTTATTTTGCTTATGGAATTTGTTTTGGCTTTGATTGCAGTAGGTTTCTATATACTTAAGAGCCCAAATGTTATGGTTTTTCAGCGGATTGTCTGTCTATCAAATTGTCCTTGATACTAATTGGGATTTTGTGTCTGACCCCTTGCGATTTTGGCTTGACTTGAAATTTCGATTGATTAAATATAGTAGCAAAGGATTAAAGTGGTAGTAAGTAAAGTAAAGTATATAGATTCGAGAGATATTCGAATCCGACCACCATTGTCAGGTCTCTTTTCGTCTCTCAAGCCTCGGCCTAGCTTCTCACAACCATTCGTTTTGTGTGAGTTTTTCATTTTTGGAACGAATGGAAGGGATTTAAAATTTTATGCCGACTCCAAACAGCCAATTGAGAAGCTATTTCAAAACAGTTATATTCTCGGATGTTTGTCAGACGTTCACGAGAGGTGGCGCAGTGGAAAAAAAAAACTTAAGTTGGAATTTGGGTTTTTGCGGGATTCGAACCTCGGACCCCTCGCTTAGTAATCCAACACACTAACCACTAAGCCACTGCGCCTAAAAAGCGGTAGTAAGCTTTTAACAGTAATAGAAAAGAAGCGATTTGAGTTAGGTATTTTCGATCTTTCTCGCAGGAAACGATTTCAAGTAAGCAAAAACTCTGAATGGAAATTTAATCGATTCATTCATCGAGTCATTATATTGACAGGGGTTGCTAATGGAGAAAACTAAATTCCGCAAACGCATTTTTTAGAAATACTTCTCCGACCTGGCTTACATTTTTGTTGCATTTTTTTTTTTTTTTTTTTTTTCAATTAATCGAAATGCAAGATTCAATATTTTCTTTTTCTTAAATTTTGTTAAAGCTAATAGTTATTTACAAAAGCTGACATTTTATGTTCCTTGCTTTTGAGTGAGGTGAGTTTGTGCTTAAGGAAATTTCTATGCCGCTCATTAGGTATCAATGCATTTGGCATTCGGTATTGTATTGTATAAGTAACTAGCTGACCCGGCGAACTCCGTTTCACCCAAATTCGTTACTGTAATGAAAATAATACTTCCAAGCATGCACACCGCATGGCACTTTATGTAATTCCGTCAATTAAAATTCTTTATTCAAAATTTATATTAAATAAAATAGAAACAACTGAAGTAGGTATAGAAATAGACCATGCGAAAAAACACGGGAATTCAAGATTGATGCTACAAATATCCAGCGATTATCCTTGCGATTTATTATTTGTCATAGACACTTAAATGCCAATGACAAATCTTGGCTTGCCTTTTTAATTTCCCCCTTAAAATCGTCCTTGCATGACATTTCATTTGAGATTCTTCACAATCATATCAAACGCGATCCAATACACAATGTTTCTGTGCATTTAGGTTGCTCAACAAAATTATAATTGAGCCGACTTTTAATTTCAAATTGCGAAGCGGTAAGTCCGGAGCATCCAATGGATTCAAAAATTAAAAATTTTAAATAATTTTTCTTGTATAGGAAGTCACACTACTCGTTTGCTATGTGCGGATCTACTATCAGGTTTAGAGATAAATCTGCGATCGTCTGAGTTAATTTTCTCTATCGCCGTTTTAAGCATTGTGAGAAAGCGTTGATTGCATTATATAATTGTTGCAATTGTCAAATGACGCTTTTTGTCACTTCTGTTTGCCCTCGGTACAGCCTCCGACTTGATCATCCCCCGACAAAATGAAATAAACCTGCGAGTATTGGTGTACGTCCTCGTTTACTGGCAAAAAGACACCCAACCGATGTTAAATTTGGCCTTTAATCTGTTAATCTGAATTTTGCGGCGTAGGATCCCTTACCATTGTTAGAAAATCGGCCAACCTACCGTTTTTTCACTGAGGTGCTTTATGGTACACAACATTTTTTGTTCTATTTCTATTATCGGGTGCGTACACGTACAAAGCGAGAGCTTTGCCGACACGTGAAATTCAAGATTTATGCCAAACACATCAAGCGATTGTCCTTGCGACTTATTAATTGTCATAGCAAAAGCGAGACGTACCGGAAATTGAAGACGCTTAAATACGACCGGCAAATCGTTCTGAATAAGTGGAATCCGCGGAATAAAAACATCTTCGCCTTTGAATTTTCCAATAAAAATCGTTGCTTGAATAATATTTAATATTAAATTCTTCACAATCAAACGCATACCGTTACAAAGTGTTGGTTCATTTAGGTTGCGCAACAAAGTGGGATAGTTGGTGGCTTCGTTTTCATCCATCACGGAGTCGACTGACTTGTATGAATGCAACTCACCAGCGATTTGGTTTTGATTGGCGAGATTCAAATGATCGACGTTCTTGTTTTTCGCAGCCAAAATCACTCGTCTCTTTGACTCAGCCAATCATGGTCAGCATAATTCTGAGCGATATTCGGGAAAACATTCATGATTAGTTCTTCCAGTGTCGTTGTAAAGTTGCAAAAATGTTGTGGAAACTCAATCAGGCCGGTGATTAAGTTTGCTGGAATCACACCATTGCCCAACGCCAACAATTGCCTGGAGAACTCTACAGCGGACTGGTCATTTTGTAAAGAAACTCGCATATTTGTTGTCAAATGCAATTTCTTGATGTATCGCCATAAAGCAGACGCCTTCAAGCATTCAATTCATCTGCAGGAGTTGATCTCAAAATGACAGGCAGCGTTTGACGAAAATCGCCTGATAGGAAGATCATTGCTCTACCGAAAGGTCGCTCATCATTACGTAAACGATGCGCCTCCAATGCGCGTTTGTGAGCCATTGTGCATTCGTTCCATATGATAATCTTAAATTGCTGGAGTACCTACTTTCGCCATCGCAGTGTTCTTTGAAATGTTGCATGTACGTTCTTCATCCACTTGCAGATTTAATGGCAATTTTAATGCTGTTCGACCGCCTTCTAACAAAGTAGCCGCTATCCCAGAAGAGGCTAAGGCCAAAGCGATCTCAGATTTCGAACGAATTGTATCCAAAATCAGTGGAATCAGGAATGTATTTCCAGTTCCACCGGGCGGATCAAGGAAGAAAAATCCACCATTTTCATTATCGACTGCTTGCATCAATTCATCGTGCACTTTCTTTTGCTCTTGATTCAACATTGGCACATTTGTTCGAACAGCTTGACTCAATGCGATTCGATCGAAGTCCATTTCTTGCTCCAATTCTGGATTAAATGCACCTTGCATTGAACGATTGGGCTGTGGCATCCCCAATTTGCACAACCAACTGACACTCCTCGATCAAAATCAAAGCTTTGTTGCGCATTTCATCTGACATCTCCAGTTCATTATCCGATGTCATAGCGCGAATTCGATGCAAAATATCGTCGGCCATAATAATCGTCTTTGTATAATCAAAGTATCTACTTCATTTCAAAAAGTTTAAAAATTTAAAAAACTTTTTTTTTTATTTGAAGTGTCACTTCTTGATTTCTATCCAGTTTCTTTTTTTTTTCAAAGTAGCTATATTTGCCCATACAAAAATGAATTTATTGGAATGGCGGTTACACCTTCTTTCAAAAGTTTATCATACTAATATAAAAACCGTCTCTGCATGGTCTATTAACCAACAAAAAAAGACTTAATCAAAATCGGATGTGTGTGGCAGTCGGTAGGCTAGATATAGAAGATAGAAGATTATTCAGTAGATTTTTTTTTACGACAACAACTTTGTTTAGCACGAACAAAGCCAGGCGGGAGCAGCTGTAGTTATCTATAAAAACTAGTGTAATATGGTGAGTGAAAAAATAGTTCCCGGGTGTTCATTTTATTGGAGAGATAGATTTATAAAGTTTAAATAATGAGTTTAAGTAAAGAGTTGCTCCAATTGGGTCTGACTGTCCCCTTTGGTGAAATAAACGTTTTATTTGCAGAACCTTGAATTTCCTAATAATTTTTTTTCTCGGGGAGTACCTAAATGACTGCTGCTTCTCTGTGAGTATCAAAGTTAATAAGCGTGTGACTTGCTCCGGAGGAATATGAGATCCAATTAAAATTCAAAATCAGATAGACGGGGTCAATAGCGTTGTCACCTCAAATCCAACCTGTCAAAAATAGCGCATAACGTAGGTACACTTTCATTATTTATTTGAAACAGACGCCTAAGAGAATTTTCGACCCTAATTGAGATACCGCAACAGAAAAAGTCGACTAAATCCAGGGTTTGTTATTCGATGATCGAAGTGGTGGCTTGTGAATACTGAACAGACCCATCTCCTACCTATCTCAGCGATTTCAGTGTTGCAAAAACATTTGGATATGGAAATGGCTATAAGCTAGATGGGTGCCCACAATTCACAACAAACGCCTTCACCGTTACACAAGGATGCTTGGCGATGTTTAATCACAACCCGAATGGGCTTTTCCGCAGTTTTATTATGCTGCATGATACGTGGATTCATCGTCACAATATACCAGAGACCAGAAAACAGTCAAGAGATTGAACTTCTCATGGTGAATCGAAGCCAAACAAGGCCAATCATGGTCTGTCAGAAATTGGTTTTATAGCGACAGTTTTTTTGCGATAATCGCGCTGGGTAAAACGATCATCGGCGACCTTCGCATATTATGCTCAAAAAGAGCTCTTCTGGCTTTAAACCAACAAATAATACTAGGGTCCTATTAAATATTTTAATTGAAACTAAACACCAGCATATGTGCCGATTAACAACAAATTTTTCGAACAAATACACATCCGCTAAGGTCCTCGTATTCTCATTTAATTGATTAACTAAAAACAGCTGCATTTAAAATTCACTCAACCAACGGCCACACAAGCCTCATCCCTCATCAATTCAGCTAATTAGAAGAACAGTAATTATTTCACGTTCCACTGGACATATCAATTAAGTGAAGCACTCGGCCTTCAGTCTCCAGCAACTGTATTTTTCTGTATTTCCAAATGGCTGCAATCGGGTGGCCCATACATTGTAAGCCTATATAATCAGAGTCCGATTATGTTGGACGCATATTTTGAATGATTTTTTTGGCCAATTCGATGCAGTACCTAACCGCTGCATAATGCCCACGTTACGCGGGTTTCATCATGGGATTCGGTTAGCCATAGTGACTATTTGATTTTAAACATTGTTATCCGCCAAAATGCGTAATAGCAGACTGAATTCTATCTTCTATATAGGTGGGGTTGCGTGCACCTCGCATTACACTCCGTGTCGGCACGATTGAATTCCAATTTGGTGAATGTTCGTGTTATTCAGTTGGACAGATACACCCAACCATTCGTTGTGCCAGAGCTTACGCAACTGCATGACGATGCGGACCTATTCAGAATGTAGCGTACATGTCGGGTAACTTAATTTTGAGCGAAATTTCCGTGTGCCCATGTCCATCTCTCGCTCCCCTAAAGTATTACACCGGTGGTAAGTGAATTGTTTGCCGTAAAGCCGAATCGCATCCTGGCAAATCCCATTCTCACTGCTTCAATTTCATGCACACAGCATAGTTACATGGCTCAGATACTATAATACCTGGCAGGAAATGGGATGAACTTGTGTCATGGCACCCTTCGGTTTGTGTGTGCTGTGCAAGTGTGTTAGAAATGAGTTTTGAGCCGATCATAGGAATCACTTAGTCTGTGTACAGTTTTGGAAGCCCAACCAAATGACTGCATGGTGTACTGTACTGTACAAGTGTACATGCCAGTGAATTGTATGTAAGCTGGCAAAAAAGGAGCAGCAGCATCGATTTATTGAGTTGCGGATGAATGGTAGCAATTGTTTACTTTTACAAGCGGTGATATGCTAATTGTTATTAATGGACGGACATGGAATGACGGTGGGTATTTGCATCTGCATCATGACGGTTTAAATTTTAAGATAAATCGGCTGTTCGGTGCATGATATAGCGAAGAGATTTAACTTACTACGGTGAGTAAATATGTCGTCAGCTTAAGATGATGAGCTGCAACTTAAATGTGCAGTTCACATTTCGGCCTTTAATCAGGGATGGAAAATGTATTCTATTTGTACTGAAAAACTTTTGTACTGGAGGTAACTCGTTTGTATCGACTTTTCCATCCCGCTTTATAGAAACTTTACGATTTTAAATGCCAAAGTGCGCGCGCAACAACTTTATAAAACGAAATGCTGTTTGAAACTAATACTCGTTGAGACGGTGGTAGAGTGTGACAGACTAAAAGTTCGGCTTGTTTTTTGTTTTTTTGCCTGAAAAATATAAATTCAGAGCAGAATTAACATTTCAAGTCTACTCCCTCTTCTCCTGTTGCTGTAATTTTATGTACGAATTGAAAAATGATTCTACAAAATACAATAAAATCATGAAAAAAAAAATCTTAATACAGATACCTACCCTTGTTTAATATTTTTCTCAAAAAAATCTTAAGATAATAGTAGTTCCACTTAAAAATATGGTATTCGTCCTTTCCACACACTGAATCCATTAATTAACGTTCAAGAAACAGCATAAATATAGCTCCTTAAAACTTGAGTTATAATTTATAAACATTAGTAGATCCGTGCCACTCTATGATTTCACGCGCGTGATAGTAGAAAGTAGGTCTACTCAAGCGTTGCGTTGAGCTTTACGATATTTACGATTTAAAGCCGATTCAACGCTTTGTTTCTACATAATCTGTCAAGTCAACGCACGCGCGCATCAACGCGACATTGTAAATTGGGCATAAGCATTGTGAATTTTTGATAATTTTTTTTTTATAAATAGTTGAGTTAAATTCTGTTTGTAGGGGAAAACCAAAAAAATACCTATGAAAACAACAGACAATTTTTCGTTGTAGATGGGAGACCGGGGCTACTTATTTTTTTTTTTTTTTTTTTTTGAACTAAGCCTGATATCAAGACAGTTATAGTATAGATGAAACATTGGTGTTGTAGATTAAAGCAATGCTAATATACAGGACGTTGATTGCCGAGGCGGATTGTGGTAAATGCGTCGTGACAGGGGTTAACAGGGGCTGCCCTCAAGGCGGTGTTCTGTCTCCCCTCTTATGGCGTATGGTATTTGACTCTCTGCTAACGCTTCTCGATCTTCCTGGAACTTATACTCAAGCATACGTGGATGATGTCGCCGTTCTGTCTGTCGGCTCTGACCTAGGGACTGTCTGCTCTCGGGCTCAGAGATCCTTGGGCTTGATCGATGGCTGGTGCACAAGAAATGGGCTTTCAGTGAATCCTCTTAAAACGACTGTTGTTCTCTTCACGAGAAGGAGGAAGGTCACTGGTCTGACTCAGCTTGTGTTAAAAGGTGTCTTTATTCCGATCTCCGATGAAGTCAAATATCTGGGAGTAATCCACGATAGAAAGCTTCTTTGGTCCAAGCATGTCGAATCGAAAACCGATAAAGCGCTGTCGACTTTCTGGCAGAATTCTTAGGACCTGAACCTGCGTTGGGTCTGCCTTCATCGGTGGCTAAGTCATCCATTGATACTTGGGTTTCTCGCGAACACGAGTGTCGGTGGCGTATCTGAGCTGAGTGTAGTCAGACCAAACGACTACGTCCGGACATCTGCAAAAGGTCGGCGGCCTTCCTTCTGTCTTTTAGAAGAAGCGACTGTGGACTGCTTGTGGGCGTCCTTTCGGGCCACCAAGCTTTTGCCAAACACTTAAATGTTTTGGGCTTGAGCGTCTCCACCATCTGTCCTGCCTGTGGAGAAGATGACGATACAGCGGAGCACTTCCTCTGTAGCGGTCCTGCCTTTGCTCGCATCAGGTGGCGGATCTTTGGGGCTGACGTGGTGAGTGCCGAACATCTAAGTTCTTTATCACTGAAGCTCCTTCTCATCTTTTTTCGAAAGACGGGAAAACTAAGTACATAAATTTAAGGTGTCTATTTGGCAGTACAATGGACCAGTAGTTGTGTCTGAGTGCTCCATCGGACAGTAACAACCTCCGACAGAAAAAAAAAAGACTGTTCAGATATCAGGGTAAGTTGATCCATCCTTTGCGAAACTGTAATCATACAAACAAATTTAAGGTTGTTGGTAGTTTGTCGGAGAATATTTGATAACCCTCTTTTTCCAAACTTTATTCACTTAACTCAATAATAGGATTTTCTTCCTTTTTCTTTTGAAAGTTTTTTTTACAAGTTTTTAGGGTTTTGTACGGGTTTGCTGTTAATCCCGAAAAAATGATTGAGTCAACTAGACCTGAAAAAAATGAGTCAACTAACCCCGCCCGACCATCTGGCAAATAACAAGATTTTTCAGAAACAAAAACTAAAAATAACTTCTTCGCCTATTCGTCTCTTTTTTCTAGGCGAAGAAGCCCGAGAGAACGACGATTGACTAAATAAACACCTCGTAGCAACAACAACGCACAAAGGTAGGTCTTCCCCTCCGTTGTAATTACCAGTTGTCGGGCTTGTACTCGTCGCTCAGTTGGCGCGATTGGTAGTCACGTGGTCAATTGGAGAAAAATGGAAATGCAAGTTCATTTCCTGACAGGGGAAAAACAGAAATGTCTTTCCAAATGGAATTATATACGGAGAATTGACTGTCAGAATTCAAAACTATTCAAACAATCACTTCAAAGGAGTCTGATGATGAATTAGTGGTGTAGTTCGAAATAGCTATCATTCCTAGAAAAGTTACTGTGTCTACAAGTTGTTGTCAAGAGTTGTTCCTTCGAAAAAACAACAATTCACAAACTGAAATTCGACATAATTTCCCAACAGAAATTGTCAGGGTAACTCCCAAACAAGCGAGAATCGTTGTTACTCCTCGCTTCCCCAACTCAGATTCAATTCAATTAATTGTATTTTTAACCCATGTAAACGCTGATTTAAAATACCTGTCAAAATAAAGTCTTCACTTTTGTGTGTCACTTTAATGACATTTTATAAGAATTCTAATTTTTATTGGTACATAATTGAAAGAAGTGGTTTTGAGTTTTCCATTGTAAAACAAATTCAATGGATTAAAAGAAAAAATAAGAAAATGTGTGTGAGTTGTAACGTTAGATAATCGGAGATTGCAAAGAAAACACTGTCAAACAACACATACAACACCCTAATCAAACCGCATTTAAAGCGCCATTAAAAGCAAAAGTAGTTATAAACTCTATTCTGAAATATTTCTAAGGATAAATGTAATAAAATAAACAGTTGGCGCAACAGGTCCGGAGTGACCCTAGGCCTAGCTTCTCACAACCATTCGTTTTGTATGAGTTTTTCATTTTTGGAACGAATGGAAGGGATCTACAGTTTTATGCCGACTCCAAACGGCTAATTGAGAAGCTCTTTCAAGACATTTATACTCTCGGATGTTTGTCAGACGTTCGCGAGAGGTAGCGCAGTGGAAAAAAAACCATAAGTTGGAATTTAGGTTTTTGCGGGATTCGAACCTGAGACCCTCGCTTAGTAGTCCAACACACTAACACTAAGCCACTGCGACTACAATAAAAACACCAAACACCAAAAGGATATAAGGTACCCGAAAAACTGCAACACTCTGTTTCAAATGGCCTTTTCGCAAGCCACATTCTTGTAAATAGTTTGCATTCTATTTGAAGGTTGGGTATTATTATTTTACTTTCTGTTTACGGACTTAAATTTTCAAACATCCACTGCAAAACATTCAGAGACTATAATGCCACTCAATTCTACGTCCTCTGTGTTCTACTGAAGTTTACCTTGAACCATGACTAGCACAACACTTGCCCACCACTTCACCATTTAGACTGAAACCTTCAAAGTTTGTTGTTCGCTCTCCTATTTTTCGCACTCAAAACTTTCCAACAGACTACCCTACAAACCAAAACTTTATCGGCGATCCCTATCACAGCTGCAGGAATTCTCAAAATAAGACCTATCCTTCAGCTTGGGCGCAGATTCCACTTCTCATCGCCAATAAATCCTGTAAACTCTTCCCGCAACTTATTCCACTGCACGCTGGACTGGGCAGTGGAAATATTTCCACTGCGAAAGGACAAATGAACACCGAAGCACATTCTAAGAGCCCACCAAAGGAGATCTCATGAATCCTTAATAGCGGAATAAGATTTTAATTACTGCATCTGTGGGGAGATTTGATTTAAAATTTAATGGCCCTCCTTCGTCTTCATTTGGCTGTACACGGCCGGTTTCCAAAAACCTCTGCTCTGCTATTGCAAATTAAGTTGGGCGGTTTAATCAAGCATAAAGCATGTAACACCTTGCTGGCGATGTGACTTTCAGGCGCAACGACGATTGAAGATTTCCTTGGATTAAAAGATTAAATCATTAAAAAAAATATATATACGCTAAACCCTCCACTGAAACTCCAATTAAGTGATTTTCTGGATCGTAGAAGTTGTGTGCTCATTGTGAATGTCGGCCGTCTCTTTATGATGCTGGGAAATGTGTTAAGTGCGAAGCATACTTATCAAGCAGTGTTAAAGCTGAGTTTTTTGTTTATTCCTCCATTAAGGACTTAATGAGCCTTAATGTGATGTTGCATAGAAAAAGTTGGCAGCCCACGATGCACACGTCCCCCCTTTTGAGGGAGGACAATTGCTGCATTATTTTTGTGGACACAAATTTCTTTGATTTATTTTTTAAACTTTTTCCATTATGCCATGGTCGGCGGTGTGTTATATATATTTTTGTTTGTTCGTAATATGCGCTACATAAATAAGGAATTATTTATGAAACCACTTGTGAAACTTTACACCGAAAAGTGACTTTACCTGTGCAATTTTTCGCAGTTATTTTCCGTAAAAAAAAAAATGGCGCTCTCTGGGTTTTCATATATAAAGGGAAACTTTTGGCCGGGACTCTTCATTTGGTCAGTGACTTTTCAGAGTTGAAATAGAGTTACAAGTTTGGTTGGTACGCATTTGCGCCTTCAAAGGACTGCCACACAAACGTTTGGCTGTCTTTGATACTTTCTGATTTGGGACCGGACTTTTGTTGGAAAGGCAAACGTGTACAAAGGCGAATAGAGGGGATGTGGAGTACGGGAATGGTGTGAATAAATTTGAAAGAAAGACAAAGTACTGTGAGGTGGGCAAGAGTTTAAAAATTAAAGACTGAGAAAGAGTGAAACTTTCTCAAGAGTTGGTTCAATGCGAGAAACCGATTAACACAGCGACATCAACAGCAACTTTGACAACTTTTTAAAACCTTTGTATTTTACTTACTTTGAACACATTGGCACAGCAACATCGACAGCGACATCAACGTTAGAGCTAGTCCTAAATTTTCTGTTGCTGTCAAAGTCGCTGTTTTAATCTGTTTCTCGCAAAAGTAGTGTTGAATTGCCAATACAGAATAATCGGATTGTTTTCCGACGACTTGGTCTTATGAAACTTCCCCGTTCGTTGTTAATATGCAGGAATACATTCGGGATTGTTGTAACAATACAATGATTTTTATTTAAGAACGTCATAAGTAAAATCACGATTAAAAAAACGATGACTTAAATTGCAAATGAAAAGTCGCAGACAAGAATAGTAGATATATAAATCAAAGAATTTCCAGAATTGTAAGCGTATCGCCGCAGCTTATTTACTTTAGGTGGCGCTACAGTCCGGGGTGGACCATGGCCTCAACCAATACGCCTCTCCAGTTAGCGCGATCTTTGGCTAACTGCCTCCAGTTGCGCACTCCAAGTTGGTTGAGGTCCCCTTCCACTTGCGCGCGCCACCTAAGGCGAGGTCTTCCTCTACTGCGTTGTCCCTCTGGGTTGGAATCGAAGACTCTCCGGCCGGAGCGTTAGTTTCCATTCGCTATACATGTACTAACCATCTTAGACGAATAATGCGTACTTTTCTGATCAGGTTTATGTCGCTGTACAGCGCGTAGAGTTCGCTGTTAAATCTTCTCCTCCAAAGCCCGTCAACGCAAACGGGACCGAAAAGCACCCGAAGAATTTTGCGTTCAAAACGACCGAGGAGATCTTCATCCGCCTTTGATAGCGTCCATGCTTCTGCGCCATAGACTAGGACTGGGATGATGAGGGTCTTATATAGAGTCTCCTTAGTGTTTTTTGACAAGGCCTTATTTCTCAGTTGCCTTCTTTGGCCAAAGAAACAGCGGTTGGCAAGTGTGATTCTTCGCTTGATTTCTGATGTGATGTCATTATCAGAGTTCATAGCGGAGCCGAGGTAGACAAAGTCCCTAACTACCTCAAAATTATAACTGTCTATCGAGTCGTTCTGTCCGATTCTTCGATGTTGTGTGTCCCTTCTTGTTGACAGCATATATTTTGTTTTGCCCTCATTCACCACTAAACCCATTTTTGCCGCTTCTGTACTAATACTAGCAAACGAACCAGTGACAGCTCGCTGTGTTGTGCCAACAATGTCAATGTCGTAAGCGTATGCAAGTAGTTGCACAGACTTATGGAAAATTGTGCCTCTGGTGTTGGCTTGTGAGTTTCGCACAATTTTTTTCAAGAATGATGTTGAAGAAGTCACATGACAGAGCGTTGTCTAAATCCTTTTTTGACATCAAAGGTCTCGGTGAGATTGTTTCCGACCTTTATGGAGCAGCGAGCGTTCTCCATCGTCATTCTGCACAATCTGACAAGTTTGGCAGGGATGTCAAAACTATACATGTCTCTGTATAGCTCGTCTCTGTAAATGCTGTCATATGCGGCCTTAAAATCGATAAGAAGATGGTGAGTATCGATCTGGTATTCTTGGGTTTTTTCCAGGATCTGCCGTAGTGTGAATATTTGATCGGTCGTGGACTTACCGGGCCTAAAACCGCACTGATAGGGACCTATCAGATCGTTGACGAATGGTTTCAGGCGTTCACACAGTACAGCAGACATGATCTTATACGCAGTGTTCAGGAGACTGATGCCTCTATAGTTGATGCAGTTTAGAGAGTCTCATTTCTTGTGGATCGGGCAAACGATGCTGAGGTTCCATTCATCAGGCATACTTTCGTCTGACCAAATCTTGGAGACGAGTTGGTGTATGCACTCTACCAATTCATCTCCGGCTGCCTTGGAGAGCTCGGCAGGTAAGCCGTCTGTTCCAGCAGCCTTGTTGGACTTCAGCTTGGATATTGCTAACCTCACTTCATTTTGGTCAGGTGGACGGAAATCTTGGCTTTCATCGTCCAGGTTGAATGGTTCGTTCTGCCTGACAGCGGAATTTGTGTCGTCTTCGCCGTTTAGCAGTCTGCAGAAATGGTTTTTCCCTGTCCTCAGCACCGACTGTGACTCTACTACAAGGTTTCCTTGTTCGTCTCTACAGGTCTCCGTTCGGGTCTTGTTGGCATGACACGTTCCTTTTACCTTTTGGTTAAACTTCCGAATATTGTTCCTGGAGTAACACCTCTCTGTATCCTCGATGGCGCGCCTCTCATGCTATCTCTTTTTTCTCCGGAGAAGCCGATGTTCTTCCCTCCTTTTTTGCTATTAGAGCTGACGAGCTGCTCTCGTCATTCTATGCAGCGATGCTTCGTAGGCACTTTGTATCGTGTACGTATCGTCGCCCCAATAACAATTTTTAGTTTCGACTCAAAATTGTAGTAGTTCACAGCGGGAATATTTTCCATACGAATTTCGCAATTGTGAGCTTCCGTAAATTAAAAGCCGAGACTAAAATTTGTTATTAGTACGGCGCATTGAATATATTTCAATACATTGGGCCTACTTATAGTTATTTTTAACCTTCACACCAAATATTTTGTAGGTCACAATACACAATTTTGTATAGACAAATTTGCCACTATAAGTTCGAAAAATGTAGCCCCTGAACACTAAAAATGATTATTAGTTCGCGGATTGTGTACATAATTTAATTAGTTAGTTGAGAGCTTTGAACAATTGAATTACAGATGACTAGATGGTATTATTCCCGCTCAGCTCTTAAATGCGTTCGGAATTACGTGAAGGAATCAAGTTCATTCTGAAAGATCGCCTACCCCTTAAACCTAGTCCGAAGTAGAGGCCATTTTGTTATACCCAAAGCATGCTCAATTTAGAGCGATAAGTATGTCCTTAATCAAAACTTAAATTAATCAGCACTTTACTCTCAAAGATTTGATATGTTCCAAAAAGGTAAATCTGTTTAGACACACCCAGAACCTTTTCAAATGTACAGCCGCTCTCTATCAAAGAGCTCTTACAAGTAGCGTGCCTTGATACTGAGGGAGCCTTCAAACGATTGTAAATGGCCTCCGTTGTATTAGAATATGCGAAATTATCTGCAGTTATATTCAAATTACTTACTTACTAACTAAACCGGCGGTACATAGCTTGAGGTAATTCAAGACCTCAACTAAAAAGCCTCGGCAATTAGCCTGGTCGCTAGCTAACTGCCTGTAGTTGCATAATCCAAGTTAGTTGTCGGTTTCCTTTTAATATATCTATGGTAACGTCTTCCTTTATTGCGCTTCCCTTCCCGGTTTGACTCGAAGACTCTACGCCTCTACGGGTCGGGGCATCTGATTTATCGCTCTACAGTTCTTAGCCTTCTTAGACGACTCATGCGGAATTTTTAAACCAGGTTGATGTAGCCTTACAGCTCGTAGAGCTCAGTGTAAGGTGAAATCTCACTGTCCGAACCTCGTATACGCAAACGGGACCGAAAATTTTATGGAGAACCCGCTTTCTAAAGCCACCGAGGATATCTTTATCTACTTTCGACAAAGAAGATTCATGCCTCAGCGCCATAAAGCAAGACTGTGATTATCAGAATCGTGTACACAATTTCCTTAGTTGCTTGATATAGTATCTAGGTACTACAAAGAACCAGCGATTGTCAAAATTTTCTCCGTATATTGTGAGAATTTCCGCAAATGTGGAGGTAAACAAAGCTTCTAACTACCTTAAAGTTTTTATGTCGATTGTTACGTTCTGTTCAATTCCCCGAAGTTGCCTGTCACTTCTGCTGACATTTTGTTTATCAAACCCATACCTATTTTTCGATGACGTTGCAATACTAGCAAACGCACGAGTTCGCTGTGCTCTGCCAATTATGTCGATATCATCGGCAAGTAATTGAACTAGTGTTCCTTAAACATCGATAGTTTAACATTCCGATATTATCGATAGTTTCGGAATAAATCGATGTTTAAGGAACACTAAATTGAACAGACTGCGGTCGAATCGGTACAAGCTAAAACCCTTTTCACACCGCAGCCTATCCCATGTTTTCGTCGAAAACTGGAAATTGCATTCACACCGAACAATAACCAGTTTTCGTTTGACGTTTCAATCAGCTGTAAGACACTACTCGTGTGCCATAATGGCTTATAAGACCTTCGCCGTCAATACACAGTAGTTTTCGAACAGTCATCCATCGACGCATGAAAATCACGTAAAACAGATTTCGAGTTAGCGGTGGAAGTGGAGTGAATCCAATATCTACTCTACACTACTCCGTTTTTGCAAGCAAGAGCAGTGACTTAGTGGATCGAGTCCCCCAAAAACCCAAACTTCAATTTAAGGGTTTTTCCCATTGCGCCACCTCTAGCGAACGTCTGACAAACATCCGAGAGTATAAATTTCTTGAAAGAGCTTCTGAATTACCTGTTTGGAGTCGGCAAAAAATTGTAGATCCCTTCCATTTGTTCCAAAAATGAAAAACTCTCACAAAACGAACGGCTGTGACGTGAGAAGCTATTTGTCTACCACCTAGGGTGCCTACGGAGCTGTTGTGCCAACTATTTATTTGTTTATTTAAATGAAACTGCGAACTAGCTCTGCTCTCTAGAGCCTAGACCACCCTCTTACTCCGTTGATGCAGTTTCTTCTGGCGAAATTCTAACGATGAGTTTGTTTTAAGCTCCTCACTTTTACCACACGGGACCTTATAATTGTCTAAGTGTGTTGTCTAGCCGACAGCCACTTCAACTTAACTTAACCTAAGCTCCTCACTATACTGGAAAACGATACCCAACCAATTGTGGTAGTTGGTAGTCACTAATTGACTTTACTCAATATTTAGAACAGCTGGTCAAAGTGGGTACCTAAATGCGGATAAACATAATAATATCTGAGCCGGTTTTTTAAACCTTCTAGTTCATAAAATTGAATTCATTCAACCGCCTATATTGATTCCAGATGCCACACGTATGTATATTACCTCAATATTATCCCGAATCTCGCTCCCAAATGCATTTTAATCGTCCGACTTCTCCCCGTATCCCTTGCACTCAATTGTATTTTTGTAAATTAACTGCCATTGCCTGACTACAGCGAATTCGATTATAGAGTCTCATGCCTCATCATAAAATGCGAATAATAATCATTTTGTAACAGTCAGCACCAGGCACCATTAATCTGTGTGGTGAAATGCGTTTTCCGAATAGCTAACGCAAGTTTGTGCCCCCCTACTAATTGATGGATTTTGCTGTTTAATCACGAAGTCATACTTCCTTTTGTAGGAATGCAAACTCATTGCCTTCGGTTGGTGTATTCGGAAAACCAAATGCAGTTCACACTGAAATTCTGTGCAACTAATTCTCTTGAGGTTCACTGCACATGCACAAGGATATCTCTTCGCTGACCTAATTTCAATCCGCGCACGTTTTGGGTTAGCCGCAAGCTTTTCAAAATTCAACTCGCAATAAAAGAAATACCAGGGGGATTCTATGTTCGCAGCAACATTTTTTGATATTTGCAGTTGGAAAAACAAAAAACCAGTCTTATATTATAGGACAAGGATTTTCGCAGTTTCTTTCGCTCCCTCTCCTTATTTGCTCCTCTATTCCTGGGGATGTAGTTAATGTACTTAATTAGTATTCGTGGTCCTTATGGTCATATACATTTTTATGGCACATAATGCTCATATTTATTTCAAGGGGAGTACACTCGCAGTTGGAGTTTGTCAAGAGTGTTATTCCTTAATGTATACGATCCTTGTGCAAGGGTAAAAATTTGAATACAAAATCTTTCATATTCGCACCAAGGGCTATACGATTGGGAGGGACGACCGACACTTTTAATGAACTATGAACGTAGCTGAGCACGAAAAGTCCATATACAAGGATTTGTTCTCAGATTATTTTCAGCTGCAGTTGTTGTCAGTTGATTGTGTAATTAAATTCTGGCTGTTGGGAGATGACAGCGTAAAGCAGGTCATTTCCGGGACAGTGGTGGTGATATTATTATAAATTATGTAATGCGAATGGACACGTACCTTACCTACCTAATGGCAGAACTAATCCTTCCTTCTATTATGCTTTTGTTTTACATTGTTGACTTGGTTGAGTGTGATAAAAGTTATATAGGTATAGGGAACAGATGACATTACAGACAGTAATGTTTTGGCTTTGCTTCATCTCCTCTTTATTACTTATACGATGTAAGAATTACACTCCCAGTATGACAAAGCTCTTTGTTTGCTTGCGAGTTTTATTAGCTGCTTGGAACTCGACAGTTTATACCCTCATTTGCAGGCCAGTACTGATCGACAACCTTGTTCGCATCAATATCAGATGTAGCTCCATAATGTATGCAACGTTTTCTTTTTATAGATTGTTTGATCCATTTCCATTTCAGTGAGGAAACTTTCTCCATTTGTTACAACCATCTGCACGCGATAAACACGGCAGCATACCCAATCACCCAAATGCTGCTCTATCATTATTGACCTGGGCAACATGAATTTCACTACACAAGTTGGTGATTACTAAAATTCACAATCGTGATAGGGATAGCACTACATAAAAATGAATGAAAATTATATTCGTAGAGGTTATCTCAAGGAGCATGGTACCAGGCCCACCAAACAAGTGTACTGTGAATACTTCCTTTACTACCAGCGCTAATTTTTCAAAATAAATTACTTTTTTGAAGTGAAACTTCTTATGCGACTTCCAACTCAAGGTCGCGTTAAACGTTTAACGCTAATAAAAGCATTGGATACTCAAATGTGTGAGGGGTTCAACGCTCCTGGGGAGGGGGAATAGAAGGAGACAGAGCGAGAGTGAATGCGTGGCACTTGAACGCATGCGTGTAGTATACCTGTTACAGGCCAGCGCGAGCGTTAGCAACGAGTAGCGTCCTCATTATTTCATTTACTTGTTTTAGTTTGATTTGATACACATATAATTTAATAGGGTAGTATTTTTCAAGTTAAACTTCTAATGCGACTTCCAATATTTCGTATCTTACTTTAGTTGTCATAGTTCCATTGTAAATGTTATAGATTTGGATATTTCTCCACTCGAAAATGATAATTAAAAGATGCGATCAATTGTGAATAGTAAGCAATGTTAATAAAGTTTGTCTTAAAGAAACAATATGATTTCATAAAATAAATTTCTACCCCTTCCTATTTTCATTTCCACATTACGAAGTTTCACTTCTTCCGCGCGGAGGGACTCCACGCACTATTTTTTTTTTTTTTTTTTTTCGAGTAAATGCTTCAACAACTTTCTTTGCCGAATTCTTACTGGTCTTGCGTTGACCGTTGGTTTTTGCCTTACCTCAAAAATATTTCGAGCGTGTGTACTTAACAATAATTGTGGACCATAGTGAGCCATAACACCACAAGAGATGAGTCAAAAGACCACTGGACCACATGTGGGCTTTTGATTATAAGTTTATAATTGATTTGTGGACTTAAAACCCACCATTATGAACTTTTGGCTTGTCGAATTATGACCCTGCGAATAAAAATGTTGTTAGAATGAACTTGCCCCAGAGGACTTTCTGAGGAAAAGTTTTTGTTTCTTCCAGTATACCCCGAATACGACGGGTTATATACCACAGTCTAAGACGAAAGGCTAATTACGAGTTTAAAATTAATACTTTGCATACTTTTGGGTAGAAAACGCTTGCAGTTGCTTTTTGATTCGTACTTCAAAACAGCTCTCTTTTGTTTCTCGTTTACTTCCCACTCATACATGCAGAAGTAGCCTTCAAAAGTGGCTCCCATTTCGAAACACGGGTACTCCAAACAGTCCCAAATTATCATCCATTCGCGAGAAAGCAATAATGCAAAACGATATATGTATTCACAAAAACCTTGGCAAATGAAATCCATTTACTTGTGTTGAAAACAATGGCCAACCAGAACATCATTATATCTCCACCGGCTGTTTGCTATTCTATATTGAGCTCTCGTACAAGGATAACGAACAAAAGCCAGAGCGAAACAAAACAAATATTGTTGAAGGCAAGCAATTCAAACACATTTTTGAAAGCGAGAAATAGCTTCGAGATATTCGTTTAAACTGTGCTATAAACCGGTCTTCGTGTCAGAATGGCAAGGTCCTTTGTTTTTTAGTATGCGAATGAGAAGGAGGATATTTTAGCGTTGCGATTTAAATTGATTCTTTTATTGTGGCGACTTACGCGAAAAGTTATCGTTTCTCCACACTGGCAAGTGCAAAGATTGAATTTAATTATTTTGTTACTAATTCTGCGATTTATTGTGCATGGTAATTGGTGTAGTTAGAACTGGTTAAGGTTTCATCTTGAGGGCTTAAGGAAGGTCCACAAGCTTTAGACGTACGTTATGGAATCGAATTCTATGCATCAATTACGACTTTCGGTGGAGTAGCTTAAATTGTCAGTTGGAGGCAGCGCATATTTTTTTTCAGATTGCGTAGGTAGTCTTCGATTGTCCATTAGTTAAACTTGAAAGTTTCTTGTTTAAATCGTTTTTACATTCAGTCGTTTTTTTTTTTTAAATCATTTTATTTTTATTTTTTTATATTTTTATATTTATTTGTATAGCCTGTGACACTCCGGGAAAGAATACCAATTTAATGACACCTCACTCTTCAAAATCGGTCAAGCCGTTTGGGCTAAACTGCGTCACGTAGGAACGTACACAGGATACGCGCGAAACACATAACTCTCCCTGTGTCCAGTCGGGTAAAAATCTGAAAATAAGCAATGCTAGATAAAAAAAAAAACGGTTCATGAAATATAGAAAAAATAAATAGGTAGAGTTAAATAAAATTCACTTTTGGGTTATTCATCGTATATGGCAGAATTGGCAGTACATATTATAAAAATGTGCATTTTTAAAGGTTGGGCCTCTCAGTAACAGGCAATTGTCGTAGGTTCTGGTTAAAGAGTTGAAAGCGCCTACTGTTAGTTTCTCAGTACGAGGATAATCGATCGATACCGACCTTACAGAAGCTTTTGATGTCATATAAAACGATTTAAATGGCGATGCGCTGTCATGCGAGTTTAATTTGAAAAATTGTGTGAGCTTAGCAAGCCAACACAAAAATCTTTTAACGAATGCAAAACCGATTCCAAACAAGCCAACCTTGAAGAAGATCGTGTTGGACAGCTAAAAGAGTTAGTAAGGGACTTGCTAGTCGCAGTGGCTTAGTGTTAGTGTGTTGGACTACTAAGCGAGGGGTCTCAGGTTCGAATCCCGCAAAAAACCCAACTTCCAACTCATGGTTTTTCCACTGCGCTATCTCTTCAATGTCTGACAAACATCCGAGAGTATAACTTTCTTGAAAGAGCTTCTCCATTAGCCGTTTGGAGTCGGCATAAAATTGCAGATCCCTTCCAATCGTTCCAAAAATGAAAAACTCACACAAAACGAATGATTGTGAGAAGCTAGGCCTAGGGTCCCTCCGGACCTGTTGCGTCAACTATTTTTTTTATTTTTTATCTTAAGGGACTTGCATAATGTCCACTCGTCTATCATACCTGGAAATCGCACGCATTCTCAGAAATGAAGTGTTTCGGTCGAAAGGAACTCTGCGGCAAAGTTCTGACAAATAATTAAGTAAGACACAATAATCCAAGCTTTGCTCTAACGGTTGGGAGGATTATTCCGCCTAATACAAAATCCTTGCTCATTAAGAGAGAAATATCCTTCGATTAGTGTGTAGAACGAATGAGCATCACCAGCTCTCAGAGTCGCTGATTCTAACCCACAAGCCTTTAACTAACTTGGAGGGCACAACTTTGAGAAGTTGGCAAACGACCGGGCGAATTGAATTGATTTCAATATTTCGATCTGAAAAATCTCCCAACGACTGTTTTGCTCTTCGACGTTCAACATTCAATTACCTACTCATGTATAAGACATATCTGCTATAAAATCGTAATCGCATGTCTCGACTGATACATTCGAAAATCTCGATGAAACTGTCCTGAGCCCGAAAATTCATTCAACCCCAATATAGTACCAAACACCTTTTGGCGCGTGTGAGAAATCTTCTTAAGTCAACAGAGATAATCAAACTTTAACCAATGCAATATCTACTAGTCCAGCTTAACCCTGATGTTGTGTTGCGATTTCTCGTTAACAGGCTAACAAGCGGCGGTCAAGAATATCCTACGAATTTAATTAATTAACAACTGACGTTGGCCTTCTCCTCCTTTGTCGCATCCTTTGGACCGATGTATTCCCATAAGGACGTCATTTTCCACCACCCACGCACAAGTCAAATTACATTCCCACTGACATCCCTGGCCTCCACTGTGTCCATCAACTCCACCCAGTGGTCAAAGCCTGCATGCAACCATCACTCAGGGACACACACACCCACAAGAATAAGTATGTGGATATAGTTTCTCTATTCTCTGTTGATGATCTCTTCATGGCAAATAGACAGTAAACAATTTCAACGTAGCTCTGGGCCAACTGCATATATGGGACAAAAACTGCTTCGAATTGATTAGCAAATGTGTTTGCTGTGCATATGCAAATTACGGAGTGAAATTCTCTTTGAAAGTTCAAACAACAATTCGACCTCATCTTGCTACCCGACAACAGCTGTTAGTCAATTTGACTATCTGATGACAGTATTCGGTTCAATAGTACATTCCATTTGATGAGGGAAAACAAACGAAAACGAAAAGTCGAACAAATGCCACCAAAAGTTATTTTGGCGATGTGTTGCTAAGCGGACGTGTGTGACTGAGTGGCAGTTTCGGTTTGGTTTTAAGTGGCTTAAATATCTACTCCAAGGTTGGGATATCTAGTGAACTTTTTCTTTATACCTTGCGTCAAAGTTTGTGAACTTTTTTATTTTACAAATCTGTCTTAAAATCGTTTAAAAAAGAAAAAAAAAATAATATATATATATATACATGTACTATATTGTGATGCCTATAAATCGATTTTCGCCTTTTATGACCGCTCTCTAAAATAAACCGCTGAATAAAAGTTTTCCCCAACTTACCTATACTCTTGAGGAATTAATGCCTGCAAAACGGAATAGAGAACAGTTCGCGGAATCTCCATCACCTCCCAAACAACCGCAAAAAATATCAACACACTCACGACTTGTATCACTAACACCTTCACAAATATCACAGCTTGAAACATCATCTACATCAAATATGTCCACGAAAGCTAATTCTTATGATGATTGCAAAATGCTGGATAAATTGGAGAAAATAATGTCACAAATTGCTGCCTCAGAAAAAAGAATTGTGGAAAAGATCGATTTAGAAGTTGGAGCTTTAAAGTCATCGCTCGAGGCTGTCAATAACCGCTTGTCTTTGGTGGAATCAAAACAAAACGAAATTGACACACTAAGAGATGAGAACAAGGAACTCAAAGAAAAATTACATAAACACGACGAGGCGATACAAAAAATAAAAACTCACGTGGAGACTAACGAAGAAAAACAACAACTAAAGGAAACGATGAGTGATGCACTTTTACACGGGGTTCCACTGATACACAATGAAAATCTACAATCAATTTTTAATAAACTTTGCGATTGCTTAAAACTGAAACCGCCAACGATTAAGAACATATATCGTCTTAAATCAAAAAACAACTCTTTTTCGCCGCCGGTTATGATCAAATTTTTCTCGCCAAATGATAAGAGTCTTGTTCTGAGGTCGATCGGAAACCATCGCAAAACAAATAAAGCACAGCTCTGTCTACGTGATCTTGGCATGAGTGATACTGGTGTTAACAACAACAACAAATGTTCTCCTGTCTACATCCACGAATGTTTAACGGTTCGTAATCGTTCTCTTCTTCAGTTTGCACTTAAATTAAAGCGAGAGCAGAAACTCCAATCAGCCTTTACTTTCCGTGGTCTCGTCTATGTAAAGAAAACGAAAGAGGAGGATGCAAAATTAATTGAGACTGCTGATGACCTTGCCGTATATGCCACAACGTCACGAACAACAACAAAAACAGCTCTAACAGATGACAACAAAACATAAGCACATTATTTTTTTAACTTTTGTCACTATGCACCGTAGAATTTTTTCTTATACATTTTTAGTATTCTTTTCTTTCTTTATTTTTGTATTTTTATTTAAAGTTATGAGTTTGATTAATTTTTTTAACTTTATTTTTGATTTTTTGTACTGTAAACATCTGTTATCATCACACCTTTTGTCTTCTTGTCTATTGTTTTTCTTTTTAAATGGGTCTTGCAGTTTATGTTTTCACTTGGTACAACGGTTGACCTGGAACCGTTTTTTCTTAGTTATTGAAAATGGTTGATTCCAACGTACCATACAGAAACTCCACAGATGTTTTTAGCCGAAATCATACTAAGCGCGCAATGATTAATATTTTATGTAGTCAGCGCTCTGGTTTGCATGTTGTTCATATCAATGCGCAGAGTATTTTACCAAAATTTGATGAATTTAGACACTTATTCGAAGGTTCGAAGGTTGACGTTGTTTGTGTCTCAGAAACTTGGCTGTCAAGTGCTGTTAGCGACGTTGTATGTTCTTTGAATGGCTTTCATAAGCCTTTTCGTTCCGATAGGGTTGGAAGATGTGGGGGAGGTGCTGCTATTTTCGTCCGCAGGGAAATAAGTTGTAAACTAGTAAGGAAAGCGCCACTTGGAAGCGGGATTGACTACGTATTTGTAGAAATAATATGCAATGATAATAAAATCTTACTGGGCTCTGTATACAGGCCGAACAACAATATAGATACAACAATGATTATAAAAGTCATTGATGAATTATCCTTTGTATCACCCTTCGTTATCGTTGTTGGCGATTTTAACAGCAACCTACTTAATGATTCGTCTCTTGTCCACAGTATGAGTACCTTAAATCTTTTTCCTGTAAATACATCATTACCCACTCATTTTACTAGTCATCGCAGTACTCTTCTTGATGTTTTTTTTGTCAGTCATCTGTACAAAGTTCTAAATTTTAATCAAATCTCAGTTCCTGTTTTCTCGCGTCATGATTTAATCCATATGACATTTCAATGTGAGCCATTGATTTTAAGTAGAACCATGAGTTTTCGCGATTTTAAACATATAAATTATAATCAGTTGGAATATGATTTACAAAGAGTAGAATGGTTCCGGATCTATGAAATGCCTGATGTTAATGATCAAGTCTCTTTTATACAAGAAAACGTAAAAACCTTATTTGAATCACACGTTCCTTTGAATACAAAGAATGTCACAAGTAAAAACATCCCATGGTTCACTACCCATATTAAAAAACTTATTTTCGAACGTGACCAGGCTTATAAATGTTGGAAGCGCTTTCGTCTAAACATGTTGTTCAATGTATTTAAAAGATTGAGAAATAAGGTAACAATTGAGATACGCGAAGCTAAAAGACGCTATTTCGCCCCGCGATTGGATCCCTCTCAAGCCAGACATACACTCTGGAAAAATCTACGGGACATTGGTGTTGGCAAACAAAAAAATAGTACATATGACAACGTTGACTGCAACGAACTAAATAGGAAATTTTTATCTCTTCCAAGTTCGGAAATCTCAGATGATACAATGACCTTATTATATGAGAACAGCGTGTTTTCGTTTCCATGTTTTAGTTTTTCAACAATTGATGAAGCTGACGTCTTGGAAAGCTGCATTCGTATAAAATCGAATTCGTTTGGAATTGATGAAATTCACCCAGTCTTCGTTAAAGCTATACTTCCATATGTACTAAAGTATATAACGCATCTTTTAAATTCAATCTTATCGTCGAATGTGTTTCCTTCTGCTTGGAAACGAGCAAAGATTATACCTATTCCCAAAAATCAAAATGAGTTTAGACCGATTGCCATTTTACCATTTCTTTCCAAGATCTTGGAAATGATAATGAATGCCCAGATTAGAAAATACTTAAATGACAACAACTTGTTATGCATTAATCAGTCTGGTTTCCGTCCGAAACACAGTTGTACTACAACTCTTATAAATGTTGTGGAAAACATAAGGCAAGCTGTTGATTCTGACAATGTTACTTTTCTCGTTCTCTTGGACTTTTCTAAGGCGTTTGACACGGTGAATCATAATGTTCTTTGTTCCAAGCTGATTAACCAATTCAATTTCTCTTCCTCTTCGGCGATGTTAATCCGTTCATATCTAAATTGCAGATCTCAGGCAGTTGTTGCAAATAGTTCCGTGTCTGAGTTTCTCATGTTGAGCAGAGGGGTTCCACAGGGTTCAATACTGGGCCCACTACTGTTTTCCATGTATATAAATGATTTGCCTGTTTGCCTGCAAAACTGTCAAGTAGATATGTACGCTGATGATGTTCAGATTCGAAAAAGCTTTCCTCTAGGTTTGGTTGAAAATGCAGCAGTTGAAGTTAATGAGGATTTAATCAATGTTCATGGTTGGTCACTCACGCTTTCTTGGAATTACCATATCAGATTGACGATTGGGAGGGTTTATGGTGGGCTCCGTTTACTATGGACCAACCATAAAATTACACCCTTAAAAACACGCATTATCTTGGCCAAAACATTACTTATTCCTATCATGCTCTATGGATGTGAAATTTTTTACAACTGTGATTATGAGCACAAGCGTAAACTTCAAGTTGCTTATAATAGTATAGCTAGGTATATCTTTGGATTAAGAAAATACGACCATATTTCTCAATTTTCCAAATCAATATATCGCGTTACTCTTGATAATCTCTTCAAGCTTAGAACGTTAACTTTGCTGAACAATATCTTACAGACACGTCAACCACCTTACCTTTACAATAAGATATGTCATTCGCATTCTCTTAGATCTTTAAATCTTGTGCCAATACGTTACACGTTTTTGATATCTGAGCGTCAATTTTTCATAAATGCGATACGTCTGTGGAACTCTCTACCCCGATATTTAAGGATGATAAACTGCACTAGGCTATTTGGAAGGAGGCTCAGGGAGTACTTGGAGACTTTAAGGTAGTGATGATTTCTCTTTTTTTTTTTTTCTCTCTTATTTTTTCATTAATTCTCATAACTTATTATATTAATATTATTATTATCATTTTTTATTTATTTTCTCTTTCTCAAATACTGAAGTTTAATATTATATTTTTTTTTCTCTCTTTTCTTCAAATTTGCTTTCTTACTGTTGTTTTTGTTGTAGCTTATAAACGCATATGAATTAAATAATTGAGTTTATACTACCTAAGAAGATATTGTATCTTACTGTATAAATCTATACGAATAAATATACTACTACTACTAAAGGACACAGAAACCGGATTCAGATACGGCAAATACATCACAATACTGCCCATCGGTGGGGTATTAAGATGAGGCTTTTAACGAATGTCGCATTTGACATCAAAACAGACCCCTCGGGGGTGGTTGTCATTTTACTTTTGTATTATCATACGCCCTCAAGTAGACATATTTTGTTCGCATAATTAAAGAGACAAGTTTGTCTTGGATTCAAAATCGACTTCAAATTTAAAATCCTGCCCTAGTCGTGATTTTAGGTAGCAAAAAATAAGAAGAAATTAAAGCATAGAAACAAATGGATGCTGGGACCAACCGCTTTGTACTCTGCGCACACAAACTATTTCCCTAGCGGTTTTCCTGCCTTTTGTTGGGCACTTTTGTTTATTATATATACGCTCGACAGCATAGTGCGCCATTTCCTTGGCTTTTGTTCTATTTTTGCTGTTCATCTTGTTAACGACCTAAAAACAGCGATTACCATATCATTAAAAGTACTTGGTTAAGCATAATACCGAGTTAGAACCCTTTGGCAGGACGAAAGAAATTAAAATGACATTAAAGTCAACAGCACCATAAACGCTGAAATTTTCCCCCAAGAAAGTTTTATTATCCTTGAGGGAGCGGACCTGAACGCCGCTTTTCACCAAAAGCAAAAGAATGGCCACCAAGAAAAGTATGTGCGTACTTTAGGTTCAGTTTTTTTTTTTTGTGTTGGTGTGCGACCTTTTTCATTTTTTTTTCTGATAATAATTCTCACAAGGTTTCATACAAAAGAAGGAGAAAATTTCGTTTCGCAGGCGGAACTACGATAAAGAGTGCGACCATAAATTTATGAAAAGCACCACCACCAGCCCTCATGACGTTGAAGTTAGTTTTCTTTTCCATTGTGGAGCCTTTTTCACGGGTTCTACTGGCAAAAGTTTCTATTTTTGTTACACATTCATAGCAAGATGGTATATTCTTGAGATTGGATGCATCTTCGCGCAATGCATGAAGGAGGTAACTTTTATTTGTTGTGCAGAAATTCGATTTAATCTTATCTGGTGATGTTCTTTTGATCTTTATTACTGCGACGATCTTTTGTCGACTTTTTTTGTCAATTTTTGACTTGGGAAAGTGAATTAAAATAGAAACCTTTGCAAAATGGAGTTACGGCTGACAGGTGATTGAACTCCAACGGGAAGTGAATCAGTCATATGCTGTACGGTGATCGTACTGCAGTCAGTTGGAAGTTTATTGAATGCCAGGTGAATTCGAAACATCCCTGACATAAAAAAGCACCGATGCTGTTATTGTTTTTATAAACATGCAACGCGCATTTGTCTGACCCTTCTATTCTCTTGATATTGGTACCGGTCTCCACCAGATTTACGGGGGAGATCTGGGGGAAGAAATTATTTAGACCGAAATCTTTTTAAATTTTGTTTTAAATAACCACAAATTGTTTCCGTAAAGAAAATATTCCCAACTATCATAATCAGAACTTTTGACAAATACGATCTGAGTGTATATTACGATCAAAACTAAAAAAAAGTAGAAGTGGGTAATATTTGCTAAAAATAAGTTTTGCGTTGCTGTTATTGCAGTTTTAATACATAGCTGTTGCAATTTGAATTTTAAAGTGCGATATTGAGTTTTAAAAATCCATATGAACAGAGATCGGCTTTTGGGTAGTCATTTTTGAGAAATAATTAAAAAACAGATTTATTCGAATTTTCTGAGAAAAACTAAGTACGGAATCTTATTAAGAATACTAATATTATCGTTAATATGCATTTTGGTCAAAATCGTTAGAGCGGTTTTTGAAAAATTTGGCAGACAAAACAGTACCAAATATTGCAATAATTAGTTGGAAAAAATACTATTCGCTAACTTTATAGCTAGAAACCGATTATAAATTATTGTTCGCTATATAAGGACGCAACAATTTTATGAACATCAGTATTACTCTAAGTTTGTATTTTGGGCAAAATCCTTATTGCAGTTTTCTGGTAAACTAAGGATAACTAAATTTTAAAAAAAATTACTTTTTTCAAAAATCAATTCTACGATAGTACCGAGAAAAACTGAGTTTGCCATTAAGTTGGAAATGCCCATATTACCTCAGAAATTAATTTTTGTTACAATCGTGTGGACCGTTTTCGAGATATGTATGTCCAAATTTCAAAAATTAAATTTAGTTAATTATGTGAACGCGCCCTCTAGAACTACACGCTATCGGTTTCAATATTATGAGCAGTTTCATAGTACAAATTATGGCCGTAATGAACCAATAACACGTTGCACTAGAGAAGTGAATTTAATTTGCAATAGGATTGATTTTAATCTTGATGTTTCGAGGGATACATTTAAAAAATATTTATTAAATAACATTAAAACAGTAACTTCCCAATAAATCTAAAGAATTAACCTTTGTCTTCCTTTTTTATTTGTAAAGTTATAAATAAAAATGTTAACTTTAGTATTATTTATGTAAGCATATAGCCCACAACAGTTATATTTTAGTATCTAGTCTATAAAGATTGTAATCTAATTGATGAAATAAACTAAACTAAACTAAACTAAAAGCACCGATACTCGAATTTTTAGCTAAAAACTGGGTATGTAGTCATGGTAGCCTCACCCACCTAAGCTTAAATATCAATTTTGGTTGAAATCGTTGGAGCCGTTTTGGAGCAAATGAAACTGGTACGAACAGTTTGTATGGGAAGTACCATTAATATTGAGGTTGCCTTGCAAAATAAAAAACCGCCCCGAGCCCTAAGCCCACAAACTCCAAATCCGAAGTTTGAACGAAATCCGGTCAGCCGTTTAAGCTGTAGGCCTCCGGGACAGGCAGAGAGACGGACAGACCGGACAGAATTTTGAGACCCACTTTTTTGAGTTCGTCTATCATCGTAATGTCAGAATTGATTAACATCTCGAGTTCGTAATTTTGTACGAAAACAATATCTTTCTCTTACTACGTAATGGAGAAAGTTAAAAAAAAGTACACGGCTGGGTCGAACGAAACTTTCTCATTCATTAAAACTTTGGTTGGATGTTTTCTTACTTTATTAATCAGGTACTAGATCAAAATCTGAGAACCGATGATAGATAAAAGAAACGATTCATGGAATAAACGAATAGGGTTAAATAAAATCCACTTTTGAGTTATTCATCTGATACGGCAGTATGATATGCTTATTATATCAAATAACAATGTGAGTTTTTATAAGTTGAAGCTCTCAGTAATTGCAATTGTCGCAAGTTATGGTTTAACTCATTTCAAACTCATTTTCAATTCGTTTCGATTTTTTTGAGAAAAACTAAATATAACATCTTATTTAATCCTTAATAATTATTTTGATTAAAAAATAAATACTTGGCTTAACAGGTCCGGAGGGACCCTAGGCCTAGCTTCTCACAACCATTCGTTTGAAATGAATGGAAGGGATCTACAATTTTATGCCGACTCCAAACGGCTTATTGAGAAGCTCTTTCAAGACAGTTATACTCTCGGATGTTTGTCAGACGATCGCGAGAGGTGACGCAGTGGAAAAAACCCTGAGTTGGAATTTGGGTTTTTGTGGGATTCGAACCTCGACCCCTCGCTTAGTAGTCCAACACACTAACCACTAAGCCACTGCGCCTACAAAATAAAAAAAAAAAAATTTCGATTAGAGCGGTTTTTGTAAAATTTTGCACACATAACAGTACCAAATAAAATGTTTATATTTAGTTTAAAAAATACTGTATTGCTTAGTTATTTAGCTAAAAACTAAGTATAAGTTGTTGTTCGGGATGTAAGCATTACTTGGTTCTTAAAGTTTTATGGAAATCGTAAATGCGGTTTTCGAGATACTCGTATGAGCAGTTTTTAAAATTCACGTTTTCGATGATTCGAATTGAAAATTAAGGACAATTTTGAAAACATAAATTTTTCTTTAATTGTGCATTTTGGTTAAAACCGTTGTTGTCGTTTTCAGGTATAAAATAAAGAAACCTAAATCTAAAAAAATGACTTTTTTCAAAAATCCATTGAACGATAATATACCAGAAAAACTGAGTTTGCTTTTAAGTTCTAAATGACAATATAACTTGTGATATTAATTTTTGTTACAATCGTATTGACCATTTTCGAGATACATACATATGTCCAAATTTCAAAAGTACCGTTATCCTGGATATGCAGTCACCCCATCTACTTAAGCTCAAAAATCAATTTTGGTTGAAATCGTTAGAGTCGTTTTCGAAAAAATCAAACTGATATAAAAATGTTATATATGAAGTACCATTAGAATTGAGGTTACCGTGCACAAAAAAAAAAAAAAAAAACACCAAGAACTTTAGGCCCCCAAACTAAAGTACACACACTCACCCGAATTTAAGTAGTAGTAGTAGTAAGAAAAGTGGTCTTTGGACAATAAAAGTCAGTTCGTGGTTTAAACTCAAGCGTTGCGTTTCTTTTCTCGTTTTCATCTGTCGTCTAAAGTTTCTGGTCGTCTAGGAGTTCACTCGCTTCTATTTACTATTTCATCAAGCCTTTTAGGCTGTAGGCCTCGGAAGCTTACGGACAGACAGGCAGACGGATAGACGGACAGAATTTTACAACCTTTTTTGTTTAACCAATTTATTTGATTTTTGTTTAAATGTCGGTAATTACGGCGATCAATTGTTTGATATATGTAGACTGCAAAATATTTACAATATAAGGACAATAGGTATAAGAACATCGAAAAAATGCAGGCGCATTAAAAACACAAAATTACATCTTAAGATTTTTTTCACTGCGCCACCTGTCGCCTGAGTTATAGATAATGTCACACGAGCTGCATCTTTCGCGCTTTAAAACTACGAACACCACCTTTTGTCATACTTATGTACTATATCTATAACCTTAGGAACAACCCCTGGTCTCCTTACCGTAAAACCGGAAAACCTCACAACCACGATTCTGTTAAGAATGATGTCACAGAAACCGCAAGCCAGCGTGTCGCTTTGTAAAGCCCTTTTTTCACATTTGACGTTTTGAGTAGTTCGGTGTTATCGACTTTGGTGCATGAACGAGCTTCCTCCATCGCTATCCTTATATACCTGTATAAGTTTTGCAGGGATACAAGAACTTGGCATTTCACTGTACACTTCCTTTCTATACATCAGATGCGACTAAAGAACCGATAAACAGAAATGGTGAGGGATCAAAAGCGTTGTACTGCAATTAGTTCTTACGACAAATTAGATAAAGAAGTATGGAAGTATATTGCCATAAGTACTATACCAGCCGTTTATAATCAGCCAAGCCAACTCTCGGCTCAAAGTGAATGAGCTCACATCATGACAAAGCAGAAAATAACGTCAAGACCCATCGTCATCTAAAGTCAAATGAATTTTCAGTTGTTTGTTTTACCCTCTCGACGAAGGATATACAAGGATATACTTTCCACCCAAAAAAGGGTTAGATAATATTTGTTTCGCTTTCAAATGATCATTATGGAAGAGAATATTTGCATAGAACAGCGCTACTAAAATACCGTCCATCTCTCCTGTGGCATCGAATGATTGAGCTTAACCAAGCAGTTTTTGTCTCCTGACAAATACCGCCTGTCTTGTTATTGACCCAAAAAAAGGTCCCGTAAATTGCTGTGAATAAAAATGAAAAAATAACAATTTGATATCACACAAGGACGAAAACCTAACGAAAACCTTGTAATTCCAAAGTAGAATTTTATCAAAGCCCATATCCTTTTCAGCTCAAATCCCTAATTTGAATTTAGCCAATTTTCTTTAAGCAAATCCCTATTGGGTGTTTCCGTAATCGAAGTAAACACACCCAAGTCACATGCCCATAACGCCGCGCCGACCGCCGGCCGCCGCTCGCTATAAATACAAAAACCACTCAAATATGATGTCCCCGAGAGCTGATACTCAATTCGCTTGAAATATATCAAATACCCAAACAGCCGGTTGGCCGTATATGCCGTAAACACTGTATCCGGGTTCGTCCTTCACCCTGGAGCATTGGCAAATCTGATTGGAAATGTCTGCAGACCAATATGCAATAAATTTAGCCCGACCCCAGGATTAAGGTCATCCCGGCAAAATAATATAATCCCGCACGAGGAGAGAGTGTCCGTGTGGGAATCTACTACTTAATGAAATGTCACATGATTTAGTAAAAAATTTGCACTCCGCCATATCTGTATATTTGAGAATGGAAATCAAGGACAATGGAAAACCGAAATAACAGTGCACTTTCACGTTGTAAACATTTATGGTGCCTTCTGCTGGTGACTTCCTGTTTCATACCGCCAACTCAACACCAGCAATGCAAATTAGTTCCTGCTTTTTACATTCGTTCGGTATATCCGGTCGGCGGGGAAATTTCTGTCCTAATTCAGTTGGCAGGAGGGGGTGTTGCTTTCTATAGTAGTGGGTTTCATTTTGTTTTTCATTGAAGAGATAGCGTGCGATCAGCTATAAGGGTCCTTCGATTGTGCATGAGTTAGAATTGAAACAAAATGTAAAAATATTAAAGAATCCTGTGTGCGGCAGATGTGGGGAAGGAAGAGGGAATTGTTATTATTGCTATCTCGTTGGAATATCTAGTTTGAAAATTGTTTTGTGTCCTTTTGGCTGAGAGCGTGTATTTGGGTCTCGTTATTCGCAGATATTTTTACGTTTCTGTTTGGGTTGGGTATATATACCTTTGCATTGGAGCCACTTGAAATTGAGGGTTTTAAGTGTTTCGTTTTTGTAATTAGATAGCGTGCTCCTGTCAATAGAGAAACGAATGTAATTAGCCCCGAGTTGCATGCAGTCGTCATTTTTTTGTTTTGATATTTTTGTATGGAAGGTAGGTGGAAGCTATCTAAAAATGAATTCGATTCGAGGGCGGAGGGCGTATTGAAGTGGAATAATCACGCTGATTGGGTGAGTGGTGAGCTCTAGAGAATGAGATTAAAAAAAGAATTTTATGCAAAGCAGATTGACAGCGAGGAAATTGTTTTGGGATCTCCTAATTTGTATTGAAGGTCGTTTAAAGGTACCTATCTATTTTAATTCACCCAAAAAGAAAGGTGTTTTGTTTTTGATTTCAATTGGGGTTTCAAATTTTTTTTTTCTGCATGGTTATCGATCCATATTTATGGACAGTGGTAGATATGGTTTGTTGTGTAATTCAATCGAAAAAAATCAACGAAATGAATAAGTCTGAAGGAAAAAGACTAAAGGTAAGAGACTAGAGACAAGAAACAGAACACAGCACTTAATAAATTAAAGAATCTCCTCAGTGCTTCTTGACAAGGCCTTACTAATCAATTGCCGTCTTAGGCCAAAGAAACAGCAGTTCGCAAGTGTGATTCTTCGCTTGATTTCTGATGTGATGTCATTTTCAGAGTTAATAGCGGATCCGAGGTAGACAAAGTCCCTAACTACCTCAAAGTTATAGCTGTCTATCGTGACGTTCTGTCCGATTCTTCGATGTTGTGTGTCCCTTCTTGTTGACAGCATATATTTTGTTTTACCCTCATTCACCACTAAACCCATTTTTGCCGCTTCTGTACTAATACTTGCAAACGCACCAGTGACAGCTCGCTGTGTTGTACCAACAATGTCAATGTCGTCAGCGTATGCAAGCAGTTGCACAGACTTATAGAAAATTGTGCCTCTGGTGTTGGCTTGTGAGTTTCGCACAATCTTCTCAAGAATGATGTTGAAAAAGTCACATGACAGCGCATCACCTTGTCTAAATCCTTTTTTGACATCAAAGGTCTCGGTGAGATTGTTTCCGACCTTTACGGAGCAGCGAGCGTTCTCCATCGTCATTCTGCACAATCTGACAAGTTTGGCAGGGATGCCAAAACTAGACATGGCTCTGTATAGCTCGTCTCTATAAACGCTGTCATATGCGGCCTTAAAATCGATAAAAAGATGGTGAGTATCGATCTGGTATTCTTGGGTTTTTTCCAGGATCTGCCGTAGTGTGAATATTTGATCGGTCGTGGACTTACCGGGCCTAAAACCGCACTGATAGGGACCTATCAGATCGTTGACGAATGGTTTCAGGCGTTCACACAGTACAGCAAACATGATCTTATACGCAGTGTTCAGGAGACTGATGCCTCTATAGTTGGCGCAGTTTAGAGAGTCTCCTTTCTTGTCTTGTGGTGGTTTGGTGTTGAATGAATAGGGTAGACACTGATTGGCGTCAACTTGGCGATGCCCAGTTGTTGCAACTGTTCAGATACACCAATTGTGCTTATTTTACCTCCAAGTGGTCACCACCGGGTACTGGTCTATGTCCATCCGGAATTGACTTGCTAAACTTATAATTGCGAGTGTTGAACACGTAGAAAATATAGCAACACTATAATGCTCTGTTGGAGTTGACTGTCTGCTCGAGTCTCAGAAGTCTTACATGAGCCCCTCAGAAAGAGGACGTACGGCGGATGAATTCACATGGTTGAATCAATGGTGGCGTCAACAGTCAACATGGCAGATACCTCAATGAGCTACTTCGACGTATTTGGAGCTGAGGTCGTTGAGGATTTTTAACACTAGTCAGGGTGTTGAAATAGAGATGGTGGTGGAAGAGCCCTTAATGGGTCAACGGCAGCTTTCACATCCCCGCAGCGGGTTACTGACTTCGGAATATTCCGGCTCCTGTTGCCCAAGGGGTCGCAGAAAGAGCCTGGCCCTCCAGGTTGGGGGTTGTGCGTGGGGTTAACTACCCTACCACGGAAAAAAAAAAATTATCTTGCGAAGCAACCAGAAGACAGCACAGTTTCCATAAAATTTGATAGGCAAAACTTTGTACATACCTACGTGACTTTATCACTACAATATCATACTGCACAGCCTTTATGCTCAATCAATTTATATGTAGCTTTATGCTCTCCACGCTCCCCCTGTTAATTTGTTCTAACTAGGTAATTATATATGTGGTTGTAATAGGCATTTGATATTCCGGCAAACAATAACCACATCTCTTAAAAATGCAGAAAAAAAAAAAAACCAACATTCATCCATTCAAACAAGCAGAAAACATTCGAAATGTTGACTTATACCAGTTGAATCGACTTTAACGCATTGTTAATTGTTATACTATACGCATATAGAAAGTTTAGCCTGTGAACACTCCTCCCTATGAAAGCACAGAGAAATTTCAAATTTCACTAAAACGCGTTTGGATGTAAAAAGCTATTTTGCACCTCTGCCAACAATTTTGGTTCGGATCCTTACTTAGTCGTTTGCACCTTGCTATGTGAATGTGACTTGGCAAATTATTGCATATATTCGTTAAAAAGTTCAGACTTTATTATTACATTTCCAAGCGGCATCACTTTCTAAAGCTCCAATGCCATAAAGTGAGGACATGCATTTGCATGCTAAAATTAAAGCTCTCACCGAAAGTAGCCCGCAAAAAATCGATAAACATAACATCGATAGCTATTCATCAAAGTGTAGATTAACGATTTTATTAAGTCGTTTTCGATTTGGCTTTTCAAATTTTGAAATTTTCATTTGAGATCTCAGATTATTGCTGCCTAATAAAACATGAAATCCGGATTTTACTGGTTCTTGTACGTACATATGTGGTTGGCGGCAAAAAAAGTATTTTTCTTCACATGCACTGGAAATCCATGTCAATTGATTCTCACACATTTATAATAACGCAATTCGAAATACATAATTTAACGCATAAACTCGCTCCCACACGCGTTAAATGAGTAATTCAGCTAAAGAAGCAATCCATCCATAGGTAAACAATTCGTAACTGCCAGCTGTGTGTCATAAACATTTGTGTTAGTGTAAGTATATGTAGATCTGAGAAAAACTGTCAAAAAAATATTGATCTTTTTGCAAAATCGAAAACGACATTATGTCGCCTGAAAATTGTTTCGTTTCATACGCCACTTTTGTCGTTTTTGAGTCAGGAACGGATTCTATGGTAGTTTTGTATGCTCTTTTTAAATCTGTGATTCGATTTGTTCTACGTCTTTCCAATCTCGAGATATCGAGCATCGACTCTGTCCCATATCCACCAAAATCAACAGTTTTTAGAATTGGTTTGTGCCATAAACCATTTTTTGGCGTTTGGGACAAATTTTCCATATAATTTTTTGCAATTTTTTGCGAGAATTGTTTTATTCCACGTGCATATCACTGCGACAAGAGATATACAAAATATTAACGAAGCTGAGAATTGGTTTGTCCTACGTGCACTTGTGTTAAATAAAAGCCATATCCATTTTTTTGTGTTCCACGTGCGTGGACGAAAAAAAAAATCTGTTTCAAAATATAGGAGGTGGAACGCATGTCAAAAAAGTAGACTTTTACGTAAATTAACGTAGCATGTGAACGGTTTGGCAAAACGCTTTGAAAATTGGTAGGTAAACTCTTTATAAGACTAACTTCAAGTTAAAAAAATAAAAAATAAATCCGATCACACGGTTTCGGAGTACCAAGTACGCAAACCTTTAAATGCGTTTTTCTCGGAAAAGGGCCAATGGCGTATGGAACAAAACAATTCTCAGGCGACGATTAATCTATCCTAAACAGAAAAGTATTAGCTAAAGCCAGAAGGAACAAATAAAATACTTTTTATTTTATAATATTGAGCATTGAGAGCGTAAGCTTTCTTAACTAATTTTGTAACCACATAGCAATTAATACAGAGCACGTTTGAAAATTATGTGGTGCTATCTTTTTAATCCGCTCATCTCTAACAAATTGCGAGTAAAACATTCTTTCGTTCAAAAGCTGGTTTGCCATACATTTTACCGCTTTTCAAACCTAAAACTTCCAATACATACTATAACATACAGTTTTATAGTGAAGACTTTTAAGCGAATACATAAACCATGTTGGAAAGAACAAAGTTTGAAGAAGCAGAATTGTACTAGAGCTCTGAGGTGGTAATAGACCAGACAGTTGCGTTCTTTCGCCATACTGAAATCTGGAACGCGATTTGACACCAGGGGTACCAACTTATGTCAAGTAAGCTGCAATAAGACTTGCGAATTTTATATTGTTACATTCAGGCTGGGATTCGAAAAGATAAAACACTATTCTGTTAACATTTCCAATGAAATTAGTTTTCTTACACTTTGATTATTGTAATAAATTACTTATTAAGTACCAAAACAATCTCACTTAAAACAATTCTTACAAGATTTAAGCACTTTACCAATCACAATTTAAGAACTGTCGCTCCCTGTTCTCAAACCTGCCCTTTATATTGATACATTCAGGCTAGGGTTCGAAAAGATAAAACACTATTCTGTTTAACTTTTCCAATAAAATCACTTTATTTACACTTTCTACTTATTCACTTATTAAGTACCAAACAATATCACTTAAATCAATTCTTAAACGTTTCAATCCAATCGCTTTATTCACTGTATTACTTTACACTTATTTATCTCACAACCGATTACTGTTTCGAGCTTCACCAATCACTGGTTAAAAATCAACTGTGTCTGTTCTTCTCAAGCATGCCCTTTTATATCCGCTCTGCCACCTGGGTATCATTATTCCAACTATTCTGGATGGTTCTACAAATAGCTATAGAGAGAGTAGTATAGAGTGGTTCTAGAATAAACTAGAAAGTTGTTGTAGAAGTGTGGTGGCATGGCATTGACATTTGCGAATTCGAAATTCCAACTGGAATTGGAAGTTGAACTTGGAAGGTGGCTAAGTGACCGTTTCACCATTTTATGTTCGACTCTACATTCCACACCACAATATTTTAGAGTAGGTATGTACCTATTCCAATTATTACGGCTGGTTCTAGAATTGGCTAGAGAGTTTTCAAATATGTGTGGAGAGTTACACTTATTTGACAGATTCGGGTCTCTAATTGGAAGTCGACCGCGCTAAAGTCATTACTCATTCATTAGATTTAAGGTGAGTTTGTTGATCGTTGTAGTTAACAAAGGTTTTTCCTCTCCTCCCAACGTCCCGAGGCTATTTACAAAAATATAAAATAACTTTTTTTTTACAACATTTCGCTTTCTAAAATTTAAACAAATTGTACAACATATAGTACTAAAGTTAATATGTATTAAAATTATTAAAACAATACTTATGAACGTTTTTTCTTTTTGCAGACAAATTGCACTGGAATAATGCTGAATCCATTTGGAATGATTTTTGTTTTTCTTATTCTGGGTAAGTCGGTGTTCTACAAAAGCTAATAAAGGTTATAAAAAATAGAAATTGAATAAAAAATTCATAAAAAAACAGTAGTAGTATCCATTATCGCTATTTAAAATATTTTTTCAAAGACGTGTAGGTATCGGTTAAGCTCGGAGCTATCACAGTTAAGACTTTTCTCATAGAAGTCATAATGCGTGTGTTTTCGGTAAGCTTCGGGGTATTCTCTTTTTTGTACTTTTTCAAACTTTTGTTGTAATTCAGGCCTTAATGAACTAAGGGTTATAATTATGAATTGGAACAACAGAATAAACTAATGGCTGAAAACAGCAAAGGCGCGACCTGCTGCGACGTGCGAGTAGGGTTGCCAGTTCGAAATCAGTACATATCTGGACATTATGTTGAAATTCCGGGACTCGCCTGGACATTTCAAATTTCGACTATTTTATTTTTGTTTATTAATAAAAAAAGGGAAATAATTTGTTTTATTAATGTGAAAATAAGCGTATTTATTTCAATAAAAAAACAAAAAAGAATTACAAAAACAAAAACAAACAAAGATTTCAATCACATTTCTCTTCATATTCATATAATGTTATAGTCAAACAACGAAGTTCAGTCGCTCCTAGGGTCTAAAAATACATCAGCCAAAGGCCGAAATAAAACCCAATTTCGACCTTTGACCGAAGTATTTTTAATCAAGCTTAGCGCCTGTGCTTCGGCCTTTGATAACAACATACCTATCTTCTTCTATATATATAATTCTTTCGGGGTGTAACTCGATGATCATGTAACTCGATAACCCCTGGGACGATTTTCATAATTATTTTTTTGTTTTGTTCGTATTGCTGTATATCAGGTTTTTATTTACTTTTTGTCGCGAAAACAAAACTTGGAGGGGATGAAAAAGGTTTTGAGAGTTTGTATGGGGAAATACACTTAAAAAAAAAAAGAAACTGGATAGAAATCGAGTAGTGACACTTCAAATAAAAAAAAAAAAATATTTTAAATTTTAAAAGCAATTGTTGTTGTTAATTATTTTAATTATTTTCCAAGCAAATTGTTGTTGTCCACAATTTTGAAGTTTTTTTTTTTTAATATACCTAAAAAGTTTGTTATAATAAATGATGTTTACTATGTTACATTAAGTAGCTTTTGGAAATGAAGTAGATACTTTCATTATACAAAGATGATATCGCCGATGATATTTTGCATCGAACAGTGCGAACTGTGACATCGGATAATGGACTGGAGATGTCAGATGAAATGCGCAACAAAGCTTTGATATTGATCGAGGATATGTGTCTGCTCATGAGTGGCAATTTGTTGTGCAAATTGGGGATACCACAGCCAAATCATTCAATGCAAGACGCATTTAATCGAGAATTGGAGCGAGAAATGGACTTCGATCGAATCGCATTGAGTCAAGCTGTTCGAACAAATGTGCCAATGTTTGAAAGTGATTGCAATTTCGTTAAGTGACTTGACAGATTCTAATACAGTGAATAAAGTGATTGGATTGAAACGTTTAAGAATTGATTTAAGTGATATTGTCGTGGTACTAAATAAGTGATTAAGTAGAAAGCGTAAATAAAATGATCCACCATTTGTGCGAGAAACAGATTAACACAGCGACATATTCAACAGCAACTTTGACAACTTTTTAGAACCACTGTATTTTAATTACTGAGTGGGGAAGCGAGGAGTAAAAACGATTCTCGCTTGTTTTGAGGGGTTACCCTGACAATTTCTGTTGGGAAATTATGTCGAATTTCAGTTTGTGAATTATTGTTTGAAAGAAACAACTCGCAGATACCTACAGTCAATTTTGGTAGGAACGACAGCTATTTCGAACTAAACCACTAATTCATCATCAGACTCCTTTGAAGTGATTGTTTGAATAGTTTTGAATTCGGACAGTCAATTTTCCGTATATAATTCCATTTGGAAAGTTTTTCCCCAGTCAGGAAATGAACTTGCATTTCGATTTTAATTACTTTGAACACATTGACACAGCAACATCGACAGCGACATCAACGTTAGAGCTAATCCTAAATTCGCTGTTGCTGTCAAAGTCTGTATGAATATTTTTGCTCGTTCGCAGTTCGTAATTTGCTCTAATAATATGTCCTTAATTTCAATATTGATCGGAGAAATTTATGAGTCTCCGTTTAGTGAAAATAAATTGTTATGCAATTTCCCAACTTTAATTTATAATGGGAAATGCGTTAACTATTTTTCTTGCAGAGAAAAGCTATGCATTCAAGTTGTGACAGAAGGCTATGTAATCAGTGCTGCCGAAAGTACTACAAATGCAGTATTATACTCCTTTTTCGTCGGCCGTACTTCCGTACTCCCTATTCACAAATTGCACTCCCTTTGTGCAATTTTTGGCTGGTTATTTACCGAACCGATTGTCTCGAATTTAGCCACCAAAAGTTGGAGAGTCAAATTTGGTCGGCCAACGCATCTGCCGTAAAATGGGCGCTACTCGCTCAGCGTATGCGCTGAAGAACACTCATTTTGTTTGTTAAGTTGTATTGCTTATAATAATTTGCTTATAAGTTTTCATATTAGAAAACACTTAGCTAAAAATGTATTTGTTGATTTTTGTTTCGCATACTCCTCCAAATTCTATTATACTTCCCAACAAAAACAGCCAACGGTAGCCCTGTATGTAGTGCTTTTACTGTTCCTCGGAACATTGGCAGTCTTATTTATAAACTCACCGTAGAGTCTGCTTATCTTTACGCACCCTCTAAAATGCTCTTACGCAGGAAAATGTGATTTATAAACATTTTTCGAACTTAAGCAACGTTGCTTTAGAGTTGCGTAAGTTAAACGCGAAAATTTGCGTTTAGAGCCTGCTTAGAGCTTACGTAAATATGTTTTTGTATCAAATGTCATTTGGTTGTGGTCGAATTGTAAACAAAACCACAAAGTGGAACTAATTTTTGTGTGTGCATTCATTCCGCATATTTGTAAATTTGCGCCAAACGAATTATACTCAATAAATAAAAAAATATCAAATCAAATTATTCGTTTGTGTTATTATTTCTTCTTCCTCAGTGCTGTTGCTTGTAGGGAATGTTTCAGAATGTGTGTGAACAATGTCTACCTATGGCCAGGCATTAGATTTGGTGGTGGTTGGTGGAATTGGACGAGGTATATGGATAAAGGAAGACACATAGATACATGAAAGCAGGTTCATATTTCAGCAGTCCTTTCGAAGACATTTCGGAATTGTGCCAGATAATTTCTCTTTTTTTTTTTTGTGTCAAATGATTTTACGTACCTACGAAGCTAATCACAGCATGTTGTTTTCAGAGCAAAATGTAATAGATTTCAGTGTTTTCTGTAATAGTTTATCGAAATTCTTACCTTTTTAGACACAAACCTCGTTTAGTAAAGTTAGCAAGGAAAAATGTTTATAAATAACAATTTTAGGAGAGCCACGTAGAGGCTGCGTAAATCCTTACGCGATGTTTAACTAAACAACATCGTAAAGGCGTCGTAAGGGAATCTAATAAATACGGCTTTGGTTATGTAAATGCATGGCTTTTATGTCGCTTTTCAAGCTTAGGAAAGAAGCTTTTTGGTTGGTGAATAGGATTCGCAAAGAAATATTCGAAAACTTTTGTCGAACACCAAATCCTTTAGTCTCTGTTGAAATTTGCAAATTTTATGGTAGGTCTGATTATTGTTTTTAAACTTTCGACCTGTTGGGAAGTTCCAGGATTGTTGTCTTCAATAAAAGCCTGATGCACACTTTTTAGCCTATGTTTTGTTAATATTAAAAATTAGCCCCCGTATTAATAAACACTGTGTAAAAGTTATCAACTTGTTACTCAGCAGTTACGTCCAATTTTTGTATGCTATCTGACGTTTGCTAGCTAACTTATCGTGTACATTTTTTTTTATTAATAAGGGGGTAGGTAACTAAATATAATAATAAAGCAGGAATAACGCTTTGCTGGGTATTTTGGAAGCTTCGACATGAATTTCCTGTGGGCGTGAGCATAATACATGTCAATGCCTTGCTTCTTCAACTATACAAGGAACACTGTATGTATTTGCAGTGGTATACCTTAACCGATATTCAAAACTCGATGTCCAAAAGTAGGTGTATTACTCGCTAGGTAAATCGCGCATATGATATGGGATTCGGATCCAGGTAAACGCAGAGCAACCTCATTTGTACAAAACATCAAGCTGACAAAATGGTTCTGTTAAAATGTTTAGATGTAAATGCAATCTTCCAGATGATAATTGCTTATTATGGATAACCAGCGCTTTCCGTACCATATACTTAGGGAAACCGGGTACGGGTACGATATGCAATTCCAAATCAATCATGCTTATTTTGAGATTCGAACGAATAGCCAATTCTAACGAATGTAGCTCTATACGTTCGAATGAACTTTGTGTAGGTATTTTGATAGACATTCGTTCGAATTGGCTACTCGCTCGAATCTCAAAATAAACATGAAAATATTGCAAATTGCAATTCCTCATTTTTGAATGATTCGTTTCCATCTCATTCCGTTTTCTACATTCAATTCCTATGCTGTAAATTGCTTGCTATACTTGTCAGGATCATTTATCCAAACTTTGGGAAAAAAATAAAAAAGTAGAAGTGTTCAATTTTTGTAAATTAGAAATTCTGAGAAATTATTAAATTATTCTAAACGAAAACTCTTAAAACCTAAAAAAATCAATAATCAACAAAAACAGAATTTAATTTAATGAAAAATTAAAAAAAATTAAATCACTTAAAAACCAGTCAGTCAGTCCGAATAAACGAATTTTCCGATTTAATGAGAGTTTTTTTATGCACTAAAACGCGTTTCTATTGATAAAAAATGCAAGAACTTAAAAAAAAAATTGTTTAACACATAACATCGCAAATAATACATAAAATTTATTATTGTTATTATTGTATATTGATGTCTATTTGCTACCTATATGTGTTCAATCATTGCGTTATTTAATTTTTGCTAATTGAATTAAATTTTTACATAAAAAAAAAAAATTAAAACTCATTTATTCAGAATTTTTTTTTTTTTTTTCGAATAAACGAGTTTTCCGAATTAAAGAATTCAGAATTAAAGGACGAAATGCAGTAAATTTCGTAAATCCACAGTTTGCATTTATAAAAAAAGTCAATTTTAGGTGATTCACCAGTCGAATTATAGCAACCACAAACGAGTAAAGCGATACTCAGACTTAGTACACGATCGTGGGTGCGTTAATTCTGACACTGCCCTCGATTGTTCAACTGTTTGTACCTGAATAGCCCAAGACATTACATAAGTACTAAGAAAACGTGTTTCCAAAAGTGGATCATTGCACTTTTTGTATGAAAACATAAAGCGCCGTACTAATAACAATTTTTAGTCTCGACTTATTTAAGGAATCTCGCAATTGCGAAATTTCTATGGCATATATAGCCATTGTAAGAAAAAAAAAAAAAAAAATAGTTGGCGCAACAGGTCCGAAGGGACCCTAGGCCTAGCTTCTCACAACCATCCGTTTTGTGTGAGTTTTTCATTTTTGGAACGAATGGAAGGGATCTACAATTTTATGCCGACTCCAAACGGCTAATTAAGAAGCTCTTTCAAGACAGTCATACTCTCGGATGTTTGTCAGACGTTCGCGAGAGGTGGCGCAGCGGAAAAAAACCCTAAGTTGGAATTTGGGTTTTTGCGGGATTCGAACCTCGATCCCACGCTTAGTAGTCCAACACACTAACCACTAAGCCACTGCGCCTACACATTAGCCATTGTGGACTACTAAAATTAAGAGTCGATACTAAAAGAGTTTATTGGTACGACCCCAAGACAAGAAATGGTTGTTAACAGCTGGACTTAAAGTTCTTTATGGTTTAGCCGCGCCAACCTTTCATTTGATTTCTGCAAGAAAGTCTGAACGAAAATTAGCGACCATTTATTTTATGCATCTCATCAATAATGCAAATTTATTTGAATAGAAGTCAGATATTGTTGGCCTACCATCTTATGCTGGCAAGCCTATACCTATGGAATAATGCGATCTTATTTTCTACCTGATTGCTTTTGCCAACATTTTCAAGATTTAGCCCTCCAAAGTGTCTTGACTAAGTAGGTACCTCACGCTCACCATCGAACTATTTTTGCCGTTTCAGAAATAATTCCACTCGTAGAACCATTTGAAAATGTTGCTCTCTGAATTTAAATGAAAAATTACCCCCTCTACCGAACGTATCCTTTGCGCATTCTCATGCTAACAAACCATTACCCAACGTTGGTATTATACATTCAGCTTCAATAGCATTACATGAAAATTATTTCAATAAAATAATTTTCTAACAAGTAAAAATCACCCAATTAAGTACCAAGCGGATTCGAAAGTTACATACTTTGTTCCGCCCAACCATTGTGTATGATTCGCCTTAATTTTCGCTAGTGGCGACATTTTTTCCTAGCCGGAGTTTTATGGCACACGCTAAATGCGAAAATAGAAAAATAAGAAAATTATTGCGTGTCGCGCAAGTTTGACGGAGGAAACAGAAAAAAAAAACGTAATCAATGGCCGCAAATGCAAAGGAAGTAGGTATAAAACAGGCGCACGATGTGTTGTGGTGTACAAAGCCATCGCAAAATGTCCTGTCCACTGACTGAGAAAATTACGCATTCAAATTGAACACACATATTCGAGCATAGGTATACACAAAGGCTGTGAGTTCTTGGTAGGTACTCAGTGGGGTGGCAATTTTCCTTACGGCGTCATTACGTCATGAATACAATTAAGATAAAAAACCTCGCGCTTTTAATATAAATCTATGTAACGGAGAAGCATACTAAAAGTATGATTAATTAGTGATTAGGAATATTTATGAGCCAAAAGTGTGAGATCGTATGACTTGAGTTGTGAATTGGTGGGTAGTTGAGTTGACATGTGAGTTATCGTGGGCCAAATTGGTATGAACGGGAGTACACCGAAATGGGAGTATCTTCTCTCTGTCCGTAAAATGTCATGGTGACGATAAATAAGTCCAATAAACCCTACTATTAGCGGTATAATCATATTTGGTGGTTCGAAAGTTTGAAGGGTATACTTTTGGAAGATGTTAACAAAAGTGCATAGCTAATGGTCGGCGTGGCCTGCGGGAATATTGTGTGGCACAGTTACAGAAATATGAATTGTATAATGCGGTAGTGGAGGCATATGGTATATTAAAAACTAGTCAATACTAATGTTCGAAGAGATTATTCGAAGCGATCGTATTTCTTGACCCAACTCCCGCCGGTTGTTTTTGTTGTGAAACATCTATTGGCGCTCCTTGGAAGTAAAATCGACTTCGAAAGTCGTGAAGGAAATTGGTCTGTTGCCATCACTACGCCGCCGCTCTCGACTCCAAAACCACTCAACCGATTTCAGGGAAATTTTGTGGATATCTATGAACTATGACTGCTTGGAACTTGAAAAGATAGTTTTGGACCCGAGAGATGGCGCTGTTGCCGAGGTATAAGCAGTTTTTCAATTCTTTCAACTTAATTCTTAAAGTGAGTACTTATATGGGCACGCTGGACCTCAGGAGTAAACTGGTAAAGCTAGGATTTACACAGACACTAGACCAGGGCTGCCGTTTCAAAATACCTTTGAGGTGTATAATAGAACATTTTTGGGGAAAAGCAGTGAGTACCTACAGAACGAAAATTAGACGGTTTCGATGTTAGAACCCTGTGACGGTCATTTTGTTTTGGTAGAGTCTATCTAATCTGTCTTTTATTCAGTCACTGACTTTAGTGTCAAAATCGTTCGTCAGCCCTTCAAAGTCGACTCATTCTTCTTTTTTTTCATTTTAAATTAATTTTTATTTATTCGTTCTTTGACTCACAGACTAGACAAAAACGGTTAAATCTAATTTAAAACTAACATTTATCTTATTCTAGCTTACTGGCTCTTAGCGAGCGCTCTTAACCTATCAATATGCTTAATATTATTTCCTTTCGGCCTTAAATCTATCTATATCCATGATTTGTTTTGTTTTTTTAATTTTCAAGAGACTTAAGAAATTTGAATTCTTTTTATTTGTTTTAAAAACAAAGTCGATTCGTCAACGTTTGGTGGCCAAATTCGAGGTAGCCGGTTCGCCAAAACTTGTACCACTCGGATCCGTGTCATTGCGAGAAGCCGGCGGCGGACACTGAAACGATGTTACATTTCCTACATAAATCCGTACCATTCGTACTTTTATTTTATCAAATAAAAAAAAAAAAATATTTCGTTAATACCTCACACTTCACATATAGCTTGTTCCATTCCAGGAAAGGGAATTTCCAAGATTCGCAAGATTGTCCGATTTGTCCGATCAAAAAATGCTTACAAAATATACAGAAAGTGAAATTTGTTTTGCAATTAGGTTAGGTTAGGTTAACGGGTTGGTAGAGCAGGTAGACCCTACTATACCCCACTTAGGTCCTTGTGGACCCATTGTGATACCCTTTGTTGGGGGTTTATCGTTGGTGCTGTAGATGGTTAGCACATGTCTCTCCTTCATATATTTACCCGCCGTTGTCCAGCCATCCTGATATACTCAAGAACCTGTAAATATCAGAGAGTGAAATATCAGAAAGTTCTTCTAAGTCATGGAAGTAATAGCTTCCAAGTGTTCTCTTCCTCAAGTGACAGAGGCTCGGGCAGTGACAGAGGAAGTGAGGTGTGTCCTCATGAACCTCTTCGTCCCCGCAGCCTCTACATATATCGTCATCTTTGAGATTTAGTTTCATCGTGTGGTTTCTTAGAAAGTTATGACCCGTTAAAGCCCCTACCAGCTTAGACAGCGATGACCTGTCAAACTGTAGAAGTTTGATGGTTCGGCCACTGTCATATACTGGCCATAGCTTCCGAGATATTTCACAGGTAGTTAGTTCTTTCCACCTGTTATTGGTTTTCATACGAATCTTGTTCTCCACCCGTTCTCTGAGATTACAGAGTGGAGGCTTGATCGACTGTAGTGCTCTATCATGATCCATTGCAGACCCTTTTCTCGCCAGTTCGTCAGCAATCTCATTGCCGGCTTTGTCACTGTGTCCAGGGACCCAGCAGAGATTGGTAGCGTGCTGCGAGCAGAGAACCTTGAGCTCTTCGCGACAGCTGTGAACTAGCTTGGATTTTATTTCAATAGCAGAAATTGCCTTTATAGCCGCCTGGCTGTCAATGAAAATGGTAATATCATTGCGTGGTATTGCCAACAATGACACCCTTCGGGCTGCTTCCGCGATTGCCAGAACCTCTGCTTGGAAGACACTGCTGCTGTCAGGAAGCCTAATGGAGCAGTGTATATTTAATTCCTCACAGAATATACCGGCACCGGTTCCACAGTCCATCTTTGATCCATCTGTGTAGATGGATATCGATTTCCCCTTAGTGGGTTCGTCTGAATTCCATTCATCTCTGCTCGGAAAAGAGTAGGAGAATGGTCTATCAAAGTTCAGATGGGGAGACATATAGTCAGAAATGACAACGTTCCCAACGTATTTACTTAGAATATGTGCGTGGCCAAAATTGCATGGGTTCCAGGTATTAGTTTGACTAATCCTTAAGGCACTTTTGGCAGCAGATTCTTCCATGTAGAGGTCCAGAGGAGTCAAATTGAGGATTGCCTCCAATCCAGCTGTGGGTGTAGTTCTCATTGCGCTGGTTGTCCCTATACATGCTAGTCTTTGTATCTTTGTCATTGCCTTGAGATTGGTTGCCTTGCCAGCGGCTTGCCACCAGACTATGCTGCCATATGTGAGTATTGGCCGCACGATTGCCGTGTACATCCACAGGATTATTTTGGGGTTTGGTCCCCACCTCCTGCCGAAGATACGGTTACATGCGTAGAAAGCATTAGCTGCTTTCTTCACTCTTTCATTGACGTTCGGCTTCCAATTAAGTTTCCTATCGAGGATCATACCTAGGTATTTTGCCCTATCTGTCAACTTTAGAGGTATTCCCTCAAGAGTTGGTGGCTCGAATTGTGGTATTATTCTTTTGTTTGTAAAAAGGACAAGCTCGGTTTTTTGAGGGTTAACCCCGAGGCCGCATTGCTTTGTCCACGTACTGAGAGTTCTTAGTGAATTCCCTAACAGGTCGCTTATGGTTTGTAGGAATTTTCCTTGTACAAGCAAGACTACATCATCTGCGTATGCAGTCACCTTGACACCCATATTCTTAAATCTCATTAATAGCTCATTAATGACAAGTACCCAGAGTAGAGGAGAAATGACCCCTCCCTGCGGAGTGCCTCTAGCTGCAGTTACTCTAAGTTCAGTGTCACCTATTTTCGCGTTGATGTTCCTCTCGCTAAGTAAGTTTATAATCAGATTAGTGAGAGATTGGTCAACATTTGAATTCTGTAGTGCTCTCTTTACTGCGCACGTTTTAACATTATTGAAGGCACCTTCAATATCCAGAAACGCCGCCAGAGTATATTCTTTATCTTTTAATGACCTCTCTATGGTGCTAACGACCTCATGCAATGCGGTTTCCACCCCTTTACCTTTAATATAAGCATGTTGGGCAGAGGAAATCGCATTGTCATCTAGCCGGCAGCGTATAAAGACGTTCATTAGTTTTTCGAAAGTTTTCAGAATAAAAGATGTCAGACTTATCGGTCTGAAGTCTTTGGCGGTGGTGTGGCTAGATTTTCCCGCCTTTGGAATAAAAACGACCTTAACCTCTCGCCAGGTTTTAGGAATGTAGCCGCATTCCAGACTACGAATGAAAAGTCTTTTTAAGATCGGGGTAATAGTAGTCTTAGCTTTCTGGAGCATGATTGGAAAAATACCGTCGCATCCAGGAGATTTGAACGGGGAGAATGTATCAATTGCCCAGTTTAGTTTATCTTCGGTTACAAGTTCTGTCGGAATTGTCGCTAACGTGGTAGTAAAACTAGACTGATTAGCCTGGTTCATAGTACAACCCGGAAAATGAGTCTGCAGAAGTAGACTGAGCGTCTCCTCACAGGATTTTGTCCAAGTACCATTACTGTCCTTGAGATATCCGGGTACTGCGGATTCTTTGCACATGATTTTTCGAAGTCTGGCCGATTCTGTGGTGCTTTCGATATCGTTACAGAATGTGCGCCAGGTTGTGCGTTTAGCACTAATTATGGCCTTTTTGAATTTCCGCTGGCCAGCTTTGTATATATCCCAGTCTGTTTGGGAGTTTGTGGCCTTTGCCAAGTTGAAGAGGGCTCTGGTTCTCTTTCTGATTTCAATGAGGTCCTTTGTCCACCATGGTGGAGACTTCCTATTCTTTATTGTCCGTTTTGCAATTTACTAGGTATGGAAATGTCAAGGCAAAGTAAAAATAGTTCAATCCGAAACTAAAAATAGGAGTACAATTTGTTATTGGGGACTACCGGAATACGGTATAATCTGATCCCGATCAGATCACGAAAATAAAACAATACGGATCATAGGAAAATTATAATTTTTGTGTTGTGGCAACAGTTGCTTCCAAAAAACGACAGATGACGTATGACTGAGTATGTCAAACTTCATATTTCCACCAGCCATATTGCAAATATTCGATATAACGTGACGTTACTATATGACGTCAATGGACATGACATTTCACTTGCTTGTCGAAGGTGTTACCATTTGAATCAAATTTGCATAATTTTTATTTTCGATATTGTTTTTTAAAAATCTAATTTAAAATTTTATGTTCAAATATGCATTTATTGCATATTTTGTGGCTAGTACTTTGGTTTTTCTTGGCATATTAAGGTGTATCCAGACCAGCTTTTTGTCGAACATTTCTGAATGTTTTTGCCGGTTTAGACGCCAATGAAGGAATTTATATTAAATGCTTGTGAAATCTTTTTTACTGTCGGAAATTTACTGCCAGAGGTTGGAAATAGTTTACAATCAGTTTGAAATGTATCTATCGAAAATATTACCGCAGTTTGCAACTCGAATTGGAATTCCTAGAACTTAAACGAAGTAAGTGACAGTTGGCAGCGTTTTAAGAGCGAAAATCCAGAAGAACAAACTGAGGTTAGTTACAAAAAACTCGGCGAAAACAGTTGCAGTTACATTTCTTTGTACTATTTTGTAATAAAAAATAAATGTGTGTTCCGAATAATTAGTTTTGAAAATAATTTAAATTTATCGGTGTGTTGGTTTCCATTTTTAATTATTCCAAGATTTTCTGGGCACTTGTATTTTATGTTAAAAGAAAACAACAAAAAACGACTCTCACCTTTCTGCAGGGAAACTTGTAAAATAAAAATTGTACGATTGGGAAACTGCGAAACATTTACTTTAACTGTTTATGAAATATTTCGCTGATCTGGGCTCTGGGCATACCTTCATTGAATGAAAAAGCAATATCTCGAAAAACGACTGCATGTGAAAAAATTTTGATTGTTTGTGTTATGAATGGTGTTGAATATTTTAGTCTGGCAACCTGACTGTGTGGCTTGGCTATCGTTTACATTCAAACCAACATTTGAGAATGAAACAAACAACACAGCGGGAAATCTCTTTCCTATATATTGTATAAAAGAGAGTTGCAAAAGCGTTGTGACTCTATAAATCACGAATGGTCAAACCGAATTCGATTAAATTCTTAGGGTTTGTTTGCATTGTCGTGTGGTTGGTTTATCTAAAGTTTTAACGAAATGGGTTAACGCGTTCGTAAGTTATATGAACATCTGATTTTGTCCATATACAAAAAAAAACCTAGGCGCCCATGAGCGTGTGCTGTATGTTTACTGTGTGCTGATGTTATACACATGGCAAATACACGTTGCAGCGCATACATGCATACAGCTGTTATTGAGTTATTATGTCTACCATGCTTCGTCATTCAGTGGTGTTTATTTAAATTTTTTAGTCGTCAGCATAGTTTCAGTGATTCCGGTGAGATTATCGAAAACAAATTCGAGCACCTGCGTCGCGAATTCGTGCAGGTCAAACCATATGAACCATATGCGACCCATAGCTCATACGACGCATTGCAATCCACTCATGTTCTCCCATGAAGAGGATGGATATCAGTTTCAAATAAGTATGATCCATCGATAGGTAAGTAACCGTGTATTTTAAATGTTTTTGAAGTTTCAGTACAAAGTTTCTATATTGTGTGTCATTCAACTAATAATCAATTAAAATGCGACTGTATTCGATCGCATATATTTTGGGCGGGACGAAGTTTGCCAGGTCCGCTAGTAGTTGAATAAATTTTCAGCTCATGATTTGTGATCTCGATGGAAACCAGGATCATATGCTGTTGTTGCAATTGCACGTAAATCGATGATCTATATGGATTATGTCGGATAATAAAAAATGGCTAATGAGCAAAAACGATTGAAGAAGAGATGTTCGCGATTGGTAAAGAGATGAAGCAAGATCACAACGTGCGACTATTGATCGACGACAACTTCGACAATAAAAAATTCTTCCGGTGCGGTTCCTTTTTTTTTAAATTCAGCCATTTATCAGAGCGATAAGGAGGTATACACCTTATAGTATACCTCCTTATAGTATACCTCCTTATCGCTCTGACAAATACACGTCAAATATCTATTACTGTCTTCGTCACTGTGTGGCAACAGGAAGTTCAAACAAACTGTTTGAATTCCATGATGGGATCTCCCCGTCTGAAACTGCATTTAATACACCGCCACCCATAACCGCCCCCCATAACCGCCCTGCGACCAACAACCTCTGAGAGCGTTCCCATCGTTATTTATTACTGATTTCCCCCGAGGACTTATCTATCACTTCCCAGGAGAAACTTTACCGATTACTATGCGCACAAAATCGTCCTTTGAACTCACGCCTCAAGTCTACACGGGTGCGGGGTAGGCAGTCGAAATCACCAAAATCTCAAGACTTGGAAGTTTGACAGAAAAACGCTCATTGCTGGTCCACGGCGAACGGCAGCCACATAACATTTCCATTTCGACAAAGGCTATCCTCCCCTATCTACATATCTTCGTTTTACTGATTCATAGATTATTCCATTTCGTCGTAGCGCGCAAATAGAAGATATAAATCTTAGGCTTACAATCCCCGTCCAACAGACACAACTCTTTCCCTGAAAGTCACTGTTCTCGCGTTCGCATCCGAATCCATCCATCTATCACGAGATAGACGGTTCAATGGTTCACCTTAAAATTCATCATTTATCTCTGCAGTCCTCACACGGAGAACTTTTGTGTCGGCATTTGTCTGCAATCCATTATTCTCCCATGCCTGTGCCTTCTGATTACGGATAAACGGGACTAACTCACAAATGCCAGTTGGGTTGGCAGTTGGCAGGCACGACGCGCCGGGCGGCAGGTGGTAATAGGCAATCCTTGGAAGAAAGGAACACGCACAAGAATAGATTCAAATGAAGGGAAATCGGCAAATGCCTCGGTTAGGGATATAGCCAGCGATTGATTGAATTGGTAATGATGATGGGTGGCAGTGGGTGTGGTGTACGAGTATCTGCAGGTGTTTGTCGTGCTAAGTCTTTTTTTTTTTTTTGTTTGTAGGAGAATTGGTATTCATGATTTTTCTTATCTATTGATATGGGGTAGATGTGGAATAGGCAAAGGATCCGCAACCGATATCGGTTGAATTTGATTAATCGTGAGGAATTGTTATTGCCATTTTGTGATTCATTTATAATTTTATTGGAGAGCTTTTATTGGATCAGGCTTGATTTGGCGAATTGTTGTTTTCCGAACGTGGCACGTGGATGTGTCAGTGTGAGATGATATACGCGTTGGCGTTTCGATGAAGTTTAAATTGAACGAATTTCTCGCATGATTAATGCAACTCAGGTCGGGGGTTAATTCAATTGTTCATCTTGTTCGAGTGACGATTGATTGTGGTTCGGGCGTAGGTACTTATCGCTCTCTGAACTGAATTTTCTGATGATATGTTAACGGCACACCCCGCATTTTTTATCGAATGCGTGATTTATGACACCGCAATGAAATTTGGATTGCATTGGAAATGAGGGGAAATTAAAAATTAATGGTAACAATCGCAATGTTGAACGGTGAGATTCAAATAATATTTAAAACCTATGAAAATTCAAATAATTAAATCGTGAACATCCGACGTTTTCGTTTTTTAGTATTTGTTATAAAATACGCGAAAAGAAACTTGAATCATTCGAAAAGTGCTGTGCCACAGATGTGCACTAACAAAATTCGTGGGTATATATATGGCCATTAAGACTGGTAAAATAAAGACAAGAATTCCCCATACAAAATGCTTACCCAGGTAATTGCAACCATTTTGGTGACATTCAATTTGTTACCGCCATAATATTGGGGACGTTCGGATTCATAGTTTATGTAAAACGTCAACTAGATTGGTCGGGACTAGGAATCCGAACGCGTTGACTGAGCAAGTTGAATTGTTTTTGTATTCTCGCGGTCAGCGTTGCCTTTGTTTGATTTGCCCTTTTTTATTCGGAAAAGACCCCTCATAATATTTTCAAAAATTGATATTTTCAAATAAGTACATTTAAAATGTAACACGGTTGCCTGTCACAACTATATTACACTGTTATGCGAACTAATGGTTGTTAAATATGGTGCGAAAATTCAAAATTTGGAGAGTACCTTTAGAAATGGCACCCTTTTCTCTCACTGGCCCTTTTTTCGACACCTCAGAATTCTGCCACGGCCACTCTGTTTATTTTAAATCTGACTCTTCGAAATGTCAACTGAGTATGCAGGCAGGATTTTCTTGACTAGATTTGTCGGCTTCCCCTCCATAAACGTCAACTGCAAAAACTAATCACGTGACCACTCTGGGCCAATCAAAACAGACAGACAGCTTGTCAACTTACTAAACTATGAATCCGAACGTCCCCATTGACATAGTAATGTATTCAAATATATCAACTATGATCAGAACCTATCTTCGAAAGAATGCAATTTACCCACCTCTAAAAGTAAGCAATTGTGTACCTTATTTTAATTCTGAGGCATAATAAATTTGCTAGGTGTTGACGACAGACAGTTTGGTTTCGACATAAATAGTTTGCTCTAAATTTCATCGTGACGTATTAAAATATTCACCCCAATCATTGAAACAGGCGGATTGACTGCGGCGGGATCTTATCCGAACCGGCGGATGAACTGCATTATCGGTTCGTAAAACCTCTTTATCGAAAAATTCGAAATCAGCTGTTCTGCCGTCAAAAGAAGAAACAAAAATTAGAAAAAAAAAAGGTAAGAAATGGATACTATCGCGTTTTATCTAAATTTCGCAACTAGGAAGTTCGAAGGGGCATAAGAATGCGAGCAAAAAACATACTGAATTCACCCAATACTCAGTAAAAAATTTGAAAATAAACGAATTTCTTTCATATCTTGAATTTTATTTTTTAGCTTTATCAAACACTTCAGGCTCAACAAATCAGCATTCAGGTTTGTTTTGAGTGAAATAAAAAGCAAACTGAAACCACATATAAGATCCTCGCCACTTACATCTTACACTTACACATAGCAGGTTCAGCTGATTTCTCAGATTTTCCCAAAACTTTTGGATCATCTCTGGATCTTTTTTCGTTAAACTCCTAGCAATGTCAGGATTTTTTTTTTTCATAAGATTTACTATCACTAGGAATTGTGGGCGAGTTGTTTGTTTCCTTAAGAATAGAAAAATGGAGATAATTGATATGAACTTGAAAACCTTTTACACATTAACTCTCTTCCTGTTCATTTTTATTAAAAACAAAAAAAACAGACTATTTTGTTCACTTCTCGAAATCCGCAGCTACTTTGGTGCGGTATGAAAATATATAGTGACCAGATTTATTTGAAACAAAAGCGGGACACATTTCCAAAATTTCGAAGGGAGTAGAAATTAGGCTTTGTTGTAGTAAAAATATAGAATAGTACGTAAAATAAACGTCAAATGACATAAAAATAAATAGTTGGCGCAACAGGTCCGGAGGGACCCTAGGCCTAGCTTCTCACTACCATTCGTTTTTCATTTTTGGAACGAATGGAAGGGATCTACAATTGTATGCCGACTACAAACGGCTAATTTGAAGCTCTTTCAAGACGGTTATACTCTCGGATGTTTGTCAGACGTTCGCGAGAGGTGACCAGCGTGGCAACAAAACTGACTTTTTTTTTTAAATAGCACCAAAGTAGATAACAAAAATAAAAGTAAAAAAACAACAAAAATAAAACCTAATAAAAATTATAATAGGTAGTTACTGGAACACATACATTTAATTTGTTTTTCAAATTGCCCTTGTGATATATGTATATGCCTGCAAGGTACCGTTTTTGGAAATTAGATTTTCAGGAATTCTTATTATTATTTCTTATGTGGTATTCGTTTGGGCGCTCTCAGATCACTTTTTTTGCTCTCAGATCAGTTTTTATGTTCGTTTGGTACAAAAAAAAGCAATCTTTTTCAGATTTCAGATCACTTTTGCGAATCTAGATATTTTCTCAGATTTACCAACACAAGTGTGTTTGAGTTTGACAACTGGTGGAGGGCGTTTAGGTTTTCGTGAATTTGTTCTACAGCAAATAAGGGCGGGTGAATCTATTGTTGTAAATTATTTTGTGTATAAATATTTAAAAACCAATCGGGACGCAAATTTCGAATGTTTTAATTTAAAACTTAAGCAGTGAATGGAAAACGGTTTGAAAAGTGTTGAAGGCTACACATATTCGAATCGCACGAATATTATCACAAAAAAGAGCAAGTGACGTTTTTATGTTCGATTAGCCACACGAAATCTGAAATCTGAGAGCGAATCTGAAGAAGCCCAAACGAATACCACATTAGTTTATTTTTGCATCAAACTCATTTTGCTAAAAACCATTTCCACATCTCCATTTGAGTCTGGTAAAAATAGCAATTTTAAGGCAAATTCGCAAATATTTTGGAAAGGCTTTTCACTTACTGAATCCCTTAAACTAATGTCTGACTATGACTTTCTAGCCATAAATCTTTTGCAGTTTTTGATTGCCACTTTAAATTTGTTGGGATTCTCCATTCCATTTATTCCCTTTGTAGCTTTGCAGTTTTCACTAGGTATAACGATTAAATAGTTTTTCGAGATCAATCAAAATTAGCGAAAAGGCAAAGAGAAGAACGCATTACATTTCAAGAGGAATGAACTTGTATAAAATGGTGTCTGTATTCGAAGAAAGAGAAAAAAAGGAGGTGTGCAGCGGCAGCGTTAAAAAAGCACTAAAATATTTTTTAAAAGCACTAAAAAAACGCCCAAGCGCTAAATTTACTTTTTCGGCACTAAAACTGAATTTTGGGCACTAAAATTAACGCTGAAAGCACTGACTTGGTAACGCTGGAGGTGACGCAGTGAAAATGACATATTTATTAAAAAAAAAAAATTAGACTTCCATTAAAGATGGAGTATACATGGGCTCATTTTCTTCCTTTAACAGCTCTTACGTTGGTTTTATATGCGCCAATTTATATGCAAAGGGATAATAAATAGAAATCATAAAATTGCTTTATTTTAAGAATTGTAGAAACATACACACATTTTTACAAAAGTTATATAAGCGGGACATTTTTTGCAAAAGTAGGAAAAGCGGGACATTTAGCGGGACAGATATGGCCGCGGGACAGAGACCTCAAAAACGGGACTGTCCCGCTAAAAGCGGGACGTATGGTCACTATATGAAGATACATATAAATAAGTGCATGAGCTGCGGATGGTCTGCGATGATACCTATGTTCGAAAACTTCCTTACCGATATCGGTTCACTTTTTGTCCGACGGTTTCAATGATTGAAACCATGCAAAAAACAAGTACTATCCCCTCCGCAGTCAATCCGCCGGTTTCAATGATTGGGGTGATTAATCATGAGTAAAACTATTCGCAAAGGAGTGTATTTTGTTCGATTTGTAAAAGTCGTTTTTTCGCTTACAAAAAAAAAAAAACACCGTAATTACCGAAAGTTATGGTACATTTTTAACTTTCTCCATTACGTAGCAAAAGAAATTTATCGTATTCGTACAAAATTTTGAACTCAAAATCAATCAATCAATTCTGACATTTCGATAATAGGTACACGAACTCAAAAAAAGAACTGTTAACATGACTGTATGTATGTGTATGTGTATACCCAGTTTTTGGCTAGAAAATCGAATAACGGTACATTTTACATTTTGACATATCTCGAAAACGGTCCATACGATTGTAATAAAAATTAATTTCTACGTTTGGTCATTTCTAAATGAATAGCAAACTCGGTTTTTCTCTGTATTATCGTACAATGGATTTTTGAAAAAGAGAATTTTTGATGAATACACTGTGCGAACTTGAAGGCGGAACTATTATATACTTCTTTTGGAAAAGAGTGAATATTTTATGGAATTTCGCTTCTGTTCAATGCTCGCAAAATATATTCCATTCAAAAAAAAGTCAACGGATATTTTTTCTTACAAATTCACGGTATAACTCCTTAAACGATTTTCGCCAAAACGCAAACTTAGAGTAAAATTGGTGTTCTCGAAATTATTGTGTCCTTAATTTTAAATTCGATTACCGAAAATGCTAATTTTAAAAAAATGCTCATATCTCGAAAACCCCATTTTTGACTTCGATAAAACGTTAAAAACCAAGTAATGCTTGCAATTCGAACAATAACTTGTAATCAGTTTTCAGCTAAATGGTTAATAGTATTTTTCAAAGTAAACAGTGCAATATTTGGTACTGTTTTGTTTGCGTAGTTTTACAAAAAACGCTCTAACGATCTTGATCAAATACATATTGAAGATAATATAAGTATTCTAAATAAGATCCCCTACATATATTTTCTCAAAACATTGGAATAAATAAGTTTTTTTATTATTTCATTTCATTGAAAACTTAAATCTGCGTCATTAATCTATTCCAGTCAAAAATTAAATCATGCTCTTTAAAAAAAAAGCAGAACTCAAAAACTTTTTAAGTGTAAGCTATAAGATAGTATAGTAGGCGCTTATAACTCTCTAACCAGAACTTGCCACAATTCGCTGTTACTGAGAGCCTCAACTTTTAAAAACCCACATTGTTCAAGGAAATTTCACTTTACACTACTCCTTTTACCTACCTAATAAAATAAGAAAACATCCAAATAAACTTCTGATGAACGAGAAAGTTTCGTTCGACCCAGTCGTGCACTTTATTTTATTTTATTCTGACCCCACCATATAAGCTCAGCGGGGCAGTATGGCGGGTGGTTGTCAGGCGAGAGTTTAAAACTCGACTATATCATACAGCTCTGTAGCAGTATTCCCTTAATATCCTCAAATTCGCCAATACTCGAGAAAAAAAAAATCAAGGAAAGGGCTTAATAAAGGGTTTTTCAATAAGAGGTGTTATTATGGTGCTAAAAGAAAAATGCCTAATTTCAATGCGTTGTTGAAGCGTGTATCGTTCTATTTTTACTAGTAATGGCGTAGTTTCTACTTGTCAAGTGTCAAAGAATAAAAGCTTCAAAAGTGACAGCTACCGAAATAGCGGTTCATTCACAATAACACCTCTTATTGGAAAACCCTTTATTATAATCGGTTTACATCATTTTCCATACAAGGTTGTTCGACGACCCCCAAAATGTTTCATCTAGGCAGCATAGCTAATAATTGCCGTCGATGTCCTTCACCATAAAAAAAAAAGCCAAAGTTGATAAGATCAGGCAAATCTTTGAAAAAGACTTGCCGCAGGGACCTTTTAAGTCTTTGAAAATTAATTTTCCAAGAATTTATTTTTGATTAGGCAGAGGGGTGTGCTCAGACATCTCCTTAAAACCGCAACACCACATGCCCTATGCAGGTTAACAATGTTGGTTCACATTTTCTTGCTAGGATATTTCAGCATATTATGCCCCATGATAAGACCCACAAAAGAGGATAACGATTTTTTATTCATATTTTGTGGAATTATATTTGTTTTCTGTTTATAAAGAGTGGCTACATTTGCCCCACTGCCAGTATTTGCTTCTCAACTCTTTGTCTGGGATTACAGATGAAAGTCAATACTGTGGCATCGGTATGGTTATGCTCAAGTGAAGAAAGAACCCTTTCTTGCCACCTCATCAGCTTTATCAGTACCGAGAATACAGAAGAGTCTTACGTTCGTCTTTAATTGCCGTTTAGCTTTCTATGTAAGATGGAGTATCCACTTGAGGTAGTATTGTCATTACTTTAATCTCTTTTGCAGCTCAACACGGAACACGTGCTGTAGTCGGGAAATCTGATTGAGCTGAATAAGTAGGTAATCCAATTATTTCAGAGAAAAATACCTACGGTAGCACTTTTATGAATTGGATAATGTATTTTCTGAGAAATTGCGCAAGTCAGTTTTGAAGTTGGATATAGCGAAGGCATCTGACGAATTCATACATTTATTATTAGGTACTTGGCGTTTAGTCAGTTTCAAGAAGAGTTAAATATTAAAATTAAAATTAATTGAAGCAGGTGCTCCTCAAGGGACTTTTTTGGGGCCCATTCTATTTCGAATACCCTTACAATGTGTTCGTGTTCGCATAACGAGTATGAATGTTGAGTCTTCAACACGATACGTGTCCTCGAACCTTTTGTATAAATTTAAGAGCTCCTTATAAGCGTTTCACCCACTTGAAGCCAGTCATGTAGTCTTAGCATAATTCAAAATCACCTTTGGACCGATATCCTTACTGTATTAAAATAAATGGAATTCTGAAACCGCAGTCTTAATCAATCCCAGCTTATTATACCAAATCTGTGTTCAAAGAACTCCCCTAATCCACCAGGTATGGAAAAACTTCTTCAGTAGTTTATCATATTCACCTTCCGCATGAAGGCATACTAAGCTTCGAGTCCTATTTCCATTAACGAATATCGTCACTTAGGCTTAGTCTAAATAGACATCAATCAATATCGTAAAAACTACACTAAGCCAATCAATTTGATACCACTGGCCCTGACAACAGAAATGTCCACAAAACCCAAGGTGTGCTTCGCCATCAATCAACAGCGCGCCAACAAAGTGAGAGTGACAGTGATTTTCAATTCCCCTACACATTTTATGTATTTTTTTTTTTGTTACTGATACTTTTCTCGTGAAATCATTCAATTTATCCATCAATTTACAAAACCCCACAGAGAAGGGGAAACCGTTTCTTCTTCTACTTTTTTTTTTTTAAATTACCCTCTAATTCCTTCGTCTTGCCTTGTCCTTTAAAGCAAAGCAAACCAAATTTACCACTCTCTCAACACCTCGACACCTTAAGGGAATGTGTGTGTGTGTAACATTTCCGTAAACACAGTATCGTCCCACAAACTTTATTCGAGTTTTCATTACTCGGGAATAAGAAGGATACACGCCCCAGCAATTTCTTCATCGGAATTTTCGAGTTTAAAATTCAAATTACAAAACGCACCGAAGTGAGGACGAAGCTATATGTAGCAATGTTAGAAGTGTGCGGATTTCGGATGGAATGGGAACATTGAGAGATAAATTGTGAGATAAACAACCAAAAGATATCGATCTGGGAACGAAATTCACTTTACTTCAAGATATGGCATTGGCATGTCATTGTCATCATTTAGTTCAGTATCACCTTCGGTTGTGTGTGTGTGTGCTTTGTTTTTTCTGCTGAACACTTTCTTGGAAATTGCTTATACTTGTATCTGTCGGTTGCGGTAGATATCGTCGCTGGGTTGCCAGCCACAGGATATATCATCCCATTGCAATCATCAATGTATTCGTGCTTGCCAACCTCGTAAGCCATCGTTAAAAATGTCATTTATCTTTTGGTTTTCGCACATCCGAGCACAAAAACACACAGTTGTTGTTCCACTAAGGAATGGGATTCGGTGCTGAGAACTAAGGGGGGTAGAATGAAGGCGGGTTTATTTGAAATTTCGAATTGATGTTAGTAGGACGACCCAAATGAGGATGGCTCATGTTGCGCCGATTAGTAGAACAAAATGTTTACCTACGAGATATCACTAAGAGCCTTTTAATGATGAAGTTAGGTCTTCCAAAGGTTATAGGATATTAAACTTTTTTCCCCCACAGGAAGATAGTATACTACAACAGCAGGAATTGAAGCACAACACAAATAGTCTCATTAGGTGATTTTGGTGTAACATTTTCGCAGAAAAAAAAAAAAAAACTGAATGGTTGGGACAAATGAAAATGGATGAGGATAGAAAGGGCGATTTAAAACGCTCATATTCTCGTTGCGATAGTTCCTGGTAGCAGTCGTAGGGTCGCGTTCTCCTTCATGAGTTGATAAAGTTATACAAGTTGGACATAAATGTAAAGGTCACCTAAGACGTCGAAAAACAATAGACAACTTTATTATAACAATAAGTAATAAGAGTCTCGGAAAATAATTTAACGCAACCATATACCGAATATGAATAGGGTAAAAAATACAACATAATTTGGGAGACTATTTTATTACCCCCAAGTTCGACATATGTGGCACCGGTGCCATTTCTCCCGCTATTAATTTTATATTTAAATTTCAGACCTTTTTTTTGTATGAAAGAAGAAAAACTCCAAGAGAACTTAAAGTACCATATCACCCACCTATAGGTGCCAAATCACCCTCCAGTTTTTTAATGAACTTTTTCTTTAAATTTAAGGCTTTTACAAATTTAAGTATGTTTCAAACTGCGAATTATCTCTTTAATTTTAAATATGCATGCTTTTTTTGAGTTGTATAACAAAAACTAAAAATGGGTCACATATCTCCCGACTTTACCCTATTTTAAAAAAGTTGAATCCAAAACCGGGAATAAAATATGTAAACAAATGAAATATGTAATTGGTCTAAGACCGCTTCAAAAATACGTCAAGAAAGAAGTCGATTAACATGTCCAACCAAAAATGATCCGCAACCTCGTCAAAAAACGTGACTAAAACTGATTTAAAAAAAAAAAACATCGAAAACGGGTCGAAAAACACGTCGAAAACGCGACAAAACCCGTATTAAAGCGCGTCAATAAACACGGAAAAAAACTATATGAATTACGAGACTGATGTGTATTTGGAAAAACCTGTAAATGTAATTTGTGTTTTTCCGAGGATCGAATCTGAGACCATTGCTGAGTATAGTAATGGGGATCGCTGCGTTATCCCCCTTTCCGCCGAAACTTTGTACCGGATCGCGTTTAATTTGATTGTGAAGAATCTCAAATCAAATGTCATGCAAGCGCCGTTTTTGAGGGGAAAATTCAAAGGCCAACATTCACTTTCCGCATATTCCGCTTTTTGAAAACGATCTGCCATTCGTATTTTAGCGTCTTCAATTTCCCGTGCGTCCCGCTGTCACTATGACAGTCGCAAGGACAATCGCTGGAAGTTTGTGGCATCATTCTTGAATTCCCATGTTACTCAGATGGTCAATTGTATGTGGCGTGCTTAAGTGTGTACAAATCTTCCGCTTGTACGTCGTGTAACGTAAAGCACTTTAGTGAAAAAGATGGAAGGTTGGCCAACATGTCAATCACTGCGATTTGATTGGAACACATCGATATTGCTATACTTCAGATATTTTTATTGTATAAGTGTAAGTTTTGAATAAAGAATTTTAATTGACTTAATAACATAAAGCAGTAGGTATGTGCATTGTGCTTTTGCATGCTCGAAATTATTCAGCCTAATCGAGGCACCTACCTGTCCTGTTCGGAAAAAAAAGTCGATACGAAAGTCAAATCTGATCGGAACTAAAATTTCGGTCGAAGTATCCGTTTCGCATTCATTCATTCATTCATGCATTCTCTCATTTCACATTAAAATATTCCGCAGCAATTAGTCGTCGGAGAGCTTCGGAAAAAATGTGCCGTGTGACTATCGAAAATTTAACGCGGTTCCACGCAGTGCGCTATATTATGTCTTCGGAGAATATTTCCCAAAGTTGTATGTTGTATTGGAACGGACACCTCAAGTGGAATTTCGTACAGATCGGAGAAAATTCCTTTCCGAACGGATACCTCGATGGGGGGGTGATTAACGAATTTGGGCGTTCGCCGTGTCAGTTAGTATCTTCTTAATATATAAAAACGTTCGTGCGTATGTATGACCGACCATCACGGCTGAGCCACTGAAGTTATCCACCTAATATTCACACCATACGTTTGTGTGGTGCTCCGGATGGGTCGCTTTTTTGAAAATTCTTATTTATGGACCGGTTTGGCTCAAATTAACACCATATAACACTTCAAAAAAAAAAAAAAAAGTCTTTGCCAAAATTTGGACCCGATAGGTGGTGCTGTTGCCGATCTCCGAAACAGCTCTACCGAGTTGATTGAAATTTGTGGATGGATAGGTATGGTTGCTTCAAGATTGAAATATACTATAGTTTCGGACCCTTTAGATGGTAATATACAAAACATAAGCGGGATAGGAGAACGGGTTGTGGAAGCATTAAAATGATTAATGGACATTGTCCAAATAAAGGACTTTGCTAAATGTGAGCAGGACTTAATACGAAAGGTATAAGCAAAGCCGGGTGGGTACAGCTACATATAAAAAAGACTGACGTTCGTATGTACGCACTCATAACTCGGGAACCAATCCTTTGATTTTTGGTTTAAATTGGCATCTCGCATGGGCCCAAGGAAGGACATATGCCACTTTTTGTGGTGAAAAAAAAAAAAAATTTAAGGGGATTAGTTGAATTTATTAATTCTTTGGATGTTTCGGCCTTACATCTTTACAATTGAAAGTCGGCTCATTTATAATTTTGCTGCGCAACCTCAATGTACCGAGACTTTGTAACAGAACGCGTTTGATTTGGTGGTGAAGGATTCCAAATCAAATGTCTTGCAAGCGACGGTTTTGAGGAAAAAATTCAAAGACAAACATTCTCATTCCATGGAATCCGCTTATTGAGAACGAATTTGTACGTCGTGTACTGTAAACCATTTAAGTCAAAAAGCGGAAGGTTGGCCGACACGTTAATCTTCTTTGTTGCGTTTGTCTATGCCTAAGGAAGGTTCATACGGCGACAAAATTGGAAAATTTGAACGGGAAATTGGAAAGTTTGTGAAAAATGATTTTCCATACATTTTCTAAGGAGAGTTTTTTTTTTTTTTAATTTTGATCGTAGTATGCAGTGAGATTGTATTTGTCAAAAACTATAGTTGGGATCAATGAAATTAATTTCATGTGGAAGTGAAAATTATTTTAGTCAAAAAGTAAATTTTGGGCGGTACGAAGTTTGCCGGGTCAGCTAGTATGTCTATAATAAATATAACTTATACCTTTTTGATGTAGATGATGCTAAGAAATGCATAAGCCGCAGCTATTATTTTCTCTCGGGGTATTTTGGAGTAAGGGATTCCAGCACAGGGGATCATGGAACAGGGGATCATGGAACAAGGGATTTTGGAAAAGGAGATTTCATCACCAACCCGTAGTAAAGCATAGAAACCACTGAGTCTCTCTGCACACTCTTTGAATTCTCGTGCGACTTGAAACTGAAATACGTGCCTGGAAGGTTGCTTCCTCTCTTGTCTTACGAAATGTGCTTGTGCAATGTACACTTTGATTAACCAGCCTTTTATTCTCAAGGTATACCTTCGGTCTATATTTCGGTTTCGAATAGGTCAGAGACCCATCCACGAGCAATCCTTCCGATTCCTTGGTTTATCTTAAGTAAAAGCTCTTCCAAACCTAAACCTAAACATTTTTAAGACAAAGCTCCAACCAACCGCATACAGACAACCCTACTTACATAAATTTGATCCTTTTATCTTCCATGTCAATAGATTTTTCAACATTCCTTAACCTAAGTTGAAATCCGCTCCATCCCTGGTCACACCGTACGTCTGGGTACATACGCGCATCCTTCGAAATTGAATCCAATGATTATGTTTCCCCACATATTAGGTTGAGAAAATCTAATTTGGCAACACTAAAGTACACACGGGACACAGCGCCTTGCCACACAGCAGTAGAATTCCAAGAAAGCTAAAAACCATCGAAAACGATTTTTATATCATAATAATATGGGAATTCGCCCGAAGGCTACACTTATAGAAAACGAAACAAATGAGCGAATGAGTGAGTAAGTGGTGCGCGGTTGACTGGGTGTATATTGGGGAGGGGGCGAATATCAAATTGATTTTCTTATCCCCTCCACCTCTTCCTACATAGTATGAGGTACTCGTCACCGTCATATCTTCACAAACCCGGTACAACTGCCTACAGCGGTAAGTGCTTTTGTATCATAAATAAATAAGCTAAATAGAATTACATACGAAATAAGAGGCACAAAAGAACGTCGCGCACGCAGGAAAGCAATATAACTACTTTTTGCTTTTATCCTGAAAGAGGAAATCACACAGTCTCACTCCAAGCTATTTCATGTAATTTGAAGGCAAACAAAAAATTGTTAAAACAACGATAGAAAGTCGAGACCGGAAGCGAAAATCAGAACGGAATCCCTTAGCGACTTTCCCTCGCCACACCGTCTGCCGTCTACGCACACACCACTCGGAGGGCGTGTTAAAAAGTCGGCATACAAATTGACCTATTTAAGGTAATTGAAGGATACATTACCCCACTGATGCGTACGCGCAAATCAATTTGAATGTTTTACATTATCCTTTTTTTTCACTCCTTTACTTTTACGTTATATAAATTGGAGAGTTTTTGAAATCCGCAATTTCTCATTGAAAGTGATTTAGATTCCATTCCCAAAGACCATTCACTTTGTAATTGGCATGGTTTGTGGGTTATATGTCGATTCCTTTAAGTATACGATTCAAGGTGCATAGATAATTCGGGCCAAATGAACGGTCGATTACGAAGCGTTTTTTTCTACCAAAGGTTTAATTTATAAATACTTAATAAGGTCAATATTGGTGTAGCGAGGCTTTAAGGTCATTACACCTCATTTCTTGACGTTGAGTTTTCAATTTATAACGGAGTTGGAGATGGAATAAACGTTCACCTTATAGGGTAGTTCAAAGTCGTTATGAAGCAGTAAAATTTACTTTATGGACAGACTGCTAACAAAAATGACGACTCAAAAGAACTTTATAGGCTTTTGTAACAAACATATTTTTGGATAGGAAGCAGTATCAGTGTTGTCAACTCAAATGCTGGTAGTTGTATCTTGTGTCCATTTCAATAGTTTTCAACTCGACAACATGTCAGAAACGCGTCCAAAGCCACTCAGAAAAGAACGCTTAGACTGTGATTCAGAAATAAAGCGTGGTTAAGTTTAAAGGGCCGTTGTTGATTTTGAATAAAATGTTGAAAATGAATAAATGAATAATATGCCGACCTCGGCGGCACACCTCCATCCGATGGTCCAAATTTTCGATGACGCTGAGCCATAATTGAGGGTCTATGTCGTTAATGTGACGAATTATCTCATCCTTTAGCTCTTGAATTGTTGCTGGCTTATCTCATCTCACATCTCCTACAGACCCGGTTTGCTCAAATTTTTGCACGATTTTCCGATTGTACGCACATTTGGACGATTTGAACGCCCATTTTCGTAATAAGCCTGAATAACTTTAACGCGTTGCTCGATTGTTCCATGTTTCGAATTGAGTTAGTCTGAAATTGAGAAATGTCAAATGAAATGCAGAAAAAAAACACCCTTTATAAATCTGAGGGCTGAGGGAACAGAGATTACGATAACAACGATCGTCTGAACGATATTGTTTTTGATATTTTGATGACCATAATCAGTTATTTTCTGTCCGATTTTGTCAGCTTTCAATAGGAACATAGGTGGATAATGAACTCGATTAGGCTCTGAAACTTTTAATTTTTGCGATTAGTTGCTAGTTTTGGAGTCTATCGCCTAAAAATTGACTTGAATATGGCCCATATGTCTCTGATTTTTCGTTCTGAGATTTCCCTAGATTCTTTAATCTGAAGTGTATATATTAGCTTACTGCCTTTAAGCAAGTGGACTGTTAACTTTTACAAACAAAACAAAACAAAACTGTTTTACAAACACGCCACTTTATTTATTTGACTGATAAATTTAAAGGATACGTCTGTATCCGTCAGCTGTTATTCATCGAATGGTTGTTGAGAGGAGCGAAGAGAAGCGCAAGATCGGTCGCTCATACACAGATAAGTGTGTAGAAATGTGTGCAGCCAATGTCTCACTTCGAGATTTGTATCGTTGCGATTAGGTAGACGCACACGAGTAATTTAAATTCAATATTCATAGGAATATTGAACATAAAGTGAAGTTTATTTCCGCTTTCAGAGAAGAACTTAGTTGACCGAGATTTTCCTCTAGGACTTTTGTGTCATATTAAACAAACTTTTCGATGATTGGCTTAGCATATGCTGTCGAGTTTGACTAATAAAAAATATTTGGAAACCAAGATCAAGTCCAAATTATTGTTTGCAGATAGATATCTTGAATTTTAAACGCAGAAACTTCGTCATTATAAGGATTTCATAAATATGTTTCAGGATTTTTTTTTTTAATTAGAGCGGTAGCAGTGGCTTAGTGGTTAATGTGTTGGACTGTGGCTTTTTCTACAGTGCCACCTCTCGCCAACGTCAGACAAACATCCGTGAGTTATAAACTGAATATCCCGATGGACGTGTGGATTTGCTAATTCTGTAAACTCCAAGTGTTTGTTATTATTTTAAGGTGCATATTCAATATGGTTGAAAAAATAAGAACTTATTTTAAAAATAAGTTTTGCGTTGCTGTTTTGGATTTTTAATGACTGTTGCAATTTTAATTTTAATGTGCAGTAAGAGTTTTAAAAATACCTATGAAAACAGATCGGCTTCTGGCCAGTCATTTTTTAAAATTATTAAAAAATGGATCTATACGAATTTTTTGAGAAAAACTAAGTACGGGATCTAATTTGAAATACTGGTGTTATCTTTAAAATGTATTTTGATCAAAATCGTTAGAGCGGTTTTTGTAAAATTCGGCAGATAAAACAGTACTAAATATTGCAACGTTTAGTTTGGAAAATACTATTGCTTAACTATTTAGCTTATGACCGATTATAAGTTATTGTTCGGAATGCAAGCATTACTTGGTTTTTAAAGTTTTATCGAAGACAAAAATGGGGTTTTCGAGATATGAGCAGTTTGTAAAGTAAACGTTTTCGGTACCTATTTAAGTTAAATAAGAAGCCTCCTTGAGGTTCTTTTTTAGTTATTTGACATACTACAATAAAGAGGTAAATAAATTAAAACAAAATGTTAGCTCTCGGATAAGATGACACAGCGTGTGATCTCGAACAGTCGACTTTAATGTCATCTTGGCGGATATGAGTAAAATTGTTAAGCAGATTGTAGGCACCGACATTTTCTTATGAGGTAAAAATGTCGCATAGTACCTTATTACTGAAGATACAAATAACTGTAGGTATCCACAAAACACTTTGGACACAAAACAACACCCACCTTATCAGAAATTTTAAATTTAAATTTTTCAGTTAAAAATTACGCACATCATTTTTGATTGCGATGACATTTAAAGCACACGTTGTTAACCAGCTGCCGAATTACTGTTGGCCTAAATAACAAAGTAAAACTATATGTCCAGACGTGTTTGGCGGTTATATTGAAAGAGTAATTGTAAGAATGTCATCATATCGGGTATGTCATCTCAAGCATAATTCCCCTACATTCAGTACATGAAAAAGTAACATTTAACATTAATATAAGATAAACTTACGAGAGTACACCTTGTAATTGCTTTTGTACACCTTGCCTTTGCATACATTTTCAACCGTATCCTTTTTTTTTTTTTTGTCTGACCAATTCAAGAAAAAACACCGTCTTTATATATATTTTTATAAGCAATCACAAGGACATTTCATTGCAACAGCATAGCACCGATTACCATTGATCTTTGAACTGATAACTCGAAATACTGCAAACGCAAATCCATCCACTGGTACTACCTTCGGCCGTGCCTCTGCATTTCTTTACATCAAACAAGGGGCGTCTCTGCATTTGTCATGTCACATGAATCACCGTTCGTCTGCAAATGCCAAAATGGATGCAACACAACATTCCTGAGGGTAGCAAACATGCAAGCATTCACGAAAACCCAACTGCAGAGCCATAATTTGCCGTTCGAAAATTGTCCAAAAATGTCAACAACGTAAAGTTTTCGCTGTCATTGTCCTTCGCCAGACATGCAGGAAAATATACGTAAAGACCGAGAGAGAGAAAAGAAAAAAAACTAAAGAGGGAACTAAGCTACAGGACGAAATAAAAGAGTAACAAAGTCTTGCATGCGATAATACTTCAGAACGAAGAGTGGCCACTTCCACTTCCCATCGACTAATTTCGAAATGATTCATTTACACAAAAGAAGTCCTTATACACCGAACGATGGCGATGACTACACGTTGTCGACTGGCTAACCTGCTATTCACAATGGTTATATCCAATCGACCTATGCAAACAGGGACCAACAGTAACACAATGGAGATAGGAATCACCTATTGAGTGAAGTAGACTCGTGTTTCGTGTGCTACGACTCTTACAATTAAATGACCAAGGCCAGGCAGTTGGTGGTGCTGATAGGATGTTGGTGTAGGTAGTACAGAACAAAGTCCTGCTTTTTCACAGTGCCGTCAAAGTCCACTACTGTTGGTTGTAATATTGTAATAGGGAGAGAACAGCACACATACACTTGGGGTGGTGGTTGTGCTCTTTGATCAGGGTGACCATCGAGGGGCCGCAGGCATGTGGTATACTCGTATTGTAACCCAAGAAATTAGGACGACCTTTAGGTAGGCATTCCTTAAAATAAATTGTACCAAACGTTAACAGGAACTTCCATAACATAAGTTTGTAAGTCAAGCTTAGCTCTAACTTGTAAAGAGTGTAAAAAGTTCTTCCGATCTCATGAATGCGCGATGAATTGCTATCCAACATATCCCTATGAATATCGGAATTCATACAGAAGTCGACGGGTCATGATATGGTTGTCCCATCTTACGCGCGGCTATACCTACTCGGTGGAGGCTTGGGTCTCTCCAAAGCCAGCTACTCTGAGAGTAGTAGCAGGCATCCTAGGCGCCGCTTAATTCTTGCGATGACCCCTAACCAAAAGACAAAACACAATTTAAGATTCGTCATCAGCTCGAACAGTAGTCGCAGTAGCTTAGTGGTTAGTGTGTTGGACTGCTATGCGGGAGTCCCAGGTTCGAGTCCCGCAAAAACCTAATTCCGACTCAGGGTTTTTTTCCGCTGCGCTACCTCTCGCGAACGTCTGACAAACATCCGAGAGTATAAATGTCTTGAAAGAGCTTCTCAATTAGCCGTTTGGAGTCGGCATAAAATTGTAGATCCCTTCCATTCGTTACAAAAATGAGAAACTCACACAAAACGAATGGTTGTGAGAAGCTAGGCCTAGGGTCTCTCCAGACCTGTTGCGCCAACTATTTATTTATTATTTATCAGCTCGAACAATTTGGGAGCTACATCTTCAACCATAAACCATACCCCAGTTCCGATTTCCTCATCGAACCATTGAAAATATGCATCCTCCCCCTTACCGACGCCTTGTGCTTTTCTCTACAAACCGTTATACATAGTCCAAGCGTATTGCTTATTTAATGGGAAGGAATAAGAAAACGATTCGAAATAAAAATCATTACATTACTGATCCTTATCTGAACCGGTAGTTGCTTACTCTAGGATCTTGGAATAGGGTAAAGTCGGGTGATATGACACTATGAGTAGAAATGGCACCCTCTCAATATTTCTTACTTAACGATTTTATTTTAGAACAAGGTAATCAAAATATCATTTAGTCTTACGTAAGGTTCTGAAGTGTGTAGGCCCGACTTGATTTGCAGGTAAAAATGTCTAGCAAAAGACGAAAAAAAAGGTGTAAATTCTAACAAAAATTGTGTGTGTATATGAGCGAAAGAAGTTTAGATAGCAAAGCATTCGGTGCCCATTATTCATTGTTCCATAAAAATTATAAAAGCCTATCCCGTATTACCATTATAGATAATCTTTATTTTTTGAGCTATAACAAAAACAAAAAAATGGATGCCATATCTCCCGACTTTACCCTACAGATAAGCGAAACACACGACGCAAAATCTAGTTCGGCATCGATTTTCCAACATCGAAATGCACGTGGATGGGCAACAGGACGACAACAGGACGACAACAACTGGCCAACAGGTTTCCGCAATCAAGTACAATAAAATGGTACACCCTCAGCATCCACTTCATTTATTCCCGCCGCTTAGTCGACCATTCCTCGAACGTAAATGGGTATGGGATATTAAAGAAATTCCAAGTAGAGAGAGTAGTTTCGGAATAGCTTAAGAAGCTGATTTGGGAAACCATTTGAAATACAATATTGAAGCCAATCCAGAGGAGGAGATATGCAGTACATAAGTGTGCATTATACACATTTGGAATGGAAAAGGAGGCACTTGAGGATATGACAGAAATTGGCGAAGGTTATTTTCGAAATTGGAATGCAATAAGAACACATGGTCATGGGTTTCGATTAATATTGATTTTGAAAACAGGAAATTGAACCAAGCCAACTTATGAGCAATCTGTGTCAAATCTATACATTGAATGGGAAGTTGTATCCTTTCGAAATATGTTTTTGAATTGATTCTTCGAATTGGGGTTTTTGCGCGATTTGAACTTGGGACCCCTTGCTTAGTAGTCCAACACACTAACCACTAGGCCACTGCACCGACAACGAGGTTATCAGGGATGGCAAAAATGAGTTGTTGGTCTAAATCGCTTGCATCTATTAATACGTCTATATAAAAACTGTCAGAACTGCGCCAATTACAGAGGTATCAGTCTTCTAGACATTGCCTACAAGATCTTATCTGCCGTGTTGTGTGAACGCATGAAGCCTTTCGTAAACAACCTGGTAGGTCCATATCATATCAGTGCGGCTTTTGGTCAGGAAAGCCCACCATAGACCAAATATTCACACTGCGGCAGGACTTGGAGAAAATCGAAGGAACTTCAAATCGATACCCACCACCTTTTCATCGATCCTAAGGCCGCCTATGGCAGCATTTATAGGGACAAACTATACAGAGCAATGTCTAGTTTTGGCATCCCTGCCAAACTCTTCCGTTTGTGCAGAATGACGATGGAGAATGCACGCTGCTCCATCAAGGTCGGTAAAGAACTCACCGAGACCTTCGATGTCAAAACTCAAATGCCAACACCAGGGCACGATCTTTCAAAAGCCCATCCAATTATTCTTACTTTACTTACGAAGTCATTGACATAATCGGAAAGAACGCAGCGTGATGCAAATGGAGCGTTTGTGAGTATTGAGACTGAAGCGGCGAAGATGTGTTTGGCGGTAAATGAGGGCAAGACAAAGTATATGCTGTCGACTGAAAAGGAACCCAACACCGACATCTCGGACAGGACGTCACCATAGACAGATATAACTTAGAGGTGGTTCGGGATTTTGTCTATCTAGGCTCCGCTTTGAGCTCATACAGTGACATGCACTGAAATTAAACGGAGAATAAGTGTTGCGACGGACTGAGTAGAAAAGACCTCTCTCGAACAACTAAAGTGACCCTTTAGAGGACCCTTATCATCACAGTCCTGCTCTATAGCGCAGAGGCATGGAACCTTTCAAAAGTGGATGAGGTTACACTTGGTTGTTTCGAGCGGAAAATTCGATTGATTTTTGGTCCCATTTGCATACCCGGTGAATAGAGCGGGATATACCTACAACGAAGAACTGTACAGACTGTACAGCGACATCGACCTAGTCGCTAGTAAGAAGAGTAAAGGCCCAACGACTCAGGTGGCTGGGTCATGTTGCACGAATGGAGACGAATGCTACGGCCCGAAAAATCTTCGAATCCAGACCCTAGGGACGGTGCAGAAGAGCAAGACCGCGACTCAGGTGGCGCACGCAAGTGGAAGGGGACCTCAACCACTTTAGCGTGCGAAACTGGAGACAGCTGGCTGAAGGCGCTTGTTGGTTGAGGCCCAGGTCCACCCCGGACTGTAGCGCCACCTAAAGTAAATAAGTAGGTAAGTATGAGCGACCTAAAATTTAATAAAAAGATTGGGACCTCTTGTTGGGTTTTCTTCAATAGATCTGTTTCAGTTTACAAATGGCTTCAGGTTCTTAGCGTGAGCTCCCACATCTGTGTCACCTGTGATAAACTGGTCGACAATTTTCGCCACACCCCCGAAAAGTTGTATACATTCTTAAATATCAGCTTACAATTATTATCAAAGGACGCTTTTGACCCTTTATCAGCATCATAAATATAAAAAGAAACACTCGTCAAATACCATGGGTTTCCGCAGACCCAACGTTTGATATGTTCAAAAAGAAAAAAAAAACTTGAGCCATATTTTCCGTCGAGGGACCCATATTATATTGTTTGACGTCCCTTTTTGTCGACGTTCACTTCAACTGAGTGGTTTCCTACCACTTCTCCCCACGCATAGGTACGGAGAACCGATAAAAGTACAATCAGCTGAATATTTCATGAAGCCTCGCTCATGATCCCCTCATTATACGATAATATAGGACGAACATAATGTCCCTAGCTATGTGCGGCAATAATTACAACAATTAAGGTTTTAATGCAACTTCTCCTTTGATATTATATGCAGAACAGTTCCTAATTGTTTGTCACAAATCGATGTGTGTAATTTACATCGGAAAAAGTCATTGCCGTCCAGCCCTGCATATGTGAACAGTCATTAAAGCGGCAACAAATTTAATAATCATTAAAGCACGTACCTACTGCTGAAGTGCGTTCCCCTTGTCGAATTGTTGTTGTTCCCCCCCACAAAAAAAGAGCATTAAAACTTCAACCCTTCTGATCCATTACAAGTTTGGCTGGAATAATTCGTCTCGCATTTCCATTACTGCGTGGACATAATAAAAAGTAAATATGTTTCTTCTGCAGTTGGACAGAAGGGGTCAGGGGGCACATTTCACTTTAAGAACCTACACACACGTGAAACGTCGCCTTTGAGCGAATGAACACACTCTAGCTACCCACATCCGCAGCTAATGCTTGTGTGATTTGTTTGGTCACTAGCTCTGATGGTTTTTTGATGTAAAAATCGCTTTTGGGGGTCACTTTGTATCGCACAGACGGTATACACCGCATTTATGGCTTTTGTCCTTAAGCCAATTTGCCTCAAGTTGATCCCAAACATCGATTACGAACCAGCACCGGCGACACGGTAGCGGTAAAAGGTAGATTAAGGATTTTAGTTATGCACTCTTGGGAGTCACTTGAAGAGTTAAACTTGGCTGTGTATACACATCCTAGAGGGGAGAGGCTTCGTGCTAACATTTCATTTTATTTGCGGGTTTTTAATTATTTTTGCGTGTGCATGCATAATTTTTTTGTTTAATTTTTTTTTTATTATTATTGAGGAGGAAATAAACTAGAGATGGGTTCAACTTTTAGGACTGGGCTCAAGAATTGGCGAAATCACGCCAAGTCAAGTGTGACTGGTAACGAAGGCGTTTGTAATTTATTTCTGTCGCAGTTCGTACATGACGGATGTGGTATTTTCCAATTAAGCAACGGAAATCCAAAGTCGCAGCATGTTTGAAAAGTATGCTATTAAAAAAAATGGTAGGCGCTATTATATTTGCAATTTCTTTCTTGGTGTTTTAGCTCGAATAACAATTACTTACCACGTATGCATTGAACTTACGGATGGCTGTTACAGATGGTTGTGCTGCAGCAAAAATGTTAGGACGGCTATTAGGTCATCTGAAGACTTTCATGTCGCCAGCAAAGAACTCAGGGAACGTTTTAATAAAATGCGAATGATGTATACTCGTAGTTCGGCCAAAGCTGACAGTTGTAAGGAATCGAAGACTGCATTTATTGGATGCGATCCCGGTAGACCATGTCAGATTTCAGGTCCTCAGAAAGTCATATATTTTTGAACTTTGTCGGAGATTTATTTTCCCATTACTGCCATGCAAATATACCTTGAAAATTAGTCAGGATTAAGCAACGTCGGCTTTTCGGTACAATTTCGAGGGATTTTGAGTTTTCTAATATGTACCTTCGTAGGACTATGCATCAGCAAAGGTAGGTCTAACCTTATCACCCGAGTTCAATGATAAGGATACTATGGACAGCGACCCTTTATATATAATATATAGATTTCAAGAGGTATTCCCATTGATTCGATTTAGCATCTGTTTATGAGAGATCTGTTTCATCGACTGGGTCTTGAACTAATGTTGTCCCAAGATGCTCATTCTTTTGCCAGCCAACGCCGGACATTGACACGGTATATGTGCCGCTGTCTCAGGTTCCTCCTGGCATAGTTTACAGGTATCATCCTCTCTAAGCCCATCTTCCTTAAGTGATACCCGAAATTACCATGTCCCGTTAACAAAGCCACCACCCATTTCAATGTTCCTCGACTCATGCTTAGAACCCTTCTTTGAGTGGAGCAGGTCGGCCACTTAATTGCCATTTTAGCCTGTCTACATTGTGCCACGGTTGACCACCTTCTCAGGTGTTCCGCCGTGATCCATTTGTGAATCAGCTGTTCTACCATTCCTTTGCCAATTGAAGAGAATGGTTCTGGTCCCAGCAACTTTTCAGTTGATCCCTGTTTTGCAAGGGAGTTCGCCTTTTCGTTGCCTTCGAGAGCGAGAGCCTTTTAATATTCTCAGATTTGGCTCGAAACTGAATCAATAATTCTTAGACTGTTCATGAAAAGTTATAGGCCTGAGTCCGGCAGGAAGTGATTTCAAGCTTGATCCGAAAGTAAAAAAATCTAAGACGTGACCCGGATATGAAAATATATTGGACATGAAATATTTTCAAGTTAAACCTAGATAATAAAAAATTTAAAAAACAAAAGGGAAAGAAATCCCAGTTTTGTTGACTTATCCCTTTTATACCCCTATTTCTAGTTCAGAAGACTGCGGTTCTGAAGACCTCAGGTAACACCCCATTAGTATAACTTTTTTCAAACTTTTAAATAAAATTTTATAAGGGGTAGGTATGATTTAAGCATTCGCCTGTAAATCGTTCGCTGCACAGTTTGTAGACAAGCTATAGTCCCCCCAAACTTAATTGACACAAAAAAAAGTCTTGCAACAACAAATCAAACTAAAAAAAAATGTTGTGCACTTCAAACAATTAATATACCTCGGCTTCCGAAAGAATGTTTGTCGATCGACGATCAACACAAAACTGATTTCAACACAGTTCAGCGTTGCCAGACGGTCAAAATATTTCCCATGATGTATATTTTTTTAAGATCTTTTATGTACGATTTCCCGATCGACTGCGGGAAATAAATACAACCCCAAATGTATAAGCATGTTTGTAGTTTAAAACCATCTAGAAAGATTTAACACAGCCCTTACGCAATTTGATGAAATTGCTGCTTATAAAATGTTCCGATGAGGTTGGGGCTTAACTCTGGAAAAATATTTAAAGAAATATTGCAAAAACTAAAACTTTTCCTAGTAAAACTGGCATTAGCTGTTTTTTTTTAATTTTGTTAGAAAAACAAAAAAATTCCACTGCTAATACAGTTTTGGAGGATAGATCTCATATTTAACAGCATTTAAAAATATGACACACATTTGTTTTATCCTCGATTGTCATGCTCAATTTTGAATCATTTGCTTGTGGATGGAACATCAAAACGAAGAATCTCTACGCTACCTCATTCTTAAGAAGAAGTTACTCAGCTATACGTTCACAGAATGCATATAAATTTATTTTTTCTGTTAAAGTAGATACAAAAAGATAGGTTACCAAAAAGGAATATACCTACCTATAACCAAATACAAATAAAACAACATTTAAGAAATCCACAGATTTCCACCCGTCGATCAAAAAAAAAAAAATACTTGAATTTTCTGTATATTTCAAACTAAAATATAGAGAAATCTCAGATTCCAGTAAAAACGTGAATTCCTTAGTTTTGCGTTGGTATATTTCACTGATGTAACTTTTTTCTTAGTTGGTGATTTTTGGTAATTCGGTAATTTGTATATGGTTTCGGTAACTTTTTGAACCAAAAACACCAAAAAGAAGAACTCGATATCATCACTTGTAAATGCTGCCTTAATTTTTCAGAAAAAGGATTAAAAGTATTACTTGTAATTTTATTTATAAATTTTAAACAGCTATTTTTCACTCTGCCTACTGATATTTTCACGTTGAGAGTTAGTTGAGACATTTCGCGGCGCAAAATTTGTATGAAAAAATGGATTTCACTTGAGAGGCTGTACGTTCATGTATATCGTGCATACTCCGCTTAAACATAGGTACATTTTTCCATTTTAAGTTCGTAAATCAGAGAAATATCCAACGATACCGAAAAGTCATTTTCATACTGAATCATATTTTTGGTAACTTTAAGCTTGGTCTGGTAACTTTTTTTTCCATTTTCGGTCGCTATTTTTTTTTGCAAGTGGCAACCATGAATGCAATCGGAGCACCCAAAACTCTTTACTCTTCCTGTTGTACGACAAAATATTCATAACGTTTAAAAAAAATGTTGGAGATTTTTTTTTTCAAACCTGAGTATACCTAGAATTGACGGATGAAGACAAAAATGGAATCGATGATCTAGTTTTAACCAGGCCAGCACTACGATGAGTATTATCGATTTCAGCGATACCAGCGGTTAAGACAAATTTTGTAATTGTACAAAATTAATAAATATAATTAAAAACTGATATTTTATACCATTCAAAACTTCCATTTTTAGCACTTTTAGTATGTTAAAATATAGTCTGGATTTCTACAGAATTTCGAAAGGCATGAAAACAGAATTTATATTTCATCTTTTGAAAATTAGGGTTGGCATCACTGCATCGCTGGTCGCTCTAGCTGGCATGTGCAAAGAATACACATGTTTCCACCCCTGAGGCTGGTTTCCTGATACTACTCAAACTCATAGCGATTTAAGTCCCACTTAAAATCTTATGTGACAGTTTATGACAAGAAAAAGTAGCAAAAAGTAGTAGTACTTAAATCGCTATCAGTAGTATCAGGTATCAGCAAACGGGTCTGAGAGATGGGAAATTTGGAAACAAATTCGCACTTTTCAAATGGTAATGGGTGAAAATTGGAGTTTTGTGTTAATTGAGCAGTAGGTTGGTATTATACAGCATTAAAACCCACTATACTAGAAATTATTTGTAGAATCTCTTTTTGATAAATTTCCAACTTGATAATATCTCTTCTCAAGTCAACAACAGGTAGATTTGACGGGTGTTTTTATATATTATTTTTGATGTGTAAACATCTAAGCGCGCGTTATTGGAATCTGGTGGAGTAATTCCACTCATTTAACTCGCGGGGACAGGGAATGCGTCACTGTGTTTTATCATTGCATACATTTTTTGGAATCTGGTGGAGTAATTCCACACATTTAATTTGCGGGGACGGAAATGCGTCACTGTGTTTTATCATTGCATACATTTTATTATTGCATACATTTATGAGCTGGGGAATATTAATTTCAGCTTTTTGTTGATGTGAAATAAAATTTCTCCATTTCGTCCTTGCACCGTACTCAGAAGAAATTTCAAGAATTCTGCAGGGAGATTATCATCTTTTACCAATGATCATAAGCGGAGACTTCAATATCAATTTTGCAGGTCCAGAAGCTCAACCGTTTATTGATTTTATGCAATATAAATTTAATCTTCAAATGAACTCCAATCGGAAAATTTCAACAACGCGATATGGAACAACCATCGATGCTGTCTTCCAGCGTAATCTAGATAGATTACAGTCTCGAATGTACATATCTTACTTCAGCTACCACAATCCGATTGTATCTATTCTATCGAAACTAGCACAGAACGAATAAATTATTGTTATTTCATAATATATCAAGAATACGGTTATTACAATTCCCTCTCAATGACGTGTATCAAGTCACACACATACCGCACGCACGGTGTTTACACATACACATATTTCGGGACTGTTGGATACAGTCGCACCAATTTTTTTATTTTTTATTTTTTATTAAACGGTAACAAATTATAAAGTGGAGAAAGCATTAACAATTTCATTTGATGAAAAACGAGTCAAATAGTAAATATCCCCTTAAATATGTAAATTGCTACTGCGCATCGACGGAAGTTTCAACTCCTTTTGGACGGACTATAAGCAGTAATACAAATTTGAGGGATTTAACCTTTTTGACGGATTTTCTGTAAACTTGAATATGTCCGATGGATAAAGGGACATTTTACCTATTAAAGAATTTTTTTCATAGTTACTACTTTGATATAATAACGATTTTCAAACACTAGTGAACCGAACCCGTAGGTGAAGACAATAAGCGTTTTTCTTTTTTAGTTCAGAGCTGAGAATTGATCTTAGCTCGAGCATTATGAACGTGCTCTGGACCGAGTGTGCTCAGATCGTTCTGATGTTTTTCAGTTTTTCTGTTTTTTTTTTTTTGTTTGTTTTTTTTTTCTGTCAAATGTGACTGCAAGTGTATATGTATGTGTAATCAGCTTTTTACTCAGTCAATTTATTTTGAACTCATAAAGCGCGAGTTACGTTTCCTTTTTTAATTTTATAAAGAAAAACCAAAATCTAGTTATAAGCAACTTTATTTTTCGAAATTCAACTTAAGACTAACTTACTCTTACATTTAAGGACAACACAAAATCTTCTCATAACAGATAAATACCTATGTAAACAAAATATTTCCCCAACTCTGCTGCTACTGCTCTCAGGCTGCACCTGCAGGTACACTTGTTGTGTGGCGATTTATATGGGTACTGCTACGGTTTTGACCCTGAAGTTGTTTGTCACTTCGTTTTGTTGTTAGGAAGCTGCTGTTGCGATGCTGCTGTTGTGATGCTGCTGTTGGTCACGCATTTGTCGTGTGGCTTTTTTGCATAGTCATTTAATGACGTAATTCGCGCTCTGATCATGATCTGAACGAAAAAAGAAACACGTAATTTTTATATAACAGTTAAGGTTCTGCTCTGAATAAAAAAGAATAACGCCTAATACAGAGATATAAAACTATCCAGTGGAAAGGCTGAAAGGTGAACAGCTGCCTACAAGCTGTTATACCGAACATTTCTAACAAAAAGGGATAAAGTCCATAGAAAAGGGATTTTTTAACTTTCAATCTGGGATTTTCCATCACAACCTTCCGCGAACACTTACTAAAAGCCTTAACTGTGAATAAGCTACAGCTTGTTTTCTCTTATAAAGGGTTTTCCAATAAGAGGTGTTTTTTTTTTTTTTTTTTTTTATATATACTTCTCCCGGGAAAGGCGAACCTATAACGCTTCAACAGCGCCCCGAGATGCCTGCAGATGTATGTTTGCTCTGCACTTAAATTGCTGCAAATTGTAGTCTACTGGAAATATATCCCCAGGAAGCGAGTTCCAAAGTTTGCTTGTCCTGTAACAGAAGGAGTTTTGGAAAGTTGATGTCCTCGCGGTTGTCAAGTGTACGTATGGTCATGAGCATTAGCAGCCTGTCTTGTTGGGCGCCCGAAAGTTGCATTTCGAGGGATAATGTCTTTGAGTTCCTCAGAACATCTACCATGGAAGTACCTATAGAACAAGCATAGGTCAGCGACTTGTCTTCTGTGCACCAACGGGTGTAGATTCGATGTGAGTGTAGGGTCTCCAATGAGTCGAACTGCTCGTCTCTGTATGCTATCAAGCAGGTTAAGTGAATGTTTTGGGGCCGAGCTCCATATATGGGAACAATATTCCAAGCCTGGTCTAACCTGTGCTTTGTAGAGAAGGAGAAGTTGCTTGGGGCTAAAGTACCTCTTTGCTCTAAATAGGTAGCTCAACTTTGCGGACGCCGATTTTGCGATATAGGATATGTGGTTCTGCCACGTGATTCCTGAGTTGACTGTGACTCCTAGAAGGTGCATTGAGTCCTTGTGATGGATTGGATGGTTATCCATTTGGATCTGAGGAACTGTTGATGCATTTTTTCTGGAAAATGTTGTTAGTTGTGTCTTGTTTGCATTAAATACAACCAAGTTGTCCTTTCCCCACTTCAAGATTTTGCCAGATCATCATTTAGAGAATTAATTTGTGAACGACCCGCTATTTCGGTAGCTGTCACTTTTGAAGCTTTTATTCTTTGACATTTGACAAGTACGCCATTACTAAAAATGGAACGATACACGCTTCAACAACTCATTGAAATTAGGCATTTTTCTTTGAATACCAAAATAGCACCTCTTATTGGAAGACCCTAGAATGACTTATTTACAATCAAGTCTTTCCACCAGTATTACCAGAAGGTTAGGGTGGAATACCTCATATTTATTGTAAAAAAATCCCTTTCGGATGGACTTTTTGTTAAAGCTTTTTTTCTGATTTCTACATCGTCGCAGTGTACAAATAATTTTCGTTTTCGTCGTCGTTGGTGCTTATTATAGCAAACAAACACTGAAACATGAAAATTAATAAAATTGTGCAATGTCCCCATTAATTTGGCACCCGACTGTAGATGGCTGCTTTATCACTAGGATGTATTGTCTTAACCTAAGGGTTCGGTTTACTAGTGTAAGAGAAACTAAGAAAGAAAATCCGTCATTTATAAAAATTCTCAGAAAATCCCCCAAAAAGGGATAAATCCCTCAAAGTGACATCACTGCATTCCACCGAAAAAGGCGACACATAACTGCAATTCTCCAAATTCTCCATGTTGGTTCACATACCCATCGCATGCCATCATTATCATGCTCTTGAGATCAACAAAATATTGTTTACTAACAGTCCGCCTTAAATTATATAGCTTTCATCATCGAACTCCCCCTGACAGACAGACAGTTCCGGAGTTCACTGGCATCCCAACTGTGAGTGCGAAAAAAATCAATTACTTTATTCAAATTGCAAAACCAGACCGCGAATATCGAATGTCTGTCCCAATTAGCGGGGCACAACTTAAGCACTTATGGCGCACCAATCTATCGACCCAATACGAGTCCTTGAGTGTAGGATACACTCCTCAAAAACATTGAACAATGAACAATTAAAGCCAACAAAGTCTAGAGAGCAGCAGTGGTTCAATTGGGCCCCACACCATACATCTACATCTACAGGTTATATCCATATTGCGTTCCCTTATTGCAGATATTATTATTGCCCCCGTGCTGCTCGTCGGTCGATAGCATCCCGTGAGCAATACTCAGCATACCACGACCAGCATTACAATAAAACAACGTGTATAGAAATAGACACCCATGCCGCCGCCGTAATCGCATAGATACTCATACTACTTGTTCGATTACCAATTGCTCTCCTCTCCAAAGGCGCTTTAACATAAATCAGCATAAATGTACGAAAAGTTGGCTCTAAATAACCGCCAAACTGGGCAGACATAGGAAATCGGAGTAGTAAGCTAAATGATGGGTTGTAGCCAGGACTACGTGGCTCTATAAGGTAGGTATGGTCTTCTCACTCGTAGGTCGTATCAGTATCAGTACTGTTTGTTGGTTCAGGCAAACTGGCTATAACAAAGAAAACTTTTCAATCAACATCGGTTTTGTTCTCAGAATTTTGATATTATTCTTGGAATTCCCTCGCTCTCCCAGTGGAGTTGGTCGAAAATTTCAAAAATAATCATTGCTCAAAGGCAGCCCGCGTTGAATGCTGCATCCCAGGGGACTATTAGAGCGAACAATCCCTAAGTAGGAAGACAAAATAATGGAGAGCGGGGGGGGGGCGGCACTCCCTGGTTCCTGCCCCCTGATTCTGCTCCAATCAAATCATCAATTTTCGTTCTGATTTCAAATTGATTCGTTGAGAGTTTTATGCAAGAATGGCATTATATTTCTTTATTTCTGTTTATTTTCTATCAGTGTGGAGTTTGTCTTGAAGAAGATTGGTTCTTGTGTTGGCTTTGGTGAGGGCATCATTGTTATTCATTAGGTGTATGCAGGAACTGGAGCATGCAGTTATTAATAATACTTAAGGCTGTCCACAGGAGCGAAAGTTAGTTGGGCACAGGTCAGGGGTGGCATCTGTTAATAAATGTAGGTTTTCCTTTATACCTCAAGGCTTAGAGGCTTCAATTATGGATAGGGTGGTTGTGTTTCCATTCGCTTTCAAAAATCTAAGGCATAGAATGGATGAAAGGGTTGAATTGGGGGGTGTATTTTGCATGGCAATTGTATGGAATTTTGAGTATAATTCGAGAGCAACTAAATTTACTTTTTCGTTGAGCAGCGATAAGGCAATACCAATTTATTTATTTACTAGCTGACCCGGCGAACTTTGTTCCGCTCAAATTCGTTAATGTAATGAAAATAATAATTTCGAACATGCAAAATGTACATGCTGCTTTACAGAATTCGGTCAATTCAAATTCGTTATTCACCATTTATACTTTTTCAATAGAAATATGTTTCATAGATATGTTTCATTCAAACCGCAATGATTGACGTGTCGAGTCGACCAACCTTCCGCTTTTTCACTAAAGTCCTTTATTTAAGGTTTGCTAACACGTTGCCACGCCACAATTGACGATGTGAAAAACATGCGAATTCAAGATTGATGACATCAATTTCCATCGATTTGAATAGCGAAAGCGAGACGCACGGGAAATTGAAGACACTTAAATAGGCAAATCGTTCTGAATAATCGGAATCCGCGGAATGAGAACGTTTGCCTTTCAATTTTCTTCTCATTTGAGATTCTTCACTATCAAATCAAACGCGATCAATAACAAAGTTTCGGTGCACTGAGGTTGCGCAATAAAATTATAGCCGAGCCGATCTCCAGTTTCAAATTGTGTAGCGCTAAGCCCGTAACAGCTAAAGAATTCAAAAATTACAAATTTTAAATAGGTATAATTTTTGTTGTGTTGGATGTTGGAAGTGCGTTTTCTATCCGGTCTATTTTTATTTATTTTTTTTTTTTTTTTTTTTTCAAAATGCTATACAAACTTCTATCCCCAATCTAATACCCCTAAAGTTGTGTTTTCACGACAGAAAGTAGCATAATCCTTAATCCGGCGAATGCGAATTTAAACCAAAAATCAGAAACATATCGAACGATCCGTTCCCGAGTTATGAGTGCATGGACGTCAGTCTTTATATGTAGCTGCACCCACCCGACAAATTTCGTACCTATTAAGTCCTGGTCACATTTCCCAAAGTGCTTTGTTTGGACAACGTCCGTTGATAATTTTAATTATACAACTTTAGAAATAGCGTTTGATTTCATTTTTGAGTGGGAGGTGTCACAACCAGTTTTCCTGTTCCGTCCGTCTTCAAACTGGAACCATACCCATGCACAAAACTTCAAGGAAACTGGTAGAGCTGTTTCAGAAATCCCCAAAACGCCACCTATCGGCTCAAAAAGTATCATATCTCTCAAGCTTGAACGATATCCATCCATAGAATTTCATTAAAATCGGTTGTTTGGCTTCGGAAATCGACAACGGCACCACCTATCGTGCCCAAAATTATTCATCTTTCAAGCGGGAAGCAACCATACGCATCTAAAAAATTTAATGTAATCTGGGTGAATGATTTCGGAGATCGACAACAACGTATCGGGTCCATAGCATGCTATCGTTTAAGATTGCCTAAACCTGGAATACAACAATACGAACAAAACAAAAGAAGAATCATGAAAATTGACCCAGGGGTTGTCGAGTTATAACATCATCGAGTTTCACCCCGAAAGAATTATATATATATAGAAGATTTTTAGCAAAAATGTTACGTATACGCCCCCCTTTTTCTTTAAGATGTTTAAACATGAAACATCTGAAAAAAATATGTCAGAATTTCAGTATCTACTGTTGCCAAATTTACCTCTCAATTCTCAATGAATTTTTATGTACGTTTCTATTTTGACAACACTGCTCGAATTCCGTGACGGCAATTTGCATGGCGCTTTTATGCCGTGAAGGACATTAGCCTATCGCCATCACTACGACGCCGCTCTCTACTCCTTAGCAACTAACCCGATTTCAATGAAATTTTGTGGGTGTGTATGACTGGGACTGCTTGCAAGTTGCAACTTAAAAGATAGGATAGTTTTCGACCCGATAGGTGGTGCTGTTGTCGATCTTCTAAACCAGTCGACCGATTTCAGTGAAATTTGGTGGGTATGTATGGTGGGTTGTTCCTTGAAAGATACTATAGTTTTCGACCCGATTTGGTATTTTAATAAAATTTCCCAATACAATTTAATTTAACATCCAAATTTTGCGAGAGAAGTTTCACATGTGGTGTGTGTGTAGCACACTGTTTTTTTTTTTTTTTTGTATACCTACATTTTAAAATTCATCCTAAGATGGATTAGATTTCTGTTTTGGCAAGTTCAGCTAGGTTTCCACGACTACAAAATTCATCGAAGAACTTTTTTTGTGTTTTTATACATTCATCTTGCGACGGTCTATACCTACTGTCTATAAACATTTTCAACGGAACCTTTGGTCGCACACGTACTGTCAGTACGATAGAGGCAACGTGAATACCATAATTTAGATTTTAAAGTCGCTTACAAACTCTGAAATATTATGCTGACAACAGAGTAGTACTTAGGTCGGATACTGTCGACTTTTTGTTATAGCTACTGATGCAATAAATGTTAACTGATAAATCAGGATCAACAAAATCGCAATTACAGTAAAAAAAAAAAAAGATTTGGGACTTCACATCCTTTTAGTTTCTTTTAATATTAAAAGCCACAAAGGACTTTTGCACTTCTCTACCATGGAACGACGAAACCCCTGGCAAATCCTTTTGTAAATTTCAAATGTAAACCGTGTGCAACTGCTCCACACTGAAATGCGCTCCCGTGCCACAATATTGCACTCAAATTTATGCATTTAATTAACTCTCCAGTTTGAATTCTTATACAACTATACAACGAAATTGCATTCGCAATTTATTTGAACAATTTTAAAATGCAATTTAACGTTGTTTCAAAATTTACATGTGTTATTTACTTATATCACTTGCAAAGCAATCAAATTAATGTACGTTCGCTTATTTTGAAATTACAACATCCGTCCCTTATATAGCCGGGTGACCCCCGCACGACCCGCCACTACGAGGAAACGCAAATTTTGCGTAAATTTCAATGTAATCCCGTAAAATTCCTTATTTAAATTATCCAATAACACGACGCTATAAATCTCGCATAGTCTGGCGGGCGTCGCATGATTTTTATTTAAATCGTAATTACCAGGCGAATGTAAAATAGAAGCGATTCGCTAGGAGGACGGGGGGCGAGCGCAAAAGACTGTACTAGTGGATTGGATAAATTATTGTGTGGCACCGAAACAGCGACAGAGCTTTGTCACCACACACGTATCCTTGTGCGTTTGCCATTGTGAACATTACGATTCGGTGTTAGTTCCAGAAAATTTATGGTATAAACATTTATCCTGCATTTTCTCTTGGTATGTACATATATATTGTGTTTCGATACTTATTTTATTTTCCATTTTTTGTTCCACTTTCGTAGTCGATTTCACTTCGTCTGTATTTTTTTTTTGTCAAAGGCTGTTAGATGAAGGGAGGCTATTTATTTGAACGTTTTTTTCCCTCTGTCGTTGTCTAGAAAAAAAAAAAGGATTTTATGTAACTTCCCAAATCCCGATAGCAGCGAAAGTAAACATTTTGGCATGCTTCGCTTTTAATGTGATGCCAAGTGGCTGGGTGTGTTTAAGCTTTTAGGTGGATGAATTTTTTCGGGTTTTTCTTAAATGCCCTGCAATGGAATTTTAACGTTTTTATCACATGCGTGCGATTAAGCGGGCGTTATTGGGTTCGAGCGAAAACGGGTTTATGGAAGTAGAGGCGAGGATTTAAATTTATGAACGACAAAGCGCTTACAGTTGAGCGAAGGCATTTAGTTAGCGGAAATGGGAACAAGATCGTGGATTGTTTCACCCGAACGTGTTTTTTCGAAAATTGAATTTTTTTTAGGATGATAAATAGTTTTCAACTAGAAGAAACAGTGCAAATATTTACACTGCATATACAAAAAGCTGCATGGGCTGCAACTCCCAAAAGAACAAAGAAGATTAAACAAAACTCTTATCCTCGTGAAATATGTGAAACTATTACAGAAAAGAGGAAAGCTAGAAAACGTTGACAACAGACAAGGGCGCCAAGCGATAAAACCACACTGAACAACTTAAATAATAAGCGTATCTTACCAGTCTACAAATGATGCTAGTACCGACTACTCGCTCTGGAAGGCAACAAAGAAAATGAACAGGCCAATAGCTCAAATTCCGCCAGTAAAAACCAAAGAAGGTAACTGGGCAAAAAGCAGTCAAGAAAAAACAAATACTTTTGCAGAGTACCTTGAAAACGTCTTCAAACCTTATGAAGATAAAGATTATCAAGAAAACGAAGAAAGGCGCGAAGAAGACAGACCTATTAGGCCGGTAACAGCTAAAGAGCTTGCCAAAGAAATCAAAGAGGGCATAAACATAAAAAAAAGCCCCAGGGTTCGATTTAATCACAGGGGAAGTTTTAAAACAATTTCCTCGAAAAGGTTTAAAAAGGCTAGCGCAGATTATAAATGCTGCATTTAAGTTGAGATATGTGCCAAGCATGTGGAAGGTCGCGGAGGTAATAATGATACCAAAACCAGGTAAACCACCTAGCGAAGTAACCTCATATCGCCCAATATCGATACTACCAATGTTGTCCAAGCTATTCGAAAAAATGCTGGCAAAACGTCTGCAAAAAATAATTAATGAAAAATTGCTAGTTCCAATTCATCAATTTGGGTTTAGAAACAAGCACTCTACAATTGATCAAGTGCATAGAATCACAGATAAGATCGAAAAAGCATTCGAAGAGAAAAATGTGTGCTCTACATAATTTCTTGATATAGCACAAGCTTTCGATAAAGTCTGGCATAAGGGACTGATCCATAAACTACAAAGGCAACTGCCGGAGCAGTATTCAACAATTCTGGAGTCATATATAACAGATGGATCCTTCAGAATTAAACAAGAGACAGAGTACTCAACATTAAGAGGAATTAAAGCTGGTGTACCACAAGGTAGTGTGCTAGGTCCAGTGCTATACCTTCTGTTTACTAGCGATCTACCTGAAAGTGAAGAAACTACTATAGCAACTTTTGCAGATGACACTGCTGTGCTTGCTGTTGGAGCAACTGTCGAAATTGCAACAGAAAAGCTCCAAATGGCAATAAACGGTATTGCAGAATGGACCAAAAAGTGGCAGATTAGATTGAATGACCTAAAGTCAGTCCATATTAATTTTACGTATAAAAACGTACCACACATTCCAGTATACATTAATAACAATGTAGTGGAATACTCAAATACAGCTAAATATCTGGGCATGACCCTAGATGCTAAACTGCGTTGGAAAGCGCATGTAAAGAAAAAGAGAGATGAGCTGAACATGCGATACAGTAAAATGTATTGGCTTATTGGGAGATATTCATCCCTGTTCAACTACAATAAATTACTGCTATATAAGCAAGTCTTGAAACCAGTATGGACCTACGGGCTCCAATTGTGGGCACATGCACGCACATGCCAATCAAATTTACAAAAAATTTAAGTCTTCCAAAATAAAGTACTAAGGAACATAGTTAATGCACCTTGGTACATACGCAACGCTGATCTACATAGAGATCTAAATATTGAAGTGGTTGAAGATGTAGTTAAAAAGGTTGCCCAAAGGCACAGATGTAGGCTTCATAACCACGTTAACGTTGAACTTACAGAACTATTAAATACTGACAATGTAATCAGAAGATTGAGGCGGGTAAAACCCCTTGATCTATAAGAGTTAGCCAAGGCCAAGAGATTAGGTAATATCTTCAAACAAAAAAGTTTCGAAATCCGACAAACGGCGGATTCTTTTTCTGAATTTTCCAAATATTTTAAATATAAATTACCGATTAGTCGAACTACTAGGTGCAATCCCATTCGGGATGACGAAAGTCAGTCCCTCCCGGGAGGTTTTTTAGAGGTTGTTCGAGTCCCTCACTATTGCAGAAGCATCCCTCGCGTACTTGCTCTGCAATGTCTTTCGATGGTTTTTCCTTCCAGCGAACCCCCAAACAAAAAAAAAAAACAAAAAAAATAGTTTGATGATCGGTGTTTTAGTAGAAATTGGGTTATTCAATGATCAGCATGATGTTCGAAAGTGATATGGGAATTAGTATGGGAGCGAAGCGATCCACCCTACCCAAATGAACACCATATCGGTCTTATTTTTTCCGGGCTCGTACTTAAGCATCTTTCAACAGGAATTTTCGAACTGGTATTTGTAAATAGAGCTGTCGAATCCAGATAAATATACTTAACCAAGCAAATTTGCTAAAGATGCGACAGTACCTCAATACCTTGGAACCACACCGACTCAAACTAGTCAAGTTGGTGCCGAAATATGCCATGACCTGTAACCCACCTCAAATCAGGCTTCACTTCGTTACGATGCATGCAGTCTTAAGAAGGAGAATCCCTACCACCTTAACTGCAAATGAACAAAAATCGCTTAAAACATCTGACTGCACTTTCCCCCCACCCGTTCTATTATCTTCTTATTCCACTGTAAAACCAAAAAGACGGGATACGCGCGTAATCCGATATTTCACACCGCCTGATTGCTTCAATCTATCGCGTCGTTCTGCTCCCCGTCAGCAACGAACGCTGCAACCCCCAATGTCAATCCCACAATCTTCCGAGTTACAGTCGTTTTGCATGTCATTTGAATGCCAAAGGGGGAATTTCTTCCAGATAGTAGTAATAGCTGGGAGCCGAATGAACACCGAAAAAAGGTGTCTTAGGAAATCCTCTTTTGTTTTTTGTGTTTTTTTTTTTTTTTTTTTGAATATATGGCAGCCAAAGGACTCTAACTTGGATCCGCTGTACCACAAAAGACACACAGACCAAATTGAATGGCAACATCATTGAAAGGGATGTGTTATTTAAAGCTGTAAATGAAACAATTTAGCTCTGCGATGCCGGCGACGGGAGGGAGGACATATGGCTGGTAGAGCTACACACATATGCTACTGGTATACGTCAGCTTTGGGTTACCCGTCGCGTTGCCATGCCGCCCCATCAAACACACGCATAATATGTATATGCTGGCTTTGAATTGGTTCCAATTTTTTTCTTTCCTTCCTTTCAACGGGGTCGAAAGGAATTTCCTATTCCTTATCCGCAGGGTATCTTTTCCACTTCTTTTTTATGTCTCTTAACATGCTTTAGAAAGTAGCGTAGGCATGGATGCATGCGGTAGAACAGAACAGCAAGGACATTTGGGGAATTTATTTTGCAATGTGCCATGCCACTTTCGTTTGTTTTATTTCTTCCTTTCGATTTGTCTGGCATTCGTTCCTTTGCTCGTCTATTTGCTCTTCTACCAAAAGCACTATTGCCACATATATAGTTTATCACAAAGGATCGGATATCTTTTGATACAATATCCAGGCGATGACGACTATACGCGCGGATAAGGGCTACAAAATAACGAGGAAACCTTTTTCACGGCAAATCTCAAATGAATTGAAATTTTATTCGAATACTTGCGAACATTTTTACGCGGCAACCTTAGGTTTTATGTTGGCAGTTAAATTTGCCTGCATAACTTACGGGGAAATAGTTCCATAGTGAATAATTCAGTGTGGAACTACATTCGGGAGAGATATCGGATATGTAATGGTTTTCGGTAATGGGATACATTTGCAAATTTCTAAAACATTTCAATCATAACAATTTCGTTTTTCACTATAAATGGATGGATGTTTAAATAAAGGATATCCAATAAATCGCATCTGCACATAAATGTATGTGATGTTGGGTACAATGAAGGAGTATACTCCCATAAGCCTTTTATGGACGTCCTATTGATAAATTGTCGTCGGCAAGGATTTTAAAGTAATATGAATTTGGGTATACTCGCTACCACTTGGCTGAGGAACTTTAGATTAGAATAAAGTGCACGACTGGGTCGCACGAAATTTGTTCGGGCAGAGCAGAATTTGTTTCCTAACTTTGTATAATGTTTATCAATTCTGACCTTACGAAGATAGAGAAACATCCAGAAAATTGGTCTCGAATCTGTCACTTGGCTCCTGCCCCCTCAGGACATACGAATGAACTTGTGCAAACTTCTTATTAGGACTTTGTATGAGCTTACAGTTTGGGTTCGTTTTTTATTTCACGTGTCACCCTAAATACAAGGTGGGCAAAAAGAGAACACCCTATTGGAAGATGCTCTTATTTTTGCAAGTGGCCGCCAATGTCAAATATGTTTTTACATTTGTGGTCTAGACAGATGTAGAATACAAGTGAACAAGCCATGGAGCGATAAACTACCCAAGAACGCGGAATAATTCCGAAATTTCGATTTTTCGACCAAAATCATAATGAGCTGCGGCTCATTTCCACCTCAGCGGGTACGTGAACAAGCAAAACTATCGCTTCTGGGGCACCGAAAATCCACGAGTAATACACGAGGGCCATTACACCCGCTCAAGAATACTGCATGGTGCGCTGTTCACGCTGGAGGAGTCATCGGGCCTTTTTTTTCGAGAACGCCGCTGGTCAAACGACAACAGTGGACGGTGCGCGCTATAGGGCCATGTTAACCGACTTTTTCTGCCGCAATTGGACGAATTAGGACTCGAGGACAATTGGTTCCAACAGGACAGAGCTACGGCACACACTGCGCGAGCCACAATCGATATTCTGAAGGCGGCGTTCCCGGGTCACCTCATTTCTCGTTTTGGCGATTTGCAATGGCCCGCAAGATCGCCCGATTTAACCGTTCCAGACTTTTTTTTTGTGAGGTTTTTTGAAGTCCCTTGTTTACGTGAACAAGCCCGAGACCCTAGAAGCCCTCAAGGACAACATTCGACAGGAATGACCCTTTTCTTGAATCTACTTCACTTTTTGGGTCAAATGTGGTTGAACTGGTTGAATGGCTGTTCGATCTCACTTGACTGGAATAGTGCTGCCAAGTTTTAAAAGTGCGGGTTTGTTCGAAAATACTCGAACTTGACAGGTTTTATGTCCCAATTTCGCTCGTTCAAGAAAATAGTGGAGATGCTCATGGACTCCGCGTTAGCATGCAATGTAAAGCTAGCTATGCGAGTAAACTTGATTTTACTTATACTAAATTACTCATTAGCATTACGGGCCAGTTCATGTTTTCAAATTAAAGGTATACTGTTAGTTAAGCTATAAAAAAATCTCTGTAGCTGAACCACTTTCCTGTTGAGGTTGAGCGACAAGTTACTGAATGTTTAGGCGACGATTAAGTTACAGATATCAACACGATTTCATACGGTGTTCTTTTTTTGCATTGCCTGGCTAAATCGCTCGTCACTCATTGTGTGGCCAACATTTCGTGTCAATAAAATCCTGGATTGCACTGCACTACTTTTTTGCATAAATGTTCATATCAGAAGTGGCCTTGTCTCAAAGTTAACGAAGTTGCTATTTCAGAGTTGCGAAAAACGTCCTTGCGTAACCATTAACCCATCACAGCGCCTCGCATAACATTATGCATTGGAAAGACGACGATTCTTTTAGGTTTTCCTTATAGCAAGCGGCATACAATGAAACTTAATGAATAAAAACAAAACCACCCCTCAGCAGAGGTATGCTCATCAGTCGGCTAATTCATTTCAGCCGCCCCCTTTCTAAGCGAAAGAATGGAAAGCAATTACATCTACACCATATCCTTGTTGTTCCATTTCAGACTCTCCCAGCCTCGGTTAATTTCCCCCGCCGCCGCGCTCGAATTACTCGCTGGCATGCTTTTTCAAACAAAGGAATAACAGGACTAAGGGATACTGTATTTTTGTTTTTGCAAAGAAAAGGGTTCATTGCCAGGCCATGTGATCTTATTCCCATTTAGCGTTTTCAAGGAGATTCCTCTGCTCGTATATACGTCTTGATGTAGCTGGTGGTGAAGTGCGGTTCGTTTTCATCACTTTCGCGGAAAGCCGAAAAGTCAACCGGAAATTCCAAATTGGCCGGGATTTGTGGGAATTTTTTTTTTGTTTTTTTGTTCTTCTCGTTTCTTTCTTCTTTCTTGGTGTTATTTATACGCGTTAGGAACAATTTGCTGCAAATGTGCACAAAATTGTAAGACGAGAAGGGTTGTGCGGTTTCCTTGCTCTTTGTTATTTATTCTATTAATGGTAAGAGGATGTTTGATGGGTGGGTGCTTTCTAGCGTTTGCGTGGGCGGTAATCCACACTAATTTGCGTTGAATGATTGAGGTTATTTTGAGGTTTTTTTAAATGTGACTTTAAATTTTGCACAAAAACACAGATGGAATTTTAATGTGGATTTTTGGTTCTCGTGTTTTTTTTTTTTTTTTTTTTTTTTCAAGCATGCTTGGAGCGTGTGTTATTTGTGTGGGCTCTTGTTTTAACAAATATACAAGAATGTAGAATATTTTATAGACCTGCCTTATTTTGTTAATCAAAAGCCCTCCCACAACCTTGGAAGTTGTGTTGCGTTGGAAATTGGAAGTAGCGCTGTGAGAACTTTTCTCCGCTGTCATATAGGACATCGAATAAGGTTTTGAGAATTCTTTAGTGGCTCAAGTACCTTATGCCACAATCCAATAGATTGAATCAATGGACAGATAGGTACTTTACTTAAGCTGCGGCAACTAATTGAGAGCTGCGGTCAGCGAGGATTCTTCCGGATACGTCATGGGATTGAGAAAAGAGGTGGCTGAGGAACTCCTTATTATTTGACGGCAGCTCCTACATCTTAGGTAAGCCCTAGTAAATGAGTAGGGCAGGATCTAATTTCTACGTACTTTTCATTGCGGTTAAGTTCGGACGGTCCTTGGCCTCAGCCATCATATCTTTCCAGCAAATTCCAGAGTATCAATAGATAGATGGCTGCCTACTCAGTTGGCCTATTATGAGTCCGAATTAAATAGAGGTTGAGATGCACATTAATAATCTTAGATCTAAATAGATTAAATAATCAACCTTAACATACAATTCATACGTAATCTCTAACTACGGTGGATGGCAAGATTCTGTGGTTGATCGTAATGCTCAGAATACACACCCACAGAGGAATGAAAGGGAGAGGACAGAGGAGGCGGGATGGATCGGAATGCTCAAAATACCAGATTCCTATATATGGAATCTTGAAAAATAATTACGCTGTCAAAAATTTAGAGAATAGGCTCTCTAGAGAATAGGCTCTCTAGAAAACTGGTTCAGCACCAAGTGTATTGCACCCGGAACTGAGTGTACTGCCCTTCCGAATCGGCTTTGTCTACGGGTACTCATCCGTTTACCAAGGAGTAGTGAGTGTGACTTATAATACTGGTGAAAATTCGGCCTGTGTGTTGTTGTTGTTTCGGCTGCTGGTGCTGGATTTTGTGCTGATGGTTGGTGGTTCTGGGCACTGGTATCGTCGTTGGTTGGTACCGGCGTAACCACTGGTGGCGATCAGTGGTGATCAGTGACGGCTATCAGTGGTGGGTGGTAGTAAATGTATGATGCTGAGTGGTAACCGATTCTGTAACGGATCGGTACAACATGAGAGTCTGGAATATTAGGACACGTTACGTCGCTGGTGCTAAATAAAAAATATTAAAGTTATTCTGTTTTGTAGAAATCTATAGAGATAATCTCGATAGCCGTCCTCACGTCACCGAAACTGCGCAAGATGCGGTAGATTGAAAAACGGGTAACCTCAAAATATGGCATCAAATTGCGACCCATCTTACTTCGATACGTTACGCAGCAAGAGGTGTGTTAGCTTTTAACCTCCCGGTTGCCTTCTTCCTTCCCTCCTTCTTCGGCCAATTCCCCTCTCTACAAAAAAATAAACAAAAATCACTTTTCTGAAAACTGTTCATTTCGAATTCCATCATCGCCAAATATCCTCATATTCAAAGAGCCTTGCATTCATTTCAATTTGCCAAAATAATGGGAAGCAGAACAAACATTAAAAAAAAGAATAAAAATAAAACCAGTACCAGACAAAGCAAAACAGAAAATAAAAATAAAAAGAAGAAAGAGAGCACAACGCCTGTGTGTATGCAGATAATGTTGAACTTTAAGGACGACGTGTCACGTAGCCGCACTCGGAGCAAATGTATATGCAATGAAAATAAAAATCACATGAATTCGATTTGAATTTAATTATAAAGCGATTGAATTAATGCATTTATTGTGTGCACGAATGTATGCGACGCTACGAAGCTCTTTCTGAATGCTAAAACAGTTTTTTTCCCCGCAACACCACACATATGCTTTCCGTATTGCCGACCGACAACGGTGATGATGACTACATATCCTTTTGGAGCGCTTGATTGAAGGATATACTTAATTTATATGCGGTTGGCTTATGGTTATTATTATGTGACAATGCCTATGTAAAAGCTTGCTTGCTGGAAGCTACTGTTCTCGCGAATTATTTTTTTTTCCATTTCCTCTATACGAACTCCGTGCGGATACAATATGACACATGCGAGTGTGTGAACATTTCCGCTAACAAGAAGCACTCGGCGAAGGCTGATGAAATGAAAGATAAAAGACTATTATGCAAAGTAATTATTACGCTGAAAATGTAATGGAATTCAGTGCATAAATTAATTGAACAGCGAGTCACTTCAGACATTGAATCCTTGATACACCAGAAGTGGCGTTAGAAGTCAGAATTGAATGATCATATCCTTTGCGGAGAGATGAGCCTTAAATAATGCATAATACGCTTTTACAAGGCTTTGTGTATTATTGTCATCTCTTTAGAGGGGATGTTGGATGTAACATAAGCTTGCTGGCAGGCAGACTGTTGACTGAGTAGTGAGGGTACTGTACAAAGGCAGACAATTTTAAACGCATACTGTGGTTGGGTATCTTCTACGAAATGTATACGAGACGAGAAATAAACCAGCTGTATGGTAAATTAAAATCAGTCGACATCTGTGCGAGTAAAATGTAATTTTTGTTTTGAATGTCGACTGCAGAGTCGCGCTCCGCAACATAAAACCCATTTGAACTATTTGTGCAATTTGTTGAAGACAGCTATTAAGGACTTTAAAAATCGTGCGATAGGTTCTTACTTTGAAAGTTTAACGGCAAAAAAAGATTCCAGTTATTCGTTTTGGAAAGCTGTAAAAGGCACCAAAAGGCCCAAAATCCCAGCGCCGCCAATTAAAATAAATCAAAATGAATGGACAAGGGAAGATAAGGAGAAAGCGGACGTTTTTGCCGCCCATTTACCTATAGAAGAAACCTTTAAGCCGTACAATGGTCGGGCGGTACACGACAGTGTTATTGGGACGGAATTACAAGTGCAACGCTAAGGGAACTAAAACGTGAAATTGAATCCCTAAAACCTAAGAAAGCTCCTGGTTATGATTTGATCACGGGAGAAGTTCTCAAAGTTCTACCAAGAAAAGCATTAACTAAGCTTCTTCATATTATAAATGCCGCGCTCAGACTAAAATACGTACCGAGCCAATGGAAAGTTGCGGAGGTCATAATGGTTTTAAAACCAGGAAAACCGCCAAGTGAAGTAAAGTCATATAGACCAATTTCCCTTCTTCCAGTCATATCCAAAGTTTTCGAGAGAATTTTACTAACGCGCCTACAACCGGTTATAGAATATAATAATCGTATTCCTGCCCACCAGTTTGGGTTCAGAACCAAGCATTCCACGATTGACCAAGTGCATAGAACTACTGACGTAATTGAGAAAGCATTTGAAGAAAAAAATATATGCTCAAGCGTATTCCTTGACGTCTCACAAGCCTTTGATAAGGTGTGGAATGACGGCTTAAATGTAAATTACGACAAGTTCTTCCCGTACGCCTATATGGTATTCTGGAATCATATCTCGGGAATAGACTCTTCTGTGTTAGACATGGAAACGAATTCTCTGAGCTTAATGAAATTTGGGCCGGCGGGCCGCAAGCAAGTGTCCTTGGCCCGCTTCTCTATCTGTTATATACTCGCGATATACCAAGAGAAGTTGGCACTACTCTCGCTACGTTCGCCGACGACACCGCTATCCTAGCAGTAGGTAATACAATTGAAGAAACGACTGCGAAACTTCAATTTTCCTAAACTTGGCCCGAATACCCTTTGCAAACGAGGCCAAATACCTGGGAATGACACTGGACGCAAAGCTGAAATGGAATTCGCACGTGAAAATGAAACGTAAAGAACTCGATATCAAATATAGAGAAATGTACTGGCTCCTCGGAAAATATTCTCAGCTCAGTACCGAAAACAAACTGCTTCTATACAAGCAAGTGCTAAAGCCGGTGTGGACCTACGGTATACAACTTTGGGATTGTACCAAGAAAACAAATGGGAGTATTTTACAAACTTTTCAAAATAAATTGCTTAGCGAAATTGTACAAGCACCATGGTATATTAGAAACGACTATATCCACAGGGATCTCGGAATTCCAACAATTGAAGCTGAAACTAGAAGCTTCGCGAGAAAACATAGAAACCGACTAATCGGACATGTCAACAATACAGTCCGACAAATTTTGGACGAGAACAATTTATTGCGCCGACTACAAAGAACGAAACCGTTCGACTTGGCAAGATAAGAATAACCGCGTCTAAATTGCGGAACATGAAGGATCTTTCATTGGAAAGTCGCCTGTCAAAATTTGTTATTTCGTTATAGAAAAACTGCTTGATAAGTTATATCTTAGTTGCAGTATCTAACAATTCTTCGAAGGGTGGTGAATCTACTAGGAGTACGCGCTTGCTATTCTCATAGTGTCTTTGGAAGATTTTCACCTACCCTTGGTAAAAAAAAAAAAAAAATGTTTTGTCGGGCTTAGGGTTGAGTTGAAGTGCCACTGGCAATTTGGTGGTGTACCTATAGGTGTTGTGTTGGTGTCAGCGTAGCCGGTGGTTCCTTTTTTGGCCTCAAGACCTTCGGCTCCCACTTTCTAAAAAAGATCAAAATAGCTCCTTTTTAGTTTAAGTAAGATTGTATTCCCTACTAGCTGACCCGGCGAACTTCGTTCTACCCAAATTCGTTATTGTAATGAATATAGTATTTACGAGTATGCACATGCTGCTTTATGTAATTCGGTCAATTCAAGTTCTTTATACAAAAGTTAAACTGAAGTACATTTAACATTTTCGACGTTTTTTAATCAAACCGCGTGACTTAGCCACATAGGTACAATAATAAAACTATTCGCAAGATTGATGCCACAAACATATAGCGATCATCCCTGCCAGAGACAATACTGAGACCCCCAACTTCGGCCGATTTTCCGTTACTTGCCTACAAGCTATATTTCTATGGGGTGGTACACGCTAAGTGCGTTAGTATTGTTACATAGAAATTCGTATTGACAACTGTCACTCACCAACACACTCGCACCTTGCGTGTCCCACTTCCGCTGTCGGCAAAGTTGCTTCCAGCGTTCATAGAATTTTGTCAGTTAAATTTGAAATTATTCGTTTCGTGTAAATAGTATTTTATTTTAGGAATTAGTGCACTTTTGCTGAAAATATTTATGAAAAATGATTACTGTAGAATGGTTGTATGAAAATAAAAACATTTTGGGCAATTTTTCTTCAGTTATTTAAGAAAAATGTACACATCAAATCGAAGTTAATGATATTCAAAAGCAGAAAATACACAACAATATTTGTCCTAATATGTTTCTAATATATAAAACATCTCATTTAGATCGCATTATTAACTAAACAAATTATATTAATCGTTTTTTAAAAATTTATAATAACCAACCAATAGCATTCAGTTATCTCAAAATCTGGTATTCTCGAACTCTATCACATTTCCCCATGGTTGGTAGCGGTTGGCAGCATTGAATTTATATTTTTTGTATGTTTTTACATGTCACACGGATTCTAAATAGACATAACACCGATAGGAAAACAAAATGGCGAATTTGAATAAAAACTGTGGGGGCCAGCGGCAAGAGGATTGTGAGTTGGGGGTCTCAGTATTGTCTCTGATCCCTGCGACTTATTAATTATTGCCAAGAAAAAAGCGAGATGTACAGGAATTTTAAGGCGCTTAAATTCAAATTTGACATTTTTACGGAATTTGCAGAACCCGCGGAATGATATGAATTCTTACGAATTTTTACTCAATGCCCGTTCCTTATCTCGAAAAATTCGTCAAAGAGAGCTTCATGGAGAGAGCAAGATATTAGCCCTCCATTGAGGAGAATCTTGGTTCAAGAATGGGAAAATGTGGTACCTGGCAATTACAATACTACATATATGATTTGAAATTTCTTGTCCTATTTGGCATACTCGTTCATATGTTCTCATTTCCTGCGTATTAAAATATAGGTGGCCAAATAAAATTCAATGAAGATTCTTTTCGAAAGTGCTGACTAAGTGCTTCCTCCCCCACGAAGGGACAATCTTCTCCACGTAATTTTTAATGCAGTGATGCTTTTTCCTTTTCTCTCGAATGCTGGTAGTGCAATTAGTACAAATTCTTCCACATACTGGGATTTATCAAAAAGAAGTTCGATTAACTCCAAATCACTTTCATCGTAAGATACGTCAATTAATATTTTTAATAAATTAAAATTAAAGACTTTTCGCATAACTTTTTGAATTTTTGAATTATTCATTTGTCATTTTTCATAGACTACTTTAACAAAGGCGTTCCCTAAACTAGTCGTAAGTGTCCCTCTCTCTGAAAGAGCATTTATTCCCAACACAGCCATTTTGACAGTCTTTTCCATTCTTACTACGAAAGTAAAGGAACAAACTTAACATGATCGTTTGCACTACGCACGGCGCACGGGTGGCTCTCATCAGGGTTGCCGTTTCATATTTCGTTGGAGAGTATAATAGAATTTTTTTGGAGAGTACCAAAATATTAATTTGGAGCTAAGTGTTTTGAAATTGAGATTGATCGATGTTGATAACCTGTGACGGTCATGTTGCTTTGGTGGTGTTTGTCTAATGTGGTGTTTATTATTTAGTCACTAACGCGAAATGCAAGTTACACTTTTGATCAGCACGTCCAAATGATTTTTCAAAATGACTGTTCGTAAGTGCATACGTTAATCGAGTTGCGTTCATTTTACGGCAGATACGGTAGCCCTTCAAAGTCGCCTCTCCAACTTTTGATGGCTAAATACGAGATAACCGGTTTGGTAAATAATCAGGCAAAAATTGACGAGTCGAACCCATTAATATTGTTATTGATGTTATTATTTTTATGATTACCTCACACACAACCTGTTTTATTCCACCTCAACTTTGACCCAACCTTATTGAAAAAGCCTTTAAATAGTGTCCGAAAATTGAATTTTAAGGGAGCTTCCACACCAGATGGAACAAAACGCCTTATTTTGTTTTCTTGCTTTGTTTTGCCTTATTCAGTGTGTGCCCGCTTATTCAAATGTGTTAAATTAAATTTCAGAAACGGAAAGAACAACTGATTTGTTTGTCTAAGGCGTTTTGTTCCATCCGGTGTGGAAGCAGCCTAAGGACCCACAAGAGTTTATTCGCGGGGAATATAAAAAAAAAGAAACAAAACTTACTAATACAACCAGAAAGTACAATTTGTTCAGCAATTTTCTACGTATAGAAATGTCAGAGCAAGTGGAAATAGCTAAATCCGATTTTAAAAAGAGAAGTACAATTCGTCATTGTCGGCGCAGTGGCTTATTGGTTAGTGTGTTGGACTACCAAGCCGTGGTTTCCCAGGTTCGAATCTTTTATAATTTTCGGGACAACGCTTATTGGTGTTCCTATGTGATCTGAATCGTGTTTCTTCTCATCGTTTTGATACTTTGAGCACATGTGATCAGAGTCCCGCAACTTTACCGTTCCTAATTCCACATATTATAGCTATGCATCTTTAAAGAAATATCATCTTATGATCTTTTAGCCAAAAAACTTAGCTACCACAGGTATCTGTGACTCGAAGTGGATACAACCGGTTTGTCGCGAAATTTTCCCAGATCTCCTGGCGCATAGCGACGAATTATTTGTTTATACTAACGAAGCCACTGAGATGGAAATGGGCTTTAAGACGCTGCAGAGTCACAACCCGACGCCTGCTCTCAAAATATCACACGTAGCGTTGCAATATACATACAAGAAATGTATTCAGGTATTTCTTCATAAAATTCCCCGAAGGGTCCTTGATACGAGAAGAATGCTTAGATGGTGTCCCGCAACATGTTGCCTTAGGAACCTTCGAGCGTAGGTTTCCACTTCGTCTAAAAGAGTGATCGGAGTTCCTTCTTGCTTGATCGGGAAACGTACGGCGCGATGGCATCTCTAGGTGAGGCAATTCTTACTCAAAAGTGTCTGCGAAAGATGCAATATTTGACAGAAAAACTCGTATGTTGGATCGTCCAGTGAATAATTAATTAAAAATGGATTATCTAATGTAAAAAAAAAACCTACCTTATTGACATAGCAGAAACGTGTGGACTGTGGAACCCTAGACCTAGTCCCTCACAAGCCTTCGTTTGTATGAGTTTTATTCTTTTATTTTTCTGGCGCATATTGAACAGTTTGTCTTACATGCTTTACTTTAGATGATGCTTACAGTCCTGGGTGTTTTATTCTTCAAATCCATTATGGGCCTCTACGTTTTTAAAGATGTTGCAAGTAATAGCCCCTAATCAGAGAGAGCGGATGAATACTTCTTCGTCGAATCATAGGCAAAGGCTTCCTTCCGGCAAAAACAAATTAAAGGACTAAGGAAATGTACATTAAATTGTTTGTTTAAAGACTAAGTAAGACTGCTACCAGCAGCTTGTACTAAATAAAGTAAAATTACCTCTGTTACGTTGTTATTAACAGCGTTACTAAGTCAAAGTCAAAAACCTTCAGAAAACATTGAAAAGCCATTGCTGGCAAAGCCGCTTCCAACAACAGTGACTGTAATGCGACCTACATTACAGCTTGCGTGGCATTATTAACGTGTTTTACTCTCATCAGATTTTTTAGATTAGATTTGCTTGGATTTATTGTTTTTCTTTTTAGAAAAAATTTAACAAATGTAGTTTAACAAAACAAAATCCGAATCACTGTGACGAAACTGGTTATCAAATCCTTCTGTCACTAAGAATTATAATACAGAACTCAAGCGGTTCAATAAACTCAGCATAATTTTCTTAATATCACACACAGGCCATCGATTTTCGTGCGCACACACCCCCAGTCTATGTCCATGTTTGCTTTAACCTCATCTCCCTGTCATATTTTATACCTGAATGCAGCCGAGGAATTATTAATTGCTTAAGCAAACACAAAACAAAGGAAAACGCCCTCCGTGCCAAATTTAGCGTGCCTGCAAGTGAAGCACAATATAGCCCGACACCATAATAGTTTGGAAATAAGAAAAAAAAAAAAAAAAAAAAAATGGAAGAGAAAACACGCAAAGAAACCACTTCAACAGCCATCAGAACTCCTCAATCTCGGCGCGTTCCACTTGCCCGCAGTCTGAGAACTCCTAACTAACGACAGTCCATCGAAAGCGTGCACAATGCCCACTCATAACACACGCCAACAGAGTGGATAAAAATACGACTGGCCCAACAAACTTGGAAGTCATTTGAACATCTACTATATATCCCACCCCCAACACCCGACTTGATAGTGTGCCTGTAATAAATGTATAGGTACCTACCTTCCATTGTGTATCCTTGGAAAACAAACTGCAAAACAGAATGCAACCGTACTAGCCCTTAGCTTTGAAGTTGTCCGCACTGTCGCCAAATTATCACGGAGGGTTGTTGTAATAGTAATGGTGTATATACCACCCTCCTAGATGGCGGCTGTCCTTTCGAACTGTTTTTCCTCCTACTTTACCCCTTCATAGTAGTGTAAGAAAAAACGAAGAAAACAGATAATTAAATTTAATTAATCCTGTCAGCCATAACTTAGGTTTTTCACATCACAACCGCTCCCCCTCTGCTTGGGGTAGCGCAGATACCATTGCACTGCCGCCTCTCGCATTTCACTATGGAATTATTTAATTTGTATCTATTCCAAGCGGGGTTTTTTTTTATCCTTTCTTTCGTAGAAACGCAGCCCTAGCGCATATGCAGCTAAAGGATACCCTAACTTTTTTCGGCTCCTTTGCAACTTACATGCAACGAACGGCAAGGAGTCTTGCCGAAGTAAAGAAAAAACGATTACCACCTCCACCATGAGGGAGCTAAAGCTTGGCGACAAAAATATACTTCACTCATCCGCACATATATACTTGCACACATATGTATGTATATAGCCTGCATCTAGTAAGGACGACATTACTTACTATCGAACACGAAGAAAGGCGAATACCTACACTTTGTTGTGTGGGGTTTCGGGTTTGCCGGCACGAATAGAAAGACCGACTTTCTGCGAAATGCAGTGTGCTGTGCATGTGCAATTGTGCATGTTGGAGGTCCTTCGGCTTTGGCGCCCTTCGACCCCATAATTCTTTCGATTCTCCACCGGTGGCGAGTACTTTGCCTCTTTGTGCTCCTTTGCTGGATAATGCTTCTTACAATTAAAGTGTGCTGTCCGTATTCGTATTATTCTCGTTCAGTGAGTGTCCTTTACCTCCCGCCCTCCGCATTAGTGATGGGGACTTCAATTCAGTGTTCAAGTCCTTATGTTTTTTTTCCTTATGAATAGTATTTAAGGCCAACATATGGAGTTGGGGTGGCAATCATGTGGCATGGGGAAAGACGCTCCAGGATATTCTGTTAAGGGGTGGACTTTTTCCCCCTGTCCTTATTGAAGTACATTGCATATTAAACGACAATTAACAGCATTTTTGTGTGCAGGTGAAAACAGTCCTAAATGTAGTTTATTACGCAATAAGCTGTATGCAGCTTAGTGTCGTTGAGTTGCACGTGCGCAAAACTGATTTAATAGCCAAGATTCCTACTGTCAATTACCAAATAGGAGCGGCGCATTTCAAACAGACTTGGTCAAGTAGAAAATTCCATTTAAGGCAAAGGACTTGCGGTGAAAAAGTTTGGGAGCTAGTGGTTTAAATCATAGTTACCGCAATTAGAAGGCCTCATGCACCTACATGTTATATTAGTGCAGGACTCGCAGAAAAGTAATTTTCCCGTTGACACTGCCCTCACGAAGTTGATATCGGGTGTGCGCTCGATAGCATACATGAATATAAATGCTTTTGCCAATGCGACTCTGTCTCAACGGCTCATAAAGTACAAGCAGGGCCGGACTAACCATAAGTGCAGGATGTGCAAATACACAGGGCGCCATGTTCTGGGGGCGCGTTGCTAGGAAAGAAAAATTAATTCTATCTTCCGCCAACAAATACTGCCAAAGCTTGTTAAATAAGCCCTAAATAACAACATTCATCACACCCGTGCTGAATTATTTCTTGTGCATCAACTCACATCTCTTGCAATGTTGCAACCTCAAAAACAAATAATAGAAATTTTACAATTTCAAGTTATCAACGAAAATTATCCAATGGCAAGGTTGTTCCGAGGACTCAATAAAGAAACGCATCGAAAGTCTACCTCCTGGATGATGTGGAATAGACCTATGCAATGTATGTGTGTAAATATGAAAAAGGGGCCCTTTCTGTAAATCTTGCACAGGTCGCTAGTTTGGCGGGAGCCGCTTTTGAGTGTAAGTAGTATTTCTCAAAGCTTGACTCAAGAACCAACTAAGAAAATGAGCGATACAAGAGTTGCAACTTTAAGGACGCTTCGAACAACACGTTGAAAAACACGTCCAAATTTTACAAGTCTACCGGGTTGTAGTTTCGTAAAATGGCTGTAGAATTTTGTTTTTGTCCAAGTTGTAAGAAAACATCACGCATTTGCTCAGGTAAAAGCTTTATCGCTGTAGATTGACTCCAAATGCTCATCGAATACTCGTCTTTCGTTACGCTCCAACAGAGAAATCGACACAAATTGTGGAAACAAAGTAATCACGATCGAGAATAATCGTAATGGGCGCTGATATTTTTCAAATTGATATATGTAATATAATAAATTTAATTTGATCATGACAAATTTTGGTTGAGTTGAGTTGGTTTCCATGGCTGCTTTCAAGCTTCTTGTCAGGAAGAACACAATTGGCGCTTGATGGTGATCTTCAAAGAACTCACTAGACCTCTAGGGATGGAAGCTCAAAACCAGCCTGTCGAATTGAGCAAGCTGATGATGTTACTGATGAATTTGATGCCTGACATTGAGGTCATCAAAGAAGGGCTTGTCTAGTGGACGGTGTCTGGTATTGGCTCAATGTGGACACTCATACGGAAAGTGGAACACTCTTTTATCATCATTGTCGCCTGCGCCGCTACGGCACGTCTTATGAAAACGGCCCGTAGGTATACCAATTGCATTCTGGCTAAAAGAATGAACCTCTGCCATTGTAGAACTACTATTTCAATTGGTCGCTGGTTCTGTTTTTAATACCGAAATAACAGTAAAAATATATGGATTAATATGAATACCTAACGCAGAATTGAGTAAAAAAATCATCTTTAAAAGATGTATCTTTTATTTCAATATTTTTAAACAATTAAAGTAATATACACAATGTCCAGTCCATGGAGTAGATAAATTGCCAATACTCTCTTAAACGTTTCTTCCTTTGATGTTTGAAAGAGCAAACTGCCATTTTTTACCGCGATTTCGCTAGCCTACATTTTTTCCGTTCTGATCTTCTTTTTTTGTCTTTTTGAACACTCCCCTTACCACGAGTAAATGCCCTTGAAATCAAAAATCTCGCCATTAGAAGCAATGCGTACTATCTGCACTAAAGATGTTCTGAGGCTGAGTGGTCTTGTAATTTTATCTCATTCCAAACTCCGGAAACATTCTGTATTTAACCGCGATATAAGTCGCTTAATAACGAACTTCGCTAGATGTGGTCTGCAGGCTTCAATTCCTGCGTAAGTTGAACTAAATATCCACGAAATTTAAATCCTTTTTGACCTTTTTTTTTTTTAATTTGATTCAATGTGGCTCTTAAGTAAATTTAAATGTGCTTTTTTTTTTACATAGATATCTAGTCAAAGTTGCCACCTTCGCCGCATAGTCTACGAACGACAAGACTTGATACCGGTTACATATATCTGACATCTCAATACCATTTACCGCGCTAAAAGTTCGCACCTTCAAAATTAATAGCAAAGTAACAAGACGACCTTAACTGGTACGTCGTTCCTAGCCACTTTCGCCATTAATTTCAGCAATTTCCAACCCCTGAAATGCAAAGCGACGCTACTCATAATTCATTCAAAAAGTTTTCCTGGTCAAAAGAAAATATGAATGGACCGAAAAAAAAAATTAAACAAATTTCCGCAGACAACCAGCATCTTATACCAAAAGTTATCAGGTACCTTGCCTATAGGAAATAGGTTTTCCTTTATGGCAAAATGAGTTGAAAAGTTTTTCAACTGATTAAAAGTTTACCTAACAATCATACCTATAGGCGAAATAATGGGTTTAAGTTCATGTGTCCCTCAGAGTCGAACGGTATTCTCACTCACAATAAGATTATGACAATATCAACATGGATTTCCTTTTTACTTTGGGATTTTTCCAATCGTACTTTGTCACAACTGTTCCATAATTCATAATACATCCAAGAACTTCAAAGAACGGAACAAACCATACAAAGGGGAGGTAGCCAAAGAGGATGGATGCGGAAGACAACTCAAATCGAATACTGGCTGAAATAATCTTCTAATGTCAAAAATGACAAAAAGGTTCCGTCTCATGTCACAAGAGCTTGAGTTTACTTTAACATAGCTTTTGATGGTATTCACGTTAGTTTGCTTTTGTCTTTATATAATTATGAACGGCTCTTTGTTCTTCCTTTTTGCATAAAGCTCTCGAAAACGTCAAGAAAACGAGGCGATACTGGAAAAGACATCCACACTGAGTTCATCTTTAGGGTATCCGTCCAAACAAAGCGGAAGTTCATCAGAATTTTCGAATGTGAGGGCGCAGTGTACATGTACACACATCAAAGGGTCATGACTTGGTAACTCGTGTGTGTAACCTGGTGCACATCCTCTTTGGTAAAAAAAAAAGAAAAAGGAGGGATAAAACAAGTCAACAACAAACAGCACAAAACACGTGTCCAACAAAATTATTTTAGGTAGGTACCTACCTATTCGTAATTCGTAGTTGGTGATAAAGTTTCATGACATCACAGCAGAGAGCAAAAAGGATAGGACACTCTCCCACAGAGGGACAGTGTAATGATGGTGTTCACAAGTTTGTACGCTGCACCATCCCAAGCCGACTGTATAAACCATTTGCTGACAACTGACATAATCCGGACCGGAGCCTATATTATTAAGTCTTCCTGGAGGTGTACGTTGTACGATACCATGTAAGTGAGCGTGTTTGATTGGTTTTCTGGTTTTGCCCGGTTTGTTGATGGCTAGCTTTGCTGGTGTGCTGCAGGGATTTTCACTCTGCCAGTGCGGTGGGTAGAGGAGTTATCCCCTATTTAAAAGGGATAGAGAAGTTGACTTATTGTCAGTCAGATCAAACGGAGGTTATTCAAGTGCAAATTATTGCAGTAGGTATGAGTATCATTGATGGATAAAGGCTGACAGGTTCGGAAAAGTGGGTTGCATTGATTAAAAGTGGAGTAAGGTTATGATTTATTAAAGCAGCAGGACAACCTAAAGTCTGACCGTAAAGTGAGGGTATTGGAAATGCTGGAACTTATTAAATGAATCGATATCTGAACTGTGCAACTATTTAAGTATATTAAGTAACTAAAGCTAAGTAGGGTCCGAAAATAGACTCTTAATCACTGTCACTGTTTGGCAACTCTTCCACTGAAAAAAAAAGTCGGCGTCGTATTGATGAATGGCGTTCATCAACATGATATTCATTGATATGACGTAATTTTCATAAATATGATGAACAAATTCATGAAAACTTTTTGACAATTGATGAACAGTTTTTCAATATGATGAAAATGAATTCATCAATTTTTTCAACAGGATTCTGAAGAGAATTCAGCGTATGTTTTTATGAACTACGTTCATTATTTCATCAAAACATTTCATCAATATGACGAAAACACTTATTTTGATGAATTTAGTCATTTGTTCATTCAGTTGATGATTTATTCGTCTTATTAATGAATGGAATCATCATATTCAAGTACGATTGCCAAGTTTTGAATTTTTATCATATTGATAACGACGTTCATCGTTTTGATGACGGCTTTTATTATATTGATGACAGCGTTCGTCAAAAAACAGACATTAATTTTTATTAAGGAGAACGTTGATGTAAACCTTCATAATATAGATGAACTAATTCGTTATATTGATGAAAAAAATTAAATTCACCATTGTATTCATCATATTGATGAATGGAATCCTCATATTGATGAACTTTTTTCATCGGTTTCTTCAATGTGATGCACAGATTGTTAATATGATGTATGCTGTAGGTGTACACACGCGATGTTGGTACAGCATTTATACTCACACACGCATGATGAATCTTTTAATGTATATATGCGTAGATAATTATATGTCCTTGCTCATCAAGCGTAAAGTATCTACACAGGGTGGCGTAGAAGAAAATTGTGAATGGTTTTACGATGAACGATGAATATCTTAAAAGATTCGATATGTGATTTAGAAATTTCATCACATAATTATTTGTTTATCTTTTAATTAATGTTCCCCCAAAAGTATTCATTTGCATTTTAAACAATGTATTGACAATTGCTTGCCGATGAACAAACTTTTTTATTTTTTATTTTACTACGGGCGACTAGTTTTGCTAAATAAACTGCAGTATATACAATTTAAAACAATTAATGAAGTGTGAAAAATTCAATATTAGTGTAAGAATGGTGGAAATATAAAAAAGCTATAGTCTAACTTCGATTATTCACATTATTATAAAGTGTTATAAATTTTGCATAAATAGCTTTAATATATTAATATATTTTAAGTATTTATTATGTTATCAGTATAATGAAACTTATATAATTAGAACATATATCTTCGATGGAGCGCCTCATTTACCCTAAAAAGAATGCAATTTACCTAGCCTTAATTAAAGGTATGCAATTAATGTGTAACTTTAATTCAGTTGCATAAATATATCTGGGAGGTGTTGACCAAGTGATTTCGTTTCAATGATTTTACTATGTAAACGAACGTTTTTCGGCATAAACTGTTTGCTTTAAATGTTCATAGCGACGTTTTAAAAGCTAAATCATGAGTAAGACTATCTAATTTTCAAAGGGGCTTATTTTTCCGATATCTTGATATAGGTAGCTTTTTCATTTGTTAAAAAGTAAAACGTAAATATCGAAAAATGTTGTTGTACGTGTTTTAGAATACATACTTGTAAAAGGTAAGTGAAGCTACGTTTCCACCGAACACAAATACCAAGATTAAGTACAAGAGGTTTAGAATTAATCCCGAAGTGTTTCCACCAAATAAAAGAAGACTAACTTGACGTATTCTCTCTGGCTCTGTCCATTTAAGAGAAAACGACATTTCACGAGAGAGAGAGCGAGAGAGAGCGAGAGAGAGAGAGAGAGAGAGAGAGAGAGAGAGAGAGAGAGAGAGAGAGAGACATTTTTCAATTTTTGATGTCTTTTTTTTCATTTTTTTTTTTTTCACTTTTGACATAATAGAGCTGTGAAAAGTGTGTTTGTTTTATTTCTTATCTCCCTTTTTCTGAGATTACTTTCGTATATGATAAATTCCGAGATTTATGCGGGATTTACGGAAATTTTTCTAAGTCTCGCAGTTATTCTCCGGTGGAAACTTAGCAGTAATGAATTTTCTACAACGATTTTCCTTTTGTAAAAAAAGAGCTCGCTATATAATTATAACGTTGTGATTTCATTACACACATAAATGTAAATAAATATTTACTCTTTAAAAATATTTTCAAAATCAATGTAATATTGTTATTTAACCAAACTTTTCTCGTACATTGTTCTCTCACGCCTCAACATTATAAAATTCAACAGAATGGATCAATAAAATTATAACTAAATAACAAAAAACGCAAAAACACATTTCAAATACAAATGTATGCACATGCACCCTGTGACTCTATGCATATGGCAGGCAAATGGCCGTTCTCTGATTCTCATTGGGATCCATTATGAAAAAAAAAAAAAAAAAATGTCCCAGTAGTGATAAAAGTAACTCAGAAATAAAATTTATTTTTATAAATCTTCAATATTTCTTGAGCGCGTGAGTTTTTGCCACTACACTTTATTGACTTTCGTGGTAAAACTGATTTTCGTTTGAATATTTTCCTTTCGGATGCGAAGAAATTCAATAGTTAAATTCACATAATATTACCATTACCATTTTCATGACATTATGCTCGTTTAAGTATTTTAGTATCCCCATGAAAGTGGGAAGGCTATATCTTTACGATTTATATTGGTGTCAGTATTTTTATTTCATGTTTTTATTTGTGTGAATAGTCTTACAACTACATGAAAACAAATTTGACAGCACAGCAAGTGTGTATCATATTGATGAACAAATTTGTCAATATGATGAATACATTCATCACATTATGAAATTAAAGGGGAATTTGGGTTCATCATATTGAGGAATTTTTCATAATATTGATGAACAAAGTTGATGAATGATGAACAACATCATATTGACGAAATCGGTTTCATCATACTAAAGAAAAAGTTCACTGGACTAAAATTGTTCATTTTTTCATCACATTGATGAACTTTTTCACTACTATGGTGTACCTTTTTTTTTCAGTGTCACATTGTAGTCTACTGTACAGTATTTGAAATGGGATCACCTGAAGACTACAGATCTACTGCCGTACTCAAGTATTTGTACTTGAAGACAGTTATCTATTACTTATGGAGCCAATGTCGAACCTACGTAAATTCAAAAGGGCCATAACCAGTGCTAAACGCGCAACAAGGCGTTCGTTCTGTAGTGACATTGAATTCACCACAGAATCAGCCAGACTCAGGAAAATTCTGTGCCAAGAATCGGTCCTGGCTGTCTCAAAGACAATAATGGAGCTAGGACACAATCTAGCGAAGAGACTCCCAGTCTGTTACTAAAGACTCATTTTCCGGGTTGTACCACAAACCAAACGAACCAGTCAAGAGATAATACCATAATAACGACAGTTCCAGAAGAACTCATAACTGAAGAAAAACTTATCTGGACAATCGATTCACTCTCCCCGTTCAAAATCCTGGATGCGATGGGATTTTCCCAATCAAGCTCCAGAAAGCCAAAATGACCAATATACCGGTCCTTAAAAGAACAGTCATTCGCAGTCTAGACTGCGGCTATATTCCGAGAGCCTGGCGAGAAGTCAAGGTTGACTACTCGGAGACTACCTATACACAATTGTTTTAAACTTTTTAAATCGTTTTTTACAGTCAATCGGTTTTTTTTTTATATCTAGCTTTTTTTTGCAGACACTCCACAAGACCGCTGTTGTGTGACAATTGTTTTTGTTTTTTAATTTATGTTTTTATATATATTTGTTTAGTGACACTCCGGAAAAGAATACCAATTTAATGACACCTTACTTTTCAAAATCGGCCACTCCGTTTGGGCTACAGAGCGTCACGTAGAAACGTATATAGGATACGCGCGAAACACATAACCCTCCCTGTGTCCAGTCGGGTAAAAATGTAAAAGTGCTATCGGTGCAATGGGCAGGTACAGGGCATACACATGAATTGAGTTGCATTCAAGTGCGATGAAGTGCATTTTTTTGTTAAATTTTTGGCAGCTAGGTTCTGATATCCTCCGACAGAAGTTGGTTGCGAAATTTGTTTACGATTTGCAGTGTGGTGTAGGTACCTATTTCCCTTCCGAAGTCGGACACCTAGAATGCAATTTGAGCTTCCGAAAGAGTATGCGTTCGTGGAGAATTTTCCTTTCCGACGGATACCTCGCTAGTACTGAATACCTTGGATAACTTTTTTCACAGTGGTTGTTTCTTCGCTTAGGCCAGCGCCAGCAGATTGTCTAGTCAGACTACAGAGCATAGATATTGACTCAATTAGATACCCTTAGCTTTCTTAAAAACTTAAAAAGCTGTAATGTCGATAATTTGTCACCATTGTCGGTTGTATGTGTTGGGTTCATTTAGCCAATTTCAGTCAGTAAAGAAATAAAAATAGTGCCACCTCCACAGCGAAGCAGTAAGTTGTACCGCTAGAAGCTTAAGGCTTCTAGAACCTCGTTCCTGGTATCAAAATTACCAGCTCTGGATTCTCATCAACACTAAAGCAATTACAAATATGGCAAAATGCACACGAATGTTGATAGATATCCAAAGAGTCAATCCTGTGCCCAAAAGGTAAAATATCTTATGTCAATTTTGTACACTTTTCAGGAGAGCAATTTTAAACTTCAAGCGGTGCACTACAGTTGATGACTTAAGCTGTTTTAAAATAGTTATAGCTTCCTCATTATTTGAAAATTTGTCACCTGGCTTGGCTTAAAAAATAGAGTAAGGAAAACAGAATTCAAAAAACGTTAAATAGCTAAAACAGCTTATGTCGACCTAAGATGTTTTGCCTCTTAGACACAGAATCATAGGTTAACTTCAAAAAGACTCATAGGGGGGCCTTATTTAGGATATCCCGTCGCCTTTGACAATATATGGTGAATTAAGTCTAATGACACTGCAACAGCATAGGACAATTTTTTCGCATTATAAAAGTATAAGGACAGCTTCAGAGCAACAAGATGTACACATCGGAAGTCGTCTTGACTAATGTCGACTTTCAGTCTAAGTTGTAATTAAAATTAACAAATATATACCAAAAGGCCTTCAAAAATCTAGAAATCTAAAAAACGCATTTTACTTTCAAAAACACAGTCTCCCAATCGCTATAATTCTGGCAACGAAACCTCAAAGACCCCTATACCACCAGACCTCTGCTGATGATGAGTACAACAGAAAATTGCCTGCACAAAAATAAATTTGTTCCTGCCTTTTGAAGAAGCTATCCTGCCTCCTCGCCTTTCGTCATCATGGCCGCCGACATTAACATCATATCACATCACCAAGCCATTTAATATGATTGGTATAGGAGAAAATGTATTCATACACAGATAAAACTAGAAGCATATTCCAACCAGCTATATATAAAATTTTCCTTTTTGCAAAAAGGACATTTTGTGCATGTTAAACGAACTTTCGTCGGTTCATTTATTCGCCCGCCTTCTTCCTTTTTGCCGTTCCGGCTCCATCCATCGCTTTTTACTTACTCTCGGAAGCAGTGGCAAAGACTTGGCCTACCATCAACCCAGAGAAAACATCCTTTTCGCCACGAAACTAAAAACTAAAGGAAAATGCCTGCCAGTGATGTTGCATTATGCATGCGACCGGCGGGAGGCCTTGGATTGTACACACAAACGTTTTGCAAAAAAAAAAAAAAAAAATTAAAACAACCAACGATTCCCCCCAGTCTACTGTATAAAACAGAAGGAAATAGTATAACAGCTTCCGAATGGTACATCCTGTGAAAAAGGGTTTTCCCTAAGCGTACAGTTAGGATTTAAGAAGATGCGGAACTAGGACTAAAGTTCATTCCAAATGATCCATTTACCCCTCGACACGACCACAAAACTGCGACCTCCTTAGAAATGTCATTATTCGGCTATAATATATCCTTGCATTCAAATATGCCAGAAGAGTGTAGGCCACATTATTTTAGCAGCCGAATTTTCCAGCAACACAATCCGCTTTGCATTGTGCGACTACCATATACAGCCACTGAGTCCTCAAAGTCATATGCATAATATGACAAAAGACGAAGGAGTTACAAGCGATTTTTCTTATCCTCTATTTATGGCATGGCAACATGCGGCTTATTGTTATTTTGCAATCTGGTTGTGCTCCAAACCGAACTAACCGGGTTTGCATGTGAGACTCTTGCGGATTTATTCTCGTATACGGGTTTGTGCGAAGGCATTGTTAAGAAGCGCTGCTTTCGACATCAGCATCATCATCGTCATTTGCCATTATTCGGCAGATTGCTATTGCTATTGCCAATGCAACTGCAACCGCACGAGTACTTAGAAGAGTAATATCCTTTTGAAGACGACGCTATATAGTTTTCTTTGAATTGTTCAAAGGACCACCTACGTGGTGCCATGCCTACCCCGCAACCAATTGCAATAACAAATGAAACTCGTTTTTCATACAGAATGACATTTTCTGCATTTATGCATGAGATTGCCGTACTGCGAATAAATAATAATGAAATGGAAAAAGGATATTAAAATAAGAAGAGTGCCAGTAAATGTTGTCGAGTTGACAGGAATGACAGATATGCGCTCTATATGCTTTGATATTTTATTCCGAGAATCTGGATGCGATATACAGTCTGATTTGATTTGGAGATCACTATAGGTGAATCGAAATTGGTACAAGTTGCTGTCTAGGAAGGACAGATGGAATCGCATTGGGATTAGCATTTTTATGGAATTTTCTTGGGATTTTCATTCTCTATATCCTTTCAGTCTATTCAGTTTATTGCAGTCCTGAACTTGACCGAAAGTCAAAGGCGTAGAGGTTTGTGCGCATTAACTTTAGTTGAACAATTTGTTATCTTTATTAAGTTGCTCAATTACCTCGCATCTTGTTCGTCGTAGGACCAACAATCAGAAAATCATGATGATTTTGATAGTCTTATAATTATGGAACATCAAAAGTTTGCGTACACTTTTTTAGCACAGTTGAACCCGCTTAACTGAAACATGTTTAATTGAAAAACCAGCTTATTTAAACTTTATAATTAATCCCCTTGTATTAAAAAAAAAAAAATATTTAAATAACTCGGCTTCACTTTCACTTAAGCCCGGATATCTGAAACACAATTCCTTTAAAAGTTATAACTTTTCATAGAAAAAACTCAGATTAAATGAAAGAAATGAAAATGTGAACACACCTACATGAATTGAAAAAAGGCAGAAAGTAACGAGCAGGCGTTGAATGCATCCATTTTTTTGCATTAATCACCTTCCACATTCCACTTTACCTCTGACAATGACAGATGTAAATTTTTCCATTCCATTTTTTTTTTGTTTTTTTATTATTATTATTCGTTTTATGAGAAACTTGTCCAGGCTCCAGGGTAAGCCTTACTGAAACTATTTTTCAGTTATCCGTGGTCCGCTTAACCGACATTTTTTTTTTTCAGTTATCCAGGGTTCGCTTAACTGAAAAACCCTGTTGATTGAAGCTGAAGTTAAGTTTTTGGTCATTGCACTTAAGCGGGCTTGACTGTATTTATTATGAAGTGAGGAGGATGAAACATAATCGACCTTATCGTGAATAAAAATTCCCTCGGATTTTTTCCTAATTCCCAATACTCCTATCGTAAACGATGACCGAATGAGGGAAAATAATTCGATGAAAAAAAATACCCATCGTGAATGAAAATTCGAGGGAATTTTTGTTGGATTTTCCCTCCAATATTTCCGTCATTATTTAGTTGGAGAATTTATGAAAAGCAAGTTGGTTGGTTCTCAAAAATTAAAAAATTAAGTGAATAGAATGTCAAAAACAACAAATAAACACCAATTCAATGTTTTAATTAATTTAATGGATGCGAGTCCATACATTGTCAGAGGATTTCATAAAAGGAGTAAGGATGAAATTGCTCGATTTTGGAAAATGGTCGAAAGTGAACGGAACAGTGTAGGGCCGCCATAAAAATCAATTTTTGAGTGGAAATAGGTAAATTGTTGATTGATTCCCTATAGTAACATATTCATAAAAGAGTTAGGTTTGGACTGAAAAAAAAAAAAAAAAAAAAAAAACATTCCAACGGATTTGAACAATCTCTTAAGCGTCTTCTAATTTAACGTAATTAAATCGAACATCGCTTAGATTCCATTTCATTCAATTCCTCAGCCACAGCTCTGAATGCAATGCTAAACATTTTTTTTTTTTTTAAATATTTGTGTCACCGAAATAAAACTTTAATCTTGGATTCTAACCAAATATAATTGACAGAAACTTTTTTCGAAATTAGCTGTTTTTCTTTTCGAGGAGAGTTTTCGGTTTCCGAGGGAAATCGAATTCGTGGGAGATTGGCGATAGGCGGATTTTATTCCTGGGAACACACAAATTCGGGGGAAGGAAATATTCCCTCGGAATTCACCATAAGGCTGAATGTCATTTGAAAGGTACTGTGCCAGAGGTGTGCACAAAAAAAAAAAAAACAAGGATATTATGTTGGTGGAGTTAAAATTTTCGCCGCTAAATTACCATAGTAACGTATTCAAATATAAACCATACCATAACCTATATATTCGAAATAATGTATCACAAGGATACTACCTTTGGCCCCTTTGGCTGATCCAACTGATTATTGGAATTGTATGTTGCGCGGGAAAATTTGGACAACCAAAAACCTTACGAGTAGGCTGTAGCTGTACTTTGCCTACCGAACTACGGCACAAACAAATTGAGAGAAGTGGTAAATTAAAAACTGAAGCCACTTTGTTAAAAGTACCTCTTTATTGCCTTGACTTTAATTGTTTGACAATGCAATTGGGAATGCCAAATTGCATTATTTTCTTCGAACAGGAAAGTATTCGTCCAACAGTTCAGTGAACTTTACGGATTTCCGACCGAAATCATAGAAAAACTTCTCCGCTTTGCTATTCCGGTGTTACCTCTGCAAATTTTCAGAAAGTGTCCAAAAAAGAGTCGCAGCAGAAAAAAAAAGTCCCATTCCAATTTTATCTTTTTTTATACTTTAACCGCGGGTTATGTTTTATAGCCTTGTACCGATTAAGGAAAAATACTTTTTTTTATTAAGCGTTACCCCTGGTTATAAATAAATATCTCCCGGGACAAATTAAAAAATAATTTTTATTCATTTGAATGACAGCTGCAAGCTGTCAATTTGCAAAAACTGCGTTCTTATAATGCTAGGTGTGCTTGATTGAAAATTTTAACGAAAATTTGCTAAGCCCGTATGATACAGTGGACTAGTGTTCCTTAAACATCGATAGTCTATCGATAGTATCGATAGTTTTTTACTATCGATACTATCGATTGTTCAAAAAAACTATCGATACTATCGAAACGCATTATATGAGGACATATTCAAAGCAAACGTAAAAGTATACTGATAAAAGATAAAACCGGTGAAACATGTACGTAAAAGAAGTAATTCGTTTCCACTGACAAAGGATAGGCGATTGGGCAAAAACTCAGTAATATACCTGCTGTAGATAAGCATACGTGAAGAAAAAATGTAGCGCCTTTACACTCAAGTAAAGTTCGAATATTCATACCTCAAAATTAGATACTTCCGTAATAGGAGTACTACTTTTCTACGTATAAAAATAGGCGCCTTTAAGTAAAGTTGAGATTAGACTGTATGCCAAGTGGTCATAAAATGCCAATTTCTGACAGTTCTCCTGTCAAAAAATGGTCATACCATCGGCCCTAGCGAGGTATCCGTCGGAACGGAAAATTCTCCGATTTTATAGGTACGATTCGGAGGATTTTTGCTTCGAGGTTTTCTTCGAAACAACTGTTGGGAGAATTGTTAGAGAATTACGTTGAAGTGCGATGAAGTCCATTTTATTGCTAAATTTTTGACAGCTAGGTTTCTCGAATGGAATTTGAGCCTCCGAAAGAGTATGCGTTGCGGAGAATTATCCGTTCCGAAGCATACCTCGCTAGAGCCGAATGTAGTGGACTTGGGCATATCTCATAATGCTCTAATGACCTAAATTCCACATATGACCAGGCTGATTTTGACAGATAAAAATGCCCAAATAGAATATAGTGTAATCGGACAATAGGCACGAATGCCAGCATAAAGCCCTATATGCCCATATGCACTTTATTGAATTTTCGTTATGGCACTGCTGGCATTTTTGATGGAACAAGAATTATTTTGTTGTCATCGGCGTTCATTTCGTTCTCTTTTTTTGTGGAACCCTACTACAACTTTTGGTAATAAATAACAAATGTCTTAAATGACCTTATTGGTAATTTTGATCTCTAATATATACAAATTTGATAATCCTGACATTTTGGTCATTTGAGAGCTAATCTGGTCATTTGCTTGGCATTCATATATGCGTGAATGGCATGCAGTCTTATCTTAACTTAAACAATAATAAAATATAAATGCGAGTCCTCTTAAAATATTTCTTGACCACAACTGCTTCGGTATTCCAATAAAATATGTTTGTTTTTAAATGTTTTTTATTAATAAACTATGGACAAATTTAGAAAATCGTAAGCATATAAAACTATCGACACTATCGATAGTTTTATTCCGAAATTATCGATACTATCGAAATGTAAAACTATCGATGTTTAAGGAACACTTCAGTGGACCTGGACGTCTAGTAGTTATAACGAATGAGCATTCGAATCGAATTTAATACTACTTAAAAGAAAGAAAAAAATAAGTCGCTAAAAAATATGTTTGTTAAGGCGCCCTGACAAGTGACAAACCTGATGCCTACGTTTATTATCTCTTCTGTGCACACTTTCTCTCTCGCTCTCACTCAAACACGAAGACACCAGATCAGTGCTGCCAGTTAGCGCTTTCGGAGCTAGATCTGACAGGTTTTTAACAGCTCGCATTAAAAAATTCTAGCTCTTAGAGAAATTTCTAAAGCTTTTAATTTGATAATTTATTTCAATATAATGGAGGAATTCATCTGAAACTCTGATTAGGGTGCAAATTTTGTAGCCAATGAAATGTAGCGCTTTTTGTTCTGGTTTTTATCTCCCTGTGGTTATGATAAGTTGGCAGCACTGCTTCAGATCCGCATCTCTCTCATCGCCATCGTGACGGCTGACGGAGCCGAAGTCAGTGCATCAGTAACAAACGAGCAGCGATCGCCTGCGGACAGGAAAATAAATAAATAAAGATTAAAAATAACCAAAATGTTTTCTTTTAATTTGTTTAGGGCACGAAAAAATGTTTATTAAAAGGTTTTATTTGATTTAAAATTGGAAAGAAAAATTTAACTTATATGTATGTAAAGGGTGTCCGCCAAAGAATTTTCGACTTTGAATTTGAATAAACGGCGAGCGGGGTATCGGCGGAGGGGGGAGGCGTATTCATTACACTTACGCGTCGTGCGGATTTCAGTAGCCATGGATCGTTGGTCGGCGGAGCATCGTGCGTTTGCTGTAGAGGCATATTTTAAAAATAACGATTCTCCCGTGGCTATTCGCAAGACATTTCAATATTCGGCGTATACGGGATTGTCCTAGTACGCAACTTATTGGCAAGTGGGTGCGAAGTTTTCGTGAACAAGGACCTGTAGTGGGACACGGGCCAGGTGTATCGCGAACTGTGAGAACTGACGAAACAATTGAAGCAGTTCGTCGTGATGTTATTGCAAATCCACGTCTTTCACTAAGAAAAAAAATTCCCAAACCTATTCGTCTATGTTGGAAAACTTTTTGGAACCTGAGTTGGAGAACAATGAATGGGTAAACGGATCGACATGGTTTCAACAGGATGGAGGCATCAATGAACATTGTAAGGCGCATTTTCCCCGAAAAAGTCATAAGTCGTTATGGTGATATCCCATGGCCCCCCAGATCGCCAGACTTAACACCTGCGGACTTTTTTTTTATGGGGATTTCTTAAATCTAAAGTCTACGTTAACAAACCGCGAAATTTATTGCAACTGAAAAGATATTCGCAACGAAATCAGAGGAATTTCGCAAGAAACTTGCAAAAAAGTTTTCACAAAAAATATGGTGTTTCGTTTAAATGAGTGTGTTCGTCTCCGTGGTAAACATTTAACTTCAATTATTTTCAAAACATAAATCCGCATTTGTATGTTTTATTTTAAAATAAAAACGATTATATAAAAACCTGTGAATCTTTTATTATTTAATTTTAAATTCGAAAATTGTTTCGCGAACACCCTTTATATACGTTCCTTATGTCGAATAGCAAATCATGGGCACACTTCGCTATACAGAGATACTAATGTAGGTATATCTGAATCGTTATATCGCTAATTTGCTTTATCGTTATTCGTAATAATGGATGTCCTGTCCACTGTACTACATTCTTCTCTCATTTGTTCCTCATTTTTTTTAGGTACATTAAATCATGCTTGAAAGACAGCTGTGTTTAAAGGAGACTAAAATGTAATACCACAAATTTTCAAACGAATTTAAATTTAAATAACTTTGAAATGTCAAAAAAAGTTCTCCCAGTTGGTATGTCTACGCTAATAAGATTGCGTGTACAAAATTGTTGTAATTCCTTGTGCTGGTGTTTAATTTCAAAAGACTGAAAATGCAAAAACAAAGCTGTCCCGGCGGGACAACCGAAATTCTGTCTTAAATTCGGAACGGGTAAACCGAGACGTCTGGCAGCGCTTACTAAAAAGCGATTTCCGCTCAATAAGTGAAACTATCGTGGTGACTGGTGAATTCAATATCGCACATTGTGTTGTATGAAATTAATTTCTCAATTTTCAAACTCTCACTTAAACATTCACATGCAAATGAGAGCATGAACAAAAATGATTCATATGAAAATTTTTGAAGTTTGGTTTCACATTTTCGTAGAACGAGAATCAAAATTGTGGTGAAAAGGTGAAAACATTTTCGATTAACTGTTTCACAGAACGAGAATTGACCCCAGATGTCGTCTTTTGCTTATAAAAAAAGCAACATAAATTAATGTTGAAAATTGTGGTAATTTTTAAGTATTAGTACTTACAAAAGTTAGGATCGATTTTCGATCACAAGCGAGGCTATAGTTAAAATGGATATGTCCTGTTGGACTTTCCAGTTTGACAGTCTGTTTCGACTTGGTTGAACAATTTCCTACCTGTCTGTCCCACATATAGGGTTATCTCTTTCTCTTACTAGATCTCCCTATGGGTTAATAGTAATAAACAGCCTCTTTGTTTCATTGGCATTACCCGCAATGTCAGACGTCCATTTTTTAGAATACGTCACTGGAAAGCTTGTTAGTTCGTCATACTTGAAACAGGACCACAGTCTTTACACTCCAGATGGCCTAGTCTATATTGAACGCCGTTTACTGCATACCATATGTTTATATATCTGTCTGCACAGAGTCCTCTTGCAAGATAAATTAAGTTTGCACCAAGGAAGCACTTTCAAATGGCAGTAATACTTTAAAAGGCCCCACTTGGACACTAATTGCATTTTTCGTGCTACAATTATCCCACAGAACGAAGCAGGATGGGTGGGTGTCATTCCGACAATACCTTCTTACTCATCCAGACAGTTTCCTTCTGCGTCCATGCACCTCCAGCTCCAAGTCGGCCGAGCCTCGCCTTCGCTCACTCAAAATCCCTGCACACACTTACTTAAATATGACACCTCACATATTCACTCGTTAAATACCACTGCTTATGACACATTCTGTCATCCAGATGCCAGATATTTTAAAAGCCATTTATCATTGCCAAATTGTGGTAGAACCACCCATCACATCCTTGTCCACCACTCCATCATTATGGGCTTTGACCCCGGCCGCAGCCATTTGCGACACACATCACTCACAGCGAACCGAATTATAATTTCCTAGCTTCACTTTGGCATGTCACACTTTCACAGTATTGTTCCTCTGTAAAGTGTGTGCGGCATGAAGTTATTATTACGACGCTGCGGTGGCTATACACTCGCCGCCGGGAGTAAGGATCCCTCAAGTGGGAGCAGTAGAACTTTCACAGCCACCAAGTAAGTTAAATATCTGGCGTGTCTTTAAGGCCCTATTGCGGGGGCTGTCTGTCAACTCAGCCAACAGGCATTAAGTGTCTACTCCTTGGGGGGATTGTTATTTTCAGATTGAATACATTACAATGGTTGGTTCCCGTTGGTTTAACTCTCCTCTTCATCGTGGCTTGAAGTGTGCATTCACTTGCCGCCACAATGAAGCATTCTGGAGCGTTTTGCATCAATCTCTGTCGCTATTTCACTCAATTTCTGTATGAGGATATACTGAGGTCGGACATATTTTTACTTTTAAAATCATTTTACGTTCGTCCCGCAAAGAAGTCATAATCTGATTAAAAACTGTTTCGAAACATCGCCATAACCGAAATACGAAAATAATTATTTGTTCGTAACTTTTAACGAAGCTAAGTTGATGACTTACGGTATGATTGAAGTCAGCTTTGCACCCATCTCTATCTCTGAGGGATTATGAATTTTAATAGCAGGATATTGGTTGCGAAAGACAAACGACCTGTCCTTGTACCTTGCACAACAAAACGTGTTGTCCGGTGATATCCTACAAAATGACCAAAACGGACGTCTGGTTAAAGGTGATGTGCTTAAGCAGCTGGCTGTGTATATCTGCAGCACATGTGTTTTCATTCCCTGATCAGGAAACTTCTAAACCTCCTGACTTCAAGTATACTTGTGGTGGCAGACGGAAATAGTTCCAGTAGCCAGTAGCTCAGAAGAGCATATACACAATTAGACACACATATACACATGTGCACATGCAAAATTATATATGCGATATGGGAAGAAAGTGCTGGCTCGTCCTTTTCCTTGGGACGAACTTCCATAGCATTGTGTGTGTGGGTGTATGTCTGTCAAATGAATATTGGAAAGTAGGTTAAAGTAGCAGCATAGCTTGAACCAACTTGACTCCTTCCTGCCTGACATACAGATGGTATAATTTACACACCGAACGTGGTGGTTTAGAAGGACTTTAAAAGTCATTAAATAAAGAGTTGATTTGTCAAAGAGAATAAGTACATGGAAAGTAATATGCACTGCGGGTGGGGAATTCTGGAATTTGAGTACGTTTTGAATGGGGGCAAACATTTATTCGATTTGGAATAACTAACCTGGTTTGCTCTGAAATTGGAAATGTTCCTTATTTCGGGACGAAATTAGGCGCAGATCTGATAGAACTCCAACTTACTTTGGATGGTAAGAGCCTCTTGTAGTTCCGAGAGATAGGAGGTTTAAGCATTATGTCATCCTCGCGTATGGTTTTGGTCCATAGCTGTCCTGAAATATTGTTAGCTGACTTTTATTTTATTTTATTAGGGACTAGGGGAGAGGGGGGCAGCTTAGGACGGGGGAAGTTTAGGACAACTTAAGAAAAAGTACTACAAACAACTTTTTAATAGGTACTTTAATAAAATTTAAGTGGCAAATCCACTTCAAACAAACATCTGATGGATATTGAAACGATACCAACTTTAAAAAATATGTTAAAAAGAAAAGTGTGTTTCCAGGCGACGGTTGTAATTTTTTTTATTCCTAGACGTAAGCATACTATTCTAACATTATGCTCAATTTACAAATTAAAAGTGTTCAAGTATAATGTTTATATGTGTAGCGATGTTATTCAACCAAAATATTAACAACTAGCTGACCCGGCAAACTTCGTTCCGCCCAAATTTTTTAATGTAATGAAAATAATAATTCCGAGCATGCACAATGCACTTACTAATTTATGTAATTCGGCAATGATGTTGACGTTACGTCCAACCATCCGCTTTTTCACTAAATTGACAATGTGAGAAACATGGGGAATCAAGCTTTATGCTACAAATGCACAAACATCCATCGATTATCCTTGCAATAAATTATTTGTCATAGTGAAAGCGAGACGCACGGGAAATTGAAGTCGAACGAATGGTAAATCGTTCTGAATAAGCGAAATCTGCGGAATAAGAGTGTTTGCCTTTGAATTTTCCCCTCAAATTCATCACTTGCATGATATTTGATATGAGATCCTTCACCACGAATCAAATGCGATCCGTTACAAAGTTTCGGTACATTGATGTTGCGCAACAAAATTTTAACTGAGCCGACTTTCAAATCCAATTTATGTTGAGGTAGGCCCGGAACATTTAAAGAATTCAAAAATTCAACTAATCCCCATAAAGTTTTTTTTCACAACAAAAGGTAGAATTATGCCCTTCCTTCCAACCAAAAATCATAAAAATCGAACGATCTGTCCCCGAGTTATGGATGCACATACGGACGTCAGTCTCTTTTATATGTAACTGTACCCACCCGGCTTTGCCCGTACCTTTCGTATTAAATCTTGCTCACATTTCGCAAATTGCTTTATTTGGACAGCGTCCATTAATAATTTTCATCATATAACTTTAGAAATAGCGTTTGATTTTGTTTTTGAATGGGACGTGCCACAATCCGTTTTCTTATCCCGCTTGTGTTTTTCAAAGTTCCACCTATAGGTCAAAAACTATCCGAAATTTAAAACTGGAAGCAACCATATCCATCTACAAAATTTCAATCAACTTGGTAGCGCTGTTTCGGCGATCGGCAACAGCGCCACCTATCAGGTCCTTCAAGCGGGAACGAAGAATATAAATCTACAAAATTTCATTGAAATCGGGTGAGTGGTTTCGGAGATCGATTACAATGCCATATAGCGGGTCAAAAATCCTATCTTTTAGGTTTGCGTTAACCTGAAATACAACAATACGAACAAAACAAAAGAAGAATCATAAAAATTTACCCAGTGGCTATCGAGTTATATCATCATCATCGAGTTTCATCCCGAAAGAATTATAGGTATGAATTAAGAAGATTATTATTAAAGAAAATTTAATTGAACTGAAAAACGACATACGCCTACAACGCCACATGTTGAGGATTTTCCGACGATGTGCACTAAGAAATTCAGTTTTTGTTAAAAATAATAAATTAATTATTTTATATGTATTTTATCAATATAATAACTCCGATCGAAGCATCTGTTTTAAACGATATTTATTTTGTTTACATCCTCGTTGACGATATTTGCAGCACGCATTCTGTCAATGTTATGCCAACGCCATAAGGTTACATCAACAAATTTTGAATTGTAAAAGCGCTATGGTTACATTCTCCTGACAATAACAAACACAACAAAAAAAATTTAGCGAAATCGGTCCAGCCGTTCACGCGTGATGCCGCGACCAAGGGAAATAGGGATTCATTTTTATATAAATAGATTCAATATTGGCACATTTGTTCGAACAGCTTGACTCAATGCGATTCGTTCGAAGTCCATTTCTCGCTCCTATTCTCGATTAAATGTGTCAAATCAAAGCTTTGTTGCGCATTTCATCTGACATCTCCAGTTCATTATCCGATGTCACAGTGCGAATTCGATGCAAAATATCGTCGGCCATAATATCATCTTTGTATAATCAAAGAACCTATCTACTTCATCTCAAAAAGTTACTTAATGTAACATAGTAAACATAATTTATTAGAACAAACTTTTTAGGTACATTAAAAAAAAAAAAAAAACTTCAAAATTGTTGACAACAACAATTTGCTTGGAAAATAATTAAAATAATTGACAACAACAATTGCTTTTAAAATTCAAAATATTTTTTTTTTTATTTGAAGTGTCACTACTTGATTTCTATCCCGTTAATTTTTTTTCAAAGTGTATTTCCCCATTCAAACTTTAATTTTCTAATTTTCCGCGCAATTTTCTTAATTTTTTCTTTCATAACTTTGTTCTCCTGACAATAACAAACACAACAAAAAAAGAATCAGCCAAATCGGTCCAGCCGTTCTCTCGTGATGCCCTTACCAACGAACATCATTTCATTTTTATTTATATAGAAGATTTATATTGTTTCTAAAAAAATATGAAGTTTTTAGTTTTTTATCCCTCTCGGGGCACTTTTGGACAATGCGCGAGGGGAACTTTTGGGCATGTCCTAATCTGCCCCCTTTTATCGCTTTGAACAATCTATTTCAGTGCGATTGTTTTTGGTTTTATTTGTTTAGGTTTATCTCTGCACTAATGGTAAGAATTACAAGAAAAAGAAGGAAACCGCTCCTAATGGGCGTTTTTTTAGACATGTCCAAAACTGTCCCATGGTTGTCCCAAGGTGCCCCCCCAGAGGGGCAGAATGGGACACTTTAAAGAGATTATTAAAATAAATAAAAAAATATATAAATCATAACTATACATATATGTTTGGATATAAGATTCAATAATAATAATAATAATTTTCAAGATCCGAAGGGATACTCCGCTTTTTAATGGACTTAGAGCGATTTTTGTAAAAAGTGTCCCAAGGTGACCACCTCTCCCCTACTCCTAGGTGAGAGTTTGTTTTGAGTTTTATTTTCAGAAGATAGACTTCAATATTTAAGTATACTTAAAAGTTTTCCCCTTTAATAAATCAAACTTTTGTCTCAGGATGTACTTTATGTGTCTTTCAAAACTAAGCGTGGCCATTAATGGGTGCACGCAATTTCTTAATTTAAATTTTGACAGATCGTTTGTTGAGAAAAAGGTAAGCAAGAATGAGATCTTTTAACGACTATACCTACCAGGGATGAAAAATGAACTTTGTGGACTGTAACTATATCTGAGTTACGTTTGTATTTTTTTGTATTTTTTAATTCGCGTTTTTCGTATACAAGTAAAGGAGAAAAATCGTTTTCGTACAAAATTTGAAATGATTTTAAATTCTATGTAGCTACATAGTATAATCTATATATATAAAAATCAATGCCACTTTTCGTTGTAATTTTATAACTCAATAACGGGCTCACCTATCCAAACCAAATTTTTCTGTCAAATTGAAACTTTTTTTCAGATGGGGATTGCGAATCTGAAGAAGCCCAATCGAATACCACATTAGAAATTTTATAACTTTGCAATTTATTTTGTTCATGGCTCACTTACTCTCACACTCTCACAGTGATGCCAATAATTAAAGGCACAAACTAAGGTATAGATTGTAAGATACCAACTGCAAAGCACTTCACTTGTTTGTAAGGTGAAGTTTACGTTACGTACGTTGTACAGTGGAATTAGGTGCGTTATAGCAACAATATGGATAAACGAATACAAAAAATTGTAACAGGTCATTATATTAAACATACATTGAGTGTAATTATGTATCGGGGCGATTTTATTTTGTATTTTTTCAAAGTTCATTGTAACTTAAACTTACGATTGTAACGCGTTTTTCAACCCTGATACCTACCCCGGCGAGGAGCACGTGGAGTTTGAAATGGTTGAAATAAGAGAGAATTGATCTGAAAAAAATAAATGTTTTTTTTTTTCAAAGAACAGCTGTTTTCTGTGACACTTATCCACAGGCTCTGTGGCCAATTTGGCATATTTCCTGCTAAATTTAGCAGGATTCTTTTATTTGTAGCCTCTTTTTTCAAATCATGCAAGCTATTTTTACTTTCAAATAGGGCCCTAAATTATTGTGTGGCCAAGGGCACCGGGATGGCTTTTCATGGAAGGATGAACAAATTAGCTTAACATTTATACGAATGCTGATAAATTCCACTATGATATTCGATTATAGGAAAACGTGATTATACAAAAATTAAATTAAATTAAAAATGCATGATCAACTAAAAATTTAAATTATCAACTTGTCTCCTTGATTTGTTAAAAAAAAATGAAAATAAAGTTTTCAATATCCGAACTAAACTGTGAGTGTGTGAGTGTCACATAGTGTCAAGTTTCTTTAAAATTTGATACATGCCTACTTTAGACATAAAAAAATATAATACAGACTGTCAAAAAATGTAGGACAATAATAATGCAGAAGCAGATAGTATTATTAAAAAAAAAAAATAAAACACTATTAGGTATATTTTCCCAATAGATGTTTTTTGTACCTTTGGGATTAAAAACACTATAACAAAGAAAAACTGTTCCTTTAAAATGTATTTTGTAAGTCAAAAATGATAACGTTTATGGTGCTATCCTGGGAAGTTTGTATAAACTAGCTGAATATCTCAATAGTGAGCATCTGATATAGGTACCAATTCGATATAATTTATGAGCAATTTTTTATTCTTAGTTATTATTTTCGTTTTATATTCTTCATTTTATAACACTGGTTATTTTCTTTTCTTTCTAGGTAAGGCGAAGAAACTTTTCATTTGTAAGTTATAAACATTAATAAAATCAAACCCATTGGACTTTTTAAAGATGAGAGTTATCTTTGAAGAATGGGACAGTTTTCTAATTTAAAATGCAACTAGTTGAATATTAAAAGTTTTTAAAATCTGTATATATAAAAATGGATCGTGATGTATTCAGCGGCTTAAAACTCGAAAACGTCTGGACCAAATTGAATGCTTCCTTCTTCGGTTTTGGTCGTATTTATTACCTACGCAAGAGTTTAGAAAAAAAAAATCAAAGTCTGCGCATTAACAGGTGGCGCTGTAGGCGCACATTTCGTTTTTCAGTTCAATTCAATCCAATAATAATACACAGGATTCCTTCGGCGTGAAACTTGATGACTTTATAAATCGATAACAGCTGAGCCAATCTTCATGATTCTTTTTTTGTTTATTTCGTTGAAAGATAGGATGCTTTTCGACCCGATAGGTGGCGCTGCTGAAGATCTCCGAAACCACTCATCCGCTCAACTGTTATCAATGAAATTTTGTGGATATGTTGTGTATGGTTGCTTCCAGCTTGAAAGACGGGATGTTTTTGGAACCGATAGGTGGCGCTATTGTCGATCACCGAAACCGCTCAACCGATGTCAATCAAATTTTGTGGATGGGTATGGTTGGTTACAGTTTTAAAGTTAGGCTAGTTTTTATAGATAGGAAGCACTTCGCAAAATATGGCGTGGTTGTGATTGTGACACCTCTCATTAAAAAAAAAAAAAAAAAACTCAAACGCTAATTCTAAAGTTGTATAACTAAAATTATAAGTGGACATTGTCAAAATAAATCACTTTATGATATGTGGGCTGGGCTTAATACAAAAGGTATGGGCAGTACCTCGTGAGTACTGGGTACAGCTATATAAAAGAGACTGCTGTCCGTATGTGCACTCATAACTCAACAACGGATCGTTCGATTTTAACGATTTTGGGCTTGGTGGCTTAGTCGTGTTTGCCAAAGGAAGGACTTATGCTACTTTGTGTCGTGAGAACAAAACTTTAAGCGGATAGTTGGGGAAAGATAAATTTGAATGGAGTACAGCACTTTGAAAAAAAAAATGAAATAGAAAAACGGGTATTTTCCAACATACAATAAATTTTATTTAAAATGTTTAGTTTTGTAATCCTTTCGATATTCCGGGCTTACCGCTTCACAATTTGAAATTGAAAATCGCGGCCCTGTAATAATATTGTTGCGCGGCATCAATGCACCGAAACTTTCGGTTTCCGGTATTCAAGTAGTTAGATTTTTAAATTTGACTTGAATTGAATAAATTCTTAAGTATCAAAATCCGTCATGTCTTCAGCAACTCTGCTAATTAAAAATCAACAATTGGCTCTCACGCTCAGTTGTGCTCAGTACTATCTATAAGCGATCTTTCTTAAGTGTCTGCATCAATGAATCGCTGAATTTGTGACAGCTGCAACTGGTGCTGATTAATTAGCTTCTGTTCTAAGCTTTCAATATGTCGGCTAGCCGACACACTTAGACCTTTCAGGTCCCTTGTGCCATGAATCTACTATTTAGCTTCTAATGAAGCGTAGGAAATTTCTATATGTGTTTTTTTATAGATCATTATAATAGAACTCTCCCAAATGGAGTTTTCGTTTTTATGAAAGAGCTGGACAAGTAAAGAGAAGATGGAGAATAGTCTCTTCCTCCTCCTTGTCAAAACAGCTTCTGCAAAAATCGTTAGATAATACGTCAAGTCCTTTTGCATGCCACCCACTGAGACAGTGTTCTGTGATGACACCTATTGTCGCACTTAATAACTTCCTGTACTCGTAACTTTGTTATTAAATTATTAAAAATATCAGTTTCGCAATGACATTAAATGGTTAAAGTCTTTTACCCGAATTATGTATTATTTTGAATGGCCAATAACCCAAAATTCGAGCACCACAAATCCAGAAGGCTTTTTTTTAAAATAAGCCCAGTGCGCGTGCCCGTGTAGGCGCAGTGGCTTAGTGGTTAGTGTGTTGGACTATACTAAGCGAGGGGTCGAGGTTCGAATACCGCTAAAACCCAAATTCAAACTTAGGGTTTTTTCCACTGCGCCACCTCTCGCGAACGTCTGACAAACATCCTAGAGCAGGGCTTCCCAAAGTGGTCGATATCGACCCCTTGGGGTCGATACCGGTTTTTTAGGGGTCAACATAAACGAAAACTGACTTTGGGGGTCGACGAGGTCTAAAAATCGACCCCTATTAATTAACAGAAGGTCTTATTATAAACGTTCAGAATACTGTATAAGTTGTGTAACCTGTACCAACTTGTTTTAAGAATGACCAATATTTTAGTTGGGAATAGGTATCATTGTTCTACTTTTAAAAAACTCAACACGTCGATAAGCGTGCAAAAATTCAAACAAGATAAAAAAAACTCATCTGCTACGGCTTGAGGTATGCTGGCACTGGCAGCTGTTCATATCTCATTGCACTTTGCACCGGTGTTGTTGTCGATGACGAGACGAAGAAAACAACAAAAATAAAATAAATTAAAAGTACTGTTAGTTTCATGTGAGCACAGACTCCATCAGCTTTTGTAATGATTTGTGGGCATTCTAGTCATCAACAATCAATGAATGCACTCATCTGCTAATTTATTTCAAAAGATTACAAAGTGATTACAGAGCTAAATAAAGTGAATTAAAATAAAGTGATTGAAACAAAATTTACAAAATCCTTAGTTACCTACAGCGTTAATAACGTAACCATACATGTCTGAAGCTTAAGCAAAAGTAAAAGGGTAAGTACTAAAAAACGTTTTATGCCCAAAACACATGTGCAGAAAATTGTTCGACATGCATGCATCAGCTTCCATCATTCGCCGACTAAGCAGCTGATTTGTTTTTGTTTGTAATTAAATTCGTTAAAAATGAAAATTGAGAAATTCAACAAAATTCGCAAAATTGTATTGCATTTATCGGTTTAACAGTCCTACAGGAAGTTTTTATACCTTTGCCGATTATAAAAAAATAAATAGTTGGCGCAACAGGTCCGGAGAGACCCTAGGCCTAGCTTCTCACAACCATTCGTTTTGTGTGAGTTTCTCATTTTTGGAACGAATGGAAGGGATCTACAATTTTATGCCGACTCCAAACGGCCAATTGAGAAGCTTTTTCAAGACATTTATACTCTCGGATGTTTGTCAGACGTTCGCGAGAGGTAGCGCAGCGGAAAAAAACCCTAAGTCGGAATTGGGTTTTTGCGGGATTCGAACCTGGGACCCCCGCATAGCAGTCCAACACACTAACCACTAAGCTACTGCGATTACTACCTTTGCCGATTAGCTGAAATAATATTTTCGTTGAAAATTCTATTAGTTTTTCTTCCATTTTTGTGTCAGCCGCAAAATATTTGAAATAAACGCCAAACGCAATGATGATGATTGATTACCATTAGCACAGACGAGGAGCTTAAACAGAATTTCAACCAAGGCTGTTAAAAGTTCTGGTTGCAACGCAACATTGAAACACAGTATCATGCATTGTGGAAAATTGCTGAAAAATACCTTATCGCTTTTCCATCATCATATATACTCAGTCGAAAAAGGTTTTAGTGTGGTTACAAATATTTTGACAAAGCAAAGAAACTGTTTGAAAATCAACGAACGCGGGGATTTAAGGTTGCAACTCACCAATATTGAACCGGATCTAACTAGATTGGTAGATAGTCACCAGGTTCATCCATCACATTGATTTTTTTATCTATTGTTTTTTACTTTACTATTTTAATGTTTGTTCAATAAACAATTCCAATACTTAAGTATTTTTACTTAATTTATTTTAATAATTATTAATTAGGTACACTTGATACTTACTGAATTTTCTGTCTATTTATTTTGATAAATTTTGATGAGAAAATTATGTCAAGTTTACTCACTTAACCAAGCGAAAAGTTTTTAAATTGTTAAGTATTTTGTTTCAATAGGAACAAAACAAGAGATCGAGTTTTTAAAGTAATTTCGCTATAGGGGTCTAAGGTTTCAGTTCATTTTGGAAAAGGGGTCTTTTGCCCAAAATAGTTTGGGAAGCACTGTCCTAGAGTATAATATTCAGCCCGTACATCTTCGACTATTTACCTTGACGTGGTGTGGATGCTTAGTAGGTACCTTTTGATACCGGAGGGCGATTGCCACAGAGAGAGCATTTACGCCCACTAGCATGTCCGGCCTAGAATCACTCTGGCCTTACCTACCCTTCCCTTAACTCATGTGGTATCACAAAGGGCCGAAATTTTATGCGGCCTAAGTGTGTCTTTCTAGACAGCCACCTTACCTAACCTAACCTATAACTGTAGTATAACTCTTGAAATAGCTTCAAAATGAGCCGTTTGGAGTCGGCATAAAATTGTAGATCCCTTCCATTCGTTCCAAAAATTAAAAACTCACACAAAACGAATGGTTGTGGGAAAGCTAGGCCTAGGGTCCCGCCGGACCTGTTGCGCCAACTATGTGCCCAGTTGGCTGACACTGCGTCCGTCCTGAAAGATATATCGTATCAATAGGGAAAGTTTAATCTTAGAAACGTGCGACCTCCCTAATGAAGGTCAATAAGTCCTAAGAAGCAGAGTGCGCTATATCTTCTGGTGTACGAGTCTCTATATTAAAGATGCGTTTTCTTAACCAATAAAAAGCCGGGCAATCACAGAAAATGTGTTCAGAGGATGTGACATCCTGCAGACAGAATCTGCATTCTGTTTCCGGGCAAAGGTTCATTTTATTGAGGTGATATCTAAGGCCACGGAAGGCTTTCATGCACCTGTTCATTATCTCTACAAGTGGTAATAAAAGACGGACAGTACTTGAAAGTTGCAACGCTTTGTTACTGCGGATTGTGTTACATGGTCAACAAGTGACAAACATTTTGTGCCACCTTCAAAGCAATAAACGTCACGACACTACATGCTCTCAGGTTGGGCCTCCCTTCAAATGATTTCTGCAGAAGCTCTATTTACGAGACGGACTAGGTGGAGGAGACTATATTCTCCACCTTCTTTGCACGTGCCCAGCCCTCTCACCCCGTAGAAAACTATACCTCGGAGAATACTTCTTCGACAATCTCAGCGAACTCGTAAATATATAGGCATCAACTGCCTCCAAATCCTTATTCTTAGCTCCAATTGGTTTAACGGGTACTTCTTGAAATCAGTGAACCTGTGGTGTCCCAATGGGCCTATACTCTGGCCTAAGTGAGACTGCACTTAATGTGGCCTGCCACTCGAACCTAACCTTACCTAAGCAATAAACGTTCATATCCAGTGCGTTCCTTTTTTTGCGTATTACGTAAAACCCACGCACCTCTCCTACTCTACGTCACAATGGATAGAACGCTAGCACCACTTACTCGCGAATTAAAACTACTACTAAAATTAAATTGCTAGTAATTAAAAAACGGACAGCGGTTAATGCAATGCACGCCCATCGCCCACCCGCCATATCGACTTGTCTCACACGCACTTAATCAACTAATTACCCACAATTAGATAAGTCTTAGACATTCAACTTGAAAATGTTTACTCGCGAGTTGACGAGTCCTTAATTCATATGTAATTGTCCGTAATTATCCAATATGATATTAATTGAGAACTAAAGAAAGAAACAAAAAACTATCCTAATTCGAGCCGCCAATAAATGCCACTTCACATGCCGTAAACGTGAAAAAAGCCATCCTTCTCCACAGACAAGGATAGAAAATCGATGATTATTGCATAATAACAGAGGCGGATAGGAAAGGAGGAAAGAAAGAAAGAAAAAAAAAAAAAGCCCTAATAGACAATGTATCTAACAAACCGATTGTATATCCTTTTCAGTTCACCTTTTTCAACCTTTTCCCGCCTTTTTTGCCGTCACACACACACAAGCACAACTGCATCCGAAAGTCAATTACAATTCCCAGCTGAGTTGGTTCGGTTCAGCTTTTGTTCTGGTGGTATAGTCGTTCACGTTCACCTGTCTTTTCCGACACAACACCAAAGCTTTCAACATTCACACCAAACACCATCGCCAATCGCCATCGCCATCCTTCGGCATTCGGCTTCGTGCGATGGAGAGAGCTTTTCATAGCTGGAGTGGAGCGAATTCGCCGCCATCCTAGTGCAATTGCCAGTTCTCTCAGTTTGAAAGCCACTGGGCTACAATGTTGTATGTGTTTTTTTGGCGGGTATATCAAAGGACATGCTCCATTCACACACAATGGTCGTAGCTGTTGTTGTTGCCCACTTCGGGTCGGGCATCGGGCTCATGATCCGCCGGAGTAGAGTAGGTCCTTCGTGCCGCACTGTTCTGTATGTTGTGTCTTGTCGGCTTGTGTTTGTGTGTTTTCATTTCGAAATGGGCGAAATGATTTTATATTCCAACGTTCTGATTTTCGTCCTGTCAGTTGTAAACGGATTCTCGTAACAGTGGCACCGACACAAATCACACTCGGTTATACGTTTCTCCGGTTCTCGTTCGTTTGTTCAGTGAGCTGGGTCACATTCAGTGACAGGTTTTACTTTTACTTTTGTGATTTGTGTACCACTACGAATAGGTACGTGTTTTTACGATGTGTAGTTTATCCTTTTTTTTATTATTTTGTGTAAGAGCGGAATAATACAAAACGTAAAGGAATTTATTTTAATTTATTTCCACGCGAAAGCGAGAGTGCTTAAAACAAATATTCGGGTTGGAGCTTTGTGTGTCCTTTGGCAATGTGAAATATTGTGCTTCGTGTGTGACAAAGGACAGTGTTCTGTGATGAGCCTCTTCTGCACACGTGATAATTACCAGAGCTCTGTTGTTTTTGTTTTATGTGGGTTGACTAATTTGCCAGCCACATTCATATATTAATTCGACTGAGTGGAGTGGCTCCGCAGGATATCATAAAATTGTTATTTACCATCGCGCGTTTGGCCTTGACTTTTCCGAGACTGAAATATTTCAAAAATAAAATATACCTGAGATACCTGAGATAATCCTTGTTGGCCTTTCGATGTGCATTTTCGCAAATCAGAATTTTGCACGTGAATCCTTCGTTCATTGAAATGGCAATTTATCTTTCTTTGCACACCTAAGCAAACTCTGGTCACAGATCGGGTCCATGGCACATGCCGCATTTAACCCTTTCCTGATTTACCGATTAAGTGAACAGAGTTAGCCTGGACACATCGTTATACAGGATAACATTAAAAAATGAAACGTCTTCACTTCATCCTTTCTTCCTATCTACCTTGCAAATCGAAACACGAACTACTCGTGTCCTTCAAGCCTCATGATGGCGTTTTGATCTCCCTCGTTCGTCCTTGATACCCGGTATCGGGCCACTGTAAATGTCCTTTTCATCCTCCAAAAAGAATACTCGAATACTCAGCCACATGAACTTGCTCCCTGTTCATTGAATACTTCATGAACATTTTCCCAATATCCAGCGATAGGGATCTAAGTGCTTGATCCTTGTGAAATAATAATAGAGCTATTCGTGTGCCTGGGTGTTAATAAAACGGAACTGCACTCAACAAATTAACGACACTGTAGCGAAAATCTGTTTAAATGATAATTGCTGATGTCCTGCCATAAACACCACCACACACACATACAGACAGAGGCGGAGTCCACGCAAGAACGATTATCACTCGGCCCAGATAGAAATTGTGTTAATGTGCGTTAATCGGTGTTGCTCGTGTTATTGTTGATTTTTATATAAATTATTTTTCGAGTGTGATCCTTGACCACCATCCGATGTGGATTATTATAGTATCGTGTTGTGAATTGTTCCTCGGTTCGATAAGTTAATAAATATTAATGAGACACAGCTCACATGTTTCGGCAGCGTTTGGTTGGCGAATATCCTTTCACAGTGATTTTTGTTCGTGGTGTGTTTGTGGATTTTATAATACCGTAATATGTGCATGTGCATGAACGCTGTATGCTCCACCTGAGTGTTTATGAATATGCAATCAATTGCGATGAGAAAGCACAATATCAGCTCTTGGGGATACAAATTGTGTGTGATTTGAGAGAAATAATAATTGGTGGTGTCGTCAATCAGCAATCCAATTTGTGATGACAGTTTGATCTGCATAAATTGGTGAAAGGATAATACAGCGGCAGTGTAGATATGTGCATTAATCTCTGAGTATGAATGAGTAAGTTGGGTTAATTTAAAGCCACCCAGACAACTGAAGTGAAGATAGGCATGCGAATATAATTGTGATGTACTGTCCTTTAAATTAACCACAGGATACGAGCAGGCAAAATGAGTAAAATAGTTGAGAATTTTATTTTCTTACCCACTTGATGAAATTGGCTGTCTAAACGTTGAATGGAACTTTTAGAATGGTTTATATTATAATATGGGCTTGGGACGTGCTGGAAGTTGCAATTATAAAATTCTGCAAAACGAACCACTCGTTCACTGGAACAAAATCACATGTGTATCGACAGCTAAATATTGGGATACAACATTTTTTTAATCTTGGAACGTCCAAAACCCAATTTCTGTACAAAAAAAAAAAAGAAAACGGAAAGGCAGTGAAGCTTCGGAAGATTTAGTGAAAGTGGGCAGGTAGGTTCGTTTGCTTTAAATAAAATATTGCCCAATCAACTGTTCAAGTCAGAACAGCACGCTCTTCGTTTGTTTACAAATGGGAACTGGGAAGAGTTACGTTATTTGCAAGTGAGCTCATACTTCACTCAGAGAGTCCATCAAACACTAGATATACTCAATAAAAACAGTCGTGCTTATTATTCATTTAAAGTTCTTAAGGAACTGGCTTTTAAAACAGACTTAGGACCCTTGGAAATTGAATCACAAATTCTGTTCCAATGATAGAGCACTTGCCAACATTTTTAGACAAAAAGGATAAAGGCTCGAAAAGATTTTCAATGTTCGAAAATACTCTTAGCTGTTTTCCAAATAATTAAATTTAAATCAAGCGATTATTGTAACCCCATTGGGCATTATGCATATAAAAAGGAAAAGGGAAACAGGTTAAGTGGCATGACATTAGTTTGGTATGTTCACTGCAGTCCTATTAAAACGTCCTTAGCTATGTAAGAAGATGCAAAATCCTGCTTAGCCTACAGAGTTAAAAAAAATTGGTGCGACTGTAGTCAACAGTACCGAAATATGTGTATGTGTAAACACCGTGCGTGCGGTATGTGTGTGGCTTGATACACGTCATTGAGAAAAGAGGGCATTGTAATAACCGTATTCTTGATACCTATATTATGAAATAACAAATACCCGTTTGCATTTCCATCCCCGCAACTTAAATGACATCAACTGTTAGTAAATGAAATGCATATTGTAGAGGTGCTGGTCAACGACATTTTTGTTATTTATTGTCCGGCTTTGATTTCTGCGTGCCTGGTAATTCACGAAAGATTTGGCACCGAATTTCCTCGAGATATCCGTCACAGGGGAGAAATGTGAGACCATTATATATGAAAAACATGCTTTATTTCACATCAACAAAAAGCTGAAATTAATATGCCCCAGCTCATAAATGTATGCAATGATAAAAACGTATGCAATGATAAAATGTGGATATGCAATGATAAAGCACAATTTTATTTCACATCAACAAAAAGCTGAAATTAATATGCCCCAGCACATAAATGTATGCAATGATAAAAACGTATGCAATGATAAAATGCAGAGTGATAAAACACAGTGACGCATTTTCTGTCCCCGCAAGTTAAATGTGTGGAATTACTCCACCAGATTCCAAAAAATGTATGCAATGATAAAACACAGTGACGCATTTCCGTGACGCATTTCCGTCCCCGCAAGTTAAATGTGTGGAATTACTCCACCAGATTCCAATAACGTGCGCTTGGATGTTTACACATCAAAAAAAAAAAAAAAAAACATTTTATCATCTTCGACCCACAATTAGGAGAATGTCACACGAGCTGCCTTAGGACCCTTGCCCGTCACTTTTTGAAAAATTATCAAAATGGCCCCTTTTTCAGTTTATGTAAGTAAGATTCTACTCATTATTGAATAAAAAAGACTGCATAGGAAAAGAAGTGTTTCGTAATGAACAAAATGTTTTTTTGTTAAAAATAATAATTTTATGTGGAGGCCCCTTTTTTCGGCTTGGGTCCTTTTTTAATCCAAATTTTGAAACTTTTCATTGGCAAGGCTGTTTGGTGTAGTCAGTTTTATAGTATAGTATTCTCTTGGCACGCGACCAAATATGGAAGCGCGGAAAAAACAGCTCGATTAACATTAAAAATAGTTAGATCTCATAGCGAAGCTTGATAAAAATATACATCAGACGCTGGATCTAATTGCAACGGTCGCCTATATTAAAATGAGCTCCGTCAGACATTACCATTCAGTTTATCAAGTGATTGGCCTCATCCACTTTTTGAATGTCTTTCTGACAAAACTCCAAGGAAATCGGTAGGTGTGCCAGGCGCGGATTAATTATATTAAGCGAAATATTCACTGTCTTCTAATAATCATTTTAGCAGACAAATTCCTTGTCAAAAACGATGAGTTGTCACTTATTCATATTCACATCTACTAGTCTCGCTTACGGTCGAAAATCGACCATAACTTTTTAAATATATAATATTAAAAAACGTACCACAATTTTCGATTGTTGTTTTTTTCACAAGCGACAAAGCGACATCTAGATAATATATTCAAAAGTCCTGTGAAAATAAGTTACGTGAATAAATAATACGTGAAAATTTAAAGCAAAATATTTATTTCGAAAAATACTTTTCATAGGAGGTACTTTCCTAACATCTTTGAAAGAAAATTATACAGTTGCCGACTTTTAGGGGTAGGTAAATGTCATTCCTTCGAAAATAGGTTCTAGTCTAAGATGATTTTTATTCGAATATGGTCCTATCGCGACGAAAAATTGAATGTCAACAAAATACTTTCATTTAACAGATAAACATTTTGTATGGGGAACTGTTAACCCTAGAATGGTAAACATATTTTTTAACTCTTCATTGGTAAACTTCGCCTGTGAGGCGACTTTTATAAAAAACGCACATTTCACCGTTAAGAAAGAACAAAATATTTAAACTGAAAGAAAAACGTATTTATTACATATTTGGTTACAAGAATTGACAAAAGAACAATTGCATATAAAATATCTTAGAAATATTATCGGAATATATGGAGATCACATATTTCAATCTATGGTATGAAGAGATCTTTTACAAACAATTCAAAATAAAAATAAAAATCAGTTCGAAATGAAAAAAAAAGTCTGTTTCTTACAGCCCTTAAATCGAATTAACATATTAAAAAAAAAATATGAGGCGTATAAAATCATAAACTTGTGCAGGTCAAGTTAAATTTTGTGAATTTTGCATCTACTTTTTTACGTCACATTGCCAACAGTTGGGTGATCTATGTTCTAAACAGTGAGTTTTCTTACATTTTGCTCAGAAATAAACGCTAATACGCCTCAATTTCGGCGGACAGAAATCGCATATTGATCTTTTGACCTTTTTTATACCTGGCTCATCTGTATCATCGTCAGTCTCAGTATTATGATCAATCACGTTACTAATTGCTGCACGTACTTTTTTCTGCATACGAGGCCTTTCTTGCAAACGGATGGAGCACCAGTCGCTACAAAGGTCCTTGCTCAATTTTTTAAGGAATTCTCTTCTTAACATACGCTTTACTTTTAAAACTTCGCAATTGGATACGTAAATTACATAGCTGTTTAGTAGAGCCATATTCAACATTCCATAGAATAAGCAAAGTGGCCAACGCTCGTCTTCAAGTTCACTTCCATCTAGTGATATCTCCTCCAGCCATTTTTCTAGAAGCGCTTCGGAAGTAGTCATCTCAAAAAACTAAAAAAGTTTGTGCAAACACTATCTTTTAGCAAAAAAGCAAAAAAAAATGTACAAACAAATATGTTCAAGAAAATTACCTCTTTTGGTAAACTTCGCCTCACAGGCGACACATGTGTGTATATATCGGCAATGCAATGGAGAAAAACAAAACACGTTTGCGCCCAAGTACGTACAACACTCAATTGAGTTGGCACGAGCGCATCCTTTAATACGAGTAACCGATTGGGAAATATCGCAAAAAAAAAAAATTGTTTCGCCTCACAGGCGATGTTTACCGTTCTAGGGTTAACTTAATTTTACCAGTCTTAATGGCGACATATACCCACAGTTTTTTATTTGTGCAGATCTATGGCATAGTACCTTGTGAATGATAAAAGTTTTATTCTTCTCATTTTATAATAAATACTTAAAAAGTGTACGGAAACTTTTGATGTTCACTTATTAATATAATGAACGATTTTGTATCTATATCAAAAATGTGTCCAATCAATTGCAAGAGGTCTCTAAATTTTGACTAAATTTTCACCGGCAGCAAGGACTTAATTCGAAGAAAATCAATAAACATTTCGTCGCCTCAGTATTGGAGTGACACATTATTTATTTAGTTTGTAAAGTTTTTCTAAGAGACAAAAAGGAGACCTTTCTTTGGTGTAGTTAAATCTATCCTATTTCCATTACTGCCAAAGATATCAGTCTTTAATGATATAAACGCATGTATGGGAATTAATTTTCAGTATCGGTCTGCCACATAAGACTTCGTATGAAATTTTCTGAAATTTCTTAAATAGGTATCTTAAAAGAACTTTAGCTACATACAATTCAACTAAGCTTCATTTGCAAACACAAATTCAGTGCTGATCGAAACATACAATTCTTCCTCGAAACTGCTTCATATCAGTGTTGCCTGGTCGTGCCCCTTTTTGTGAGAAATTTCAATAAAATAAAAATAATGAAAGGGGAAATGGGAAATCTTCCTTCTTCTAGAATAAAATGTGTGGTAGTGGTAAGTGTGTTGGACAACTAAGCGAGAGGTCGAGGTTCGAATCCCGCAGAAACACAAATTCCAACTTAGGGTTTTTTCCACTGCGATACCTCTCGCGAACGTCTGACAAACATCCGAGAGTATAACTGTCTTGAAACAGCTTCTCAATCGGTCGATTGGAGTCAGCATGAAATTGTAGATCCCTTCCATTCGTTTCAGACTTGAGAAACTCACACAAAACGAATGGTTGTGAGAAGCTAGGCCTAGGTTTTAGAGACGAAAAGAGACCCGACAATGGTGGTCTGATTCGAATATCTCTCGAATCTATATACTTTACCTTACCTACTAGAAAAAAATATGGGCTAAATAAACAAAATATTGGGCACATTCAAGAATATAGTTATCTTAAATCGACAAGATTGGTTTGGATAAGATTTAACCGAACGAAGGAACTAGATTGGTCGGGAACGTCAATTTTTCTTCGTCAGTCACATATGCGATTGCGAACTGTCACTTAGTAGTACTCAGTCACGAATTTCTTGACTAGATTCGTTGGCTACCCCTCCATAAACGTCAACTAAAACAAAACATCTAAACAAATTAAACCTTTTTCAAGAAATGATGCCTTTTGGTGAAAAAGATAAAAATTGCATATTTTATCAATAAATGTTGGTCGATCGATATGTAATTGAACCTTTTTTTCTCTGTGTAATCTAAGAAGCTAACAGAGGATTTTGTTGCCACTTTTTTGTATACACTTTTGCTTGACGTCGAGTAAGTCAAATTGAAAATTGGAAGAAGCAAGTCGCACTGTTATAAATGAAAATGACTGATTTAACTTTGCTTAAAGCTTCAGATTTACAAAATTCAAAATTTATTTGTATGGATTAAGTGTAAAAACATCTCACAAAAATGATGCAGTGCGGGATATTTTGATTGTTTTAAGGTGCATATTCAAAATGGTTGAAAAAAAGTAGAAGTGGGTAATATTTGCTAAAAATAAGTAAACAATTTAAAGCGCGGTGTTGAGTTTCAAAAATATATATGAACATAGATCGGCTTTTGGGTAGTCATTTTTGAGAAAAAATTAAAAAAACATTAAAAAACTTAAAAAACTGACTTATTCGATTTTTTTTAGAAAAACTAAGGACGGTATCGTTAATAAGTATTTTGATCAAAATCGTTAGAGCGGTTTTGTAAAATTTGGCAGACAAAACAGGACCAATATTGCAATATTTAGTTTGAAAAATACTATTTGTTAACTATAAAGCTGGATACTGACTATACGTTACTGTTCGCGATATAAGCATTACTTGGTTTTTAAAGTTTTTTTTTTTTTTTTTTTTTTTTTTTTTTTTTTTTTCAATATTACATTTGCTTGTTGCCGCAACAATTTACAATCACAGAGATATGATACTAATAATCTTACTACTGAACAATTAGTTTAATTAGAATATTGAAATATAAATTTTTGAAAAATAAACATTTTGTTTTGAGGAAACAACGTAAAAAAAACCTCAAATTCACAAAGAAAAAAAAAAATATTTAAGGCTATATATAAAAAAGATTAAAAACTTAACAGAAATAGATTAACGAATCAAAAGGCAATTGATATTAACAAATAAATAAATCATTAACAAATAAGTAAATTTACAATTTAATAAATTAACAAATGGTTATATAAGGGAAATAAATAAATTTACAAATAAATAAATTAACAGATAAATAAATTAACATATAAATAAATTAAGAGATAAATAAATTAACGAATAATTAAATTAACAGATAAATAAATTAGCAAATAATTGAATTAACAAATAAATAAATTAACAAATAAATAAATTAACAAATAAATAAATTAACAAATAAATAATTAACAAATAAATAAGTAAACAAATAAATAAACTAACAAATAAATAAATTAATAGATAAATAAATTAACAAAAAACATATATTAGCAGATAAATAAATCAACATTTGAATACATTAATAAATAAATAAATTTACAGATAAATAAATATTCAATAAATAAACGAAGAAATAAACAGATAAGTGAATTATTTATTAAAGACACATAATCAAAAAAATAAACAACGTTGAATTAGTTAAGCCTATGGTATACCGCATTTAGTTCGTTTATCAGATGATTATCCGGAAGATCACATCTGATTTTGAATGTATGGGTGAGTTTTCGTATTTTGTCGAAGATCAGTTCAACATTTGCCCTAATATGTAGGTCTGCAGTGGAATGATGCCAGGACAAATTAAGCATCATTTTAAGCAATTTATTTTGCGAAATTTGCAATTTTTTGATGTGACATTCAGCACAACTACCCCAGACTTGACAACCATATAGAAGCATAGATTGGAAGACAACTTTATAAATAATGATTTTGTTTTCTTCCGATAATAGTGACTTTCTGTTAATGAAGGGATATAGGATTTTAGTAGCAATATTTGCTTTCTTTAATGTTTTCGTAATGTGTTCGTTAAATGTTAGTTTAGGGTCAAGATGTATGCCAAGATATTTTACAGAGGGTTCCCACGATATTTGACGTCCATTAACCGTTAGCCGACTGGAGGGAAGAAAGCAAGGTTTTCTTTTCCTGGTAAAAAAGATAGCTTGCATCTTCTCCATATTAAGCTTTATTTTCCACTTTGTGTAATACTGTTCTAATATTTTCACCGCATTTTTTAAATTTGTCTCAATGTTGAGACCGAATTTATGTGACAAAAAAATTGCAGTATCATCCGCATATATTGCAGCCTCACACTCCGGTAAATTTGGGAAGTCAGATGTATATATGTTGTACAAAATTGGTCCGAGAACAGAACCTTGCGGGACTCCGAAATGGAAACTAACACTATTCGAAACACTATTATTGACATACACTTTAAAGGAACGATTTGACAAGAAACTTTGGACAATTTTACATAGATATGGGGGAAAACTAAAATTGATCATTTTATAGATGAGACCATTATGCCACACTGAGTCAAACGCTTTCTCAATATCAAGTAGAATCATACCCGTTGAATTTCCTAGTCTTCTATGTCTTTTAATGTAGTTGCATATTCTTAGTACCTGATGAGATGTACCGTGATGGCGCCTAAACCCAAACTGCTCATTTTGAAATATTTTATTTTCTTCTATGAACAGCATCAATTTTTCCTTAAGGATTCTTTCGTAAAGTTTGCTTAATCCACTGAGTAAGCTTATTGGTCTATAACTCTCTGGGTTGTCAAGTGGTTTCCCAGCTTTAGGAATCGGCACTACTTTAGCTACTTTCCAGGAATCGGGAAAGTATTGCATTTTAAGGCATGCGTTTAAAACAAATGCCAGATATCTTATTCCTATCTTCGGCAATTCCTTAAGATAAACATTTCTTATATTGTCCATCCCTCCTGTTTTTTTGTTTTTAAATTTCTTAAAAAAAAGATGATGTCTTCTTCGGAAACAAACTCAGTAGGTGAGGTTACTGGATGGATGCCATTTAACATCTGGACAGCGTTGTTTACCTGCAAATTTGTATTTGTATCACCAAGGCCTTGAGAGACAATATGATTTTGCGAAAATTGCATGCTCAGCATATTAGCTTTGTCAATGTCGGTGAAACTTGTGGTGTTATTATGCTTAAGACAAGGAATTTGTTTGTTCTTGTTTTTTATAATTTTAACAATGTTCCAGAAAGGCTTTGAAGCTTTGTCTAAGGAATTGAGTTTTTTATTCCATTCTTTGTTGCGGTGGTGTTGAATAAGTTCAACGATTATTTGGTTGAGCTGTTTTACCTGGGATCTGAATAAGGGTAACCTGTATCGTTGCCAGTTCCTTCTGTGCGTGTTTCTTATTTTTATCAGTTCAATGATTCGATCTGGTAATTTAAAACGAAAATGTTTTTTAGCTACTTTCGGAACACTAACATCGACAGATTCCAATATGTGATCAGAAAGTTGTTGGACAATCACGTCAACACATTGTTTATTAGTTATTAAGTCCAGGTCTGCCTGGCAAGATTGCAATTTTCTTTTAAGCTCACCACGAAAAGTTTTCCAATTTGCATTTTTTATGTCAAGAAAATATTGCACCTTTCCCTCACCTGACAATAACAGACGACAAAAAACAGGATTATGATCAGAGCTAAGCTCATTCAAGGATATTGGTTGCGAAACATGAGTCGACCTATTTGTAATGAATAAATCAAGGACAGACGGACTACCACGGGAACTAGCAGGGACATATGTTGGATTATACGGAAACAAAACGGATACTGGCAATACAACAGAAAGATCGGACAGTACATTACCCCAGGAATTTGCTCTAGTACAACCCCAGTCTCTATGCCTACAGTTAAGATCTCCACCAATCAGAAAATCACTATTGGTATTAAACATTTTTCTCAAGTCAGTCTTAAATCTTTCTCTTTTTCCCGCAGTGGATCTACCTCCAGGAAAATAAACGCAATATATTTTAATTGTGTTTTGATTTTTTAATTTAATTTCGATCCCAACATTTTCCACATATTTAGTTTCCACTATTGGCAAAGGTGTATGTTGAATTGATCTTCTGACAAGAATTGCGACACCTCCGCCTCTTCTACCGGTTCTGTCAACACGATAGCATCTAAACTCCGAAGTGGAGATTTGAATTTCAGAAGTTAACCATGTTTCTGTTATTAACGCAATATCAATATTTTTATCATTCAATAGGTTTATCAATTCAAAGTGTTTATTTCGAACGCCTCTGGCATTCCACGTTATTATATTTATATAATTATCAGTAATATAGTTACTTAACATTGGAATAAAGAAACTTAGTAGCTAATTGTGCGACAACATTAAATTGATCTAATTTAGTTTTGCAAGATCCTAGTTTAGTTACCATTTCCATAACAAGCATATTTAATTCATCAACAGTGAATAACTCGCCGCTGATGCTTGCAGAAGAGACATCGTGAATGTTGTTGTTGGACGTTGTATTATTTATTGCCGGCCGCGGCAATTCGGCTGGTGAGGAATTGGAGAGTACCCATGTTCTTGGTGGAGAGCTACTTTCTTCACGAGTATTAGTACCAGCTGCAGCAGTGGTTTGCCTTTGTCTTGTCGGCAGAGCCGGAAAATCATTCATTGACAACAGAGAAATGTTTGGATTATTGTTGTTGCAATGTTTTAGCGGAGAGCGATTGGTTTTGCTTGCAATTCTCTCCCGCATTTCAAGGTATTTCTTTCTTGTTTCACACGCGTTGTCGGTGGATTTGTGAGTGCCGCTGCAATTTGCACATTTGATGGTGTTTGAGGTTTTGCAATCCTCACTTTTATGGGGGCCTGCGCAAATCGAGCAGTATGTTTTTATGTGGCAGTTTTTCTCACCATGACCGAACATCTGACAGTTTCTACACTGGGTCAGTCTGTTTTTTCGCTTACATTGAAAGCTCCAGCTTATTTGCGTATGAAAAATGGATCGCACATTTTTTTTTAGATCATTCATTTTCACTGATCCACTTTCGAAAAAAACTACATAGAATATGTCTGTATATTTTTCGTATTTTTTGGAGATCATTTTGATTTCTTTACATTTCAGGCCGAGATGAATTAGCTCGGTTTTTAGTTTACTGGTGTCTAGTGCACCTAAGCCGTACAATACAACTTTAAAAGCTTTTTCGCTTTTCATATCATGCGTGAAGAATTGACAGTTATCGCTTTTTAATTTTTCGATAGTAGAATTGTATGAGCTAATTGATTGGCACATAATTTTAATACCTATAGACATTTTTTTAACACAATAGTCAGATACACTAATGGCTTCCATTAAATTGTGCACATATTCACAGGGCTTTTGCAATAATTTGATGGGGGGAACAACTACTTTTTGAGGTTTAGGCAACACATGGTCGTCCATATTATCACTTTCGCTGTCACTGTCCGGCAAACATTGCAAGGGACTATAATAATTGAAATTATTTTTAGTTTGTTGGGCATGTTTAGCCATTTTGGGGAGGGATTTCAGTTTTTTTTCCAGGGACAACGGAGTGTCCTCGGTATTTGGCGATCTCGCGCGTTTATTAATTTTGGAATGCACAGAAAATCAAACAAATAATCGATTACTATGTACTGTATTGATGCGTGTCGCTGTAAAGCTGCGGCCGAACTGTTTTTAAAGTTTTATCGAAGTCAAAAATGGGGTTTTCGAGATATGAGCATCTTTTAAAATTAAGCGTTTCCAGTGAATCGAATTAAAAATTAAGAACGCAACAATTTTAATAATATAAATATTACTCTAAGTTTGTATTTTGGTCAAAATCGTTATTGCCGTTTTCAGAGAAATTAAGGAAAACTAGATTTAAAAAAATTGACTTTTTTCAAAAATCCATTTTACGATAATACCGAGAAAAACGGAGTTTGCCATTAAGTTGGAAATGACCATATTACCTTAGAAATTAAGTTTTGTAACAATCGTATGGACCGTTTTCGAGATATGACCGAATTTCAAAAGTACCGTTACTCGAATTTTTAGCCAAAAACTGGGTATTTAGTCATGGTAACCTTACTCACTTAAGCTTAAATATCAATTTTGGTTGAAATCGTTATAGCCGTTTTCGAGCAAATCAAACTGGTACGAACATTTTGTATGGGAAGTACCATTGATATTGAGGTCACCTTGCAAAATAAAAAAAATGCCCCGAGCCCTAGGCCCACAAATTCCAAATCCGAAGTTCTAACGAAATCCGGTCAGCCGTTTAGGCTGTAGGCCTGCGGGACAGACAGACGGACAGACCGGACAGAATTTTGCGGCCCACTTTTTTGAGTTCGTCTATCATCGTACCGTCAGAATTGATTAACATCTGGAGTTCGAAATTTTGTACGAAAACAATATCTTTCTCTTACTACGTAATGGAGAAAGTTAAAAATCATGCCACATATGAAATTTTCTTTTTCAACTTGAGATTACAAAAAAAAAAAAAATCAATAGCCCAATTGAAACAAGAACTAAAGCGTTAATAGAACTCAATAAGCCACTAAATTAATACATTTGTTTAATGGTTGTTTTTCTCGTTTTACTCAGGGTTTTTGTTGTATTCGTATTCGAACTTGAAAGTTGAAACGTAGTTTTCTCGAAACTAAGTTTTTGTCGTTTAGATCACTCCAATACTGAGGTGACGATATCATAATGATGTTGTTCGAAAAATAGGTGACACTTTCTGATAGAAATCTACCCGCAAGTCAATTGCATTATTGTGAAACCTATATAATTATATCTACCCTTTCATTGCCAGCTTACACGTCCTTGTTAGGACATTTCTGTCTCATTCAAAAAAATCCTATCCAAATTTATTAGCCCATGGCAAAAAAATACCTTTTCAGTCCTTTATTAAAAATGCTACATAAAGCTCTCTAAGGTCGGCTTTGTATAGATTATGAGAAAGTACCATTCAAACACAGACTGTCTACGACACATTACACGAAAAGAAAATACATTAAAAATACAAACACCGACTCACCACTTCAAATTAAATTTTACTCAGACGCGCTCAATAAAGTTGCGAAGAATATTCTAAAATAAGTAACACAGTTCAGCATTTTCGCTACTTCCGTCTTGTAATTTAACCGCGAAACCATTATCTCATGAATACTTTAAGGTACTTTCAAAAGGCACATCTACAATGCGTGTCCATCTTACATTAATTTAAGGGGGAAAAAAAAAATAACTTCAGGATGAGTAATTGTTTCTGAGTAAGGACACAAACAGATTTTATACGAGCGTCTGTTTTTGCATACTAATTTGACATGGCGACATTTTGTATAAAAGCATTTCAAACAAGGTTTATTTGCTTATGCCCCTCCCGAAACGACGAAACGATAAAACGATGACCTGCAACTACCAGTGGTAATGGAATAAAATTAATTTTATTTTAAAAGAAATTTCTTTCAAGGTTTCTGATTGATTTGGGGCAACGGTATTGGTATTTTTAGGTCTGAACGGAGAAATGGAAATGTCTTCAAGGTTTTTCTCTCTCTCCCTGAGAGGTGAAAGGTTTTATTCTTTTATTTCCACGAATTCCATCGGAATTGCCTCTTCAATTAAACTTTGTGTAGTATTTGCTACGAGTCTATTGATCGGCTTCTGCTTTTGGGCGAATTAAATCCGCAACCACGAATGTAGGCTTAAGGCTGGTGGAAGACTTTTGTTTTGTTGCTCGATTACGTTGTAAGAGAAAGATATTGTATTCGTGCAAAATTGCAACTCAATCAATTCTGACATTACGATGATAGAGGAACTCAAAAAAGTGAACTCTTGAAATTCTATCCGTCTGTCCGGAGGCCTACAGCCGAAACAGTTGCCGGATTTCAGTCAAACTTCGGATTTGGATTACAGTTCGGGACCGTTTTTTTTTTTTTTTTTGCAAGGCAAACTCAAACTGTTCCCATATAAAATGTTCGTACCAATTTGATTTGTTCGAAAACGGCTCTAACGATTTCAACCAAAACTGTCACTTGAACTTCAGTAGGTGAGTTTACCACGAGTGCATACTCAGTTTTTCGCTAAAAAGTCGAATAATGTTACTTTTCTCTCGAAAACGACCCATACGATTGTAACAACAATTCATTTCTATGGTAATATGGTCACTTCTGAATTAATAGCAAACTCAGTTTTTCTCTGTCTTATCGTACAATGAATTTTTGAAAAAAGTCCTTTTTAAAAAATTTAGTTTTCTTTAGTTTACCTAAAAACGGCACCAACGATTTTGGCCAAAATGCATACTTAGAGTAAAATTGATGTTTCCAAATGTTTCATTCTTGATTTGTATCACCGGAAACGTTCATTTCAAAAACTACTCATATCTCGAAAACCCCATTTTCGAATTCGATCAAACTTTAAAGACCAAGTAATGCTTACATCCCCGGCTTGCAGCTAAATAGTTAAGCAATAGTATTTTTTAAACTTAACATGGCAATATTTGGTAGGTATACTGAGAAAGTTTCATTCGACCCAGTCGTGAACTTTATTTTCTTTTATTACACTTCCCTCAATTAAGATGTTTTTTTTTTGCGTTTATGTATTCACAAACAGGAAATTTAAGAGAGAATTTTATTTTCAAAATTTGCGTGGGAATCGGGTAGGTGCGCGGGAGCTGACAGTCTAGCTGAGGGCCTTTTGTGGAGGTATCAAACACAATCAAAAAGAAGACACACAAATCTTGGTAATGGCCATTATATTGACTGAATTCGAAAGTCAATTTTAAACCATTAATGAGTATACGTTTTCGAAGAGTCGATTAAAGTGCAATCTATATTTGTCCAAGTTGTTTTCGATTAGAAGTTGTAAAGTGGCAAATCAAAGGGCGCATAAATCAGCTTTCATCTCTTCAATTGAACGAGAAAAGAACTCCAAAAAATAAATCGCTTGCTTAGAGAGCGGCAGGCAATGTTAAAAAGGCGACCAAGCTCATTCTTCTTTTCTTCTTAGTTTCCGGTTGCTGTTGGCAACACTTTAACTCCTCCTGGAGCATAGGGCGGCAACCAGATCCTTCCATCTCTCTCTATTCCTAGCACGATACCTCAGCTGTGCCCACGTCTGCAAGTTCTGGGACTGAGCTTCCTTCATGACAGTTGACCTCCATGTTCCTTTTGGTCTTCCAGGCCGTCTCGCACCTTGAGGATTCCATTCAAAGCACTGCTTTGCTATGTTGTCATCAGGCTTCCTCAGTATGTGGCCAATCCAGCGCCATTTTCTTTGCTTGATGTCAACATCCACTTTTGTTTGTAAAGTCCTCAGCCACAGATCATTGTTGGATATTGTTTGTGGCAATCGGATCTTTAGGATGTACCGCAGACAACGGTTGACAAAGCCCTGCAACCTACTCGAGATGTAAGAAGAGCATTTCCACGTTTCACAGGCATACATCAGCACAGACCAAGCTCATAGAGCAGCATAACTACAACCTATGGTTACCGAACCTAATATGTTTACGCCCTTAAGCTTCCAGGGCTTACAAACCTAAATTTTATTTTGGATTTGCTGCCTATTTTTGGCAGCCTTTGTCCTGCTGCAACCTTGGATATGACCCCCTCTATCACCTGGTGCTGTTCTTATTCTCATATTAGACTGAATACTTGCGGCTCACCTTGTTAACTTTAAAGGTCCACCTCAATGCCATTGCAATCAAAATTCCTAACAACGAATTGATTTTTAAAAGTAAAAATACTTTTGAAGGTATTGTTACATTCAGGCTGGGATTCGAAAAGATAAAACACTATTCTGTTCAACTTTTCTAATAAAATCACTTTATTTACACTTTCTACTCAATCACTTATTTAGTACCACGACAATATCACTTAAATCAATTCTTAAACGTTTCAATCCAATCGCTTTATTCACTGTATTACTTACACTTTACACTTATCTCACAACCGATTACTCTTTCGAACTTAACACAATCGCTGGTTAAAAATCAACTGTTCATCTCTGTTGTCAACGCGCCCCTTTTATATCCGCGCTGCCACCTATCAGCGAATATTCCAGAAGTAGATATATTCCAGATGTATATTCCATATCTTCTCTAGGTGGTTCTAGAATTAACTAACTTGACAGATTCCAGTCTCCAATTGGAAGTGGAACTTGGAGGGAAACCGAGTGCCCGATTCACCACAATTCCTAAGTGTCTGATTCACCACAGTATGTATTTTGCTTGTCCACAGCTTGCAGTTTATGTCCAATTGACTGTCAACTTGAATATACATGCATATGCCCTCTTTTTCGATAATATCGTCGGCTGCTTTATATGTACTGCTTTTTAGCTTGAAATGCACTTCCTATTTACAGTGTGATTATCATTTTTTTTTTTTTTGTTTCATCTTTTGCTGTCTGTTCAATATCCCCGCTGTCAACTATTCCGTGCAGTAGCTTCAATATTTTCCATTATTTTCAAAACTTCTTTGCGACAAAAATTTCTTACTGAAACAGAGTCCGAGATGGGGGCCATAGCGCGTGCCAAAGTATAAACAAATAAAATGTAATGTAATTATAATTACATTCGAATAAAATGTTCAAAACCCCAAACTTAGTTTGAAACATAATTATCCCACATCCTGCAAACTACTGAGCACAACTTCAGTCGAAAAAACCTCCGACCATGACTGTTCATTCATGTTTTTCCCCATTTCAATATCAATCAACTTTGCAGCCATGACAATGTGAGTTTTATCGCTGTTGACAACCGCCTGGGCGATGTCCTTGTCCCAATCCTTAGTTATTTTCTCACTTTAAAATTGCCAATCTAGGCAAAAGTTCTCTTGTGCAATTCAACAAACAGGAATTGGTGTATGTATGTAGCTTGGGAGTTCTACAACCCCATCAGGAACCGCACACAATCAGCAGAGAGTTGTGAAACAAATTTAGGTGTAACACAAAATAATTATCCCGGATACCCAAGAGCAATACAGGAAGTGTTTCTGTTTATATTTGCCTATCCTTTGAAATTGTACGCACATACACATACACACAGCCGATTGTACGCAGAGATTTCAGGAAAACTCCTTCAAGCTTCATCGAAATAGATATCAGGCTTTAAGCGTTGGTAACCTTCAAAAAGTCAGAAAGCGTTGTCTTCCCTCCGTTGGAGTTGATTAAAAATTCATTCCTGTTTGTTGATGTAATTAGGATTTGAGGGTGGTGGTAGTGGTGGTGGTGGCGGCGCAAGCAAAAAACAGTCCCCCTCCACTTCTGAGGAAGATGTTGATATAGTATCCACGACAAGTACTGCAAGTGGTGTATACAGAGTAAATATTGTAGGTTATATTCACAGACACGACCTCGATGTTGCTACTGTGGTACTGGCATTTATGCTGTGTTATCTTGTGAGCCGTGAAATGGGTGGTGAAATGATGCGCCTTCCTTAGCCAAGCGGATTGTTTCATCATTCGAATCGAAGCCTTTCTGCTTGACACGCAAGAAAGGGCACAGTATTGGCCTTGTGAAAGATGTTTTTGATATTTTTAGTAGGTAATTTTACATAGAGTTACTAAGTCGCGACTTTCGAGACACTTTTTTAGATTTTATTAGGGTAGAGTTGGGAGATATGGAACTCATTTTTATTTTTCGTTACAACTCAAAAATTAAAGAATATTTTAATTTAAAACATAAATATATTCACTCTTTGTTTAATTTGAAAACAACAAATAGGAACATAAATTTAATTCAATGCTTGAAACATACTAACATTTTTAAAAGAGGGTGATTTAACACACATAGCCATAGGTGGGTGATATAATACTTTAAGTTCTCTTGGAGATTTTATTAGGTATATAGATCTAACAGATGCGTATAACCTCAATACACACGATCGAACTACATGTTTCCGCATGAAATGATACAACTTTCATCTGACGAAATCTAACAGATCAATCATCGCTTGCAAAACATAAAAGTTCAGCGAAATAGATTACTAACCTCACCATTCTTTGGTCAAAATGAAGGGAGTCTTATCTCTCTTCGGAATTGTGAGATTCCTTAACTTTTTGACAGTCGAATATAGGCCTCTCCAAATTCTCTATTCTCTCTATTAAAAAAAATATATCTTCAGATGTATAGTCTTTCAGACTTGGTTCTTACCTCAGTCAGATTTAAAGTCGAAAAATACACAATTATAGTTCCTTTGACATAATGGTAATACCCATTTAACCCGCCGGCCGTGTCCGTTGCAGCAACGTATTCAACTGACAGATAAGTAGAATGGACGCCAATTTATAAAAGGATCAAAAGCAATGGATATGATAGATGCGACGGATAAAATAGGTTAAATCGTAATTTCCACTTTTCTGTCCGTTGAATCCGTTGACAGTTTACAGAAATTCAGAATTAGCTTTGTTTGATGTATTTGATGTATTGAGAGAATGACACAACTGTCAATCTGTCATGGTCAGCGTGACCGCCGAAAAATTGTGAAAGTCGCAAGAAAAATGGCCAATTTTTTTTTTTTTTTTTATATACTTCGCCCGGGAAAGGCGAACCTATAACGCTTCAACAGCGCCCCGAGATGCCTGCAGATGTATGTTTGTTCTGCACTTAAATTGCTGCAAATTGTAGTCTTCTGGAAATATATCCCCAGGAAGCGAGTTCCAAAGTTTGCCTGTCCTGTAACAGAAGGAATTTTTGAAAGTTGATGTCCTCGCGGTTGTCAAGTGTACTGTATGGTCATGAGCATTAGCAGCCCTGTCTTGTTGGGCGCCCAAAAGTTGCATTTCGAGGGATAATGTCTTTGAGTTCCTCAGAACATCTACCATGGAAGTACCTATTGAACGAGCATAGGTCAGCGACTTGTCTTCTGTGCACCAACGGTTGTAGATTCGATGTGAGTGTAGGGTCTCCAATGAGTCGAACTGCTCGTCTCTGTATGCTATCAAGCAGGTTAAGTGAATGTTTTGGGGCCGAGCTCCATATATGGGAACAATATTCCAAGCCTGGTCTAACCTGTGCTTTGTAGAGAAGGAGAAGTTGCTTGGGGCTAAAGTACCTCTTTGCTCTGAATAGGTAGGTCAACTTTGCGGACGCCGATCTTGCGATATAGGATATGTGGTCCTGCCATGTGATTCCTGAATTGACTGTGACTCCTAGAAGGTGCATTGAGTCCTTGTGATGGATTGGATGGTCATCCATTTGGATCTGAGGAACTGTTGAAGGATTTTTTTCTGGAAAATGTTGTGAGTTGTGTCTTGTTTGCATTAAATACAACCAAGTTGTCCTTTCCCCACTTCAAGATTTTGTCCAGATCATCATTTAGAGAATTAATTTGTTCACATCTCTGACTGTGTGATGTAGCCGAATTCACAGGCCCACTGTTCGAGATGGAGGATATAAGAGTGCTGTCATCTGCAAAGCTGTAGATATTATTATTTGTCGATCCAAGCAAATCGTTGATGTGGAGAAGAAATAGAGTTGGAGAAAGAATAGATCCTTGGGGCACTCCTGCATTTATAGCAAACGAATTGGATGATACACCATCTACAACAACTTGGATCGATCTTCCCAGAAGAAAATTTTGCATCCATCCGTAGAGTTGTTGAGGTAATCCGTAAGACGCTAACTTGCCTAATAGGGCTCCATGCCAGACTCGGTCAAATGCCTTTGATATGTCCAAGGCTACGGCTCTGGATTCGCCGTGTTGTTCAATTGATTGTGTCCATAAGTGCGTTACGTAGCTTAACAGGTCACCAGTGGAACGACGGCTCCGAAATCCGTATTGCCTGTCGCTTATTAATCGATGGCCTTCTAGATATTTGATTATTTTGACATTTATTGCCTTTTTCATTACTTTAGAGAGCATTGAAAGTAACGCTATTGGACGACAGTTTTGTGGCAGACATGATTGTATCCTCGGGATATTTGGTTCTCTAGCTGTGCAGAATCTAGGGTGGAATTCTTTGAAGACATGCTAGCGAAAAGATCTGCCTTTTCTTTAGGTGTTGTTGCTAGCGTGCCGTCTTCTTTTACTAGAGTTGGAAAATAAGAGCAACTAAAGTTATTACTGATTGCCTTTGCCATGGACCAGAATGAGCGTGAGCCTCTAGGACATCCAATCACTTTGTTAGTGACTCTTTCGCTGTAAGTTGTCTTCGCCGATTCAATAATTAGGTTGCATCTATTTCGAAGAATTGTAAATTCAGATCTTTTTAGTTCTGAAGGGTTTGACCGCCATTCACGGAAAGCCTTGTTTTTCGCTGCGGTAGCTCGCTTGCATTCTTTGTTAAACCACGGTTTATTTGAAACTAATTTTTTGATGCAATGTGGAATATAAAGTCCCATACCGAGTAAAATAATTTCGGTTACGGCTTCTGCGCACATATTGACATCAGTATCTCTAAAGCACATATCAGCCCATGACAACGAAGCGAAGAAATTACGCAGCTCGTCCCAGTTAGATTTACTATAATTCCAAATCGAACGATAACGATCCTTTTTCGCTCCTATTGGTATCGGTATAGAGAGGATAGCAGATATTAGAGCATGATCCGAATTCCCTAAGGGAGCAGACACTTTTATTTCATAATTATCTGGCTCTGTTGTGAGAAACAGATCGGGATCGGGAGTGTTTCCATAATTTGTTGGATTGTCTGGAATTCGCGTGGGCTCATCAACGAGCTGAGTGAAATTACAGCAAATGGCGAAGTCTTCAGCTTGTTTCCCTGCCACGTCCGTTCGGTTAGAATATCGTAGCCAATCCATGTTATGGGCATTGAAGTCACCAAGTATAATAACTTCAGCGGTTGGATGATGAATTTGTATCCAGTCTACCTTATCGGATAAATGACGAAATAATTTAGATGGTTCGTTATCGTTTGGTGAGCGGTACAGGCAGCAAACGAATTTGGTACAACTTTGTAGAAAGACTTTTAGCCATATTATGTCGAGATCTGTAGGTTCCATCACTTCTTCTCTTACACACGCCAGATCTTCTCGGGCAAACACACATAGTCCCCCCTTATATCGAAAACGAGGATGTAGTTCGTATTCTGGACATTGAAGATATGTGTAATCAGTTATTGAGTTTATTTGAGTCTCTGTTAAAACTAGCACGTCTGGCTTTTTTTCTTTTTTTCTTCTTGCAGATGTTAAGTCGTAATTTCCAAGAAAAATGGCCAATGAGAAAAAAGAGCCATTTCTGAAGCTATTCTGCACATTTAGTATTTCTCAAAAAAAGTGCCAAAATTGCAACCTTCGTCGCACAACGGTCACGCTGCTCATGGTCGTTGACTGAATTGAGAGAAAGCACATTCATTGGTGGAAACTTTGAAGCGCCGATAAGAGTTCATTTACCAGACATTTTGTCTGTGGAATAATTTTGAAAAAAAAAAACATTTTATCCAACAAATATTCGACAGATTGCAGTGGACTTATATGCCCAATGCACAATGTCGCGTTAACTTCAGGCATTCAAACCAGTGTTGTTTTATCGTGGGATTTATCCCTTTTTGTGGGAATTTCGATGTCCGAAAAGCCTATCGTGAGATAAAGGGAAAAAGCACCAAATCGTAGGATTTTGAGGAATCTAACAAAAAACATTAAAACTATAATTTTTTGCTGAAGTTTCATGAAAACACCTTCATTTCACCATGATTATCGACACATTGAATGTGCATAAAAGCTTCTCGTATAAATCGTCTTTTATCAAAATTTTCTAGAACCAAAAAATAATCGCTTCTTGGGATAAATAAAGGGAGAGTGCTAACAACACTGCTGAGTACACCTACTTTCTACTATAGCCGTTTTTATTTTTTAATTCAGAGCTGATAGCTGAACACTAAACTGAGCTCGAGCATTATGACTTATGAGCGTGTTCTGAACCAAGCGTGCTCAGGTCGTTCTGTAATCAGCTGCTTACTCAGCTTGGTCAGTCAATTTATTCTGAGCTAAAAAAGAAAAACGCCTTATCAAACGCGTTTGACAACTTAGAATTTTAAATTGTTCGATTTGAAGTCATAGAGTGTGCCGTTCATAGTTGGAGTGGCCCAGATCCGTTAATGTTACTCACACAAAAGTTTTAAGGAGCTATATGATGTTTTTTCAATGCAAAATAATTAATTCAGTGTGTAGAAAGGACGATTACAATTTGTTTGTTGTGGAGCAACTACTGATTTCTTTAGATTTTTTATAGAAAAAAAAAATAATCAAGGATCTTGTATCCTTATTATGGTTGATTTTAGCTTTGAGAAAATGTTATATATGATTTTCTTGTATTTTGGAGAATCGTTTTTTTATTCGTGCATAAAAATGACAGCTACAAGAAAAAAGCGAGCAGACGTGATTTTTCAGGCAAAAAAAAAACAAACTGAGCTTCTAGTCTGTCATACTCTACCACCCTCTCGACGCGTATTCGCTTCAAAGCAGCATATCATCTTACAAAATTGTTGCTCGCACGCTTTGGCATTTAAAGTTTCGATAAAACGTGTCAAAGCCAAGGTAGGAACAACATTGTAAATCGGAAAAAGTTGCTGCCTTATCAACTCTAGTTTGGCGACTTAGACCTACCTTTATGCGTTTAAGCCTGAATGGAACTAATTAGATCACCAAACTATTGGAATTTGGATTTGGAAGAAATTTCGATGACTCCCTTAAGGGATCTAAACCCGTTTCCTTTGAAAAGAGGTTTAAAAAAGACAAATCCAAATATTTGATCAAATTATTTCGCACTGATCATAGGTACGATCACAAGTCAACGACTAACTGAAAACTGATTATCCTCAAATGGCATCAATGGCTTATTGATTTTGCTCAGACCTTATAATCCTCATATGACGAACTTCGACTGCACCCCAGTTGTGCGCCCTAATATTTCCATTCTGATGGCATATCTCCTTCATAGTCATGCATCGTTTCACTCGCATCATACTGTACAGTACAATTCGCACACTCACCGTTTCTTTTTTTATCAGCTACGACGGAAAACGGAGTAGATCTACCCACTGCAAAGGCAATGGGCTGGATACATCCTAACATGAAGCATATTCACTTTCCTAGGCACAGATGAGCCATGAGCAAGGCACTTTGTACAGACATAAACTCGTACAAATAATAATGTTTATCCTTATACAACTCGGATCTCGGCTGTGTAAGGGAAGCGCCCGCACTAACGGCAGGTATCTGGATATGGGGATGTGCAAATTGTATCCCCAGCAAAATGAGCACTTTTCCAGTCAATTCACGGGGAAAATCACTGAAACGGAGCGACGGTACATTGTTTGTCATCATGTCGAAATCGTCCTCCTTGAAGCGTACTATTTGTTACGTTGTATCCTTGTTTTTGTGGTATTTATATACCCCGCCAGTTTACTTCGTCGGGCGGTGTTTTCATGTGCCTATACGAGTATAAAATGGAGTTAGGGCTGGGTATACGGTATACCCGTGGCCCTTTTCATTGAACTCATATCCTAATTAAAGGCAAAGGCAGATTTTTAATTTACCCATATGATAATTAAAAATGACGGTGCACTGAATGAGCTTCGTCGTACTTATTGTCATATACGTAACATATTTGCTGTTGAATTTGAGAGTGAGTGTGCGCTTGTGGGTGATTTGTCTGCGGATGGTTGAGAGGATGATTTCCGTTGCTAAATTTAATTCTGATAAGATGATTCACCTATGTGGATGCCGTTGAAGCGTGTACAATATTTCACCTGGATGTAGGTACGATGAGGTTGGGTTTATGGAGGTGCGCTTGTTAAAGATACCTGCCAAACGAACTGCTTTGTGCGTAAAGGACTGGCTGTAATAAAATGGGTACAGAAGGAAATAGATCACATTGTTCATGTCGCTTTAAACAGCTAAAGACATATGTCGAGTTCGAGTTATACGACTGAGATAGGTAATCGAATGGCTTCGAAGGGATGATTGTATTTGGGTGGAAAACTGTCATTCCTCATTCGAATGGGGAAGTTTATTTATACGGTATCTGTTATTTTAATGTATCAATGTGTGCATAGTTTATGTCGGTTGTTATATTGTAAAAGGTATGTTAAGACTTATGAACATGGAATTACTACTTTGGATTTACTATTTAAGACGTATACGGGGAGGTGTGGGAACGATTTTCCGAGCCCCGTCTGTCATAGGTATTCACATTTTGTTGGCGGCGTGGGTGAAACAACATGCTGGAAAATGTCACTGAAATTTGAACTCCTTATTTCCTATACATCGCCTGTCAATCACTTGCGCCCTTTTAGGTAGGCAATGTGCACGTTTCTTGAACAAAAAGCTTAAATGTAGCCAGGCATATAAAGGAACTGATTACATATTATCCGCAGAAGAAAACGTGCACTGATTTGACACAGATGGGATTTATATCTACGCAGATGAACTCAGGCACGAATGATACCTTCATTTCGGAGTAGGTCAACCCCTCGCAGTTTTGTGCGCTGGACGAAAAATGAGCTGGGATAGTAACAGAGAACAGCTATCGTCTTCATAAATTTGTATACAGTCGGACCCGCTTATTTGAAACTCGTTTAATTGAAAACTCCGCTTATATGAAAAATTAAATTTGTCCCCGTGCACTTTTTTTCAGTTATCCGAAGTCCGTTTAAATGAAAAACCCGGTTAATTGAAATTAAAGTAACGATTTTTTTCTCATTTCATTTAAACGGGTTCGACTGTACCACTCATCAATTTCATTCAATTTTGCTTTCAATTTTTCTTCATCAGCTTGTCTTTCTCATGTTGAATGGCCAAGTTTTCTCAAAGCTTGAGTCACAGCTTACCCGTGGGTCGCATTATTTTTGCGGAGAAGTACCTACGTTAGGGGGCATCCATTATTTGCATCTTTTACGATCGTATTTCTCTGATCCTTGGTCTGCATGTCTCTTATTCGAGTTATACGACGCAAGAGTTTGAATTTCTGTTCATTGGACTATGTCGTTTCCGTTATAGGTACGCAACTGAGGCATCTTCATCTATATATTTTGCCTCTTGTTAACCAAAGCTCTTAAAGTGATGTGTTTTTTTCCTTAGTGCGGTAGGTCAGTAGGTCGAATTGGGCGCTATGGTGAAGAATTATTTCTAGTGTTTTTATGATAGGGTTGAGTTGCATCCATCTGACTTGAATTGGCAGTAGGGCTTATCTGGCATTGGTTAGCACCGCTGCGAACTTTAAAGAAAATATTTTTGAGTAGAAGAAGAAGTCAGCTGAAGTCATACTCTGAGTATTTCACGTTTAAGGATTTCAATTCCATACATATAAATTCTCTGCATATGTTAACCTCATCAGCTCCATGGAGAATGTCGGTTAAATGCTGACCCAAATGTAAACGGCCCAGCCAATAGAATCCATTGCATCCATCGCGTCGGCGGATTCGTCAATATTGACGTATTGGACGGAACGAGCAGTCCCATAGAATCCGTCGCATACGGTGACAGGCAGTGTTGTAAGTACTCTATCATTATTTGTCCCACAAAACGTGGTAATTTTTCCCTTTCCACTGTACTCAAATTTCCTTTTAAAGAATCCCCTGGATAGGTATCTTTTTGTGAAAAAAATCTTTCTTTTAAAAGTAAAATTTATATTATACGGAAAAATAATCACATTAAATTAAATTTAGTATAAAAATAGCAGTTTTAACCCTCTACTGCATGCATTATGATTTAGTGGAGAAAAAACAAAAATTTATTTTTTTTGTTGTTTCTTTTTAAAAAATTAAAGGATATTTTAAAAAAAAAAAAATTTTTTTTTTTTTTGACTTTTTAAAAAAAAAACTTTTTCCATACAAAAATCGATTTAATAATGCAGTGAATGCATACAAAGCCATATATGGACATTGCAAAAAACGCACTGTACCATGAACTGCACAGGGATAATTGGAAAACAAATTCAAACATACTTACAAGTAAAAAGTTACAGAGTCTAATATTTAAAAAAAAATAATAATATTTCAGTATTATAGCCACCAACAACAGAAAATATTTATATATTTTTTTTTCACATTTCCTGACGATGCGCGCGTTGGAACTTAAAACTTGACAGCTGAAATTTGCTGGCGTTTGTAAAAAATAAGAAACAAAATTTACTCTACACATACACAAATGTTAAGAAAGTCACCCAATAACGGTATATTGCCCATAACTATTGAGTAGTTCTTGCAATCGACGCTAGAAAATTGAAATCCATATATGGCTCCGTATGCAGTAGAGGGTTAAATATTATTATTATTAAATTTATGTACTAGAAAATGTTTGTATTAAAAAATCTTGCTAAAAGGCGATTTAAGTCAGTTTTTTTATGTATATTTATGTGTTTATTATCATGGTAAAATGTAGGTACATATTTTGATGAAATTAAAAAAAAAAAACAAAAGTTTGAATGTTTTTTGCAGCGAAAGGCTTTTAAGACAAAGAAATTGCCGAAAAGAGGAAGAAATCCCACAATATAAGAGCACTGGTAACAGCCGATGACAGTTTCTCGTATGCTCTCACCATGCTATGCTCAAAAAGGCATCCTCTCACGCTGTGCCAACTGTCAACGGGTGCGGGAAAAGTAGAAGGTAAACCTATTTTATCCGTCGCATCCGGCACGTGCGCTGCTTATGGATCACCTATCACCTTCCATAAGCTAGTATGTATTCTATTAAACTTCCAGTTGAAAACGTTGTCGCAACGGACGCGACGGATGCTATGGGTTGAGCCCTTAAAGCTGAATTGCTTTCAATCAATTTTGTCTTCCTTATTCGATAAATGTGTTCCGATCAAAATGGTTAGCGGAAGAAGTCTTCATACAAAAAAGACTTATCTTTGGTTTACGTCTGAGGTATTGACTGCTATTAAAAAGCGTAACAAACAGTAAACGGAAGCAGCGACCTACTGATGATGTTGTTGAGGGATGCCTATAAAATGACACGAAATCTCGCAAACACGACCTTGCGCACGTCTAAAAAGAACTTCTATGCTTCAAAACTCAACACCTTCTTACCTGAAAAAAAGCTCTGCAGCAACCTACGCAAAATAGGTGTTTTCAATATAAAAAAAAACAGTTCTAAATGTCGAATTAAATTATTTTATCATTGGGAGCGAATCTCGTGAATGCGCCTTTGATTTCAATCAAGTCACAAGTCAAATTAATAATAGTTCAAAAAAGACTGGACGATTTCGATGTGGTCATGGAAAATGAAGTTGTAGAGTACTCTCTAGACGCAATTATGTCTCCATGGGAGAAGATGGTGTGCCTATAAGATTTTTTGTCAAATTCATTTTACCAATACCTACCTCACCGAAGTTATAAACTGGTGGATTATAAATACCGCTTTTCCGGATTCCTGAAAAGTTACTAGAGTCTTACCAATTGCCAAAAAATCAAACCCCACCTCTCCTACTGATTTCCGATCAAATAGCAGCACCCTACCTTGCTTTTCTAAGGTCTTTGGAACGTTATCATCAAAGCAGTTAGCGGAATACATTTTGCAACAAATATTGTTAAGTTCTCGACAGTGTGGTTTTGGAGCTAACCATAGTCAATTTAAAACAACATAACGGTGGTGTGCTTATTAGATTTTCAAATGTTTTTGATAAGATGAACCATAAATTAATTCTATTCTGCTTTGGAAAAAAATGTATTCGGACTCAGTGACAGAGCAGTTAAACTGATAAAAAGTTTTCTCTCTGATAGGCTGCAAAGGGTTGTCACTAATGCGAATCATTCTCTATTAAAAACGATCACACAGGGCGTACCACAGGGATCAATATTGGGACCGATCTTATTCTACACTTTTATAAATGGCCTTCCAAATGTTTGTAAACGTACATCAGTTCACTCATATGCTGATGATGTTCAACTTCATGCTGCAAAGTCGCTCCAAAATCTTGAACTTACAGCACATGTCGATGAAGATTTAGAGCGAAGTTCACAGATGGTCTGTAGAGAATGGAATATAACTAAATCAAAAAAAGTCGCAAGTTATCCCTATATGTTACAAAAAGTTCAACCTATAGTCTAAATGATTGGGTAAATGATAATATTGGGGGAGGGGGGTTTTATTAGTTTTAAAATCGTATGCACTTAAACGACATATCTAGTCTTACATTATTTTTTGTACACACACATTTTCAAAGAAGAAGACGTCTTTATATTTTTTAGATCAATCACCTTATCTACATCCACATTAAGACAAATCTGCAGGCTGTCTCGCGTATAGCCATTATTTCAGCCTGAAAGTTGCTATTGTGATCTGGGAGACGAAGGGAAATATTCAACTCGGGTGATTGAGAGAAGACTCCCTCTCCCGTGCCTTCCGTCATTTTGGATCCAATATAGGAATTTAACAGATTTATCATAGCAAGTGGCCGTGGCGCAGTGATAGAGTGTTCGCTTGTTGAGTGGGAGGTTACGTGTTCAAATCCGAGCCAGTACCACGAAACATTTTTCACAAATAAAAACTGCGAATAAGTTTAAGTGAATTATAAGCGAACACAAATATCAACAATTCTCCCCTAGCTATTAGGACGCCACTCGTGGAGAATATCCACTGCGCCACAAACTCTTTCCTATCCCTCTTTCTCTTCCTAAAAAAAAAAAAACTTGAATGCCGCACTGTGCCCCGCATTATAAGGGTATTCATAACCCCTTAAGCGCGAGTAAAATTATAAAAAAAAAGTGAGCTCAATCTTGCATTTTTATAGTTGAAAAGGTTCTTTCAACACTAGGTGTGGTCACTGCAAGAAGTAAGTGCGTAAGCAAGAAGTTTATACCTCTACACTTCTACGTCTTGTCACATATATCAAGCAATTTCAAAACTTCGATAGACGGATCAGTAGACGATATTTTGTTCGCACCAAAGAATGTACTCAGCTTTCACAGTTGACAACTAAATTGCATTATCAATGTTACATGTTAGCTTTTACATTTCGTTCACTCGCTCAACTGCAGCAACACCTGGGAGAAGAGCTTGAAACGATGGTAGAACTTCTTCGTTGACTATGAATCTGTCAGTAAGATTTTGTATTAACGAATCTATGCAAGGAATCAGTATAGACGCTCTAAAAATAGGCTTTAGTAGAAGAGGTCTCTAGATTGATAGGTACGCGTTATTGTTGGAATGAAGTTCTTGGCGCTCTTAATTCAACTTCAGATAAATCTTCGGCAAGTTGGGTTGCGGATTGAAAAGCCTCTCTGAAATAATCGTCAGCATTTTCTCTGATATTCTTAAGAGGGTTCAGAACTTCATTTGTGCGGTCGATTGCAGAAACGAAATCTAAGAATTTGTTCTATATTAAAACCGACAAGGGCAGCGTTAAACTGAATAGTTTTTCGCATACAACGAGGCTTACTAGGAGATCACTTTTTGATGTGTAAACATCTAAGCGCGCGTTGTTGGAATCTGGTGGAATAATTCCACACATTTAACTTGCGAGGACGGAAATGCGTCATTGTGTTTTATCATTGCATACATTTTATCATTGCATACGTTTTTATCATTGCATACATTTATGAGCTGGAGCATATTAATTTCAGCTTTTTGTTGATGTGAAATAAAATTTCTCCATTTCGTCCTTGCACCGTACTCAGAAGAAATTTCAAGAATTCTGCAGGGAGATTATCATCTTTTGCCAATGATCATAAGCGGAGACTTCAATATCAATTTTGCAACTCCAGAAGCTCAACCATTTATTGATTTTATGCAAGATAAATTTAATCTTGAAATGAACTCCAACCGGAAAATTTCAAACACCAGATTTGGGACAACCATCGATGCTGTCTTCCAGCGTAATATAGATAGATTACAGTCTCGAATGTACATATCTTACTTCAGCTACCACAACGAATAAATTATTGTTATTTCATAATATATCAAGAATACGGTTATTACAATTCCCTCTTTTCTCAATGACGTGTATCAAGCCACACACATTAGATTAGATTAGATTAGATTGTGAGGCGGGAGAGCTTTCAATGAGCTCTGGCACTGCGGCTTCTTAGAGGAGCCTATTGTGCCTTCCCTGATAAATTCCTAGAGCCATATTTTCACCCCAGAGGCCGTCAGGAAGACCAGGATCTTCTCTGGATGTACATTAGCAAGAGATGCTAAATCAATGATTTCATCACCAAGGACTTTTTTCCTGAGACGACAAAGGGCCGGACATTCTGTGATTATGTGAAGAGAGGACTCATCACTCTCGAGACAAAGTCTACAGATGGGATCCGGTGAGACGCCAATGTTGTGGAGATGTTTTTTCACTCGACTGTGGCCACTGATTATTCCTGTTAGTATTCTCAGGTTGTTTTTGTCCAGATTGATCAAGAATAGTGATTTTCTGGAGGAGAATTTGGGGAAAAATGTTCTGGTGCAATTCTGCCCAGCTGTGTTTTTCCAGATCTCGTTAGACTCTATACGAGATTGGTTCTTGATGTAGTTCCTGAAATGGCTTTTGCTGACTCCGCAGAAGGGTTCAGGTCCGATGAGTGGAGTGGTTGCTCCGACTTTAGCCAGTGAGTCAGCCGATTCGTTACCCTCAAATCCTCTATGGGCTGGAATCCAGTGGAGGATGACTAGGTTTTTCTTAGAAAGTTCATAGATGTTTGAGAATGTTTCTAATACAAGTTTGGATTTGATGACAGATGAGTCGAGAGCTTTAAGAGCTGCTTGGCTATCTGAAAATATAAATATGGTTTTTCCACGTGTGTTAGAACTAAGATTTATTCTAGCGCAATGGTTGATTGCAAGGACTTCAGCCTGGAATATGGATAAGTTTTTCCCAAGGCTGACTGACAAGTTCACCTGGTTTGACTCACCGTGAATTCCAGAGCCAGTCCCTGATTCCATCTTAGACCCGTCTGTGTACCAGATGATGTCGAGTTGAGATGGGTTAGGTTTGTATTTCTCCCATTCTTCCCTTGGGGGGATGATTGTGGAGAAGTTTTTATGGAAGACATATTCCGGTAGCATGTCATCAAGAGGCATGCTGAATGAGCTTGAAGGCTCAATGGTGTCGAATAAGGACAGATGACCTCCTTGATTGGTATAGGGGTCAAAGTTGTTCGAATGGAACAGGCGGTGAGCTCCCAGTCTGGCTTCCATTTGAATATAAGTTTGAAGAGGTGTTAGACCAAGGATGACATTAAGTGCCATAGTCGGTGTGGAGCGTAAGCAGCCCGTCATACAGTTTCCAGCTATACGTTGGACTCGTTCTAGCTTTTTGACTGTGGTGACTTCGTTAGTCTTCGTCCACCAGACCACGGCGGCATAGGTAACCGCTGGTCTTACGACGAGCGTATAGAGCCAGTAAAGCATCCGAGGCCTAAGACCCCAGTTTTTACCGCAGACACGACGACAGATCCATAGAGATCTGGTGGCTCTGTTTACGGTACGTTCAATCTGCTGGTTCCATGATAGTTTACTGTCAAGGATAATTCCCAGATATTTGGCTTCTCGAGAGAATTCAATGGTTTCGCCAAACAAGGTAGGGCGAATCAGGAGATCAAGTTTCCTCCGTCTAGTAAAGGGGACTATAGTTGTCTTCTTTGGATTAACAGAAAGACCTTCTTTATTACACCATCTCTGAACAACAGATAAAGCGTATTGCAGTATTTCTGAGACCGTGCTTTCGAATTTACCACTGACGACGATTGCAACGTCGTCGGCATATCCTACGGCATAGATCCCTTGATTTGTCAGGGACGGAAGTAAATCGTCAATGACAAGGGACCATAAGAGGGGCGAGAGTACACCCCCCTGAGGACACCCTCTGGTTGTGAGTGCCGAGATTTCCACATCATCGATGCGGGACTGAATTATTCTGCTATTCAGCATTGACATTATCCATCTTCCAATAATGGGAGATAGATTCCTATTGTTGAGAGTCCTGTGGGTGGACTCATAGGACGTGTAATTAAAAGCTCCTTCAATATCAAGGAAAGCGACAAGACAGATTTCCTTACAATTAATGGAGGATTCAATTTTTGTTACTAAGTCATTGAGTGCTGACTCGGTTGATTTACCTGGTTGATAGGCATGCTGAGACTTACTGAGCGGAAAATGTTTTAGCGCTGCATCCCTTATGTGTCTATCAATGAGTTTTTCCATGCTTTTAAGAATAAAAGACATGAGACTGATGGGGCGAAAGGATTTCGGGCTTGAATCCAAATTCCTCCCTGCTTTAGGTAAGTATATGACTGTTACTTTCCGCCAGGCTTCCGGTATGTGACCGTAGGCTAGACTGCAGCTGAACAGTTTGGTGAGTATGGGTACCAGTACATCAATTCCTTGCTGCAAAAGTGCAGGAAATATGCCGTCTTCACCTGCTGCTTTATAAGGCTTCAGGGAGTTTATGGCCCATTTAATGGCGTTCTGGTTGCAGATTTGTTTCGCAATTTTCCAGTCCCCTCTCGTCGGCAGACAAATCCGCTCGAGTTGGGGGGATAGGTTTGTTGCGAGAGGATCAATAATAGTTGAACCGGTAAAATGAGTTTTAAGTAAGAGTTGAAGTGTCTCTTTCTTATTTTGTGTCTGACGACCGTTCTCATCGGCCAGTGTGCCTAGAGAGATAGTCCTATCAGAGGCAAGAACTTTATGGAGACGGCAGCTGGAAGGAATATCAGAAATATCTCCACAGAACCGTCTAAATGATTCTTTTTTGGCCTTTTTAATTTCTTTGTTGTAGTTGGTTAGAGCACTGGAGTAGGTTTGCCAGTCATCATTGCTTTTTGCTTTATTGAATAGTTTCCTTACTCTAGATCTTAGTTTTTCGAGATCTTTGCTCCACCAGATGGTTTCCCTTTTGTACTTTTTAGTCTTTAAGGGACAGTTTTCCTCGAATGCAGATATTATAGAAGATCTTACCAATTCGGCAGAGTGCTCTAGTTTATCTTTAGTATCAATTCGGGATATTTTATCGTTTAGAGTATGACTTAGGTGCTCTTTATAAGAGGTCCAGTCTGTGTTTCTCTTAGGACGGTATGACGCAATTTTAGAATTGGGTTCGTTAATTTCGAACCTGATATGTCGGTGGTCTGAACACGACGGTTCGGTAGACACATACCAGTTGGAAATTAGGTCGTTAGATGACGATGTAGCTATAGTGATGTCTAAAACTTCTCTTCTAACTACGTTAATGAAGGTTGGTTCCCTCCCGATATTGCATATATGTAAATTGTTGCACGTTATAAAGTCAATTAAGGACTCACCTCTTTTGTTGATGTCCGAGCTCCCCCAAATTGTGTGATGTGCATTTGCGTCGCAACCGAGAACAATATCTGTCTTGGTGCGTTGCGCATGCTGAAGGAGATTCTCTACCTCAACTGGGGGGCATGCAGATGTGTCACCAGGGAAGTAAGCTGATGCTATAATTATCTCTCTGGTGTTGTTTATCTTCACGATGGCAGCTGTGAGGTCACTGGAAATGAACTCTGTCAATGGGAAGAAATTCATGTTATTATCGAAAATAATACAAGTTCTAGGTCTACTGGATGAAGTGGAATAAATAATTCTACCTGTAGGTGTTGAGAGTCCTAGAATTTTACCTTCTGTGCTAGTCCATGGTTCCTGCACAAGGGCAACGTTTAGACCGTATGAGTTCATGGTCTTGGTTAAGACTGCCGAGGCTGCCTTAGCGTGGTGAAGGTTGATTTGAACAACCTTCATGTTTTAAAGGGGTTAGGGGGGACCTTTCTATGTGAGTCCCCTCTTTTTCCGCCGTCTCGAATTTGTATGGGCCGGCTTTTTCCTGGAGGTCTTCGCACAGGGCCAGACAATAGCTGTCTGGAACCTGGTTGGGCTGGTTCGCAGCTAGACCTGGCAGTGGTAGAGGACGAAGGATTGTCCCTTTTGTCCCGCTGTGGTAGTTTGATTGTTCTGGCAGTTGTGGGAGCGGGCTTAACCGTTTCCTCAGCTGCCTGAGTAGCGTTGTTAGAGGTGCTAGCGGCAGAGCTGGCGGGAAGCGACTGAACAGCCTCCTTGGGCGCCTGCTCGCTTCTTATAGGCTCTCTCTCGTTGGTTGATGTCCGAGAGTAAGGATTCTTCTTAATCCTGAACTGAACCCGGTTCATATTAAAGAACGGTTGATAGTTCAGGTCCTTAAGAAGTTTTACCGAACACTCATCCATCGAGATGGTCAGGGCGAGACCTTGGGCGTTGGCAACCTTCCTAAGAACTTTCCAGTCTTTGGTGGGAAGAGCTCTGTTTTGCAGCCTTAGAGTCCGCAAAATTTCGTCCGCGGAGCGGGAGGTTCCAGGGAAGTACGCTGTTGTCACACATGGTTTAGGGAGGTCATTTCCTTCCACTAACCGTAGCTTCGCGTTCTCCCAAGGTGGGATTATGTTGATGATGCTGGCTAACCAATCCCTGGTGCCAGTGTCCGCGCAATTGACCGTCAGCCACCCTGGCTTGTACGAGCAGCCCGCACGCACGGTGTTTACACATATTTTGTTAACCGCTGCCAAAAGTGTTATGCTTCCGAAAACATCGCCCACCTTCTGCTCATTATATTTCTCCAAGACTTGTTGAGATGCATTTGAAGAGCTCTACAAAGCAAATAATACTGTCATACCTTTCAATGAATCTTGTTTCACAAAGACGTATAGAAGTCGAGCTTTACGGTTAGTTGGTGCGTGTTTTTAATGACATTTTTGAAAGTTATATTTGCATTTGAATGGTTGTGGAAGAAATTAGCTATTTCACCAGTTGCAAATTGCAGGAGTTGACATGACATTAGACAGAGCCAGCTTCAAGCAATGGCTTGCACAGTGTACAATGTACATACCTAGCGTTTGTGGATACTGCTGCCTAATCCTGCACTGTACTCGACTTAAGTGACCGGCCTTTTTTGAGGCTCCATCATATCCTTGGAAGATACAATTCTTCATATCAAGATGTAGTTCTTCACATCGCTGTAGTGTGTTTTTGGTCAGGTTTTCAGGAGTTTGGTCATCAACAGGAACAAATCCTACGAAATCTTCCCGAAATACAACTTTTGGGATCTGTTAAAGAGTCAACATATCGGAGGCATATCGAAGGTTGGTCATGGTCAGTGCCAGAGTAACATCTGGTTACGTGCCTGTTAGCAAACCTGACCCCTATAACTTTTCTGAACAAAATTGACATATGAACTACTTGACTTGATACTTGACACTCCAACCAACGTTTTCCTCGTTGCGTTATCTCATATAGACGCATTTGCCTATGCCTACAGATATATTTATTGTTTAAAGTGTAATCGAAAAACTTTTCAAGCCAATAAGCTGCATTCCCAATTATATTTAATTAATAAACTACAAGAACCTAAATATTTGAAATACGACTTCGAATCAAATATTCTATATTTAAAGGAAAAGATTCAAGTTGGGCGTCCCCATTTCACAGGATCACACTGCAGATGTGTGTATAATATGCACATAATGTTTCCAATTGCATCTCTGCCCATTGAAATCGGTGAACCAATTAAACTGTCTTCATTCACATCTGTCCAGACACACAGAGCAGAGCACAGAGGTAGACACAGCAACATGACCTCCTCTGAAACTAGAACCACTGGCTGGCCGTATGACCCGCTCAATCATCATCACCATACACAATCGATCCATAACCAATATCTGTCCAGAAAATCAAATGCAATTCTAGGCTATGTTAAAGATTCCAGTATCCACAGTCCACACCCACCACACCCATCAATCCAATCTCTCAATTTTCATATTATAACTAAATGTTTGCCTTTCATCTGATCAAAGGTGACCGTTGATGCGATTGGGTGGGTGCAACCCAGAACGCTCCAGAAAAGATGGTGACGGTTTTGAGGTTATTTGCCCAATCGGTGCGGTTTGTTCAAGGTCTGGCCACCGCAAAACGGGACAAGTTCTATATCGGAGTTCGGAGTTGAACTACATATTAGACTTTGCAAGGAGCACTCCTGTAACAGTTCATATCGGAGTTTTGTTTGGGTCAATTGCGTTGTAGTCGGGAAATTACATTTACCGTCAACAAGAACTGGTAGCTGTATTTCGTTTTAGTTGCTCGTATTTATCTGACTTTTTTCTCTCAAGCAATCTCTTCGATTGATAGCTACATGCTACATACGATACGAGTCTATATATGTACACCATGATACACATGCACAAGAAAACGATGGGTAAATTGAATTTGTCATGTTCAGCGAGAGAGCGAGAACAATCTTTAGATTGTATTTTGAGGTTTTCATTTCTCTTGCTGTCGCCTGTCGCTTGATGTTTGCAGATTGCAGATGGATTTGTGGTGGAGACGGAACGGAGATAGACTCGTACAAAAGTTGTCATCGTTGTCGCCAGATTTACAACAAACCGGCAACAGTGCTTGAAGGATGCATCCACCGAAGTAAATTATACTTCGTTTTTATTATTATTTTTGTCTGCCAGCCAAGAAGGACGACTGTGTGCAGAGGTAGTACAGCAGCTAGCTATACTCCGTAAAAGGGGGTTTCATGTGTAATGTTTTTTTTTTATTGTATCACAAGTAAGTACTTATGTGTAGGTATTTGTGTTTTTTTTTTTATGGAGTAAACAGTTTCGTCAGTTTTATTAGACACAAACTGAGGGAGGAAATTTATGTGCGAGTATTGTTGTTGTTGCTTTTAGTGGTAATTGTCGGTTAAAAATTAATTTTAAAATGTTACAGCAGTTGAAATTGACTTAACGGCGTTCAGCAGTTTGTGTTTTATGAAGGGGATTTCAGTGTTACAGTGGGTGTGGGAAATTTATGATGTTTATTATGTGAAAATCATTTGCAGACAGACATTTTATGACGCACATGTGGAATTAATAACTCATAGGCGTCATGGATAATGAATTGAGGCACAATTGGTATGGGATTTCGCACGACTTTGATCATGTGTATACCTATTTTAGTGAGTTTTGCTTTGCATTATTCAAGCTCACAAATCGATCCATTAGACGGACAAAAGTACGCCTGTGATTTTAAAATGGTTGGACCGCAAGCCCAAGTCTAGCTTCTCACAAGGCTTTTGCTAGAGTTTTTTTTTTATACTAGCTAGATGGATAAGATTTAGATTTAAGATTTTATTAATTTAAAAAATATTTCAACAATAATAAGTTAATTAACATAAAATCATTTGACATGGCTTTGGCGTCTACCGGGTTGACGAAACATACACATACTTTACTTTACTTTAGGTGGCGCTACAGTCCGGGGTGGACCTGGGCCTCAACCAATACGCCTCTCCAGTTAGCGCGATCTTTGGCTAACTGCCTCCAGTTGCGCACTCCAAGTTGGTTGAGGTCCCCTTCCACTTGCGCGCGCCACCTAAGGCGAGGTCTTCCTCTACTGCGTTGTCCCTCCGGGTTAGAATCGAAGACTCTTCGGGCCGGAGCGTTGGTGTCCATTCGCTCTACATGTCCCAGCCATCTTAGACGACTGATGCGTACTTTTCTGACTAGGTCGATGTCGCTGTACAGCTCGTAGAGTTCGCTGTTAAATCTTCTCCTCCAAAGCCCGTCAACGCAAACGGGACCAAAAATCACTCGAAGAATTTTGCGTTCGAAACGACCAAGGAGATCTTCATCCGCCTTTGATAGCGCCCATGCTTCTGCACCATAAAGCAGGACTGGGATGATGAGGGTCTTATACAGAGTTTCCTTAGTATTTCTCGACAAGGCCTTAGGCCAAAGAAACAGCGGTTGGCAAGTGTGATTCTTCGTTTGATTTCTGATGTGATGTCGTTATCAGAGTTTATAGCGGAGCCGAGGTAGACAAAGTCCCTAACTACCTCAAAGTTATAGCTGTCTATCGTGACGTTCTGCCCGATTCGTCGATGTCGTGTGTCCCTTCTTGTTGACAGCATATATTTTGTTTTACCCTCATTCACCACTAAACCCATTTTTAACGCTTCTGTACTAATACTAGCAAACGCTCCAGTAACAGCTCGCTGTATTCTGCCAACAATGTCAATGTCGTCAGCGTATGCAAGCAGTTGCACAGACTTTTGGAAAATTGTGCCTCTGGTGTTGGCTTGTGAGTTTCGCACAATCTTCTCAAGGATGATATTGAAGAAGTCACATGACAGCGCGTCACCTTGACTAAATCCTTCTTTGACATCAAAGGTCTCGGTGAGATTGTTTCCGACCTTTACGGTGCAGCGAGCGTTCTCCATCGTCATTCTGCACAATCTGACAAGTTTGGCAGGGATGCCAAAACTAGACATGGCTCTGTATAGCTCGTCTCTATAAATGCTGTCATATGCGGCCTTAAAATCGATAAAAAGATGGTGAGTATCGATCTGGTATTCTTGGGTTTTCTCCAAGATCTGCCTTAGTGTGAATATTTGATCGGTCGTGGACTTACCGGGCCTAAAACCGCACTGATAGGGACCTTTCAGATCGTTGACGAAAGGTTTCAGGCGTTCACACAGTACAGCAGACATGATCTTATACGCAGTGTTGAGGAGACTGATGCCTCTATAGTTGGCGCAGTTTAGAGTATCTCCTTTCTTGTGGATCGGGCAAACGATGCTGAGGTTCCATTCATCAGGCATACTTTCCTCCAACCAAATTTTGGAGACGAGTTGGTGTATGCATTCTACCAATTCATCTCCGGCTGCCTTGAAGAGCTCGGCAGGTAAGCCGTCTGGTCCAGCAGCCTTGTTGGACTTCAGCTTAGATATTGCTATCCTCACTTCATTTTGGTCAGGTGGACGGAAATCTTGGCTTTCATCGTCCAGGTTGAATGGCTCGTTCTGCCTGACAGCGGAATTTGTGTCGTCTTCGCCGTTAAGCAGTCTGCAGAAATGGTTTTTCCATGTCCTCAGTACCGACTGTGACTCTACTACAAGGTTTCCTTGTTCGTCTCTACAGGTCTCCGTTCGGGTCTTGTTGGCAAGACACGTTCTTTTTACCTTTTGGTAAAACTTCCGAACATTGTTCCTGGAGTAGCACCTCTCTATATCCTCGATTGCGCGCTTCTCATGCTCTCTCTTTTTTCTCCGGAGAAGCCGATGTTCTTCCCTCCTTTTTTGCTCGTAGAGCTGCTCTCGTCCTTCTATGCAGCGACGCTTCGTAGGCATTTTGTTTTGCTGCATGTGCTTGCCGGCACTCTTCGTCAAACCAGGGGTTTCGGGGGGGTGGACTGGTGAAACCGAGCACATCAGTTGCGGCGTTTTTGATGGCTTCTTGGCATCGGCGCCACTGGTCTTCGGCACTTGATGCTGGCAGCATAGGACTTCTCGAGAGGTTGAGGGATACGCGATCGGCAAAGGTTCTGGCGGTTTGTTGCGTTTGTAGTCGTCCAACGTTAAATCTCCTCACAGTATTTTCTCGTTGTTGTGGCGTCTTGGATATCCGCATCCGTACCTTGGCTACAACAAGGTAGTGATCCGAGTCTATGTTGGCCGCTCGGAAAGTTCGGACATCTAGAATACTGGAGGAGTGCCTTGCGTCGATCGCAACGTGATCAATTTGGTTGACGGTTTGATGATCAGGTGACCGCCATGTTCCTTTGTGTATATTGAGGTGAGGAAACCGTGAGCTAGCTATGGTAACATTACGTCCCGCAGCAAAATCAATCAGCCTAAGTCCGTTTCCAGACGTGGTGTCGTGTAGGCTGTGTTTTCCGATTGTGCTACCAAAGATGTCCTCCTTTCCTATTTTGGCGTTAAAATCACCCAAGACGATTTTAACGTCATGCTTAGGACATTGCTCATATGTTTTGTCGAGGAGCTCGTAGAAACACTCTTTGGTAGCATCGTCTTTATCTTCTGTGGGGGCGTGAGCGCATATCAGGCTGATGTTGGCGAATTTAGCCTTGATGCGGATAGTTGTAAGGCGTTCACTAACGTGTCGAAAGCTCAAGACTTCTTGCCTAAGTCTGCCGCTTACAACAAATCCGCATCCAAATAGACGCTGCTTTTGTTCTCTGTAGCAGTCACCGTAGTAAATATCACAGTTTTTCATCCTCCTTTTGCCCGGCCCATCCCACCGCACTTCCTGGATGGCGGTGATACCTGCTTTGTAGCAGTCTAGGGCCTCCGCTAGTTGTTCGGCTGCACGCGGTCTGTTCAGAGTTCGAACATTCCACGTGCAGATCCGAACGTCATTGTCCTTTTTTCGTTTTGCAGGGTCGTCAACAGTGAATCCGTCCTTATCCGAGGCTTTTGGTTGCTTCGCAACAATTCTTTTTTTTTTTTTTTCCGTGGTAGGGTCGTTAACCCCACGCACAACCCCCAACCTGGAGGACCAGGCCCTTTCTGTAACCCCTTGGGCAAAAGGAGCCGGAATATTCCGGAGTCAGTAACCCGCTGCGGGGATGTGAGAGCTGCCGTTGACCCATTAAGGGCTCTTCCGCCACCATCTCTATTTCAACACCCTGACTAGTGCTGAAAAATCCTCAATGACCTCAGCTCCAAATACGTCAAAGTAGCTCATTGAGGTATCTGCCATGTTGACTGTTGACGCCACCGTTGATTCAACCATGTGAATTCATCCGCCGTACGTCCTCTTTCTGAGGGGCTCATGTAAGACCTCTGAGACTCGATCAGGCAGTCATTCCGACAGAGCATTATAGTGTTGCTATTTTCTTCGTGTTCAACACTCGCGCTTATAAGTTTAGCAAGTCATGCCCGGAAGGACAAGACCAGTACCCGGTGGCTACCACGCGGAGGTAAAATAAGCACAATTGATGTGTATGAACAGTTACAACGACTGGGCATCGCCAAGTTGACGCCAATCAGTGCCTACCCTATTCATACAGCACCCAACCACCATACACATACACTATGTAAGAAATATTGAATATGGCTAAATGCTATCATTTTTAACATTTCCCCTATATTGTAGAGCAGCTTCGCAATACTTTTTAAGTATCGACTCGTTTATCTGACTTAGGACTTCTATGACTTGATTCTTCGATAACACCTCGCTTCCACGAATAGACCTCCTTGTTTATCGCAGTATTGGACACTTGCCAACAAAATGGAATATGTCCTCCCTTTCTTCCCGATTGCACATACTACATATTGACGGTAATTCATCCCTGTGAGGATGTTTAATTTGTTTAATTAGTTTAATTTCAGGAGGTCTCCACGTAGCTTCAATATTGCTGCTACGACATCAGTGGTGTACTCATCACGAAAGTAGTTTTCCTCCTGCAGGTTATGACACAATTGGCATTCATTGATCTGTGAAGTGAGCCTGTTGCTTTATTCATGAATTCTTCTCTGATCTCTTCGTCCACCTGGGCAATAAACTGGTACAACTGACAGGGCTCACAAGTGGTTGATGAATCCTCCAGACATAGCTCTATACCAAAAGTATAAGATAGTTCCAACAAATCTCTAAACCATCCATACAATTTTTTTCGACAGTACACGCCATTGCTTTTTCTATTAATCGGTAATCAGGCATGATGCACACTTGGACAATGTAATCCACCTTTTTGTCGCTTAAGCGTTTTTATAAAGAGTTCGGCGTTTTCGATGGTAGGTGAAAAATGTTCTCTCTAGGTAATACCTCAGTAGCTTCTCCACCGTAACATACCTCTTGCCACCCCAAACTTGTGATGCGTACAAGAGGATAGATTCCGACACAGCTTCGGGAACTTTGAACTTGCTACGATACAAATTTGTTGCTGCAGCATTTTCTCCAAGTCACGTTAGTAGCAGTTTTTGACTTGGGCAATTTTTCGTTGAGATGTCTCTCCATATTAATACTTCTTGTGAAATAGACTCCTAGATATTTGTAGTTCTCGAGGACTTGGATAAGCTCACCGTTAAACTTCCATTTTTCATTTGACAATTCCTTCCAGCTTCCACCTCCGTTTTTTAAAAAATCATTACTTGAGACTTACTCAAATTAACTATACGAGATTTCACATTTTGCAGTAGCTAGATAGCCGATTCATTGAAAGCTGTAGGGATTCAGGTGAGAGTGCCAGCAACACAATGTCATCTGCAAACAAAAGTGCTTTAATTAGTAGGTACTCCTGCATACTTTATGACGCCTGGAAGATAATCTACTATGTCCTCAATGAATAGTGCGAAAGGGCTTTGACTCAGAGCACATCCTTGTCTTACTCCTGAGCAGGATTGACACTATTCAGACAGTTCTTCACTGTTCTATGAAGCTGCTTTCGTATTACGGAAAGAACTGCATAGTCACCATTTACAACATTTTGATTTTTCAAATCACGAATTATACATTTTTCGCCAATCTCAACGATTTTGTCTTGAAGTGATACAAAAATTCGTAATTCGACATAGAAAACGGCGATATATATCAAATTTTGCTTTTTGAATATTACGATTAGAAGTATTAATTCGCTTCATTTATTTGAAGTGATTTGCGACATTTTTGGCGCAATTCACTACTTGAATAGGTGAGTTCCTCAAACACCACTTTAAAATCTTAAATTGCAAAAAATGTTTCGTAATTTATCACCACTGAATAATGAATCATTTCGTACATGTAAGTTGAAAACGTAAATTGACGTAGAGAAGTCGTAAATTGCAAAATATGAATTGCAAATGGATAAAAATAAGTTGCAATTAAAAATTTGTAAATTGCAACTACTAAAGTAGTAAATCAAGCCCTGTTGCAATGTACTTAGGGATGAAATCGTAATTGCAACAGGAAAGTGGTAATTTACGATTTTTTTTTTGCATTTCACAACAATCACAGTAATATCAAAATGATAACTATTTGTGTCAAATTGCGATCGGTTGTGGCAATATGTATTTCATACCCTTATTGACACTGAAAGTGCTGATTCACGACTTTTGAGGATCAATATCTTCACTTTGTACAATTTCTAGAAATGCGAATAAAAAGTAGTAAATCCTGAGCTAAGCTCTAAAATGAGACAACATTTTCGTGGTTCGGCCCTTATTTTTCTTGATTTGATCTTAAACTTCTTTCCGTGATCTATCTACTTTCCAATATATAGACTTCTAAGAACTCATCTGAACTTTCTAAGCCTATTTAAGACCAGTTCGAACTGCTGAATTAATGGGCTCTTTCATGATAGTTATACTCTCGGTTGTTTGCCAGATGAGGTGGCGCAGTGGAATAAACCGAAAAATTTAATTTATGTTTTTTCGGGGATCGAACCTGTGCCCCCTGGATCAGGGGTCGAATTACCACATCCGTGATCGAGTAATGCGTCAGTGAAAAATGTTGATTTGTTATGATCGCATACGAGATCGAGTATCGAGTATCCAATTTTGACATTCTGTCGTCAGTGATCGAGTATCTTTTCATACGGTAGGTAGGGTTCGTGATCGTGGTGTCGAATGGACGCATTTTTTTTTTTTTTTTTTTTTGATAGTTTCACATAATTTTTAATTTATTATTTTCATTTTTTGCTACCTAGGTCGAGCTTAAATAAAATAAACCCAATACAAAAAGAAATTTTAGCGGTTTTATGAGCCGTCACCCCGACCTTGCCAAAAATGTCCTTACGTGTACACAGGGGAAAGCCACCTCCATCAAGTTGTGGAATGAGTTAGCCCAAAAATTAAACTCTAAGGGTCCACCGGTAAAAAATTCTTCAAAATAGGAAAGCTGATACTAAGATACTCTTAGATATGTTTGTATTTACGATCATTGAATTGATGCTGTGGAAACCTTTCCGATTAAAGAACATATCCTCGTTTTGGTGCGGTTTTTGCATCCCGATGTGAGTACCATCGACACATCCTATAACTAAACAAGAATAAACTGTTCCAGTTTTTTACATGCTTCTGTAATATGCGATTAACTCACCTCCTGGAATCTTGTATTTTTGGAAGAATAAATCGTTGGACTCATTCCAATTCTTTTCAAAAATGATGTTCTCCGGACACAATACTTGCTCCATTGCCTCACAAATCCTGGAAGTTATTTTTGAGACTGCACTTTGCGACATTCCGATTAAGTAGTCGTTACCTTAAACAAATACTTGTCCAATTCTATAAGAAATTAAATGTAACATAAGTTAAACCTTACCAATGCAATGTTGATATCCTCCACTTCCTAGTAAGGACAAAGTTGCAGCTAATTGCAGTGGAGCTGGGATGGCGGTTGTGGTACTTCCTCTAAAACTAAGTCTATCCATAATAAATTTGAATGCAATCTTATTCACTCTGAATCGTTTGATAAAACTGTAATCGAAAGTTTAAGTTAGGTATTTAAAATGTTTGGTAAAGATGATTGCTTTTATTTCTAAAACGCCTTCGTTCCATGGACTCACAATCAAAATGTCCATCTTCTGACTCAGAAGATGAAAAATATAGCAATTAGGCCATTTAAAATTTAAGAACTTATAAATACACACCAGTTTATTTTTCAAAACATTTAAAGAAAAACAATACATTTGACATTTGTCAGCCATCAAACATGAATGTAGCAGAATTGTGCTAGTACAATTGGTACAATTTTAAATAAGCATTCGATACGTGACCATTCGTATGTGATCATCCCAATGTAGTTACTCGATCACTCGACTACATATGCATTTCATTCACTCGATAACTGATGTGGTAATTCGACCCCAGTATCTGATCACTGAGCCCTTTCTATCGACTGTTATGATGACTACTGATTGCTTATTTTCCAATTGTCCCGTCTATCGACTTAGTTACTATGTAGCTTCCAACGAGCAATTTTAAATTCTCTTATAAATAGATACCTACCCTTATTCCCAACCAAAGCGTTTGCCTTTATATATACAGCTCTTGTTATACCTTTAACAATAAAATGCAATCTATGTATAAGCTTGTAGCATCTATTTTTACCGTGCTATCAATCGGAAAAATTAAATTCCATTTCCATTTAGGCAGCGCGAAAAGAACTAATTTATTTTAGAAACAGGACGATTTTTAAAACAAGATTCCTTTCTGCCACGTGAGGCAAAAGATTTCTTGGCAAATATCCCTTGAAACGTTTGTATATTACTATACCTCTCAGACTGCACTTTGACACAACTGCATACAAAAGGGAAATAAAAGAAAAATTAATAGAAAGGAGTGTAAATTTAAAATAAATACAAACTCCTTCGTTTATTTGGTTCTGTATGATTTTTTTTTTTTTATTATTTTATTTCACTATGGCTTCCTTCATAGTGTTGACAGTCAACATAGGGAAAGGAAAATATTTTCTTATCCCACTTTCTTCACTCTTATATTTGCAATTCGTTCGTAATTTTTGATGGCGCGCAAGAAGAGCAAACATTTCTTTACCCCGTCTTAGGGCGCATTTCGCTTTATAAATATACATAAATATGTATGCAGATTTGTATATATCTAACTCTATATGGGAGCATGGTGTGGACTTTGTGCATATTTGCATCCTTTCAGTTCGATTCGTTTTTTTTTTCGTAGATGCTTCCCTGCCGCCAGTTTGTGTTGGAATTCAAGTAGATGTAGCATAAAATGGAAAAGGACGTGTAATCAGGATATTTAGCATGTAAGAATTTGGTATAGTCATGCGAGCGTGTATGTTGGTAATGGCATTTGCTTTGCAAAATTAAGAAGTTTAACTTCGTCGGGGGGACATTTTGCATGGTTCGTTAGGGAAAGTAGGGTTTTTTTTACATGTTTTTACATACCTACGTCTTAACATTGTATGCTCCATAAAAGTGATGGCAAAGGGATACAAGACAACAGACCTTATAGCTGCAAAGTTGGCACAGCTATAGCTTTTAATTCGGCTTTTGCACTTGCTTGTGTTCGGAAAGTGGCGTTTAAGAGAACATTTTTGAGGGAGCCACAACGAAAAATCCTGGCTAGCTATATTCATATTTCATATACGATGCTGATGTTGATGTTGATTTTGAGTTTGATGTTGATGTTGATGTTGATGTTGATGTTGACCTTGATATTAATTATACCGGTGATGTTGATCTTTATCTTGATGTTGATATTGATGTTGAACTTGATATTAATTACACTGGTGATGTTTATCTTGATGTTGGCGTTGATGTTTAGACCGCCGCGTATATATGTATCAAATCCTTTGTTAATATACAAATTGTTAATATACAATCGCAGGGCTATTTGTACCACAAGTAGAAACTAAGTATTCTGTCCTTACCTTTATGAATGTCATTCTCGATTTGCCAGCTAAGTTGGTTGCAGTAAGGAATCGAGATTCGGGAGTGAAATCGTTTAGTGCGATTTTTTGTAACATAGTACATAGTTCATTGGGTGTTTACAGGGCGTAGATACATAAAGTTAATTATTCATCTTGCGTGGAAGATGGAAAACTATTTACCATGAACGCTGTTCAACTGCGGGCTTCAGGCGTAAACACTTCTAAATACAATTGAATGGACTTCTTCCCCTATTTCCAAAACCTCCTTTAACTCAACTACGAGATCTCCTATTATCTGCGTTTCGAATTCTTAATTCAGATACTCAACCACCGAAACAATGACTCAAATTATTTATAATTATTTGCGTCAGCACAAATCTACCACAACCCTACCGCCTGAACATTTATTACCTTAAAAGTGAGTGCTTAACCAATCACATGGCGTGTAAAAAGTTCTACCCCATCCACTAAAGTGCAATTTGCTTGTCTCGTAGGTTCTTGATTATGATTTTACATTTTCACACACGAAGCACTTTGCCGACTTTTCCGGATAGTTTGCTTGTAGATGCATTGCATTTAAAGTTGTATGTATCTATCCTGCGTTTTGTAAACTTCGGTAGGTATATTTTGTGCCTTTTTTTGATTTTTTTGTTACTTTTAATAGCCTGGCCAGACGTTCTATGCAAAATATTTTGAGTGCAATGTGAGCTGTATAATATAGACAAAAATATTCCCAACCAGCTACTCATGTTTCCTGCTGGTGTCTCTCTCGTTTAATTTATTCATATGCAGTAGGTATGTAGGTATGTTAGAATTATTTAAAAAAAAAACACTCAGGTGGATTGCAGCCATGAATGATAAAGTTAATTGAAAGGAATGAATTCAATTAAAAGTTTGATGTTTTGATTTTTCACCGAGGACAAACCGAAACACTGTTCAATGCTATGCAATGTGGGGACAGTGACATGTTAAATTTTGTTGATTAACGCGTTTGCCTTGGATATATTTGATAACACATCCGGGTCAAATTATACAAACCACATTACAATGCCAAAGTGCATTTCTGAGTTCTTCTGTCATAATGCAATTTCAGGTGATGAATTCTACAATAGTGAAATCAGTTTAGTTTTGGAAACGTAATATTAGAAAAAAATAAAAATACAAGTGTAATGCAACAATGACCCGGTTTAAAATAAAAAATCAAAAAATATTAACATGCTGCCTTATATGGGTGGCACTCTTTGGCACTCATTTGATACGGTGTAGTGAATTTCCCGAACGCGAATGTTGCGATTTGACAACAACGACGACGGCGGGGCCACTGCAGCTACCACCGGCCGTGCCAACAGAGAAATCAGCTGTGGCAACCTCATCAGTGCAGACAATATCAGTTGGACGTTCAGGTGAGTTATGGAAATTAATTTTTTTTTTTTTTTAGGTTAGTGGAAAATTAGAAATTGGTGAAAAATTAAAAAAAAAAAAGAGAAAGTTAAAAAAAAAAAAACAAACAAAGCGGGTGTTTTCATGGGCAAACGTACATAATTCCATGTGTGAGTGTTGACTGGGTTATGAAATTTGTATGTACTGCTACTGTTTCTGGATTCAATTGAAATTAGCTACTTCCCAGCAAACATTTTATTCAGTAAAAATGAGGAACATACATTCATATAACATTCATTTATGTGAACTAAATCTGGTTTCATATTAAAACAATACTGACATTCGATTTTCATTCACATAAATGAACAAAAATGATTATGAGCTAAGTTTTAGAACTCGAATTTAAATTTCCTTCACTTAAATGAATAAAAGTGAATAAAAAAAATATAAATAGTGAATGTTTCTCCAATCATTTATGAATCATTTAAGAGATTCAGAAATGAAGACCGATTTCTCAGGAGATTGGATTCAAATTGAATCATAAATGAATTCATATCTGAAGGATTTCTTCATTTTACTGAATCATTTATGATTCATTTTCAGCAGAATTAGGAACAGAAATTTTTTTCCAGCAAAAGAATTTAGCGACAGAAAAATGTCTGTTTGACGACAGAACGTAAAGAAGTCAAAATTGATTGTTTCTGTTGTTTACAGCAACAGAAATGCTAATTTATCGTGGGGGGGGAGGTTTTTTTTTTTGTTTGAATTTTTCTGCATCTATCATCTGGCTGTTCGTTTCGCATCGAACTATTGTATATTATATCAGTGGCGTCGCGTGAATTCTTAAGATGGGCGTGCATTTCTTCAAGCTCATCAAAGTAAAGCGGTTTTATGTATGGCGTGCGGGTGACGAATGACGATGAGGATGAATATAGGGATAAACTTGTAGGTTATAGTTTGGATGAATAAATATGAATTTGTGTGATGAAATAAACAGAAGACTTGCTCAGGGAAATTACGTGCGAGTTTATTTATTTATTTATTTATTTTTTATTTTTTTTTTTTTTCTCAACCATGAAGGAATTTTGAACGAAAAATTAGGAAGGATGAATATGAATATGGTTTACGGTGAAGGCTGTGTGATGGAGGTTTTATGAATTACTGTGGAATATTGTGCATATCATATTTGTGTGTGTTATAATTATTACACAGTTTTTGATGAGCACACCTTGCACACTGTGACGAGACGCCACTGATGTATACATATACAGGCGGCAGACATGTTTTTATGGACCTGTATCTGTTTCAGTTTTGTGTAGCTGAGCGAGCAACGTAAACAGAAACAGAATTTTCTACAGAACGAAAAAACTTTCTGTTCTGTTTCAGATTCTGTTCCTGTTTCTGTTCTTTGTCACTTGGCGTCTTTAATTAAATTTATTTTGAACAATGCAATCGTTTTTCGTAGGTATATTTAAATTATTATAATTTAAAAAATTAAATAATAACAAATTTAAATTTCTGCGGTGCTTTTAGTGAACACCCCTAAGAAATTTCATTGCGTAATTCGCGTAAATCGACTGGCAAGTCTCTTGCCAAACTCAGCTGTTCGTAGACTTCACAAAATTATCGATATGCCGAAAGTAAGTAAAAAGAAACAACTGATTAAATTCTTGAAGAAATTGGCAGTAAATGAGTTACTTATATTGGGAGTTTTTGGCGAAAACAAAGGCACAAGGCATAATATTTCCATCAAGTGTGCTTTAGATATAGTTTTATGGTTTTCCAGGCCATAAACAACAAAAAGGGAACAAGATTTTGGAGGAATTAATTTGTTCACTGTTTTTTTTATTATTTTTTTATACACGGTTTGACATTTGACAATTTTTGTAATTTTCCACAGTCGATTTCCGAGTCAAGTTAATCGCGGAAAACTATCAGGCCTGCGTAAACTATTTTCCGTACAAAATCTGACAGTCGATTTATGAGGTGGTAAATTTCTGCAGTTTACGCAGTTTATGGGGGTTTTTTTAATTTAATTGAATTTACTAAACTAGAATGGTAGAAATTCTTCCATTCTATTGACCTGGCTTATACACAACAAATTGGAAAACAAATTACAGACAGCATTTTTTTTTTTTTTTTTATATACTTCTCCCGGGAAAGGCGAACCTATAACGCTTCAACAGCGCCCCGAGATGCTTGCAGATGTATGTTTGCTCTGCACTTAAATTGCTGCAAATTGTAGTCTTCTGGAAATATATCCCCAGGAAGCGAGTTCCAAAGTTTGCTTGTCCTGTAACAGAAGGAGTTTTTGAAAGTTGATGTCCTCGCGGTTGTCAAGTGTACTGTATGGTCATGAGCATTAGCAGTCTGTCTTGTTTGGCGCCCAAAAGTTGCATTTCGAGGGATAATGTCTTTGAGTTCCTCAGAACATCTACCATGGAAGTACCTATAGAACAAGCATAGGTCAGCGACTTGTCTTCTGTGCACCAACGGTTGTAGATTCGATGTGAGTGTAGGATCTCCAATGAGTCGAACTGCTCGTCTCTGTATGCTATCAAGCAGGTTATGTGAATGTTTTGGGGCCGAGCTCCATATATGGGAACAATATTCCAAGCCTGGTCTAACCTGTGCTTTGTAGAGAAGGAGAAGTTGCTTGGGGCTAAAGTACCTCTTTGCTCTAAATAGGTAGCTCAACTTTGCGGACGCCGATTTTGCGACATAGGAAATGTGGTTCTGCCATATGATTCCTGAATTGACTGTGACTCCTAGAAGGTGCATTGAGTCCTTGTGATGGGTTGGATGTTCATCCATTTGAATCTGAGGAACTGTTGATGCATTTTTTCTGGGAAATGTTGTGAGCTGTGTCTTGTTTGCATTAAATACAACCAAGTTGTCCTTTCCCCACTTCAAGATTTTGTCCAGATCATCATCATCTTTGCATTATCTTTCCAACGAAACAAAAATAATAAAAAACAATCGAATATGTTGTGTTTAAGTCAGTGAAGTTGGTTCTTAACTATATTTCCCTTCGGCTATTTATATATAAGATTTTGTACCAAACAGGTTAGACTCCACGAAGACACAATGGCGTAGTTTTTTTTTTTTTTTTTTTTTTTCGTGTGCCTAAAACGTATCACTTGAAAGGCAAATTGCCTTTAGCCTTCATAGGAATTCTAATTTGTGAGCCACAGATGACCAATTCAAAACCACCACTTGATTAGCAGTTGCCGCTGTCCGACCCTCGGCTCCACAGAAAATCACATTCGATATTATGAGTCACATGTTTGTAACAAAACGCCCGAAAGAAAAATACGCCTCATTTGCTTGCTTACATAAGCACCACCGATGAACTTTCAATAGCACACCTATAGCATTTTCTATTTGTGAACTAACATACTATACTAACACAAGCCCTAACCTTCAATCCAATCTGACCTGCCATCAGCACAAACAGTGACTCACACATTCAAGGACAACAAAGTCAAATGCAAATACAATTTACGATCAACTACTCGTAGGTTGTACACAATCAGCCGCACAATCCATTTGCCACAAGATCAGTATCAACAAAACAAATCACATTCCTAGCCTAATAAAAAAAAAAAAAAATTCAAAGTTCAACTAGGTGGGTAGGTACACTTTAGTTGTTGGCGTGCCCTTGTTGGCCGGCTTTCCAATTTCGTAAATTGTTTCTTATGCAGAGCACTTTCGTATAGGATACACTCACTCAACCTGGCAATGATATGAAATTGCTCCGTGAATGTGAAGTATTTGCTACTTAAGGCAAAAATTGCATATTACCAGAAGTTTCGCGAATTTATTATCCTTGGCCCACAAGTTTTGCCGCACAAGTTGAGATATTTTCACTGTTTTCCGGCAAAAATACTCAAGCCCGACCACAAGCCTGTGCCCGTGTAGGTGGAACCGTAATTGCGCAACATTACTTGCGTGTGAATTTCAAATTGCCATTGCCACTTGGGGAGAGTTTTTCATATGCATATAGGAACACTGGTGGTGCATTTTGTGCCATACTTCAACCCCCCCAGTCAAACCTTAACGACAGAAAATTTCCCGATGGTGTATAAATGTATAGAGTGTGCTGAAGTAAGAGGGAACGGTGTTTTATTGTGTACTTAACATAATTTCACCCCCCCCAATCGTTATTTCTGACCCATTCGGTTAGGTAGGCTGTTGTACTCCTCTTGTTGAGTGCAATGTAAATGTAATGCCAACGAAAAGGATATCAATCGATATATATGATTTTTTAATCACTTCTCTAAACGTGCACACGTACCTACTTGCAGATGGGTTAAGGGATAACCTATATGCGGATACAACGACGATATAACCAGAATATCTAATAGTTGCAACGATTTTCTAAAAGGATACACATGTCCCCGAGAGTGAATTTCAAATGCACGTCATCATGTAAGCCGAAGGACTTGGAATAGTGGAAGTCGATACCTATACAACTGGTTATGGCTAAACACGAAATCGATGACAACGTCAAACATGCCCTAGAACATTAGTACTCCACAGTCAACGTTCGTCGTCATAGCTGTTGTGGTCTGAGGAGGAGCGTGTGGATGTACGTTTGGGGTAATAGTTTATCAATATGTCTGTGCATATTATGTAATTGAAGAAATTGTATCTCAGAATTTAGAATATGATGTATTTGTTCAAATTGTGGAGTAGGTATAAACAACCAGAGACGGTTGAGCGATGGCTGGTAGGGAAGGAAGCTAAATAATAAAACAGCACAAAAAAAGAAAAAAGATTACAACAACCGCGTTGAACTTTAAAAGTTCTCAGGTCAATTTAAAAGTAATTACGAAATGGAATACGTGATCTGAGCTGCGATATACGTGCATATGCTTTTTTTTTTATTCCTCCCCCTTCTTCTGGAAATTAATTTACTTAATTAGTTATTGTAACAAACTGTAAGATGGCTCTTAGTCTAGAGTTTGTAAAAGTTTGCCTCTAAGCCGTTTCCTTTGCGAGGCTTATTATTCTTATTTTTCCATAATGGATGCTAGTTACAGGCTTTCGCATTCAAAGCAGGGTACAGGTGGATGCGTTTGCACACCCATTGTTCAGTTGTTTACAGATCGACCCATCTCCATCTTTAACCATCAGGTAAAAAGTGTACTTGGATGGCGTATTCCTTTTTTTTATCTCCCACGAAGTTGTATTTGCATCGTCTGCTATATTGGGGTGTCACTGTTTCAATCACTGGCTTACAAGCTCTTTCCATTTTGTCAAACAGTTCAATGCTTCTGACAAGAATGTGATTTCCTCAATGTTTTCTTCCCATAAAATATGCCTACAACGGATGAGCCTTAAACGGCCAGAGTGATCTTATTCTCGAATTTGGAGAACTTTTTTAGTTATATTTACGTAAACAAATTGTCTTCCAGCTTAACTATTTTACTTTATGAACGGTGCCACGCCCCATATTCAATCTCGCCCACATTTTATGAAGTGCCTGAAGATTCTAATATACTTTCATGCAGCGTTGCCGTTTGGCCCCTTTTTGAGCCTCGGGACCCTTGGCCCTCACTTTTTGAAAAATGAGCAAAATTGACCCTTTTTCAGTTTATGTAAGATTTTACTTTACTTAACAAACATATGAAAAGAGGTGTTCGTAATGAAAAAAATTGTTTTTTGTTAAAAATGTATTTGTTGCTATGTTTTTTTCTATATCAGTATTTTATGTGGAGCTGAAGGCCTCCTTTAAGTCCCCTTTTTGAATTTTTTTCAGCGGCAGCACTGCTAATACTTTTATTTTAAGTAGCGGTCACGCCTCCTTGGTAAATACCGCCCTCATTTTGCAAAATACTTTCGAAAGACGAAGCGCCATAAATCCACACATTTTTCTTCGCGCGACTATTTTTAGTAAAAAAAAAAAAAAAATTGGTAGCCGCAACAGGTCCGGAGGGAAACTAGGCCCAGCTTCTCACAACTGTTCGTCTTGAGTGAGTTTTTCATTTTTTGGAACGAATGGAAGGAACGGCTAATTGATGCTGTCTTTCAAGACATTTGTACTCTCGGATTTTTGTCAGACGATCGTGAGACGTGGCGCAGTGAAAAAAACCCTAAGTTGGAATTCGGGTTTTTTTTTTAGGATTCGAACTTCGGACCCCTCGCTTAATAGTCGAACACACTAACCACTTAGCCACTGCGCCTGCACTATTTTAAGTAGGACAGCAAATTTTCAATGCGATAATACATAAACTCTATATCACAAAAATTCTCAACACAGGCAAGAAATGTTGCTTTCTTCGCAGTCCTTGTAAACTGTAAAGGGTGGTCCAACGAAAACGCACGATGTTAATTGTAAATAAAACGAAAAGTTTTCAGAGAATTATCTTAATATTTTTTATTATGATAGAAGTATCTATGGCAGTTATGTGTCAAACAAAATATCGGCCAAATGCTTCCAACGGTTTCGGTGGCGTACCTCTATCCGATGGTCCATATTTTCAATGACTCTGAGACATAATTCAGGTTCATTGTCGTTGATGTGCTGAATTATCTCATATTTTAGGTCTTGAATTATTCTTGGCTTATTGACTGTAGGCGCAGTGGCTTGGTGGTTAGTGTGCTGGGCTACTACGCTAGGGGTCGAGGTTCGAATCCCGCAAAAACCCAAAATTCCAACTTATGTTTTTTTTTCACTGCGCCACCTCTCGCCAACGTCTGACAAACATCCGAGAGTATGACTGTCTTGAAAGAGCTTCTCAATTAGCCGTTTGGAGTCGGCATAAAATTGTAGATCCCTTCCATTCGTTCCAAAAATGAAAACTCACACAAAACGAATGGTTGTGAGAAGCTAGGCCTAGGGTCCCTCCGGGCCTGTTGCGCCAACTATTTATTTATTTATTATTGACGTACACCTCTACATTTAAATATCCCCAAAGAAAGAATTCCAACGGTGTCAAATCACATTAGCGTGGCGGCCAATTAACATCACCGCGACGTGAGATAACATGGCCATTGAATTTCTCGCGCAAAAGAGCCATTATTTCGTTGACTGTTTGGCAAGTGGCACCATCCTGTTGGAAGCACATATCGTCCAGGTCCATATCCTCAATTTCTGGCCACAAGAAGTTCGTTATCATCTCCACCACCGTGAACACCATTCACGGTAACTGCTTGGCCGAACTAATTTTCGAAGAAGTACGACCCGATATCACGCCGCCAGCCCATAAACCGCACCAAACAGTCACTCTTTGTGGATGCATCGGCTTTTTAACAATCACTCGTGGATTTTCATTTGCTTTTTTACATTTCCTACAGACCCGGTTTGTTGAAATTTGCGCACAATTCTCCCGATTGTGGATACATTTGGTCCCATATGCTGACCAAAAAGATCACAAAATGCACGAAATGCATTTTGATTTGAACGCTCTTTTTCGTAAAAGGCTTCAACAATCTTAAAGCGCTGCTCAGTTGTGTACCTCTCCATGGTTGAATTTGTCAAACACTGAAATAAAGAAATGTCAAATTAAGTTAGGTAAACAACTTGATACTTGACGTTAAGGTGTGATTCACAATTAACATCGTGCATTATGGTTGGACCACCCTTTAAAATAGCTTGCATAAATCTGCTACTCCTTAAAGCTTTTTCTGAGTTTTCTTTGTATGACAAAACGACGCAAATCGGAAAATAAAACTCGGGTTACCGGTTAAGGGTTACCATGTGCTCATTTAAACAAAATATGGATATCAATTCAATTTTGATGAAATTTTAATATGTCGTGAATGGTAGTTTTTCAAGTGTTTGTATCTATGAAAGTGATGTGCGTAAAAAAATGAATTTACAACAGAGTTTTTTTTAACTACTCAAAGGTCTACTAACATAAATTTTGGGACAGATTATAACAAACGCAACGCTTCAGCGTTACATTGAAAGTCATGTATTTGACTTTTTTCAACTAAAAGTTTTTGCCCCCAGCTGGTTGGTTACACAAAATGGTGGTGTAAATTTACAAAACATATGCTAAACAACAAAAGCGTTTTATTTAAGAACAGCAAGCCTTGTCTCATACTGTAAAATTAATATCGCCCGCCATCTCTAATTGAATCATTGTTCTGACAAGCCAAATTGAAGGGGTTGGCTTTCACTGAGTTAGTCACCGCTAATTGCTGTCGTTTTTCCCTATTCTAATTACAATAATAATTATTATATTGCTTGCGTGAATAGCTGAATTTCGCAAATACACATTATTCACCTGTGACATCCATTTCAGACACGCATGATACCAAACACTCGCTAAGTTCGAAATAGAATCCTTACCCTCGTAACTGATTCAACATCTTATTTGTTTTGTGTAACCTAATTATAAATTCATAATTATGCAGCAATTTAAGCCATTTAACCGAAAAATTTAATTCAACCGAAATTCAAATCAAAAGTCCATGACAAAAAGTGTCCTCGGATTGTTAGATAACCTAGATTTAATTTTTGCATAACGCTGAACAAAACCGCACAAACATACACATACACCTGAACAGCGTTACTATGTATAATAATTCTCCTTTCAAGAGGGCAACCATCGCACACGGCAAAGCACGGAAAAAATACACGTTCAATTAAAAGGAGCAAAATGGGCTTTAGCTCATATGCCCTTATATCGTGCCGTAGGCAAAAGGAGAAAGCATCGACCTCATTTTCCATATGCCCTTTCTTCTTGTTCGCCTCACCCTGACGTCATGTATAATTGGAGTGAAACCACAGTCATGTAGGGGATACTTTTCATGCGGTCGGGTTGTAGTTCTTCAGACTTGTAGAGCCTACGTTTACACACAGTCGCGTCGTCCCCATGAGAACTGTATCGATGTACTATATATTATTTAATATGCATAGTCGCTGTAGTGAGCAAACCTATCGTTCTCAATAACACAGCTTTTGTTCTGGTATTTTCCTTTATTTTAAAACTGTAAAATAACCTTTTTGCAGGACCACGAGTAGTTACATAAATAACTAGTCAACGATCCGTTGAACTGTAAGAGAATGTGCAACAAAGTCACGGCAAGGGAAGTGAGGGTTTGGGCGCAACTCTCGGCAGGACTATCGATTAATTCTATAATTAAATTTTATAGCCAATAAGTCTGCACTAATATTCATTTAATTTGTTCATCCGGCTCGTGCTGTGTAGGAGGCGGCCCTTCTATACGATTATCGTTTTTCTTTTTATGTTATTTTTCATCGACAGGCCATTGCAACTGCAGGAGATTATTCATCATGGATGCAGAACTTGCAAGGTCCTTTAGGGCACTCGATAGACTGTGCGTTTTTGAGTTTTTTTGGAATGTGTTTGTGGGAATTTGTGCTCTGTTGGCATTTACCAGGACTTTGGGGATATAAATGACACTGCTGATGCATTAATTATTGTATATTTATTCATTATTAAATAAATAAATAAATATTGTATAATTATGTATCAGATATTCACATAGAGTGAATAGAATTAAATTGGTTACAGCCGTGTAAAGATCACAAATATAGTGAGTAGCTATTTTGGCTCCCGGAAATTACGCCAGATTTTTTTTAAACGCCAGAAAATTTTCTGTACAAGTCTGAACTTTTTGTTTTATAATTTTTATAGGAAGAAAAGCCAGAATTTTCTGGCTATCTTTCCGAAATTTCAGTTTTTTTTTTCCATTTCTGAACACGTTTGGAAGAAATGCTAGAAACGATATTAATAACATATTTTCCCTTCCTGATATAAAAAAATATTATGCCAGAGTTTGTTTTCTCGTCTTATTTCCATTTTGCTTTCTGATGCTTTTTCCAAAACTGTCTTGCCTGATTTTAGTAATCTCTGCCATATTTTCCAAACAAAATCCTGCTATTTTTTCCAAATTTTAAAACAAAAACATTTTCTGACATTATTTCCAAAAAACAAAATCTGGCGTAGTTTCTTCCGGCATAATTTCCGGGAGCCAACAATTTTTGCATGCTGTATTCATTCACCTACGTGCGAACTCATTTCTAAATCTAGAACAGATTTTAATGAGCTTTGAGCTCGCTTTGGAATTGTAAGCATAGGCTTCTCTAAAGTAGTTATAGTGGCCTTGCAATGGCTTTTGAAACTACATCCACATCTTGTTCGCCTTTCTGGCTTATCGTCCAGCACTTGGCGCCTGGATTGGAAGGTTAAGTAATCTGTAAAGTGTACATTTCGGTGGTTGAGTTTGATGGGATAGGTAATGACACCATCTGTGCTGCAAAAACGAAATTTTGTAGGTGGCTTGGTTAATTATATGTCAAGCCTCGAAGGTGCTGCTATAAAAAGTGGCATAATATTGTGTTCATATACTTAAGCTACGATTACACCTGCCACTTTTCATGTCAAATTTTGACACGCCGACTCCATTATGACGTTAGCATTTGTCCTAAATTGTTTACTATAGGTACTACATGAGTGATCGTCTGTCAAGAGATTGGTCACGCGGGCTGTCGCAGCGCACTCTCACGAAAGGAATTTTGTGAAATTTGGTGCATGTCAAAATTTGCCACGAAAAATTACACATCTAATCGTAAAGCTTCAGTCTTGTCATCATTTGATTCACATTGACTATCCTCTGCTTAGAATTTTGTAGTCTTTTTCAGGATTTGTGTCACAGTCTTCAAATTTGGTCTGTAAAACCTATCGACCGTAGTTGATCTGTTTGTCACAAGGATAATAATCAAGTGTATATGTGTGTACTTATCAAGCGAATTACGCACGTGTTGAATTCTAACAAAAAATTCTATTATTATTAATAAGTATTATACAGACACTGTGAACGTGTATTTATTGCTTTCCAATGCTTTACAAAATTTCGGTGGATTGAGTTTGCGCAACAAAACTATAAATGAGCCGACTTTCAATATCAAATTCTGTAGCTATAAGCCCATCATCAAAATAATTTAAAAGTTAAACATTTTAAATAATTTTTGTTGTATTGCAAGTAACACTACCCGTTTTTCTATCCAATATATATATTTTTTTAAAGTGCGGTTCTCCATACAAAGTTCTATCCCCAAACCCATCCTCTTAAACTTTTATTTTCACGACAAAAGTAGCATATGTCCTTCCTTGGGTCAATACGATTCCACCAACCAAGATCCATTTCCCACCGGGTTTCGCCCGTGTCTTTTGTATTATAAATCCCGCCCAGCTTTCGCAAAGTTCTAAATGTCCAATAATAATTTCAATTACGCAACTTTAGGGAGGTGCTTCAACCTGTTTTCCTATCCTGCTTATCTTTTAAAAAAGTGCCACCTACCGTGTCTACAACTATCCTATCTTTAAAAATGGAACCAACCATACCATAACAGTTCTATCTTTTAACCTGGAACACAGCTTCAAAATTTCATTGAAACCGGCAGAGTAGTGTGTACACTCCGTACAAGTATTGCTTGTAGGCAAGGTAACGGGAAATCGGCCGAAGTTGGGGGTCTCAGTATTGTCTCTGGTCCTATCTTTCAAACTGTAACCAACCATACACAGCCACAAAATTTCATTAAAATGGGTTGAGTAGTTTAGGGTCTCGACAACAACGCAATTCATGTGTTTTTCACGCACGCATAACACACAAATACGTTTTCCTATTTCAACCAAACTCCACAAAAACCATATATAGACCAATACCTAAAATGTGTTAAAGTTTTGTTAAAATCGGTAAATGCGTTAAGGCGTGAATCGGCGACAAACGAACACAGTCTTAAGGCTAACTATACTATACATAATATATATGTTTTTGTAAATAAATCTGACTAAGGTGGTGAATAAAAATAGTTGGCGCAACAGGTCCGGAGGGACCCTAGGCCTAGCTTCTCACAACCATTCGTTTTGTGTGAGTTTTCTCATTTTTAGAACGAATGGAAGGGATCTACAATTTTATGCCGACTCCAAACGGCTTATTGAGAAGCTCTTTCAAGACAGTTATACTCTCGGATGTTTGTCAGAAGCTCGCGAGAGGTGGCGCAGTGGAAAAAACCCTAAGTTGGAATTAGGTTTTTTGCGGCATTCGAGCCTGATAGTTTTATAGATAGATAGATAGATAGCTTTATTTCGTATATAAATTTACAAGGACTTTGTTACCACATATTTTACAATTCAGAGATATGATAAGTTATACCTATCTTTCTTCTGAAACATTATTTTTACAATAAGGATGATTTTGAGATTTACATTGAAATATTACATTTGAAGGAAAATACGAAGAAAACCTTCAATTAAAGTAGAGAGAAAAAGAACAAAAAAAAAAAAAAAAGGATATAAAATGACTAGTAAATAGTTTTATATTATTTCCTGTCCCGTTCTCAACACAGAACTCCTTTAGAAATAGAGTTAATCCAGCTGTCTCAAAAAATAGTTGCACTTGCAGTATCTTTTTCTCCAGCTGTTCACATACAACAGTACAGAATATTATTGTATGAATATGTTTTTATTGGGATGCTTAATTGAACTGTGCATTCTTTTGTACTCAGAGGCAGATTGAAATTAATTAATCCATGGTAACTAGCGCTGTAATAAATAATATACATACAAATATTTCATATACGTGTAATAAATAATAAATTAATTAATTATGAAAAATATAACAAATAAATACCTTCTTATATCCGCCGAGAATAAGAATTAGATTAAAATATTATGGATATAAATAAAGTCTCAAGTCAGCTTTTTGAATAAAATATTAAAAACACCTTCACGCTCAATCAAACGACTCTTTTCAGTGACATCCTGACAAGTATTAAGTTCAAAAAGCTAACACTCTGTCATATAACTTTTAGGTAACTAGAAAACTGTTTTATGGTAGTGCCAGCTCCGCACACAAACCCGTTCCCGTAACAAATATCGTAATCTTAATTAGGTAATTTGTTTGTACTACTCAAAGAAAATATATAAATTAAGCACAATAGTAAATTATTTCGTCAAACATGCTAGAATAAAATAAATAACTGCCAAGAATTTGTAATATTTCTCTGAGAGTTAATATATTCCGCCCGAGCAACTATCACCTCGCGTTTATTTGTAGCGCTCATTAAAGTATCCTACACATAGAAATACATTTGCATAATAATGTGATTGAGAAAAAAAAAACATCAGCCACAATGTATACAATAAAATATACCCTTGGAAGTTGTAACCTTCCTTTGTTCCTAGGGCGTCAAATTCATGCATGTACAAAGTACCCTGTCGAATAAACTTCGTTACAAATACGCAAAAGTCTCACCAGGAATTAAGTCACAGTCAGCGAACAATACACACAGCAACACTCATGGTTCTAGCCACATTAAAATCGTATATCCAACAGCACCAGGTAAGAACAATACGGTTATAAGGATTTAAAACAAGAGAAAAAGAAAAACAACAACAAAATCTAGGTGCGTCATTATTCTGCTCATTGTTTTGGAATAATTTTTTTTTTGTCTCATACGTGGTAGTGGGTCATAATTATTATTCCTGACCCATATGGAACGGGGGCATATTGTTGGAAAGGTTTCTGCTTTTTTTTTTTTCTTTTTTTTTTTTTTGAGCATGTGTAATATACCGTGTTTACAGGGAGTATGTGCCATTCTGTCAAGGACTGTAGTGAAACAATGACAGAGACCTTCGATGGGACCATCTTTTAGTACGTCAGCATGATTCAGCCACATTAATTAATGAACGTTATGGAAATGTCGACAGAAAACTTTACATTATCGCTTCGGGTATTGCTTTCATTACGGACTACGTGTAGGTACCGGGTCTTGTTAAATATCGTGCGAAAATTCCAAATTTGCAAAATACCTAGGTCCTTTTCTTCTCATTGGTTCCGTTTCGTGCTGCTTTTCATGATTTTGCAGCGATCACACTGTTTTCGACTACAACATTAATATTCCCCAAAAAATGCCTTGCTGAAGAGAATGTTGTTAAAGAAGAAAAGAGACTAAAAATTTACCCGACGGGTCTAAGCTTAGTGAAATGTATAGACAAATATTTTGGACTACCAAACAAGGTCGTTTTTAGTGTTCTATACTACTAAGCGAGGAGTCCCCAGTTCGAACACAAATTGTTTCTTGAGGTTTTATAAACTATATGCCACCTCTTGCGAACCTCTGACAAACATCCGGGAGATCATCATCGGAAGCGGCTTAAAATGTTAGGTCCCTTCCATTTGCCCGTAAAAAAAAACTGACATAATCAACTGGTTGTGGGAACCTAGGTCTATTGTTATATTATAGACCTGTTGCGCCGAATGTTTCAATCTAAAAAAAACATTGACTAAAAGGCAACTACAAAAAGGACTTGCCAAATCTATACAACTTTCAAACTGTTTCCAAGAAGCTCTACAAAATTTATTGTCATCCTTATATCAGAACAGACCAACAAAGCAATGCACGGGTGCCTGCCTGGTTGACTTTGAGAAGGACTTCGATACTTCGATACTGACTTCGAGGAGAGTTTTCGAAATTTAAAACTGCTTACAACAGCGAGCAGTGCATTCTCCGGTCCTGTTTAATATTTACACAAGTGATCTGGTGGGTTCCCTCAGACATGCAACAGCGTACGCCGATGATTTAGTGGCGTACAGCTTACGACAAAAAATCAAGGTCATCATCATCCTTCTGAGCGTGACTTCGAGCAAATTAAGAGGTATTGCGATGATTGAATGAATTTCAAAAAATCCAAAACAATCCGGTTCAGTATTCCATTGCCTGGAGCCTCTAGGGCTACCCGACAAAAACTGGAAAAGATTAACAATTATTGAACAGTAGGGACGACCATTGGCGGTGAGAAACGTGCTCAGGTATCATTTCATTCGGCTCGACCAGTATCTGTATTTTGACAAACATATAGATGCTTGTCTTGCTGGGGCTAAGAGCGCCTACGCTCTGACAAGGAGACTGTTTCACAGCTGTCAACATGATTCCAGGGTGAGTACAGGGCCTATCATCGCTTATGGCTGCCCCATGTGGTTCAATATAGCGCGCGTCCTATATGGAAAAGATTCGGGTGTTTTAGACGCAATGCATCATTTCCAGTCTAGGGTTGTTTCGAACTCCTGAATCTGAGTACATAAAGTACTATCCCAACAAGACCCTATACAATGCGGCTCGAATGAATAGGATTGACAATTTCCTTATTAAGGTGATTCGGAGACACGTTGCAAGGCCGATGGCCAGTGATAATAACCTGATCTCAGGGGCTTTCTATACCCTAATTTAATGTACCACGAGAGTACGCTTCGGCTTTATCCCGCCTGAGGCTTTTAGTTTACCACAGCCACCGTGGTGCGAGATATAAGCGGCTCATCCACGACTCTTATGCCGCCAATGGTCAGGAGTTTCTCCGTTTAAGCATCGCAATTTCGTAACGGGCCAAAACAGTATTCGTTTTAAATAGCTTTAAATAAAATAAGTAATAAGGAATTCAAGTCTTATAAATTTTCTTGGAAATGAGAAAACAAAACAAATTAAAGATATATAGATCTAGGGCCAAAAGGCAATAGTTTTAACCATATTGTTAAGCTTGGGGCGCTCGCTGAGAGTTTTTATTTAGATTTAATCCTTTTTGTCTAGTAGAATGAATAAAAATTAATTTTAAATGGAAGAAATGGACAGACCAACATAATCGTATTTCCAATCTGAAATGTTCTTAACATTTTCAAATGTTAAAGCATTTCTTAAGCATGAATCTGGAAGTGTTAATTTTGTTATAGTTCTTTGACAGTTCTGTATTCAATATAATAGTTTGTCAAATTATTAGAAATAGATTCACACCAGAAGAAAGGATTCATATCTTTAAGCTAAATTTGTTGTCCAAAATTAAGTTGCAGTTGGAGTTGGAGTGCATTACGCTCAATAAGATTGTTATGGTATAACCAAGATGGCGCTACCTTCCGTTATTGAGAGAAAGTCGCAAAAGTGCCCGAAAGAGTAGGCTTAAATTTGTATTTCCACAATACAATACCATCTACCATTCTTCATTATAGAACAAAGATCTGTCTACTGCTGTTTTATCAAGTAGGTACAGTAAACAATAGAAACATGGGTCCATTCCACAAAGTTATTATCCACAAAATTATAAATCGGTCCAAAAATATTTTAGAAGACTCTTAAACTAAACAGCCATGATAAGCTTTGCAGTTTTTTCCATTAACTGCAAGTCGTTTAAGCAACCTTCATTCATTCGAAACATTTTCCATCCATTCACAACATCTTTATAACGACCGCATATAAGTAGGTACATTCAACTGTTCAGTTCTACTATTTGAAAGATTTGAGATTATCTACTAAGACCATATAAGCAAGATGTTGGATGGATGGGAAATTTTGGAGTCCCTCTCCGGTTTGCTTTATACTAACTTTAGTAAAACTTCTTCGAATATCTAAAAGCACTTTCCAGAACACAACTTTTTCAAAAGGGGTCATTTCAATTGTTGAGCTAACACTAAATCAGTTTAAAATTTTCTAAATAATTTATTTGAGGCAAAGGATTAAGTTCTTTATTGTGCAACAGCTTGCAATTATAAAATGCAATCTTTGGTATATATATATTTTTTTACAAACTCAAAAACGAACGCAATAATTGTGTAATTAAATCTGCAAAATTTCAGATTCTTATTTATTATTTAGCATGGAAAATTATTTCCCTAGTTCACAGATTTCCAAAGTTATATTGCTAGTAACATGAAACTGACCTCTGATCAAAACCGAATTTTAAAAATAGTTTCTTGAAAAATTATTAACCAAAATTGATACAAAATTTTTCTAAACTACGTAACAAAAAAAGAAAAATTAAAAAAAGATTTATTTAAATTGAAGAAATTGTTCAAATTTGGACAAGATCCCATTGCAGCATGGCTGTGATCAAATTCAAAACAATGACCTTAATCCCGAAACAGGGCTATTAAAGATGTTGGCGCATTCCCTATTTGCAAAGCTAGCACCACCTCGCTAAGGTGCTAGTAAAATAGGTCAACTTGGAAGGGTACACATTGGCACAGTATTTTTTTTTTTTTTTTTTTTTATAATACAAAACGTTGCTTAAAACTCGTTCCACTTTTATAACCTTTTTGAGTTTCGTTCTGGGTTAAGTAAAACAAAAACCGAATGAGAAAACCACGTTTATTATATATAGCCCTTTAATTAATTAAAACTAATATGGGTACGTACATCTACTAAGGCGCATTCTCCGTGCTTCCTTTTTCTGTAGCAATGGCAGGTAATGTACATCCTTCTACACCCGATGGCACTACTTACTAAATACTTACTCACATTTCATCGTCAATGCCCCCATTCAATGGTTTTTGACACAGCGGCAACTGTTGCCCCGAGGCAGAAATTGACCTTCATGTGAAAGTGAAGAAAAGTCGAACACTGAATCGGGTACAAGCATCTTGTAATTTGCTCCTTCTAGCTGCAAACATCATAATTCTGCCAACAAGCCGGTACCGTATTTAATTGCTTTGATTTTATGTCAATGGCTCTAGCATCTCCAACACCAGTTCACAGTTTGTGCTGTTCGTCATTACGTTGTGTAACATATCCGCAGGATATCCTGTAGCCTGTTATAGGTTTTTCTTTTTCTGTTTTTTTGTTTATTCAACGTGAATGTGCTAGGTTTGGCTTGTACATTTCTTATTTTGTCCTTAGCGCATTCATGAACCCACCCTACTCGGTGTACACTTGTCATTTCCTAAGAAACACCTTAGGAGGTTCTTTTTTGCTTTATCTCTTACGCCAAAGGGATGATGAATAAATTATGTGTGAACTTGATGGGGTGTATTACTTGTATCTGGCACTGGTCGGAACCATAGGTATGTGTGTGGCGGGTTACCTGTATTGCTGGGCCACCACCCCCTCATGTATATAGATGTCAATTGAGTTACTTTACTAAGGAGTGCTGTGTTGATGAGCGGATATTGCACACGTCCTTATCAAGTTATGTTTGCTTCCTGGCGTCACTTTAAAATATGCACATCTTTAAGCATAGCCTTACATTAGGAGCGCGCTGCAAATGTGAAATTTCCTTTTGACACCAGTCGTGCTCGTGGCGGTGTTGTAGCGCTCGGCGATATCAGCGGCGCAGTAGGCGCGGTGAATATCATAAAGCGTTAAAAGATTTTTGTCGACCTTTATTATTATTTTCATTCTCATAACCAACACCACCAGAGCAGGCAGGAGCGCGCAGCGTTGCCACCGCAGCCGTGTTCAAAGGAATTTCATTGCGAATGTGCGAACATTAACATTTAGCGATATGCGATAAAAATCCTTAAAATTTATTAAGACAGTTTTTATTCGTTTGGGCTGTGTTTATTTATTTATTTATTTATTTTTTTTTTTTTTTTCATTTTGTATTCGTCCCTTTGAGCAAGGTAATGCCGAATTCATTTATTTGTTCAATGGTGGTAATGGTTAGTGGAGGCAGCTGGCAAACAGGGTGGAAGCGAGATGAAAATGATGACAGATATTTTATGAGGGTCTATTGAGAAGAAACTCTGGGGGGTAATTATGTTTTAAACAGCTACTGTGACTTTTTTATTTTCCACGCACCACCATGAGAGTGGGTGAGCAAATTTGTTCGTAACGGTGGGAGAAAAAGGATTTTTTTGTAAAAGGATAATGTGGGCTTAGTATTGCAATCATACATACATGTAATGAATGTACATTTGTATTGCTTGTTTGTGCGCTTACGGCTCACGGGCTTATGTCATTGATTCTTATATGGCAAGGGGCTATCAACAAAATCGGATTTTCGTCTGTTGTTGCACTTGGAAAAATGAACTACAAAATTCTTTAAGTTTGCGTTTATTTCCTGTTTTTAGTTGGCAGTGACAGTGATGGTAGACATAGTGCAAAGCAATATTCGCACTTTTTAATTTCTTTTCTTCTAATTGCAACATTTTTCCACAGTTAACTTAATGAGGTATAGATAAACTATACCTTTTATATTTTTTTAATTTTAAAATGTTTCCGTTTGAATGTGGATTTGTATACGCATCACACTGAAACTGTAAACCAAATCCAAATGTATTTCTCAGAAAATCATGGTGCTTAACACGGCGCAGGATTTAGACTTGATTTGAGTTTGAGTGCTATGCTTGCTAGACTTCTCAAAAGCATTTGATAATGTTAATCATAAAATACTGTGTTTGAAGCTTAGGAATAACTTTGGTCTCAGTGAAAGGGCAGTAAAATTAATTAACAGTTTTCTTTCTGGTAGATCGCAAAGGGTTATTTCTGGTGAACGTCTTTCATTATCAAAACAAATTAAGCAGGGAGTGCCTCAAGGGTCAATATTAGGACCTATACTCTTCTGCATGTTCATTAATGACCTCCCATCAGTATGTAAATGTGCTTCTGTACATTTGTATGCAGATGATGTCCAATTACGCCTAGCGAAACCCTTCAGCAACCTAAATGAACTTGTTCTATGTATAAACGAGGAGCTACGTAATATTCACACTTGGTCAATAGCTAATGGGTTACTACTTAATCCATCAAAATCCCAAGTAATTCCCATTTCCAAAAATAATTTTAACTTGTGTCTCTTACCAGATGTAATATCTAAATAACAATAAAATTAAAGTTGTTGAGTCAGTCACTAGTCTTGGCTACACAATAAACCGAAACTTGTCTGGTTATAATCATACCAACGTAAGCATTGGTCGTATCTATGGATGTCTACGGAAATTGTGGATCAGTGCTTATTTCACTCCACAGGAAACACGACGAAAGCTGGTATTGGCATTAATCATACCACTTATAACATATGCTGAGGTGGTCTATAGCAGCCTTGATTCGCTATCCCAGCGTAAACTTCAAGTTGCCTTTAACGACGCAGTCCGTTATGTGTACGGCGTTCGTAGATATGACCATATCTCTGTGTTTGCTAGGGGTTTAATTGGTTGGACCTTGCAAGAATATATCAATGCCAGGAATTGTATCCTTTTACATAAAATTATAAATACTCAATGTCCACCTTACTTGTAACGGGTGATTTTTTAAGAGGTTTAGAACTTTTTTAAAAAAAAAAACACAAAAAATTCGAAAAAATGAATGAAATATTTATTTGAATCGATAGTTTGAACCTTGCAATTTAATGTTTAAAGATAATTTCATGCAAATGTTGACCGCGGCTGCGTCTCAGGTAGTCCATCCGCTGAGTCCAATTTTGGCATACTCTTTCACACATATCGGCCGGTATCTCACGAATGAATGCATGGATGTTGGCTTCCAGTGCGTCAATCGAAGCGGGCTTGTCCCTATACACATTAGCCTTGACATACCCCCACAAAAAATAATCTAATGGTGTCAAATCGCACGATCTAGGCGGCCAATTGACCGGCCCGAAACGTGAAATTAACTGTTCACCAAACTCGCCTCGCAATTGCGCCATTGTTTCGCGATGAACATTTCGAACCGAGCACGAATTTTGATAGTAAAATTCAATAATTTGCAAGCGTTGGTCATTTGTAAGACGATCCATGGTTAAATTGCAAACCAAACTGAAGCTGTTTGACAGTGACACAAGGTACTAAACACACGTCCGCTGTCAAAACCAGTGTTGCCAAAACCAAACCAGCTAAAAAATCACCCATAACAGACTTAATTTCACTCGCTCCTCAAGAACTATCAGCCTTATTCCCTCCCGTTGTAACTACCTTAACTCTTCACGTTTATTTTTCATTTATACTGTCAGACTTTGGAATTCTTTACCCTCTCAAATTAAAAATATCTCAAATCCCTCATATTTTAAAAGTGCAATCCTACAACATTTTTCCAACCCATTCTACCAAAATTGAACCTTTCATTATCACCTCCCTTCCTAAACTCAACCTCTCCCTCCGTACTTCACCTCTAAGATTAAGATCCATAAATGTTTAATTAGATTTAAGAATTATCCATTTTCTTGAAGTAAAAGGACTAAGTACTATGAAAGATTATAAATCTTAATGTACAAACCAATTATTTGAAATAAATTGAAATTGAAATTGAAATTGAAATTGAGTGCAATCGGTAGACCTATTCAGGAAATATACGAATTTAAATTTTAAACAGACAGTTAAGGCAGAGAGGCTGTGTTCTTAATGGGGCTGTACTACGGACATATTCAATTGAAAGTTCTAAAGTTCCACTTACTCTAGGTATCAGCGTAGGTAATATCAAAACAACTATACTAAAACAAAAGCCTAAACGGAAATTTGTATCTACACGAACAATAAATAAATCAAACAACATAATTCACCTATATCGTCTTTACTTCTTGAATTCTTCAATTCCTTACTGTGGGTATCAACGTAGGTACTATTTATAAAAATCATCAAAACAAAAACCTTGAGCTCAATTTCTATATACACCACCATACGTCCATCAGCACACGTCATCAGCCACCTGCGCATTTCCTCAGAAACACATTGTCGCTGTTGATTACATACACATTCACGTCGCATACTTCTCTTTCGTTTCACTTAATTTGGAGAAAACACCACGCAGTTTTTTTTTCATATGAACGCGCTTGTACGATGTGCGATGCCCAACCACCCCAAAGCAGAACAACGATCAAGAACGCGGCTGCTGATAATGTTCGATTTGAGAAAATAAATTTATTTTGTTCATGTTTTATTTATTTTTTTCATGTTAAATTATGTTTTAGATTAGGTTCTAGCTCAGCTTCTAGAGGACATAGAAAGCTGATTGATGGCTTGAAATAACTATAAAAGTGTTGGCACTCCTAAGTACATATTTTGTTTTGTTTGCATTGATTAAGAATTGTTTGAATAATGGCGAGTAAAAGGCAGTAAAGTCAGAAAAAAAAAACACATTTTGGTCAAAAAAGCTGAAAAAAAAAATAGGCATGGCAATGAAAGGAATAGCCTATGTCCTTCCCAGAACCTTAAGGAGCATTTCAAAAAAAGTTTCATCGAAATCTGTGCAGTTGTTTTCACGGCATTAGGTAACAAAGACAATGCCTACAGTTTTATTATATGTATAGAATATAGATGTATGGATATAGATTAGTTACCTATTTTTTTTTAATATTAATAATTAATTAATACCTGAGAGTAGGTATTTCCCATTTCAATTGTTGGATTCAACGAAAGTGTCATATAAGTGTGTTCAGTGTGTTCCCATTTAATGTCCGTTTGCAATATACAAAATTGAAGTTTAGTAACACAAAAGTTTAATAATATAAGAGTTCAATTTGACTTACGAACTAATAAACATTTGTTCAATATTTTAATTAAATGAAGAAATTATAAATAGATAATTATACTTGGGCAGCAACAGGCTGTCCTTGTTTATGCATTCGTTTTGAATACACGACACATTGAAAAAGACGCAACGAGCCAGTGGAAACAGGTCTTTGTCATTCATCAGTCATAATCATGACCCATTTTCCGCATAGTAGAAGATTTGCTTATGCACCTACTGTCCTTGCGTTGTTAAACTACGTGCGCCTAAAGAAAGGCATTCTTCTTATTTTTAGTTATTACTTTGATATGTGTAGCTACCACATAGACACAGCTGCATATTCACAATGGAACAATGGAGAATAACCTCAGGTATACCTACATCCTACGCTACGCACGTTATATTCACTTTCACTGCACACACAATAACGAACTTAATTTAACTTCGCACCATACACCAATAGCTAGGCTATTCTAGCACTTTGTTTGCCAATTTTAACAAGAAGAAAAAATCATAAACAAATTGAAAGCAGTACACAGAGTTAAAGAAGCAAATGAAGTAAAAGAAGGAGAGGCAACAGAAAATACAAATGTAACAACATACAACAAACAAAGGCACTTAAAGCACCTTGCATTGAAGTGGAAGGACCAACTGACCCAGTTACACTTTTCAGTTCATTATTTATTCACCACTATAGAGAAGACCGGTGTGCACCTAATTCTGCTGTCATTATATGCTGTTGTACTACAGTACACCCGCGCTCTCTGTTTACTTCTTCTAAATATGGGTTGCATAAATAATACAAAAGGAAGTACGCATATACACAAAAATTCTCTTGCACAAGGGGTCCTCCTCTTCTGCTTTCTCTGACGGTGTCCTCTCCTGATGTCCGTTAAAAATATAATTTGTTTGAGTTGTCCCGTTGTCCGTCATTAGACGGAGTACACCTACACAGTGCCTTTTGTACTTGAATGTTGAGCCGCCCACCATCAGTCTCCCTACCTACCGCGCCTCCTCCTAACTTTGTATTTAATTTTAACAATTTACAATATTCACCACCCCGAATTTGATATACGACCGCAGGTTGCATTGGTGTGTGAGAAAGTATTGTTACTCTTGATAAGGGAACAAAAACCAAGTAATAAATTAATTTTTCAATGGCGGCAAAGTCAAAGCGTAGAATGGCTATTAGTACGTTACGTTACATAGCGAAAGCTGTTTTTTTTTTTTTTTTGTTTTTTTAAACATACCTCTTGCCCTCTTTACAGCGAGGGTGAGGTAGGTACCTACACCTTTTTTTGAACAAAGTGTATTTTCGTGTACGACAACATTTTTTTTGGGGAGAAAATACAAAATTTGTTTACTCCTGCCAAATTGAAGGCTTACAGGGTCATACGAATTTATGCATTATCCATATGCCATGGAGACGTTAATAACATTTTTTGGTAAACGAGTGTATGAATCGATTTGTCAAAAACAAGGTCATCAAACAGATAACTATCCCAGTAAAGGTTGGTCGAAGGATGACAACTACTCCAGTAGGAAGTGGAGGGAGAATTTTTATTGGAATATACCAGTGGCGTGGCGGTGGCGTCCATATAACCCGATTCCTATCGACTTCCCTTTTTAAATTTCCATCAGTTAACACTATCTACCAAAAACCAAATATACATGAAACCCTTCCAAAGGAATTTTATATTCACAAAATGGTATACACACGTAAGCGATCAAATAAATATTGTGTGTATCCTTTTCCTCCCTCATCGTCATCGTCAGGCCCAAATATGTCGGGTTATTAAAGCTCTCACTGGATAGTTGATTTTAAGAGAACATTTACTTGTTATCTCTTTTATTCTTTCCTGAGCACTGTCATAAACTAAGTATTAAATAGAATGGTACCTGAGAAGGCCTGGGAGTATACTACACCTGTCTACACATGTTTTGTAGACTTGAAAAAAAGCGTTGGACTTCGTCAAGGGTGTGTTTTTTCTCCTCTCCTTTTCATTACTTATATGGACTGGAGGTTAAAGCGCAGCCTTGACGAAGAAATATTTCAATTGGGAAACCTACGAGTAAGTCATTTGCTCTTCGCTGGTGACTTGGTCATTCTTGGGGCCTCCCAGACGGAACTTTAGGGCGCACTCGATAGGTTTGTAGCCGTATGTGTTGAGGCTGGGATGAAGGTGAATGCGAACAAATCTGAGGTAATTGTGGTCTCCAGAACGCCTGTTCAATGCACCCTATATGTAAGTTGAGTCCCATTGAAGCAGGTGGAGAAGTTCAAGTATCTCGGGGTCTTATTCACGAGTGATGGAAGGAGCAATGCTGAGTTTTCCTGCAGAATTGGTCAGGCTGGATCAATTATGAGACAACTAGGTCATTCTGTTATCAGGAGGACCGAACTTGGTGTGAAAGCTAAGTTGTCAGTCTTTAATTCGGTGCTCGTTCCTACTCTTATGGTCATGAAATTTGGGTAATGACCGAAAGAATAAGATCGCGAATACAAGTTGCCGAAGTGAGATTCCTTCGTTGTATTGCTGGTGTGACTCGCAGAGATCGTATAAGGAACACCAGAATACGTGAGGAACTGAATGTCGAGCAGCTACTTCTCCGGACGGAGCGGTCCATACTTCAATACTAGGAAATTTAATTTTACAAAATCAGAACACAGAGTGATTTTCGCGAAAGCATTTGAACTGAAAAAATCGCATAGAAACCAACACGTATTTATAAATAACGGATTTGTATGAGCTAATGAGCTCGGTGTTTGCTAATATGTATGTCCGCAAATGTTAGGGGAATGCAAGCGCATTATCAAGCGATGCTATAGACTAACCCGACCCATGGTATACATATTTGGAAGGCACTTATCATAAGTATTCCGTAACTTTTCAGACGATTATCGTCGAAACAAAAGAAACAAAAGATCTCCAAAACGAGCAACTAAGTGCTAAAATTACCAGTTCGAGAGCTTAATCCAGTTCATTTCCCACAAATGTAATGAAGACTAACGATATTCAAAAAAAATTTGAGCAGAGTATAACTTCTAATGGTGATTAAAGTTTCGAAAACGATATCGTTCAGGCGATCGTTCATATATGGATTCTACTCCCAGAGGTGCCTACATCGAACCCTTAGACCCTATTCACACTGAGCGAAAAAACTCGAAAAGACGTTTTCCCATACATATTTCAGTTTTTAAGACGAGTCGTTTAAAGTCGTTTTCCACGAAAACACCACAAAAACTACTTCCCATCGTTGGGTTGTTGAAAAAAACACACCTTTGGCAACATTCAGCAGAGCAGCTGACCGAACAAATGCCACAACTTCAAATCATTTTCCACACATAATTATTGATGGGCTAATATTATTTTTAAATGCTCCGAATTCATTTTATTAGTTAATTAATGCAACCGAAATTTGTAAACAATTTTTGTTTACACTGAAGTTTCACGACTAGTATCTCACAGTTGATTGAAAAGTTTGAAAAGTCAAACGAAAAACTAGTTATTGTTCGGGGTGAACGCAATTTCGAGTTTTCGGTGTGAATAGGGTATAAGGTACGTTTTCCAGTATCGTATTCAGTCGATACACTGCACAGAATATAATTTTCAAAGAAAAATCCCAGCAGGACACAAGCCAAGGCAACTTTTTTGCTTCGTTCCATTATTAACGACAAAATGTGTATTTTACTTCTAATGAGTACGACTCGAATTAACCACAACCAAAGTTAAATTGTTACTTTTCAATACCCACTCGTACTTTTTTCAATGTTTTTCAAACTCAAGTGCCCAACAAATAAGGACCCATAAAAGATTAAAAGTCCGCTGACCGTCGACGCCGCCATAGCCACCCACTTCCTTTGCAAAATCAAATGGTCATAGGTAGCTCTGCATGACTCAGTGCCCAAAAAAGTTTACCCCTATAGCCCAAACCGTCGAAAAAAAAGTAAAAAAAAAAAAAAAAAACCAAACCCAAACCGTATGCATGCAAGGGATAAAACGAAAATTCAAACACTTCCGGTGTGGTGCTGGCCATACTCTGCTATGAACATTGTAGCTCGGGCTCAGGCTAAAAACTGGAAAATAACGCTACCATAAAAGATGTACACATATACGTAGATATTTATTGTTTTTTGGTGTTTTTTTTTTTTTTTCTTATAGTAACCCTTTTTGTGTGCTCATGACTCAAATGAATTTGCAATGAACACCAACGTTAAACGAACTAACACACATTTCACTTGTCACATTCAGTGCTTGTAAATTATTCCAGAAAATTTCTTATATTTGAGTACGAGTGTTGTAGGTGGGAGTTATATGCGAGTAAACTCATTTTTTGTTCACTTTTCCTTTGTATACTTTTATTCGTCGTTCATCTATCTGCACTGTGTTGCGTTTATTTTATTCTTTTATTTTCTTCGCTATTTGTTTAAATAAATTATTGCCAGTGCCACCCACGCTAGGATATATGTAAAAAAAGATCCTTTGGAACATTGCACCACACCCCTTTGGAGTTTACGTTTGCCTCAAATTGGCGATGTCAATGGGCGTAGCGGCTATTTTTATTTTTTTTTTTATTTTGGCCTTGCCATAGGGAGTACAAACTTGCGGATGGACGGATGTTACGATGACATGTAAAAAGAAAATATTTTAATGTTAATCCACTTTTAACGGCCTTAACGCATATGAATCGGTTGTTTGACGCTGAACATGGAGATTTAAACTGGATAAGCTCTTTGTCGAGAACGATTTAATGGGCGACGAATGGGCGGCGTTTTTTATTTTCATGTAAACACATATGGGAGCCGCTTGTGTGTTGACTATTTGTGGCATTGTCATTGGAAGTCAATTTAAAGGGTTTGGAGCTAAAAAGATCAGACACCGAAATGGGCAAGTTTGGCTTACGGCAATCTTGTTATGAATTGTCATATGAAAGGCCTATTCAGGAGTTATCGGTGTTCAAGTAGTTTTTAATTGTGCTAAGAAGATTTATATTCTTACAACTTTCTTCGAATTGTTTTATTTTTAATAGCTAAGTCATCGGCGCTGATAGGATGCATCTCGTAACCAAGGTATATGAAAAGAAGGTAATATATAGCGCATCTGTCAAAATTTCAAATTTCAAAATGGCGGACCATTGTGACTAAGGACAGACATGGCAGAGCATGTAATGCGATACCAAAAATGAAACTGAAACACTGTTTTTATTATGAAACTAGCTGACCCGGCAAACTTCGTTCCGCCCAAATTTGTTAATGTAATGAAAATAATAATTCCGAGCATTCACAATGCATTTCCTAATTTATGTAATTCGGCCAATTAAAATTCTTTATTCAAAAGTCATATTAAATGCAATATAAATAAATGATGAATAGCTATGTTGATTTGTTTCAATCAAACCGCAATGATTTTGACGTGTCGGCCAACTTTCCGCTTTTTCACTAAATTGACAATATGAGAAACATGGGAAATCAAGATTGATGCCACAAATGCACAAACATCCATCCATTATCCTTGTAATAAATTATTTGTTATAGTGAAAGCGATACGCACGGGAAATTGAAGTCGCACGTGATATCCACATTATGTAGAGGTAAGCCCGGAACGTCTAAATAATTCAAAAATTCAACTAATCTCCATAACGTTTTATTTTCACAACAAAAGGTAGTATAATGTACTTCCTTTGTCCGTACCTTTCGTATTAAATCTTGCTCACATTTCGCAAATTGCTTTATTTGGACAGTGTCCATTAATAATTTTAATTATACAACTTTACAAATAGCGTTTGATTTTATTTTTGAATGGGACTGAATGGAAAAATATCCCGCTTGTGTTTTTCAAAGTACCACCTATAGGTCAAAAACTATCCGCAATTTAAAACTGGAAGCAACCATATCCATTTACAAAATTTCAATCAACTTGGTAGAGCTGTTTCGGAGATCGGCAACAGCGCCACCTATCAGGTCCAAAAGTATCCTTTCCCTCAAGCGGGATGCGGGAACGAAGAATATAAATCTACAAAATTTCATTGAAATCGGATGAAATACAACAATACGAACAAAACAAAAGAAGAATCATAAAAATTGACCCAGTGGTTATCGAGTTATATAATCATCATCGAGTTTCATCCCGAAAGAATTATAGGTATGAATTAAGAAGATTATTATAAAAGAAAATTTAATTGAACTGAAAAACGACATACGAATACAACGCCACATGTTGAGGATTTTCCGACTATGTGCACTAAGAAATTCAGTTTTTGTTAAAAATAATAAATTAATTATTTTATATGTATTTTATCAATTTTATCAATATAATAACTCCGATCGAAGCATCTGTTTTAAACGATATTTATTTTGTTTACATCCTCGTTGACGATATTTGCAGCACGCATTCTGTCAATGTTATGCCAACGCCATAAGGTTACATCAAAAAAGTTTGAATTGTAAAAGCGCTATGGTTACATTAGATATAATTTAATATGGTGGCTTAGTATTCTTAAATTTTCTAATTTTCCGCGAAATTTTCTTAACTTTTTCTTTCATAAGATTCTTCTCCTGACAATAACAAACATAACAAAAAAAATTTAGCAAAATTGGTCCAGCCGTTCACGCGTGATGCCGTGACCAAGGGAAATAGGGATTCATTTTTATATATATAGATTCAACATTGGCACATTTGTTCGAACAGCTTGACTTAATGCGATTCGTTCGAAGTCCATTTCTCGCTCCAATTCTCGATTAAAGTCAAAATCAAAGTTTTGTTGCGCATTTCATCTGACATCTCTAGTTCATTATCCGATGTCACAGTGCGAATTCGATGCAAAATATCGTCGGCCATAATATCATCTTTGTATAATCAAAGTACCTATCTACTTCATTTCAAAAAGTTACTTAATGTAACATAGTAAACATAATTTATTAGAACAAACTTTTTGGGTATATCTACCAATATTTAAAAAAAAAAAACAACTTCAAAATTGTTGACAACAACAATTTGCTTGGAAAATAATTAAAATAATTGACAACAACAATTGCTTTTAAAATTCAAAATATTTTTTTTTTATTTGAAGTGTCACTACTTGATTTCTATCCAGTTAATTTTTTTTCAAAGTGTATTTCCCCATTCAAACTTTAATTTTCTAATTTTCCGCGCAATTTTCTTAATTTTTTCTTTCATAACATTGTTCTCCTGACAATAACAAACACAACAAAAAAAGAATTAACGAAATCGGTCCAGCCGTTTGTGCGTGATGCTGGGACCAAGGGAAATAGGGGTTCATTTTTATATATATAGATTGTTTTACCGTGCCGTGCACGTAATTAGAAACGAAAAGAATGCTAAAATTATTTCCGTTATGGCGGATGAGTGTTCGGCCTTAGCGCAGTAAAATTTTCATTTTTACTGTACATATCAATCAACCTTTCTATTCAGATCAACAATATGGCATATAGAACCGTTACATTCGTTATCTCTGAATAGACTGAGTGAAAAGTGCTAAACTGATCGTTCATATAATTAGAACCGGTGCATTAACTTCGTTAATTTCATAAAATATATTATTTAAAAGAGTAGTATCCATAGGTTTGTTAGAGTATTCGTATTTTATTAGCATTAACTGATAAATTTGAATTGTGTTTAGTGTTCTAAATTATGGGAAAAAACAAATCTTGCGATGTTAGAACCCGTTTATGTATTTCTCGGCTTTATCAGATAGGAAAGTCTTACAGAGAAATATCAGAAGTACTAAACTGTTCGAAGAAGATGGTTTTTAATGCTATACATTATATACGAATGTATGGGACAGCTGAAAAGGTAAAGCGGAAGCCGAGAGCACGAATTACTACACGGCGGGAAGATCTACTTATCGTCCGTGAAAGTAAAAAGGAACCATTTGCCACTGCAAGGCAAATTCGAGCAGCAGTTTTTGGCAACTCAGAAAGTGGACCATCTGTGGAAACAATTAAGCGAAGATTACGTGAAGCAGGACTCTTTGGACGCATATCCAGGAAGAAACCCTTGCTAACTAAGAGGCACAGACAAAAACGCTTAGAGTTTGCCCATAAATATGGCCATTGGACCGTCGAGCAGTGGAAAAATGTGCTTTTTACGGATGAGACAAAAATAAATAGAGTTTCTTCGGATGGTAAGCCATATGTTCGCCGACCAAAATCGAAGGAAATTGATCCCAGGTATACTCGTCCCACCCTCAAACACGGCGGTGGAAGCATTATGATCTGGGGTTCAATGTCTTGGCGAGGAGTGGGTCCGATTCATAAAATTGAAGGGCATATGGACAGGATACAATACTGCAACATCCTGGAAAATGTAATGCTGCCATATACGGATGAAAATCTGCCAGTAATTTGGCAGTTTCAACAAGATAACGATCCAAAACACACCGCGGCCTACACAAAAAAATGGATTGCAGACAATTTGGTCACGTCAATCGACTGGCCATCATGTAGTCCGGATCTCAATCCAATTGAAAATTTGTGGCAGATTCTCAAAAGAAAAGTAAGCTTCAGAAAGGCCCAAAATCTTGGTGCTCTTTATGATGAAGCTAAAGTAACTTGGGAGTCTATTCCACAAAGCACATGTGCAGCTTTAATTGAGTCTTTGCCTCGTAGATTGCAAGCCGTGATTAGCAATCGTGGTTTTGCAACCAAGTATTAACTTTGTTTGAAAATAAAACCAAAAAATTCTTTAAAAAAAGCAAGTGTTTCTAATTATATGCATGGCAAAATGCACCGGTTCTAATTATATGAACGATCAGTTAAGCACTTTTCACTCAGTCTATTCAGAGATAACAAATGTAACGGTTCTATAAGCCATATTGTTGATCTGAATAGAAAGGTTGATTGATATGTACAGTAAAAATGAAAATTTTACTGCGCTAAGGCCGAACACTCATCCGCCATAACGAAAATAATTTTAGCATTATTTTCGTTTCTAAATACGTGCACGGCACTGTATTTGTTTTTCTTTGTTTTTTTTTTTTTTTTTTTTTTTATTGTTTTCTATAAGTTTGTTATAAATACTTTATTCTAAAATACATTCTATAATTCGGAAAAACATAACTTTAACCTTCTTTTCGCAGTCTGCATTTGAAGACAATGTTAATAAGTCTTTTAAATAATGTTTGCAATAGACAATAGCATCTCCATTATATTTTTTTAAAAATTGACTCCATTTTCTGCATTTCAATCATCAATTTGTCTGTGGGCTTTTTAAGAAATTCAACTGATTTGTCCAGGTATACGATAAGTCTTGGGGAGTATTGACTATAGCGCTATCAACTGTTAAGTCAGTGTCTTTTTGATTTCCTCAAAAACAATCGGTACGCTCGTGGACCTGATGCGTATATCGGAATTGCATATGATATGTCTTCTTCCAACCATTTCACACGTTTAGTAGGACATTCTAGCTTCCTGATTTGACATTTTGTAAACAGCTTTTTCATCGATTTAGTTATTTGCCCCAGCTTGTAATTATTTCTTCTTAGGCTGATGATTTCAGATTGTAATCTTCGCTGTAATCTACCAAATGAATATTAATAATTAAAAAGAGAATAGGTACATTTCATTGCACATGCGAAATCGCTGTTCGTATGACACTGTTCGTATGAAGGAGAATCGGTTTGAGTACTGGAATCAATAACTTGAGGTGGTGAATATGATGATATGCTTTTGGTGATTTCGGACTCCAATCTACCAAACAAAAAACAAATAAATAAAAATAAGATCAATACGAAATATTTCATTTTAAATGTTTTCCTTACTGCTCATTTAAGGGAGTGATAGAATTGCTTTGTGTACTGAAATCGACTAAAATTGGTGCCAATTGCATAGTACATATTTCCATATTATTATTAATAGCTGCTATCTGTAGTGCGGAACTTGTAGAGACTTTATTGTAGCTTGGTGGTTGTGGTAGGACCTTTGCCAATTCACTGACATCAGCCTGAATTTTGTTTACACTGTAACATTAATCAACACATTAAACAATTCCATTGAAAATTCGTGTAAATTTAGATGATACCTTGTTCATTTTTTTAGTGCCCTGCTTTTTTAGCGACAAAAGAAGCGAAGGTGCCACATTAGGTCTAAGACGTTACGTTTTAACTTTTAATAAAATTACTAATAATAATGGATTCACTGCATAGTTATCATTTGGGGTAAAATGATTTGTACAAATGCGAGCAGTACCTTTGTTATATTTGTCACTTCGGCCACACAAAAACACCCACTGAAAACATATTTTCTTACTAAAATTTTTATTGATATTGCTTACATTACACCCGTAAACTGCACAACGCATTTTTTTAAATAAAATTATTTCAAATCACCGCAGAAAACCAAAAACACTTTTTTTTTTGTTTCTTAAACAAAAACACTTTTTTTTTGTTTCTTAAAACGTTCATAGCTCTTGACCAAGAAATCGTTTGCTTAATTATATAATATGATAAATAAGAATCAGACTTATTTCCGAATTTAAGAATAATTATTCTTAATCAAAGAAACGATATTTTGAGTAAATGTGACCTTAAGAACTTTTCTTATATTTCACTAACTTTTTTCTTAAATCGGGCTTATCGCTACATATCGGGTCCAAAAATATATTATACTTTAAGCTGTACCCAGCCATACACACCCACAAGTTTATTTAAATCAATTGAGTGGTTGATTGAGTCGGAGATCGACCACCGCGCCACCTATCGGATCCAAAACTGAACCAACAATACACTTCCGCAAAATTTCATTGAAATCAGTTGAGTGGTTTCAGAGATCGATAACACCATAATAAACCATACATACACACATACACGTCTATTCACTATGTCTATAACTCATTAACCAATACACCTACAAGCCCCGTATTTGGATAAAAACCTTTGTATTGACGTCACCTCTCATGGGAAGTTCCAGAAACAAAATCGGTTAACGCATTACAAAGAACATCAATTTCAAAAACAGTACAAATTATTTTTTATTTATATAGATAATTGAAAGAATGTTATATCCATGCACAATGCAAGATCGTTTACGTCTCCTTGACTGGATCTATATACGTACCTATATCCTAAATATGCACCAAGTAAATACGTCTTTATTCAACCATCTTTTGTTAAATATAATGTCCGACTGTCTCGCCTTCTTCCAGGCAAATCCTTTTGATGACCGTGCTTTGAATAGCGCTTATTGAGGGAATAAGTTCCCTGACGAGGGACGAGTTGTACAAAAGGAAAGGTTCAAGTTTCTTAGGCGGCAGTTGATGTATCCTATCATGTCAAAATAAGCCACTCCGCCCTGGGCATTTCATCCACTTTTTGATCGATTACACAAAATAACCACACATAAAATTAGAACTCTTCGCCCAAAATCCCTTAATCCCTTGGCAAATAACACTTCCATATGCCATCAATCAGAAATGGTTCCCATACGCTTCCAATTAATGTTGTAGCACATGCAACCTCTAACATCTAATTGACGCCTCCAGTGCGCGGTTAGATAGATAAGAAGTGTAAACGTTCTAACCAAATATTCATTTAAAAATACAACCGTAAGCATTTAATGTCATCATCACTCGCCTGAAGTGAAACACTCAACCGACGCATGCCCTCCTGTTCCTGCGGCATATCGGTTGATAATGATTCCTTCTTCTCTTGGAGAGTGGTGATTTTCTATCCTAGGTGTGTGTGCGACGCCCACCCGTTGGGGAGATTTTTTTCTTCTTTCTTTCGTGCCCCACCAGCAAAAGTGGCAACGAAATTTGTTTAATGTGCACGCGGTGTTTACGGGTGACAAAATATCAAATCATTACGATCTAAATGACACTTTGACAAGAGACTGAAAGAGAGTGCTTGGCTTGTGGTTGGGGAAACGAGGCTTAACTGGCTTGAATGCTTAATGCAAGTACGTGTGCAAGTAAATTTACATGGAAGTGTACAAGCAAAACCGAGATACAGTCGAAAACTGGTGCTTAAACGTGTTGACTTTAAGGACTTGGTATGGAGGGCAGAATACTTAGCAATAATGCACGAATCGGAGTTTCATTTTCATTTTGAACATGGCGTTTTATTGGATATTGTTAGCAATTTATGCGGCCGTTAGCTGAATGAATGTATAATGGGTTCATTATGACAAAATTAAAATTATCACATGTGGTAATGGCTGGTATATGCGTATATGGTATATCTCATGTCTTTGGGAGTGAAGACGTTAAGCTTTTCTTTCATAAAGATGCACTTGGTACCTACTTAAATGCTGGTGCTGGATTCTTATATTCTTAAAGTTTTGATTTACAGACCTAAATCTGAATCTTTTTATAGTTTTTCAACACAATTCGAGTTATTGTACCTCGTGACATATTTAACCCCAGAGCGCCCAATCTGACAGCTTCTCACTGGTCAATCGGAAAAATTGGACGTGATGTAAACTAATTTGTATTACCAAATGACATTTGTAAATAACGATAACCCGTACCTGACTGTTACCGTGGCACCTACCCTCCAACATAATATTTTGAACATTTTTCCAATAAAGAATAAAGTAATCAACAGTTAATTTTTTTTTTTTTTTTTTTTTAGATTTTTATCTTTATTTCATTCAAAAAAAACTTAAAGCTATACAAAAGATAAATCGATAGTTCAACAAAATGATTTTTTAAAAGAATACAGCTTTTAGCTTTAAAATGAAATAGCTACATACATTCTGTTGTCAGATTCAGACAAGAGGCGAATGTACGAATCGTATTTAACAAATAAGGACTAATTTATCGATGGGGATGCGATAAAATGCAGTGATAAAAACAAACAATAAAAAATTAAAAAAAAAAATTAAATAAGAGATTAAGTACAAACAAAGTTTCAAAAATTTGGAAAAGATATATTCAGTAACAAAAAGAAAAGAAAAAGAATTAAACCAAAGGAATCAGCAAGTCACCAATAATATCGTAGTTTAAGGAAAAAAGCCAACGCTTAACATTTTTAAGAAAGACGGATTTAACTCTCAGACATCTTAGACTACAAGGCATTTTGTTAAATAAACGGGGCGCAGTAACAATATAAAAGTGAGAAAAATGCGATTTTTTTATAGTGGGTACATTGACGAAATTTCTGGTGTTAACACGTAGATTTTGGTTATCATAAACCCTTGAGGAGTTATAGCCGGAATTTTCAAAAAATATTTTTAAAACCTTATAACAGTACAAATGCCTTAAAGGTAGAAAACCAAGACTTTTAAACAGCTCAAAACTAGGAGTTCGACGATTAACCTTACATAAAATACGGACAGCATGTTTTTGTTTGATTAACAGAGGCTCTATTTTATTGAAATGTGTACCACCCCAACAAGCAATACCATACTGGAGTTTAGATTTAAGGAGACCGTTATAGACTGGCTTTAAGACAGGCAAACTGCAATATAGACTAAGATGGTAAATATGCCTAACAGCACTGTTTAGATATTGCTTCAATGACGTGGTATGTTCTTTCCAACTGAGCCTATAATCCAAAGTAATACCTAAGTACTTAAAGTTGTCTACGCGTTCGATTTTAAAGCAGTCGACAGAGCAATATGCAATATGCATGGCAATCAAAAGGGGGTATATTATTATCGTGTGTACAGAAATTAATTAAACGGAATCTATTGCAATTGGGTGAGTGGTAGTGTAAAGGCATTTCTTCACAGATCTTACCCATTATGTTAAAAAACATGAACTTCGTTTTATTGCTTATGACCAATTTGTGAAGTTTGAACCATCTCCTCATTAAATCTAGGTCATAATTTACATCCAAAAAAATGTTGAAATAGCACTTACCGTGATAAGACAAGGCGGTGTCATCGGCGAAAGCTGTGAGTTTACCTTTGAAATGTTGAATGAAAAGCGAATTTACAAAAATTAAAAACAGAATAGGACCTAAAACAGATCCTTGTGGAACACCTATGTTGATGAGAACTTTTTCACTCAAACAATCTCGAATTCTTACTCTCTGACTACGATTTTCTAAATAAGTAGTAAACCAGTCGTGGATAAAACCTCTGAAACCTGCGTTATAAAGTTTATCAAGCAATATCTTATGATCAACCATGTCAAAAGCTTTAGTGATGTCAATGAAAAGGCAAGCAGGGATATCAGATTCATTTAGACTATTATATATTTCACCGCACAGCTTTAATAAGGCATCTTCAGTCGATTTGCCACTACGAAAGCCAAACTGCGAATCACTGAAGAAATTTGTTTTATTTAGGTAAGACAGCATTCTTGATTTGACTCCCTTCTCGAAGACCTTTGAAAAGACTGATAAAAGGGAAATTGGGCGGTAATTGTTCAAAGACATTGTTTCACCTTTTTTATGTAGTGGAATAACAACAGCTGTTTTTAGTGAATCTGGAAAAATACCCTTTTGTATACTTAGATTGAAGATATGACATAATACATCTGAAACAAGAAGAGATATATTTTTCAGAACGTTACTTGAAATTTGATCACATGAAGTTGAATTAGATGCTTTAAGAGACTGTATGTAGGTGTGTATTTCAAATGAAGAAAAACATTTAAAGAAAAAACTTTGTCTTTCGAAAGGGTCATGAGTAAGAGGGCTATCACAAACACAATCAGAAACATTACTAAGAGTGGAGTCCCGAATAGACTTTGTTACATTGGTAAAGAAGTCATTAAACACAGTGGCAACTTCAAAAGGCTCAGATATAATCACGTTATTATTATTTGACACTGCGATATCGACGTTAGATTTAGTTTTGTTCAAAATGTCGTTGACAACCTGCCATTCTTTTTTAGAGTTACCAATATTATTAGCTAATATATTACAATAAAAAGTATCCCTTTGAAGAGGTATTTCCATTTTTAGCTCCTTACAGATCTTATCATAATACCTTTTTAACCTAAAGTTACTTGGGTGTTTTTTTAAACGCTTATAAAGAAGTTTTTTCTGTCTGATTTTGTTAATTAGAGCACTAGTCATCCACTTCTTAAGGGGTTTCAATTTGTTGCTCGTTTTTATTTGTGTACTTGCGCGAAGTAAGTGCAAATGTAATTTATTAATAAACAAATCAAAGGCCATAGATGGATTTTGCTCTCTGTAAACTTCATCCCAGAACTCAAAAATTAAAGCTGTCTTGAGAGCTGAAAAATCAATTTTTGTAAACTTTTTATCTTCATATTGCTTCAATCTGGAGATCCGAAGGTCAAGTTGGATGGTGGTTAGGCAGTGGTCACTTATCTTGAGGTCAATTATAGCTGATCTAAATTTAGAAGGATTATTTCTATGTAATCTAATGAAAATATGGTCCAAACAAGAGGTTGTATCGTAAACCCCACGAGTAGGAAGAGATATCAAACTATCGAGGCCAAAGGAAGACATAATCGATAGAAAATTATCAACTTCAACTGAGCTATTGCAAAGATCGATGTTAAAATCACCCATAATTATTAGATTTTTACACACAAGATTATCAAGAAAGTCAGAGAAATCATCCAGAAAGGCATTGACTGTACAATAATTAAATCTATAAGCCCCGACAAAACAGTATTGAGCACCAGAAATCTCGCAACTTAAACTAATTAAATGAACACTATTTAGATTAAAACGATCAACGACAACGTTAGACGACAAATCGCTTCTATAGAACACTGCGACACCACCAGCAGAATAAGAGTTATTACAGGCTGCTTTGAATGTAAATACACTGACTCTATGGCAATGACAGTGATGGCACTTTAACAGCAATATATCGCCTACTGCGACAACTAAAATAGCAATCGATTTATAGCGTCTAGACAAGTTGTTCGATGGTACTTACGTCTGCGAGTACCTACGTAGAATTAATCGTTGTCATGGGAAGGACGTTTTACAACATATTGATTCAGCCCTGATGACGGCATCAATGATTTGTATTCGCAAAATGGCAGAAAAGTATAAAAAAAAATATGATTGACTGCTGAAGTTCATCGAAAGTTTGACAATGTAAATATATAGTTAATCGGGTAGGTCTACATTTTTTTTCATCGTAAACATATTAACAGAAGTCATTACCTGGAAACTGAAACGATTTAAGATATAAATCGATTGCCATTTAATCGCATTTAACAAGCTTTTTATTTCGTTGCCGTACAACAACTTTCAAAAATCTAAAAGTCTATTCGCGTACTTTTCAAACACTAAAAATCTGCCAACCTCCAAGAATTAAGCGAAACTCTCTTTAAGAATACCCCAAAGTACGTGAATAGACTTCGAACTACTTTGAGCCACTTTGATCTTTGACATCCATGTCACAAGTAAATGTTATATACCTTATCTTTTTGCAGCATATAGGTATGAAACGTTCGACACCGACGATAGATTTTATTTTTTTGTGCAATTGATTTTTAAGACGGATTTTGTTTCCTATTTGTGCTTTTCATATATTTATCAGTACTTGCCGGCAGTGCTCGCAGACTTTGAAGACTGTCTTCCACCTTTTTTTTAACAAGAAAAGCTTTAGTTTTCCCCTTAATTACAAAAAAAATCCCCTTTTTCTCCCCTAAGTTAAATTTGCACTTGTTTTCATAAGAATAATCTGAAAATTTTACCTCTTTTTATTAAGAAGCCTAAAATAAGCCTATCAAATAACAATATACACATTTATTATGCAACTAGCGGACCTGGACCCACGTTTTTCTTTTTTTGATATGAACAAAATCAGATGTTGGCATAACTCACGAACGCGTTGACCAATTTCATTCAAACTTTAGATAAACCAACTACACGGCAATGCAAAAAAATCCTAAGAATTTGATCGAATTCGGTTTGACTGTTCCTGAGTTATTAAGTCACAACGCTTTTGCAACTCTCTTTTATATATAGAGAGAAGATAAAAAAAGATATAATTTTCTTTTTTACTAAACAAAATGTTAAAACGAATAAAGTCGTACGTACGTTTCATTCAAAAAGTGTAAAAATTGGCGCTTTTCCACTCAATCTGGGACTACAGCTTGCCGTAAGACAGGAACTACTCGTTACTCGTTATTTTGACAATTTTCTCTTTTTCTTTCATTTTTTAAAAGAACGTGTGTAGACTTTGTGCAATTGCTAGTGAACCAAACATTGAAGTGATGTGCAGGACGAGTATAAAGATACTCTGCTGTAAATAGCTACATCGAGGCGACTAAAAATTAGCAAACGAAGAGCCTATATAGTGATAGTGAGACATCCTAAATAACTTAGTGGAAACATTCTAAAACATGTCGCACTGTCCACAATTTCATTATGGTAATCGCAAACCTTCGTCTGGCAACGCTGTCTGTAGCTGTAACCTGTGGTATTTGATCCTGTTATTATTGTTTGGTAATCGTAAAGTATGTCCTCTTTTTTTCGTTGGAGGTATATGGACAACCTATTCTATTGGAAAGTAAAACAAAAGAGTGACAACAAGTTTGTTTCTATAATCTTATATAGTACTAGCGTGCCCGGTGAACTTCGTCCCGCCAAAAATTGACTTTTTGACTAAAATAACTTTCACTTCCACCTGGAATTAATTTTATTGATCCCAACTATAGCTTTTGACAAATACGATCTCATACTACGATCAAAATTAAAAAAAAAACTCTCCGTAGAAAATGTATGGAAAATCAATTTTCACAAACTTTCCAATTTCCCGTTCAAATTTTCCAATTTTGTCGCCGTATGAACCTTCCTTAGGCGTAGACAAACGCAACAAAGAAGATTAACGTGTCGGCCAACCTTCCGCTTTTTGACTAAAATGGTTTACAGTACACGACGTACAAATTCGTTCTCAATAAGCGGATTCCGTGGAATGAGAATGTTTGTCTTTGAATTTTTTCCTCAAAACCGTCGCTTGCATGACATTTGATTTGAGATCCTTCACCACCAAATCAAACGCGTTCTGTTACAAAGTCTCGGTGCGTTGAGGTTGCGCAGCAAAATTATAAATGAGCCGACTTTCAATTGTATACATGTAAGCCCGGAACACCCAAAAAATTCAAAAATTCAACTACCTAATCCCCATAAAGTTTTGTTTTCACGACAAAAAGTAGCATATGTCCTTCCTTGGGCCCATGCGAAGTTAAACCAAAAATCATAAAAATTGAAGGATTGGTTCCCGAGTTGTGAGTGCGCTCATACGGACGTCAGTCTATTTTGTATGTAGCTGTACCCACCCGCCTTTGCCCATACCTTTCGTATTAAGTCCCGCTCACATTTCGTAAAGTCTTTTATTTGGACAGTGTCCATTAATAATTTTAATGCTTTCACAACCCGTTCTCCTACCTCGCTTATTTTTTGCAAAGTACCATCTATAGGGTCCGAAACATTTCAATCTTTAAGCAACCATACCTACCCATCCACAAATTTCAATCAACCCGGTAGAGCTGTTTCGGAGATCGGCAACAGCGCCACCTATCAGGTCCAAAATTTTATCTTTTAAGACTGCCTAAGCCTGAAATACGCCAATACGAACAAAACAAAAGAAGAATCATAAAATTTGGCCCAGTAAGAACATTTTCCTTGGTTATGTTATTTGTGCCGGAAATCGAATAGAAATGTTATTTACCTACCTATTTAAAATTGATTAATAACTGATTTGGAATTTTCGTCGAACAATAATTGTACAGCTAAATGAAATATGAATTACTGAAATAAAAAAAAGTATAGACAACCAACGCCAACTATATTATTACAATTAAATTTAATGTTGTTGTTACAAAATTGATATGCAGGGAAATCTAATTTGTCGTAAATATCTCCCAGCGCCACCTATCGGGTCCAAATTTTGGCAAAAGCTTTCTATTTTTTTAAGTGTTATATGGTGTAAATTTGAGCCAAATCGGTCCATATGGGGTCTAAAATAAACATAAACCATCCGGAGCACCACACAAACATATGGTGTGTATATAAGGGGGATAGCTTCAGTGGTTCAGCCGTTATCGTCGGTCATACATACGCACGAACGTTTTTATATATTAAGATAACTAGCTAACCCGTGCTCGCCTTGCTTCGCCAGAGCTCTCACTTCGCACACATACACTGAATTTCCCCCACTGAACGCTGGGAAAATCCAACGTTCTAGCGTCAATCGAACATTTTACTTTTTTTAATTGTATAAAATTTATACCTAGTTTATTGCTTATTGTTCAACTTCATGAAAGATGATTTCAATCTTAAAATCTTTTTACATAATTGAACTTTAATTAAAAAAAATTCTATTTCATTTGGATAAGCCATTCCAAAGCTAGGAGCTAGAAAGCATTCGAGAATTACAACTTTTCCTCAGATTAGATTTCCGCTTCCGGATAGCGAATAATGGTAAAACATATCCTATCTGATAATCTCGACAATTTGCAATGCAACTGTGAAACCGGGAATAAATTTCTTGCAATCCTTTTCTAATCTTCTCCGGGCAAACACTTTACAACCAGAAAAAAAGCTTACAGTTTTATTATATGTAGGTAGTAGGGATGAGGATAAGTTAAAACATTCCATCATTTTCTATTAAGCTTAATTTTTAGTCCTCAAATTTAGGTGTAAGATTATTAAGAGTAAAAAGAAAACAAAATTTCTAAAGAAATCATAGTTTCTAAGTTTAACAATTATTTTAAAATTTCAGCTCGGGTAATTAGTTTTACTTTATTTTTATTAGTAAGTGTAAAAATGTTAACTGTTTAGCAAAAATAAAAAAATACATAATCTGGTGTCTTACCTATCTATATTTCAATTTAGAAATGTTGATGGTAATTTTTACACATCAACATTACAGTAGAGCCAGACAAAAAAGTGTGACCAGTGGCGAAATACGGAACTACATATGTAGATTGTAGGTACATATTTCCTATAGTTAAAAAAAAAAAAATAGTTGGCGCAACAGGTCCGGAGAAACCCTAGGCCTAGCTTCTCACAACCATTCGTTTTGTGTGAGTTTCTCATTTTTGGAACGAATGGAAGGGATCTACAATTTTATGCCGACTCCAAACGGCTAATTGAGAAGCTCTTTCAAGACATTTATACTCTCGGATGTTTGTCAGACGTTCGCGAGAGGTAGCGCAGCGGAAAAAAACACTAAGTCGGAATTTGGTTTTTGCGGGATTCGAACCTGGGACCCCCGCATAGCAGTCCAACAAACTAACCACTAAGCTACTACTGCGACTACTTCCTATAGTTACCTCTAGAAAATGTCATCTTTTCTGTTTACCCCGGCATCGGCAATCACTCTGGCTTATCACTGTTGCCAACCCCCAAAACCCCTACCTGTGTTCGCCCCTAACAACAGACGTTAAAAACAGCTTGTTGCTTCCATGCCACAACATGCTAAATCAAACAAAATAAAACACACCTCAATACAAACGCCCTTAGAGCCTTCAAATGATGAAATATGAAAAAAAGCATAGGTATAGGTACTAAGGCATAGGCAGGCATCCTTGATGTCACTCACTAGTCAGTACCTTCCCACAATACACTCGTGATGCTATAGCATTGACCTAAAAACCGCCAACTCTTTACGTAAATATTTTCCTACGTGCAATGACACGGAAACAAAAGCAAAAAAGTGAAAGCTCTGCCTAATAAATTACCACTACCATCAACAAGCCCATAGACACAACACACAACACGTAGCAAGACAAAATAAATAAAAGCCGGCACCAAACATATCATGCCAACCCCAATGCCATCGCATGATATCATCGTATACGTACTACATCTTCAGTATTGACACAAGGCTTTCAAGGACTACCTATATCCCTCAAGAGACAAAGGTGATCAGCTCTCTGTCTCTGTGCACAAGAACTATGGGAAAACCAAAGCGGAATGTTTGATTAAATATTATATCTGTGGCCCGATGTGCAATCTCTTAAAAAAAAAAAAAAAACTCCTTATTAAGCCACTTGAACACTATTCCCACTCCCACCCCTGCTGCCGGCAACCCTTTCAGTGGCATTTCTTGCCGCTCTAATTAATGTCAGTCAACTAAGGGGATACGATATGGGTAAGTGAAAGTTTTCCGAGTAAACAAGGCGATAGAGCTCTTGCTACATCTGGATGTGCACAGTATCCTTGAGATGAAGCAAAATCAACACAAGGATACTCTCTGTGTCGCCATAGCACAATCAGCACTCTGCACACCCACCATAGAGAAATAAAAACAAATCAACAACCCTCGCCGTTCATTGACAGATTTGTTTGCAGCTCGAGTACGAGTACGAGTAGTCGAGTTCGGCATTTCTGCAATGCAAACGTGCAAGCAGATAATTCCTCCCTCTATGTCGGGGATTATTGTGATTATTAACCACTTTCAGCGGATCACACCACACATGTACAAAAATACATTACGAAAAACAAATCCTGTTGTGATATGCTATACGGATACGGAGATCAAATGATACAGACTTTCATAATGATACCCACGAGCCACGACCACGACCACGATATACCTATGTACAAGTTACGTTTTACGCTCCACCCCTGGCAGGACACACAAAATATTCACTTCCCAAGTATCACCGAACACCGACGCCGCATATTGCTTTCAGCGTGTGGATTACTGCTTGGATACTACTTATAGAGTGTGTCACAACCCACTTGCTAGGCCAAGCAAAAGAAAACATTCAACGGATATTAGTGGTAAACAAAGCGTATTACATTTATTGTGACAACGACAAGATGGTTTGTAATACTGTACTCCTTTGCCTACAGCAATCCCAAAACAGCTTCACACCCTCGTGCCATGTCGTTACAGATAACTGATAACAAAATGGAAAAACTGACAAAAATAATTCTTTTGCACTGGATTGTTTGGGTATTTTTCGAAGGATTTTCTTCTCCTCCAGCGGATGACGACGACGGCGACGTAGTTGGAGTCGCTCCATAAGTAACCACAAACACCCTCTCAGTCTCTGGAATAACATTCGTACTTGGGGCGGCGGGCTCGGGTGTGCTGTGATGACAATGACAGTGGATTGGTGCGTAGAATATTATTCTCCAAATTGGATAACAATTGAAGTGAAATCGGATATCGCTCGCTTTGGCATTTTGTTTATGGACAATGGATAAGGAGGCAATTTAGTTCGGTCGATTTGTTGTACCCATTCGAGTGGAAATCATTTTAGTATAGCTGCAGAGATATTTCGTCCTTTTTTCTTTTTTTTTTCTTTTTTTTGTATAAAATGTTGTGGGAGGGGTGACGTGCAATCATAAATGGGGGTAGGTTACCGTGTTTAGTTAAGTGTTGGCATTGGCATTGATTTGGAAATGAGATTTATCCGGGTAGTGGGTCGATTTTGGGGTTAAAAGGGGAAGCCTGAGGATGAATTTAACAAATCATTGTTCATACAGACATTTCGACTGTGGTATACCTACTTACTTAAATTTATATGCTTCTTTGAAGTGTTCAGTGCATAAAACGTCGGCTTGGAAGACGTCTTTCAGAGCAGAGGTCTTCTATAAAATAGAATTAAACTTCACTTTCTAACACTCTTTCTATGATCTATTGCTTAGTCATTTTCACACCGCTCTTAATATTGAGTTTTTGACAGAAAGTTTTCAAAAACACCTTTCATCCAGTGGCGTAGCGTGGGTTGCAGCCGCCCGGGGCAGGTCCAATTTATGTCGCCCCCCGTAATTTTCTTCACTCACTAAAAAAAAAAACCTTTTTAAACTTGGTAAAATTTCTGGAATCGAATGTACTTTTGAAATTTCGAAATACATATCTCGAAAATATTAATATCTTGGGTAATATAGTCAACTTTAACTGATTAGCAGATTTATTTTTTGTCTTTATTATGATTACAATAGATTTAAAAAAAATTTAATTTTTTTTTTTAAATTTGGTTTTCTTTAGTCTTCGAGGAAAACGGCGATAAAGATTTTGACCAAAACGCGTAGTTAGAGTAAAATTTATGTTTTCAAAATTATTGTGGCCATGATTTTAAATTCGAATCACCAAAAACGCTAATTTTAAAAACTGATTATGTCTCGCAAACCCTAATTTTGATTTCGATAAGACTCTAAAAACCAAGTAATGCTTACATCTGGAACAATAACGTAAAGGTAGTCAATTGTCAGCTAAATATTTAGGCAATAGTATTTTTCAAACTAAAAATTGTAAAATTTGGTACGGTTTTGTCTGAGTAATTTTACAAAAACCTCTCTACCGATTTTGTTCAAAATGCATATTAAATAAAAAAAAAGTATTCTAAATAAGAACCCGTACTTAGTTTTCTTAAAAAATTATAATAAATCATTTTTTTATTATTTCTCAAAAATGACTACCCAAAGGCGATCTGTGTTCATTTTATATTTTTTTAAAACTCAGCACTTCCATTAAAAATGCAAAAGCAGCAAGAGAAAACCTATTTCTTGCAAATATTGTCCACTTCTCTTTTTTTTCAACCATTTTGAATATAGGTACCCTTAAAATAATTCCATACAGCGTTACACAATCAGAAAATCCCACTTCATTTACACCCCCACACACGTCCATTCAGTTTATAACATCATTCAAAAGCAAATCTCTGAATTCTTACATATACTCGTACATTGTAAGGATATCGATCTATCACGAACACTACTTGCAATCAAAACACAAATCAAAAAACAGAAACTCCTTCTACGCTAGTCTTCGTACTCAAACATCTTATAAACTGTAAGAGCTTATAAAATAGTACAGTAGGCGCTTATAGCTCTATAACCAGAACTTGCCAAAATTATCTGTTATTGAGATCTAAAACTTGAAAAAAAAACTAACATTGTTATTTGATATACGTACCTCTACTTACTTAGTATCTAACCTACTGCCATATCGAATGACCTAAAGTGTACGGTTGCTTCTGAACTTTTTACCTACCTACGAATTACGAACGAGAACGTTTCGTGCGTCCAAATTGCCGCCCCTACGCTACGCCACTGCTTTCAACAAGTAGATTTTGCGAAGAATTTCAGCTTTTGCTAAGTGTAAGAGAAAAGTTCTTAGTATCACATACCTATGTACTCACATTTTGTATTCAACAAATCGTTTCTTGTATGTAGAAGAATTTTGCAAAATTTCAGACAACAAATTGGGGTTCATTTTTGTATCTAACAAATTATTTCTTAGAGCATGATCTATTTTGTAGATTTTAGAAAAAACTTCTTTTGGTCACACTGAGTAAAGAAGCATAGCCTGAGAGAGACAGTACCACTACAGGAGATTCATGACATTGGAGGAAGGAGTTGGTACGCAGTTGAAATTTATATTTGACAGTAGGTTTGACCCAAATTTCATAATTTGTATAGCCCAATCATTTTTTTTTTTCTATAACTCTAATAGGAATTTATTTTTATTTTAAAATTAAAAAAAAATGCAAAAAAAAAAAAGAAAAAAATACAAAACAATACAAAATATAGTTGCGGTTGATTGGAAATGTCAAAATCAATGAGTGAAATCAGTAAATAAAAAGTAGTGGCAAATTGTAGAACTCTATAAGAGTATGTTTAGGAGGCCAAAGGCGCTATAGAAAAACAGTCGCTGAAGCTAAAAAGTGGTCAATTAGGATTGGGCTATCATACTAATTTTTTTATCGGAAATTTAGGAAATAGACAGCCCAATTTCTGTTAAAAAGCCCCTTCTGTCAAGCCTTGTTGGCAGGGTAAAGACCTTTACTTTCATTAAATATAGGCATCTTAAATTTATTTTGAACGATTTAGTTTTTACCTATCTAATCTATAAGACTCCAAATAATTCTACACGATTTCGAAGGAAGATATTAGTATAAGGAAGTAGTTCTTATGAGGGCACACATCTTTCTCAACAACCCGTTTCTGAGATTAAGATAGTTCTTATAGTTCTCGGTATAAGTAACTAGTTTCAGATGTCACACATATTTATGAAGTAAACAGTTTCTTTAAAATAAAATTTCTACAGCACATCTTGAGGTCAAATATTTTTCTTGAGATTTGAGAATAATTTTGTAATTTTTACGCTTTTTATATCCCATTTTTGAATAACTCTCAGAAAACTTTTAAAATAAGAAGTTAATGGTCCGAAACAAAAACTTGCTTTACTCGCTTGTTTTAACCCTTGAAGGTTAGGGTTACTGACTGACTCATTCGCTTCGATTCGATGAACAATACTAAAATACAATTTTGTTCATTTTTGTTCTTGCCAGTTTGGCGGTTACCCCCCAGATTTAGGGGGTTTTTTGGTCGACGGGGGGAAATCTGGGGGAGAAATTATTTTTTTAGGGGGAAATCTAGGGGTTTTTTTAAACTCTATTTTATTTGTATTTTGTTATAACATCCTTTTTGGTAACCTTAAACTGTGTATGTTATATTTAAATGCAGTCCATTACAAGTTTCAAAATGCAACTGTGTTTTTTTTTTATTTTGTGCACACTTTTGCATCCGGAAAACCAAACTTACATGTTGGCGTTTCAATTTCGAAATTTCTTGTTTTAAATCATACAAAAAAAGTTAAAAAAAAAATAATGAAAAAAGTTGGGGTTTTTTTTTGAAAAAAGTAGCAAAATCTGGGGGGAAGTATTTTGACCGTCTGGCAACGCTGGTCAAAATAGCAGTGGTGGAGATTAATTCTCTCACAGAGAGAGACGATTACGAAAAAGTTATGGAACACTTTTGTATTAGTTTATGAAAAATTACAGAAACATCATTTAAAATTCAAAAAAAAAATTACGGAAATCGTTAAAATGTCGGATAAACTCGAGGAATTTGTTAATTTACTAAGAAAATTAGTTATAGCATCTAACTAGCGATGAAAGTGATCTGGAATAAATCGAACTTCATTTTGATAAATCCGAGTATGTGGAAAAGTTTGTACTGATTGAACTACAAGCATTCGAAAAGAGGAAAAAGCGACACTGCATGAAGAATTAGGTATAGGTACATGGAGGATATTGTTCGTTGTTCCAGTAAGGAAGAATTTCGTCGCCACTTTGGAAAGAATATTGAGGAGAACATTCAATTTTATTTTGCCGCCTGTTGATACCAAGAAATAAAATTGAAATCAAGCAAGAAATCAAAAAATAATCCACGCATATGCCAAATGGGACAACAAATTTCAAATCACCTGTTATTTGTAAGGTGGCTGACAGTTTTTCCATTTCTTACACCAAGAAATTTTTTGAGTAAGAATTCGCAAGATTCTCAGTGGAGGGGCGATATATTGCTCTCTCGAGGACGCTCTCATTTACGAATTTTTCGACTTAAGGAACGGCACTGAGTAAGAATTTGTAAGAATTAGTAAAAATTCGTTAGATTTAAAAGTAAAAGAACAGACCTATATCGTCGTCGAACAGTCAAAACCTCGTAACTACAATTCCTGAAAACCGTGCTAAGTCCTAAACCATTTGCTTTAAAAATCTGATTTGTTTTTATTAAAGTAAAAAACACATTTTTAAAGGAAAACAAATTAAGAAAACAGATTCAAAGAAATCTAGACGCAACAAATTAGTTTACTCAAATAACTTTAACCCCAAAACCGACAAAAATGCAGATACGAGGTTTTGACTGTTCGACGACGATATATATCTTCCTTCTTTTTCGGAAACATTAGAAAGGTGTTGCCAATTGAAAAACGCGATTTTTAATAAATAAATACAAATTAAGCAAGATCCGCAAAAGTCCGAAACGCCAAATTTGCGCAACTAAACAAATAAAAACAAATACAAATACTAGTTTTACCTTTTTACTGGATGGGTACAACCGTCAATCGCATTGGCTTATTAAATAGGCAGCTGCGTTACATTTTGAAGGTTTTTTTTTTGGAAATAAAACCATTTGAACAAATTTTGAAGCGCTGTCTTCAAATCAAAAAGGGCCAAAATAGCAAAAAAAGTGTGGCAAGCTCTCAAAAAATTGTAAATTGCCAATGGTCACGCTGCCTCACACCCCACACGTTACCCCTCCCATTCCCATATCCCATGTCCATGTCTCCGCATTTGGCATCATTGTTTGTGGTCATGGCAACGTGCGGGTCGGGTACATTTGTCTAATTAAATGAGTAATTCATCAAATTCAATTACGCTGGTGCGGCATAATTTCGGCATAATTGCCCTAAAAGTCGTAAGCTCGTATAACTGCAGATAATTCGCATAGCTTTTGTTGAGCCTTTCCACAAGGCAGAGCCAAAACCTTTCGCTAAATTGCGCATCAAAAATTCAATATTAATACATGTTTTGCCAATGGAATTATTACAACGGGCCTAATATGTCATAACGCCGGATTACTCACTGCTGGCATAGCATGACGTTAACGTTTTTGAATTCTGTAAATGCCACCCATCGTCATCACCATAATCGATCCACGTGATACTTGAATCCTCAACATTTATCTTCCCTAATAACTATTTTGTTGTGAAATTGGCATAACCCATTCGAAAGGATATTATTGTACTCCCTTATGCGAGTATCGGTTGGAAGGTACACGGTACACCGGTGGGAATAGCTCGCACGCACATATTTTTGCGATGACTCCTTCATGAGTGGCATTTTAAACCGTCATCTAATTACTGTTATATTCATTTTCAATTTTGCATCAACAACACAACGAATTGTCACGGTCCTCCGCAGACAGGGAATCAAACGATAAATTCGTTAATTATGCAAAATCCATAGCCAAAATAGAGCGCACAACACTCTAAGTGCAAAGCTGAAAATCAAAAGCCCACTGCCCCCCATCCGAACAGGTTGATGAATTTGGCGCACATCCGGCCAGGCCAGGTGTACCCTATCCGTATATCAATGCGGAAAATAAACGCCAACATCCTCTCATATATGCGGGCATGGCAGTGGCATAGACAACTCGGTTCAATACGGTGCAACAACAGAGCATAATTCGATCATCATAAATATTTCTTTGATTGAAGTTCATTATAAACCGTTTTCGAGTTATGAAAGTTTCAGCAAGAGCTAGAGAGAGAGAGAGCGACCATGGTATCCTGCAAAGAACTCACCACGTAGTGATGGACAAAACGACCAAGCCCGTGTATTATACGGGCCAAAGGCAAATATCATTTTCGCATCGACCGACAATTGATGGTCCTTTTTCACATTTAAGCCCGAAAATCACATCGCAAAGGTTTTGGGACCGGTGAGGCCGGGTTTATGGTGGATGACTCTATTAATTGGTGGGTGGATAGTGGTTTATGAAACATTCATCAGCAAATAGACCTGAACCGGTTTATCTCCAACCAGGGACGGGTACCTACCTAATGTGTATAGGGACGACTATACCGTATATGTGTGTATGTAATTAAAATTTAATATTTCAATAGATGATACACGTCTCGCTTTCATTTCGGCTACGTTATACAAGTCCGCGCGCTATACTAACGAGGGTAAGTAGCGAAATTGCCAGCAGCATTTCACTGGTGCCATACCACATCCGGTTGTTGTGCTTCAAAACAGGATTCTGATGTCAAATTTCAACATCACATAAGCGAAGAGTATTCTCTGGTACACAAAACATTATACCACGTATAGATGGAGATATACTGTAGCACTATAGGGGTTAAGTTGGGTTGTGCATGCCAGCCGCCTTATACCTTTTGACCGCACACACACTCGTTCGTTTAAACTTTAATGAGGTTATGAAAAGTTTACATCCGTTTAATCAATACACGGTATTCTGTTATGGTAATAGTCCTTTTGCTATATTATAGCGACGCACACACACAGAAGGAGTGAGCGAGAGCAAGCAGTCGAGGGAGAAAATTGAAAGGTTTCTTTATGCGGGGTCTGATATATGTCAGCCTAAATCGTCCACTGATAGGTAAAGTTTTGAACTGGTTTTCATTTGGGAAAACGCTTCGAAAGTATGTGGTTTTTGGTATATGTTCCCGTTAAAGGGGATTTTTGTATCCGGTTCGTATTTATAAATTATTTCCCGAGTGTTATTGTAAAGTTTTGCGCTTTCCTCTGGTCAGTGTTTATAGTTGCGTTGTTTGCGAAAGGGACTAGGTGTCTCTTCAAGGTTTTATAGGCGATATATTTAAAATGTTTATTTGGTTGCCTTTGGGTAAACATTGCTGTCATCCGGTGAGATGCGGCAGCACGGCATTGAGATAGTCTGGACTACGATTTCAAGTATGATTTATACGTAAGGCTCGTATTTTTAATGTTTTTCCCAGTATTATACAGTTTTTCAAAAACTGCATACCGTTTTTTTCTTTCTCTCAAAATGCTTAAAAATAAATAGAGGAGTAGAACCAACCTTCATAAATGCGATTCGTCTAGATCTCACTTTGGCTAGTCCTGTACTGATCTTTGATTGTCGGGGAGGATTGGTATACAAGCGTACCACGCTATATTCAATAGGCGATGACTCGCCGCAACTTTGAGACTGAAATAAAAACAGGCAGAACTGCCGCGTTAGGGTTTCATGACAAGTCTATTCTTTATTTTAAATTCGACTCCTTAAATACTATTTACATACTGTTATACTTATCTGCTATCTTACTTCTACTTACATTAGTGATTATATAAACCTTATTCTAGATTTCCATTGGTCGTACACTATTCGATAGGATCTTATTACTATTGAGTGACTTTCAGTGCAATTGAGTGCATGACACACCAAGCATGTGTGACACATAAAGAATTGAACTCGATTGCACTTCACATATTTCGTCACTTTGTTATTGTTTGGATAGGGGCAGTGGTGCCAATAAGTGGATGCACTACACCCTTACCCTTAAGAAAAATTTTAGGGAATGAATTAAATAATTTATGAACTAAAATTTGTTGTATTTATTTATTGATTGGCTCATATGCTTTCAATAGATTATTATGGACCTCTTTATGTAGTCCGTTGTAGTCTATAATTGAATTAACTCCTTTTCTTTCTAATATTTTGAATGGACCAATATATGGTGCTTGCTGTTTTTTCCTATTTTCTACTTTTAGTAATACTAAATCATCTACATCTAAATCTAATCTTTTCTGATAATTTTTGTTTTCATTTAACGCTCTTTTTTCTTTAATTTTCATTGTCATTTCTTTTGCCTTTGCGAGTGCATATTGTAACCTGACTCGTAGCTCGTGAGCATAATTGTCGTAGTCATAAATTTTTGTTTTGTTATTTATGGTGTCGGAGGGTAAGCATGGTAATTTGCCATAAACGAGTTCATATGGTGAATACCCGGTATCGACATGTGGTGTCGTATTATAAACAAATGTAAAGTATGGGATCCATTTATCCCATTCATTGTCGTTGACAACTGATAACAGAAATTCGTTAAGTACTCTGTGATTTCTTTCAAGTGCACCTATCGTTTGATGGTGGTATGGGGAAGAAAATACTTGTTTTATCTGTAAAATTGAACATATATTTGCTATCAGTTCGTTATTGAATTCTGTCCCTCTGTCTGATTTTAAAATTTTAAAATGCCCATATTTAAGAATAAATTCTTCTACCAAAGTTTTAGCTGTTGTCGTTGCGTCTTTTGATGTCATGGGATATGCAACAACGAATTTTGTTAGCTCGCACTGCATCGTGAGAATGTATCTTTTTTCGTTTGATAATCTTAATGGTCCTACAGTGTCGATTGACACTACTTCAAAACTGTTGTTGGGAGTGTCTGTTATTGTTTGTGGTTCTTTTGTATGTCTTACTTGTTTATTTCTTGCGCATGAGTCGCAGTTTGTTATAAATTTCTTCACCATTTGGCTCATTTTTCGCCAGATGTATCTTTGTTTTAGTTTTGTTAGAGTTTTTCGTACACCTAAATGTCCGCCGTGTAAAGAGTTGTGGAATTCATCGATGAGTTTGTATTTTGTAATATCATCAAGTATTTGTTTGGGAGCATTGTATATTATGATTTTTAGCTTAGGATTCTGGCCATTTATTTTTATATTTGCATATGCTTCTTTTAATTTTTCTTTTTCAAAATGTTTAAATATATCATCGTCGTTTGTTATAGCTAGCTCATTTATGTTTTCTTTTTTCATTCTGGATGCTAATTTCTTCAGTGTCGACTCTAGTGTCGCTGAGTTATCGTTAGATCCGTTGTCTTTATTAGATGTATGCTTCCTCAAATTCGAATCTGGATTCGTTGATTTATCGCTACATCGCACGTGCACTACATTGTTATCAATAGTAATTTTTGAATTCCTAGCATTTTTATCAATATTAAATTTTAATTTCTTTATATTTCTGACGTCATTAATGGATATACATTCCCAAATTTGAAGTTGATCAGGCTTCTGCTGAGAGTTGCATTTCTCCTTGTTCTTGTCCGTTTTTTCGGACTTGCTCCTTGTGATGATAAATGTTCTTTTTGAGTTTTCATCGATTTCCGTAGGTATTAATTTTTTTAGCATATCAGAATCTATTTTGATTCTGGATAGCGCGTCTGCGTTTGTATTCATTTTCCCCTTTTTGTAAATTATTTCAAAGTCATAGTCACTTAGGTCCAATCGTATTCTAGTCATTTTCGAGGATGGATTTTTGTGTGAGAACAGGGATACTAAGGGCCTGTGGTCAGTGACAACAATAAATTTCTTGCCGTATAGGTATGGTCGGAAAAAGTTGATTCCCCAGTGTATGGCGAGTAGTTCTTTTTCTATGATGGGTTTGTTTAGGTCATGCTTCTGAAGTGATTTGCTTGCGTATGATATGGGTAGATCTTTGCCGATTTCGCCTTGTGACAGGATTGCTCCGAGGGCAAAATTTGATGCGTCAGTTGTTAAAATAAACGGTTTATCAAAGTTTGGATACTGTAGAATTGGAGGTTCAATGAGTTTAGTTTTCAATGTATCAAATGCTTGTTGGCAGTTTGTATTCCAATTGAATTTCGTATTTTTCTTTAATAAAGCATTCAAACTTTGTGCTATTTCAGCAAAATTAGGTATAAATCTCCTGTAGTAGTTACAGAAAGCTATGAAACGTCTGACCTCGTCTGCATTTTGTGGAGTTGGATATTCTTTTATTGTTTTATATTTCGCGGGGTCTGTTTTTACGCCATCACGTGTTATAAGATGTCCTAGGTAAACTACCTCTGGGCAAAGAAAATTGCATTTTTCTGCATTAAGTTTCAGATTATATCGTTTCAATCGTTCAAGAACACGCACTAGATTTTCGTTGTGGTGGTTTAGGCTGCATCCGTAGATGATGATATCGTCTACGTATAAAAAGGCTTCAGATTCTAATCCTGATAAAGCAATGGTTAGCATTCTTTGAAAACTGTTGGATGAAATTTTTAGTCCGAAGGGAAGTCTCTTGAATTGGTAATGTCCGTTGCATGTAGAAAATGCAGTTTTTGGTCTTGAATCTTTGTGAAGTCCTATTTGGTGAAACGAACTAGTCATATCCAAAGTGGAAAACCATTTCGCTCGTCCTAATTTGTCAAGTACATCTTCTAAACGTGTCAGTGGAAATTTGTCGTTCACTATTTTGTCGTTTAATTTTCTAAAGTCTACCACGACTCTCCATTTCTTTTTGTCTGCAACATTTTTCTTTGGTACAAGCAATAGTGGAGCATTGTATGGACTTTTCGAGTGTTCTATTATGTCATCTCTAAGCATTTGCTCAACCTGTTCTGATATAGCTTCTAGATGTACATGAGGGAGTCTGTAATTTTTTATGTAAATTGGTGTGTTATCCGAGGTTTCTATTTTTTGAGTATAAAAATTGTTTGTTGTTAGTGGTTCATCTTCTAAATGAAAGACTTCTTGGTATTTTTTAAAGATATCGATTAATGTATTCTTTGCATGTTCGTCTTCGCAATTGATTTTTAATTTTTTCATAATCAATTTGAAACGTTCTTCGTTTACATTTTCCTCTCTATATGCTAAGATATCATAATTCTTAAGTGGTTCTGTATCTAACGTAATGTTATTTAATATGACTTCACTGTCGTTTGTATTTAGTAGTTTGATATGTGCCATTCCACTTTTTGGTATTATAGTATTGCTAATGAATACGCCTCGTGCTATTTCTTTGTTTGTAATCAAAGTGTCATCGTTCAGTTGTATTTTGAACGGTTGTATTATTTCCGTTCTTGCAGGTATTTTGATTTTAAGCATGTGCAGGGGTTTTGTTTGCATTGGTAGAGTTATGGTTCTAGTGTTATCGCTTAACGATATCGTGAACGTTTCGTAGTCTATTTTGCAAAGAAATTTCTTGAAGAAATCTCTGCCTAGAATGCCGTCTGTTTCGATAGGAAATTTTTCTTCTACTAATTGAAATTCATGAGGGTATGTGGTTTCACATAGTTGAAGATTAAGTTCTATAATTCCTAAAGAGTGTATTTCTTCATTTGTTATACCCGATAGCTTACATCTTTTCTCAGGAAAATATTCTTCGTCTTCGAGTTTGGTTGTTATTTTACAAATTGAAATGTCAGCACCGGTATCAATGAGGAAAGTCATATTTTGGTTTTTGTACTTTGCTATTATGAAATTTGTATTTGTATCCGATATTTTGTATATTTTTAATTTTGGCTGTCCGGAGTACCCATGTATTCCGAGCCGTATTCGTTTCCCTCGTTATGGTCAGTGTTTAGTGTTCGTACTCGATGTGTCATATTTCTATATGAACTTCGATTGTTGTTGTTTTGGTTTCTGGAGTTGTTAGAGGTATTGTTTGCATTATTGTTTCTGTTTTGGTGTCGGTTATTGTTCCAATTATTATTGGGTCGTTGTTGGCTTCGGTTCTTATTCCAGTTGTTATTGGGTTGCTGTGGGTTTCGATTGTTGTTCCAGTTATTGGGTCGAGGTTGGTTGCGGTTGTTGTTCCAATTATTGTTGGGTTGATTTTGATTTTGAGGATCTCGTCTGTAATGCATCAAAGAATGAGTTCTTGTGTTTTCTAACTCTGTAGCAAGGTTTACTGCTTCAGTCAGTGACTTGGGTTGTGATGCAAAAATGGTCTGTTTTAGGTTTTCGTTCAGTCCATTTTTGAAGACGTTTAACGCATAAATGTCATTCATTTTTAGTATTACCATTTTCTCTGCTTCAGTTGCTTCATTTCCTAACTCCTCTATTTGTAAATTATTTAGTTCAGCTATGGTATTTAGCAATTTATCCTTAAATGAGCTTACTGAGAGATTTCTTTGTGTGAAATTGGAAAGTGTGTTATGGATTTGGGGTATGGTCATGCTGTTTCTATATTTTTCTTTAAGCAAGTTCTTTAGTGTAGCAAAAGTTCTGGGTGTCTGGCTACCTAAAGCTGTTCTTACATTAATTGATAATTTTACTTGGACAACGAATTCAATAAAATCCTGCTTGCATGTGGTTTTTAGTGATTTATCAATTATCTCGACTATTTTTAAAAAACTATCTAGCTCTTTGTAGTTCCCTGTGAATATTGTTATGGCTTTCATAGCCATTCCTAGGTCAAAATCTGCCATATTGGTTTCTTGTTCCTCTTCCTCTTCTATGTCTGACATGTAAAGATCTAGCTGTTCTACTAGTAGGTCTCTTGTTTTAAAGTAAGTTGTTTTAAATTCAATTTTTAGTGCAGTATTTGTCTTATTTTCATCTTCGCTATCTGCTATGGTTTCAAATTTGTCTTTTAGTGCTTTTATTAAATCTAATTTGGACTTTATTGTGTCCTGTTTATATCGCCTTCCTGAACTTTTTTTTATGTTTATCAAAATTGTTTCTAATTGTTTTTTTGTTTCTTCCATTTATTTATTCTTCTTATTATTTATTTACATATACATTTTTTTAAATTTATACATTACTAATTGTGTTATTTTGTTTGTGCTTGTGCACATAGTTTTTGAAATAATTGTTTATCTTATAAGCTACGTACAATATTATAGAAATTATTATAGCTGTTGCTATTGACTCTGGGATTATACTAAACATGTTAATTTCTTGATGCTCCTGTATGTTGTTTACTACCGTTGCCTGTGATGACGGTTTACTTTGAGACTTTCCCATAGTATGCTTTCTTTTCTTCTCTTATTTTGTTTATCAGCAGGTTTTTCTGCTTTTTGTCCGTGGTGATCGCAATGACGCGGTATAGGTCTGCGATGTTTTGCCTTGCTTTGACCTGGCGTCCTCCACGCGTCCTTTTTCGTGGTTGTTTGGTTGCTTCTTGCTCTCGAAAATTTTGGAGGTTTTTTCGCTGGTTTTCTTGGCGCTTCCTATATACCTCGATGCTAATTGGCTTAGGTCCAGCAGTTTTTGAAGTTGGAATGTACGGTGGTATATCTTGGTTTATTTGTGGAGCTTCTGGTATGTATTCCTCCTCTTTTACCTTATTGACTTTTATTGCCTCTAAATACCGTTCCCACTTGTTGACTATATTATCTATGTCCAATTGTGTAGACATCTGGTCCTTATTTGATTTGGCAGGATCGCCATGTACTGATCTTTGATTGTCGGGGAGGATTGGTATACAAGCGTACCACGCTATATTCAATAGGCGATGACTCGCCGCAACTTTGAGACTGAAATAAAAACAGGCAGAACTGCCGCGTTAGGGTTTCATGACAAGTCTATTCTTTATTTTAAATTCGACTCCTTAAATACTATTTACATACTGTTATACTTATCTGCTATCTTACTTCTACTTACATTAGTGATTATATAAACCTTATTCTAGATTTCCATTGGTCGTACACTATTCGATAGGATCTTATTACTATTGAGTGACTTTCAGTGCAATTGAGTGCATGACACACCAAGCATGTGTGACACATAAAGAATTGAACTCGATTGCACTTCACATATTTCGTCACTTTGTTATTGTTTGGATAGGGGCAGTGGTGCCAATAAGTGGATGCACTACAGTCCATTTATATATCTATATCTATACATAAAATAAAACTGTAGGCATTTTCTTTGTTACCTAATGGTGTGAAAACTACTGAACCGATTTCGATGAAACTTTTTTTGAAATGTTCCTTAAGATTCTGAGAAACACATAGGCTATTCATTTTATTGTCATGCCTATTTTTTGGATCGTTTTGACCAAAATGTTTTTTTTTCTGACTTTACTTTCGTCTACTCGCCATTACTCAAAAAATGTTTAATGAATGCAAACAAAACGAAATACTTAAGAGAGCCAACACTTTTATAGTTATTTCAAGCCACCAATCAGCTTTTTATGTCCTCTAGAAGCTGACCTACAACCTTAAATCAAACATGAAAAATATAAATTTATTTTCTCAAATCGAACATTATCAGCAGCCGCGGTTCTTGATCGTTGTTCTGCTTTGGGGTGGTTTGGTGGCGCATATCGCACAAGCACGTTCACATGAAAAAAAAAACTGCGTGGTGTTTTCTCCAAATTAAGTGAAACGAAAGAGAAGTATGCGACGTGAATGTGTATGTAATCAACAGCGACAATGTGTTTCTGAGGAAATGCGCAGGTGGCTGATGACATTGAGTTCAAGGTTTTTGTTTTAGTGGTTGTTATAGTACCTACGTTGATACCTACATACAGTGAAGGATTGAAGAATTCTAGTAGCTACTTGCTAGTATACAATATCATCAACTGGCATGTTTTAGGAGAAGCTCCATGTCGGACCAAAATCACATCAGATTCGACCTGGAAGCATATTCCATAATAAACTCAGTTTATAGGAACCCGAAATCCTCTGATTTGGAAACTTGTAGGTTAATCCTCGAATCAGATCAGAACTAAATCGTTCTTTAGTTCCACGAGGGACCATTCCGGAGTTTGAAACTGAATCCAAACAACTCCAAAAAGACATAACCTTCGAAAGCAGTTGTGCTCTCAAAAATAGGAAAACACGAAGAGATGTTCCATGGTGGAATAAAAGACTTGACGCCCTTAGAATCACAGCAAGAAGTAGAGCTAAGAACTATGGCAATTGGTGCCAATGCGGAACAGGCCTTACTGATTACAACAAAGAATTGAGAAAATCAAAACGAGTGACTTGGAGGAAACACTGTAAGAGCATTGGAAATCTCCCTGCAGCGACACGACTCCAAAAAGTCCTTGCATGCGATCACTCAAATGGCATCTGCTCTCTGAAAAAGCACAATGGTGAATTTAGAGAGACCCCTGAGGAAACCTGTCAATTTCTTCTTGACACACACTTCCCAGAATGCATCTGCATGGACAACCCACTCGTACCGATGCGGCACCAGTATCTCACGGTAACAAAATGGGATTATAGCCTATCCGGAAAAATATTTCAACGAGACAGGGTGAAATGAGCGATCTCATCCTTTAGGCCTTTTAAATCACCGAGAACCAATGGCATATACCCCTGTCTACTAACTAGAACAAGGTATGGATCTATTGGCTCCTCAACTAATTAAGATCTTCAGATCCAGCGTATCTCTAAGCCACGTATTGAGCTGGACTATGGTCAAGGTGGTCTTCATACCAAAGACCGGCGGGAAATCCGAACAACTAGCGAAATAATATCGCCCCATCAGCCTTAGCTCCTTCCTCTTAAAAACCATGGAGAAAGTCCTCGATCAATTCATAAGGGATCAGTTTCTTACATGTAATCCACTTCATGCGAGCCAGTTCGCATACCAAGCAGGTAAGTCTACCGAAACTGCCATACACAGCCTCACAACGATGATTGAAAAGGCTCTGGCAGCAAAGGAAACGGCCTTCATAGACATCCAGGGAGCGTTTGACAATACCTCCTTCGATGCCATAAAGACAGCTTTGATAAGGAAAGGGATTGCCCCACGAATCATAAAATGGGTTCTAAACATTTTAGAAAGCAGAATCATTAATCTGGCGTATGGAGGCTCACAAAAGAGTGTTAAGGCCACTATGGGCTGTCCTCAAGGAGGAGTACTTTCTCCTCTACTGTGGACTTTAGTCACAGATGAACTCCTAGACCACCTCACACAATCGAGGTACATAATACAAGGTTATGCAGATGATGTAGTTATCACTGTTAGGGGTAAGCATGAATCCACGATATCGGAGATCATGCAAAGGGCCCTAAACTTAACCCATAGATGGTGTCAGAACAAAGGATTGGACATAAATCCCTCAAAAACAGTTATAATACCATTCTCAAGAAAGAGAAAATTAGAACTGAAACCGATCAAGCTGAAGCAGTTATCGACTTAACATGAGAGGTAAAATATCTAGGAGCAATCCTAAACAAGACTCTCACCTGGAATTCACACCTTGATCAAGTCACCCACAAGGCGACAAAGGCAATTTATATGTGCTATCGTCTTTACGGCAAAACCTGGGGCTTAAAGTCAACGCGATCATCAAATCAATGATGTAATATGCAGCGATATCATGGTGGCTAAAAACCGAACAAATAACGGCCCAACAAAAACTAAACAAGATATACCGCTTATCATGCGTTGGTATAACGGGGCAATGAAAACATGTCCAACTGCAGCCATAGGGGTAATGCTCAGCCTTCTGCTCTTACATATTCCTGTAAAAATGGAAACTGGTCTCAGTGCCCTTAGGCTCCCTGATATATCAAATCTTAAAGCAGGAAACCTCACAGGACACCTTCAGGTATTAAAAATGCTTCAAGATGATCCCGTGATCAAGGTATCAGACTTCGCTCCTCCAGAAAATTTACGATAGTCATATCTGACAGGAGTATCTGGAGAACCAACTAATTCGTAATACCATCAGGATCACAAATCTGGTACACCATGGGTTCAAAGATGAAAGGTGATGCTACCGGTGCTGGAGTCTATGGGCCTAGGTTCCAAAGAGCTATAGTACTGGGAAAATCACAAGACATCTTTTAAGCGGAGGTACACGTCATAGAGATATGTATCCGAGAATGTCTACGAAGGCGAACTAGAGGTGCCCGCATCTACATCCTCTCAGACAGCCAAGCAGCTCTTTAGGCCCTAAGATCGTATTCGATCAGATCAAAGATGGTTTGGGAATGTTTCAACCTCCTTGAAGATCTGGTCAAGGACAATACAGTCACCGTTGCTTGGATACCAGGTCATGAGGAATTTGAGGACAATGAACAAGTGGATTATTTGGCGAGAAGAGGCGCATCATGCTTGTTCACTGGTCCTCAGCCCTACTTCGGGGTACCTCTGAGTTTCGTACACTCAAAATTTAGGAAATGGGAAGGTGAATACTGGACGTAATCTAAGGGACAGAGGAAGGCAAAAAGATTCATAAGCCTAGCTCGTATTAAATAAAAAAGTTACTTGAGCTAAGCAAGGAAGATGTAAGGATCCTTACTATGGTCACTGGCCAGTAAGATACCACCTAAAAAAAAAAGAGACTCTCCGACGATGACTCCTGCCGACTCTGCGGAGAAGAAGAGGAGACAACAGAACACATACTCTGCGAATGCCCTGCTGTGGCAACGAGTAGATCGATCCATATGCAAGGGACGTTTTTAAGTCCTGCAAACATAAGAAAAATTGAACCAAGTAGGGTACTGAGGTTTATAAAGAGCCTCAACAGCTCCCTGGGTTAAATAACAGAGGCCAACACAACAGATATCTTTTGGTCGCAGTGTACAGGGCATATTAGGGCCTATTATTACAACACAATTCTCAAAATACTGCGTTTATACTATGCCACGAATATTCGGCACCTATTCGGCTATTCGGCCTCATTTTTTCACTATTCAAATTCTGAAAAAAAAAACTCAGAAATTAAAATATTACTCACAAAGATGTTTATTTAACCAACAAATTAACATGTTAATATTTCAAATCTACCAGTGATAAGTTATGATGGATAAAAACAATTTTTTCAGCATTTGTCGATGGCAGACGATTGCGTGTTTCCTCATAAATTATACGTGCTTCTGAAAACAGCCACTCACTATATACACTGCTACTGAAAGCGTTGGATATTGTTTTGTCTTGTCAGTTGTCACCCGCGAAAAGTACTTAGTGTTGCCGAATATTCGGTATTCAGTATTCGGCCAAATAACTATTCGTGGCATTTCTAGTTTATACTTCGAAAAAATATAAAATTTGAATTTTTAAAAGTGTCAAAACCGACTAGGAAATTCGAATGCTCGAAAAGCAAATTCACATTACTTGCAGGAGCTTAAAAAATATTTATTCATACACTTAATTGAACTTGCAACTTCTGAATTTGCAACTTTAGCTGATGACTTTGCGTCTTCTAATTGTTAACGATAACTTTTTCGAGAAGTAAGTTGAAAAATCTTATAAACCAACCTTCCTAAATTTGTCGAAAACTTGTAGCAGTTTCCTCAGCTTATTATTCCATTCGCATACGGTTGTTGAAAAAGAATATGCGCATAGGTATAGTCTTTGAACAAACCAAACCCGTAGCATATTGAGCGACTTACTTCAGAACGTGACCATCCGCCATTTGCAGCGCTTTATCAGACTTTAAAACCACTTAAACTTTGTCCGGCCAATCTTTTATCAAATAAAATGCAGCCACAAATTTCGCAGGAAACTTTCGAACCATCCTTCCTGTGACAGTTTCTCACAGTTTTTTTTTTTTTTTTTTCCATTTCACCTTAAAATTTCTTGGCATAGAAATGTGACAAAGGCCATCACAAAAAAGTCGAGCTACGCAAAGGAAGCATTATCATACCTCCCATAGGTACGTCGAGCAATCACCTCAAGTGTAAGAGCTGCAATGAAATATCTGCGATAATTATTCAAACAACTAACGGCACTCCTTAAAATGGTCCTAAAGGATGTATACTTATACATCAATTGCACCAAACGAATTCTATCTATTTGTAACTTGAAGACGCCTTTATCTGGGCACAATTTGGGTACACAGTTGAGGATCAACCGTCTTTCTGTTCCACTAAATTCCAACCAGAACTTGAATAATGACAACAAAAGTTCGCCTGAGTGTCCTTAGAGCACTTTACTTTACCGCTAGATGCAAGAAAAAATAAAAGTAAATATTGCTCAAAATTCAAAACGAAAATGTACTTACGAGCTGAAAGAAAGGCAACCTCTCTGCCGCCCGAACAACCAAGTCAAATCAGGAAGTGACGGAAGAAGCAACACTACTCGTCTCAGGACATATAGGTAGAGATACTGGGTACTACTATGCCCTTTTTAGAAATCCATCGTCAAGAGAGATATACAATACGAAAGAGAAATGCATGGATTCAAGAAAAGAAAATAGAAAACTGCAAAACTTTCCAAGAAGAATAGAACCTTCGCCTTTTGTTTGCCTGTTTGTTTGTGTAGGTGTGAGTACGTGTGTGTTTCTCTTCCATTTTTAACGAAATTTCAGAAAATCCTTCCGGATGCATCCTCGTCGATGTCATAGAGTGCAATCGCAATAGATTTCACCTATAAGTCCTTTTTGCGACTCTCCCTCGTAATGAGGTTCATCGGGTATATCGTATATCGTATAGGTATATAATGTATACGATGAGAATAATCGAATTGCATGCACTTCGACGCCGTTACATCATTAGTGCACCCGAAGGGAAATCGTAATGGGAAAGATTGAAAAGAAGTAGTTCTATCCGGTTAGACCCAGCCGATGAGGGACAATTTCAAAACGGATGCGATGACAATTACGTTGGTTTATCGGAAGACAATCCTCTATAAGGACACTTCTAATGATTGGTGCAGTTACGGAACCATAATTGAGGTTTGCATAAATAAAATTCTTTCCATTCGAGAGGGAAATTATTTCAAAGTGGGAATCAACAAATCAGGCTAATGAATTAAGCTGACACAGTTTTGATATAATAGGTAAGGCGTTTTCTCATTTGACACAAACATTAGTAGGTAGGTATGTATTCTGTATTACTGTAATCTAATGAGGGATATTTTTGCGTGATGCGTATTCATCATGAATAGTCCCACCATTAGCAATGATTGCGGAAAATTGTTCTTGTTGGGGGAATAGCAAAGATTTTCTGAAAATAACAAAACTTTGGTTGGAACTGCAGGCGTTTCAAACATACCGTCAAAATTCAATAACAATTATTAGGTTTCTCCAAGAACCGCTTATAAACTGAAGTATTTTCCGCCATTTTCGAAATTCAATCTCTTCATTTCTCTTCTCTTCTTCTCTTCTCTATATATATAAAAGGGAGTTGCAAAAGCATTGTGACTTTATAACTCACGAACGGTCACACCGAATTCGATAACATTTTTAGGGTTTGTTTGCATGGTCTCTTAGTTGGTTTATATAAAGTGTGAACAAAATTGGTCAACGCGATCGTGAGTTATGTCAACATGTGATTTTGCCCATATAAAAAAAAAAAAAAAACGTAGGCGCCTATGAGCGTGTGCTGTATGTTTATTGTGTGCTGATGTCATACACACGGCAATTACACGTTTCAGCGCATACATGCATACAGCTTTCAGTGAGTTATTATGTTACGGTTTTTTTTTTTATCGAACTCGTGAAGATATAAATATTCAAGTCTTTCATGCTCATTCTGTGCTGCATTGTTAAATTTTGTAGTCGTCAGCATAGTTTCAGTGATTCCGGTGAGATCATCAAACTTAAAATTTGTTTTGTTTAGTTTTTAAATTGAAGAAACGAAAATATTTGAATCAAAAAAAAATAAAATAAAATAATGTAAAAAATAAAGGTTGCGTTTTCATGATGCCACTTCCTAGGAAACAAAAGGTATTAAAGTATTAACAACCTTAGAGATGCATCCGTTTTTAAATAGGTTAGCTAATATCAAGATGTGCACGACAAAATGGTTGTATTGAATTAACGTAACGCAACATGACGTAGACAATGCTTGTTGAATCTTCTCGATAGTCACAGAAGTAAACAGGGATTCACGATAAGACTGGCGTCAGATCCTGTAGAGCGAAAACCATCTACCTGAAAGGTAGATCGACTACTACAAATCTCGTCGAATTTGTATCCTTTGCCGTTTCAACCTTAGAGAATGGCAACAAAGTCGACGTCATCGCAACTGACTTCAGTAACGCCTTTGATAAGATATCACACGCATTAACCATCTTCAAATTGTCTGCCCTCGGCTTTGAACCTTTATTGATAAAATGGATATCTTCCTACCTTGAAAACAGGTACTATACCTATCGTTCGCTTTAGGTCTGTACTTTCGTCCTCCTTAGCCATATCTATAGTGTCCCACAAGGCAGCCATTTAGGTCCCCTTTTCTTCATCCTTACGTTAATGATCTTGAGAAGGTCATCAAGCATTCGTCAATCTCTCTCTACGCAGATGATACTAAATTTTTCAAAAGCATCTCTTCACCTCAAGACTCCTGTCTCCTTCAACAAGACCTTGATTGTTTTTCAACCTAGTGCCTCAAAAATTGCTTAGAACTCAACATCGCCAGATGCCAATATCACGCAAGCGCAACAAGCCCCCTCCCCGACTTTACCTTCTCCACGGTCAACCAATCTCTCTTGTCCATTCTCTTCGCGACCTTGGCATATTGTATGACGGGGAGCTAAATTTTCGTTCGCATATTGTGACGAAAGAATTTGTAAGGCTAGTTCATCTCAAACTCGGCATTGTTAAACGATGGTCTAAGGAATTCTCCGACCTTTACGTGACCAGATCTCTCCATATCACCTTAGTTCGTCCCCTTTTTTAATACGCTAGTCAAGTGTGTTCTCCCTTTCATCGAGTTCATGCACACAGAATTGAGAACGTTCAACGTCGCTTTCTTCGAATTGCCAGGTCTGCCTTGGGACGATCCTTTTATCTTGCCACCGTACATAGACCGGTTCAATCTTATTAACCTCAATACCCTTGAGGTACGCAGAGACGCTGCGGACATACTTTTCATTTATCGTCTTCTCTCAAGCTCCGTCGATTGCGCGTCTCTTTACAACTCTATTTTCTTAAACACAAACCCCCGTAATTTACGTTGCCCTCGACTCTGGGGACTGATGGGTAACATCAAACCACCGTACCTCATATGGCTCCAATGAACCAATCTCCCGTATGCTGCGAAAGGTTAATTCTAACCTTTCAATTTCTGATTTCAACCGCAGCACTGCCCAAGCCCATCTAAAACTCGATCTCCTTCAAAATTCTCATTATTTTTAAGTATTAGTTTTAAGGCCTTTTATTTCTTAGTTTTTGTAGTTTTAAGTTGTTACTTTAAGCCTGAATATTAGTTTTAGCTTGTGTTAAGCCAAATATGTGGGGATATTGCCTCCACCAAAATTAAATTGACACGCGCACGATAATGATTTGCTCTATGTTTTAGAAGAAACCGTTTGGGCACACAAAAAGTTTGAACTATTCGCCTGTAATGGGACACCGAGTTTTTGTCAACGACTGTGCGGAATGTTGTTTCATACCTGAGACTGAGCGTTGAAAAAAAGCTTTTGATTGGGATGGCTATAAAACTTCTATGAACTTCTTTAATAAAAAGAAACGATAGAAAAAGGCTAAATAGATCTAGGAGATCAGCTAGCTGCAGGGTTAGGATGCGAAATAGACTTATCCAAGTAGTGAGACAAAGGACCTTCTTTTATGAAGATAGGTTCTCATTTTACTGGTAGCACCCCCAGTCAAATCAAATGTATTTGCCTGTGACCTGAAGGCATAGCACTAGCTGGATTTTAACAGTCTTTGGAAGCGTTTCATCCTTGGATATGGACTATTTAGAGAGGAAAGTCGAAAAAAAAGGGGGCAAATGAAAAAAAGTGTAATTTTTTAAAGCTATTCTTCAAATTCAGAATTTTTGAACCATATTTAACAAGCGTAAGCTCGCTAAATACTATAATAGTGTTTTGATAGGCAACTGCGGTACATTTTAAAGGCTTTTATGTGGGAATAAGAGAACTTGGAAAATCTTCGAAGCTGCTTTTCCCATTAAAAGAGGGCCAAAATAGCGAAATAAAAGTCGTGCCAGGCTCTCGAAAAAAGTGCCAAATTGCAACTTTAGTCGCACAATGGTCGCGCTGAAATATTATCTTTCATCAGGAATGAACCCAGGTAGAAGTAGGTTCATAATTAGCTGAACGTCTTTGGTGTAGGCGGTTTTATCCGCCTCTCTGCGGTACTCTGGGTACTCCTTCCAAAAAGCTCTTCCTCAGGTACCTTTATTTGCTGATAATTCTAAATATTTATGGACCTTTTCTAAGACACCAAGGTAAACTTTAGGGCTAACTTTTTAAGTTGTAAACAATACACTGCTAAAAAGTGGGACTTGCTATTTGTATCTGCTGTCCGATCTAAACTCATGTATATGGTATTATCAAACAGTGAACTGTGCTAGAAAGGACTATTCAGCAGAGATTATTTGGTAAAGAACAAGAGGCTGTTTGTATTTCTAAGAACGGTGCTCTTATATCACTGGATAGTGGATACCTATGGCAAACAGTCGGTTGACAGAGCTGTTCAATAGTCAATATCATTGTATCGCCCCCAATCCCAAATCTCTTCATCAGCTTCGATGTAGATAATTACCGTGCCAACCCAACACGTGCGGTTGCAGATCCTTGAGCTACAACCTTTTTCAGCAACCTCGGTTGTCTCTTTATAGAGTTCAGCGACCTGAGTATCACAAAAGACCGGGCTAGAGACACCTTTTAATGATTTTTGTTTAGTCTGATGTTTGTTTGAACGGCTTTCTTTCGGTATAAGTACCTAGATCATACGTCGAAGAACACGTTAGGATGGGCGGTACCGGCAGAAATTGGAATGCACTTAAGATTTTCTACCCAGGGCAGTCTTCAGCCATACCGGGGCCCTTGGGAAGGCAATAATTTTACGGGTCTATTGGAAAGTTAAATAATAGAATGACTTAAACATTTTTTTTGCACATCTAATATATAAAAAATTCTCGTGTCACGGTGTTTGTGTTGGTACTCCTCCGAAACGACTGGACCGATTTTTATGAAATTTGTTGTGTACATTTGGTAGGTATGAGAATCGGTCTTTAAGTACTATATTAGGGTGTCCACAGCATTTTTGTTTTTATTTTTGATGAAATTTTTTTTTCTTTGGATTGGACATCAAAAAATACCTATAACAAAAAATTATCACCCCCATACCGCCACCCCATATTTTCTAATCGCGATTTTAGTGTTTTTGTGCTCATCGAACTTACACCCCTAATTTTTTAATCGCAAAAGTAACTGACGAGAAGTGTCGAGTCACGATTTATTTTAATCTCTATATATATAAAAATTAATTGCTGTACGTTAGTCGGGTAAAGGCTCCAGAACGGCTCGACCGATTTGAATGACTTTTATTTTGTTTTGTTCGTCTTGAATCAGGGATGGTTTAGGAAAAAAGAAAAGTCGGAAAATTCTCAAAATGTGTCCTTTAGGCGAATATTTCGTTTTTCAGTTCAATTCAGTTATCTTCAATAATAATATCTCCTAGAATGAGAACCGTCCCCTGTCTTAAGGTAGGTAAATAGGGTATATTCTGGTGGCTTATTTTGATTTTTAGAAAGATCTACTTCCAAGGATGTAGAGGAATCTCGCTATATCTAATTCGGAGGTAGAGCAATTAAATATACTCCTATGATCGTTGTCTGTACTTAGGGATATTGTTAGACTTGGTACAACCCTCACCATTTCATTTTTCATGCCCAATAGACCTGCAACTAGAAATAAATTGTGGGTGCGAGTAAATCAAACCTTAGATGACAGGATTCCATTTGAATTTCTAAACAAATTTAGCGAACCTTAGACAAATTAAGATCGATTGTAAGGTGTTCAACATCAAGTATGTACTTCTCCAGACAGAGCGGTCCATGCTTCAAAGTCTTGATCTTGTCCCTAAACCAATGCTCAACAGAGATCAGATGGACACCTTCTTTCACAAAGGTCAACATGCGGTATGTTTAAGCCTTCCTTATAATAAGTTTTGTAAGGTATGTAAAGAGAAGGATGAGACCACATTCGCCAGTATCTCTTTAACTACAGTCCTGCCTTGTTGTAAAAATAAATTCTCTACTGAACCCATCTTTTCTTTCGGCTGAAACACAAAACTTGTGACCGAAGTTTGAAGTTGACACCAAATAAAGGGTTGATAACATAGGTCTACCCAAATGTTCGGCGTGGTTCGGCGGTTCTTCTAACCTAGCTCCCTTAAAATAGTCGCAGCCTGAGCCGTCCTCGGACCAACCCCAAAGAAAAAAGTCAGTAATATCCTTCTCTACTTAAACCTTTTCTTCTAGCTCCAAGCTCGCAACTAAAAGTGGCATTCAGGGTAGGTATATCCTGATGGTGGCAGCAAAAAAGCAGCAATTTTTCCCGCAAAAACAGACTTTGAAGCAATGTCTTGCAATTTCAAAAATGACCCTGCACATATTCATAAATTTCACAAGGATTATTGAATTCCTAAACCTGAATTGCACATTTGGAATCAGATTGAAATGAACTTCTTTTCCTTTGAAGCAGCGCAAATCACCCCAAAGAAGCAACACATTCGCAAAAGAACTGAGTAAAAAGTAATTTTCCGCCGCCACCATTACACTAACACATATCCACCTCCACTTGAAAACCACTCCTCCAGACAAAGTGAGAATTATTCTACCTTTTCTGCATCACCTCTCTGCCCCCTATGGGAATAGTTCAAGTATGCCACTTATTGTGGTCTGGTTAGCTAACACAAGTACAGGAAGCTAGTCCTTCACGACGTTATACAAGGAAAAAAAAGGGAAACAGCGAGTGGCTGCAGGCACTTTCATCACCCTACCGATTCATCATCGTCTTTCGGCTACCTCCTCCGACTGCAGTATCCAATCAATAATCGGTAGATCTATCGATAAAGGCTAATAAAAAAAAAATAAGGATACACAAGAGAGCAAATAGCTATAACAGTCTCTCGCTGTTGTCAACACAAAGGACAAAGCACGGAGCGGAAGGCCTTTTACAAAATGAAAGCCCATTTCATGTTGAATGCTTCCGTTCTTCAATTTCCTTGCTTTTTTTCATCTGCCACTTCAAAGGGACATGTATAAATAGGTATATATGTTGTGTATCTGAGCGAGTAGTAAACAGCGAACAGAGAACAAAGTGTACGGAAACGTTCCATTACCTTCGAAGAATTCTCCAACGGAAAAGGCACCGAAAAACAGCTTATACCATGATCTGTGTAGCCTAACGCTCGTAAATTTCCAAATTTTGTTCGAATATTTTATAACGAAGGTCCTTCTTTTACAACCGCCTCAATCGAGATATCCACAGGAATGGGAATATGAGTTAAAAGTGAAAGCGAATTGGAGAAGAATAAAAGTACTAGAAGGCAGGAGCAGAAAAGAAAAAAAAACAATAAAACGATATTTTTCCGCTTTAAATCCCCTTTCTGGCGAACAGAAAAGCATCATCATATCCTGCTGGGGCAATCTTCTCTATATAGGCAAGCAGCACATCACCTAACCCATACCCTGGCATATATCCATATGCAGACATTCATTTCATGTCGAGCTCGAGAGTCTAACTAAAACAATTTTCATAGCGAAATAAATATATGAATGGGAAAAAAGGAGGATAATCGGAAACGGCAGGATCCACCAGGACCAGCGATGGAAAGACACGAGGGATAAAGGATAAGGTCTTTGATTCACTTTTTTTCCTTACACTCAGTTTCTCTTCTTAAAGGACTTACCTACCGAATGAAAGGACTAAAAGGCAAATTCTGGAAAACGTGTGGGCAACACCTCCTACCAGCCAGAGAGATGCTGAGAGCGAACGCTGTACAGAAACAGATTACCCCCAATATACCGCCCAAGGGTACTACACATCGTTCTAGTCGTCGTCATCGTTGGCGTCGTCCTCGTCGTCCCTACCTTACCCCCAAGCCCCAACGTCAACGACATACGGAAGGTGCAGAATTTGTTTCTTTGTTTCTTAAATGAAATTGTCTTTATAGTGTTGTGTGTGTGTGTGTGTGTGCCTGCTGCCTGGTTTCCTATTCCTTCGTTCCTTAGTCCTGCGCCTACTTCGCTATACTCGCTAAATAAAACTTATTCTTTTTGCCAGGATATACAAAATACAACACTACACAGTTGGAGCGCTCCTCCATCAACTCATATCCACTCAACCTATTTCTTGCTTGTTTTTATTTCTATTTTTTGTGCTTCTTGAAATTGTCATGAGCACGCGAAATGTTCAAAGAAGAATACCTGCGGATAGTCAGAGGATAACACAGGAGCCTTGCTTACGATATGGGTTTCTTTTAGCTCTGCTCCTTGAGCACAACGAAAAAATAAGAAGGAATTCATTTTCTCTTCTTTTTTTTTCGAATTGTGTTTAAATTTTGTTTTTCTTCCTTTTTAGTATACACTTCTTCTTCATCTGCTGGCTGATGTGTGTGTGTACTTTTTTTCGCTTCTGTGTGTATGTGTACTATTCACTTAAAGCGTTTGCTAAATTGTTGTGATATGAATAATAAATTGTTTCCACGCTTTGAATGCCAAAGCGCGGGAAATGTTTCGCAAGAAAAAACAACAAAAAACAACAAAGATAAATAAATAAAAAATAAACTCAGTGGCTGTTGGTAAACGCTATATCTACGAACGCACAGCGATGAAAAAGGACGACGACTACGACGGAGAAAAAACTATTTGTGGGTAAAAAGTTTCGAGAAACTACAAACAAAATCAGAGGACTCCAGTTACGTACGGTCTGAAGCGCTTTAATATGCGGAGGTCACACTGTAGAATTTTGTGACACCTTCTGATGTGCACCTAACTGAGTACGGAGACGGCAAGCAGCAAGCAGCAACCAGCAACAAAAAAGGGGATAACACTGTGTGTGCGAAGTAGGGGATGGAGTTTCAGTTTCAGTTTCAGTTTCAGTCTATATGACCAGGATTTCATATTTTATTGTTTTAGCTTTGTGCTGTATTGTTTTAGGACCGAGATCCGAGAAAGGAAAAGTGTATAAAAACTTGAGGAGCATGTATGCCAGAGCAAATGGATTCAATTTGAGTTTAATAGGGCTCGTGCCGTTTTCAATGGGGACACGTTCGGTGGAGTTGGAGTAGCGAGTAGATATGGGTACTGCTGCTATTGTGACGAAAGGTGAAGATATCCATTTGGGGTAGGTAAATGACTTCAAATAAGAAATGGAACAAGAACAACAGTCGAGTTTCTCGTGACCCCATTTACAACTTATACAACAAGTAGGCTTTCTCAAGGACAGTTTTTAACGATGCTTTGCTGAGGACATTTAAGAACACAGCACGGAATTCTAGTCTATGTCTAGTTACTTTTTGCTGTTGAAACATTTCTACTTACTTAGATGACGCTACAGTCCGGGGTGGGCCTGGGCCTCAACCAATACGCCTCTCCAGTTAGCGCGATCTTTGGCTAACTGCCTCCAGTTGCGCACTCCAAGTTGGTTGAGGTCCCCTTCCACTTGCGCGCGCCACCTAAGGCGAGGTCTTCCTCTACTGCGTTGTCCCTCCGGGTTGGAATCGAAGACTCTCCGGGCCGGAGCGTTGGTGTCCATTCGCTCTACATGTCCTAACAATCTTAGACGACTAATGCGTACTTTTCTGACCAGGTCAATGTCGCTGTACAGCTCGTAGAGTTCGGTGTTAAATCGGGATCAAAAATCACTCGAAGAATTTTGCGTTCGAAGCGACCAAGAAGATCCTCATCCGTTTTTGCTAGGGTCCATGCTTCTGCGCCATAGAGCAGAACAGGGATGATGAGAGTCTTATATAGAATCTCCTTAGTGCTTCTTGACAAGGCCTTACTAATCAATTGCCGTCTTAGGCCAAAGAAACAGCGGTTGGCAAGTGTGATTCTTCGCTTGATTTCTGAGGTGATGTCATTTTCAGAGTTAATAGCGGTTCCGAGGTAGACAAAGTCCCTTACTACCTCAAAGTTATAGCTGTCTATCGTGACGTTCTGCCCGATTCGTCGATGTCGTGTGTCCCTTCTTGTTGACAGCATATAATTTGTTTTACCCTCATTCACCACTAAACCCATTTTTGCCGCTTCTGTACTAATACTTGCAAACGCACCAGTGACAGCTCGCTGTGTTCTGCCAACAATGTCAATGTCGTCAGCGTATGCAAGCAGTTTCACAGACTTATGGAAAATTGTGCCTCTGGTGTTGGCTTGTGAGTTTCGCACAATTTTCTCAAGAATGATGTTGAAGAAGTCACATGACAGCGCGTCGCCTTGTCTAAATCCTTTTTTGACATCAAAGGTCTCGGTGAGATTGTTTCCGACCTTTACGGAGCAGCGAGCGTTCTCCATCGTCATTCTGCACAATCTGACAAGTTTGGCAGGGATGCCAAAACTAGACATGGCTCTGTATAGCTCGTCTCTATAAATGCTGTCATATGCGGCCTTAAAATCGATAAAAAGATGGTGAGTATCGATCTGGACTCCTTGGGTTTTCTGCAGGATCTGCCGTAGTGTGAATATTTGATCGGTCGTGGACTTACCGGGCCTAAAACCGCACTGATAGGGACCTATCAGATCGTTGACGAAAGGTTTCAGGCGTTCACATAGTACAGCAGACATGATCTTATACGCAGTGTTGAGGAGACTGATGCCTCTATAGTTGGCGCAGTTTAGACTATCTCCTTTCTTGTGGATCGGGCAAACGATGCTGAGGTTCCATTCATCAGACATACTTTCGTCTGACCATATCTTGGAGACGAGTTGGTGTATGCTCTCTACCAGGTCATCTCCCGCTGCCTTAAACAGCTCGGCAGTTAAGCCATCCGGTCCAGTAGCCTTGTGTGTCTTAAGCTTAGATATTGCTATCCTCACTTCATTTTGGTCAGGTGGACGGAAATCTTGGCTGTCATCGTCCAGGTTGATTGGTTCGTTCTGCCTAACAGCGGAATTTGTGTCGTCTTCGCCGTTTAACAGTCTGCAGAAATGGTTTTTCCATGTCCTCAGCACCGACTGTGACTCTACTACAAGGTTTCCTTGTTCATCTCTACAGGTCTCCGTTCGGGTCTTGTTGGCATGACACGTTCTTTTTACCTTTTGGTAAAACTTCCGAACATTGTTCCTGGAGTAACACCTCTCTATATCCTCGATCGCGCGCTTCTCATGCTCTCTCTTTTTTCTCCGGAGAAGCCGATGTTCTTCCCTCCTTTTTTGCTGACGAGCTGCTCTCGTCCTTCTATGCAGCGACGCTTCGTATGCACTTTGTTTTGCTGCATGTGCTTGCCGGCACTCTTCGTCAAACCAGGGGTTTCGGGGGGGGGGGGGGGGGGGGGGGCTGGTGAAACCGAGCACATCAGTTGCGGCGTTTTTGATGGCTTCTTGGCATCGGCGCCACTGGTCTTCGGCACTTGATGCTGGCAGCATAGGACTTCTCGAGAGTTTGAGGGATACGCGATCGGCATAGGTTCTGGCGGTTTGTTGCGTTTGTAGTCGTCCGACATTAAATCTCCTCACAGTATTTTCTCGTTGTTGTGGCTACAACAAGGTAGTGGTCCGAGTCTATGTTGGCCGCTCGGAAAGTTCGGACTTCGGACATCAAGAATACTGGAGGAGTGCCTTGCGTCGATCGCACAGAAATTAAATTGCTTGAATTAAATTGAAGACCGCATAGAAGTGATTTAAACCCCAGGTGTCCACTATGAAACCTTGACCAGCACGAGAATGTTTTTCATATCCTTGCGTTATGTCCCATTATTCAGGAAATTCGTAGACTGTACTTTGACAAAAGCTTCTTAACGTTTCAAGAATGACTGTGCTCAAATTCTTAATGGAGATAGTGGGTGGAGATCGCTTATTCAATTTATCGTGCATGCCATGAAATACCGAAACTCTTTTCCATCTTTGTAAATAAACTTTTATCTTTTGTTTTAGCTAAACTAAAAGCCCATTTTTTTTTATCCAACTCAGTTCTACTTTTAAAAATCTGTTTTCTTTTTCCAATTTTCGTTTTAGCTAAACTAAAAGCCCATAATGTTATTTGAAACAAATCATTTGATCTCCTCTCAATCGATTAGTTTTACTTGCAATTCTTTTCACTTAACTATTTTCCTCATCTTAACTTATTTTTTGTTCTCTTCTTTATAATTATTTAATTCAAAAGCCTGTTTTTAGCAAATTTAACTCATTTTTAAACTGTTTACATTTGTAACACAATTGTGTATTCTCTCTTTTTTTATGATTTTATACCTAGTTTTTAAATTCTAAACGGCAGACGGCTGATAGGCCAAGCTGTATTAAAATACTTTATTTTGAACACTGTTTTGTAAATAGGAAATAAAGAGTATAATCTAATCTAATCTAATCTAATAACATGGCATGCTTAAGAGTCCCGTCATTAGGCTTAAAACAGAATAAAACTGTGTCACTGTAGCAATAATCCTTTGCTCAAATTACACCCATAAAATAACATAGTCCATCTGTTCAACAAAGTTGCCATAAATAAATAATGATACAGAACGAGAAGAGCCTAATGTGTAAGTATGTGTGTGTCATCATCAACAATGCACCTAATTGGTGTATGTTGTAGGTATGTGGGTCATGTAGGCTAGGTACCTATTAAAAACGACGTACATTCCTGCCTAAAGTTGGTGGATATACTCGTCAATTATTGTTGGCTATTCCTCATTGAAACATAAATCCCTGCCTTATGATGGGTAAATAATTTACGCACCTAGCCATTGAAAGCAATACAGTCACCAATCTCATAAATAATATTCATATACCCATCTAATTAACGTAAATTAGTAACCTAATAGATTTGGAAGATAGGTATATCATTTCTATTCACTTTCGAAATAAATTAGGACTCACTCTGAACACTTTAATCAAAATGTAAGTTTGTGTAGAAAATATACGCCCCAGTTGATATCAGAATACTCAAACCTAATCCACTGTAGTCGAGGACTCTGGTAAAGCCCAATAACTAATCCTGATTATGGCCACGGAACATCACGTAACATTAAGTCTGCAACAAAAGAACAGCAGCTGAAAATGAATTATCTAGCCAATTAGTCCAGACATTTCGCGTTGGTATTTGCATAAATTAATAATACGGAAAATGGCTTAGGGTAGGTAAGGTTTGGAAACATTTATCTCATCTGGAGGAGGGCCGCTTGCCCTTTCATGTACTTTGTGATTTGTTTTTTAATGGGGTTTGTCAATTGAATGCTTCCATGTTTCACAAAAGTTTTTTACAGAAAAACACGGGATAGGTGCGACTTTATTTGCAATCCACTACTTAACTAACGAAATCATTTTCAAAAACATTATGTAGTATGAATTCGTACCTCGCCTACAACTATGCAACTGCGATTTAAATATAATCTTCGAAGACCTGGCAGCACTATTCGCCATCGGCAGAATAGAACGAAATCTGACATTTCGGTGACATTTTTATGCGCTGAGCTGAAATTCTTTATTTGTGATCGTCGTATTTTATCAAAGAAAACAATTTTCGTGCAATTTTCTACTTAAAAAGCAATCACAATAATGGAACTCGATCCAGATATCGTGAAAGAATTCGAAAACCTTGTAGTCCCCAGTGCAAACCCCACCGAAGAAGAACTCAATACACCGATTCAAAGAACAAAACCCCATCGCACATACAACACAATTCCGAAATTCTTCTACAAAGCACCCGATCCTTGTAGCAATAATCTGCGTCAAAATCTTCGCAAGGAGGCACATTCATTATTCCTGCAAAAACGCACCCAAGAACTACTCGACAATGAAGAACTAAATACCCTCTGGGAGATTCTGCAAAAGTGCAGCTCCCAAGTGACTCCAATGGGCCAACAATTAATTGGCTACGATGACTATCTAAAAGTTCGCGAATCGGTAAGTGTCAAATGCCGTAAATATCTCACAGCCACTCTGTTTGCAAAGTTGCAATGCACCTCTGGCTATCCAGGCAAAGTCGAGATAACATCCGTATTCAATTATACTATGCGAAAAGTTTGGCTGCTACAGGGACGTATCGGCTTGTCTGTGTACGATTACAATGGCCAGGGATACCTACGGGAAATCGACATGGAGAACTATATAATCGACATAATACCCACGCTGTCGCAATTGAATGTCGTCGAACAGTCGTTTCACAGTTTCTACGTGTGCACGGTGGTGAAGAAGTTTTTTTTCTTCCTCGACCCGCTGCATACGGGCAAAATTCGAATTCGCGACATTCTAGCGTCCGGACTGTTGGCAGAGTTATTGGAGCTACGCGATGAAGATGCGCCCAAAGAGAGTCAAGAAATGAATTGGTTTTCGGCGCCATCGGCACTGACAGTTTATGGAAATTACTTGAATCTGGACAAAGATCACAATGGAATGCTGAGCAGAAGTGAATTGTCGGCTTATGGGACGGGAACGTTCACTTCGGTTTTCCTAGATCGGGTGTTCGATGAGTGCCGGACGTATGACGGCGAAATGGATTACAAAACATTTTTGGACTTTGTCCTAGCGTTGGACAATCGCCATGAACCTCAAAGTTTGCACTACCTCTTTCGGATACTGGATGTGGAACACAAAGGATATCTGACTGCGTCCACGTTGCACTACTTTTTCAAAGGCATTCAAGAGCAAATTCGGGCAGAGAATGCCCAGCCCGTCAGCTTTGAAGATTTAAAGGATGAGATATTTGACATGGTCAAGTCAAAGGATCCGTATAAGATAACGCTGCACGATTTGATCAATTGGTAAGGCAGGTCATTGTGCAGCTTTTGCGCGAGGTTTTAATGAGTTTCTCACATTTTTAGCGGTCAAGCGGAGACGGTGGTTTCGATTTTGATTGAGTTCCACAAATTCTGGGCGTACGAAAACCGAGAAGTGATTGTATTCGAAACGAACCCCGAAGACGGAGCGCAGCATGTTTAACCTTTAAATGTTTTAATTGTAAGAACATTCCAATGTGGAGTACATCTAGAGTATTATGTTGTCAACTGTTTTAAATATATAAAAAAACAGCTTCGACTGTTTTACAAAAAGGGTCAAAGAGTACCTAAGTCACACAAAGGGTTATGGGATTTGTGAAATAAGTGCTGGAACCACTTTGGGTATGACGGCGTTTGGCAGAATGATCAATAATCGATCGTTCGGTCGTCATTCCCATTGATCCAGGGGCACTAATACTTTCGTTCTACATTTCTTTAGCAGGCAATACGAGTATCGTCTGCTCCTCACATAAACTGACTCGTTAAAGTCGCATATATGCGTCGGGACCAACATTTGATAAGATTCTGGAACAACTTTACATTGTTATAGCGACATGCACAAGCACATATCAGTAATCAAAAGCTCACAATGACTGATATACTGTAGTAGCACCCCACAGTCCACTTTCAGAATTAATCATGCATGACTCTCTGTGTGATGGGCAGAAACTTTCACAACACACCAACGAAAAGTAGTTGCACTTCGCCTCAATTTACAAAGTGACTGAGCAAATTAAAGGAGCACCTAGTGCCACGACCTACCATCATCAATCGCATCCCACTTGACCGCTGCTCACTGCTCATTCAAACTACAATGCAGTAGAAAATTATGATTGAACAACAATAAGTATATTGATTCTCAAACGAAGTGGACTGCATGCAGGATCCAACACCCTCTCAATGTTAGTCCGTTTCCAACCATCATAATTGAAGTGCTTACGTAGTATAAAAGAAAGTCCCATCCACAACCCAGGGAGGGGTTCATTGAAGCGGCAAACCGAAATTAAGTGAACACCTCTCGCTCTAATGTCAGTCGAAGTCGAAGTCAATTGCTTTCGATTTCTACTTCGGCTGCTCGTACGAGCAGAATGCAGAAGCCTCTGCCTTTGCAGTTGGTGTGGGTAAATTCGTTTTGGTATTTTGTTGGACATCCTTGACACAACAATGCAGAAATTTTGAAATGTTTATGGATGCGCACTTGGACTTGTACGATGGGAAACGAATACATGCATAATCCTTTAGGGGTGGTTCTTGAATTCAATAGTTAAACTTCCCTCGATTGCACCCGCAATGAAAATTTATGGACACCGGACAGTAAAGGCAACTGCAATGACTGCTGCAGCATTGACAATTATTTGGAATGGCATAAATCGGTTATGCGACTGTCTTGACTTGTTCTCAGAATTGCATTGAACGGGGGCTGAACTCTGAAGAGGATGGGGGCGAAATAATAATAAGGGTTTGGATGATTGGAGGTATTCCTGAGTATTTTCTGGAAAAGTTTGACCATATACTTTTCCAGAGGTAAGATTTTGGCTTCTTCATAGAGTCTTGAACTTCTGATGTTTTTCTTCCGGATTGGATCGTAGTGCAGCCCTGTCCATATCGGCAGGAGTTTTCTTTCGAATACTCCCAGCAGTAGTAGGTTACTACCGGTCTTATGAGTTGTTTGTATAGCAGCAGTTTAGTTCTTCTACTTAGCCCATTTTGCTTCTTCATCAACGGGTAGACTCGGTGAAATGCAAGTGATGCCTTCCTGAGAACAGCGTTCAGGTGTGGGTTGAATCTAAGTCGCTCGTTGAAGTTGACTCCAAGATACTTTATGTTGTTTGTGGTTGTGAGTGATGATCCGTCGGGCAGGTTAATTTTGATGTTGCAACAGTTGGCGGCCGACCTAGCTCTGGTTCCTCTGATGGGTCTTCTTATACAAATCAGTTCAGATTTGCTCGTGTTTATTCGTATGCCCCATCTTGAGTAGTACTGGAACAGTTCCTAACGTGGGCTTCTACTCTTCGTGCTTCTATGGATGGGGACATCGGGTTGCTGTATGTGACGGAATCATCTTCGAATAGGCAGCTGTTAGTCGGACGTGAAAATGTTGAAAAGCAGTGGTCCCAGCTTCGAACCTTGGGCGACACCAGCTCTGATGCTTTTCACTTGTGATTGTCGGTCTTCTATCTGCACAATAAAGGACCTGGAATGCAGTAAACTAAAAATAATTTTAATGAGAGCGTTAGGAAAACTTAGCTGTTTTAATTTGTGGACAAGTCCTTGAGTCCAAACTGAGTCGAATGCCTTCTCCACGTCTAGGAAGCATGCAACTGTAACCTGATGGTTATTGAGAGTCATTGTGACATCATGGTGAAACTTCATTAGCAGGTGTAATGTGGAGTGCCTTTCGCGGAATCCAAATTGATTATCCGGTATAATGTTGAGTTGGCTGCATACATCTTTTACTCGCCGCAGAATCAGTTCTTCCAGTATTTTGCTCACACTACATAGGAGCGATATTGGCCTGTATCCGGTAACGTTGCTACGGTCGCCCTTCTTTGGAATTGCTATTATCTTAGCGGTCTTCCATTTTGCTGGAAAGTAACAGTTGTTGATGCAGTTATTCATCATTACAGTGAGCAGGATCGTAATGGTCTGTGGTAACTTCTTTAGGACGAAATTTGAAATGTTGTCCGGTTCGGTTGATTTCTTGGAGTGACTGCCATGTATAATTTCAGCGATTTCTTCAGGCGTTGAAAAGCTGCTTTCTTCCTGGGGGTCATCTGCTGGATTTGTTTCGCTGAATGAGGTGCTTGCGGGTTTCAGTTCAGCGATACCTCTGACTGTGGCATCAACTTTGCTGTTGAAGCGGCAGAGGCAGCCAATATTTAAAGCGTTCGACCGTGGTCATTGTAGGAGGTTATTGCAAAAAAAAAAAAAAAAATCCATCTTCGAGGAAGAGTGCGGAATGTTATTAAAGGAGTTCATAAAATGATGTACTTTATTTCCAAGAGAAGGAAGTTTTGCGAAGATATGGCGAGTTGGATTTTGAGGAGGGGGAGGATGAGAGATGTCAAACTAAACACACAAAACAGTTTGAGAAGCTTTAAGAAATTAGCGACCTATACATGAACTGATAAAGTCCGATGTTCTTGTTAGAGTTGTTTCCGTCTTTGTTTCCGGTCGCAAGGACGGTTGTACTTTTTTACTGAGACATCTCTTCATGCTGCTGGTTGCGGTTCCTTCTGTCATAATACGTCACGGTAATCAGCCATCATTCAATGTCTGAAAACAGTTGGACACACCAAAGGAGGGCGCTAGTTGCGTCTAAATATTCGATGGCGCAATCCATTTTATTTCCATCGATATCTTTTTATTATTATTATTATTATTATTATTATTTTTATTTACCAGCATTTATATCGACAAAAAGACTTTCAAATTGATTGACTTTTGACTGTAATAAAATCCACCATTCTGAGTGAGGAGGCGAGGAGTAACAACGATTCTCGCTTGTCTGGGGGTTACCCTGACAATTTCTGTTGGGAAATTATGTCGAATTTCAGTTTTTGAATCCACAAAAGTCCTTAATAGCTGATTATCACTTAGTACAATACAAAGCAAATTCCAAATAATGCAACATCACTTTTTGTTACATCTCTTTGCAGGTTCAAACATTAAAGCAGCGATTGCAATACTAAATTGCATACTAGCACGTCAATTATGTTTCGAGGATCCATCTTGTTCCGCAATTTTAGAGATTATACCGAGAGTTTGTGGACCAATTCCAGGTAAGTGTCAGCGTTAAATTTACCTTATATCTCCATCTTACCTTATCTGCATCTGAGAGTGGGTACCTATACATTTGCTTGGGTGCGCTGCTATCCTACTCCGCCTTACAACTCTCATGTAAAATTAAATTTTTTCATTACAACACCTTACACAGAGGTTAGCTAAGTAGGTATGCATGAATTTCCCATGCACGCGGTATATATTTTTGTTCAATTTCATTTTGCTACTCCGTTTAAGGACCTCATCAGTGGAGTAACCCTGTTGCAACAGTTTGAGTGTACAAGGAGCTTGCTGCAGCATCTCGCCAGCTCGGGTTATTTTGTTCCCACTTAAAGACTGCCGTGCCACCTAACCTGCTTTCCCATCATAATCATTATCATCGTTGTCGTAGTGTTGCCTTAAAGTGTAGGTTCGGCGAGCACCCTCATTATGCATGCGATGCATTTGAATATACTCGTACTTTACCTTGCCTCGTCCCGCTGACGCTCTTCACCTTTATTTTTATGATGCAGTCATTTGGAAAATTGCATCCAAGAATACTGTTAGTAATAACCCGCACAGTAGTCATGTATGTCCCAGGACGGTCACATTCACATGTGTGTGCGCGACGTGGCAGTTGCTGAAGTGACTCGCCTTGAGTGGAATGCGAATTGTACAAGCGGCAAGCGCCGCTGCCACCATCAAAGCGTAGGTATGTTATATATATATAGGGCCATGTTAAAAATAAGGATTCATGGGACTCATAGGTAGAGTGCCATAGTGTGGATCCTGATAAATTTGCAATTAAACCGCAAGTACAGTTCTTTTGTTTCCTTATAATTTCGCGCTTTCTGCTTGTTTCATCAAGCCAGCAATGTATACCGACAACACGCGGCAATAAAAACCGTTGCTGGCTGCTGGAGTAATAATTTAAGAAAAAAAAAAAAAAAAAAAAAAAACTACAAAACAAACAAACGCAGACAGCAATTACACAGCTCCATGACACATAAACATAAATCATAGGGAACAGTACCAAACGAAACCATTAAGCGTCACTCCATAATATTATGGCCGCCGCCGGGACACAGAGAGTGAGAGAGAAAGAGTAAAGTGGAAACAAAACGTGCGCGTAAAATTTATGGTCACAGAAGCCTTCACCGTGGTGGTTCACCACTCACCACCCACCCTGTTTAAATTGGTAAATTGGCGCGAAATAAAAAATAGAAAAAGCAAAACTACTTCTGCAAGGATTCTGTATGGAGTGGAAATCATTTTCATATTTTTTCTCTTGATTTGCGGAGCAGTTCGAATTTCGAAACCAAGTCAGCCCTAAAGTAACTCTGATATTATGTGAGGTGGATACGCTCGCTGAAAAACTGAGAGCTTTCGCACTAGAGTTGAGCTAGTGCAGCGGGACTGCTTTTGTAAAGGGTGTTCGCGAAACAATTTTCGAATTTAAAATTAAATAATAAAAGATTCACAGGTTTTTATATAATCGTTTTTATTTTAAAATAAAACATACAAATGCGGATTTATGTTTTGAAAATAATTGAAGTTAAATGTTTACCACGGAGACGAACACACTCATTTAAACGAAACACCATATTTTTTGTGAAAACTTTTTTGCAAGTTTCTTGCGAAATTCCTCTGATTTCGTTGCGAATATCTTTTCAGTTGCAATAAATTTCGCGGTTTGTTAACGTAGACTTTAGATTTAAGAAATCCCCATAAAAAAAAAGTCCGCAGGTGTTAAGTCTGGCGATCTGGGGGGCCATGGGATATCACCATAACGACTTATGACTTTTTCGGGGAAAATGCGCCTTACAATGTTCATTGATGCCTCCATCCTGTTGAAACCATGTCGATCCGTTTACCCATTCATTGTTCTCCAACTCAGGTTCCAAAAAGTTTTCCAACATAGACGAATAGGTTTGGGAATTTTTTTTCTTAGTGAAAGACGTGGATTTGCAATAACATCACGACGAACTGCTTCAATTGTTTCGTCAGTTCTCACAGTTCGCGATACACCTGGCCCGTGTCCCACTACAGGTCCTTGTTCACGAAAACTTCGCACCCACTTGCCAATAAGTTGCGTACTAGGACAATCCCGTATACGCCGAATATTGAAATGTCTTGCGAATAGCCACGGGAGAATCGTTATTTTTAAAATATGCCTCTACAGCAAACGCACGATGCTCCGCCGACCAACGATCCATGGCTACTGAAATCCGCACGACGCGTAAGTGTAATGAATACGCCTCCCCCCTCCGCCGATACCCCGCTCGCCGTTTATTCAAATTCAAAGTCGAAAATTCTTTGGCGGACACCCTTTATAATTAAGCCGTCCCAGTAGGGATTGCTATCACTTTATCTGCCTGCACATTCGTGAAAGCGCAGAACTAATATCACACAGGGTAGGCCGAATACAAGTTTCTTTTTAACAATGCAATAAAATTAAATTTTTTCCATGTGTAATAGAACAAAGTTAAGATTAACGGTAGGAATACTCTCTGGACACTGCCTTCTAAGGAAGCATGCCAAGAGACTAGGCTCAGCTAATACGGATATATGCAGGTCCTGTGAGGACATACGAAAGACATCTCCCATTTTCTATGCGAGTGTCAAGCAATTGCTCGGAGTAGAAGGAAGCACCTAGGCAGGTACTTCTTTAATAACTTGGAGGAGGTTGGTTCCTCAAGTTGAATTGGGAGCGTAATCAAATTCTGTAGGGAAATTGATTGTTTGGGCGATTTGGTTTAGGAATGAGTAGGGAAGCAATGAGTAACAACGATTCTCGCTAGTTCTTGACTTTCCTGAAAATTTTTGTTGGGAAATTTTGTCGAATTTCAGTTTGTGAAAGTTTGTCGAAAAAAACGATTTGGTTTAGGTTTTTAACCCCAATGGTTTCCTGGGGATGGCGATAGGCCTGCTTTGGTGTCTGGTTTTTTGTGACGATTTCACTAACCCCACTCAACCTAACCTAACCTAACCTTATATGGTTTAATTATTAGGAGCAAATATTCCCATTAACACAACGTCGTTGTCAAGTGGCTGCCTCGGCTGGCTTCGGAATAGCGCATTCTGTCCCTCCAATTTTCCAAGACTTTGTTGATGGTTTCGGGCTGTAGCTCACAGATTGCTTGGTGGATATTGGTCCTCAGTACTTAAATCCTTTCCGGATTGCTGGCATAGCATCGGTCCTTCACGGTTCCCCACAAAAAAATTAGTCCAAAGGGCTCAAATCGTTTGTAACGTAGCCGCTGGGATGGAAATGCGCCTTGTCAGAAAAGATGATTTTTCGCCCAAAATCGTTGTGCTGCTCCAAGGCCCAAACTGCGAAGTGATGATGAAGCGGATGGGCGTGCGCCTTCAATTGCTGAATCAACTGGACCTTGCAAGCGAATAATCCGAGATATTTGTGCAGAATTCTCCTCAGGCTAGCGCGTGAAATGTTGTTGAGATCGATGGCGAATTGATGTTCATGAATTGAGTTTCACGCTCTCGGTTATAGTAGTCCAGTCGCATTCTCGTCTGTGCGCACCGTACGACGACGGGGACTATAAGTGTTGTCCGCACTAGCATATCAGTCTCACGACCTTTTTGCTCAAACTTGCGTAGGTATCTACAGCAGGCGCGGTGGGTGCTTCATTTCGGCCAGAATTTCTTTTCAAAAAACGTACTGTTTGGGGTACTACTACTGCACAGCACTCTCTTTGGAAATAAGTTTTCAATATTTCCCAACTTTGTTCAAGCGTAAAGTGACTCATTTCGTTCCGCGAGGTACGACATTCGATTGGGCGCTCTTACAGCACTTTTTTTTTTGCTCTCAGATCACTTTTTATGTTCCTTTGGTACGAAAAAAACAAAATATTTCTCAGATTTCAGAGCATTTTGCGAATCTGGATTTTTTCTCAGATTTTCTTCAGATTTACCAATACAACTGCGTTTGAGTTTGACAATTGGTGGAGTTTATTTACGATTTGGTGAAGTTATTCTACTGCAAAGAAAGGCATTCCATGGGGTGCACCTATTTTTGTAAATTATTTATGTATAAATATTTAGAAATCAATCGGCATGCATATTTCGAATGTTTTAATACAAAATTTACCCAGTGAAAACGCTTTTAAAAGTGTCGAAGGCTACACATATTCGAATAGCAGGAATATCAACACAAAAAAGAGCAAGTGACGTTTGTGTGTTCGATTAGCGATACAAAATCTGAAATCTGTAAGCGAATCTGAAGAAGACCACATAACATTCTGTCAAGATTTCGAGCAGGAAACATATGTCAGTGTCAAAATGACCTATGATTTAAAAAGAAACCACTAGATGGCCCACCCTTTACAGGGGGGCGTGTATAGTGCACAACATAATACGAGGAGTGTATACGAGAGTCCTTTTGCAGCGCTTAAATTATTTCGACGGAAGGATGTTATTGTTTTTTTTTCCTTCGCTCTTCACAGACCCTAGCGGGATAACAAAAAACATGTACACAACAAATAACGGATAATAAAATGGGAAAGTGTAAAATTCATGGCAGCAAGAATTATGCAGGCAATAAGTTTTACGGACTGTTTTCCAACAGATACAGAACCCAGAAAAAATAGTTGTGCATCATTCAGTCCTTTGTAAAGCGATATAAATTCACGCTTTTGGAATTGGGACTTTAGTTAACCAGTGATAGCCTCTGTTTTTATCCCAGCGGGCAGAGCAGATAAATTATAGTAGATAACACGAGTGCCTTGTGCATTTTAAGGGCGGACCTTTACTTACTTTTACTTTTACGACTTAAATAAATAGTTGGCGCAACAGGTCTGGAGAGATCCTAGGTCTAGCTTCTCACAACCATTCGTTTTGTGTGAGTTTCTCATTTTTGGAACGAATGGTAGGGATCTACAATTTTATGCCGACTCCAAACGGCTAATTGAGAAGCTCTTTCAAGACATTTATACTCTCGGATGTTTGTCAGACGTTCGCGAGAGGTAGCGCAGCGGAAAAAAACCCTGAGTCGGAATTGGGTTTTTTGCGGGATTCGAACCTGGGACTCCCGCATAGCAGTCCAACACAATAACCACTAAGCTACTGCGACTACTTTTACGACTTACTTTTTCTAAATATAGCATCAGGAGCTGAGCTTGCAACAAAAGTCGCTATTCATAAAGAAAGTTTTCAGGCATTTGGACTCTCCGGCTGTCCGGTATAGGGTCTCCTCTCTCGCCAAGCCACTTATCCAACCTAACCTACACAAATGTACTTAAGAAGAGCTGTAAGAAGTTTCACTTGTAGGGCATTTAACATTTCAGGTCAATTCAATTCAGGTGATTTTATTTTAATTTCATTTAGTTTACAAAAGAGAGTGCGAAGGCTGCAGGAAATAAAGCCTCAATGAAATAAGGTCCCAAAAGAGAAAATGAAATAAGGTCTCATAATTAAATAATACCCCAATTTCAAATATGAAATAAGGCCCAACTGCGATGAAATAAGGCCCAAAAAAAAAATTAAATAAGGCCCCAAATAAGGCGGTTAATTCAAAATGAAATGAAAAATAACGAAAACTACCTTTTTATTTGATTTTAATTAAATATTGTTGATATATTGGATAAAACTCAACCTCGCATCAACTCTGTAATCTAACAGTAAACCCAAGCAGGGGGGTATTCCATAAGTATTCCATGTCGGAAGGGTACCAGTTAATAATAAAAAATTAAGGCCCCAATTTTTTTTTTTTTTTTTTTCATTCTGAAATAGCACCCCAATTTTCATTAGGAAATAAGGCCCAAAAAAAGGAAATAAAACCACAAATTTTATTAAAAATCGTTGTTGTTGTTGTTTCATTTTTATTTGGGGGCCTTATTTCGCAGAGCCGAGTGCGAATCCTTAAATCTAGTTTGAGTGACATGGCTTAAAGCGGTCTGCCTATCAGCACTTTTACCATTATTTTAACTTAAAGTTTGACTAGTTTTTGTTTATCATAAACGTTAAAAGTCTTCTTCTATAATTCGTTTACGATAGGACAAGCTCTTTCACAATACGATACAAGAGATTTCCAGTTAAACCCGTTTAGCATGGACTTCATCAGTTGATAAAATAGCTTTTCCAAAGCAAAACCTGCTAATATTCCGAAATATTGGGCAAACTCCTAAAAAGTGCATTACGTATTCTCTTTTAGATACCGCCTCTTGCACGGAAAATTGTATCGATGAAATTTTAAATTTAAATCGTTTAAGTAATTCGATGGACTAGATTAAGATTCAAGGACTTGTATATTTCTCTGTGGGTTGATGCTTCTGCTTCGTCAATATACTTTTGGTGAGTGCATGTATCCACATGCGATATGAAGTCAGGTAGCCTATTTTTCCTAGCTACTCCTTGTATTCCAGTCCAATTCCAATTCATACTCATAGTGCTCAGTCAAATTTTTAATTTCCTTATACCAAAGACTTCTTGAGTTAACAGCGTATTCCTATCCTTTCTTGGGGAAACCTGCACCCCGCACCCGCCACACTTAGATCAATGTCGATCCATTGTGATGCCCTTGGGGTTCTGTTCGAATGTCCTGCATAAAGCTATGAACCCTAACCAAACAGTCAGTTTTTCTGGATGTAACGGTGTCTCAACTTGAGGATTATCATCACTCCAAATACGGCAGTTGTGTGTATTGACGTATCCATTCAACCACAAGTGAGCTTCATCGGTAAACAAAATTCGCCTATGAAAATTGTGATCAACGGCAATCTTGTTATGGGTCCATTCACCGAATCTACGCCTTTCTAGGTGATCCTGTGGCTTCAATTCTTGTACAATTCAATTCCTGTGCACGATGGCAGATAGACTGATTCGGGTCTTCCTCTACAGCAGCAATGACTTCTTCTGTACGCACTGTACGACGTCTCTGTGGATGCGTATTATCATTTATTATCGTAGAATTAAAATTGACGTAGTGCGCGATACGTATTTCGAACAAAACCATGATTTTTAAAATAAATTTGCACAATTTGGAAGCGTTGTTCAGGTCTCAGTCTATTCATGTTGAAATGCCAAATCAAACTAAAAGTAAATCACTTGACAGCTGACAAAATGGCCGCTAGTTAAAATAGTGTTTCCAACTTAAAGTTCTATACCTCAAAAAAATAAACCCTTTACAAATATATGTAAGTCTTTTATAGACTCTCAGAGAGGTCTTCTGAGTCTTCGAAAAAGTGTCAGGACGTATTTGGTACTTGGGTCATTAGCATATAGTTAGGTGCATTAGTGGGTAGTCGCAACATCCTTCGTAAATAAAACCTCTGTAGCAGAGACAATACTGAGACCCCCAACTCACAATCCTCTTGCCGCTGGCCACCTCAGTTTTTTTCAAATTCGCCATTTTGTGTTCCTATCGGTGTTATGTCTATTTAGAATCCGTGTGACATGCAAAAACATACAAAAAATATAAAATCAATGCTGCCAACTGCTACCAACCATGGGGGAATGTGATAGAGCTCGAGAATACCACATTTTAAGATAACTGAATGGTATTGGTTGGTTATTATAAATTTTTAAAAGACGATTAATATACTTTGTTTGGTGAATAATACTATCTAAATGAGCTGTTTTATATACTAGGAACATATTAGGACAAACTGGTTGTGTATTTTCCGCTTTTGAATATCATTAACTTTGATTTCATGTGTACATTTTTCTTAAATAACTGAGGAAAAATTGTTCAATATGTTTTTTTTTTTCTACAACCATTCTACAGTAATAATTTTTCATAAATATTTTCAGCAAAAGTGCACTAATTCCTAAAATAAAATACTATTTACACGTAACGAATAATTTCAAATTTAACGGACAAAATTCTATGAACGCTGGTAGCAACTTTGCCGACAGCGGAAGTGGGACACGCAAGGTGCGAGTGTGTTAGTGAGTGAAGTTACGTGATATTTGTCAATACGAATTTCTATGTAACAATACTAACGCACTTAGCGTGTACCAGCCCATAGAAATATAGCTTGTAGGCAAGTACCGGAAAATCGGCCGGAGTTGGGGGTCTCAGTATTGTCTCTGCTCTGTAGCTTCTCCAAAGTATCATAGTACATAAAAGACCATACTTGTGCACCATAGAAAAGTATAGACTTCGACACTGGTTCGAAATCTCTGTATATTGCGATTTTGAAAGCAGTTCCTCCATTTAAATCCAATGGCACCTTTAGACTGCAAAAGTGTTCCATGTATGAAGATTACTTGTAAAGACCATTCCTAGGAATTTATACTGCTTCACAATTTGTCACCTTGCTCTTCTGGGCTGTCTACCTCCACCACATTTGAAAATCGTGACTTTAGATTTACCCAAATTAATCCCCGCAGATTCCTCAACACGCAATAGTCGTATACTCGATTTATCATAAGTTGTAAGGTCTCAGGGGACCTTTCTAATAAGACAACGTCATCAGCATACAGGAGTGCCTTAATATGCGTATTCGAGAAGTGAATACCTCCTGGGAGACGTTCTAGTTTGTCTTCGTTGAAAAGAGCAACTATTGATGGGCTTGCATTGCATCCTGATCCTTACCTAACGCCAACGATGGTAGTGAAAACGCTTCCACTCCAAAACCACTCCTTTAATATTGTTGTACAAATTCTCCATAACGTTGCCAAACTTTTATGGCCATGAAATGCCATTTGATAGAGCTTGCGGAAAAGTCTTTGACAGTCTTTTGTATCAAATGCAGCTCTAAAATCAATAAAAAATGCATAAAGTTCTTTCTTCCGCTCTATAAAAGTCTCCCCAATATTTCGAAGCACAAAAATATGATCTTCTGTTGAATAACCAGGTCAAAACCCAGCTTGAAATTTTTTCAGAAGTTGTTTGACAGAAGTTTTTTGTGAATCGTGAATCCATCGTATTAACCGGGCTCTTAAAACACTGATAAAAATTTTAGCTGAAGCACTGAAAAGCGATATTCCGTTTTAGTATGCATTTTGATCAAAATCGTTAGAGCGGTTTTTTGTAAAATTATTCAGACAAATTAGTTAACAAATTTTTCAATATTCAGTTCGAAAAATACTATTGCTGAATGCTGAACTATTAAGCTGAAAACTAAGTACAACATATTGTTCGGGATGTAATCATTACTTTGTTTTTAAAGTTTTATCAAAAAGTGAAAATGGGGTTTTTGAGATATGAGCAGTTTTTGAAATGAACGTTTTCAGTGATTCAAATTGAAAATTAAAGACACAATATTTTTGAAAACATAAATTTTACTCTAAGTATGAATTTTGGTCGTAATCGTTACTGCCGTTTTAAGGTAAAATAAAGAAAACTAAATTTAAAAAAATGGCTTTTTTAAAAACCCATTGTACGATGATATAGAGAAAAACTGAGTTTGCTATTAAGTTAGACATGACCATATTACCTTAGAAATGAATTTTTGTTACAATCGTATGGAAAATTGGAAATATAATTGCTTGCTCTCCGGGACATCTCCAGATTCATATATCGTGTTAAATATTTTTGCGTGAATGTAGTAAAAAATTCAGACGTCGTAGGTATACATATTTATGAAATTCTACAAGTATTCTATCACTTTCGGGAGCTTTAAACTTTTTTGACCTAGCTAAGGCTTCTTAAACCTCCTGCGCTGTTATTGGACTACCCAATGTTCCATCGTTAGAGTGTGGCCTGGCATAGTGAATTGGATTTTCATCACTAAGCGGCTTCAGAAGGTTTTCAAAAATGTTTTTAAGACAGTAGTAGTCAGCTGATTGTTAATTTTTGGAATATTACCATTTCATGTTTTTAACTGTTTTATTTTGAGTAGGTAGTCCTTGTGGTCGAGCTAAAAACTTTAAGAAATGTAAACTGTTGCGCAGTTATAAAGGGTGGGTAAGTTTTAAGGGCCAATGTTGATTTTGAATTAAACACAAATTATTTAGGAAACTAGCTGACCCGGCAAACTTCGTTCCGCCCAAATTTGTTAATGTAATGAAAATAATAATTCCGAGCATTCACAATGCATTTCCTAATTTATGTAATTCGGCCAATTAAAATTCTTTATTCAAAAGTTATATTAAATGCAATATAAATAAATGATGAATAGCTATGTTGATTTGTTTCAATCAAACCGCAATGATTTTGACGTGTCGGCCAACTTTCCGTTTTTTCACTAAATTGACAATATGAGAAACATGGGAAATCAAGATTGATGCCACAAATGCACAAACATCCATCGATTTATCCTTGTAATAAATTATTTGTCATAGTGAAAGCGATACGCACGGGAAATTGAAGTCGCACGTGATATCCACATTATGTAGAGGTAAGCCCGGAACGTCTAAGTAATTCAAAAATTCAACTAATCTCCATAACGTTTTATTTTCACAACAAAAGGTAGTATAATGTACTTCCTTTGTCCGTACCTTTCGTATTAAATCTTGCTCACATTTCGCAAATTGCTTTATTTGGACAGTGTCCATTAATAATTTTAATTATACAACTTTAGAAATAGCGTTTGATTTTATTTTTGAATGGGACTGAATGGGAAAATATCCCGCTTGTGTTTTTCAAAGTACCACCTATAGGGTCAAAAACTATCCGCAATTTAAAACTGGAAGCAACCATATCCATTTACAAAATTTCAATCAACTTGGTAGAGCTGTTTCGGAGATCGGCAACAGCGCCACCTATCAGGTCCAAAAGTATTCTTTCCTTCAAGCGGGAACGAAGAATATAAATCTACAAAATTTCATTGAAATCGGATGAAATACAACAATACGAACAAAACAAAAGAAGAATCATAAAAATTGACCCAGTGGTTATCGAGTTATATCATCATCATCGAGTCATCCCGAAAGAATTATAGGGATGAATTAAGAAGATTATTATTAAAGAAAATTTAATTGAACTGAAAAACGACGTTGTACGCATACAACGCCACATGTTGAGGATTTTCCGACCATGTGCACTAAGAAATTCAGTTTTTGTTAAAAATAATAAATTAACTATTTTATATGTATTTTATCAATATAATAACTCCGATAGAAGCATCTGTTTTAAACGATATTTATTTTGTTTACATCCTCGTTGACGATATTTGCAGCACGCACTCTGTCAATGTTATGCCAACGCCATAAGGTTAGGTACATCAAAAAAGTTTGAATTGTAAAAGCGCTATGGTTACATTAGATATACTTAATTTAATATGTTGGTTTAGTATTCTTAAATTTTCTTAACTTTTTCTTTCATAAGATTCTACTCCTGACAATAACAAACACAACAAAAAAAAAATTTAGCGAAATCGGTCCAGCCGTTCACGCGTGATGCCGTGACCAAGGGAAATAGGGATTCATTTATATATGTATATAGATTCAACATTGGCACATTTGTTCGAACAGCTTGACTCAATCCGATTCGTTCAAAGTCCATTTCTCGCTCCTATTCTCGATTAAATGCGTCAAATCAAAGCTTTGTTGCGCATTTCATCTGACATCTCCAGTTCATTATCCGATGTCACAGTGCGAATTCGATGCAAAATATCTTTTCAAAACATCTTTGTATAATCAAAGTACCTATCTACTTCATTTCAAAAAGTTACTTAATGTAACATAGTAAACATAATTTATTAGAACAAAGTTTTTAGGTACCTATATTTAAAAAAAAAAAAAAAAAAAAACTTCAAAATTGTTGACAACAACAATTTGCTTGGAAAATAATTAAAATAATTGACAACAACAATTGCTTTCAAAATTCAAAATATTTTTTTTTTTTTTTATTTGAAGTGTCACTATACTTGATTTCTATCCAGTTAATTTTTTTTTCAAAGTGTATTTCCCCATTCAAACTTTAATTTTCTAATTTTCCGCGCAATTTTCTTAATTTTTTCTTTCATAACATTGTTCTCCTGACAATAACAAACACAACAAAAAAAGAATTAACGAAATCGGTCCAGCCGTTTGTGCGTGATGCTGGGACCAAGGGAAATAGGGGTTCATTTTTATATATATAGATTATTGTCATTTCTTTTTATTATGATAATATTGGTATGTTTCAATTATGTATGGAACAAAATATCGGCCAAATGGTCGCCGCGACTTCGGCGGCACACCTCTATCCGATGGTCCAAATTTTCGATGACGCTGAAGCATAATTGAGGTTCTATGCGGTTAATGTGCCAAATTATCTCATCCTTTAGCTCCCGAATTGTTGCTGGCTTATCGACGTACACCTTTTCTTTCAAATAACCCCAAAGAAAGAAGTCCAACCGTGTCAAATCACATGATCTTGGCGGCCAATTGACATCGCCACCACGTGAGATAAAACGGCCATTGAATTTGTCGCGCCATTGTGTCGTTAGCTGTGTGGCAAGTGGCATCGTCCTGTTGAAACCACATATCGTCCACATCAATATCTTCCAATTCGGGCCATAAAAAGTTCGTTATCATCTCGATAGCGAACACCATTCACAGTAACTGCCTGACCGGCCGCATTTTGGAAAAAATACGGCCCGATGATGCCGCCAGCCCATAAACCGAACCAAACAGTCACTCTTTGTGGGTGCATTGGTTTTTCGATATCACGTTTGATTATCAATCGCCCAAATGCGGCAATTCTGCTTATTGACGAATCAACTGAGGTGAAAATGTGCCTCATCACTGAAGATGATTTTCTTCGAAAATTGATCATCCACTGTTGCAATTTCTTGCCACCATTCTACCAATGACGACGCTTGAAATGGTCAAGAGGTTTTAGTTCTTAAGTCAATTGCACCTTGCAAGTCTTTATGCATAATGTTCATCAACGACGAGCGTGAGAGGTGCAATTGTTGGGCACGACGAAGAGTTGAGGTGGACGGCTCTTCAGCCACACTATCGCGAACAGCAGCAATATTTTCTGCAGTACGAGCATGGTGTTTTCACATCTCCTACAGACCCGGTTTGCTAAAATTTTTGCACGATTTTTCCGATTGTACGCACATTTGGACGATTAAATTGACCGAAAAAATCACGAAGTGCACGATATGCATTTTGAACGCCCATTTTCATACTAAGCCTGAATAACTTTAACGCATTGCTCGATTGTGTATCTTTCCATGGTTCAAATTGAGTTAGTCTGAAATTGAGAAATGTCAAATGATATGCAGAAAAAAACTTGACATTTAGGTGTGGTTCGCATTCAACATCGGCCCTTAAAATTTAACGACCCTTTATCTAACTCCGATGAAACGAAAAGCAACAGATGGTTGGGAAATAATAATTTTTAACTCAGATGAAACAAAAAAGCGACGAAAACCAACTCGGGCGAAATGAGACATAGGAAAGGAACGAAAGGGCGACAGACTCGGAGTGGGGATGAAAAGGAAATAGAGTAACGCGAGTGGTGAATGACGAAATGAGCCGTACTATATACAATACACCCTAGGCTGACATTTCTTCAGACTGATGGTGAAGTAGACGATATTTCTGGGGTCAAATGCCGGCACAATTTCCCTAATTCTTGGTTACAACCCCTTGGCCTTTGCTGACAAAATGGTTGATTTTTATCGAGGGGATGTACGCATTAAAAAAAAGCAATCCCATTTGGGCTTTCGCTCCGAACATCCTATCATATTGGACTGTATCGAAACATTCCGCAAATGGGTGAAATACATGCGTACAACAATTCGCAGATAGTAAATGAAGCAAACTTTACGCGAAACGGGAGATAGGTATTTTATCTTCCGGTTTCTGGCCCCAAACTGACTCCTTGATCATGTTCCGAATTCTGTTCGGCTTGCCACCTCTCATTCTTCCAAAGAAATTTGTTCCTCGCTTCTCCGTCTCCCATTCGCAGTTCCAATAGGGGCGAAAGGTACATGGAGGTCCCTTTTCTGATTGATGTGCTCCATACACTTTGCCAAATCATTTTTATTAACCATATTACACACATTATCCCATTGAAGGTAATAATCTTATTTGCATTCAAAAAGTTGCCTATTACCCAAATCACCTTTCAAGCATATTCCCTTCTATTTCCATTTTTAGATTGATAAAAGGCAAGAAATCCCATTCGAAAATCATCCTTTCTCGAGGATATATGTACATTAAGATGATAAGCCTTCATATAATAGACATGCCCACACAAACACACAAATCGTATTCAAAAATATATTCACAAATAAAATTTCCAATGAATATATCAATATTATTTTTTGTTGTGCTGATTCTTATCCTTTTTTCATGTCCTGTGGCAAAGGGAAATATACCAGCACTTTGTTTGGAATTTGCGAATTGAAAAACTGAACTCTCGTCCTTCTCACCTGGTTGCAAAGTAATAAATATCCACGAACCCTCGCTGGAGAAAAAACAACAACCAACAACAAACATTTCCAATTATATAAAGCAGGAGCAAATCACAAACACGCACACAAATTGGCCAAGAGTATAATGGCAAAAGTATCCCTAATTCTTATTTTAGTCAAAAGTGTTGCTTGTACTCTGTGGTAGCTTCCGCTTGGTGCCAGGCGAGCTCCTGTGGTGAAATTAATACAACGGTTGCTCCTTTGCAATAAAATCACATCCGGCTGGGGCAAGTTAGCCCCATAAGATAGGCCACCAGGCAGCAAGTAGAAATACAAAAAAAAAAAAAAAAAAATAATAATAAAAACAAACACTAAACAGTTTGTGTGCAAAAGGATATAGGAAAAGAACCAAGGTAGCTACTTTATTTGAAAGGCAAATACCAATGAATAACAAAATGTTAGCTAACAACAAAATAAGAGCCCAAAACAACACGCAAAATTGAGAACTGAAAAGTTTGAAAGTTTCTCTTTGCTTTTTGCTTTTTCCGGCCAAAATTAGTTTGTATGTGCACACGGCTTAGTGTCCTGCGGTTAGTTGTTTGCCCAAGTTGCCTGTTGTTCTAAGTCGTTGGTTGCCTCCCCTCTGTCTTGTTTTTCTTTCCTCTTTTTTTTTATGAACGCAATTTTTATTCCCGCAATCTGTTTGTAATTCAATTTAAGCCTGAGAGAGAGAGAAAAAAAAAAACACTGCGAACGTCCAAGTACGTAGAAAATAAACGGAAACATTTCTACCTGCTCCTCGGGATGTTTATTATTGTGTTAAAGGATTCCCTGGGACACAATGCGGGTTGGGTCAATTTAATTTATTCAATTTTTACATCTTATTTACACCCTCTTTTGAGTGTGCCATCCCTTACTAAACAAACTGTCTCTTTACCAGGAAGGACATCAATTTAATTTTTTTTTTTTTTTACTTTTGTATACCTACCGCTAGTTAAAGGCGATTTTGTAGACATTTATGGGGTACTAGCATGCGATGCTGAGTTTTACAAAGATATAAAAATGATATACGCCTGCGAAAAGTATCACTTGTTGCCGACAGATTGTCAGTTTGTGTGTTGTTGACTTTTATTTATTTTTTTTTTTTTTGCTTCGTATTTCTGGGTCTATAAGGATTATCCACTTGCAGTGTCGATGGCAGGCGGGGATATGTGGCCCTACTCAGAAAGCGGGTCTTCTTGCAAAGTTGTTATTGGCTACGCATTCATTGGGGCATATTGCCAGGACTAGTGTGTTTGTTGGATTGTTGTCTGGGGTGGAATGCGTGGCCTTAATAAATCGATCTAACAAAATTTATACCTATGCCTCTGAGAATTGGGGGGGGGGGTGAATTGCTGTTTTGACATTTATGTTGAGCTTTAGTGGTGATTTTAGTAGCGCTTGATGGGCCTAACAAGAGCACCTGATTTACATTTGCGGCGACGTTATTCATCGATATTTATATCGATATTTACAGAAAAAAAACAAGGGTAGGATAGCAATAGACAGGGTAGGGTAGGTAGGGTAATCCCCGGATTGTTGCGTCGGGAAAAAATGTACACTTTTCAACGCATTTATCCGAGGAACGCAACTACGAGAATCCCGCTTTAGAGCGTTGTCGACGCATGAAGGAAAACCTCGCTTTATTGCCTTAAAAACGCAAGCGAGCATGATCTACAGAAAAGTATATAATTATCCACTTTTTTGTCAATCAAGAAATAAGCAGGTTTTTGTGCGAATGAAACGATTTTTTTCATCAAATTACTTATTACTCTAAAACCAGTCGATGTATCGCTGTTTGTTCTTCGGTCTGGGTTGAACAGACGGACGAAAGCGAAACTAATAAGGTTCCGTTTTTTCCCTTTGGATACGGAACCTTAAAACGGAGGAGAGCGCAGAACCATGGCGCCATTAGTTTTATACCAAGAGAAACTACGATCGAAATTACAACGAACTTCGCTTTTTGAGATCGGCCTCTAGTGTTAAATAGAAGATAAGGGTCGGATCACACCAAACTAGTTGCCATAATGAATAGCCTCTCCTTCTGCAGCAGATCGCATGAATCCGCTCTTTGTTTCCAACTATGTACAGGTACACGCTTACGTACTTTTTGCCAGACCCTAACCATACGGGACACATCGAAAAATGGTTTAAATGAGGATGCTCTGACTCCGTTGTTCTTTAGCTTTTTTATAGCTAAGCGCACTTCTTCTATACTGGGTGGTGGAACTGGTTCTTCATTGACTGGACGTGGGTTCTCTTCTTGCCCTATCACTCTCTCTACATGATTCCCATTTAGCAGCTGCTGTATATGCTGCTTAAACACATCTACTATTCCCTGCGCTTCGGTGACTAGGTTTCCTTCGCTCGAAGAGCTTGCGTTCCGGTTTTGTAACCAGCAGCTTGTTGTTTGGTTCTTTTATAAAACCTCCGGATGTAATTTCGATCGCGCGACTCTTCGATCTCCTTGAGCTGGAAAGCTGCGTAAGCCCCCTTCTTTCTACGCAGGTTCTTCTCTTCCTCCCTTCTCCTGGCTCGATACTCTTCTCTCGCTGCCCTTGTTTTGCGCTGCAGCGCTTTCTTGTATGCAGCAGAGCTCTTCAAATACGGAGGTGGTGTTTTGGTAGGGTGCATGCACCGAATCATCAACCAAGTATGGGTGGAAGAAAACATGCCCGATGACTGGACTATCAGCTCCATAAGTCCCATCTACAAAAAAGGCGATTCTATGTCTTGCAAGAACTATCGAGGCATATCCCTGCTTAATGTCGCATACAAGATCCTATCCAACGTACTGTGTGAACGTCTAAAACCGTTCTGCAACACACTTATCGGCACGTACCAGTGTGCATGATAGCATACATCGTCAGGAGCTCTATATGGCGATGGCCGACTTCGGAATCCCGGGAAATCTGATTCAGCTGTGTCGCGTGACGCTGGAAAACACGCGCTGCAGCGTGCAGTTTGGAAGTAGCTCCTCCGAACTTTTTCAGACATGTACCGGATTTCGGCAAGGAGACGCGCTATCATGCGACTTCTTCAATCTCGTACTGGAGCAGATAGTGCGCAGGGCAGGTGCCAACACGGAAGGTACTATCTTCAACAGTTCCGTCCAGCTGCTGGGCTATGCGGACGATATTGACATCATCGGTCGCTCCCAGCGTGCCGTGATAGAAGCATTCACGGCGATTGAAGAACAGGCAAAATCCGTTGGCCTTGAAGTAAATGAGGGCAAGACCAAGTACATGCTATCAACAAACAAACAAGCATCTGTCCACTGGCTAGGACAAAACGTCACTATTGATAGCAACAATTTCGAGGTAGTTGAGCAGTTCACCTACCTCGGAGTAAACATAAACTCCACGAATGACACCATAGTGGAGATCCGGCGAACGGATACCCTAGGAAACCGTTGCTACTTCGGTTTGGCAAAACAACTGGGCTCAAAACTCCTAACTCGAAGGACGAAATGTGTGCTCTACAGGACCCTTATCTTGCCAGTCCTGCTTTATGGCGCCGAGTGCTGGACCATAGGCAAGAAGGGAGAGCTGATACTGGGCTCCTTCGAAAGAAAAATTCTTCGCCAGATTTTTGGTCCTGTGTGCGAGGAGGGCGAATGGACGAGAAGATACAACCGCGAACTCTATGAGCTGTACCAAGATGTGGATGTAGTCCAAAAAGCCAAAACACGTCGACTACATTGGCTCGGCCACATCGAGCGAATGGACAATAATGCTCCGGCTAAGAGGATCTTCGGATCCCAGCCCCAAGGATCGAGAAGACAATGAAGACCGAACCTCCGTTTCAAAGACCAAGCCATCTCGGATGCCAGAGCGCTTGGTCTGGACAACTGGCAGCAGCGTGCCCGGGATCGTAGAGGATGGAAGGGCGCAGTGTCTCAGGCAGAGACTCTTCACGGGTCGGGAGCCCGATAAGTAAGTAAGTAAGCTCGGACTCCGTAAAGTGTCTAGTAACTCAAAATGTATAGTTGCACTAACTTCAAGTAGAGAGTCGAGAACCCTTCTTTTTTATAAATCGCGTGATAAACCATGTTGCAAACACTACCACTGGGTCAGACCTCACAACCTCATTGGAACAGCTCACTGTTGTCGACGTTTTATTCGAATTTGAGGGCCCCGAACATGCACGTTAAAATCCATTGACTCCTTAGAAGTGAATACCCCAATACCAGTATCGGTATAGTGTCATATTTAACACGTCTTAATCAACTCAACTCCCTGTAGGAGTTTAAGCCCTTCAACCTAATTAAAAAACACGAAACCATTCAATGCTGGATATATGTACATCTTAATTCCATAAGAAATGTTGTGGAGCCCCAAACTTCATCCAACTAATGCCCAACAGCAATGGAATTCACAGAAAAAAAAAACATATAGAAAAACTTCCTTGTGACCTAGGACAACCAAGGATAAACAACATATACACAAAAACCAACGTGTCAGACAGAGAGAGAGAGAGAGAGAGAAGAAAAAAACACAAACCCAAATATATCCTCCTAGAGCGTAGTATACAGAACACATTCGTTCGCGCTGCAAGGACAACTAGTTAATTTATTTCGGTTTTATTTTCAACGACAATACTTGACGTGAATCCTCCCGACACAGCCGGACTTTTGTGCGTATTAACTGCAGCGGAAAGCAGCCATATTTTAGGGTTTCCTACCCAGTTGCAGTGGCAATCTTCGAAATCAGTTTCAAGCAGTTTCAAGCAGCCGTAAAGGGAAATTTCTTGACTGTGCAAAATGAAAAATAGAACAAAAAATCTGAAACTAATGTGAGCTTAGTATTACCCATTACATAACCACTGTACAGTGTACATCTGAACTACACAGTACTCGTAGTTTTTTGTGCTATCCTGCAGCGTGGCACAACACTCACTCAAGGACTTTTGTGGGCTGGCATACATATATCGAGGTAGGAAGCTCGTCGCCCTTTTGAACCGTCGACGTCGCTCGACCCCAAGCCACTTTATACACCGCCGCCATCCCCAACCATCCTCCATCAGCCCCAATACTGACAAAACAATCCTTGGATAAATTATTCAAAGTTTTTTATTGATCCGCCTCGGAGGGATGTACGACTACAAACCCGTGCGGTGGAATGGGACGGCGCGGCGGCGGCGAGTGGAGGGTTAATTTTTATTTAATTATTTACAAGTGGAATAAAGGTTCATTGTAATGTACCCACTCTGGAGAGAACGAGTGAATGAGTGAATAGATGGCATTGGTTAGTGTGGTGGGCGGGAAGTGAACTTATTCCGGCAGCTAATGCATGTATACACGCTTTTTGCCGCACTTTGATGGTTGTTATGTAGGTATCGAATTTTAGTGGATGGTGTACTGGTTTTATTGGTTTAATGGTGTTTTTGTGCTCGCATTTCTGTGTGTGTATTTTTCGGTATGTAGATACTTCTCCTATTGTGGTGGAACTAATGTTTTATGAGCAATGGAATGACTTTAAATCGTCTACGGGAACAGAACTGTGTATACATCCAACAGTGGAGTGGGCATCCTGCGAATAATTTTAACATTATGTAAGTTAAAATTTAAAAAAATGCATATTTTGCTCACTGAACTACATAAATCAGGTGATGACTTGGTTAGGAGCATGCAACAACTCATCTGTAAAATATGATCGGAGGAAAGTATGCCCGATGAATGGAACCTCAGCATTGTTTGCCCGTTCCTCAAAAATGGAGACCCTCTGAACTGCGCCAATTACAGAGGTATCAGTCTTGGTCTTCTTAACATTGCCTACAAGATCTTATCTGCCGTTTTGTGTGAACCTCTGAAGCCTTTCGTAAACAACCTGATTGATCCATATCAGTGTGGCTTCAGGCCAGGAAGGTCAACCATCGACCAAATATTCATACTGCGGCAGATCTTGAAGAAAACCCAGGAACTTCAAATCGATACCCATCACCTTTTCATCGATTTTAAGGCATGACAGCATTTATAGAGACGAGCAATGTCTAGTTTTGGCATCCCTGCCAAACTCTTCCTTTTGTGCAGGATGACGATGGAGAATGCACGCTGCTCCATAAAGGTCGGTAAAGAACTCACCGAGACCTTCGATGTCAAAAAAGGATTTAGACAAGGCGATGCGCTGTCATGTGCAAAACTCAGACGCCAACACCAGAGGCACGATCTTTCAAAAGTCCGTCCAATTACTCGCGTATGCCGATGACATTGACATAATTGGCAGAACGCAGCGTGATGAAAAAGGCGTATTTGTGAGTATTGAGACTAAGGCGGCGAAGATGGGTTTGGCGGTTAATGAGATCAAGACGAAGTATATGCTGACAGCTAAAAAGGACACCCAATACCGACGACTCGGACAGAACGTCACAATAGACAGTTATAACTTTGAGGTGGTAAAGGACTTTGTCTACCTAGGCTCCGCTATGAACTCAGACAACGACACCAGCGCTGAGATTAAACGAAGAATAACTCTTGCCAACTGCTGTTTCTTTGGGCTAAGAAGGCAATCGAGTAGCAAAGCCCTCTCTCGAACAACGAAAGTGACCCTTTATAAGACCCTAATCGTCCCATTCCTGCTATATGGCGCAGAGGCATGGGCTCTATCAAAAGCGGATGAGGTAACTCTAGGTTGTTTCCAGAGGAAAATTCTTCGAGTGATTTTTGGTCCCGTCTCCATTGACGGTGAATCGAGGAAAAGATTCAACGACGAACTGTACGGGCTGTACAGCGACATCGACCTAGTCAGAAGAGTGAAGGTCCAACGACTGAGGTGGCTGGGTCATGTAGAGCGTATTGCCACGAACGCTCCGGCCCGGAAGATCTTCGAATCCACACCCGAGGGAAGGCACAGTAGAGGAAGGCCGCGACTCAGGTGGCGCACGCAAGTGGAAGGGGACCTTAACCAACTTAGCGTGCGAAACTGGAGACAGCTAGCTAAAGATCGCGCTGGCTGGAGACGCTTGTTGGTTGAGGCCCAGGTCCACCCCGGACTGTAGCGCCACCTTAAGTAAGAACTACATAAATAATCGGTCGGTACCTACATATACAAGAGTCTACAAAAGAATGGTGGGTTCATAGAATGGAACTACAATCCGAGAAAGTTATCTCAAAATTAAAGGAACGGAAAGTGCACACTTAACAACATACAAGGTGGGCCAAAAGAAGTCATCCGATGTTGTTTGGCTCTCTTTTTTTTTCTAAACGAAAAACTTCGATTCTGTTTTTTGATTATGTTTATTTGAACCTTAGGATCAAGAAGATGATATCGGCCGTCACTATTGATTGCCATACGGGCTCGTTTTATGACATATTTCACCACTTCGGCGAGAACAGATCGGGCGACAGATTCTCGCACTCGTGTCGAAAGTTGTCTTTGAGGGCTTCTAGGTTCTCGGGCTTATTCACGTAAACACGGGTCGTCAAAAAACCCTACAAAAAGAAGTCTGGAACGGTTAAATCGGGCGATCTTCCGTGCCAGTGCAAATCGCCAAAACGAGAGATGAGGCGACCCGGGAACGCCGCATTCAGAATATCGGTTGTGGCTCGCGCAGTGTGTGCCGTAGCTCCGTCCTATTGGAACCACATGTCCTCCAGTCCTAATTCGTCCAATTGCGGCAGAAAAAAATCGGTTAACATGGCCCTATAGCGCGCACCGTCCATTGTTGTCGTTTGACTAGCGGCGTTCTCGAAAAAAAAAATGGCCCGATGACTCCTCCAGCGTGAACAGCGCACCATGCAGTAACTTTGAGCAGGTGTAATGGCTCCTCGTACATTACTCGTGGATTTTCGGTGCCCCAGAAGCGATAGATTTGCTTGTTCACGTACCCGCTGAGGTGGAAATGAGCCTCATCACTTATTATGATTTTGGTCGAAAAATCAAAAATTCGGAATTATTCCGCGTTCTTGGGGAGTGTATCGCTCCATGGCTTGTTCACTTGTATTCTACATCTGTCTAGGCCACAAATGTCAAAACAGATTTGACATTGGCGGTATATAACCTAAAAAAAATCATTAAAAAAAGAAATGTCGTTTACTTTAAATGTGTTTAAAACAAATCAAACGAAGGACTGCAGTCTACATTTTAAATTGAGTCAAAGTGGCATTGCGATTGTCAAATGAGATAAATTTTTTGTATAAATTTCAATTGGTGCTGTGTTGGAAATATCGCTTTCATCGATGCAACGTTTTCATTGTTATACTTTGCTAAACGTTTACAACTTATAGATTTGTCTTTCCTGTAACTTCTTTTTTTCTTCAGCTTTTCTAAATAAGTCGTTTAAACCAACAATTTGAAACTGCAATAATTGCAAGTAAAATGTAGAAAAGTTTATCCAATCTAAAAATTCTAACAGTCACGTAACTTTTCACATTTGTGTCGTGACAAAAGACAGAAAGACTGAGAGCAGAATTTAGTACAGTGGTACCCAATTGAGAAAAATTCTGCCAGAATATACCATATTTGGTAATGGAAATTTTATCGTCCAAACGATCGTCCTTAAAAAACAATCGGCCTTACCAATAATCAACTTTAGTCTGGCAGTTTACGGAAAGACTCCAGACTTTCCAAAATCGCTATACCAATAAACAAAAATAGTTGCCAGAATATCGCTAACTGTAGGGTTAAATGTTAATGGTGAGAAATTCATGTTTATCTCGGGCATTAGCTAAATAAATCCTCCCTTAATGTCATTTCGCAGTAGCTTAGTGGTTAGTGTGTTGGACTGCTATGCGGGAGTCTCAGGTTCGAATCCCGCAAAAACCCAATTCCGACTTAGGGTTTTTTTCCGCTGCGCTACCTCTCGCGAACGTCTGACAAACATCCGAGAGTATAAATGTCTTGTAAGAGCTTCTCAATTAGCCGTTTGGAGTCGGCATAAAACTGTAGATCCCTTCCATTCGTTCCAAAAATGAAAAACTCACACAAAACGAATGGTGTGAGAAGCTAGGCCTAGGGTCCCTCCGGACCTGTTGCGCCAACTATTTATTTTTTTTAATGTCATTTTGGAGACGAGTGCTGCCCAACCGTCTAAAATTACGGTATTAAATTTCGTAATAGGAGCAAATTTAAATACGCTGCTGTTCAGCCTGGGCGTTTACAATTATAAATTAATATTAGTAAATTGTAAATGTTATATAAATTTATTCGTTGTAATACAACAATGCAAATGGTTTCATTTTAATTATTATATGTAAGTTTGGGATATTTCCAAGACATTCTTGATAGTCGTCGCAAACGGAATAAAATATCTGCTTCTTAAGTTTGAACGGCTCATACCTGCAGACCTACTTTTTTCAACAATTCTCAGAACCTAAGGCGACTCAGAGATATTTGGCTGCAACCAAACCCTTATTAAACTCTTTGCAAAAGGAGTTTGTTTTCCGAGAATGAGGACGAGGAAACAATGGTTGGGGTGAAAAGGTGGACTTCACGGAAAATATAGGTATAAGAATAGAATTGTCACCACTCAGCAAAATACAAGCAATTTAACAAATTTAGGAACTTCTGAAAGAATAGCAGGTAGTATGTGTGAATTCATGGAGGGGGAACTTGACAGTTTTCGACCATAAAAATGTACGCCACAGATATATATTTTTCTGTGAGAATTTAATTTTGTCGGTTTCTAAGCTCCCCGAATTAAGTAATATAGTCTACACAATTTTTAAAAGATCAAATTGTATTTATTTTCACACTTCTATATACTTTGGCAAGCTCTGTCTCGTTGCTTGGCAAATTGAAACTCGAAAACAAAACGCTTATGGCTTCTTAAGTGATATTTCTAAATTGGATTAGCAGGCTATCATTTCTAAATTGTGATCCTTAACCACCAATAATGTTTGATTTGCATCAAAGCATTCTAATAAACCGTGTTCCGTTTATTAAATAATCTGAAAGGTATATTATTACGAAACAAATGCACTCATCAATCAATTATAAAGTATTAGAAATCAAAGGAAAGTGTCTATAAAAAGTACCGAAAATTGTGTCCAAACGAATGATAGGGCATTACTGATTTGCATATGATATTTGACAGATCGGCGGATACTTTCTGGATTTCCTATTTTGTGTTTTGTTTTTTGCTTATAATAAGCCTCAAAAAGCCTTTGAAAGATATCTGTTGGGCAAATTTAATTGCAATTTATGTATTCATTTCTTTAGAATAAAATCCTCGTTGTGAATGAAACCACTGACCTTGTTTTTCACGAAAACAAATTATGAAATTCAAATTCTGCGTGACAACAAATGTAAAAGATTCAACAGAAAATCTTCGTACTAGTAAAGGTGTGGGTCAAAATGTTTATTGGTAGGTACCCTTTCGAAAATGCTGTACATTTTATTGTAAACCAACTAATAGCCGACATTAGTGTTTAATTATTAGTAAGGCCGAATGTTTTTGAAAACCAATGTCTGGAATCAGCGGAGGAACGACAATAACCAGTTTTAGGCTCGAGTTTAAATTTTGCGGAAGCTCAAAATTCCGATATTTGTATGGAAAATAAAGCCACTGTGAACTACTAAAATTTATAGTCGAAACTAACGTGGAATTCGATTGGGCGCTCTCAGAGCACTTTTTATGTCCGTTTGGTACAAAAAAAAGAGCAATATTTTTCAGATTTCAGAGCACTTTTGCGAATCAAGATATTTTCTCAGATTTTCCAATACAAGTGCGTTTGAGTTTGACAACTGGTCGAGTTTCTTTAGGTTTTCATGAGTTTTTGAAGTAAAACTTCTTAGGTGGCAGTGAAATTTCAAGGTCATGTAACCATGTAACGTTTTGAATAATTTCAGTCTACTAGAGAGAAGAAAATTTGTAAACGTAGTATGAGAAAGAGCAGGAAGCTATATATTATACGTGCAGCATAGTAATAGCTTTGTATAGAAATGTGGTTGACGTGGTGTGGGGGTAGACGGTTTACTATTTAAAATATAAAAAATCTTGGCCACAAACAATTTCATATATAACCTCGGTCTTAAGAATGTGTTTCCACCTTCAAACTCTGCCCATTTTCCGAACAGTTTATCAGTCATTCTTTAAAATTGATTCCAGCTTCCACCTCCAGTGGAAACAAATTTGAAAGCTGTTCGTTGTCTGTTTTTTGTTCCTTACTTTGCTTAACCTGCGTTTTTGTGTGTTCAAGTTTCAAGAGTTTGTTGTTATAAATAAAGAAAGTAAGTAAATAATAAACTCATTTTATTATTTCAATTTTTAAATGATTTAAGTTTTTTTTTTTTGGAAAACAATTTTTTTTTTTTTTTGTTTATTTTTTCATTTTAGTGTTTAATATTTGATTCATTGCTCCACTTTACCTTAAAAAAAAATATTTCGGGCATTATTTTATTGAAAAATGAATCTTTTTTTTAAGTTAGGCATTTTTTCGTCAAATGTGGTTGGCAACGCTGATGGGTATATGTAATGCCCGCTAGCTAAGGTGTTTTTAAAGAATTCCCTACGACAATGTCTTCTGTTCAATTTAAACGAGAAATGTCGTTACTCCACGATTCTCCCCCAGTCGCACGTGTCTCAATTCTCAGTATTCAGTTGAACCATATTCAGTTCATACGGAAAGTAAGCCAAATCTGGTGTAATCTCATAACCATAATGCACTGCAGAACAGACGCTTCTTCAGCTTTTTGAAATGTTATCATATCATATAAATATTAATGCATGCAGTGAAGTATGCACAGTGAGACAGTTCTTGTTCTCACATATGCATGCACAGCAAACGTATTCAGTTACTGAAGAAGCAGGAGCTGAATTATGGAACTCAAGGAAGGTGTTCCCGTTTTGTGATTGCCGCCAGGGCCGCATCCTTTATTTTTCTAAAACCAAATCGCAACCCATCTACCTATGCCCACTTGCATTCATTATAAAAATAAATTCCCCGCCCAATTTATTTAAAAAGAAAACAAATTCAAAATGGCACATACAAATTACTAAAATAACATCTCCATTGTATCCTTATCTCTTTTCAGTTTCGTGTAGCACAGTTACGGTAACGAAATGCCAAGCTGCATTAAGAACACTCCAGGCATTTCAATTCTTTCGTCCAACATGCCTCTGCAAGGAGCCCGGAGTTGATCCCGATTGTAATCATTTCCGAGATTTTCTGTTTGATCATCCGTGCGGCTTTGTCCTCAAGAAAGGTAAGGTTACATTTAATCTCAGCTAATGCCTTATGCATATGACTTCCCAGGGAAGCAGTTGCCCTCCTTACCGCCCACCTTTTTCCTCTATGTGGAAAATGAGCGTTCCACTCATCGACCATCGTCAACAATCCATTCCAACCATCTTAGAGTACATTCGCTCGCTTCACACATACACCTACAAACACGGAAACCATACCATTGTTGATAAATTTGAAAGTTTATGCATTCACAGAGGTGAAGGTATGCATAGGACACATTGGATAAATGTCTGTAGGGGACATTTGATACTGACGACTATCAGCACCACCTCACTCTTTCCACCGGAATATCGCTCTTCACCTACAGTAGTTGTCCTACATCTTCTTACCTTTCTGGATAATTCTTTGTTCTTTGGTGCGCTCTCAAGCTATGTATAAAATCCTTAAAAAGGAGCGCCCTGTAAAACTTTGAAGATTTATTTCAAAGAAAAAGTGGTTGCACATGATGTAATAATAGAATCTATCCTTTGCAAAAAATACTAAGACCGGTGTACAAGTTTTGGCAAAGCGGGAAACAGAGAAAGCGGATGTTAGAAGGAACAAACCAAGTAAACTTTATTACGTTAGTATTTAGTAGTATGTAGTTCAATTCGTTCAAGGACTAGAGAAGAATGACAAATTTGTCAATAAATTTGGGATAACATGATCAGTTCCTCTGGAGAATTTAATTAATCCTTCGAATTTGGGCATGTTTCCAATGAGGACAGTCCTTTCCAGTATCATTTGACTTGGAGTATTGTGACTGTTATGGAATTTAAAGCAGTGTCGTTGGGAAATACTCAATTCAATAGCATTCGACAAACTTAAAAGGATGTTGAAATGATGTAGGGAAGATGCATGGAGCTGTTTGACACTGCTGTCTTGACAACAATCAAATAATGAAAGTGAGAAAATGAGTAGTTGGATCCTATACGGACTGGCTTTCCTCATCGTCTCCGCCCAAGAAGCGATGGTTGAGATCGACTCCAACGAAACCGCGTCTTATCCGAAAGGGCATTTTCATAGTCGAAGGTATTCTCAGCTCATTTACAATAGACACCGCTCGAACCTGCTTTGTTTTTATAAAGTTGGAAGTATGTATTACAGTAGAAACTTGTTAAGTTAAGTTTTACAAAGATTTTCTGTCAAAAAGTTGGCCACATTGAAAGCATGTGTAAGTAAAGCTTCAGTAGGAATTGAAATTTGGTTTGCTTGAAAAAAATAAATAATAAGACTCATCGAGTGTCAAAATGTATAAGCTTCTGACTGACTACAGTGGTACAAAATTATAGTCATAGTGTATTCGGAGAGATTACTAGATGCATACTAACTAACAGAACTCTAACTTCAAAGCCGACGCAAATTTTTTTCAAACAGACCAAAGAATTTACAATTTCAAAAACTAAACACAGTTTGGAGAATTTTCTTTAAACAAATTGTAATCAAATGACAGCAAGAGAAAAAAAAAGGCACTCCGGGAGTGCCGACAGAAGTGATAACTTGAACAATTACGTGTGTATTTTTCGAATCGTCAGAAAATATATTATTGTGTAGGAAGTACTTTTAAATAAAGTGTTTTTTTATTCATTACTAGCTGACCCGGCAAACTTCGTTCCGCCCAAATTTGTTAATGTAATGAAAATAATAATTCCGAGCATGCACAATGCACTTACTAATTTATGTAATTCGGCAATGATGTTGACGTGTCGTCCAACCATCCGCTTTTTCACTGAATTGACAATGTGAGAAACATGGGGAATCAAGACTGATGCTACAAATGCACAAACATCCATCGATTATCCTTGCAATAAATTATTTGTCATAGTGAAAGCGAGACGCACGGGAAATTGAAGTCGAACGAATGGTAAATCGTTCTGAATAAGCGAAATCTGCGGAATAAGAGTGTTTGCCTTTGAATTTTCCCCTCAAATTCATCACTTGCATGATATTTGATATGTGATCCTTCACCACGAATCAAATGCGATCCGTTACAAAGTTTCGGTACATTGATGTTGCGCAACAAAATTTTAACTGAGCCGACTTTCAAATCCAATTTATGTTGAGGTAGGCCCGGAACATTTAAAGAATTCAAAAATTCAACTAATCCCCATAAAGTTTTTTTTCACAACAAAAGGTAGAATTATGCCCTTCCTTCCAACCAAAAATCATAAAAATCGAACGATCTGTCCCCGAGTTATGGATGCACATACGGACGTCAGTCTCTTTTATATGTAACTGTACCTACCCGGCTTTGCCCGTACCTTTCGTATTAAATCATGCTCACATTTCGCAAATTGCTTTATTTGGACAGCGTCCATTAATAATTTTCATCATATAACTTTAGAAATAGCGTTTGATTTTGTTTTTGAATGGGACGTGCCACAATCCGTTTTCTTATCCCGCTTGTGTTTTTCAAAGTTCCACCTATAGGTCAAAAACTATCCGAAATTTAAAACTGGAAGCAACCATATCCATCTACAAAATTTCAATCAACTTGGTAGCGCTATTTCGGCGATCGGCAACAGCGCCACCTATCAAGTCCAAAAGTATCCTATCCTTCAAGCGGGAACGAAGAATATAAATCTATAAAATTTCATTGAAATCGGGTGAGTGGTTTCGGAGATCGATTACAACGCCATATAGCGGGTCAAAAATACTATCTTTTAAGTTTGCGTTAACCTGAAATACAACAATACGAACAAAACAAAAGAAGAATCATAAAAATTGACCCAGTGGTTATCGAGTTATATCATCATCATCGAGTTTCATCCCGAAAGAATTATAGGTAGGTATGAATTAAGAAGATTATTATTAAAGAAAATTTAATTGAGCTGAAAAACGACATACGCCTACAACGCCACTCATGTTGATGATTTTCCGACGATGTGCACTAAGAAATTCAGTTTTTGTTAAAAATAATAAACTAATTATTTTATATGTATTTTATCAATAGAATAACTCCGATCGAAGCACCTGTTTTAAACGATATTTATTTTGCTTACATCCTCGTTGACGATATTTGCAGCACGCATTCTGTCAATGTTATGCCAACGCCATAAGGTTACATCAAAAAAGTTTGCATTGTAAAAGCGCTATTACATTAGATATAATTTAATATGTTGGTTTAGTGTTCTTAAATTTTAAAATTTTCCGCGAAATTTTCTTAACTTTTTCTTTCATAAGATTCTTCTCCTGACAATAACACACACAAAAAAAATGTTTAGCGAAATCGGTCCAGCCGTTCACGCGTGATGCCGTGACCAAGGGAAATAGGGATTCATTTTTATATATATAAATTCAACATTGGCACAATTGTTAGAACAGCTTGACTCAATGCGATTCGTTCGAAGTCTATTTCTCGCTCCAATTCTCGATTAAATGCGTCAAATCAAAGCTTTGTTGCGCATTTCATCTGACATCTCCAGTTCATTATCCGATGTCACATACAATGCGAATTCGATGTAAAATATCGTCGGCCATCATATCGTCTTTGTATAATCAAAGTACCTATCTACTTCATTTCAAAAAGTTACTTAATGTAACATAGTAAACATAATTTATTAGAACAAACTTTTTGGGTATACCTATATTTAAAAAAAAAAAAACTTTCAAAATTGTTGACAACAACAATTTGGTTGGAAAATAATTAAAATAATTGACAACAACAATTGCTTTTAAAATTCAAAATATTTTTTTTTTATTTGAAGTGTCACTACTTGATTTCTATCCCGTTAATTTTTTTTCAAAGTGTATTTCCCCATTCAAACTTTAATTTTCTAATTTTCCGCGCAATTTTCTTAATTTTTTCTTTCATAACTTTGTTCTCCTGACAATAACAAACACAACAAAAAAAGAATTAGCGAAATCGGTCCAGCCGTTCTCTCGTGATGCCCTTACCAACGAACATCATTTCATTTTTATTTATATCATTACATACATTATTATAAACTACTACTACTACAAAAATTTGTTACATTTTTCATTTTCATTTAATGCGGTATTTTACATCAAAAATAAAACATATTATTTTACATACAGAATTGCAATCTATTGCTTAAAATGTAAATTTACAGATACTCATGAAATATTAAATTTAAAAATTAATGGGTATTCTTTGAAATGAATACCAATGACACTTATGAAATTTCATCAACAACTTCAAACTCTTCCATCATCATCATCATTATTATCATTATATTTGAAAACGGATACTATAGAGTTAATGGTAACTAAAATATGAAACAAACAATTTTGATTCGAATCTATTTAAATATCTTGTAAAGACGGCATCAATTGTAGTTTTATATTCATTATTTTACACAAAAATTACTAATCATATTTTACAGTATACACTAAGGCGACATGAATATTACAATTATTTATATTTATATAGAATACCTACTCTTAGGGTGGCAAGTTTACCACAGTTTTCTATTTCTTGTTTCGGTAATTATAACACAAGCTACTGTGCCGTAAATGTGCACAAACCCAAAATCGTGGATATAATACGTCGGAATTAAGCCTGGTAAAATTAAGTTATGAATTCCCCATACAAAACAGGTAATAAAATCGATGTCGGTGTCGGTGTCGGTGTCGGTGTCGGTGTCGGTGTCGGTGTCGGTGTCGGTGTCGGTGTCGGTGTCGGTGTCGGTGTCGGTGTCGGTGTCGGTGTCGGTGTCGGTGTCGGTGTCGGTGTCGGTGTCGGTGTCGGTGTCGGTGTCGGTGTCGGTGTCGGTGTCGGTGTCGGAGTCGGTGTCGGTGTCGGTGTCGGTGTCGGTGTCGGTGTCGGTGTCGGTGTCGGTGTCGGTGTCGGTGTCGGTGTCGGTGTCGGTGTCGGTGTCGGTGTCGGAGTCGGTGTCGGTGTCGGTGTCGGTGTCGGTGTCGGTGTCGCGAGTTTGCTAATTTTTGCCCATCCAAATAGTGCCCAACGCGCCTAAAGAAGTTATCACTTCAAAAATAAAAATGCAGGAATGGAATGAACAGTTTTTTTTTATTCTGTAGAAAGAAAAACTCTTCGTCATCAAAATCTTCAAAAGGATTTTCTCTGGTTTTGATTTGTTTATCTTAAAAACCCAACATATTTAAACATTTCGAGATCTTCAGAAATATTAATATCCTGGGAACATTCCTTTAAAATATTATTCACAATTTTTTTTTTATTTCAATTTTGCAATAAATAGAAATGACCGATGGCAGAAGATTGAGAGTCCCGTCCATACTAAAGTATAAAATGGATTTTTGGTGGTTTTAAATTTAATAACAGGCTTTAACGATAAAGTGGGTTTTGTCACATAAAAAAAAAACTTAAAGTGGACTTTATCCGACCATAATTTTGCGGATTTTAAATTAGAATAATCTGTTAGAATTTTGGGGTCTCCTCAGGACATTTTCAATTCAAGCCTTGGATAAATGAAACCCTCTTTCTTTTATAAGGAAAGTTGACGCAACAGGTGCGTAGGAAGTAGGTACCCTAGGCCTAGCTTCTCACAACCATTCTTTTATGTGAGCTTTTCATTTGTAGAAGAATGGAAGTGATTTACAATTTTATGCCAATTCCAAACGGCTAATTTGAGAAGTTCTTTTAAGACAGTTATACTCTCGGATGTTTGTCGGACGTTCGCGAAAGGTACCGCAGTGGAAAAAAACCCAAGTTGGAATTTGGGTTTTTGCGTGATTCAAACCTGTCACAACGAACACACCTACCACTAAGCCACTGCGCCGACAAAAGGTACTGGCTTTTATATGAATCGTCTGCCCTTTGATAGGGTAAGATTGAAATATTAGTCCTCAGGCGACCTGTGGACCTAGTGGGAAGTAAAGCCACTATTTCCCTTTTAATGTGAAGTAAATTCTCACTGTCCACTAAGAAAAAATTAAAATTAAAGAGTCAAGTTGGTACTTTGCATTTTTATTAAGTAAAGAGAAATTAAATTTTAACTGAGGCAGAGTACTATATATAAAAAAAATCAAAATCGAAATTCGGTTTGCAAGACTCTGAAAGTAATCAAAGAAAAATCGACGCAAACCAAGACCGGTCGTGCGAATTTTTTACTTTTATTTTCTCAAATTTTCGAAGGCTAAAAATACCAATTTATTTTCTCAAACAACTTTTTGATTTAGTTTTCGAGAATTTGAGAAAACAAAAGCAAAAAATTCGCGCGAATTTAGTTTAGCTTTCGAAAATTTGACAAAAAAAAAAAAAAAATTCGCGCGAATTTAGTCAGGTGGACTTATGTCCCTGCGCCGCAATTTTTCTTTGACTATTTTCGGAGTCTTGCAAACTGAATTTCAAAGAGAGTATTTTGTCATACAGAATAAAAATTAAAAAGTTCAGCTTGCAAGACTCTGAAAATAATCAAGGAAAAATCGCTGCGATTATTTAAAACAAAAAATTGTATCCAATTCTTAATGTTGGAAGTTAGTTCCCTCTTCTTATTTTTGAATGTGTACTAAGTTCCCATAAGAAATTTGATTTAGTTCCCACTTTACATGGGAACTAAGTCCACTTCACGAAAGTGGTTTTACTTCTCACCTAGGGATTTTGGTGCCACTGCACCTTTTCTGGCACCAAATAATAATGATAACGTTTAGTAGGTGTAAGTTTGAAATTCTAACTGAAATTTCGCAGATAAAAAAGTAATTTTACCCATGGGTGCGGTCTTCGCCTTTTGTATTATTGGACCTTTTACTAGGTTCCAGTGAAATTATTTATCCTGCCCCTAAGTGCCGTTATGGTTTTTTAAAGTTTCATGCGCCACCATTTGCTAGTAAAGCTGGAGGTCAATTCTCAATTCCTTTCACGCGCAATTTTGATTCTCGTTCTACGAAAATGTTAAACCAAACGCGAAAATTTTTCATATGAAAAATTTCTTTTCACGGCCCCATTTGCAAGTGAATGTTTTTAGTGAGAGTTTGAAAATTGGCAACCCTCTTTCATACAACACAGTGTGCGGTATTGAATTCACCACGATATTTTCACTCATTGAACGAGAATCGCATTTTAGTACAAAGTGAATCGAAAAAATGAAAGCAATGCGTGAAAGCGAATGTGAAAACGATTTATTCGATTCACTCTTTCACAGAACCAGAATAGACCCCCTGCTCACCTGCTTCCATCAAATCCACAAAGTTCTGCTTTAGTGTGTGACAGTACCTGTAACCTCGTTTCCATATATGATGAACCAGCTTACATGTGTAATTAGGAAATGAATGATTTTATCTTTCGAGTTATTGGGATATTTAAAATGTTGAATCGAACAAGTCCAATTGAATTAAGCCGAGTCCATAAACAGTAGTGCGCTGCCCAGAGATTGCTAAGAGCTTCAGTCTAATGAATAAGTGGTTTGCTTTTTTGGCAACAAGTCCGTGAAGAAGAGAAGTTAGGGAGCTTCCACACCGAATGGAACAAAACGCCTTATTTTGTTTTCTTGCTTTGTTTGCCTTATTCAGAGTCGTATTTAAATGTGTGTATATTTAAATTTCAGAAACACACTTTTTTTTGTCTGAGGCGTTTTGTTCAATCCGGTGTGGGTCAATAGACTCGGTCAATAGACTCGAACAAGTCAGAACAATTTTTATATAGTGTCAAAAACTTACGAAAAGCAAGAAGCATAACAAAATTGTTTGTCGGACCAAGAATTGCGAACCTATCTGTCCTAAACTACCTCCCGTAGGGTGATTTTAAAAACTGAATATACAAAATGCTATCCCAGGTAATCCAGCTCTTACGTTGCTTGACTAAAGGTCAGTTCAGAGTTGTGTGCCGGCTTTCTAGGGCAAGCTTTATAGGTGTTTCTGTCCTGCGCTTATTTTCCTGTGGCCCCATTTCTTGTTAACCTCAAGGATGGTCCCTTGCGCGATAGGGCCCTGTTCAAGTCCCTTCTGTCTATTTGGCATTAGATTCGATTTAAGAAAACAAACGTTTATCAGTGAATTTTGTGAAATTCTTGAATCTTTTCTTTACGTAGGTACCAAAGACATCGAAGACACAATTCCCACCAAACTCAATTTGACTTAAAACAATTTTTTTTTTTAAATTATTATTCACAATTAATTTCATATACACCGCACCAGATAATCCCTTTAAATCATACTGCCCCTTAACAAGAGGGAAAAAAATAACTACAATATAAAATATTTCTGCCCTCAAAGAGTATCCTTTCGATGAACTCATCCCATCCCATCCCACTGACAATCCCTGATGGCAAATAAAATTACAACCAAAAATGTTATTTAATATAATCCCTTCTATATTGTTTTCTCTGTTTTTTCTCTCTTTCTTTTTTCCATAATACAATAAAAAAAATAAAAAAAAACAAATTCCTTTTACTGTGCGCTTCAACTGGAAAAACATTCCTGATGATGATCCGGTGATAATGCAATACACAAACACACACACAACAAAAATATCTCCCAATGGAGAGTTTTTTTTTCCGCTTTCATTCCAATCGAACGAATAAACAATGTGAAACAATCCATACAGAGAAGGATCCATATCCGATAGATGCACTGCCAACGTGCAACCATGCATTATCCGTGTGCCAACAGGAGAGGAAATGCTTGAAACTGTTCGAGGACTTTAAGGTGCACTGCAAAGTGAGAGACAATAAATGCAGGATGGATGACAGGTAAGAATCCTTTTATTTCATTTAGCCCAACTGAATCCGTCCCGTGTTTGCCTTATTTCGTTGGTTTTTTTTTTTTTTTTTTTTCCTTAAAGGGCAGTGAGAAATGCTATTGTGGTTTGGGTCTTATTTAGCAGTTTTTATACGGTGTACGTGCAAATGGGTTGGCAAGTAAACAGGTTCGGTAAAGACATAAAACTCTGAAGAGTTTTTCATTACTTTAAGGATTGTTTTGTGCGGAAGGGTTTGGAGCCTTTTTGACAGCTGAAAGTTTGCCCGCTCGACGCAGTCCCTCAATATGGACTGCGACTTGTTGTATGGACAACGAGGTTTGTTCTCTCGAAAGGATGATGTTTAAAAGTAAACTGCTATCCTGTGTAACAATGCATGGAATAGTACACTTTTATTTGGTATTGTCTCGGGGAAATATATATTTTTTTTAATTCGTCCTTATCGGTAAGTCTGGTTTATTAGGGAAAGTTTTAACAAGTAGTGAAGTGAAGAAACAACAAATTTTCTTATGAACGAAGGGAATCTGTTTGTGCAGTTTTCTCGTCTTGTGAAAATCGAGGTATATGGTCGATCTGTCGGAGCGGAAGATACATTTTGTTTTGCTGAACGGTAGGAGACATGCGTTATATAGGATGTTACATGTCTATTGTTGTTTTAGAATCCCCTGTTTACCTTCACCTAAGCAATGATGTGCCTCAATAGTTCGCACAAGACATTGGATATTAATCTTTGTAAATGGGACGTATTAAGCTGATGGTGCGGTCCCTGGACACTCTTTCTTCAACTTATACGTGGTTAATGATTTCGTGCAAGCGCCTTACCAAAGATTATCTCCATATTTAAGTACCTTACTTTATTTTATTTTTAGGTTTTTTTTTGGAAATAGCTCACCAATCACCCTTCGGACAGCATCTCGAGATGCTTTCAAAGATGATAGCTAAACGCCGAAATTGGCGAACAGCTTGAAAAAAGTTTGAAATGCAGAAGAAGATCCTATATCAAGCAGCTGTGCAAGCATAACATGTTTGCCGAGATGGAGCCGAAGAAGGAAACTGAGCGACTCACTTCCTGCGATGGTCAAAAAAATATATTTCCAGCTCCTCGGTGGAAATGTACCCTTCACTGTTTCGAAGTACATATAAGTGTGCCGCTTTAAAAGCCGTTAGCCAGTTACTTTCTTTCCTATAAAGCCATTTAACAGGAAAAAAAACAGGAAAAATCAGAAGAGTGCTCATAATGCTCGAGCTCAGTTCAGTAGTGTTCCTTAAACATCGATAGTTTTACATTTCGATTTTATTAGTTTATTCCGAAACAATCGATAGTATCGGTAGTTTTATATGCTTACAGCTTACGATTTTCTAAGGACAGGTGTCCATAATTTATTAATAAAAAACATTTAAAAACAAACATATTTTATTCGAATACCGAAGTAGCTGTGGTCAAAAAATGTTTTAAAAGGACTCGCATTTGTATTTTATTATAGTTTAAGCTAGGATTAGACTGTATGCCATATGCCAATCATGCATATGAATGCACGGAAGAAAGATTAAGATCAAATCAAGAAAAATAAGCACCGAATCACGAAAAGTTTGTCTCATTTTAGAGCTTAGCTCAGGATTAACTAATTCACGACTTTTTATTCGCAATTCTAGAAATTGTACAAAGTGAAGATATTGACCCTCAAAAGTCGTGGATCAGCACTTTCAGTGCCAATAATGCGATCGGGCATGAAATACATATTGCCACAACCGATCGCAATTTGACACCAAAAGTTATCAATTTGATATTACTGTGGTTGTGAATTGCAAAAAACAAATCGTAAATTACCACTTTTCTGTTGCAATTATGATTTCATCGCTTAGTAAATTGCAACAGGAGTTGATTTACTACTTTAGTAGTTGTAATTTACAAATTCTTAATCGTAAATTGCAACTTATTTTTATCAATTTGCAATTCATATTTTTCAATTTACCACTTCTCTACCTCAATTTACGTTTTCAATTTACATGTGCGAAATTATTATAAGATTTTATTGATTCATCATTCAGTGGTAGCATAGACCTAAGCCCGGGAGTGTTGGAAACATACTTTAACGAGCTCTTGAATCCATCGATCAGCACGCATGGCATTCATCATGCCATTCCTGGATTCCAAGATGAAATTCTAGACCGACCGATTGTTCTGCAAGATGTTGTTGAGGCTCTTAGTAGTCTTAAGGATGGTAAAGCTGCAGGATCAGACGAGATTCCTATCGAATTTTACAGATATGGCACTAACGAGCTTAGCATTCAACTTACGAAAGTGTTTAACGAAATTTTTAGAACAGGAACTATCCCTCATCGTTTCAAAGAAGCGCTGATCTTTCCCATACACAAAAAAGGATATACGACGGACCCAGCAAACTACAGAGGCATTTCCTTTTTAAATTCGTCCTACAAAATTTTTACAGCTATATTACATAGCAGAATTAATACATGGATAAGGACAAATAACTTACTCAAGGAATATCAAGCTGGTTTTCGGCCTGGGTATTCCACTATAAATAACGTGTTTGTTCTAAGTAATATTGTCCAGTATTTTCTCTGCAGGAACAAGAAACTATATGTATTCTTTGTTGACTTCAAAGCAGCTTTTGATTCGGTGGACCGCAATGCCCTATTCTATAAGCTGTACAAGATGGGAATGTCTTTGAAGTTCGGAAGAGTAATACAAAACTTGTACGAGGACATCAAGGCTTCTGTTTGGAATGGGGAGGTGCTATCGGAATGGTTTCAGTCGCGGTCAGGAGTACGACAAGGATGTGCTCTGAGCCCAAGTTTATTTGCCCTGTTCATCGAGGATATAGTGGATATCTTACCTGAAGGTGTGGAGTATGCAGGACAGCTGATCAAAGCGCTTCTGTTTGCCGATGACATTGTCTTGATGGCGAGCTCACCCGAATCATTGCAACTCATGATAAATCGGCTGTTTGGATACTGTAATATGTGGAATCTGTTGATCAACCTAGGGAAGTCGCAAGTAATGGTTTTTAAAAAAGGTGGAGGTAGATATTGCAATAACGAAAAATGGCACTTCAACTATTCGTGAAGACACTAAAATTGCAAATCGATTATGTGCTCAAAGTATTGAACATGCCGGACTACCGTCTGCCAAAGAAAGCAGCCCTAAAGTCAATTCGTGAAAAAACTGGATGGGATCAGGATTGGCTGGAACTACCTAGAGGATGTGGAATTGATCTAAATCTAGATGAAGTAAGGAGTTGGAAGCCCAAACTCTACCATTTGGTCAAATGTGTTGATGAGCAGTTACGACAAAGGTTTGTAGAAGAAGCATCAGGCTCACTCCATAGAACAGTCTATAGTAGATTATGCTACAACCTCGAGGGGAAAAACTATTTTCGGGATGAGCATAGCGTAGAGGAAATTTCAACGCTTTCATTTTGTTGGGAGGAGCCCAATTTTAAGGAAGACGAGAAGATCAACATTTGGAAGGTCTATCTTATCCGAAAACCATGTCTTAGAAATCCTTAATGAAGTTGACGTCCTAAAACTAACCAGGTACTGCAAAATAGCTCTTCACTACAGAGAGAGAGTTTTGACTGAAAGTTTCTAAAATGCAAAATACACTGAGAAAACTAAATTTAAAAATATGGGTACCAAACCCGAAAATTTCTTTCCTACATCCATAACTTGGCAAGCTTACCCATGTCTTGGATGTCATTTCCAAATCGAGGCTAATGTAGCCAACAAAGAGTTACCATAGCTCTTTAGCACGCGGTTCTTAACAAAATTAATTAAAATTAATTTGGGTCGGGTATGAACGCCGTACACCAATGTCCTGTTACCCGCTAAGCTTGCTATGTTTGCTTACAACAACCTTTTATCAGCTGCGTTACCTAGTCGTTACGGTACAAGCACTGCCATACGGCTATGATAACTCTTTTCTGTACAGTTCTGCTTAGGCTATAAGGTTGTTCTGGCTCGTAGAATAAGTGACAACTGAGTGGTTTTAGGTATAACAACTGACATGCGGCTATGACAGCTCTGTGTTGGTCTAAGCAATTCTCTTTCTTCGTTTCTACTGCTATTAGTATCGAAGACATCGCGCTGTTCAGACGCGTTATTAATTTCGCCAGGTAAGAGTTCAATTTTTTTTAAAACTGTTCTAATATTTTTGTATGCATGTAAATGTATCAAGAGTGAAAAAAAGACACCGATTCTTTTTCAATTTTATTTTTAAATACAACAGATAAGGACGAATATATGCAGCTATGAATCGGGTTTCAAGAGACCGCCGCCAAACAGTGAGCTTTCAAATTTCTTAGGAAATCAGGCTAAGTATAATAAGGGGCTTCCCATTTGGGTTGTCAGAACCACTCAATAAGGTGCTAACAGCTCTGTATGTAGCCACTACAAATTTTAAAAGAGGCTGTGACAGCCTTTCATAAGGTTCTGACAGCTCTGTATATGGGTATCACAACTTGTTTAGAGGCTGTGACAGCCTTTCATGAGGTTCTGACAGCTCTGTATATGGGTATCACAACTTGTTTAGAGGCTGTGATAGCCTTTCAAGAGGGTGTTACAGCTCTGTATAAGGGTGCCATAAATCTGTGTTGAGGCTGTGACAGCCTTTCATGAGGTTCTGATAGCTCTGTATGTGGGTACCATAAATCTGTTGAGAGTCTGCGGTAGCCTCCACTGCCTTGGCATTAGCTCTGGAAAGAGGTATTAGCAGCTCTGTATGCGGGTCTGATAGCAAACTTGGATGTCTTCAAATATATTTTGTTGGTTACTGCAGCTCTGTTAATGTGCTGTACCCATAACTGAAGGTATCACACCTTACTTTTGGTTGTAGCAGCAACAAAGTTAGCAGTTGATGTGCCTACACAAACAGAGGTGGCGCATTTAGTAGGGCTATCGTAGCTCTGTAGTTTTCTGAGTGAGTTACTGTGCTAATACTGTTTTCTGAGTTACGTAAATTGTCATTTATAAGTTGTTTTTTTTTTTTTTTTTTTTTGTTTTTGATTTGCCAATCAGACAGACGGCAATGCCATGTTAACTGATTTTTGTAAACAAAATTACTAAATTGTAAATATCTTATTTTATCTTCTGCTGGAAATTAAAATCATCATCTATCTATCTATCTATCTATCTATCTATCATTCAGTGGTGATAAATTACGAAATATTTTTTGCAATTTGAGATTGTAAAGTGATGTTTGAGGAATTGACCTATTGAAGTAGCGAATAGCGCCAAAAATGTCGCAAATCACTACAAATAAATGAAGCTCGAATTAATACTTCTTATCGTAATATTCAAAAAACAGATTTTGATATTCTTCGCCGTTTTCAACGTCAAATTGAGAATTTTTGTATCAATTCAAGACAAAACCGTTGTGATTTGCGAAAAATATATAATTCGTGATTTGCAACTCAAAATTTTGCAATTGGTGACTTTGCAGTAATTTCTGTGTTCCAACGAGCAAATGACCAGATTAGCTCTCAAATGACCAAAATGTCAAGATTATCAAATTTGTATATTCGACTATTATGACCAAAATTACCAATATTGTCATTTAAGGCATTTGTTATTTATTACCAAATTGTAGTAAGGTTCCACAAAAAAAAAGAGAACGAAAATGAAAATAATTCCCAATTTCACGAACTCAAACACCGATGACAAATATTCTTGTTCCGTCAAAAATGCCAGCAATGCCATAACGAAATTGCAATAAAGTGCATATGGGCATATAGGGCGTTATGCTGACATTCATGCTTATTGTCCGATTACACTTATGCTATTTGGGCATTTTTATCTGTCAACATCAGTCTGGTCATATGTGGCATTTAGGTCTTTAGAGTATATGAGATATGCCCAAGGCCATTACATTCGGCCCTAGCGAGGTATTCGTCGGAACGGAAAATTCTCCGCAACGCATCCTCTTTCGTAGGCTCAAATTCCATTCGAGGTGTCCGACTACGGAAGAGAAGTAAACAATTCCGATGACGCACCCCACTCGTAAACAAATTCCGCAACTAATTTCTGTCGGAGGATATCGGAACCTAGCTGTCAAAAATGTAACAATAACAAGTAACAATTATTTAAAGGCGCCTATTTGTATACGTAGAAAAGTAGTACTCCTGTTACGGAAGTACTTTTGACGTATGAATATCAGAACTTTACTTGAGTGTAGGTTGAAGTGGCTGTCGGCTAGCCGACACACTTAGACCATTAATCATTTATGGTAGCTTCACGTATTCTTAGCAGGTATATTACTGAGTTTTTGCCCAATCGCCTATTGTTGTCAGTGGAACAAAAGTACTTCTTTTACGTAAATATGTGTCACCGGTTTTATCTTTTATCAGTACTTCTACGTTTGCTTAGAATATTCGATAGAATTCGATAGACTATCGATGTTTGAGGATCACTACAGTTCAGTGCTCAGCTCTGAACTAAAAAATATAAACTCCTTTTGATAACTTCGCTGATTTGATCTAATAAAACGCCGCCATTAGTGCACCTTTTAAGAGGAGACCCATTCTGCCAGTTATTTCCGACATATAGGTGGTTGCTTTCTACTCCATGATGGTAAAATATTGAGTCAGTTACATTCCTAAGAACATACCAAACCCAACGACCATGCACTGCCAACTGTAAGTTTGCTTGTGTTATTTTTATTTCCCTGACCTAAAAAAAAAAGAAACCCCACCACCTACTAATTAACTAATCTTGCTTTACAATTTATTTTTCTAGGGAAGCGTGTCACGACTCCTGGACGAACTTACGCCTCTCGCCAATGTTCGGTTGTATATGCCCCAACAATCATATGAAAAAGCGCTGTGATCGAATATTCAATATTGTTAATCACAACCCTTGTGTGGGTGAGTTCAATAAACCGTATAAATAAACGAGTAACCCTTTCGAACAAAGTATAAAAGACACTAACAAACAGAACCCAAAAGAATGAGAAAAAAAGAAAATTATTTATTATTTCCGGTCTAGAAACAGGACACTGATATAATTTAATATCTCAAACTCTTCAATCAATATTATTATTATTATAGACTCTGCCGAGGAAAGGCAATTAAAAATTGAGTGCGAATAATTTCCATCTTGTTGGAAATACTCTTTTTTTGTTATGTTTTGTAGGGGGGTAAAGTATTCAAGATATTTATAACTCTTCGTGTCCTTCAACAGGGTAACAAATATAATAATCCAACAAAATTATATATTTTTTTTATTTACTTTATTTTAAAACCTACTTTTGTTTAACTATTTATTTCTTGTCGTACTATCATCAAACTTTCATTTTTTCTTATTTTTCATTTAACTTTTGTTTTGAAAAAAAAAAAAAAAAATCTCTGAACCGCACGCTTTTGTGTCGAGCACCATTCATCAAGTGGACAATCACCATGTAAAATCGCTTCAGAAATATCGCACATATTCTTCTTACTCCTTTCTCACTCTGTTCTCTCACATATAGATATTTCTCGCACTAACGGACACATTTTTTGTGTATGCAATTGTCGCACATCCAGCACATAGTGTTCAATTTTTCGCACAACAAATGCAACACCGATATGCACTCGAGTTAGAGTTTAATTTTCGTTTTGATTTTCATGAGCACACCTACACCTATATAGATATATAGATTTCACGAACTAGCTTGCACAATTTGTTCTCCTTGTATAGTAATACTAAATGAAACCACCTGCCTAACCGATGTCCTAATCTAATTTCCATAATCCCTTCCAAGCCGCACACCTATTCCCCATTTCCGCAAATCTATGTATCGATAGCAAAAACCGAGAAAAAAAACACATCTCTCCATCTCTTTGCAGACATAATCTTTTATTCCTACAGCGGCCTTGGCCCACCACATTTAACCCATCATGCAACATCCTCGTCGGAGACATCGAACAGTGTCTACCTGGAGGAGGAGGAGGAAAACCTAATTACCGCCGAGATATTCTCGCTCTTTCCACACTTTCTGTTCCCACCGTCGTCGGGACTTAACCGAAAGATACCCCTAGCATTGGCCTCACATAGTCCTGCGACAGATGATGAATCCGATGACGAGCATAACGATGGCATTGCTGCTGACACTAGCGACCATCGCTTTAGAGCGGACGAAAACAACGATGAGGATGAGGACGATGATGTTATTAAACGACGTTCGGGTGCAATTGCTGCCGGTGCCGATGAACCTGAAGGACCCGATTATACCCATGTAATTAAACCACTAGAACATGAAACTGATGAGCACTTTTTTGAAAATAGGAAGCATAAAAATCCATCATCACTGTACGTAAATGTGTGAGTTATTGGATATGTAAGGCGTACACATAATGTAACCACAACACAAAACACTTGCACACAACCACGGTATCACTCATCAGAACAACATCATATAAGATTCACAGTCAGCGACATTGTCATAGGTAAACATTAATTTTGTATTTTTGCTATGGTTGGTAAAAGGGCTAGTTACGGCGGTCTTTGAAGTGAATAATAAATCGATTTTGAAGCTCACACAACCTTAAATCGGGCTACATATTTTTATTCACGCTGAACACTTAGGCGGCTCTCCCACTGAGGCAACAAGGAACTGGCAATTATAGGACACAATTATTTTTTAGTTTAGCTTATTAATTCATCAACAAAGTTGCAATACTTTTTGATTACTTAACAATAATAAAATGAAATAAATAAAATACATTAAACATTGCCACCATTATTTAAAATTAATAACAAATTATTTTTAACAGAAAATCTGCTTAGACTAAAGTCGATCATATCGCAAACGGTCGCTATCGCTTTCTCTTAAGCACCTAGATAATGGTTTGTTTGAAGTATAATTTGTTCTTTGACACGGAATATTAAAAAACTAGCTGGAAAATTAAAGTGAATTAATGCCGAAATATTGGAACAATCAATATGATTAGCCAATACATCACAAATGAACGTATTTCAGAGAATTTTAGAGGCAGGATACCAAAAAATTTGCATCTGGTTTCATAGAAAGGCATAGCTATATCCCAGTGAAGCCTTTTCACTAATACTCTAGTAAAACCATTTTGTCTCTCTATTCTAAATGAGTGAACTTCATAAAAAGGGCACCAAATAGAACTACAATCGGCCCTAGCGAGGTATTCTTCAGAACAACTGTTCGGATAATTGGTCCGACATTTTGTAACGCATATCGAATAATGTTGAAGTGCGATGAAGCCCATTTTTTTTGTTACATTTTTGACAGCTAGGTTCCGATTTTCGACAGAAAATATAAATCGTTCAAATGTGCGTACAATCGGAAAAATCGTGCAAAAATTTGAGCAAACCGGGTCTGTAAGAGATGTAAAAACACCAGTGCATGCTCGTACTGCAGAACATATTGGTGCTGTTCGCGATAGTGTGGCTGAAGAGCCGTCCACCTCAACTCGTCGTCGTGCCCAACAATTGCACCTCTCACGCTCGTCGTTAATGAACATTATGCATAAAGACTTGCAAGGTGCAATTGACTTATGAACTAAAACCTCTTGACCATTTCAAGTGTCGTCAATGGTAGAATGGTGGCAAGAAATGGCAACAGTGGATGATCAATTTTCGAAGAAAATCATCTTCAGTGATGAGGCACATTTTCACCTCAGTGGACTCGTCAATAAGCAGAATTGTCGCATTTGGGCGAATGATAATCCAAGAGTGATTGTCGAAAAACCAATGCACCCATAAAGAGTGACTGTTTGGTGCGGTTTATGGGCTGGCGGCATCATCGGGCCGTATTTTTTTTTTTTTAAATGAGGCCGTTCAAGCAGTTACTGTGAATGGTGTTCTCTATCGTGAGATGATAACGAACTTTTTATGGCCCGCATTGGAAGATATGGGTGTGGACGATATGTGGTTTCAACAGGACGGTGCCACTTGCCACCCAGTTAACGACACAATGGCTCCTTTGCGCGACAAATTCAATGGCCATGTTATCTCACGTGGTGGCGATGTCAATTGGCCGCCAAGATCATGTGATTTGACACCGTTGAACTTCTTTCTTTGGGGTTATTTGAAAGAAAAGGTGTACGTCGATTAGCCAGCAGCAATTCAAGAGCTAAAGGATGAGATAATTTGGCACATTAATGGCATGGAACCTCAATTATGCCTCAGCGTCATCGAAAATTTGGACCATCGGATGGAGGTGTGCCGCCGAGGTCGCGGCGGCTATTTGGCCGATATTTTCTTCCATACATAATTGAACCATACCAATATGAAAAGAAATGACAATAATTTCCTAAATAATTTGTGTTTTATTCCAAATCAACATCGGCCCCTTAAACTTAACTACCCTTTATAATAACATGCAATCTTGTTCAGTTTTAATACACCAAAAGACTTTCAAATCGTCCACATACATAAGGCTCTTAGAATGCAAAAATACGTTGGGGATTTCATTTATAAATAACAAGAGAGGGAGGCTGCTAAGTTGGCTTCCTTGAGGCACGCCCGAGGTAACATTAATATTATGATTAACACGATCGAATGCCTGGGAGTCTGTATATATAACGTCTTTTTGATGTCCTTTTTCAAGTCCTTTTAAAATGTAATTTGAAAAAAATTGTAAGATTTGTGCTAGTGGATCTACCAGCAACAAAACCATGCTGACAGGGAGAAAAAATTTAAGAATTTTAGTTAATCTAACATAAACCAGTTTTTTTTAAATTTAAGAACTGTAGTCTTTTTACAAATGGGCCGATAGTTAGAAACTTCCCATCTACTTCCAGATTTATAGATTGGAGTAATTAGAGAACATCTCCACTTATTTAGAAACTCACTAGTCACCACTTTCTAGGGAGCTTTTAAAAATATTTTTTAAAACTAAAATTTTTAATTTTTTTCTTACATTGAGTCAAATGAGAACTCTTACATTAAATCAACTCAATATTGGTCGAATAAAAATGTTTACTAATTGCAGCAACATTATTGCTGGCGATATAAAGCGCATATTGAAAATCGATATAATCGCGTCGTAGTATATCAATATTTACGGGTAGTCGCTAGAGACTCTTGCACATGTTACTACCTTCTATTTAAAGCTTGTGGAAATATTGGAAAAATATCCTTGTATTTATATTTGTCTCCTTTTTTTAAATTCCACAGCTAGAAATCTCTGGAAACACTGTTGCTTCAATATGAGAATAGGTTAAACTAAAAGCTGAGTATTGCTTATTGCCTGTTGCTTCAGTGGGAGAGCCACCTTAAGTCTTCTTATCAACAATGAAATTCCTAGAATTCATTTCTTTATTTTAAGACCGTTTGACACTACATTTTCTACATTTTGCTTTAATTTTTTCCTCGTTTTTTCTCATGTGTAAAAGAGACTAAAAAGAGAACTAAACCTGCTACTACGGTTTACAAAGCAAACACAAATGTTCAAACGAATTTATTTAAAAAAAAAAAACTTTTAACAAAAACTGATGAAAAATTTATTTGAATACACTTTAATGCATTTTTTTTATATGTCTCTATAAGGTTGGAGTGTACGCACTCACTCCTACCGGGAATTTTCCTTATTCAGCCCTAGCGAGGTATTCGTCGGAACGGAAAATTCTCCGCAACACATACTCCTTCGGAGGCTCAAATTGCATTCGAGGTGTCCGACTTCGGAAGAGAAATAAACAACTGCGATGGTGCACCGCATCGTACTCCAAATCGTAAAAAAATTCTGCAACTAATTTCTGTCGGAAGATATCGGAACCTAGCTGTCAAAAATTTAACAAAAAAACTAACATCATCGCACTTCAACGTTATTCGCCGATATGCATTACAAAATGTCGGAACAATTCCCCGAACAGTTGTTCCGAAGAATACCTCGCAGCAAATCGTATAAAATCGGAAAATTTTCCGTTCTGACCTCGCTAGGGCAGATTATTTTTCATACTGCTCTTGTTTCATTTTAAAAGTATAAAAATGCAAAATAAATTATAGAGTCATACGGACTTTACTCATGATCTGGAAATGATTTTGTGTTCATAAGATAAGATAAGATTGTGAGGCGGGAGAGCTTTCAATGAGCTCTGGCACTGCGGCTTCTTAGAGGAGCCTATTGTGCCTTCCCTGTTAAGTTCTTAGAGCCATATTTTCACTGCAGAGACCGTCAGGAAGACCAGGATCTTCTCTGGATGTATATTAGCAAGTGATGCTAAATCAATGATTTCGTCACCAAGGACGTTTTTCCTGAGACGACAAAGGGCCGGGCATTCTGTGACTATATGAAGAGAGAATTCGTCAATCTCGAGACACAGTCTGCAGATGGGATCCGGTGAAACGCCAATGCGGTAAAGATGTTTTTTCACGCGACCGTGGCCACTGATTATTCCTGTTAGTATTCTCAGGTTGTTTTTATCCAGGTTAATCAAGAAGAGTGATTTTCTGGGGGAGAATTTGGGGAAAAATTTTCTGGTGCAACTCTGCCCAGCTGTGTTTTTCCAGATCTCGTTAGACTCTATACGAGATTGGTTCTTGATGTAGTTCCTGAAATGGTTTTTGCTGACTCCGCAGAAGGGTTCAGGTCCGATGAGTGGAGTGGTTGCTCCGACTTTAGCTAGTGAGTCAGCTGATTTGTTACCTTCAAATCCTCTGTGGGCTGGAATCCAGTGGAGGATGACAAGGTTTTTCTTAGAAAGTTCATAGATGTTTAAGAAAGTTTCTAAGACAAGTTTGGATTTGATGACAGATGAGTCAAGAGCTTTGAGAGCTGCTTGGCTATCTGAGAATATAAATATGGTTTTTCCACGTGTGTTAGAACTAAGATTTATTCTAGCGCAATGGTTGATTGCAAGGACTTCAGCCTGGAATATGGATAAGTTTTTCCCAAGGCTGACTGACAAGTTCACCTGGTTTGACTCACCGTGAATTCCAGAGCCAGTCCCTGATTCCATCTTAGAACCGTCTGTGTACCAGATGATGTCGAGTTGAGATGGGTTAGGTTTGTATTTCTCCCATTCTTCCCTTGGGGGGATGATTGTGGAGAAGTTTTTATGGAAGACATATTCCGGTAGCATGTCATCAAGAGGCATGCTGAATGAGCTTGAAGGCTCAATGGTGTCGAATAAGGACAGATGACCTCCTTGATTGGTATAGGGGTCAAAGTTGTTCGAATGGAACAGGCGGTGAGCTCCCAGTCTGGCTTCCATTTGAATATAAGTTTGAAGAGGTGTTAGACCAAGGATGACATTAATTGCCATAGTCGGTGTGGAGCGTAAGCAGCCCGTCATACAGTTTCCAGCTATACGTTGGACTCGTTCTAGCTTTTTGACTGTGGTGACTTCGTTAGTCTTCGTCCACCAGACCACGGCGGCATAGGTAACCGCTGGTCTTACGACGAGCGTATAGAGCCAGTAAAGCATCCGAGGCTTAAGACCCCAGTTTTTACCGCAGACACGACGACAGATCCATAGAGATCTGGTGGCTCTGTTTACGGTACGTTCAATCTGCTGGTTCCATGATAGTTTACTGTCAAGGATAATTCCCAGATATTTGGCTTCTCGAGAGAATTCAATGGTTTCGCCAAACAGGGTAGGGCGAATCAGGAGATCAAGTTTCCTCCGTCTGGTAAAGGGGACTATGGTATCCTACGGCATAGATCCCTTGATTTGTCAGGGACTGAAGTAGGTCGTCAATGACAAGGGACCATAAGAGGGGCGAGAGGACACCCCCCTGAGGGCACCCTCTGGTTGTGAGTGCTGATATTTCCACATCATCGATGCGGGACTGAATTATTCTGCTATTCAGCATTGACATTATCCATCTTCCAATAATGGGAGATAGATTCATATTGTTGAGAGTCCTGTAGGTGGACTCATAGGACGTATAATTGAAAGCTCCTTCAATATCAAGGAAAGCGACAAGATAGATTTCCTTACAATTGATGGAGGATTCAATTTTTGTTACTAAGTCATTGAGTGCTGACTCGGTGGATTTACCTGGTTGATAGGCATGCTGAGACTTACTGAGCGGAAACTGTTTTAGCGCTACATATTTATAACCTTAATAGGAAGCCTCAAAGCTATCCAAGCGCCACGCCTCCCTTAACGCCAGACTGCATCAGGCAAGGTTAGGTTAGGTTTGGAATTTAGACAAAAAGGGCGTCCAGCGTGGCCAAGTGCTTAACTTTGATCCATTCACTGGTTTTTGATTGTTGTTCTTTTCACCCTTTACTGTGATGACAAGCACCTAAAGGTCCTTCAGAGTTTTTTTTGTATGCAATTAAAATGAGAATTAGTCCGTTCAAGTTTGCCAAAAAGTACTTGCAAGAAAGTATACTGGGTCCGAAATTGAGTATGTAAACATCTACCGCTGCATTGCTTCCCATGCAGGTCATTTTTCGAATCTCCGCCAAAATCTTGAATGACTTGCAGTTACCAGTCCCTTAAACACCTCGACATGCTTCCATATAAAATTACTTGACTTATGGGCAACGTTCCGCAGTGTAGCCCACTCGTCTTAGTCAAATTCCGTTCATCGTCCCGTTCTTTGTTTGCTGTTTTCCATTGAACATTGCGCAACCACGTTTACATCGCAAATCAATATGCCTATATCAGATAAAGTGTAGATATACATACCGCCGTTTGCACTGCTTAACCCGATGCAGGCAGCATGGATCATATCCACTCTTATCACTTGCGCGTTGCTGTCACACTCAAGACCGCAGCTCGTTCATAACAACCCCGAAGCTCCTATCTCCTAATATCAAGCAAAATAATTAGCACTTCAACTATCTGTTCTTATAATTAATTTGATGCGAACAGAGGGGGGGATCACTCCCAGCCTTCGATCCATTCGAGTTTGTTTACTCTCGTCGTTTGCCCTGTTATGACGTCGTTGTGACAGTACCCACAGGAAGTGGGATTATTGATTTCATTACTAATTCCGTAGAAAATTCAGCTGTCAGTGAAGAGTTTTATGAACGGCGAAGATCTAACCGAATAGACAGGAAAGCCTTACGAAATGGCATAAAATATTTATTTAATGTCACAAGGGATTGTGTACTGAATACTGTTGTCAGTCGAAGTTCATAAGGAATTTTTGGATCAATATACACATTGTGATTGAAATATTTAATCTTTTACCTTCCGCTCTGTGCTATTGTACTGGGATTACGTGAAGTGAAGAGTAACAGTTTGCGGAGAAGCTTTAAAGAGGGAAAACGTTTTACTTTACTTCGGGAACGAAATGGGAATAATAATTACAACCGTGAAAATCTTAGTTCTTTTTGCAGTCTGTTCAGTTTTTTGTTTGAGACATTTTTCTATAAGAGCATCACGTAGGTATATTGCGGTGTAGGTAGACCTTCCAGCATGATAAATAACTAGATAGCGAGATCTCGTCGTCCAATATTTAAAAATATTTTGCGCATTCAATTAAAGGCTTTAAAGTTTGGCGACTTTTCTAAGTTTTTTAAGATTCTTTACCAAAGATCCAGAGGAACTTTTGTCCTTGCCGAGTGATATTATTTCCTGCATAATGCATAACACTGGTCTGTATGTTTTGAGCAGTGGTCACGATGTTTACACAGAAATTTACCGGTAAGCACCTTTAACGGTGCTGAAAATGAATTGGTGCACTGAATTAGTGGGTGGACTTCTAAGTGAGGAGTGGTGCAGGGAAGTAAATCCACGGGAATTAACTCCACGTGGAAATTAAAACCACACAATTGCGAAATAAGTTCACTTAACAAAGGTGGGTACAGGGAAGTAACTTCACGGGCAATAACTTCACATAGGAAACAATTTTATCTCGAGAGTGGGAAATAAATTCACTTATTTTATGTGAAGTTATTTCCCAATGAAAGTGAGCAAAAACTTCAGAAATAATTTCTTTTAACATGCGACGACATATGTAAGCCTACGATTCATAAACAGTGGAAAATGTATGGGGGTCATGCTACCCCCCTGCAAGCCCCCGCTTGGTTTCGCTGTTAAGGGGTTGGAGTAGGTGCGAGGAATTGGGTATGCAAATATGTTTACATTCCCGTTTTGCTTGCATTTAAAGAACCTTTGGCTATACCCTATACCCAATCTCCAAAAAGTTACCCCAAGCAGGAGGGTTGCATATTCGGCATATTGCGCGAATTTTACTTTTTTTGCTATTCATAATGTTAAATTGGGCACATATTGAGAAGTGAAGAAGCTGTTGAAAAGCTGGGAATTTGCTTTACTTTTTTCTTCTATGCGAGGGAAATAATTCCACTAATTTTTGTGTGAAATTATTTCTCACTTCGGGTGAGAACTAAGTACACTTTTGTGAAGTGTACTTATTTCCCAATCAAGATTACTTAAATTCCCATATGGAGCTAATTTCCGTGGATTTATTTTCCTCTACCGTAAGGGGACAGTTTGAAAATCATCCGAGAGCTAAGTTGTTTTCAAGCAACTTGTCATTGAAGCTATTTGGATTTTGCATAAAAGAAAAAGTCTTTTAGGCGACTCTCCTCCTGAGGGAACGACCCCCTGGTAATAGGATACATGCGAAATTATTGGTAACATTTATTTAACATTGAATCAAATTCGAGGTCTCACATTAAATCAACTCAATATCGGTCGAACGAAAATGTTGCTGATTGTGGCAACATTATTGCTGGCGGTACACAGCGCATGATAAAAAGCGATATAATCGCGCCGTAGTATCAATATTTACGAGTAGTGACAGCTCGCTAAAAACTTTTGCGCGTGTTACTACGTTTTATTTATTTGGAAAATATATCGCTCAGTACAGGTTATAATAAAAAGTTTCTAGCAATAGTGAACAATTATCGCAAATATTTCCACCATGATTTGTTAAATTAATAAATACAAGGTGCACAAAATATTTCTCTTTTATCTGTCTCTTTTTTTTTAATTCCACACCATTAGTCAAATTTTATCATCGGCGTCGTCGGATGACATGACAGCTAGAAATTTCTGGCAAGCCTATTGCTTCAATGTGAGAAGGTTAATGTGAGAGGTTAAAATAAAAGTTGCTAGTTGCTTATTACTTATGTTGCCGCAGTGGAAGAGCCGTCTTATATTCATCGCAAAAAAAAAACAACAAAATTCGCAAAAAAATGAGCTACTACGATCCAAAAGCTTTATAGAGAGTAAAAATATTTTCATAATGCTCTCTCTGGAAATAATTATAAGTTATTTCCATGCTACAGACCGACCACCTCCAGAAGGGGGTCATTTTACAAGGAACCCCAAGAAGTCCAAGTCAGACAAGTATTCACTCTCGTTCCATTCAGTAATAATTATTTTCGTTGCTTTTTTTAACAGACCTTTGAAAACGCAACCACTTTAGGGTTTTTTTTTTAAATGCAGAGCTACCAACCTTAAACCGGTTTTGTATGAAGTTTTATAAATTAAGGTTATTTTTCCCAATCAAATTTAAATACCCTCCTACGAGATGGCCCCCTGAAAGGGGGTATTTCGCTAAAATCCAAATAAAGGGTGGTTAAGTTTCAAGGGCCGATGTTGATTTTGAATAAAACACAAAAAATATTTGGTAAATAATTGTCATTTATTTTTATTATGAAAATATTGGTATGGTTCAATTATGCATGGAACAAAATATCGGCCAAATGGCCGCCGCGACCTCGGCGGCACACCTCCACCGATGGTCCAAATTTTCGAAGACGCTGAGGCATAATTGAGGTTTTATTCCGTTAATGTGCCGAATTATCTCATCCTTTAGCTCTTAAATTGCTGCTGGCTTATCGACGTACACCTTTTCTTTCAAATAATCCCAAAGAAAAAAGTCCAACGGTGTTAAATCACATGATCTTGGCGGCCAATTGACATCGCCAACACGTGAGATAACACGGCCATTGAATTTGTCGCGTAAAAGAGCCATTGTTTCGTTAGCTGTGTGGCAAGTGGCACCATCCTGTTGAAACCAAATATCGTCCACATCCATATCTTCCAATTCGGGCCATAAAAAGTTCGTTATCATCTCACGATAGCGAACACCATTCACAGTAACTGCCTGACCGGCCACATTTTGGAAAAAATACGGCCCGATGATGCCGCCAGCCCATAAACCGCACCAAACAGTCACTCTTTGTGGGTGCATTGGTTTTTCGACAATCACTCTTGGATTATCATTCGCCCAAATGCGGCAATTCTGCTTATTGACGAATCAACTGAGGTGAAAATGTGCCTCATAACTGAAGATGATTTTCTTCGAAAATTGATCATCCACTGTTGCCATTTCTTGCCACCATTCTACCGACGACACTTGAAATGGTCAAGAGGTTTTAGTTCTTAAGTCAATTGCACCTTGCAAGTCTTTATGCATAATGTTCATCAACGACGAGCGTGAGAGGTGCAATTGTTGGGCACGACGACGAGTTGAGATGGACGGCTCTTCAGCCACACTATCGCGAACAGCAGCAATATTTTCTGCAGTACGAGCTGTACAAGCATGCACTGGTGTTCTCACATCTCCTACAAACCCTGTTTGCTCCAATTCTTGCACGATTTTTCCGATTGTACGCACATTTGGACGATTAAATTGACCGAAAAAATCACGAAGTGCACGATATGCATTTTGAACGCCCATTTTCATACTAAGCCTGAATAACTTTAACGCGTTGCTCGATTGTTCCATGGTTAAAATTGAGTTAGTCTGAAATTGAGAAATGTCAAATGAAATGCAGAAAAAAACTTGACGTTTCGGTGTGGTTCATATTCAACAGCGGCCCTTAAAATTTAACCACCCTTTACGTTGCCAAACATTTTCTGGTCTTTTTTATAATGTTACATTGGGTATATGAACCTTTAGCAAGCAGTTAGAAAGTTTTTACCTGTACTTCAACATTTTAGTCCCTTAAAAGGGCGTAGAGTGTTCATTAAAAAAAAACAGCAAAATTGCCAAATCTTAGTGGTTCTATTTACTCGTGTTGCGAATAGTTATAATTTTCTTTGTGTTTTCATAACTTGCCATTCGAACTGCCATTAAAAAAACCTCACACCACCGAATTAGTTTCATGGGACTTTGCTGATCGTCTACTCTCTCTAAACTTCATACACTTAGCCCAACATTCATGACGCTGAAGAGACAACACAATCCAAGCAAACAGTAACTAAATAACCATTCAGGAAAACCTTCCGCTTAGAAATGAAAATGATAACGAGAGAAGCAAAAACACAAAAGAAAAACACAAAAAAAAAGTTCCCAAACAGATCTGTCAGAAGGTGAACCGCGATCTCTCACCAGTCCTGTCGTCAACAGCCTCCAGTTTAATTCTATCATCTTGTTGTCAAAATCACAGACGTTCACATTTCCCTCGTCTAAAAAAGTTGCCCAGACAAACAATTTGCATTCAATACATATTTTTGACAAACCTCTACTGCATACAGGTCGTTCAGATACATTCCGAGAACCGAGAAGACAAACATCACTCACCACAAAAACACATAACACAAGGTGGTAATAGATTTCTGAAAAAAACTTAAAAAATTCTTCAAACCGAAATAAAACTCACCACTGATACCTCAACCATTATTATATTTGTTGCGTTTTTTCTGTCACAACTATGAAATTTCAATATTGCACACGCTCTTACTTAGATTGAATATAAATCACAAACATCGAAGTGGAACATCCGGTGGTTATCATGCGAGCACAATGGACGAACGTGGTAAGTTTCTCTCCTTAAAAATATAACAAAAAAAAAAAAAAACTTTCAAAATCAAAAGAATTATGAGTAAAACAACAAAATAGTACGTATACGCCCCGATGGCCGATAATAATGTTTTGATTTTCAATTTACAGCCCTTGTGTAGCTTGTAATGTTTAAAAAAAAAAAAATTGATAGTCCCAGTTCGCTAACCGGTATCTATATGTAAGTGTATATAAATTCTAAAAATAGTACAATGCGTACATCCATCGCCTCTTCGGAGCCCACCAATGATGCAGTGCAGACCCAGCAGCAACACTTGAATGGTTTGGCTTCGCCAGTAAGCTTTGCACAAGCCATTTTCATCGACACTACTACGGCAATGGTTGGTTGTGTTGTTGTTGTTATTATTTTATGCTCTTGCTACTAACCGTTTGTTATTTGATAAAGCACCCTGGGAATACGTCGGCACCAATGCACCTATACGCACAACTAGAACCTATATTTGCCTTCCACCCTATACTCTCACTCAATCTGTGCAACTATCTCTCTGCTGTGTGTGCACTAGCAACAAAATAAAAAATACTGAATATATATTGTATATTTATGTGTGCGTGTGTGAGTGATTGCGAGTGTGTGTGAAATGCATTTTCTATTTCTTTGAGTGAAAGTTATACAATGACCCACCGCCACCACCCATTTGCCAGCAACACTTGAGCACCACCACCTCAATGCTTGTGTATAAATATTTAATCCCCTTGTCGAATGCAATTGCCGTGAGTGTATGTGTAATGAAACTTTTTTTTTATACATAGATATCCCTTATCTAGATTTAAATTCCTTTTGTAGTGTTTAGATTTACTCTAGAGAGTAAGCAAGCTAACGTACTGAAGCGAGCTCAATTCTCAGGCACACGCAAGAGCGGCTGCAGTTGAAATCGAACAAACGGGCTGGTTGGGATACGCAAGGGTGCGGTGTTTCTCCACTGCCGCGCCGCACCGCTGGGCATTGCATGACTTCAATGAATTTGCTATTATTGATGGGTCCGTTATGTATACTTATTGTACTGCTTTTATTGTCTATGTTGTGTAAAATTTAGTGTTTAGAGATAACAGATTTTTTTTTTTCATTTATTTTTTAATTTCTATTGTATGTTTTCACTCCAGTTTCAATTAATTTTTGTTTTTGTTGAAATCCTTTTTTGTAATCAGGTTTATGATGTAATGACATTTCCCTGCAACATGAGTGTACTTAATTGATCACTTTAGTTTTTCATTTAATTAGGTATGTTTTCTGTGGAGGAAATTGCTAAAATTATTTGTTGTTTGAGTTTAAGTTAACAAGTGTTTATTGTTATTTTTACCTATGGATGTTTGTACAAAACTAAAACTTTGTTAAAAAAAATTATTTACTATAGTTTATAGTTTTTAGCTAAAAGAATTGTACTCGAATATTAAGCAGGGAAGTTTCGACGGTATGTGTTAAAAAAATTGTTGTGTATTAAAAGAAACTTTGTCACTATCAAGAGTAGGGAAGTTCGTGCATAGGAACCGCAAGATTCGATTGTGATTATCTGATTATTAACATTTTTTTTCTAACTTAACCAGGTTTCTTGAGCAAAATGTTCGTTTGGGTCTCTCTATTAAAAAAACCGATATCAACTTTTGGCGCCAAAGTTGTCGTAGATACTCGTGCCGAAAAGGGGACTCACATCCTACTGGGGTTAAGTTAACCATAAAATTTGTCGGCTTTGGAACGACTTTGCACAAAGAAAAACGACAGGGGTTATATAAAGAACTATGTCGCCTTATAGCTCGTGTGTAGTTCGTCGTTAAATTATCCCCTCCGAAAACCTTTATAGCCATGTGACTCGAATATATGGGCACACTTTTTCAATATTCAAATGAGACATATGACACCCTCACCAACTTTCAAAAAAGAGTTCATATGCTTCAGATCTGAAGGACAATTAAGGTTTCAGGCAGAGTCTGCTTAGTGTCTTTCTGAATACAATCTTAATACCCACAAAGTAGCTGTCAACGCATAGTGTGCTTGAATCTTTTTTTCTTCTTTTTTTTTCATTTAAGAGTTCAGTTTGGTCGATACTGACTTTTATGCAGCCTACTGCATCCCAGATACCTGCTTTGCTTTTCTGCCTAGGCGAAAAAGTTTCGCAGGGCCGCCAAACCTTTAGACATGGATCTGTATAGCTCGTCTCTCGCTTTTAATTCGGTGAAAATATATTAATTATTGGTTAGAGTTGTACCAATATCTAAGGTGGGCCAAAAGAGATCACCCTATTGGAAGATGCTCTTATTTTTGCAAATGGCCGCCAATGTCAAATCTGTTTTTGTAGACTTGACAGATGTAGAATACAAGTGAACAAGCCATGGAACGATACACTCCCCAAGAACGCGGAATAATTCCGAAATTTAGATTTTTTGACCAAAATCATAATGAACGATGAGGCTCATTTCCACCTCAGCGGGTACGTGAACAAGCAGAACTATCACTTCTAGGGCACCGAAAATCCACGAGTAATGCACGAGGAGCCATTACATCCGCTCAAAGTTACTGCATGGTGCATCGGGCCATTTTTTTTTTTTTTTTTTCCGAGAACGCCGCTGGTCAAACGACAACAGTGGATGGTGGGCGCTATAGGGCCATGTTAACCGAGTTTTTTCTGTCGCAATTGGACGAATTAGGACTCGAGGACATGTGGTTCCAACAGGACGGAGCTACGGCATACACTGCGCGAGCCACAACCGATATTCTCATATTATATATTCTCTCAGGTCGCCTCATCTCTCGTTTTGGCGATTTGCACTGGCCCGCAAGATCGCCCGATTTAACCGTTCCAGACTTTTTTTGTAGGGTTTTTTGAAGTCCCGTGTTTACATGAGCAAGCCCGAGACTCTAGAAGCCCTCAAGGACAACATTCGACACGAGTGCGAGAATCTGTCGCCCGAAGTTCTCGCCGAAGTGACGAAAAATGCCACAAAACGAGCCCGTATGGCAATCAATTGTGACGGCCGATATCACCTTCTCAACTTGACCAATCAAATTCTAAAGGTTCAAATAAACATAATCAAAAAACAGAATCGAAGATTTTCATTTAGAAAAAAATGAGAGCCAAACAACATCGGATGACTTCTTTTGGCCCACCTTGTATATAGGTGTTGAAATTTTTTCAGCGGCAGGCTTTACTGGAGCCATGTTTCTAAGGGTTCAATTCGATCTTACCCGATGTTAAGGAGGCTATAATAACTCAGTGGATAGTTGACACAGCTTTATGGATATATTTTTAGGCATACGTTCATATAAACGTTCATATAAACCAATTTAAAATAAATCTTCACCAAGTCTATTCAAGCTGCACTATAATTTTCGGTGCGGGTAGATCTTCAGACCGAGCAGTCTTATTGGTACCAAGCTTGTGTACAGTTTTGATCACTTCATTCTGTTCATGTGGGTGAAATACTTCTAAGTCTATTTATTTAGTTAGGTGGCGCTACAGTCCGAGATGGACCTGGGCGTATACACCCCTCCAGTTAGCCCGATCTTTGGCTAGCTATCTTTAAGATTTTCTCTACAGTATTGTCACTTTTGGGTTTGGATTTCAAGACACTACGGTCCGAAATGTTAGTGTCGATATGATCCACATTCGCTAACCATTTTAAACAGCTGGCTATATTTTACCGGCGTATTGAAGTAGTTCCACAGTCTTTCGGAAAATTTTGTCCCTGGTGTTGGCTAGAGAGTTTCGCACAATTTGCATAATTTTTCTCAAGAGCGATGTTGAAAAAGTCACACTACAGCGCAACCAACCTGCCTAAATCCCTTTTTGACATAAAAGGCCTCGGCGAGATTGTTTACGACCTCAATAAAGCGGAGAGCGTTCCTGATCGTCATTTTGCATAATCTAACAAATTCGGCAGGGGTCCCAAAACTAGACATGACTCCGTATAGCTTTCAGAAATGCTTCAATAGTTGATCTTAAAATCAAAAAAAGGTCGTTATTATCGATGTGGATCGCTTGGATTTTTCCAATATCTGCCGTAGTTTGAATATCTGGTCGGTTTTATCTATCATCGCATCCTAGTTGACAGTCTCCTTCAATAACAAAGCGATGTCTGGTCTTTGTGCCATTAAAGAATAAATAAGTAAATAGTTGGCGCGACAGGTCCATAAGGACATTAGGCCTTGCTTCTCACAACCCTTCGTTTTTGTGCGAGTTTTTAATTTTTGGAGCGAATGGAAGGGTCTACAATTGTATGCCTATTTCAAACGGTTATGAAAAGCTCCTTCGAAACAGTTATACTCTCGGATGTTTGTCAGACATTCGCAAAACGTTGCGCAGTGGAAAAAACTAAGTCGGTATTTGGTCCATTAAAACAGCAGAAAAAATGTTTCCATATCATATCCTTGGGCTGCGATTCCAATACATTGCTTGTTTATCAACTCTGCATTTAAGTCTTTAATAATGAAGAGCTAAATTCACTACCCAGTGCTTGCGAACATCAAGAGCAGTGAGTATCATGTTCTCTGTTGGATCGGAACGAAAGCCAAGTATGCGAAAGTGTTTTTCTGCGAAAGTTGGCAGATTTTTCGTGATGAGACAATCCTCATTCAGCTTCACTTAGGTTCAAACAGTCTTCAATTGCTAAAAAACTGTTCCTGTCTAAAAACTAGCAGCACCTTAGCATCCCGAGCTGTGTTACTAGTTATGGGAGAAAAATACGCTCAGAAACATTTGTTTATCTGTTATATCCATCTGTTAATATCCCAGCCAATCCACCTTTGAATGATACCCATAAATCCATGCACGTGCACAATTTGAACAGTTCACAACTCCCGCCTTAACTCGAATCTTGTCATTCACCGTCAATAATTGAGTTCATAACATTAGCACACACGAATTGACAATTTGAATTGATCGATTCTCTCATCTCCCGTCGACAGATTGATTTTCCATACTCTTGACTTGAAATAATCACAAGGATTCCCCGCCATCAGATAAAGATTTAAATGAACATCATACAGAAACGTTAACGTCCCGAGCACCCACTCAAATTTGTCTAGATAAAAAATATGCAAAGAAGAAATGTAAACGAAAATAAATATGACAAGAAAAGTATCGCACAAGAAAAACACGAACAGAACAAGCTTAATAACTGTATCGATAGCAATCCCTTTGATGGATTCAATACACAAACAAAAAGAAAAAAATATAGGTACTCAATGCCCGCGAGCAATACGCATTCATAGCCAATTCGATTTTATTCTTCTGCCAACCCCAAACCCGCCCAGGCCCACCACAATCCAATATCAAAACATCCCGTTGATTTCCCATGGAATACAAAAATGCCAAATACAGGGGTTCGATGTCAGTCTGATATCCCGCTCGGTCGGAGAATGATAGCTGCTCGTGCTCCGGCAACGACGATTACAGTGAAAGATGAGAAAAATCATCTGTTTACTTAAGAGCTTAAAAGTTGAGCTCTTTGTCATCGTGTGTTTCCCTTTTGCGTCCCCTCTGCTTTGCGTCTTCGTTCGTCACTCGCTACCTTACCCTTTTTCAGTTATCGGTGTATTTCCTGAGCAAATATTTATCCAACACTCATCAGTGTAATCCTCTCGTGTTGGTTTATCTTGTAACGATAAAGGCCAACACAGACTTTTACGAAGAAATGACAGAAAAAAAGAAAGAAAAACATAGACACACGCCCCCAACCCACTTCAGAGACAGAGAAACATAAAAGGAAACACCAACGTAAAACAGTGGAAGCAACAACTTTCGCAACTTAAAAGGACCAAACGGAAGGACCTTTGATAAAGCCACAGTTGTTGATAGACACGATAGACGTAGCGACAATTTAGTGTTAGATGAATTGAAAACATAGACTCTCGTGACGGTCCCTCCTCTCACCGCCTGACACTGAATTAAATTCCAACACAGTGTGTTTACTTTGAAAAGGAGTTAACAGATACCCAAGCATAAGACGAGATGGCATTTGGACTACGGGGGGTGACCTAGAGAACTTTTTGTGAACTATGGTTAGTTGTGCAAAAATAAGAAAATAAAAATTCGAATTTCTCATGGTTTATTTATACAGGAAACGTCTCACTTGCACACTGATGAGGAAATGTCGTACAAATCTGAGGATTTGTGAGCCTGTTACGGTTCAAAAGACGAAGAATTTCCCTCTTTTCTGACACACAGTCTGAAAGAAACTCAGTCATGTTGAAGTTTTAAATTGGACTGCTGTTGACTCGCTTTAAATTTTTAATTGTGCTGAAGTAGATTTATTTCCCGGAAAGAAAAGAGAAACTTCACTTCTTCAAGTTCGGCAAGGCAATTTCGAGAATCATTAGAATTCAGCTGAATAGAGCTGAAGCAAAATCGATGCAAGGTCACTTCGGTGAGTGTGACGATGACAGTGGTTGGTTGCAAATGACCGTGACGGAATAAAGTGACCCGACTAATGTATAATCGCCTCTCAGTTGTGAATATTTTATTGATTGATAAGCGGCGGTAACCCATATCTTGTGTGCAATCATAATCAATGGGATTGTACGCACGCAATTATGGCGGTGCAGGGAAATAAGTCCCCGGGAACTAAGTCCACTGAGGGACTTAGTTCTCACCTAATGGGAAATAAAACCACTTTCGTGAAGTGGACTTAGTTCCCATGTAAGGTGGGAAATAAATTCCGAAAACTCTGAGTGGTTTTATTTCCCTTTCAATGTGAAGTAAATTCTCACTGTCGACTAAGAACAAAGATAAATTAAAGAGTCGAATTGGTACTTTGCAATTTTTATTAACTAAAGAGAAATTACATTTTAACTGAGGCAGAGCAATATAATATAAAAAATTTCAAAAACGAAATTCGGTTTGCAGTACTCTGAAAGTAATCAATGGAAAATCGACGCACACCATAACCGGTCATGCGAATTTTTTACTTTCATTTTCTCAAATTTTCGAAGGCTAAGAATGCCCATATATTTTCTCAAACAACTTTTTTTTTAGCCTTCGAAAATCTTAGAAAATAAAAGTAATAAATTCGCGCGAATTTTTTACTTTTATTTTCTAAAATTTTCGAAGGCTAAGAATGCATATTTATTTTCTCAACCAACTTTTTTGTTTTAGCTTTCGAAAATTTAAGAAAATAAAAGTAATAAATTCGCGCGAATTTTTACTTTTATTTTCTAAAATTTTTGAAATTTGAAATTTTCTCAAACAACTTTTTTGTTTTAGCTTTCGAAAATTTTAGAAAATAAAAGTAAAAAATTCGCGTGAATTTAGTCTCGTGGAATTATGCCCCTGCGCCAAAAATCACCGCAATTTTTCTTTGATTATTTTCAGAGTCTTGCTAACTGAATTTCGAAGAGAGTATTTTGTCATACAGAATAAAACTTAAAAAGTTCAGCTTGCAAGACTCTGAAAATAGTAAAAGAAAAATCGCCGTGATTATTTAAACAAAAGTGTATCCAATTCTAAATGTTGGAAGTTAGTTCCCTCTTCTTCTTTTTGAATGTGTACTAAGTTCCCATAAGAAAGTGAACTTAGTTCCCACCTTACATAGGAACTAAGTCCACTTCACGAAAGTGGTTTTACTTCCCACTAAGTGGGACCTAAGTCCCTCAGTGGACTTAGTTCCCGGGGACTTATTTCCCTGCACGCACCAATTATGGCGGCGATAATGCTCTTTTGTTTTCAGTTCAATGCGACATTACTCAAAATATGTCATTAATTCTGCGTAAAGAAAATTTATTTCTTAATGAAATGCATTCGGAATTTTCAATGCCATAAATATACCCGCTTATGTTGAACAAGTTGGTCCTATTTCCTGGAATATTCCGCACGAGAATGATTTTTTATGGCATTTTGAGCCTTTTAACCCTTGCGTTTCAGTAACCACCATTCACTTCGGCACTTTTTTTTAATACCTATATTCCTCAAATAGTGTTAAACCAATTGGTGTTACTTCCAAGGGCTTTGACTCTTGCAAGCCTTGTAACATCTTCAGTAAGTTTCAGGATCAACTCGTAAGGGCTCATTATTTTAAAAATAATATTTAAACAAAAATTCCTCAAATGGCTTAACAGATACAGCCCTCCAGTAGTTGGACTGCACATTACCTAGCTGTTGGAAATACCTCAAGAGCAGACGATAAATATGACTTAAATTTTACCTTATCTTCTATATAAATTTCTTTCGGGTTGAAACTCGATGACGCTATAACTCGATAACCGCTGGGCCAATTTTCATGACTCCTTTTTCATTTTGTTCGTGTTTCTGTATTACAGGTTTAGGCAGTCTTAAAAGGTAGGATACTTTCGGTCCCGATAGGTGGCGCTGTTGTCGATCTCCGAAACCACTCAACCGATTTCAACGAAATTTTGCGGATGTGTATGGTTGGATCCAGCTTGAAAGATAGGATACTTTTCGATCCGATTGGTGGCGCTGTGAGACTTAATACGAAATGTACGGGCAAAGCCGTCTGGGTACAGAAACATTATATAAAAGAGACTGATATCCGTATGTGCACTCATAGCTCGGGAACGGATCGTTCGATTCTTACGATTTTGAGTGTGGTGGATTCGTATTAGCCCAAGGAAGGACATGAAGTATGCTTTTTGTCGTGAATACAAAACTTTAAGGGAATTAGATTGGGGATACAAGTTTGTATGGAGAACCGCACCTTGAAAAAGATAGACTAGATAGAAAAACGGGTAGTGTCACTTCCAATACAACAAAAATTATTAAAATTTTTTTTATTTTTGAATTCTGTGAATGATCCGGGCTTATCGCTATCCAATTTGAAATTAAAAGTTGGCTCAGTTACCATTTTGTAGCGTTACCTCAATGTGCCGAAAGTTTTCAATGGAACGCGTTTTGTTTTGATTGTATTTGATGTTTCATTCCGTGAATTCCGCTTATTCAGAACGAGTTGCCACTCGTATTTAACCGTCTTTAATTTTCCTTGCGTCTCGTTTTCGCTCTGACAATTAATATGTAATAACATTACCGAATTTGGGCGGAACGAAGTTGAATGCGCTCTAAATTGCAACAACAAATTAGTTTTTTTAACATTAGAAAGAATTTAGAAAGATAACTCCTTTTATATTTTTCAATTCACCAAATATTGCCACTCGCTCCTATTTTCGTTGACTTCTCAGTGACTACACTTGGCTAAAGGTTACCCCAAACTGTGTCAAATAAAAGAGAATTTTTTTGAAGGATATGGAACGCGACGAGAGGCTCCGGCGGAGTTATAAAGGCTGTCTTACTGTTGAGCATAGTTCACTACGGTTAGCTCATTAAATGTAACGAAAATTAATTTTAGTGTAATTCGCATGAAGTCAGATTCGAATTGGTAGACATTTTGCTTCCATCCTTTCCGAACTGTTTTAACGGTTTTCTGGAAATATGTCGTTTTTTAGGTAACATTTTGTGAGACAAACTTTGAACAAGTTATACAAAAATTCTTACAAAAAATGTACAGCGTAGCGGTTAAGGCATTGTTCTTTAAACAATAGACGCTTTTGCATGATCCATTTAAAGATAATGATCTATTGATTTCGATGGTTTGCAGCAACAGTTGGATCTCGTATTTTTGTTGTAAACCATGGAAATCAATTATCTATATAGATCATGTGGGCATAGTAAAAACGCCTCATGGAAGACTTAACAGCATCCTAAAAAGAAAAGCAAGAATTTTCCATCTACAGTGGGTTAAAAAATAAGACCCCCAAACGTCAAACGGCCTTAAATATAAATATAAATCTAAAAACAAACCGAATTCTGCCAAAAATTACCGATAATTTTAAGTTTATCTGTAGAATGATATTCGAATCGAACCTTCTTAAAAAGAAAGTTCTTAATTTCTAGGAATAAGTATAAAACTTACCAATTTGTGTATATAAAAAGAAAAATAGTAAATCCACCTAAATTTTGTTTAATTTAATTTTATTTTTGGTTTAAGAAAAAAAAAAAAAAAACATATCAATAATATTTTATTACAGTCCGAATAATGGGCATGGATGAAAGCTACCATCAGCGTATATTTGACGACAATATGGCCCTCATCGATACACCACTCATAGCACCAGCAAGTACACATTATACAAACCAACATCACAGTGTCATTACGTATCCGTTCAATGTGAGTGATTTTCAACGCAGCACCTCACCGACAACGTCCGGAGATGGTATGGTTATTGATGGCACCACCAATGCTTACCAAAGTATGTTCTCAAATTAAAACTGACAACGTTTTGTATTCTTTTTCTTTTCCAATATTATTTTCTAACTTCTTCATGGGTAAAGTCTTTTTTGTTTTTTCCTACTTACCCCTGAAGGGGTCTCTACTAATGGGTGAACGAAAATATTTCAGTTCGAAATAATTATTTCTTACCACAATTAGGAATCCAAGTTGTTTTTTCTTGTTTTTCCATTTTAATAAAAACAATATTTTTACTTTCAAAATTCAGATCTTTCTTAAGTGTTTGTAGTTCGCTATTTCATATATTAAATTAAAGTTACGTTTCTTAAAAAAAAAAAGATCAATTTGCTTAGTTATATTTTCCTTTTAAATATTTTTCTGGTTACATTTTGAGGAAAGAAATTAAGAAAAAAAAAATCAAACAAAATTAGCACGCTAACTTTTATATTTTACCTACGCACAAAACGAACAAAGTAAAAAGTAAATCATTTTCATTGTTGTTGATTTAAGGAACAAAGAAAACATCATTTCGCTGTCACATTTGGTTGAAATAATTTTTTTGTAATTAACTCATGTGTCTCATTTATTGAGTTATTTAATTATATGATTTCGCAATAGCCATTTTATTTTATGCACTACACCGACCATTGAGTTTCGTTTTTTTTTTTATCTCTTTGAGGGCAAAGATAAAAAATATACTAAATCGTGACGGTATTGCTTGAAATTTATTCGCAATAATTACATCAATACACGGCTTCGCTGTAGTAAAACCATAAATATCAAATAAATAACCACAAAATTAATTTCAATTAAATAAAATCCCTCGAGGGTATTTTCAGTCTCACGCAGATGATCAGGTGATGCAAAGCAAACAGGAAAAAAAAAGAATACTGGATGACATTATTATTTGTAAATAGAAATAATTATGAAATATACATAGCGACTAATTAAAGTAACAACGATATTGTGTAGTTAGTGAAATATTACATTTCCGTTTAACCAAATAAATAAACTTATTACCTAAAGCTGGAAATAAAAAAAAATACCAACAAATTAATAACAATCGAATAAATACTAGAATTTTGTTGTTAACTTTAGAACTTTTAGGTCCGAAATGCATTAATCTCTGTACAAACTCGGGGTGTGAATTATAGCAAGAATATTTTTTGAATATAAATATTATACATAGATAGTTTTGGTGATAACATCTGCAGTTTGTTTGGTTTACTAATGCGCACCAACACATTTATTTTGTTTTGCAATTTTAATTTTAAATTTAAATCATTTTATTTATTTATTTATTTATTTTTTTTATTTTCCCTGATTGCTTCTAAATTTTTTTGTTTTTATTTTTTATCGTGGGATTGTGGGAGGAAGCAAAAAAGGAATAGCAGTCGTGTTGTTTTTTGTGATAATTTACAAATTAGGGTCAATGGTTTTGAATTGCATTGAAGCACTAGCTGTATAAAAATTAAATATATTTGTTTCATGGCATATAATATACTGAGTTTAACAGATGGCCTTTATTTGTGGGGACAGAAAGTGGGACCTCACAAAGTTCTAAATGGACTTGGGGGAGTAGGTGGACCGTAATCAAATGGCTACGAACCCATGCAGAGCTTATGCCTATCACGGTGAGAGTCTAAGGAACTACATGAACTTGACGAACATTGACTATTCCTTGCCTAAAGATTGACTCCTTTGAATAATTATGAGTGTTTCAAGTGCTACATTAAAAATATACTTAAAGTCAGTCGCTTAATGTAAAAATTATTAATCCTTGGTCGCATCTAATAGTTTGCGAAAAAAATGGACTGACTGACAACGTACCTGCTCATATTGATTACACGGCTGTACTTCTACAGACTTGCCACACATGGAACTGAATTTTCGACTAAAAATATTCTTCTCAGCCGAGTTAAATCTCCGGTTTTGCACAGCACAGATAACGGGTGACTTTTTAAGAGGCTTAGAACTTTTTTTAAAAAAAAAAACACAAAAAATTCGAAAAAAATGAATGAAATATTTATTTGAATCGATAGTTTGAACCTTGCAATTTAATGTTTAAAGATAATTTTATGCAAATGTTGACCGCGGCTGCGTCTCAGGTAGTCCATCCGCTGAGTCCAATTTTGGCATACTCTTTCACACATATCGGCCGGTATCTCACGAATGAATGCATGGATGTTGGCTTCCAGTGCGTCAATCGAAGCGGGCTTGTCCCTATACACATTAGCCTTGACATACCCCACAAAAAATAATCTAATCTAATGTTTCGCATGCTGTGTGGCATGTGGCACCGTCTTGTTGAAACCACATATCATGCAAGTCAAGAACTTCCATTTCGGGCAAAAAAAAGTTTGTTATCATCGCTCGGTAGCGTTCACCATTGACAGTAACGCTGCGATTCGCATCATCTTTGAAGAAATATGGCCCAATAATGCCGCCGGCCCATAAACCGCACCAAACAGTGGCTTTTTCGGGATGCATTGGTAGCTGTTGCAATGCTTCTGGCTGATCTTCACTCCAAATGCGGCAATTTTGCTTATTTACGTACCCATTCAACAAAAAATGAGCCTCATCGCTGAACACAATTTTTCGATAAAAAAGCGGATCCTCGGCCAGCTTTCCAAGAGCCCATTCACCAAAAATTCGGCGTTGTGGTAGGTCGGCTGGCTTTAGTTCTTGCACAAGCTGTATCTTAAAAGGCTTTACGTACAAAAAAATTTCCTTCCGCAAAATTTTCCACGTAGTGCTGTAACAAAGGCCTAACTGCTGGGAACGGCGCCGAATCGACATTTCGCGGTCTTCTGTCACACTAGCTGATACGGCCGCAATATTTTCTTCACTACGCACAGTACGTAAACGTGTTGGTGGTTTAATGTCCAACAAAGTAAATTTGGTGCGAAATTTGGTCACAATCTTCCGAATAGACTGCTCAGAAGGTCGAGAATGCCGATCATAAAATGGAAGCAGCGCGCTATGAACATTTCGAACCGAGCACGAATTTTGATAGTAAAATTCAATAATTTGCAAGCGTTGTTCAATTGTAAGACGATCCATGGTTAAATTGCAAACCAAACTGAAGCTGTTTGACAGTGACACAAGGTACTAAACACACGTCAGCTGTCAAAACCAGTGTTGCCAAAACCAAACCAGCTAAAAAATCACCCTTTATATGCTGTAGATCATTAAAGTAAACAGGGTTAGAGGTTAAGGGCTCAAAGTTGCAGTGATTTTCTCCGCTAAATCTCTTCTAGATCTTTTTGTAGGATTCTTACGTTAAGGAATACAAAAGAAGATATTAAACAGTAAACACCTATTGACTGAACAAGCAAAACCAACAGGGCTACGGAGCCGCTACCGTTCAGAGTTTTTAAAAACGTTTATTCTCTTTGAAGTTGTTGCTATATACTCGTATACAGGGTGTCCGCCGGGAAGGTATACTACTTTGTTTTGCCGCCATTTTGGTAAATTTTAGTCTTGATAGTTCATATTTGGCAGTCGTGAAGTAGACATGTGACAAATTTATTATGGAAAAATATTCGTTAAACCAACGTGTTTTAACCGTTAAAACATTTTATCAAAATCAATCATCGATTACTGCCATGTTTCATGAAAAAAACATAATGAGTGACGAGGCACGAGGTTCTGGGCAATGGAAAACCCTCAAATTATTCATCAGTCACCTTTGCATCCATTAAAAATTACAGTCTGGTGTGCAACTTGGTCAGGATGAATCATTGGACCTTACTTCTTTGAAAATGAAAACGGCGTAACGGTAACTGTGAACGGGGAGCGATATCGTGATATGATTGAAAACTTTTTAACACCACGACTTCATGCTTTGGGCTTGATGAACATGTGGTATCAACAAGACGGTGCCACATCGCATACAGCCAGGATTACAATGGAATTACTGCGAGACCTCTTTCCACAACAAGTTATTTCAAGAAATGGTGATGTTGATTGGCCTTCACGGTCGCCTGATTCGACTGCTCCGGACTTCTTTTTGTGGGGATATCTGAAAAGAAAGGTTTATGCAAACAAACCAGAAACGCTTGAGCAACTTAAACAAAATATTCGTGATGAAATTAATGAAATTAATGAAATACCTCGTGAAATGTGTGAGAATGTAATGAAAAATGTGCTCAAAAGGGCTCGCATTTGTGAGACTAACAGAGGCGGACATTTACCTGATATTGTACTCCATACATAATTGCCAACATTAAATATAACATTTATCAATATAAGATCCATTCTCTTTTATTTAATCAAAAATTATAAACAAACCAAGTAGTATACCTTCCCGGCGGACACCCTGTATAAATATTACAGCTTCGTTTCAAGGACTCTACTAGCAGTTCACGAGTCTAATTCTTTTGACCTTCATATCGCCAATATCATCTTCTTCAATCATCTTCTTATAAAGGTCCTTTCAACTCAGAATTTCAGTTGCGGCTTGTACAGTACGTGCCGCTGCTCCAGCAACGATGAATTATTTCGCACACACAAATCGAAGAAATTATTCCACGAGCTCTAGGAGTATAGCGATTCATGTCTTGTTGACGTCTACTTTGACTCTGTTTGCTTCACAAATGTCAAAGTATACCTGCATATTCACAGGACTACACGTCATTTTCACATCTCGTACTGTTCCATACTTGGGTAGATTTAAAAAACGATCAGTTTGCCTTGTGGTCGCAATTCCTTTGACGGTTATTACGACTAATCGAGTTCAATCGGAAAAATACCGTATATGGATTACGAGAGCCCTTAAGATCGGTCCTTAATCAGCGCTTATTGATTTATATACCCAAAAGAATGTATTTTTTCTGTTTTTTTCCTTCTCTTTTGTTTACAAATTAATACCAATCCTTATAAGTCCTTATGATTACTCTTCTCATTCATTGTAACTCAATACACTCACGACAACAAAAATGTCGCTTTTTGTATCTATCTTTTCATTGGTCTATCGAAATTCGCCTCTCAATCATCGTATGTGCGTTGTACGCTTTCAAAATTGGAATCGAAATCGTGTCATTAATCGAAATCGTTGCGTGGACACACTTTTGCATCCAAAAATAACAAACAAAATATAACACAAAACCTAAACACACACACATACGCGCGCGCGCGCATACAGGTGGACAGGACGTTGAAGCTGATCTGTCATCGGAAATAATCAAGCAACACTTTCAGGTGAGTGAACAATGAATAAGCACATCAGAGGGAACTATGGTACAAGGTAACCAAGACACCGAGTACTGTAAGTGCCAACCCCATTGACGCATCGATATAGAGTGCGTGCTGGTTGGCGCATTGCAACTGAAGGACACTCTTGTTCGTCGTATAGTTCAACTTGTACGATGAGTAACTCTCAGTTTTGTGCAAAATCCCGTCACCACTTTGTCATTATTGTAACTTTTTATGGTTTTTTTTTTAGAGTACCTGCCACACAGCATTGGATACGTGTAGAGAAGATCCGTCCTGTTCGACATCCCTACAGCCAATGCTAATGCATTGTGAGATGCATCGATGCAATCGGAATGCGTGCATGAATTCACTGCAAGCGTTCTACAAGGGTCCGCACGAGGACTTGAATCTGGATATTGCATTCTGCCTCTGCAAGTGAGTACAATATTTTTGAAGATACTCGTACTTTATTCATTTCAGGATTTTCAATTCACTTGTGCTGTGAGAGGATAGAGTGAGATTGGGGATTGACTCGTTGATGGCTTTTATCCAATAGGGACTTAGGAGGATTTTTCTGTTCTGTTGCGAGGCATAGTGTATGCGAGTCATTCTGTGTGGGCTTGGGCACGGTATATGAATTGAGAACAAATGGAACAAGTGTAGTGGCACTTGTGAATTGTTTTCGGATCTATGGGATTTTGCTGAATTGGTTTTATTAGGCGAATGGTTGGCTTTTTAAATAGGAATTGTGTGCAAAACCATCTAAGTGGAATTGGTTGTACTCGTAGTGTGGAAAGTGGCGGCATATATGACCGCAATTTGCAACCTTGTCGATGGTGCTCGTCGTCGGTGTGATGCTATTACATTTTCTGGGTAATCACTTTAACATGTAAGTAACTCAGTTGGACTTATATTTTTGTGTACCTAGTGCGGGTTGAAGGACCACAAAAAAAATTAGAAAATGTCTTTTAGATCGGTAGCGGAAGTGTAATTTTTAAATTTCGAAATTTTGACCACAGATATTTGCGGGTGTTTTCGATTGCAATTCTTAAAGTTCTTAAATTTCCCTTAAGGCGACTTTTACAGTACTTTTGAGATTAAAACAATCACACTCGATCTGACATTTTAGAAGGAGTATTTTTCAAGTTTTGGTGTACCAAATTTTAATATTGCCTCCGATTGGCATAGAACTTTGGTGTCAGGATCTGTTGTCGAACAGGGACAAAAACACTTCAGTAAAACATTTTCGAGCTGCGGTTTGAACGGGAAAATATGTCGCCAACTATTTTGTTGTTTTTAACTTTCTCGATTACGTAGTTAGAGAAAGATATTGTATTCGTACAAAATTTCGAACTCAAGATGTTTATCAATAATTCTGACATGACAACGATAGAGGAGCTCAAAAAAGTGGGTGGCAAAATTCTGTATATCTGTCCCTCAGTATGTCTGTCTATCTGTCTATCCGTAGCCTACAGCCTAAACGGCTGTCCCGATTTCGTTCAAACTTCAGTTTCGGATTTTGGGGGCTTACGGTTTGGGGCCGTTTTTTTTTTTTTTTGTTTGCAAGGTAACCTCAATATTAATGCTACTTCACATATAAAATGTTCGTACCAGTTTGATTTATTCGAAAACGGCTCTAAAGATTTCAACCAAAATTGATATATAAGCTTAGGTAGGTGAATTTATCATGACTGCATACTCAGTTTTTCGGTAATAAAAAAAATCGAATCGCGGTACTTTTGAAATTTGGACATATCTCGAAAACGTTCCATACGGTTATAACAAAAGTGCATTATAATATTTATTTCAATTTAATATGGAAATTTGTTACTTAATGGCAAACTTAGTTTTTCAATGAAATCTTGAAAAAAGTATTTTTTTTTTTTTTTTTTTTTATTAAATTTTCTTTGCTTACCTGAAAATGGCAATAACGATTTTGACCAAAATGCAAACTTAGAGTATAACATTGATGTTCTTAAAATTGTTGCGTCCTTAATTTTCAATTGTAATCACCAAAAACGCCAATTTTAAGAACTGCTCATATCTCGAAAACCCCATTTTTGTCTTCGATAAAACTTTAAAAACCAAGTAATGCTTATATCGCGAACAACGAACAATAACTTATAATCGATTTTCAGCTAAATAGTTAACCAAAAGTATTTTCCAAACTAAACATTGCAATATTTGGTTCTGTTTTGTCTGCCAAATTTTACGAGACCGCTCTAACGATTTTGATTAAAATACATATTAAAGATAACATAAGTATTCTAAAAAAGATCTCGTACTTAGTTTTTCTCAAAAAAATCGAATAAATCAGGTTTTAATTATTATTTCCCTAAATTGACTACCCAAAAGCCGATCTGTGTTGGTATATATTTTTAAAACCCAATACTGAACATTAAAATTCAAATTGCAACAGCCATTAAAAATGCAACAACAGCAACGCAAAACTTATTTTTACCAAATATTACACACTTATACATTTTTACAACCATTTTGAATACGCACCTTAAAATAATTCCAACCACTTTGAGTTTACACAATCAGATACCTAATCCTACACCATTCGCACTCCCCACACACGTCCATCGGGATATTCAGTTCATAATTACTATTACTATGTAATTACTTATACGTATGTAAACATATCGGTTAAGAAAATCATTCAGTAACAGATCGAAAATCAGAAACTCCTACTACGCTTGTGCCCGTACTCAAAAATCTTGTAAAGTGTAATCTCTATCATCTTCTCCATCTTCTCTATATATATAAAAACCAATTGCTGTGCGTTAGTCGGGTAAAGGCTCCAGAACGGCTCGACCGATTTGAATGATTTTTGTATTGTTTTGTTCGTCTTGAATCAGGGACGGTTTAGGAAAAAATAAAAGTCGGAAAATTCTCAGCATGTGGCGTATATTTTGTTTTTCAGTAAAATTCAATTTCTATCTTCAATAATAATCTTATAATTTTGATGTGAAACTTCAATGCACCGAAAGTTTGCAATGAAACGCGTTTGATTTGATTGTGAAGAATCTCAAACCGAATGTCATACAAGCGACGATTTCGAGGGGGATATCATAGATTCTCAATTCGTGGATTCCGCTTATTCAGAACGATTTGTCATTGGTATTTAATTTCCCGTGCGTTTCACTTTCGCTATTCCAATTGCAGGAAATCATTCAGTAACAGATCGAAAATCAGAAACTCCTACTACGCTTGTGCCCGTACTCAAAAATCTTGTAAAGTGTAATCTCTATCATCTTCTCCATCTTCTCTATATATATAAAAACCAATTGCTGTGCGTTAGTCGGGTAAAGGCTCCAGAACGGCTCGACCGATTTGAATGATTTTTGTATTGTTTTGTTCGTCTTGAATCAGGGATGGTTTAGGAAAAAATAAAAGTCGGAAAATTCTCAGCATGTGGCGTATATTTTGTTTTTCAGTAAAATTCAATTTCTATCTTCAATAATAATCTTATAATTTTGATGTGAAACTTCAATGCACCGAAAGTTTGCAATGAAACGCGTTTGATTTGATTGTGAAGAATCTCAAACCGAATGTCATACAAGCGACGATTTCGAGGGGGATATCATAGATTCTCAATTCGTGGATTCCGCTTATTCAGAACGATTTGTCATTGGTATTTAATTTCCCGTGCGTTTCACTTTCGCTATTCCAATTGCAGGAAATCTGTGGCATCAATCTTGAATTCCCATATTTTCAGACGTAAATCATTGCGGTTTGAATAAAACATCGAAATTGCTGTACTTCAGTTATTTCTATCGTATGAGTATTGAATTCATTGTGCATGCTCGAAATTATTATTTTTATTAAATTAACGAATTTGGGCGGAACTATCTTCGCCGAGTCAGCTAGTAGCTTATAAAACAGTACAGCAGGCGCTTAAAACTCTCTAAGCAGCAGAACTTGCGAAAATTGCCTGTTCCTTCCGGGGACAGGGAATGCGTCACTGTGTTTTATCATTACATACATTTTACCATTGCATACGTTTTTATTATTGCATACATTTATGAGCTGGGGCATATTAATTTCAGATTTTTGTTTATGTGAAATAAAATTTCTCCATTTCGTCCTTGCACCGTACTCAGAAGAAATTTCAAGAATTCTGCAGGGAGATTATCATCTTTTAAGCGGAGACTTCAATATCAATTTTGAAGAAATAAAAGTGATGTCGGAAGCTAAATTCGAATGCTTTCCGAAAACTGTGCACTTGCATACCCAGTTTTAAGCAAAGGGGAGAAACCATCTGTAGTTGAGTCGATTTAAATTGCTTAAAGCGCCATTTTGGAAATTTAAATTTTCGAAACAGTTGTCTTTAAAAATCCTAGCCGAGATTTGGCATAATTTATAGCACAAGTTTGAACCTTCGTTCAAGTTGAACTTTGATAGATTCACCTCTCGCATTCGTTTTGAAAGAAATAGAAATAGAAATATTCACACGAAATAATTTAACTGCTGCCAACGTGAATTTAAAATTTATTTATTTTTTTCGAACTGATTTCCTTAGCGTATGTGTTTAAAGTAATGTTTTTTTATTTTCATCTTTTTGTCTTTGCTCAGGAAAACAACGAATCGCCACGATATGTGCATGATTGCCCAGGAAAAGCTGCATCCAGTGTGTGCACAGAGACCGCCCGATAGTATAAATCCACAGAATTCGAATGGAATATTCTACCATCCGCCGCCGGCATGTCACATTGTGGCTGATTTATGCAAGGAGGATCGAGAATGCAGGTAAGTGATAGAAAAGTATAAATCCGTATGTATAGAGGTGTACGTGCGGGGTACGCAGATGGGTGTGTACGTGCATGTCGTACACAGCCTTTCGCCTTTGGTTTGTCATCGTGTCGGGCAACAAGGGAATCATGCCGCAATAATTGTCCTCCCCTACCCCCTTAGCTATGAAATTTCAGTTGTCAACCATTGTGGTGGTTGACTTTGAGTGAAGTCCGACATGTGGCATGGCTGTTTCAGTGATTAGCTCCAAAACATCTAAATTAGAAATTTGGTGGTCCTTTTGATTGTAAAGAGACGCTCGTGGGGCGACCAAACCGCGTCCTGGAAGTAAAATGCCGAACAGGACGCCATTTTTTTTTTTTTATTTAAAATTCCTAGTCCGACACAAGCGTCTAATACCCTGTGTGATGGGTTTATAAATTGCTTGGCGTGTCAAAGACCCCATCCGGCACATAGACAGCCATTGCATGTTCCGTGAGCAGATGTTTAAGCGGTTACGCTGCAGGTATCTTCCACTTGCACTTGCTTACAAATCCCTCCACCGACTGAGATTGATGTTATCTGATTTAACGACATTAGACACCACTGCAGCCCTTGCCGCCATTCGGGTGGCGCATACATAGCTCGGCGGCATACACGACTACCCCCGGTGATAGGTTGGCCAGGTTGATGCTGTTCGACATGACAAGTTAATATTTCATACCGGCTCCTAAGAGAGTCGTTTGCAAGTGACTGCAGTGACTGGGCGCCCGATGCAAATATGTTTTAACGATATTAATAGTCTTCAGCTGGAGTTTATTAATTGCCCCGGATTTTGGCATCTCTTGTTGAGCATAGTATATTATTATTAAGACATTTACGACGTCACCGAGTCAGCGGGGTGATGGCTCAGCTTCAGTTAAATGGCAATTAATTTTACAACCACTTCAGTGTGTGGGGTGGTGGTTTGTGTTGCCCTTGCTCAAGCTCAAGCTTTTCGTGTATCTGTTTTGTTAAGTGACAAAAGTGTTGTTAGCTATGACATGTGCAAATGTATGCGTGTTCCTCGGTGAAGGTAAATTTTCATTGGCAATGGCGTCGACGTCGAGTGACAAATGAGTATTTTCATTTTTTGAGTTCTCAATCGGATTATTGTTGCTCCTAACTGATTACATGATTTGAAGTAGTTTTTGGGTGCGGAAAACGTTTTTACTTCTGCTGGCTTACACTGTGCAATAGCTCGTTGCTCTGGGTCTGGAGTATGGAGGGTTTAATTAAAAAAGTTTAATTGAAAACAGTTTCGAAGCTATAATTGTTGGTTTTTGTTGGAAGGGTAAGTATAGTTATACAGCTAGGGGAAGGTGGAAATTTTGCAAAAGCATTTAATTTTTTCTGGTTTTTAATTATGGAATTGGTTTACATTGTTTGTGGGGAAAACGATGGTTCCATCAAGAGGTCGCTGAAGTGTTAATTAGTTTTGGCAATTCTATCGAGTTTTCAAGGATTGTTTCGATTGATGATGTTCATATATGGAGTTGGTGGTATTGTTAACGCAAGCAAACCGCAAACGCGACATAATATTCTAATTAATTTCTGGAATTTGAGCGCGCATGGCTCAATGCAGTGGACGTTTTTTTCCTTGTGAAATGGAGGATGGTATATATTTGATTATACTGTTAGAAACTCGAATTTGAGAGTCGCAAATGTGTTTTAAGCGGGAGGAACCATTAAAGGTAATATTGCAAATAGACTTGTACAAAAATTATGAAACAAACAAAAAAAATCAACACGATAAGGTCGATGGAAAATTCCACCACATCATGCCGTGTAAAGTAGGTTTAACGTTAATTCGTATATTACATCATACAAAGATTATTACAAATTATGCCGTAGATATGTGAATACAGATCCGTATCTGGGTAGTAATTTTTTAGTCCAAATTAAAAAAAAAAAATGATTTATTCGAATTTTTTGAGAAAAACTAAGACGGGATCTTTTTTATAAAACTTTTATTATCTGTCACCTACATATATGTAATTTGATCCAAATCGTTAGATCGTTTTTTTGTAAAATTATGCGGACAGTAACAAATATTGCAATCTTTAGTTTGAAAAATATTATTGCTTAAGTATTTAGCGGTAGTCTTCTCTCAATCACCCGAGATGAATATTTTCTTACGTCTCCCAGACCACTTTAGCGTCTTTCAGGCTGAAATAATGGCTATACGCGAGGCAGACTGCAGATTGCCTTGTCGGCAATGGAAAATCTCTCAGCGAGATTGCGGACAGATGTTCAGTAACTCTGTGCTGTGTTCCAGGTCACAGCGACATTCCGGGCAACTGCAAAGCGGATGAACTAGCCAGACAAGGAAGCTTCACTCATACACTCCTATGCAATTTATAAAATTCCTCCTATTCAAGGAGTTAATAAAGGTCGCAAACAATAGGTGGTACAGCATAAATACCTGCGTCATATCCAAGTAAATCTGGCCAAAACCAGGTGCTTAAAAGACTCAGAGACTTCTCTTTATAGGTATAAACAAAATCCGCTCCGTAGTGGGGGCATTAACAGGACACTGTGTGATAGGTAGGCAAGCTCGTAGTTTGGGTACACCCTACATTGACTTTTGCAGAAGCTGCATGGATGAGGAGGAGGAAAAACCCGTTCTTCATCTTCTTTGTAACTGTCCAGTTCTTCCAAATTTGCGCAAAACTAACTTAGGAGACTACTTTTTCGATGACCTCAGTGACTTGTCTCGTACAGACCAACGACGGTGTATCGGCAAATACATAACAAAGACCAAATGGCTTCAATGATCTTCCGCATATACTGCTTGCTCCAACCGCATCTCTTAGACGGGCTGTCAGTGGACTATAATCGCGGGGTAGACTGTTTCGGTCACCCTTCGTATATCCAAAACAAACCTTCACTTGGTCAAACTCACCTTTTGACCAAGTTGTAACACCCCGAAATATGCGTAGTAGGCTGATTGCTGCAATCGCCACTACTACTTTTTGCCTTTTGCTAAATCCGCCCTATTAGATAAGTTGCCTGAGGACACAGGCGAGGTCTAACCGATACGGTCACTACCCGCCCATCCGAAGGCATACTGTCGACCAGTCACTTTCTCCTTGACCATGACCAGCCTTATCTAACCTTAAGTAAAGTATACAACGAAAGAGCCGATCAACTAATCACCGATGGCGCATACGGTTTACGTCATTATGATGAGACGCCAAAGGATAAGCGAAGCGAAGGGCACCTTGTTTCGGTTACCCCTCGTATATCCGAAGACATATCGTTCAACAGTTATCCCCAGTCACCACTCTTCAAGAGGAGTTGTCTGAGGTTTAAAGGCGAGGGGAAGACTGTTTCGTTCACCCTTCCCCTATCTGAGGATAAACTGCCACGATTTTCTATACGAGACGTAGGAGGATTGCAGATAATGACAAACTGTCACAGGCACAAAGATAGCAATGCGCCCATTAGCATTTCCGTCCTAGATAGAACTCTGGCCTTACCTGGCCTTTGTTACAATCGTATGGACCGTTTTCGAAATAGGTATGACCGAATTTCAAAACTATCGTTATTCGATTTTTTAGCGAAAAAACTGAGTATGCAGTCATGTTAGCCTCAGCTACTTGAGCTCAAATATCAATTTTGGCTGAAATCGTTAGAGCCGTTTTCGAATGAATCAAACTGGTATTGAACATTTTATATGGAAAGTACCGGCTCTACGAAATAAGGCCCCAATGAAATAAGGCAAAAAAAAAAATGAAATGGGGCCCCAAAAAATTATACTGGAAACAACAACAACGATTTTAAATAAAATTTGGGGTGTTATTTCCTTTTTTTGTGGCCTTATTTCCTAATGAAAATTGGGGTCTTATTTCATAATGAAATAAGACCCCAAAAGAAGAAGTGTAATACGTCCCCAAAATTATTTTTTTTACTTTTAATTGTTACCCTTCCGACATGGAATACGAAAACGAAAAATCCGGGTGGAAATCCGGTAGACAGACCCACTTTTTTGAGTTCGTCTATCATCGTGATGTCAGAATTGATTAACATCTCGAGTTCGAAATTTTGTACGATCTTTTATTTAATATGTAATCAAGAAAGTTAAAAATGAGTATGGTCCTAAAAAGTGAATAGTTGGTTTACGACTTGCCAAACGAAGTCAAGAGTACATCCGACATAACAGGTTTAAAGACTGGAAACAGTGAAAGTCATACTAACGTTGTTTTTAGTCTTCTTTGAGTATTTTAAAGAATAGTTTGTATAGATAGATGTTTGGGGTAAAAGTAGATAAAATCATAGTTTTCTCAACGTTTATTTAAAGATTCGAAAGTCTAAACGGATAGGTACAACACTTCGTCTGCTCCAATATCTCGTAAAAGATTAAAAATCTCCCGAAAAGCCTCAAACTCAGCCTTTTTAGCGGCTGTAATCGAGGGTTCGTCTTACTTTAGGGAAATTTTATCAACCGTTTTCCGTCTAATTTAACTCCTCAAAAATATCTGATCCTAACCTTTTCCCTAGTACTGTATCAAAGCTTTGAATACATCTAGGGTGTTCAAAGATGATGAAATAAATATTGATGAACTCAATCTCAATTGTTGAATTTTTTAAATTTGTTTATTTTTAGAATAAAACTGGAATACTACGAGCAGGCTTGTGCTGTCGATAGTGTTACGAAAAAATGCGCCGGTCGGCCAAGTGGCTGTCGGCAAGCAATGTTGGGCATTCTGGGAACATCACTGCGCACGACATGTGCCTGTCAGGGAACTGACTCACAATACTTGTACCAATGTGTCGGTTGGAGGCGCCTGCTTTGGATGAATCCATGTGTCGGTAAATAACGCACTTCTCAACATCCATATTAAAATGCATAACAAACCCATAAAAATGTCATCTATCCACTTACAGTTGAGGCTCAAAAGGACTTCCATATGAAGCGGCTAGCCGAGTTGGGTCTTCTTATAACGACAACAACAACAACAACCACCACCACAACAACTCTTCCACCACCAACGACAACAACCAAGCCGCCGCCAGTCGAGGTGCACCAAGCACCAAAAAATACCCAAGTCGAGGTATACCGACAACATCCGGTATGACCATCAAAAAGATCTATTTATTACATTTGCGAATATTGATTTTCATGTTTTCCTCTGTCGCTTTCTGACTTTTTACTATATTTACACACCATCAAAAGACGAAAACGAAATCGGAGCCCACATCGGTTGAAACCAATTATATTGAGCAACCAGATTCGATACCGGAAACATTGTTGCACAGCGGAAATGGAGAGAACGGAAATGCGGGAAATGACGATTACCATGGCGGTTCGAATGGTATAAATGGAGATAGTGGCATTAGCAGCAGTAGCAGCAGCAAGAACAACAACAAAGGTCGTAACAATGGTGCCAGCGGCAGCAAACGGAAAGCCATTGGCAACGGTGGCGGTAGCAGCAGTAGTAGTGGTCACCACCGCGATAGACAGGAGTCCGAAGAGCCAACGATTGTCATCCTTCCGACAACGACAACGGAGCGTGCAACCACAACAGAGCCAACCACTACGTCTACCACAACAATGATGACCACAACGACACAGGCGCCAAGTAAGTACCGAACCAAAAAATAACGACAAAAACACCCAATACTGTTTAAATGTAAGTTTCGGCGCGGGCGAAACTTTAAAGCTTAATTGAATTATCGGTTATAAATTTTTGGGTTGAGCACTGCAGATACAGCGTGCAAAGGATTATTGGCAATTAGGTATCAGCCGTTTGGGCTTAGTGTTTAATCGCATTAGCTTGTTCCAGATTTTCAGATTAATTGCGCGGGTCTAGATAATTAGCAAACGCAAATTAGTGAGGAGTTTAAACTCAATCAATTCAGATGCTCGAGGAAGGGGTGGGATGTAAAATGGATATACGTTTCTGTTTTGCGGTCATTTTGTGGGCTAAAGTGAAGGATAAGTAGGATATTATATTATCCTCACTTCCTCTTGAATTTATTGGGGTTTTTCATGTGATTTTGTTTGGGCGAATTGGGGGGTGGTGCGCTCACAGCGAGCTAGTGCGTCGTTAGTGAACTGCCCGAACATTGAAGCAGGTCTCCTTTTGCGGGTTTGCAGTGTAACCAAAGGTTTAGTACTTTACTTCGGTGTCAATTCGAGTTCGTTTGTTAATAACTTATGGGTTGGGTCAGAGCTGCAATTAGCTCCAAGTGCCCTTTATGTTATGTTATGTTATGTTAAAGTGACTCTCGATGAGAGAAACACTTAGGCCGTTAATCGGCCCATTGTGCGTACCACTGGTGTTTAGAAGTTCCTTATCTGGTTACTCATGTGTACCATTTGCTTCCGTTGATAAAGCTAAGAATGTTAGCAGCGCTGGTGTCGCATAGATCACTAAGATCATTGAGGAAGTAGTTTCCTAAGTACGCCATCCTTAGATTGGATAGAGCTGGGCAGCTGCAGAGAAGGTGAGTGACGGACTCAACCTCTTCCTCATCCCTGCAGCTTCTGCAAAAGTCATTGTATGGCAATCCAAGTCTTTGCGGTGTCTGCCCAGAATACAATGAGCGGTAATGACATTAGCAACCAGCGAGATGCTAGGTCTGTTTAGTCGCAGAAGCTCCTTGGATCTTTTAGTATCCAGGGTCGGCCAGGTAAGCTTGGCAACGTCGCAATATCCCAGATGTTTCCATCTATGGTTTGCAATTCTTGTTGCGTCCGCGTTAATGATTTGTTTAGCGTACGATAGCGGTGCATGTACGTTGTACAGACTAACGCTATCAACACCGGAGGAGCCTAATCTTGCAAGTTCGTCAGCTGCACAGTTCCCTGGGATATCACAGTGTCCCGGAACCCAGCAAAGGGTAAGGTTGTACTGTCCAGCTATCTCGTTAAGAGGTACGCGGCAATCTTCCACCGCCTTAGATCTTATTTCGCTGGAAACTAAGGATCTAACGCCGCGGCTTGACGAATAGCTGTGATTTCGGCTTGGAAGACACTACAGTGTTTCGGAAGGGAGGAGGAGAGGCGCAAGCTCAGTTCTTCTGAGAATACACCAGCCCCGACTCCCTCTAATGTTTTGAAGCCACATATAGGACATTCCGTGAGTCCCATTGGGATCTTTCCGGTATTTCCTTTATGAAGCCTTTTTCGAAAACGATTTTTGTAGGCAGGTAGTCAGTAGTATTAGGTAAGGGGCTTGTCTGCAGGAGGATGCGGGCATGTCCAGTTGGTTGTCCTCTCCAGTGCTTATCGTCCCTTAGTCTGATTGCCGCGTTGGCGGCGTATTCCTTGCTGACGATGTCCAGAGGAAGAAGATTGAGCATTATCTGTAGAGCGGCGGTAGGAGATGTCCTCAGTGCAGCAGTGATGTCAATGCATACTAGGCGTTGAGTCTTCTCAAGGGCCTTCAGATTGGAGATCTTTTCCAAGGCCGGCCACCATACTATTATGCCGTACAGGATAATCGGTCTGATTACCGCAGTGTAAAGCCAATGCATTATGTTGGGTTGGAGGCCCCATCTCGAGCCGACAGCCCTTTTGCAGGAGTAGAGTGCCATTAAGGATTTCCTAGCACGTTCGGCAATGTTTCCCCTCCATAAAAGCTTGCTGTCTAATATCAGCCCCAAGTATTTGTCACTTTTGACCAACTCGAGTGGAGTGCCGTTGAGATTAGGGGGGTTGATAAGAGGTATCTTAGCCCTTCTAGTGAAAAGAACTAGTTCCGTTTTCTTCGGATTGACGCTTAGACCGCAACTATTGGTCCAGACTACTAGTTTACGTAAAGCGAGTTGCAGGATATCGGAAAGAGTCTGAGGATACTTTCCTGAAGTAAGTAAGGCGACGTCGTCTGCTTAGGCCACGCCTTTGCAACCGGAAAGCTCTATCGAAATCAGAAGTTCGTTGAGAACTAGATTCCATAGTAGTGAAGATAGCACTCCTCCTTGGGGGGTACCTCGGTGCACAAGTTTTTCGACAGCGCTGCTGCCGAACGTAGCTGTCACCCTTCTGCAGGTGAGAATGTGGCCGATTAAGTAGCATATTTGTTCGCCAATGTTTACCTTTTTTAAGGCTTGGATAATCGAACGGGTCTCTATGTTGTTAAAGTCCCCCTCTGTGCCCTTTAACTTAGGTGTGCAGTGTTAAGTCGCCGGCCATTTGACTACTGAAATACTGATGTGTGAGTAAAGTTGATGGCTTGCACCCGAAAAAAACAACAGTGAGGTCAATCAGCAACCCTTTGTCGGATATTATTGCTCTGATTCTCGTCGTTGATGAAAGGTGCGGCAAATTGTTGCCGACATACTCTTTGCTTCTACACTACCGGCGCGGATGTGTTCGATTGTTATGCCACAAATGGTAAATAAAAATATTTTATTCATTTGGACCTAAGCTAGTTATCTACCAGAATTAGATATATCCAGGCCTTAGTTACAGGCAGAATTTATCCACCCTCATTAGTTTGGTCACCACTTTGGGATTCAAAATTTGGACTTAGTTACTAAAAACCCAATAGATGCAAAATTCTGCGTTTTTCTAAAATTGACGTTTTGTCTAAAGCCTTGGTGGTTCTATTCGGTGCAGGAAAATAAGTCCCAGGGAACTAAATCCACTGAAACACTAAGTTCCGTGGGAAGTAATACCATGTAAGGTGGGAACTAAGTCCACTTTCATATGGGAACTTAGTACACGTTCAAAAATAAGAAGAGGCAACTAACTTGCAACATTTACAATTGGAATATTTGATTTTGTTTGACAAAATATTCCATTCCAAATTCAGTTTGAAAAACTCTGAAAATAATTAAAGGAAAAATTGCGGTGATTTTTCGGCGCAGGGCCATAAGTCCACGAGAATAAATTCGCGCGAATTTAAAATTTTTTTTTTTTTTTTGTCAAATTTTTGAAAGCTTAACTAAATTCGCGCGAATTTTTTACTTTTATTTTCTCAAATTCTCGAAAACTAAATCAAAAAGTTATTTGAGAAAATAAATTGGCATTTTTAGCCTTCGAAAATTTGAGAAAATAAAAGTGAAAAATTCGCACGAGCAATCTTGGCTTGCGTCGATTTTTCTTTGATTACTTTCAGAGTATTTCAAACCGAATTTCGATTTTGAAATTTTTTTATATATATAACTCTGTCTCAGTTAAAATTTAATTTCTCTTTAGTTAATAAAAATGCAAAGTACCAACTTGACCTTTAATTTACTTTGTTCTTAGTCGACAGTGAGAATTTACTTCACATTAAAAGGAAAATAAAATCACTCAGTGTTTTCGGAATTGCGATTGTGCGAAACTCACAAGCCAACACCAGAGGCACAATTTTCTATAAGTCTGTGCAACTGCTTGCATACGCTGACGACATTGACATTGTTGGTACAACACAGCGAGCTGTCACTGGTGCGTTTGCAAGTATTAGTGCAGAAGCGGCAAAAATGGGTTTAGTGGTGAATGAGGGTAAAACAAAATATATGCTGTCAACAAGAAGGGACACACGACATCGACGAATCGGGCAGAACGTCACGATAGACAGCTATAACTTTGAGGTAGTTAGGGACTTTGTCTACCTCGGCTCCGCTATAAACTCTGATAACGACATCACATCAGAAATCAAACGAAGAATCACACTTGCCAACCGCTGTTTCTTTGGCCTAAGACGGCAACTGATAAGTAAGGCCTTGTCGAGAAATACTAAGGAAACTCTGTATAAGACCCTCATCATCCCAGTCCTGCTTTATGGTGCAGAAGCATGGGCGCTATCAAAGGCGGATGAAGATCTCCTTGGTCGTTTCGAACGCAAAATTCTTCGAGTGATTTTTGGTCCCGTTTGCGTTGACGGGTTTTGGAGGAGAAGATTTAACAGCGAACTCTACGAGCTGTACAGCGACATCGACCTAGTCAGAAAAGTACGCATCAGTCGTCTAAGATGGCTGGGACATGTAGAGCGAATGGACACCAACGCTCCGGCCCGAAGAGTCTTCGATTCTAACCCGGAGGGACAACGCAGTAGAGGAAGACCTCGCCTTAGGTGGCGCGCGCAAGTGGAAGGGGACCTCAACCAACTTGGAGTGCGCAACTGGAGGCAGTTAGCCAAAGATCGCGCTAACTGGAGAGGCGTATTGGTTGAGGCCCAGGTCCACCCCGGACTGTAGCGCCACCTAAGTAAGTAAGTAAGTTTTCGGAATTTATTTCCCACCTTACATGTTAACTAAATCCACTTCATGAAAGTGGTTTTATTGCCCATTAGGTGGGAACTAGGTCCCTCAGTGGACTTAGTTCCCGGAGACTTATTTCTCTGCACCGTCGAATTCGACTATAAATAGGTACAAATTTCTCTCGCTATTTGACTCCGACATTTTTAATCAAATTTTATAATCACGACTTAGGTAAATTTCAAATGAAAATCTGCCATCGATAAAACAACAAAATTCCTACCACAACGCCTTCATTTCGAATTTTAAAATTCTAACCAAAACTTTTTGAAAATGCAGCCCCAAACAGTTATAGTGTAAGGCAGCTTCCACACCGGATAGAACAAAACGCCTTAGACAAGCAAAACTGTTTTTCTGTGTGTTTATGAAATTTAAATACACACATTTAAATATGCGCGCCCACACTGAATAAGGCGAAACAACGCAAGAAAACAAAATAAGGCGTTTTGTTCCATCGGGTGTGGAAGCTCCCTAAGGGGTTTTTGCAGCCATTTTTGATAAGTTGATTCCACCCTACATTTTATATCCCCAACAACGAACACCTCTTCATACTGTACCCAGAATTCGGGAGCAGCCAGAAAATAATTTTAAAATTCATCAACCATCATGTTAGTGAAATATGTTTGTCGAAATTTCAAAATTAAAATCTATGCCTTATCTACAATTTTTAGGTGGCCACTTTAAATTGCAAAGTTTTGACTAAAAATTGAATTCAAGTCTTTTATATTTTGAACAATAAACTTGACTTTAAATTATCATATCTAATACTTGGGAAATGGATATGGAAGACATTCCAAAAAAGTTCCGCCAAATTTTAGGAGACAGTTTTGAGTGTAATTAGCAAAATTTTACAAACGCCCCAAACTTTTCAACAAATGTGAAACCTTATATTGAACTCAATTTTCGTTCGTTTTGTTCGCTAAGTCGAGATCGCGTTTTGAGTTTTTAGATTTTGACCAAAACTTTTGGAATACGGGACACCGAAAAAATAGTCAACAGCATTTTGCATTCATAAATTTCGAGTGAAAACTCCTACCAGTTTTTTGGGACAAGTCAGAATTTGATTTTAAAAAAAGGTTTGAATCTCGCAATTTTGTCTAAAATTTGCCGAAATGATATTGGCCGGGTCTTTATTTATAAGCGCATTGCGAGTTGATCGTTATTAGTTGCGATTATTCCCCTCCTATCCTCCTTTTTTTAGATCACTTACCTGTCAAAGATTCAAGCAAAGCAATGTCACTCAAAAAAAAAAAGGAAAAACATAAAACCTACCTAACCAGATGTGTATAGAGTTTAGGATTCCGTTCCGGTATACTGCGAAAATTGTCCAAATTAAGTGGATGAGCCGTGATCTAATTGTGGAAACGATTATGGGGGGAAATCTCCTACCGACAAAGGTTAACCTAATTACAAGGGCAAACACTTCCGAACCCAATTCAATTTTCTTTGTGTCATACCTCAGTGAAAGTCGAAATTAACCTTTGTCTACCTTTCCGTACGGTTGATGGTTTCTTTTTGGATTTGCCGTTCAGCAAATTGGAATAGAAACATCCCTTTGAGTGCCACAATGGACCACAGAAGATTGTAATTACATAATGACCTTTGCGGCGACCATTCCTTCGATGAAAATATTACTTTGATTCAATGGTAAAGAAAGTTTCTCCGCACTCTCCTCTGCTCTTCCGTGTGTCTGTGTTTTCGAAAGTATTCCCCCGGCGTTATGCTACGTAAATTAGGAAGTCACGATGCTGCTTCCATTTTCGTTGGCTTCCTCAACTACCACTTTACATTCCTTATTCACTTCTTTGGCTTCTTTAATTCCGATGGCAACTGTGGTGGGATCCAATGAAATATGCGGACTGAATGTTAACTAGGTATGTGTGATACGCCAGACACAGGCCACGTGTGCATAACCTCTTTCGGTCTCGGACAAACAAACCAGGCCAATTATCACAGCAAAGATTCGAGGGGATTAAATTAGCTTGGAGTATAATATTCCATTTCGCAAGAGCCACACTCGGACAAGGAATAAGGATCGCCTCAAAATGGGGATGCAGCCAGTTAGCAAACAGTAATAACGAAGTTTAACGCAGTGATTGTTTTTCTCTGCAGGTTTTGAATCTGCCGGTGTGGGTTGGTTCCTTCCTAGCCCAGTCCCACAAGCATGCAATTAATCGGATTTGCGGTTAAAGTGCTTTTGATCGGGGGGGTGCAATAGCAACGGAATTGGCTTTGTGGATGCATTTGCAGCCACTGCATGTAACAGGTTGCAATATGCGCCTTATTGAGTCCTGGGAATTGAATTGTGTTAATAATAATGGAAGTTGATCTTGAATCTGATTTGCAGCAGGAAGGGTGGTAGAATGAAACATACCGATTCGGTAATAAAATTGTGACCTTCACCAACGCACAGCAGCAAACATGCTAGTCCCCGGATCTTTGTCTTTTTTGGATTTTTTTTTTGAGATGAACTCCATCCCCTTTGGGGCGATTTTAATTTAAAAAAATTACAATAAATCTGAAGCTTTTGTAGAAAAGTAACGAGTTATTTAATAGCTCTTTTTAATTATTTTTTTATATCGCCCCTCTAAATTCCTAACCACTGAAGGTCAATCTGAGTTATCCTCAAGTCTGCCAATTCAGAACATTTAATATTATGTTAATATAATTAATGAATGCGAAATGAAACGCACTTATGTCGATGTGCAACACCCACGGTTAAAACATATCTATTCAGCTAAATTCTTCTCCGAGGTTCTTTTATATTTTATACCCCTAAAAACAGATCAATTTAGTCCCCTTTCGCAAGGAATGACACCAGTGCGCAAATTGCAAAAGCACATTCCACTTTAATGACACTGGAAAGCTTCACACCCTCGGGCTTTACTTTTTGCTACTGGATGTCAATCACTTCGGCAGGCTTTCAAGCTAAGATAACACGTGTCATTTTTCGTGGCAAACTTAGACATGCCGTGCCGACGTCCAAAAAATCGTTCTTTCTTTTTTTGCTCGTGTGTCTCTCGTGGGAGTACACTGCGACAGCCAGCGGGATCAGAAGCTTGACAGGCGATCACATGTATTGACACATTAGGACAAGTGTTACGTCATAATGACGTGGCAATGTCAAAATTTGCCATGAAAAATTACACGTGTAGTCTGAGCGTAAGCCCTTTGGGAATTTCATCGTCAAAGTGAGCTTAACACTTGTGGAGCTATTTACGAGTTCGTGAATGTAGAACCTGTCGAACTTGGTGTACGATTGTGAATTGGGCTACCAAGAAAGAGGTACACCATTTACGGAATTGACTCCTTCAATTATATTCCGATCTCTTCTTTTAGGTAGCGGATGGTCTGCCAAAAAACGCCTCATTTATAGATCCTGTGAGTTGTTTTTTTTTTATTCGATCGAATAAAGAAACCCACAATTTAAACAAAACAAAATCTCCAAAAACCGTGTTAAATAGCAATGACAACGAAAACGGGTAAAAAAGTCCAATGGAAAAGGCGTCAAAATACTCGACAAAAAATACCTAAAAAAAACGAATGAACAAAAGATTAAAAAAACGTGTTAAATAACGCAACCGAAACGAATAATAAAAAATAAATATTAAAAACCAACTATAAATTCATCAACAAACACAATAAAAAGGTATCAAAAATGAATCAAAAAAAACTTAAAAAAAAAGACAAAATAAGAAAAATATAAAAAGAAAGAGATGTATTAAAAAAACCGGCATAAAAAGTCTTCCAAATACGCAATTAAAAGGCTTCAAAAACGCTCATTAAAAACGCTACAAAAAACACTTTGAAAAGCTTGAAAAACATACGAGGACCGCACTGAAAAATACAACAAAGCGTCACCAAGCAGTGTAAAAAATCATATAAGAAGCACTAAAAATGCGTCCAAAAATAGGTACATCAAAAGCACGTCCAAAAAAAAAGAAAAAAAAAACGCATCCAAAACGCTTCAAAAAATGGTTCAAAACGTTCGTCAACAAATACTTCAGAAATTGCTGTAAAAATGCATTTAAAAAAAAACTAATGAAAAGAATCCCAAAACGTGGTAGAAAACTCAATGACAACATATTAAAATCGCCTTAAAAGACATGTTACAAAACCCACAAGAAAACAAGTCGAAAATCGCATATAAACTCACTCAAAAACGGCCTAGAAACCGCAATAAAAATCGACAAAAAATGCTTTGAAAAACGCACTTAAATTGTATCAAAAACAAATCAAAACCCTTTCGAAAACCAAGTAAGGCAGTGGTTCCCAACATTTTCAAGAACATGCCCCCCTCATAGCGAATTGGAAAACCGCATGTCAGACATAAAACTCAAAAACGCCCTAGAAACCGCAATAAAAATCGACAAAAAATGCTTTGAAAAACGCACTGAAATCGTATCAAAACCCCTTTTGAAATCTAAGACAGTGGTTCCCAACATTTTCAACAACATGCCCCCCTCATGGCGAATTGGAAAACCGCATGCCAGACATAAAACTCAAAAACGCCCTAGAAACCGCAATAAAAATCGACAAAAAATGCTTTGAAAAACGCACTGAAATCGTATCAAAATCCCTTTTGAAATCTAAGACAGTGGTTCCCAACATTTACAACAATATGCCCCCCTCATAGCGAATTGGAAAACCGCATGCCAGACATAAAACTCAAAAAAGCCCTAGAAACCGCAATAAAAATCGACAAAAAATGCTTTAAAAAAACGCACTGAAATCGTATCAAAAACAAATCAAAACCCCTTTTGAAATCTAAGACAGTGGTTCCCAACATTTTCAACAACATGCCCCCCTCATAGCGAATTGGAAAACCGCATTCCAGACATAAAACTCAAAAACACCCTAGAAACCGCAATAAAAATCGACAAAAAATGCTTTGAAAAACGCACTGAAATCGTATCAAAAAAAAATCAAAACCCTTTCGAAAACCATCTACGGCAGTGGTTCCCAACATTTTCAACAACATGCCCCCCTCATGGCGAATTGGAAAACCGCATGCCAGACATAAAACTCAAAAACACCCTAGAAACCGCAATAAAAATCGACAAAAAATGCTTTGAAAAACGCACTGAAATCGTATCAAAAAACAAATCAAAACCCTTTCGAAAACCGTGTAAGGCAGTGGTTCACAACATTTTCAACAACAACGCACTGAAATCGTATCAAAAACAAATCAAAACCCCTTTTGAAATCTAAGACAGTGGTTCCCAACATTTTCAACAACATGCCCCCCTCATAGCGAATTGGAAAACCGCATGCCAGACATAAAACTCAAAAACACCCTAGAAACCGCAATAAAAATCGACAAAAAATGCTTTGAAAAACGCACTGAAATCGTATCAAAAAACAAATCAAAACCCTTTCGAAAACCTTTTAAGGCAGTGGTTCCCAACATTTTCAACAACATGCCCCCCTCATGGCGAATTGGAAAACCGCATGCCAGACATAAAACTCAAAAAAGCCCTAGAAACCGCAATAAAAATCGACAAAAAATGCTTTGAAAAACGCACTGAAATGGTATCAAAAACAAATCAAAACCCCTTTTGAAATCTAAGACAGTGGTTCCCAACATTTACAACAATATGCCCCCCTCATAGCGAATTGGAAAACCGCATGCCAGACATAAAACTCAAAAAAGCCCTAGAAACCGCAATAAAAATCGACAAAAAATGCTTTAAAAAAACGCACTGAAATCGTATCAAAAACAAATCAAAACCCCTTTTGAAATCTAAGACAGTGGTTCCCAACATTTTCAACAACATGCCCCCCTCATAGCGAATTGGAAAACCGCATTCCAGACATAAAACTCAAAAACACCCTAGAAACCGCAATAAAAATCGACAAAAAATGCTTTGAAAAACGCACTGAAATCGTATCAAAAAAAAATCAAAACCCTTTCGAAAACCATCTACGGCAGTGGTTCCCAACATTTTCAACAACATGCCCCCCTCATGGCGAATTGGAAAACCGCATGCCAGACATAAAACTCAAAAACACCCTAGAAACCGCAATAAAAATCGACAAAAAATGCTTTGAAAAACGCACTGAAATCGTATCAAAAAACAAATCAAAACCCTTTCGAAAACCGTGTAAGGCAGTGGTTCACAACATTTTCAACAACATGCCCCCCTCATGGCGAATTGGAAAACCGCATGCCAGACATAAAACTCAAAAACGCCCTAGAAACCGCAATAAAAATCGACAAAAAATGCTTTGAAAAACGCACTGAAATCGTATCAAAAACAAATCAAAACCCTTTCGAAAACCATCTAAAGCAGTGGTTCCCATCATTTTCAACAACATGCCCCCCTCATGGCGAATTGGAAAACCGCATGCCAGACATAAAACTCAAAAACGCCCTAGAAACCGCAATAAAAATCGACAAAAAATGCTTTGAAAAACGCACTGAAATCGTATCAAAAACAAATCAAAACCCTTTCGAAAACCATCTAAAGCAGTGGTTCCCATCATTTTCAACAACATGCCCCCCTCATGTCAAAAAGCTTTACAAAAAGACAAAATAAAGAAAATATAAAAAGAAAGATATGTATTAAAAAACCGCCATAAAAAGTCTTCCAAATACGCAATGGAAAAGGCGTCAAAAACGCTCATTAAAAACGCTACAAAAAAACACTTTGAAAATCTTGAAAAACATACGAGGACCACACTGAAAAATACAACAAAGCGTCACAAAACAGTGTAAAAAGTCATATAAGAAACACTAAAAACTCGTCCAAAAATGCATCAAAAGCATGTTCAAAAAACTCATCCAAAACGCTTCAAAAAATGGTTCAAAACGTTCGTCAACAAATACTTCAGAAATTGCAGTAAGAAGGCATTTAAAAAAAAAACTAATGAAAAGAATCCCAAATCGTGGTAAAAAAAAACTCAATGACAACATATTAAAAACGCCTTAAATGACATTTTACAAAACCCACAAGAGAACAAGTCGAAAATCGCATATAAACACACTCAAAAACGCCCTAGAAACCGCAATAAAAATCGACAAAAAATGCTTTGAAAAACGCACTGAAGTCGTATCAAAAACAAATCAAAACTCTTTCGAAAACCGTCTAAGGCAGTGGTTCCCAACATTTTCAACAACATGCCCCCTCATGGCGAATTGGAACACCGCATGCCAGTCATAAAAAGTTCCCAATATTCATTGAAAAATATATTTAATGCATCGAAAATTTTAAATTTTCTTGTTAGCATGTTCGTTTATAAATTTTTTGTAAATTCATTTTGAATATAATAAATATTGAAGCCTTCAATTACTTTGTATCAAAAATTTACAATTCAAATTTTGTCCACGCCTCCCTTTTAAAAACCCCATCCCCCCTGAGAGCCGTGCTCCACTGGTTGGGAACTACTGGTCTAAGGCATAGAAATACACGTTAAAAAACGCTTTGGAAAAGGGATTGAAATCGTATTAAAAACGTAAAAGACCTATTTGTGTGTGGATTTGAACACGCGTAGCGTTAGAACCACCTATCCAATTTGTATGGTTTTATCGGACTTTACTATCTTAAGATTTAAAAAAAAAAAGGTCTGAATGACTAAAATACGCTTTCTGATCTGGTAGGCGTGCGTAGCAGTCATTTCTCCTTCTTTTTCATAGCGCATCTAGTTCAGGTTGCACTTTTAAAACTCTAAATTAAACTGAAGCTAAATCGAATTCAAAACAGCCACGGCCTTTATGATTGATTACGCCTACACCACAGATTTTACATTGAATGAAATCCAACGAAACGACACGCCGACACCAACGTAACGACACTTGAATTCAGTGTAAAATGTGACAAGCTGACATGTGACTTCATTTATCTTTCAATCATTGGCGACAGTCAAACAGAAGTAGTCAAGGCAGGTAAAGGACTCCGATGTTGACAGATGAGTCTGACGTACCAGAGCGTTAAATAAGCAAATAACTCAAATAAAATCCCATTAAATCACAGCAGAGCGCGTTGGGTACAGTGTTGTTGGTTGTTTTCGGCGATAAGAGACGAACTACAGATACTCTCCGTGCTCCTTGCCTTGCTGTGTGCGGTGTGCTCCATGAAAGGTTTTGCTTGCGGTGATAAATGATTGCTCAGTGTTTTATTTATTATTGCACTCCATTACGCTGGATATACAACACACATCCCACCCGCTATCCGAGGTACACAGTCAACCATCCAGTCATCCGCACTCCGCAGCCATGAGCTAACCAAAACAAACAAACTTTCCCTTAGGTTACCTGGTCAGTTATTGTTGTTGTTGGATGGTGGTGTTGTATGTATGTACACGGAGGGAAGGATTTCGGTGGACTCTAACCTCCCGCAATGATGTATGACAACACGAATGATGCTCCTTCTATGGGGACACAACATTATTTGTACGACGATGGGGGTCGATGTCCTTGGAGAGCATTCCTCAGATTGAATGAATGATGTGTATAAATTGTCAAGCATTACATTAAATTATCCCAGGTTGCGTATACCATGTTTTGTAATGTACTTTGCAATAACTGTATGACACACGATGTTGTCCTGTGCAACATTTCATTTTGATGCGGAATTCGTCTATTTGTGAACAACTCCATTTTCAAGGGATAAGCCCTCAGGGAAACCATTTAATTGTGGGAATGCAACGTACTCTATTTATGGTTGCATTCAACAAATGTCATTATATGTCTTGTGTGTTGTTACTTGTAATATAAGCAAATTACATTTAATCGACTAGAGAGTCGTCGCCCATTGGGACGGCCAGGTAATGTAGTTAATTTTAGGTCAACCCGTTGTCGTTGTGTTTACCTAAAACGAATTTTATATAATTTCATTTCAGGAAACTGTGTCGTACAAAGGCCTCATCAGTCGGATCAACTCATTCGGGAAGGAACGAGTAAAAGGGTAAGTTGTAGAATTGTTCTTTTTTTTCTCTTTTGCATTCTAGGTCTTTTCATTAACCGTCCTATGTGCATTTATCAGGGGCGTGGTGTCCATAAAACCCGATTCCTACCGACTGCCCTTTTTAAATGTGTGTTCACAGTGTGAACTCTGTTTACCAAAAACCAAATTATACATGAAACCCTACCAAATGAATTTGATAGCTACTCGCAAAATCGTACACACACATAAGCCATAAAATAAAAATTGAAAATTGTGTGTAGCTGTGTGATTTTGTTGAAACGTACACAGATGTAAAGTTTTTTTTTATATTCCAATGGGATTAACTCTGCTTCGACCTCCGATTTGAAAATGTTCACGCCACGCCACTGGCATGTATAGAACATTGTTGCATACCTTGGGTACAGAGTTGCCAGTTTGTCGGTTTTTTAGTCGACGGGGGGGGGGGGACATTGTTTAGGAGGAGATATGAGATTTTTTAAATTCTATTTTATTTGTATTTCGTTATAATATCCTTTTTGTGAACCTTAAAATGAGCTTCCGCAAAAAAATTATATTTATAGGCATTCTGTAAATGTAAGAAACGCTGAGTAGCTTATAGTTATTTGAGAATGGGGCAGGTACCTAGCGTAGAGATTCTTCGTTGTGTTCATAACTAAATGATTCAAAATTGAGCATAATAATCGAGGATGAAATAAATTTGCGGGTTATTTTAAAATGCTGTTGAATAATCGATTGATCCTCCAAAGCTATATTTTTCAGTGAAAGTTTTTTGTTCTAATATCCTTGGACTATTTTAAAATACAAAACAAGTCTTTTAAAAAAAAAAAAACTAATGTCAGTTCCATTGGGAAAAAGGTTTTTGTAAAAGTTCCTTAAATGTTTTTTTTTTTAGGATTTAAGTGACAACCTCACCTGTGAATTTTATGAAGAACAATTTCTTCAAATTTGCTTCAGGGCTGTGTATTTATTTGCCGCACACTTTAGTATTCGGAAAACCAGACTTACGTGCTGCGTTTCAAATTCAAAATTTCTATTTTTAAGCATAAGGTGCAGTGGCTTAGTGGTTGGTGTGTTGGACTACTAAGCGAGGGGTCTTATTCGATTCCCGAAAAAAAAAAAACATCTTAAAGTTTTTTCCCCACTGCCCCACCTCCTGCGAACATCTGACAAACATCCGTGAGTATAACTTCCCTTGCATTGTATCTACTGGTGGTATAAAGACCAACAGCCTTTTCTACTGCTCTAGTTGAGTGTCCTTTTTTGAGCTACTAAATAACGACATAAGTAGCCTGCTCTCAGAGCCTGAATTCGTGGACTGAGCCAAATCGGTAAGATTTTTGCAACCGTATTTAGACTGGGGGTATGGGTGTCTGACATCTATACTGGTACCCCATCTAGTTCGTAGCCCTTATTATTTTTGAATGAGCTTGAACTTTGAAGTAAGTGTCAGTTCTTCGTCGTTAAGTTGTAGGGCTTCCTATTTTCTTTTGGGGTCTCTGTTTCGGAAAGAGTGTACCTGTTGAAACTATTTTTTTAAAGTTGTGTTTGGTACAGGGTGGCGTAAGAAAAACGTTCGGTTTCGCTTAATATCGCTACCAATCGACAAGTTCTACGATACGCCCCCAATAAAATTCTGAGGATTTTGAAAGCAGCTGTTTTTCGGTTGGAAGCTAGATTTTTACTCCGAACACGAAATACATAAGTGAGAAGCCGAGTAAATACTGAATACAATTGTTAGTCCAACTGAGTTTTAAACGTAATTTTTTTAAACGCTTTTTCGATGAGACGAAGGAAGAATTGTGCCTTGATTTTGTGCGGTTTTTTCGCAATGTCGGTTGCGGAAAGGGCTCACGTACATAGGCGAATTATATATGTCAAAATTTCCTGTTCTAATGTAGCCTTGTTTCTGTATATTCCAGGCGAGCTTTTTCCATATATAACCTAAACCTATTTAGGTAGCGAGAAGGATATCGGATTAGACCAACTGACAACAGCGTGGCCGTTGTGCGACAATTTGGTACTTTTTTCGAAGACCCTAATACAATTTGTTGTTCCCTTTTTTTAGTTGATAAAGGCATATTTAAGGACTATTCACGTGAGAGCGAATTGCGAACTGCGAACAAGCGAATATTCGTAGTTTTTGACACAGGTCTATCGTTTCGACGATATAATCATCTGAAAACTTATGGAATGCGTTAGCAGTTTAAGCTGCTATTTTTCTTCACTTCCTATGATCTGGTTCCAAAATCACATTACTATCAATCTCACAGTCAGAAAGCAGCCAGCTATCTAGCGCGTGTGCCGCAAATTTCCGATAATACCAAAATTGCGCATTCAGATCACTCAAGCTCAAACAATTCGGTGTGATTTTCTATAGCGATTTCGAGCAGTAGCATCATCATCGTAGCCTCCCAGCAACAACGGGATACAAGTGTAATTGGCCAGAAGGTCACACACTACTGTCTAATAGTAGCCGAAAGCAGAAAATGTCTCCATCGGAGCCATTCATCTTGTGCCGTTATAATCCCGTTCGTGGTGCATCTGTGATGAATGTAGTTGTGTGTGAAAACTACGGTTCCACATGTGCCATGGTGAAATGTTCATGTCGTGTTACCACTTTCAATTTTCCTTCCTTCTCCGAAAAGTTCGCCAAGGTACGACCGATGAGCGAACATGAATGTATCTAAGTATCTCTTTGTTTTTTTACTTTCAGATCTATTCGTTGGACGACGCTGAATGCAGTGAATTGTGTACCTGTGGCGAATCACTAACGTTAACATGCCATGCACTGTGTGTGCCATTTGCTCCGTGTAGGACGGCGCTTGCATTTTACAGCCATGCTTCACCGGCTTATCAGGCCTTTCGGGGCAGATGCCTTTGCTATTCGGGGCGTTTCATTTGTATGAAACCGCCACTTGGCGAGTACACTCTACCCGGTAAGTACGAACGCTGTTGGATAGACGTGACGGAGAGGAGGCGAATAGCCCTGTTTATCTTCCAACAAGGACGATGACGACGACGACGACGACGACGACGAGGACGAAATGAGTAGTAAAGAAGTAGATAACAAAGCTATACTTTGTTAACTGTGATGTAGGTTTATGCAGCTTGCAATGTCATTAAATGCAAGTCACCCGGATGGTCCTGGTCCCACTACCCACTGCCAGTGTCAGTAGTTGTTTCTCTGCTTTTTAAGGAAGCGAATCGACTGAAGATAAGATAAAAACGAAAAAGATGCTGCTGCGAGTTACCTTGGCAAAATCAAAGGATTCGGAAATCATGGCTTGCAAAGGATACCCTGTAAATACGGAACACGTCATCCACATGCCGGTGCGGCGATAAAACCCATGTGCGGCAATGCATTGTCTTCCGTTGGAAGGTATCCTTTGCTGCATCCTAGCACCACAGGTACACCAGGACCAGTATATGACAAGGTATCCAATTTGGGTGTAACATCAAAAATTACTCGTCGTCACTGCAGTCTCACAGGCTATACCCGTACTGTGGATATGGATATGCACTATACCAGTGGCACTGGCAACTGTACTTATTCGCCGTCGTCGTCGCCATCGTCTGCGTCAATAATTGGATTTTGTTTTTCTTTGCGTAAGACATAAATTTATTGCCTCAGTCAGTTGCATGAAATTGTTTTCTTGTTCGTTATCCTTGTTGCCGTTGGCTTCATCGTTGCCGAATATCCTTTGAATCGTTTCAGGTGGAGTATTCCTTTTGCTGGGCTACAGTTCAGCAGATGAAGCGTTGCTGCGCCCGCACACAAATCTCGGAGTACAGGATGCAGTGCGAGCACTCCAACAGTATGTCACCACACACATTGACAATCAGGTGAGTGCTCGTTTAAATTGATTTCTTTTATTCGCAACAGTAAATATCGTTATGAGTGAGTGATTGTCGGTGGAGTCTGTTTTTATTTATCGCTTTTTGAAGATGATTTGCTGCGGCTTTTTGGATATTTTATTGGTATTTAAACGGAGTTCTGGTCTGGTTTGAATTTGATGGATGAATGGCAACCACAAAGGGATATTATTTTTATTTTTATTACAGAGAAGTGTTTTTGTTGTTTTGAATTTTATGCTGTGTTTACGGCGGTGTGTGGTGAAATATTATCGGCCATCTGGATGTTTATGAATCGTATATACTGGCTATTTGGTGTGGACTTTATGCGAATGCTTCCATTGGCCATAAATTGTAATATCAACTGCAGAGTGCTTGCCTTGATTTAAGCTGTACTTATTTTTCAGCTGCTACTGAGCCGTGGGTTTACTAGTTATGTGCACGGTTGCCAAATTGGGCGCTTGGTCGTATTTTAGGCTATCTTTTCACTTAAAAAACGATAGAAATTTCTTCCATGAGCGCCCAACACAATTTTGGACTTGACGTTTTACAAATTGTGTGTTAATTTTGTTTGTTTTATTCTTTCACAAAACTAAAAAAAGAAATATTTTCGAACAAACCCGCACTTTTAAAACTTGGCAGCACTCTTGCAGTCAAGTGACATCGAACAGTCGTTCAAGTTGCACGCACACCAATTCATTTTGCAGGCCTTTTGGTTTGACACAAGCCACAAAAGTATAATTAGCAGAAAAAAGTCAAATAAAATGCAAGGCGTTGAAGTAAAAAAAAACCGTGGTGAGAAGTCTAAAAAATACCAAAATGTTCAACGATTTCTGGGCTTCTTTCTGAGCAACGATATTGGGCTACATTTTTTAAAGGTTTGGGCGCTTAAAGCGAACTAAATTCTGGCAACCCTGGTTATGTGGCGTTTGTGCTCTCCAATTATTGTTGAGTTTCCGTAAAAATCAGCAAACTATCCTGCGGCACTAAAAATGAACTCAACTAAACTCTAAGGGAAAAGGGACCGCAATCTAAATCCGATCGGTAGCAAGGGTGCATTTCTGCAGTCAGGCGACATAGGCGGGCAACTATAGCAATCACCTGTTGGAGTTCTATTTATTTTCGTTCGTCTTTTTCGGTCATTTCGAATCCACCCGCAGTGTTTCTGTTTAATTTACTTATACTTACTTACTTAACGTGGCGCCACAGTTCGTGGTGGACCTGGGTCTCAACCAACAATCGTCTTCAGCCAGCACGATCTATAGCCAGCTGCCTCTAGTTTCGCCCGCTAAGTTGGTTAAGGTCCTCTTCCACTTGCGTGCGCCACCTGAGTCGCGCTCTTCCTCTAATGCGCCGTCCCTCGGGTGTGGATTCGAAGATGTTTTCTGTTTAATTTATTCAACAAAAATCTGGAAAGCTTTGTGGATGAGATGAGAATAGCGAGTCTTAGGCCAGTGCCACTTTGAGCTATCAAATGAACGCACGCTCAATTTTCCGTGCGTCTTCGTTTAAACATTTAAATTGTTAGATTGATTAGATGCATTTGCATGCCGGCAATTCCGTGGGAAAAAAATTCCCCCCGAACATTTTTTTGTTCCCTGGAAAATAACGGGTGATTTTTTAGCTGGTTTGGTTTTTGCAACACTGGTTTTGACAGCTGACGTGTGTTTAGTACCTTGTGTCACTGTCAAACAGCTTCAGTTTGGTTTGCAATTTAACCATGGATCGTCTTACAAATGAACAACGCTTGCAAATTATTGAATTTTACTATCAAAATTCGTGCTCGGTTCGAAATGTTCATCGCGCGCTGCTTCCATTTTATGATCGGCATTCTCGACCTTCTGAGCAGTCTATTCGGAAGATTGTGACCAAATTTCGCACCAAATTTACTTTGTTGGACATTAAACCACCAACACGTTTAAGTACTGTGCGTAGTGAAGAAAATATTGCGGCCGTATCAGCTAGTGTGACAGAAGACCGCGAAATGTCGATTCGGCGCCGTTCCCAGCAGTTAGGCCTTTGTTACAGCACTACGTGGAAAATTTTGCGGAAGGATTTGTGCGTAAAGCCTTTTAAGATACAGCTTGTGCAAGAACTAAAGCCAGCCGACCTACCACAACGCCGAATTTTTGGTGAATGGGCTCTTGGAAAGCTGGCCGAGGATCCGTTTTTTTATCGAAAAATTGTGTTCAGCGATGAGGCTCATTTTTGGTTGAATGGGTACGTAAATAAGCAAAATTGCCGCATTTGGAGTGAAGATCAGCCAGCAGCATTGCAACAGCTACCAATGCATCCCGAAAAAGCCACTGTTTGGTGCGGTTTATGGGCCGGCGGCATTATTGGGCCATATTTCTTCAAAGATGATGCGAATCGCAGCGTTACTGTCAATGGTGAACGCTACCGAGCGATGATAACAAACTTTTTTTTGCCCGAAATGGAAGTTCTTGACTTGCATGATATGTGGTTTCAACAAGACGGTGCCACATGCCACACAGCACGCGAAACAATGGCGCAATTGCGAGGCGAGTTTGGTGAACAGTTAATTTCACGTTTCGGGCCGGTCAATTGGCCGCCTAGATCGTGCGATTTGACACCATTAGATTATTTTTTGTGGGGGTATGTCAAGGCTAATGTGTATAGGGACAAGCCCGCTTCGATTGACGCACTGGAAGCCAACATCCATGCATTCATTCGTGAGATACCGGCCGATATGTGTGAAAGAGTATGCCAAAATTGGACTCAGCGGATGGACTACCTGAGACGCAGCCGCGGTCAACATTTGCATGAAATTGTCTTTAAACATTAAATTGCAAGGTTCAAACTATCGATTCAAATAAATATTTCATTCATTTTTTCGAATTTTTTGTGTTTTTTTTTTTTAAAAAAGTTCTAAGCCTCTTAAAAAATCACCCTATATTTATTTATATTTGTCCTATCGCAAATCTCCATTGGAATTTATCTCCCCGGAAATTTTCGGAAATATGTTCGAATGCATTGACAGTTGTTGTCAATTGTGACTTATTCAATTGTTAATTAAGCTCATGTTTGGGAATATTTTGATTTAAGCCAATTAATTTCGTTAATTTGAGCAATTGTAAGACGAATGGTTGTGAGAAGCTAGGCCTAGGGTCCCTCGGGACCTGTTGCGCCAAATAATATAAATATTTATTTTTATTTATTACAGTGTAGGTAGAAATTAAATAGCGTTGCAATATAGGTATTACACATTCGTTTTTAAGGCGTTTTTCTTTTATAGTTCAGAGCAGATCCTGAACTGTTATACAAAAAGTACGTTTTTCGTTTTTAGCTCAGGCACATCAGAGCTCGAATTTGTGTTTTTGGTTTGAGATTGAAAGCGAAGTCAGTCTCATTGAATCTTGATTGAAAAGATTGATTTTAAAATTGTTTCTGGTAAGACTACAAATAACTGGAAGCTAAATAAATTTTAAATTAGTGCCATTGATTCAAGTGCCTTTATTTATCCGACTATTTCCCTAACTGACGTAATATACGTAACGTATGTACGTGACACTACTGATACCCCACTAGGTACCCCTTTGTTAACCTAAAATTTAATTTCAAAATTCTAACGTGGCATTACTTGCGGACTCCCAATTGAGGATACAATGAGGGAGTTTTTTTTAACTGCATACGTAGTTGCGAATCACGCAGCCTACCTCCGTCAGCCACCCACTTGGTGCACATCCAGAAAAAACATTGTGAATTAATCGTCAATTGTTAAATTTTCTATATACCATAAAAGGGTGAAAAAAGGGGTGTCCCAAAATTTCAAGAAATGTTTTAATCAATTAATATTTTAAGTTGATTCATAAAGTATAACATGAATCATGTTAGCATCAACATAAGAGTTCCAAACAAAAAACCAAAGAAAAAACGCCAAGTTCATTAAATCGCAGGATAGGACTTTGTAGTAGTTTCATACAAAGTCTTGTCGAAACCACAAAATGTCGTCTACAGCCGCATCTTGTGATTTAGGCAGAGAAATCTGAATTACCATCTGCTGTACGACTACGTATCACGAATTTTTGCGTGTTAGGTAATGGTGTCTCTTTTAGTCATAACGGTGATTAAGTATTGGGCATCCCTTTAATCTTCCGTGTTCCGTGTTAGGAATGTGTGATGGTGGAAATGCAATTTAAAATATTCCTAACAAGAAAAACGCATTGTGCTTTTATGTAGTGCTTCGCATTTTAAGTAACTTTGAACTGTCAGCTGTCATTCTGTCTTTTGTAGTTGGCAGCACTTTACCAAACAAATGACGAAAAATTAAAATCCTGTGTGGGTTTTGGTGCACATTTATTTCGAAGTTTATTGTCTCGTTAAATATACAAATCACACTTTACCTTTAAGTAGAATTAGGGTTTTTTTTTTTTAAAGGTTATGTTTTTCCAATTGGCAACACCTTTGACAGATGACAGCGGTTTTGTGCTCACTTTTGTTTGCCATTTCAGCATGGGTATGATGTCCAGCACACTAAACATTGAGTCACTTCTTCGTTTTAGCCGTGAATATATTTTTTGTATTATGTACCTATATCAAGAGCGTTGGTTTCAGGCTGTTGACCAGGGCTGGAATCGGCTAAGGTGATAGTTGATTGTCGTTTTTGCTTATCAACTCGATTAAAGCGATCACTAAAAAATGATTGATTATTGGCAGCACTTGAGTTTTAAACGTCACTTCCTTGCCGACGCTGTCATTCCGAACAGCTGATACATATTCGAACTGTTTATTGTGAAAAATGTAAGTGAATTTTTGTTCACAAATTACAATATATTTGTTTATTTTTTTAAGGTCTCAAGGGAATAAATAGCAAATACTTTGACCCATTGTTGTAGTCAGCCCCAGCTTGTCTTTGATACCCACCACCCCCAAAGAAAATGTAAAGTTGCAGGCAATTGAAGTATGGGCTGAACATGCATTGACCTTATTCCAGTTGGTATATCAAGCAGTCCCAAAACAAACACGATCCTTTCTTTGTTAAGTCGCAAAATGTTCAGCAATTTAAAATAAATAATTTATGTGTTCATAATAATTTCTTAAAGATTATCTCTATCTATAAAAATCGTTAGGAAGTTCTATAAAATTTGCTTTATTTCTTAAGTGAAATCTGAGCATTGGCACTTTTTTGTATAATTATTTTCTTCATTTATCGCTGCGGCATAGAATAATTTCATTGAAGTACACATTGCGCTAAAATTTATTTATATATTTTATTTTTATAACTTTAAAACATTTTTTCACAAAACTTTCAACTTCCAGTGAAGTTGAAGCCGAGCCAACCTACATTGCTGACGAAAACGACGCAAAATGTATGAAAACGATACCTAAATAGCTGTCACAAGAAAGCGGTGGCAAAAATGCGATAGTCAATTTGATAATCACCTTACGTGGAGCCAAAGTATGAACTTTGATTAACAACTATCAACTATCACCTTAGCCGATTCCACCCTAGCAATTTAGATCTTCTTATTGTGCTCTAAACTACATAGCACAACAACCGGCCACTTCTGCGTTGCCACGTGGTCGAACAACAAAAAATTTAAAAATATTATGGCACCACTTGAGCCGCTTAGATGCTCAAGGACATCGTTCGCTTTTTCTGTGTCCTATTGCTCAAAATCCTCCTTCTAATGAATCTTAAAAATCAACACTCAATCCGATTTGAATGATGATCGCCGTTTTACACCACAAAATTCAACATAAACAAAAAGCCACCCTCATACCATCCTTATCCTTATTATCTGCATCCTTAAACAGAATTGCCATCATCACCCAGTTTCATCGGAATGTCTGGTCTAAATGTTAGCTTCTTGGTAGCTTTACCATCTATCGCCACTACTTCACCTACCCAATAAGACCAACTCAAGTATTTATGATTTATTTGATTAATGACACTGGCATGATTGTGCGCATAAACCATATTAAATATTACACCCAATGACGAAGGTACTGAGAGCACAAAGCACAGCACCGTAAACAGGGGTAAGACAAACGAAAAGGCACCCACTGCCACTCTTCATCAATTCAGAAGCAGTTTACAAAACGAAATAATTTGCCAAAGAGAAGAAAAATATAGCCCCTGTGGCGTGGCTTTTGTCTGTCTGGTTCTCAATACGTTTTTATAACCGAGCTTGCTTATCCTCAAAAGGAACTTATGTCTTGACAATCACCCATGAGTAAAGGATTGATTTAGCATTTGCAGGCAGCGTTGAGTTTCTTTACTATAATTTTACAATAGCGGCGGGATCTTTTTTTCCTGTGGAATGCTTTGAAACGCACTCATGTAAGGAATGCACTCTGCAGGGTTATCAAAAACAGTTCACTTCATTAAGTTTGATACGTTTTTAAACGAAACAGAATTCGAGTTTAAAGAGCGCCATTGCTTGTGCACGGTTATAGGGTAGCAGGTGTTTTGTTTCCTTTCGTTGTGGCTTGAACTCGTAAAAAAACTCTATGCACGCTGATATAAGGATATACTTATGCAGGGCAGCCCAAAAACACTCAACAACGACATAATTTTGGAATTTATGTATGAAATATTTATTCGAACGGTATACCTTTTTAGGGTTCCGTAGCCAAATGGCAAAAATCGGAACCCTATTAGATTCGTCATGTCTGTCTGTCTGTCCGTCCGTATGTCACAGCAACTTTTCTCCGAAACTATAAGAGCTATACCGTTGAAGCTTGGTAAGTAGATGTATTCTGTGAACCGCATTAAGATTTTACACAAAAAAAAAACAGTAAATTTTGGGGGTCCCCATACATAGAACTGAAAAAGACCATCAGCTCCCGCGCACCTACACGATTCCCCCCGCAAATTTTGAAAAGAAAGTTCTCTCTTACATTTCCTATCCGTGAATACATGTGAAGCAGCAAAAAAAAGGAATTCTAAATGAAGGGGGTATAACGAAATAATGACACTCAGCACTCATCCTACATCGTGGTATTTCTATTTTTTTGTAGAAATTTTGATGCCCGAAAAACCTTCCGTGAACAACAGGAATAAAGTATCAAAATTGTGGAAATATCAGGAATCTGGCGAAATAACATTTAAGCTATATTGCAACACATTTAGGACCGATCTGTTCACAGCTGGTTAAAGCCTTGGTTAGGTTACCATAGATTTAGATTAACCCATGATTATAAATCAGTGATAACCAATGAGTGCCTGTTGACTGTTTTTTCACTTCGGTCACCAAACCATAGCTTTGCAGCAAATCGTTCCATTTTTCCAGTTTATTTGTCATTTGGTGATTTTTGTTTTTCGGGTCCGTTTGTTATTGACAAGTAATTTATTTAGGTAGGTATTTTATTAATGTATTTATTTCAAGTAAACTTAATAAACACAAAAATGACATAACCAAATAATACATGAATTTTTTAAGAAACTTTGTATTTTTGTAATTTTTTGAGAACAAAACCGAAATAAATCCAAAACCAATAAAATAAAATTTATTTCAAATTAATTAATTTATTCAATAACAATCGCAATTTCCTCGTTCTCTCAATATTTTTCCTAACGCGTGCGCTTTATCTCAATTTATGAGAACTGTCATCGGCCAACAAATTTTGAAAATTAGCTTACTTCATCCTTTGCATCCATTATTTTGGCGTGTTATGTATTCAATATATATGTGTCAGTTGAAAACGTCAACGAAACCGATGTGAAATATTTTATTGGTTCCCTCCATCTTATGTTATATATTCCTTCCCTCTATTATTTTCATTTTTCTTTTTGTTCAAAAGCTTTTGTATATCAGCTACGTCAAAATGAATACCTACGTAGTCCTTAAAAAATCTTGAACAAACGAAATTACAGAAAATCTCGGTTAAATCTCCATAACCGCTCAAAATCAGCTGTCTATCGATTTCACTGGTTAACTAACCAAACTACTGATTCTCTGGTTAATATTTTGCTGAACAAACACATTCGATGGTTACCAGCTGGAATAACCGATGAATAAAGATAACGAAGATTGAACGGGCCTTAGTGTGTCCGTAAAAAAGAGATTTGCCTTTTAGCAAACAAATTCTAGTAGGTACCAAAAATAATCATTATAATATTAACAAACTGCGGTGTTTATACTGCAGGTTAATTAAATGTGAATTTCTTTCGGAATAATACAAATTATACTTTTAAAGGAACGATTTTTTCGTATACAAATCGGGGGAATTTGAGTTCGGTGAAAAGGGAAAAATGCCCACGCTTCGTGGGAAAAATAAACTGAGACTGATAAAAACACTGACGGGCATATAGGGTATTTCGTGAGTTTCTATGAGCTGATGGACTCAGGTTGCCCGGACTGTCGCAATATGGACCTATAAGTTACCAGGACTGTCGCAAGACAGACCTGTAGGTTGCCGGGACTGTCGCCCGACGGGACTGTCAGAAGACGGACCTGTAGACCAACGGGGCTATTCCGCGCCGTTATAGTTAAGGCCCGTTTGCTGATACTAATCATAGCGATTTAAGTTCTACTTAAATACCTTATGGGCCACTTTTTCTATGTCATAAACTACTGTCACATAAGATTTTAACTAGAACTTAAATTGATATGAGTAGTATTAGCAAATGGTCCTAAAAGCTTCGTATTGAATTTGGTGACATTACATTTTAAAATTGATTAAATGAAAACTTTAAATAGAAATTGTTTAAATTGGAAATTATTAGATACATGAAAAAAAAATTTTGAATTGTAAATTAGAACCTAGATATAATAAATAAAAGTAATAAAAGGAGCTCCTCTACCTGAAATTTGTGTTTGTTTAGAAAGAAAATTGGCGATCCGGCGGTCCAACCCAACCTTAGACAAAAAGCACATCACTAAATAAAAGAAGTCCATTTATTTTGATGATGAATGAAATATAAATTGGTTCTAAATTCACCACACCATACCCACCACACAAACTCGTGTCTGGCTCTGTCTTCTATGTTCAAAAGTAATATGTACGTCTTTGTAAACAGTCTTCAAACTCTTAAACCAGCTCCAGCTTTCTATTCTCTGCTTTCACTTATCAACACAAAGTCCCCTGCGCTCTGACATCAGCGATGGATTCTTCGATCGCCTTTTTGCTCTTCGTCTCCAATTTAAGACCTAAAATTCGAAGACCATTTCTACTAGTTTGTTGCTGTCCATTCACTTGATTTGCCCTTCCTTGTATCTTTGTGCTTATGTTTCTCTCTAAATTCTATCAAATAAAGTACCGATTTTCCTTGAACTCCTCCAATTCACAGACAATGTGTACACTGACGCTCTTCAACATGACAGATGAAAATATCATCATAGCGGCGAGGTTACCCCATGATGCCAAACTGAAAGCCATCGACCTGCTGCGCAAGGAAAAGGTAAGAGTGCACTCTTCATTTCGGCCCAAAGCATCATAACTAAACCACGTCTTTTGGTTTTTTTTTTTTTTTATCAACAGGAGGAATGCACAAACATCCTTAAAACCATCAGTCATCACATCAACACCGAGCACAGTGAACTACAATCCCACCGACTGTTGAGCATATTCAAAATGTCCGAAGTCGAAGTCATCTGGCCCGAGAGCAGTAGCGCTAATTCACCAACATCCATTCTGGGTAGTTGCACCCTTTTAACATCGCTGATGTTTTCCCTATTGCCATACGTCAGCTGGACTATTTTAAAGCTCACCCAAGTCGAGACATGACATTAAGTAATCTATGCGAACACAAGCCAGCCAACATCAAGAAGAAGAACAACATCAGATATAGCAAACAGCTACATCGCCTCTTCTAAACCAAGAAGTGGTCTGCTGTTTAAACTAACCGCGTAGGATAAGTACTAGTGCTCTAAGAAACGTTGTAAGTAGTGAGGGTAAGAATGCATCCTTTTTGTTTTTTGTATTATAATTGTGCACAACCGCTGTGTGCAACGGCGAACCGCCAGTGACGGTGTTGACAATGATGACGATGATGACGACGATGACGACGATGAAGAACAAGGTGTGTCGACAACGCATTTATTTGTATAGGTAGGTGTAAGAAATTAGGTAACTGAAAAGATGTCTATTGTTAGTCGTAAAGCATATACAACTGTGACAAGAATTTGATCTAGTGGTTGCTATGGCAAGTGGCTTACAAGATATTCTCGTGTGAATTAACATATGAATGCACACAACGCGAACGCACTTCTGGCAGAGTCAGAAACTCGCAGAGTACTCTCAAAGCGACAGTTCAAGGGTGTGCTGGAATTTGGTCGTGGCTGGTGTGCATTCGACAGAGATTGCCCTATGGCAAATTGTTCAGTGGTTTCAAGTTTTTTACTTTTTTTTTTCTTTTTTTTTTTCTCAACTTTTAATTTAGAACCAAATTGTGCGAGAGTTTTAGCTGTCTAATTTGGAGTTGATTTCAGTAATAGATGAGTTGCAACAATTTTTGACTTATACTTTATATAGAGGTCAGAAGTAGCTGAAGCTGATTGAAAGGAAGGAAACCAAAGTCTTGGGTTAGATGAGCCAGTCCTTGGCCTTTGTATCGTGCGTTATCTGTGATGGAGAAAATATTTGCTAAATGATGAATATGAAGAGTTATGTTGTGTTAACAGTCAGGGACGCGTAAAAATTATGGTAGTGGGCGACTTATAGATCTGTCAATCATCCCTATCGAGGTATCCGTTCGGAAGGGAATTTTTTACGATCTGTACGAAATCGGAGAAAGTCCATTCGAGATATCCGTTCCGATACAAGTTTCGGAAAAATTCTCCGATGACTTATAGCCATGGTTGCCACTTGCAAAAAAAATTAGCAACCAAAAATGGAAAAAAAAGTTACCAAACCAAGATAAAAGTTACCAAAAATCTGGAAAAATGATAAAACACGAAAAAGTCGTACATATCGTATTGAGCCAGTATGAATATGACTTTTTGGTATCGTTTGATTTTTCTCTGACGAACTTAGTATAAAAAAATATCATGGTAGTAGAAAAATGCACCTATATTTAAGCCTAGTATGCACTTTATGCAGAACACGTAAAGCAAGTGGAATCCAATTTTTAATACAAATTTTTCTCCACGAAATGTCAAATTTAACTTTCCACGTGAAAATATGAGTAGGCAGTACAACAGTTCGAGTGAAAAATAGTTACTTCAAAGACTGATATGGCAGACACTTGGGTTTTATTGTCAGTCGCATTACATTTTTGACATTTCGGCGTGAAAAATAATTTATAGGAAATCGTGAAATTTATTTGAATTTCTGAAGTTCCTTTAAGTCTTCATAGAAACTAAAAGAAAACTGTCGATACATATCAATTCATTTTAACATAAGTATTTTAAATTCAATTAGGTACATTATAGAACGTTACTTACTGAAGTACTAGGAATACTTTTAAACCTTAAACGTAGTGGGCAGAAAAAGTAAGGCAGCATTTCCATGTGATGATATCGAGTTCCTCTTTTTGATGCTCCTGTTCAAAAAGTTACCAAAACCAGATAAAAATTACCAAATTACCAAAAATCATGAACTAAGAAAAAAATTACCAGATTTGGTAATTTATTACCAAAGTGGCAACCGTGCTTATAGCGCACCTTGTCGCATTGCGTGGAACCGCGTTATATACCACTTACTCTTGACAGCCACACCCCACACGGCACATTTTTTCCCAAGCTCTCCGACAACTAATTTTTGCGGAATATTTTAATGTGAAATGAACGCGTTTATATGCTTCATTTATTTTGTTCCAAAACGGATACTTCGAACGCAATTTGAGTCAGATCGGATTTCACATTCGTATCGTAATTTTTTCCGAACGGATACCTCGATAGGGGTGAATTATGTTAATCTCATGGAAATATTCAAAAATGGGAGCGTATCGGAATCCCGCTTTTTGAAATCCCGCTTTTCAAAAATCCCGAAAAAAAAGTTTTAAAATCCCGTCTGCTAAAATACTGTTTTTTTTAAATCCCGTCTTCTAAAATCCCGCTTGTTCAAAATCCCGATCTATTATAATCCCGCTTTTTAAAATCCCGCCTATTCCCGCTAATCCCGTTTTTTTTACAAAATATTGTTATCAAAAAAAAAAAAAATAGATGTTGGTTATATGCGCTTTTTTATTCTATTATTATATATTTAAAAATATTAAAAATACTCGACCAAAAAGAAAATGCATCCGAATGTTTTTAGTTTTTACTGTGTAAGTACATATTTGTTTTTTCTTACATAAACATTGTTTTTACGCATTGCGAAAATTGTATATAAATAAATAAATTGCGCAACAGGTCCGAAGGGGCCCTAGGCCTAGCTTCTCACAACCATTCGTTTTGCGTGAGTTTCTCATTTTTGGAACGAATGGAAGGGATCTACAGTTTCTGTAGAATTGAGAAGCTCTTTCAAGACAGTCATACTCTCGGATGTTTGTCAGACGTTCGCGAGAGGTGGCGCAGTGAAAAAAAACCCTAAGTTGGAATACCTATGGCTTTTTGTGGGATTCGAACCTCGACCCCTAGCGTAGTAGTCCAACACACTAACCACTTAGCCACTGCGCCTACAAAAGAAAATAGTATATAATGCACATAAAAACCTTCCTCTTGCTAACGGTTTTACCCTTATCATTTACTGCTGTAATAATTATTGGAGTTCACGCCAATTTATATTGTGTAGAATATCATATAACATTATTTTATTTTTATTTATTTTTTAATTATTGAAGATTGTCATATTTATTACTTAAAAATGTATTTTGATATTATTTACTTCTTATTTTGTTACTTCCTCTAAAATTGATAAAAGTTAAAATAAACTGCATTTCAAAAAAACACTCATTGCTTAATTTATTCTAATGTTCTTATTATCCCGCTTTTACAATCAAAAGTAGTTGTTTTATTTAAAAAAATCGCGCGATCGAAACGGGATTATAAAAAACGGGATTATAAGAGGCGGGATTTTAAAAAGCGGGATTTTAATAGCGGGATTTTAAGAATCGGCATTATAAAAAGCGGGATATCGAACCCAACCCTTCAAAAATGTAGCCAATTTTGGTCGATTATGTATAGCTGAACTGGATTTAGCAATGCAAAAACAGTATAGGACTATTCACATGAGAGCGAGCGAACAAACTGCTTAATTATCCTCCTTTTGGAACAGTAAAATGTGCAATTTTTGTTCATAAATGCATCAGAATAGTCCTTTAGGAACTAATTCGACATGCCAACTGAATACTCAATCAAAAAATTGCTCACTAGATTTGCCTGTTGTCCCTTCAAAAATGTAAACTGGAAAAACTGTTAATCTAATCGATCTTAAGCGTCATATACACTGGTCAAAAACTCATCAAGCAAGTGAGAATGTATTAGTGAAATAGAGACACGGAAACGTTGTGTGTAATAAAACGTTTGGATTTTTTCTCAAATGCTTGACAGTGTATATTGGCAATACATCCGAGAGTATAACTGGAAAGAGCTTATCAATTAGCGGTTTGGACTCGGTACAATATTGCAGATGCCTTCCATTCTTACCAAAAAAAAAAAAACACACACACATAAAAGGACTGGTTTTGAGATGCTAGGCATAGGATCCTTACGGACCTGTTGAGCGAACTACTTACCTAATTATTTTCTCTAAAATAAAATTTGATGGAGTCCGAAAACGTACTTTATGCAACAAAAAGCGAAAATTGGAACTTTAGAGCTTCCTCTATTTGCCTAATGTGATCCGCTTTTCGTTCGCCATTTTATGGAAAACGAAAACACTTTCCAAGCTTCTTAGGGGACGGGCTTACTTATTTACCTAGTACCTACGTAGTTTTTATGTTCGATTTTCCATTGTTGTTTAAAGAATTGATAACTTACATGGAGTTGACAGAAGTAATCAGAGATTCAGACCGTAAAACGATGTAAACAGTTGATCTGTTGGATTTTCTAAGGCCTTTCAATCGACTTGTGTAGAGTGGAAATCTACATCCATGGAACCAAGGTTAATCCCCCAATGTAAAAAATAGAAACCTCATTTAAATTTTTTCAATTATTTAGACAGCAGATTCGCGAGGAAAGAAACTAGAAAACAGTATAGAATTTTGGTGACATAGATGTCTTTAAATTTCTTTGGAAAGCGTTTCATAAGTCCCAAAGAACTTCTTGCTTCTACTTGCACGAACAATCAAATCCAAAATAAAGTACGAGCACAAATTATGAAATCAATACCCACTTTGAATAATTTCATCATCCAAGAGAATTGATACAGTTGGATATCTTGACATCTCGAAAAGGACGTGCGTACCTAGACTTTTTTTTTGAAGACCAAGCTGTATATAGTTTTTTTTTACGCCGTACATAGCGTCAAAAATCAATGCATTGCGTTATAAGACATAAAATTGTTGGCTGTTTTGAAAGAAAATTACTGATAAATAATAGAAAGGGGAGTGAACCAAAGAGGTCGCCTTAGGGATTAGACGCTGTTTCTCGATTTGTTTGACAAAAATTCATCTCAAATCCACCTCAAGATTGATCGAGAATATAAATATAGTTGAATATTTTTTGACAGGATAACGTGGTTGTCACTAGTCGAAATTGAAAATATTTCAAATAAACTTATTACAGTTGATTTTTTGGGACAAAACCATGTTCGAAAATGTTACAGCGGTAAGTTGCGCCAGTTATATTTTATTTACAAAATAATCTCAAACAAAATTGAAGTACCATTAGAAACAGTTTTGAATATCATGTCGGATGTGGAAATCACGTCAAGTTTCCATTAGAACCATAACGTCATACGATTCTTAAAGACGGTTTTTATAGAAGCTAATTTAAATTAATTGATTTTTAAGAAACTCGAAAGTTGATGAAATTTTTCATCATACTTAAAAAAATTGTGGTTAATACCTTGAACTTATTACTCCACTGTGGGTAACTGATTCAGTGGTTTGTGTGTTAAATTACTGAGTGAACATTCACAGGTTCATTCCCAGGACAGACATAACCCAAAACCGAAAACAATAATAAGGCTCGCATGTGAAGAACCGAAGCGTAGGGTTCCAAAATTGAATTCTATGACCAACAAGGATAGATTATTCTTTTAAAGCGTTAACGAACTTGATCAACAGGATTAATCTCAAACCGAGGACGTTTTCCACTTCCACCATCACTGGATCAGTAAATATTCCCAACTCAACCATTAAGATGCGCCATAAAATCATAGCTGCCTTCGTGCTCCTCTCAAAACTAGGACTGGCGTTAATGGTTATGCGAAGATGGGCACTTATATAGAGAAGATACTATCAGGACAGCTCCCAATGTTCATTTTAAAGTCTAAAAACTCTAAGAAGCTGAGTATTATCCTGGTGATATACTCACTTACATGGACTTATATCAAACGAAATTCATACAAGTTCATATTGAGAAGCCCGTAGATGTTTGGAAGTCCAGAGAAATTGTTCGAGATTAATAGCAAAAAAAAGTTGCCGTCGTATTTTTCACTGTATTGTTGAAATCAGCTTTCAACACGAAATAGGCGATTTATCTTTGGAGCTAGAAGTTGTCGACATCGGCACCAATTAACCACATCTGGGTAACATCTTCAGAGAAATATAAGTATAGCTTTTGCTGAACACTACACGATAGCTGTAGACAATAGGTCTGTTCCCTAACGATAATGAATTTGAACACATTCGCCAAATTTAGTCAAACTTGGTTCCCTTACGCAAAAGTTGGGCAGAAAAGAGCGAAAAGAGAGATCAAAACATTTCCCCTCCATAAAAAAAACCTGCAAATATTAGCCCAAGAAATTTCTTTGGGTTAGTTGTTCATTGCTGACATGGTTGTCAAATCGTTCAAATTCTAATTTGTAACTGACTTTTTATTTAATTTCATTTATATTTAGTGCTTGTATAGCATTAAAATCGATGTTAGAAACAAAAGGAATGTACTTTTTAATTTCTGCAATAAAAGCAATTCAAATCCAGGTTTTAAATGTAAATTTGTGGTTTTTTCTACTGAAATTTGAATATTCCCGCCTAGAAAAAATTCACATTTTTCAAATTTGTGGTTCAACGCGTTCCTTTTCTTTTTGGTTATATTTAATTTCATATTCTCTCACATGAGGGAAATGTGACATATTGCCAAAAGTGAACCAGAAAGTAAGGGAACAGACCTAATTTGATCAAAAACTTTTCTCACTGTGCCCATCAAATTAGCTTACGCGTTGAACTGTTTATAAAATTCGGCAACGAAAGTCGGCTGCAGGGTTATCCATTGAACGAGAAACGAAGCTGGCGCAAATGACTTTCGTTTTAAAATTATCCATTCATTGATGGAGTTTTGGTCACCCTGCCTACTTGTAGCGACTCCTGTGGCTTATTTTCTCCATTTTTATGTCAGAGTTACGGCGGAGTTACCAACAGAAGTTGGTAATTTAGAAGTCTCAAATTTCCTCTGTAATATTTGGTCATCATTTCATCGGTAGATGCGTGAGACCTATGGAGCATTTTTGACCTATAGAGCAGCCTTTCACTCTAAAATAGTAGGTATCACACTTGTTAAAGGAATCGGCTCTTTTTGCATCCTTTTCAACTGCAGTTTATTCAAAACTGAAGGCTTTTTCAAAAATTTACAGCCCGTACGGAAGTTTTTTTTTTCAAAAATGTACTTCTCGTACTGAAGGTTTATTCAAAAATGTACTTCTCGTGTATGGGCAATATTCGTCCCAGCAGTATGCGGTCTCTATGAGGGTGCAAGTTTTGAACGTTTGCTTCAATTTTTGAAAGAATTGCTAAGTACTTGCAGTGTTGCAGTCTACCCTAAAATATGCACTCCAACCTTTCCTAAACTTTGAATTTATTTTAGTTTTTGTTTGTTTTTAGAATCTCTTAGCCAAAAAAAAGCGAAGCTGCCACTTAATCGATTCTTTTCAATTTTTGTTTTTGAAATATCACACGATATTTGAAATATTTGAAATATATCACGATAAATAAGTTGATTTTTTGCGAATATTATGTATGGTTGCGTGAAAGAGAAAACTTACTGACAGAACAGTGTAAATAAACGTGTGACTGTAAGCTGATTAAGTGGAATAAAAACTATAAATACACACACATATATATTAAATTTAACTCTAGAGTATTGTTTTGTACGGACTGCAGTCTAAAAAAAAAAAACAAAAAAAAAAACATCGTAGATCGTAGGTAGGCCTTAAAAAGCGATTGCTGCAAATTAAGTAAACAAAGCTTAGCAATGTAAGTAAGCTATGTTATAGAGTGTAAAAATAACAACAACAATCGCCTAATACTGTATAGAACAATATATTTATAAACAAATGTACATAGTCCTTTGAATGGAATTTCAAATGAATCGCTCTTGACACTAACAGGCGTTACGTGAAAATCTGATTGAAAACATGACATGGTGAGGACAATTTCTCTTTTTTTTTTTCCTTCCACCATTTCGCTGGTTTACCCACCCAGAAAAAATAACTTTTTACAACTCCACGTGATTTGCGTTCGGTTCGGAATTGCTGTTGGGAAGTGTTTTTTTTTTTTATAAATTGTTAAAATCACATGTCCATATGCGAGAACATTTTGTATTACATTTTATTTACAGAATTTACATGACGGAGTGGTGTAAACGAAGGGGAAATCAAAACATTTAACAGATAACTTGGTTAATCCGTTTTTTTTTTTTTTCATGCGTGCCATTCTTATTTAATAAATTGAAGAGAATTTCGTTTGAGTTTAGGACTTTTTTTTTTAAATATGTGTGGACGGATTAAGTTTATATAATCTCTAATCGGGGAAAATGGATTGGATATTGTATTCGTTGAATGGAGTATTTATGTGTTTAGTTAAATGGGGCTGAGAATTGTTTTGAATGAAGGGATTTTATCCCGCAACGGCAAGAACGATTCAATTAGGTAAATTGTGAAAAATATGGTAATGATCTCGAAAATGAAAGAATAGGACAAATTTACATTTTCAGTCAGACTTTGCAGTTTGAAAGGGGCTTAAAACACCCTTCGTTTTGTTCCTCATATTACATTCGATGTACCAGCCTTGCTAGTTGAAACATGAGCTATAAACAAAATTTAGATAGGTGGGTGCATATAGGTACGTGAGCAACTTTAGGCCCTTGGCACTTTTTTGACTTTATCCTCAACAATTTTAACTTGCATATCTATGAGGAGATTTGTAAAATAAGCAGTTAAAATTTTAAGCCCAATTTAAACGCGAAGACCGTTTTTAGAAAATGTCAACTCCCATAAATTGTATAGAAATGTCAACTGATTCCCTTGTATATTTCACTACTTCAAAACTAAATGTAAATAAACGTAGATTGAAACCTCTCCGCCGGGTCCTCGTAGGTACCATGATCAGTTTTCTCTATTATCAGCATTTTTACGGTGCCTTCAAAATTTAGCCATAGGCATACACTTGTACATATTATTGTAAATAAAATGCTAGCTCATAAATTAAGTACTACAACTATGTATACATAAATATATACAAAAAAAAATAGATATACAAATAAAAAAAGAACCCAAAAACCCGAAACACAGTAATAGATATCAGTTTTCGTTTTTATTTATTTTTTACAAACAAATTTTGAAAGTTTCTATTAATTTTACAAGAAATACTAAACAAACAAAATGAATGAAACAACCTAAACATATCAAAGTGAACACCTAAATATTTTGTATTACAAGAAAAAAAAACTAACACAAGAAACCTCTTCTTTAAAGTTTTACAAAGAAAAACCAAACTACTTCCAAATATTCTACTGATTTATATTATTATTTACCTTACCCTGTGAGTTTCAACACTACTAATCGGAATAGAAATAGAAGTCAAATACATAAAATGCTCTAAGAACATTTGTGTTTTTTTCAGACCATTTTTTTATTGTATGAACTAAAGCGTCAATGTAAATAATAATTATATTAAAAATCTTACAAGAAAATGGTCACAATCAAGTAAAAAGTCTTCCTTAAAAAATGTAAATTAAAATAACAACAAATAAAATATATATATACATAAAATATTCTGTAATTAGTTACACACACAAATACATATATATTTATCTGTTAAATATAAAAAAAAAGATATCCATAAGTGAAGGTGAACATAATTTATATATAAAAATGAAATGTGTGTTATGAAAAAAAACCTGCTTGTATATTTGTTTGTAACAAACCAACAAAAAAAAAAAAAAGCTATGCAAATAAATAAATCTAGGATTGAAATATATACACATATAGTAAAAATCTATGATTTGGTATGTAGATACAATTATTTAGTTAATGGCGCTTTGAAAATTAAAACAAAAACCAAACTCTAAAACTAGATACACAGTGCTAATAAAAGTTATTAATGGCAAAAGTTTACACTAAAACAAATTAACAAGCCAGGAAAACGTAATTACTGTATAGTCACGAATTATATTTATATAGACTATTGAAATTATTTGTTCTTATTATTTCTTATTTAAAATGTTTCCTTTCGAGAGAAAAAAAAAAATAAAAACCAATTTACTATACAAAAAAAAAATCTAGCAAAAACACCAAAAAATATAAGAAACAAAATAACACTGTTACTGCAACTATCATTATCAACAAAATACGTATATAAATTTCCAAAAGAAAATTTAAATAAACAATGGCAATGCTTTAATAATAAAAAAAAATTAGTTAAACGAAAACCTATTTAAGCCACGCTTCGAGACAAATTACAGTTAACCTTTAAGTGAGAACAAAATAATATACTAACATATATTTAACGATACATGCAAAATTATATATGAAAAAAAAAAATAAAAATTATAGCTTTCCAAAATTGTGGTGTGAAGGTGAACCCACCACCACCACCACCACCAGCCCTTATTCGATGAATTGTTCTGTTTTGAAACTATCAACACGTTCACGTTTCCTGTTTCCCAAACACACACACATACGAGAACACAATATTATATTTTGTAAATATTAGCTGCAAATATTTAGTAAATTAAACAAATATATATGTAATGGAAGGAAAAGTGTGGTGGATTGTTTAAAAAAAAATGAAAATAAAAAATCTAGCTATATTAGAAAATTTAAATTTTTCTATTTATAATCGAAGGTGGAATGACTTAGAAACAAAAGCACAGGTTTGTTGTAAAAAAGAAATGGATGTTGGAACGTCTTCGGTGCTAGAACTTTACACATTACAGGTAATCAACTTTTCTATTTGTTTTGTTAATCGTAGTTAGTATGTTCCGGTTTAAATGAAATCAGTTATATTTTTTACATTTAACCGGATTTGAATTCGTGTGGATCTAGAGTTCTGTTCTAGAGTTCTAGAGTTGTATTCATACTCCGTTTGCCTTTTTACTTCAGATCTTGAAAAAGGTTTCTTACCATTAAAATATGTTCGTAAATTGATTCTTTGTCCATTATACTTTCGCGTCTACAGCTCACGACTGTCCGAATTATCAAGGTACGCAACTGAACTTTAAGGACGTTGATCTCACCACGTTCGGTATTTTATTCTAGCCTGGTATTAAAACCATACATTTTTGTATGAATTTCCCCGTCATCTATAAAATAAAAATTCAAATGAACAAATGTTTCTCAATTGTTTAAACTCAAGGGAGAAAACGTTTGTCCAATCTTTTTTGAATATTATTTTTGTGCACCCTCTTATGCAGTTATTATTAAGATGGCTTTGGTTTTTGACACATTAAAGAATTGTTAAGAAAAACCAGTAAGTATATAAATATAGTATTTAACAAAAAATTATCAAAGAGAAACATATTGCAAATGAAATTGGAAAATTGCTGATTGTCAATTTAAATAAACTTTGGATTTGCCTTATTTTCATTGCTGATACGAGAGACGTCAATTAAAAAACCCCAGGACGCAGAACTACGAAAACAGAATGGAAACCAATTTGTCCGACCGCAAACGTGACTCGGCTCGGGGTATATGGCTTCGTACCTTTGGCTTGTTTTTGATTAATGGTGGAAGTCTTTGTTCCTTTTTTTCAATGCAAATTGTGGTGAGTTTAATGTCAGTGAAGTTTGACAAGCTCCCAGAATTATAACCTTATTCGTTGTCAACATACGCGGTGTGGTATTTGCGGTGGTTACAGAGTATACACTACAGATGCATAATAATTACAAACCCTTTTATGACCGGGGAGATGGGAGACTGGGTTGAAGGCGATATGTAATATGGGTAAGTACCTATAGTCATTGTTATATAAAGCAATGTTACGTAAATTTGAACTTGCATTAGTTGGCATTTGCCAACAAAATGGGTTTAGTAGTGAATGAGGGCAAAACAAAGTATATGCTGTCAACAAGAAGGGACACACAACATCGACGAATCGGACAGAACGTCACGATAGACAGCTATAGCTTTGAGGTAGTTAGGGACTTTGTCTACCTCGGCTCCGCTATAAACTCTGACAATGACATCACATCAGAAATCAAGCGAAGAATCACTCTTGCCAACCGCTGTTTCTTTGGCCTAAGACGGCAATTGATTAGTAAGGCCTTGTCAAGAAGCACAAAGGAGATTCTATATAAGACTCTCATCATCCCTGTCCTGCTCTATGGCGCAGAAGCATGGACCCTAGCAAAAACAGATGAGGATCTTCTTGGTCGCTTCGAACGCAAAATTCTTCGACTGATTTTTGGTCCCGTTTGCGTTGACGGGCTTTGGAGGAGAAGACTTAACACCGAACTCTACGAGCTGTACAGCGACATTGACCTGGTCAGAAAAGTACGCATTAGTCGTCTAAGATGGTTAGGACATGTAGAGCGAATGGACACCAACGCTCCGGCCCGGAGAGTCTTCGATTCCAACCCGGAGGAACAACGCAGTAGAGGAAGACCTCGCCTTAGGTGGCGCGCGTAAGTGGTCCCCTTCCACTTCCTCAACCAACTTGTAGTGCGTAACTGGAGGCAGTTATCCAAAGATCGCGCTATAACTGGAGAGGCGTATTGGTTGCGGCCCTGGTCCACCCCGGACTGTAGCGCCACCTTAAGTAAGTAAGTAAGTGCATTAGTTTGCATTTGACTAGAGATACGCTACTTGCCATGAGTGCCGTTAAAACAAGACCCGACTGAAGATGACGGTTATCAAAAATGTGGTATTCGATTGGGCTTCTTCGTTCGCTCTCAGATTTCGGATTTGGTGTTGTGTGCCTAATCGAACATAAAAACGCCACTTGCCCCTTTTTTGTGTGGATATTCGTGCGAAGCGAATATGTGTAGCCTTCGACACTTTCCAAAGCGTTTTCCATTCACTTGTTAAATTCTACCTTAAAACATTCGAAATTCGCTTCCCGATTGATTTCTAAATATTTATACATAATTCAGTTACAAAATTAGATTCACTCGATGCAATGGCTTTTATTGCAGTAGAAAACGTTCATGAAAACATAAACAAACTCCAACAGTTGCTAACTCAAACGCAAATCTGAAAAAAAAATCGAGATTCGCAAAAGGGCTCTGAAATCTGAAAGAGATTGTTTTTTTTTTAGCAAACGAACATGAAAAGTGCTCTGAAAGCAAAAAAAAAAAAAAACGGCCAAGTGCGAGCGTCACTCTTGCACCGAAGGTTCCGTAGATCTTTAGAGTTGGAAATTGCGAGGTTTTTTTTGCATATGATGTAAACTACATGAAACATGAATGTAACCGAAAAAGTAGAGAGCACGGTCTAGTGACCCAGAGTCTTTATATAGTGATTGACTGTTTTTTTTTTTTTTGCAAATATCTTTTAAAATAGTAACTTTTCGGCAAAAAGCATATATCCATTTTTATGTCAATCAAGAAATAAACAGCTTTTTTGTGCGAATGAAAATATTATTTTCATCAAGTTACTAATTACTCTAAGACCAGTCGATGTATCGCTACCATTGGTATTTGTCGTTAAACTACAGGTTATACCGGATATATGATTGTGTGCAAATTTGAGCCTTCTACGTCAATTAGTTTCTGAGATAGACAAAAATGTACAAAAATGGTCTGGGTTCGGACAGACGGACAAAAGCGAAACTAATAAGATTCCGTTTTTTCCCTTTGGCTACGGAACTTTAAAAAAATGATTTAAAAGCCACATAAGTTCGCCAAATATGGGGTGACTAATGGACTCTCACTTGGAGTGCACAATAGAAAATGACGAGCAAAATTGGGAACGAATATCTTTCTTCCAAGCGTCGGTAAGTCGGCATTGGCATACTGGAGATAACAAGATCATAAATCTATACATATAATAAAACTGTAGGCATTTTTTTGTTACCTAATGGCGTGGAAACTACTGCACAGGTTTCGATGAAACTTTTTTGAAATGTTCCTTAAGAGTCTGAGGAGGACATAGGCTATTCCTTTCATTGCCATGTCTATATTTTGGAGCGTTTTTGACCAAAATGTGTTTTTTTTTTTTTCTGACTTTACTGCTTTTTACTCGCCATTACTCAAACTATTCTTAACCAATGCAAACAAAACAAAATGCTTCGGAGAGCCAACACTTTTATAGTTATTTCAAGCCGTCAATCAGCTTTCTATGTCCTCTAGAAGCTGAGCTGCAACCTAAAATCTAACATGAAAACAAATAAATTTATTTTCTCAAATCGAACATTATCAGCAGCCGCGGTGCTTGAATCTTGATCGTTGTTCTGCCTTGGGGTGGTAGGGTGGCGCACTTCGCACAAGCACGTTCACATGAAAAAAAACTGCGTGGTGTTTTCTCCAAATTAAGTGAAACGAAAGAGAAGTATGCGATGTGAATGTGTATGTAATCAACAGCGACAATGTGTTTCTGGGGAAATGCGCAGGTGGCTGAGGACGTGCGCTGATGGACGTATGTTGGTGTATATAGAAATTGAGTTCAAGTTTTTTGTTTTAATGGTTGTTATAGTACCTACGTTGATACCTACAGTTCGTGCGTCTTGCAGCAACTTATTTAAAGGGTATATGGGGCTGCGAATAAAGCAGACAATTTTTTTTTAAGATATCTCATTGACTCGGGACTTAATGTTAAGTTTCTGAGGTTTTTTTTTGGAATAAACCAGGTAGAAAAAGAACACTTTGAAGACTTTGAGCACTTTACAGGTAAAAGTATGAAAAAAGGCAATGCAAAAGCTGCCACCTTACTACAGCCTAACTGATGTTTATTGCACACGACATTAATAAGATGACCGGTCTGATACAATAGTTTCAATGAGCTATTACAGGTCCCACTGCTCAACGTGAAAAATTTACAAATAAAACTGCGGCCTTAGGTCGTAGCGCGTCGTCCGTGAACGAGCATTACGTCACGGAACTTGTTTTTGCTTCACATGTAAAATCAACATAATTCCGTGAACGTATAGCTCGTTCACGGAAGCAGCGATTCGACCCCTGATTCTTTGCTTCCATAGAAGATTATTGCTAAATAATATTGTTTCGGGCTACGGACGAATTTGAGTTGTTTTTCTTTTTGAAAAGTCAAGAACTGCACATTCAGTAGAGAAGAAGTGTATCAAACAGTCATTTGACTCAGTCGATTTCAAGCCGCAAATAATCAACCAACAGCTGATGTCCGAACCGTTGTCTTAAAATTTCATGGTCGACTTGCAATTATGTATGTTTGGCATACGGAGTTACCTCAGTATGTGTATGCCACATCGTCGGCAGAAACTACGCTGTAACGCTGTTTCTTAACCTTGCAACAAAATGAGCCCCAAAACTTTATAAATGACAGCTTTTCTATCAAAAATTATGTTAATCTCGTTACGATTTTCATTATAAATATAAAGCAAACCGCTTGTGCACTGATCCCCTAAACCTAGCCTTATAAAGCTTATTCAACTCAATATTAACATCAACCATTTCGTCGTATAATCAATAAACAAAGCCACTTCAATAGAATTAGTTTATAAAAAAAAATATTATTAATACACAGTAGAGAGTAGCACTAACATTTTTAAAAAGCAATGAATCGCAAAAAATGCTATCTTTTTTAAAAAGCCCATAGGTGCACAGTTCGTCCCCAAAACATTTACTTAACCCACTTGACAACATTCAAAAGGGAGTGGTTCGACTACAGTCGATGAAGAATTAAGTAGGTTCTACCATAGCAGTTGTTTCGAGGAACATAACGAGATTACTCATCAAAATGCGACAAAATTTAAGCGCTCTGCAAGATAGACAACCAGTGAACATCACCTATCAGTTTGGAGAAGCTCACTCTAGGTACCTATATTGACCTATATGTACCTACCTTTGATGTCAACTTTATTATTTCGTACAGATCGGAGAAAATTCCCTTCCGAACGGATACCTCGATAGGGGTGAATATTTAAACCATTTTATGAGCTATCCAGAATTTTAAAGAGAGCGAGAAAGACTTCTTGAATATTTGTTTTAAACCTTCAACTGGAATACATAGCTTCCTACATTTTTTTAAAGCAGTAAGAACACACTACTTCAATATAGGCTTTCCCAAAACACATTATTCGAACTGCTAGAAAAGCCTTTAATAAGACAATGCATGGGTACTATGTCATTTTGCATGAACAAATCTGTCCAGTAGTTTATAGAATCTTCAACACCGCTTAACCAATTCACACTTCCCTCATGTACAGCACACAAAACGAGGAAGAAAAAACCCAACAAGCCAACAAATTCAGTACACGTTTTCCAATGAATTTTCCTCACTTGCTGAACACATCAACAGAAAAAATAAGCACACAACAAGAAAAGCACAAAAAAAATATTTAAGATGGCCAAGAGCCGGAAATCTGCACAAACAGAACTAATTCTGTAACATAGTCAGATGTTTCATAGAAAATTGTTGTCACGTCTAGACATAATTTCCTCAATCATTTATTACCTAATTAAGTGGAAGCACATACATATAAGCATCTTGGTGTTGTGCCACAAATTTTCCTCTTACATCCATCCTTTTTTTTGGCGCAGAAATGAATTGTGCTCTCATCCCTTTGCTGGGTGTCTTTGTTTTGAAAGCAGAATGGAAACCTGGAAACGTTTTTTTTTTTTTTTTTTGGCAGGCAAGAGAGCAGCTCTTTTGTACTCTGTGTGCAAGTGTGTAGAATACACAGAGCCCGAAATCATTTCCAGTAATGAATGACCTACAAGCTCCACTCCAACGACAACAAGGCTGTAGGATGGTAGGTATGGGTGGTATAAGCCCCTTGTATGAATATGTGTGCTCTGACCATTCACAGTCAACTATTAGGGCGGGACGACCCAGCATATAGATGGGTATCAAAAGGATGTGCTAATGGCCAAGTTAGTAATGAAAATTGCGGTACAAGTGGAGGTTAATTTGCAGATTAATATCTGGGGGCGACGACGACAAGGACAACGACGACGACTACGACGACGATTGGGGGCCAAGGATAATAGGTCGACAGATTCACTGTCGTGAAATTACTCACTCACTTCGATGCGGACAGTGGATATAATACTCATATGTGGTCACAGTTCAACCTCATGTGTGCCATGTTACTATTGAGTGGGCATTTATGGCCGTTTGTTTGTCTACTGCACTGACGAATAATGATGTATCCCCGTATCCGGGCAACTGATTAATGAATTATATTGCATGTAGTACCGGTTACATTTTATTAGCCTAAATAAGGTATAAACGGCGCGACGTGGTGAGCTTCAAAGTAGTTGCCGGTATCTTTTATGCGAGTTCTTTTATTAAGAAGGTTTACTTTAGTAAGTAAATTTGTAAGTAGGCGATCCCAGGTATCGTCGACTCCCTCTTCATTTCCAGCAGCTGTCGAAATGGGAATTGAAAATTATTGATAAATCCTGTCCAAGTGGTAGGCCAGTTTAACACTCTATGCCATAAATCTATGCAACTGTACAGATGCATCAAAACAAGGCTGACAAAAGTAACCATTTGACTTGGCATAAATAATTCAAACAAAAATTCAATTTACTTCCACTTGATGCCAACAAATGCACCAGTAGTTCCTGGGTTTTTGTGCGCCCCATCTTCGTGGAAGGCTGGGTACCGCTCTACGCGAAAATTCTTGAAGTAATCGCGAAACAAACTCCCAAATGAAATTCCACTTCCTATTCCAACAATTACAACAAACCCCTTAGATAGGAGAAATACCTACCCGTGTCCGAGAAACATCTTCAGATTGCAGTACAGAAGTGGAGCCACCTCGTGGGAGGAGAGTAACTTAAGTAATTACAATTACGATAATTGTGATGCCACAGTTTTCCATTTTTGGTCCGGGAATTGCGCACACAAAAACACTAGCAAAACTATCTGCAGTTTCTACTGTTTTGAGGATTTTTTTTTTTTCTCAGTTTAAGTTTTAATTGTTGCCATCATAAAAGGTATACCTAAGAAGGTTCCAACTTGAGTTGTTTTTAACTTTAGGTCTGGTGGAAAAAATAAAAAAAAAATAATTAATTTGGGAAATAGTTGCCACTTTGAATTTAATTAATTCGGAGTAATTCAAATTTATAATTCCAGTTGTTGACTGTAATTGTTTTCTATTTTAAACTTTTATTCATTCGCAGTAGGAAGAGGGCCGCGCTTGGAAACAACATCTTACTTATTATGGCGACTAAAATGGATGCTTGATTTAAAAGGTCGATTCGAGAGAGTAACTATAACTGTAATCTATATCTGAAGATCACTGGTCCATTTTTTGAAGATGGGTAGGACAACAGAAATGGCAAAGGCAACAATCCTTACTATAGTACAACTGTAACTTTTATTCCGTCCGGCTGTAAGGTGTTTGTTCGGAATAGATTAAAAAAGTACCTACTGCACGAAATTGATTTCGGTTTTCGTAATTGTATTGAAAATTATTGAGATTAGATTATAGGATATGTTCTACCATAATCCGCTGTCCGGAAGCGGAAATCTAAGCGGATATCTTAGAAAAGTTGTTATTCTCGAATGCCTTCTAGCCTCTAGCTTTGGAATGACTCCTCCAAATGAAAAAGTTTTTTAAGATATAAATAATCTTTGTACGTTATCGAGTCGAACAATAAGCAATAAACTATCAATTTTATGCAATGTAAAAAAGTAAAATGTTCGATTGAAGCTAGATCATTGGATTTTCCCAGCATTCAGTGGAAGAAATTTTGTGTGCGTGTGCGAAGTGGAGCTCTGACGAAGCAAGGCGAGTACGGGTTAGCTAGTCGTCGATTCACGCCTTAACGCATTTACCGATTTGAACCAAACTTTCACACATATTTGCTATTGGTCTGTATATCATTTGTGTGAATGAGGGGATGAAAAAGGCTATGAAAGTTTGTATGGGGAAATGCACTTTGAAGCAACAAAAAAATGGATAGAAATCGAGTAGTGACATTTCAAATACAAAAAAAAAAAAAATAATAATAATAATAATTTTAAAAGCAATTGTTGTTGTCAATTATTTCAATTATTTTCCGAGCAAATTGTTGTTGTGAACAATTTTTTTTTTTTTTTTAAATATAGGTAGGTATCTACCTAATAAGTTTGCTAGGTTTGTTTTTTAAATTAAACATTAAGTAACATTTTGAAATGGAGTAGATACTTTGATATTTGTTTGATGGTGTTTGAATCCATTATTTTCAGGATCCTTGCATTAGTACGAGTGAGTAAGTTGAAATGTAGGGGTGATTGAGATGCGTGGACAATGATGTTGTTCAGCGTTTTGAGTTTTCACGTAGGGGTTGTTACGAAAAATGAGCGAGTAACAATCTTGGTACTCTGCTCATTCGTGAGTAGGGTTATGGCACCTGCAACAACATTAAACAATTTTTTGACACTTGCCGAAGCCACGAGTTTGCACGAACACTTACTTATTGCGAAATGCCCCGATATTGGAATGCGTCGTCGAAGAAGTTCAAGCGGCGGAAACAAGGTGAAGTAGTTCCCGCATTTCGTGGTGTTTATGCAAGTGATGCAATTGGTAGAATATACACAGTTCACCCGAAAAACAACGAATGCTTCTATTTGAGAATGATTTTGGTCAATGTTTGTGGCCCTACTTCGTTCGAAGCGTTGCGAACTGGTGACGGTGTGTTGTGTGCTATGGCCGAAGATATTTTGCATCGAATTTGCACTGTGACTTCGGATAATCATCTGATGTGAGATGAAAAGCGCAACAAAGCAACAAGATGTCGTTCGAGAAGTTAAAAACTTCGAATTGGAAGATTTTGACAATACAACAACACTCGAAATTTATAATTAGTTATAATTGAAGATATGTGCTTAGTAATTGCAAATAAAACATTGTCACAATTAGGTTTGCCAGCTCCTAATTGACTATTGCATGACGTATTTAATCAAGAAACGCAACGTGAACAACAATACGATATAAATGAACTGAACACATTTATAAATTTGAATCTGCCCAAATTGAACCGAGAACAAAGATATGCTACAATAATTCAAGCTATACAAAACGAAAGCGGAGGAATGTTTTTTTTATACGCGCCAGGTGGTACCGGAAAAACGTTTTTGATTTCCATGCTACTAGCTACTATAAGATCACCGAAGAATATAGCATTAGCACTTGCATCGTCTGGAATAGCTGCTACATTGGATGGTGGTCGTACAGCGCGCTCCGCACTTAAATTACCTACCATTGAATATGCAAATTAATGAAAATCCAACGTGTAATATTTCTAAAAATTCAGGAATGGGAAGAGTTTTGCAACAATGCAAATTAAGAGATCGATGGACAAATTCCTATTCATAACACTGGATTAATCACTTTGCCAGATAATTTTTGTAATTTCGCACAAACAAAACAACAATTGGTTTCAAGTGTTTTTCCAAACATTGCGCAAAATTATAAAAATCACAATAGTTAGCTGAAAGAGCAATATTGCTGCCAAAAATAAGGACGTCGGCCAATTGAATGCGGGAATGCGGAACTGATTTGCCTGGTGAGATTGTAACGAATCAATCACTAGACATGGTCATGGTCACAAATCAAGATGACGCTGTCAATTATCCGACGGAATTTCTGAATTCGTTGGATTTACCTGGATTGCCGCCTCATCGTTTACAATTGAAAGTTTGTGCACCAATTATTCTTCTTCGGAATATAAATTAGCCTCGATTGTTTATTTATTTATTTATTTCATCTTATAAGTATACAACTTATCTTAGATTAATTTGCAATAATTTATACAAGAATTTTTACAAATTATAATTTACTTAAAACTACAGATTTACAAAGTTCCCTACTCATATTGAAATCTAATAGGTTTTTGAATTTATTGTAATTTACGCAAGCCATAGTGATAGGATCATTAAGACCATAATTAGTTCTGTGTCTAGGTGGCATAAAGAAATAATTATCCCTAGGACGAAGAACACGAGAAGGAGCATATACATTAAATAAAGACAACAAAAACGAACAATCAAAGACGTCATTAGCAAACATTGCGGAATAATATATCCTTCTTTTAGAAAGAGGTTTCAAATTTATCAAGGAACATCTATCTTCGTAGGCTGGAAGATTATTATTCCAGTCGAATTTTCTTAGGGCATACCTAGTAAACCTTCTTTGAATTTTCTCTATGCGCGATTCAGCATTGCGGTAAAAAGGATTCCAAACAACACAGCAGTATTCTAATATCGAACGAGTCAAGGTATTATAGAGAGTTTTAAGCGTATATGGATCATTAAAATCCTTAGAGTTTCGAAAAATGAAACCCAGCATTTGATTAGCTCTGCCAACTATGTAGTCAATATGCGATGAGAAGTTTAGTTCAGTGTCAAAAATGACCCCCAAGTCTTTCTGGTCTGAAACTCTATTCAGTGTAGTGTTTTGTATTCTATAATTAAAAAATATAGGGAGTTTTTTTCTACTAAAAGTAAGAACCGAACATTTTCCAATATTAAAATAAAGGCCATTAAGAACACACCAGTCATTTAAACGGTTTAAATCACTTTGTAACGCTATGACATCAGACATGCAGATTATTGTCTTGTAGATTTTTAGATCATCTGCGTACAAAAGACATTTTGAGCTTGATACAAAAGTGGGTAAGTCATTGATGAAAAGCAGAAATAGAAGAGGACCAATATGACTTCCTTGGGGAACACCTGAAAAATTTCGAATTTCATTCGAAAACGCGGATCCAATTTTAACAAATTGTTTGCGATTGGTCAAATAATTGCCAATCCATTTTAAAATATTAGAATGAATTCCGAAAAGTTCAAGTTTATTTAAAAGAACATTGTGCTGAACGCGATCAAAGGCTTTTGAAAAATCAGTATATACACAATCTACTTGAAGACGTTTTTCAATATTTTCAAGACAGTACTTGGTAAAAATAACCAAGTTTGTAGTGGTTGATCTACCACTTACAAACCCGTGCTGAAATTCAGAAATATAGTTGCGAACAACTGAGTACAACCTTTTTTTAACAACTGCCTCGAATAGCTTAGGAAACAGTTGCAGCTTTGCTATAGGTCTATAATTCTCGATACATCTCTTAGAACCCGATTTGAAAATTGGAGTTATGAACGAATATTTCCAACAGTCAAGAAACTCTCCAGTAGATAAGGATAAATTAAATATAATCCTTAGTGGATCAACTAGGCTATATTTGCAATTTTTAAACAATAATGGTGGATAGTTATCTGGTGCTACGCTGACACTCGAATCCAGTAATGACAATTCCGAGAGGATTTCATCATTTGTTAAGGAAATAAAACCTAGGTCAATTATGGGCTCAGATTGACCCGAGACACTGCAATTAATTTGCTCACTAACAAAATTCGACTGGAAAAATTCAGCAAACATGTTACAAATTACGTTTACATTACTACTAGAAATTTCGTTCAGCGACATACAAGAAGGTATTCCTAAAGATTTCCGTTTAGTGTTTAGAAACGACCAGAAAGCTTTAGAATCACGTTTTATATTAGTCTCAATTGCTGTAACATAGTTTTTATAAACGAATTTCTTTAAAAAATAGTATTCTTTTTTCAAACGCAAAAATTCATGACGCAGAGATGGGTCGTTTTTACTTTGTCTACACATCTTATATGTATAGTTTTTCAATTTAGATAAACTCCTATTAAACCATGCAGGTTTATTAGTACTTTTTACACGTTTAGTTGGTACGAACATAGAAATCGCGCGTTCAAGTATTTTTCTAAAGTGCAAGAATGCATTATTTAAATTACTGGAATCAATGATATTTGCCCATTCAACACCATTAAGAAAATTATTCATTGCATTGTGCAACGGAACAAGATTAGCAGTAAAAAAGGTTATGAACAGTCTTATTGAAGCAACGAATTTAAAAGGAAAATTTAAAGGTGAAGATGTATTGATTCCGCGTATTCCAATGATTCCACCAGATTTAACTTTTGAATTCAAAAGATTGCAATTTCCGACACGTCTTGCGTTCGCTATGACAATAAATAAGGCGCAAGGACAATCGTTGGAATTGTGTGGAATCGACCTAGAGTATCCATGCGTCTCCTACGGACAATTATATGTATCATGTTCACGTGTTGGAAAGCCATCAGTTCTGTTTATTTATACTACTACTCAGGGCAAAACAAAAAATGTAGTTTATGAAAAGGCTCTGCGATAGTTAAAAAACACATACTTTAAATAAAAATAACAGTGATTAAGTTGTCCACAACATTTTTGCTTTTTATTTTTGACGAAACATTTTTTTTTTATAGTTTTTTAGATTTGACATCAAAAAATATGTTTAACACCAAATCTTCACCGAACCACGATCCATTCCCCAGTTATGAGTGCACATACGGACGACAGTCTCTTTTACATATAGCCGTACCCACCATACCAAATAGTGTTCTATCTTTCAAACTGTAACCAACCAAACACAGCCACAAAATTTAATTGAAAACGGTTGAGTGGTTTAGGAAAAAAACAAAAGTTACTCAAATTCATGTTTTTTTTTTCACGCATGCATAAGTTTTCCGATTCCAGCGTAGGAGCCGTACAACCACAATTTTTCAAAATATTGAGTAAACTGAAAAAACCGACTGGAAATTCGAAAAAAGTTTGGTTAAAATCGGTAAATGCGTTAAGGCGTGATTCGGCGACAAACGAACACAATTTAAAGGCTCGATTTTTATATAACACTAGCTGACCCGGCGAACTTCGTTCCGCCCAAATTCATTAATGTAGGTAATGAAATTAATAATTCCGGGCTTTCACTTCATTCATGTAATTCGGTCAATTCAAATTTTTTATTCAAAAGGTATATTAAAATTAAATAAATAAATAAAATCAAATACTTGTCGGCAACCTACCGCTTTTTCACTGAAAAGCTTTATGGTAAACAACATTTTTGTTCTATTTCTATTATCGGGTGTGTACACGTACAAAGCGAGAGCTTTGCCAACACGTGAAATTCAAGATTTATGCCACACACATCCAGTGATTGTCCTTGCGACTTTTTAATTGTCATAGCAAAAGCGAGACGTAAGGGAAATTGAAGACGCTTTAATTCGAACGGCAAATCGTTCTGAATAAGTGGAATCCGCGAAATAACAACGCCTTCGCCTATGAATTTTCCAATTAAAATCGTTGCTTGAATTATATTTGATATTAAATTCTTCACAATCAAACGCGTACCGACAAAGTTTTGGTTCTTTTAGGTTGCGCAACAAAATTATTACTGAGACGATTTTTAGTTTCAAATTGTGTGGAGGCAAGCCCGAAACATCCAAATAATTTTAAAATTCCGTGGGATAGTTGGAGGCTTCGTTTTCATGCATCACGGAGTCGACTGATTTGTATGAATGCAACTCACCAGCGATTTGGTTTTGAATGGCGAAATTCAAATGTTCGACGTTCTTGTTTTTCGCAGCCAAAATCACTCTTCTCTTACACTCAGCCAATGGTCAATATTATTCTAAGCGATATTCGGGAAAACATTCATGATTAGTTCTTCCGGTGTCGTTGTAAGGTTGCAAAAATGTTGTGGAAACTCAATCAGGCCGGGGATCATTGCTCCACCGAAAGGTCATTACGTAAACGATTCAGGGCCTAAAATGCGCGTTTGTAAGCCATTGTGCATTCGTCCCATATAATAATCTTACATTGCTGCAGTACTTTCGCCATCGCAGTGTTCTTTGAAATGTTGCATGTAGGTTCTTCTTCCACTTGCAGATTCAATGGCAATTTCAATGCAGGATGAACTGTTCGACCGCCTTCTAACAAAGTAGCCGCTATCCCAGAAGAGGCTAGGGCCAAAGCGATCTCAGATCTCGAACGAATTGTAGCCAAAATAAGTGAAATCATGAATGTATTTCCAGTTCCGCAATTTTCGTTATCGACTGCTTGCATCAATTCATCGTACACTTTCGTTTATTCTTGATTCAACATTGGCACATATTTTCGCATAGCTTGACTCAATGCGATTCGACCGAAGTCCATTTCTCGCTCCAATTCTGGATTAAATGCGTCTTGCATTGAACGATTTGGCTGTGGCATCCCCAATTTGCACAACAAATTGCCACTCATGAGCAGACACATATCCCCGATCAAAATCAAAGCTTTGTTGCACATTCCATCTGACATCTCCAGTTCATTATCCCATATCACAGTACATAATTTATTAGAACTAACTTTTTAGGTACCTATAGGTATTTAAAAAAAAACTTTCAAAATTGTTGACAACAACAATTTGGTTAGAAAATAATTGACAACAACAAATGCTTTTAAAATTTAAAATATTTTTTTTTTGTATTTGAAGTGTCACTACTCGATTTCTATCCAGTTTCTTTTTTTTTAAAGTGTACAAAAATGAATTTATTGGAATGGCGGTTGCACCTTCTTTCAAAAATTTATCATACTAATATATTAACCTTCTCTGCATGGTTTATTAACCAACAAAAAAAACTAAATCAAAATCGGATGTCATTATCAAGTTATTTTTATATATATAGACTAGCTGACCCGGCAAACTTCGTTTCGCCCAAATTTGTTAATTTGTTAATAAATTCCGAGCATGCACCAAGCACTTGCTAATTTATGTGATTCGACCAATTAAAATTCTTTATTCAAAAGTTATATTAAATGCAATAGAAATAAATGATGAATAGCAAGGTTGATTTTTCAATCAAACCGCAATGATTTTGACGTGTCGTCCAACCTTCCACTTTTTCACTAAATTGACAAACATCCATCGATTATCCTTGCAATAAATTATTTGTCATAGCGAAAGCGAGGCGCACGGGAAATTGAAGTCGCACGAATGGAAAATCGTTCTTAATAAGCGAAATCTGCGGAATAAGAATGTTTGCCTTTGAATTTTCCCCTTAAAATCATCACTTGTAGGCTTTGCCCGTACCTTTCGTATTAAATCTTGCTCACATTTCGCAAATTGCTTTATTTGGACAGCGTCCATTAATAATTTTCATTATACAACTTTAGAAATAGCGTTTGATTTTATTTTTGAATGGGACGTGCCACAATCCGTTTTCTTATCCCGCTTGTGTTTTTCAAAGTACCACCTATAGGTCAAAAACTATCCAAAATTTAAAACTGGAAGCAACCATATCCATCTACAAAATTTCAATCAACTTGGTAGCGCTGTTTCGGCGATCGGCAACAGCGCCACCTATCAGGTCCAAAAGTATTCTATCCTTCAAGCGGGAACGAAGAATATAAATCTATAAAATTTCATTGAAATCGGGTGAGTGGTTTCGGAGACCGATTACAACGCCATATAGCGGGTCAAAAATCCTATCTTTTAAGTTTGCTTTAACCTGAAATACAACACTACGAACAAAACAAAAGAAGAATCATAAAAATTTACCCAGTGGTTATCGAGTTATATCATCATCATCGAGTTTCATCCCGAAAGAATTATAGGTATGAATTAAGAAGATTATTATTAAAGAGAATTTAATTGACCTGAATAACGACATACGCCTACAACGCCACATGTTGAGGATTTTCCGACCATGTGCACTAAGAAATTCAGTTTTTGTTAAAAATAATATATTAAATATTTTATATGTATTTTATCAATATAATAACTCCGATCGAAGCATCTGTTTTAAACGATATTTATTTTGTTTACATCCTCGTTGACGATATTTGCAGCACGCATTCTGTCAATGTTATGCCAACGCCATAAGGTTACATCAAAAAAGTTTGAATTGTAAAAGCGCTATGGTTACATTAGATGTAATTTAATATGGTTGTTAAGTATTCTTAAATTTTCTAATTTTCCGCGCAATTTTCTTAATTTTTTCTTTCATAAGATTTTTCTCCTGACAATAACAAACACAACAAAAAAAAATTAGCGAAATCGGTCCATCCGTTCACGCGTCATGCCGCGACCAAGGGAAATAGGGATTCATTTTTATATAATATATAGATTCAGCATTGGCACATTTGTTCGAACATCTTGACTCAATGCGATTCGTTCGAAGTCCATTTCTCGCTCTTATTCTCGATTAAATGCGTCAAATCAAAGCTTTGTTGCGCATTTCATCTGACATCTCCAGTTCATTATCCGATGTCACAGTGCGAGTTCGATGCAAAATATCGTCCGCCATAAAATCATCTTTGTATAATCAAAGTACCTATCTACTTCATTTCAAAAAGTTACTTAATGTAACATAGTAAACATAATTTATTAGAACAAACTTTTTGGGTATACCTATATTTAAAAAAAAAAAAAAAACTTCAAAATTGTTGACAACAACAATTTGCTTGGAAAATAATTAAAATAATTGACAATAACAATTGCTTTTAAAATTCAAAATATTTTTTTTTTATTTGAAGTGTCACTTCTTGATTTCTATCCAGTTAATTTTTTTTCAAAGTGTATTTCCCCATACAAACTTTAATTTTCTAATTTTCCGCACAATTTTCTTAATTTTTTCAATTTTTCTTTTTTCCTAAACCTTCGCGGAGCAATTACGAACAAATCCGCAGAAGGAAGTATCCAATTTGGTCCAGTCGTTTTCGAGTTTTAAGCATCCGAACAAACCAAGATCCATTTTTATATATATAGATTTCTTTGTTCTCGGTTCAATTTCGGCAGATTCAAATTTATAAATGTGTTCAGTTCATTTATATCGTATTGTTATTCACGTTGCATTTCATGATTAAATACGTCATGTAATGGTCAATTAGGAACTGGCAAACCTAATTGTGACAATGTTTTATTTGCAATTGCTAAGCACATGTCTTCAATTATAACTAATGCCTCATTATAAATTTCGAGTGTAATGATTAATTCCTGATTTCTAGAAATACGATGCATTCTATTCAAGATATCTTAGGTCATATAGTCACGATAATTCTGCCACAATTCCACCAAAAAAAAAAACTATTTTAAAGTAAAAAAAAAAAAAAATTTGTTTGCACCATTTTTTGTAAAAAAAAATGTCAAAATCTTCCAACTCGTAGTTTTTAACTTCTCGAACGACATCATGAGACGTTAAATCACTATAAAAGGCCATATAATCTTGATGAACGCCAAAACCATCTAGATTTCCTGAAAATATCTTTGTGTCATCATTTTAAACCAAAAATTGCCACTCATGAGGAGAAACATATCCTCGATCAAAATCAAAGCTTTGTTGCGCTTTTCATCTCACATCAGATGATTATCCGATTCGATCAGTTCATTATCCGATGTCACAGTGCAAATTCGATGCAAAATATCGTCGGCCATAGCACACAACACACCGTCACCAGTTCGCAACGCTTCGAACGAAGTAGGGCCACAAACATTGACCAAAATCATTCTCAAATAGAAGCATTCGTTGTTTTTCGGGTGAACTGTGTATATTCTACCAACTGCATCACTTGCATAAAAACCACGAAATGCGGGAACTACTTCACCTTGTTTCCGCCGCTTGGACTTCTTCGACGACGCATTCCAATATCATTGACACTCATGAGCAGACACATATCCTCGATCAAAATCAAAGCTTTGTTGCGCTTTTCATCTCACATCTCCAGTTGATTATCCGATGTCACAGTGCGAATTCGATACTAAATATCTTCAGCCATAGCACACAACACACCGTCACCAGTCCGCAGCGCTTCGAACGAAGTAGGGCCACAAACATTGACAAAAAGCATTCTCAAATAGAAGCATTCATTGTTTTTCGGGTGAACTGTGTATATTCTACCAATTGCATCACTTGCATAAACACCACGAAATGCGGGAACTACTTCACCTTATTTCAGTGTTGTTATATCGTGGGATTTATCCCTTTTCGTGGGAATTTCGATGTCCATAAAGCCTTCCGTTGGATAAAAGGAAAAAGCACCAAATCGTGGGATTTTGAGGAATCTAACAAAAAACATTCAAACTATAGATTTTTGCTGAATTTTCATGAAAACACCTTGATTTCATCATGATTATCAACATATTGAATGTGCTTAAAAAACTTCTCGTATAAATCGTCTTTTATCAAAATTTTCTAGTACCAAAGAATAATCGTAATAATGTTACAAACGGTGATTTTTATACTAAAAAAATTAACCTTAATTTTTTTTCTTGTAATACAAATTTTACTTCTAAAAACTGGATTTTGAGGCAAAACTCACTTACTCACTCGTACTAATGCAAGGATCCTGAAAATAATGGATTCAAACACCATCAAACAAATATCAAAGTATCTACTCCACTTTAAAATGTTACTTAATGTAACATAGTAAACATAATTTAAAAGAACAAACTTATTAGGTAGGTAACTATATTTAAAAAAAAAAATTCAATATTGTTCACAATAACAATTTGCTCGGAAAATAATTGAAATCATTGACAACAACAATTGCTTTTAAAATATATATATATTTTTTTTTTTTTGTATTTGAAATGTCACTACTCGATTTCTATCCATTTTTTCAAAGTGCATTTCCCCATATAAACTTTCATAGCCTTTTTCATCCCCTCAAAGTTTTGTTTTCGCGACAAAACTTCGCACAAATGATATACAGACCAATAGCAAATATGTGTGAAAGTTTGGTTCAAATAGATAAATGCGTTAAGGCGTGAATCGACGACAAACGAACACAATTTTAAGGTTTTCTTTTTATATATATAGAACCATATAGAGCCGGGTCAGGCAAACTTCGTTCCGCCTAAATTTGTTAATGTAATGAAAATAATAATTCCGAGCATGCACAATGCGCTTGCTAATTTATGTAATTCGGCCAATTAAAATGCTTCATTCAAAAGTTATATTAAATGCAATTGAAATAAATGATGAATAGCAATGTTGATTTGTTTCAATCAAACTGCAATGATTTTGACGTTTCGGCCAACCTTCCGCTTTTTACTAAATTGACCATGTGAGAAACATGGTGATTCAAGATTGATGCTACAAATGCACAAACATCCATCGATTATACTTGCAACAAATTATTTGTCACTGTGAAAGCGAGACGCACGGGAAATTTAAGTCGCTTAAATACGAATGGCAAATCGTTTTGAATAAGCGGAATCTGCGGAATGAGAGTGTTTGCCTTTGGATATTCCACTCAAAATCGTCACGTCACTTCACTTGCATGGCATTTGATTTGGGATCCTTCACCACCAAATCAAACGCGTTCTGTTACAAAGTCTCGGTGTATTGAGGTTGCGCAACAAAATTATAATTGAACCAACTTTCAATTGTATAGATGTAAGCCCGGAACATCCAAAGAATTCAAAAATTCAACTTATCCCCATAAAGTTTTGTTTTTACGACAAAAAGTAGCATATGTCCTTCCTTGGGCCCATGCGAATTTAAACCAAAAATCATAAAAATTGAAGGATTTGTTCCCGAGTTATGAGTGCGCACATACGGACGTCAGTGTTTTTTATATGTAGCTGTACCCACCCGGCTTTGCTCATATCTTTCGTATTAAGTCCTGCTCACATTTAGCAAAGTCCTTTATTTGGACAATGTCCATTAATCATTTTAATGCTTCCACAACCCGTTCTCCCGCTTATGTTTTGCAAAGTACTATCTATAGGGTCCGAAACTATAGTATATTTCGGTAGAGCTGTTTCGGAGATCGACAACAACGCCACCTATCGGGTCCAAAATTTTGTCTTTTAAGACTACCTAAGCCTGAAATACACCAATACGAACAAAATAAAAGAAGAATCATAAAATTTGGCCCAGTAAGAACATTTTCCTTGGTTTTGTTATTTGTGCCGGAAATCGAATGCAAATGTTATTTACCTATTTAAAATTGATTAAAAACTAATTTGGAGTTTTCGTCGAACAATTGTACAGCTAAATGAAATATGAATTACTGAAATAACAAATTCAAAAAAGTATGGACAACCAACGCCAACTATATTACTACAATTAAATTTAATGTTGTTTATACAAAATTGATGTGCAGGGAAATCTAACTTGTCGTAAATATCTCCCAGCGCCACCTATCGGGTCCAAATTTTGACAAAAGCTTTCTATTTTTTTAAGTGTTATATGGTGTTAATTTGAGCCAAATCGGTCCATAAATAAGAATTTTCAAAAAGCGACCCCAGCGCCCTCTATAGGGTCTAAAATAAACATAAACCATCCGGAGCACCACACAAACATATGGTGTGAATATAAGGGGGATAGCTTCAGTGGTTCAGCCGCTATCGTCGGTCATACATACGCACGAACGTTTTTATATATTAAGATAGATTTGGGCGGAATGAAGTTCGCCGGGTCAGCTAGTAAACAATAAAAAACGACTGACTGTACAAAATATTTAAAAAGATTAAAACAAGACACTTTCCAAAAATTGTGGCCGCATTTTCTCCGAGTTGTACTTTTTACATAAAAACTTGGTATTTCTCTAGGTCTCCTGCCAATAAGCATCGTCGACTATTTCTCTTTAAATTAAATCATTCGTCTTGAAAAAAAATGTCCCAAGCATTATAGAGGAATATATTCAGATCAAGACTGAGTGAGCTTAGCTTTCCGGTAGAACTAAAGTATTTAACTAGGACCAGTGCGAGGGTTCTTAGACTTAACCACAAAAAAAAAAAGAAGCATCTGGCTTTGCCCAACGCCTACACATACGATTGGTTGACAGGGGCTTGACGTAGAATGCTATATTAACCTGTGACTCAGCACAATGTGACTCAAACAGAAGACTGGGAAAATTAACTTAAAGGGGCCATACACGACACAGACATGTTGTGGCAAATTAATATATTTGTCTCTATCATTATCGTGTGTATCCTATGCCTATCCTTAGCACCGAACGTCTGCGTGAATTCAAAACTTTTTTAATTTTCCTTGGTCTGTAACGACATGTCTGTGTCGTGTATGTCCCCTGTTACTTGTGTTTGAAAGTACCTTCGGTTTTACTAGTTGCTTCGAGCTTGATATAGTCAGACCTTTTTAAAGCCAGATTTGTAGCACTAACCCTAACATGCCGACGTCATTATGACTGGTTGCCGCAGCGAACTCTTACGAGAGACAGACGAGTGACAATAAAAATAGCGAATTTTCGTGACGCGTCAACATGTCAAAATTTGCCACAAAAATTGCACGTGTAATCTTAGCTTAAGTGTTGCAATCTCTCCTCCTTTACATCTAGATGCATTTGCGACTGATCTCCAAAGATTTTAGTCTTCATTCAAATTGTATTTAGTGACCTATTACGAAGCCTCGCCTGCTATCCTTCCCAAGTCTATCGAGATCAACAGTTCACCACGAAATCGGTGCCATCCGCAGGGGACTACTTAGAATTCAGTTCAAAACCCATAATAAGTTTGATCAGATCATGAGAAGTCGCCTCTAACCTCTGTCCCGTCCTAAGACAGAAGGTTTTAGTCCCTCAGTAATACGAGCCCAATTTATTTTCTCCAGCAGATCTTGAAATTTACCTTTTTTAAATTCAAGGCTTGTGGGTCTAATATATTTTCATCTAAAATTGTAAATATCTATTAGCTAAAGTTAAACCTGTCCCTGACAGCCAAAAAAGAAAAAAATGTTGCCCCCTTTTAAAAGGGTTATCAGTGACCAAAATACCGCCCTGTATTTCAAATTAATTTTGTCACTTAACCAAAATCATTAAGAGACTTGCAAATTGCAATCATCCACCACTAACACAGTATAATTTGATTTTACTGATTGGAAAAACTCGCGCATCGCAACTAAGGTTCCCTATAACTTCTATTGCCAATGTCCTTGACTACCACAACGCTGGTTATTGATTCACACCCAAAAAAGTCCTCAATTCCAATGCACTTATAGTTTTGTCAACGAACTGAGAATATTTCTCCTCGATAAAAAAAAAAAAAAAAAATAACAAAATCCACTCGGGAGTCGGGACTGGAACTCTCTGTCTGAAATTGTTAATTTTAAAACAATTAATCATGTCTGTGTTTATTATTCTATTAACATTAAAAATGTCCAGTGGCCCGGAATAATTTATATCGTTCACTCCATCCGCAGCGCAGCAAAATGAGGTAGCGGAGAAAAATCCTCAACAATGGATTTTTGTCTGCGAGGATAACTGCGATATTTTGCCGCTCCCTTGTCCTCACATAAAAAAAAAAAAAACGACCAACGTGGGAAATACACACAAAATCGAGGTTAACAGAGGTGAATGGGAAATACTACTTGTAGCAGGAATTTCATGTCGCCTTGTTTTGCAGAGAGCGCCAAGGACTTATTCCACTTAATACGTATCTCCTTCTTATCGCCGGTTGTTCTTGCCTTGTCCCGTCCAAAAGACTGCTTCTTGGAGCACCAAGTGGCAATGGCGAAAACTTGAATATGCATAAGAGGAAGAGGAAGACCGATGGTGGTGGGTGGGTGGTGGGTGGTGCTGGTGCTGGTGCTGGTGTACAAAAAACACTGTCATACAAATGTAGCATCTGGCGAGAAGTTGGACAAGTGTCACAAGGGCCAAACGAGGTAGAGAAGTAAACGATAGAAGGAGATAGAGCGCGAGACAGATAAGAGCTAATTAAGTTTATGTCACAGCGAATTTGTTTCGCATAGCCCCTTGGTCCTGGCGGCAATTAATATCGTGAAAGGAATGAAAGAATGTCGAAGTGACTTTATTGTGTTATAGGGTTTGGCTGGTGCGAGTTCATTCGAAGGAACTTATAGATTTTCAAGTGTAGGATGTAGGTACGTAGTGTTACTTCTTTCTGGAACTTTTGTTACACGAGTTGCCAATTGTAAGGACCACTAGCTTTTGAACAATGGCCTCATAAATTCCCTGCTACGAGTTATGCTGTGATGAATTGTTCTGTGCAAGTATGACATTAATAAGGGCCCAGCAAACTGTACAAGTTTATAAAAAGAACGAGACTTGTGAGGGAGAGCTGTAGTTGTCAAAAAAAAAGATTGCAACTTAAATGGTTTAATACGCACATCTCGAACAGGAAAAGATCCATCCCTTAGTCAAATAGGTTTGAAAAAGACTAACTAATAGAAGGCTCATTCTTGGACAGTTAACTAGAGAGTCTTCGCAGCCCTTCTCTCGTAATAGGGACGGTATATGCAATTATGCATATCCAATTGCTTCAGAGTGCGCTGCCTGATTCTTATCTCGGACCAGAAAAAGAAGCAGAGGAACAAAAAAGGAGAAAAGGAAAAAAACGACTGGCATTCAAAGATTCTTAAACGGGGTGCTCTTTACCATCCGCTTGATGATATTACCGATATTACCGTGGTAATGTACTCGAAGTGTTTTGGATTTATTGACAACACTCGCAAGCAGAACTTGGAAGAATAAGAGTTATATTGAGGTAATATTCATCTTTTGAGTCACCAGCCTTAAACCCTTTTCATTGCAGCTTTGTGGCTTGTCATGCTCCCTGTCAAGGCTAGGCGTGAAGTCAGTTTCTTCGGGCGAAAAGTTTGCGTGCAGATTTTCGGCACCAGAGTCTGGGAGACAATTCGGAGCAGCTATACTTTCAAACTGAAAACTATACCGCTCTTTTTTCCCCGTCTTTGCAGAATCTCTGCAGCAGCTTAGGGAGCTATTAATTGGAGCTTTCAAGTTGGAAAAAGTTAGTAAATCGCGATTTTAAATTCACAGGTTTTTAAAAGTTTTTCTTCTATAGTGAAACAGTAGGCAAGTTCCTTCAGAAAAACTTTGTTTAGCCTTTGAATATCTTTGCACAACAACTTTTTCGATAGGCCTTGAACTTCGTCAGGGTTGCTACCTGTCTTCTCTTCTTTAGCTCCCCTTTTTAGACTGGATGATTTTGCGCAGACGTAGTGACGAACGTTTTTAATTGGGAGACCTTTGTAGATAGCGTAAGATAGCGTAGATAGGTAACCTCTTAAGTCTTGAGTCCTCCCTTAACTGAACTTAGCTTGTACAAAAGAAGTTTGTAGCCGTCTGAGGTTGAGATAAAGACAATTGTGAGCAAATCTGAAGTGATGGTTATCTGCCTCCTGTAGGTGAGTGGGTTCTTATTAATACAGGTTCACAAGTCTACGTATATCGAAGTCTTGTGTACGAGCGCTGGAACTTCAATTCTAGATTAGTTAAGCTAGATGCTAGATCAGCCTAAGGCAACTGAGTCAAACTGTTACCAAAAAAACCGAACTTGTTGTCAAAGTTTCGATTTATAATTCGGCGAATATTGTAGGTCTTGTCTGTGCCTGTGGTCATGAGGTTTTTAGGCAATGGTTTTTAGGCAATGAGATTCCTTCTTTCTATAGCTGGGGGGACTTCTAGAGATCATATGGGTTAGATTAGGTTAGGCGGCTGTTTAGAAAGGCACACTTAGAGCAGATTTATAGATTCTTGGTGATACCATCATAGATCAATGGCCAGAGGAATTTCTATACCGGACGTACTATTGCGGAATCCTTGCTGCTGTCTTTATGCTTGGTGACGATATGTCTTCGGCCAGACGAAGGGTGGGACCGAAACAGTTTATCCCTCACCTAACTTTCTCCGACTTCTCTCGTCCCTTGATTAAGTGCGGGCGAAACATTGATTGATTGATTGTAGGCGCAGTGGCTTAGTGGTTAGTGTGTTGGACTACTACGCTAGAGAGTATGACTGTCTTAAAAAAGCTTCTCAACCGTTTGGAATCGGCATAAAATTGTAGATCCCTTCCATTCATTTCACAAATTAAAACTCACACAAAACGATTGGTTGTGAGAAGCTAGGCCTAGGGTCCCTCCGGACCTATTTATTTATTTATTAAACATTGATTGGCACAATCACCCCTGCCGTTGAACCACCAATTTTCTATATGTGGTTCAATGTGGAGGTCGCAAAAGGAAAAGCAGAATACGTGAGGTACACAATGTTACTTCGCCGGACAGAGCTGACCGTGCCTCGGTGGTTTCAAAGAGGTTCTACGACAATGGTTTCATCCTTTTGGGTAAAGTCGGGTGAAATGGCACCTACTTTCCTATTTAGCGATTTTCTGAAAATTTCTAGTTCAAACTAACAAAAAATAAAGTGCACGACTGGGTCGAATGAAACTTTCTCGTTGATCAAAAGTTTGATTAGTTGTTTTCTCATTTTTTTTAGGTACGTAGGTAAAAATCTGACAAGCGATGCTAAGAATAGTGTTAAATAAAATCCATTTTCAGTTATTCATCTGATGTGGTAGTATCAAAGTTCGAGTATGAGTTTTAATAAGTTGAAGCTCTAGTAACAGGCATTTGTTGCAACTTCTGATTAGAAACCATTTTATAAGCTTTTATACTTTACAAGATTTTTGGGTAAAAGGATAAGACTGGATCTTTGAAATTGAACAACAGAAAAAAAATGTTGCACCCCGACAACTATATAGCTCATGCAAGACCTTACTGTTGCCAAGCCCTGTAGCTCAGCAGAAATCAACTTCATAGAGAAGCTCGCTTCAGCGTACAGCTGTTTCAATAAATAGTCCTCCTGCAAATTACATATTGATCTGACGCGACAGACCCATGATGACAGTTGTGGGCGGAGCACGAGCATAAGTATCACATCAGTAGATACATTATTCGATTACTCAGGATATCTGAAACCCATTACCAAAGATTACACCTCCACCAGAAGCAATACGCTCGACTGTTGCAGCCCCTCCATCATCATCGTTTTCGTCCTTCTATATACTGGCATAAGGATAAGTGCACCACCAGTATGCATACTCATTCTCGAACCATATGCAAGAAGCATATGTGGTGGAGTACTGTCAGGTAATAGCATCCTTAAAGTCTTCAAGTTTTGCCTTCGCTACTCTGTGTGCTGTATCGTTCGCCGCTGTAGCTGGCTGTTTATGGTGTTAGCTGTGCGATGTACACATTTAGTTTGCGATAGTGGTATCGCACTTGTACTTAAGTTTGACAAACAAATTGGAACGTGCAGCAAAATTGATTTTTGATTCTTAGGGTTTAATTAAATTACACACTATCGGTGTGCATGCAATCGGTTTTGGAAGTTTTTCGAAGAGTTTCCTTTGCGAAGATCTAGGAATTGATTTTGCATTTGATTGGAAATGTGATTTATCTGGAAAGGGTTGCCCGAATCATTTTTGGACGTGTGAAACTCTGTCCACATTGCAGACAAATGCAATCAAATTGAGTTCACATAAGGCAAAGCAGCAGTGGTTTGCTGAATTGCATTTTCATTCGTTGAGATTAGAAGCGGGCGTTGATTGAAATGGACGCATTTCAAAATATGTTTTGCTATGAGAACCCATTTACTGATTAATATTAGAGCTATGTTTGCACATATCCTTTTCCAGATCGGAAGAGACAAGCGGTCTCAGTTGTGCGGAGCCAAATGACGACTTTTGGTGCTGCTCATAAGCACCAGATATACCTCAAACGGTTCTGCGTGCTTTTACAACCAGTCGAGGGGAACTTCCATTTGCCCATCCCCCTGAAGCAACTCTCAGCTCAGCCGACATGACACTCGGCTTTCGGGATGCTTATTGGGACAACCTCCTCCACCATAATGTGCCGTGTCAATGTCATATGTTCTCTTTGACATTTGATTTCCGAACATTTTTCCATCAAAATCACTCACCTGACTGAAATGTTCATCCTGTTCTTTCAGTAGCCATAGTCAGTTCTCAGTTCCATACACACAGCCACACACGAAAAGGCTCCCTTTCCCTTCCTTTTCGTTTGATTTTTTTTTTTTTTTTTTCCAAGCAAAGTGAATGTTATCTCATTTCTCCGTTGTTGACGGCATCCAAATTGCCTCCGTGAGAATCCATTATTTGACAATTTTTCATGTAATCTGCATTCGGGGCTGGATCAACGAAATTTTCCAAATCATTGAAGTCATCTATACCGTGTATAGGTACTTTGCGAACGAAACACATCCAAGCAGACATTGTCGTCGATGGCTTGGATTTAAATTGAGTTACACTGAGACAGGAGTGGATACATTATCTGGATATAATGTCGTCCTTCCCTCACCACCGACCGCCAAAAGAGAAACAATACTCGGGCTGTTTGAATTTTTGATGCAGAAAAATGAATTTGCTCGCACACACATACACACGAGACCAATTCTGGTGCTCGTCCTTGTGCCGAATAAATTTGTTTCTGTTCGCGCGCGCAAATGGATGTGCAGGATTATTTATTAGACATCTCTGGTAGCAAAGGCGTTCTTGATTTTTTTTTTAGAGTTCCCGCCCCTAAACATCGATGTCCTATTAAATCGGTTGACATTGCTGGGCGAGATGCTTTGGTATCGTTTCATTATTCAAATGTTAAGTTCGTTGATGCAGACACCAGAAAACAGGCAGAGGCAAAAACGACACAAAGAAAGGAAAAGATATTCACTGTATCGAGAAAAAAAAAAAGGATGGAGGGAAGAGGATTTTGATTTCGCGCCTGAATGGATCGAGATAATTACATTTTGCATAGATATAGCGGCGAGCTCATTTCATGTGAGCTTTGTAATGTCATGAATTAGGCCTCCGGAATGACATCTTACTTGTAGTCGGCTTTGGGTGGCTGAGATGAATACGATTTTGATGACGCAAATGGGATTTTCAAGTGAAGTGTTATGGAATCAAAGGGACAATTGTTAATTGGCTTACCCTTACCGCATCAAAGAAGAAAAATTCGACAGCATTTCAATTTGCAGAGGTTATTTCCGACTGCACGTTTCTTGCTTATGGTTTGAAATTGATGGTATTAAAGGTGCTCATTGATAGGAACTATGTGTGGTGCTAGTGTGGCCGCTTCGTGCAGAACTATGCAAAGGTGTTTTTTTTTTTTTAACTCCACCGTGTACCTACCTATTTTAAGGTTAGAAATAGGTCGAAACAAGTAAGGGCCACGTATAAATGAGGGTGTGAGAAGCAGCCGTTTGTCTCTGAAGCAATTTTTGCCTACCTTAAATCGAGTTTTGCTTCCTCACAATTGGGGAAAAACCTATGTTCGATTTCAAATCTGCACATTTTTTCATGAAAACCATTTCTGCTGTCCATTAAACACTGCATAGCATACCTTTCGTTCATTCCGCTCCAGCAAAAGAAGGACATCCGAGCTGCCACTCCAAATCAGAACCAAGATCCGGATTCCGGAAAAATCGTTGGTAATTTTTTGTACGCTCGGTGAAGTAAATTCAACTTGATCATGTCAGATTTTGGTCTATACTATTGGGGACGTTCGGATTTATAGTTTAGTAAGTTGACAGGCTGTCCGAATAGATGTATTTCAGTTTTGATTGGCCCAGAGTGGTCACGTGATTAGTTTTTGCAGTTGACGTTTATAGAGGGGAAGCCGACAAATCTAGTTAAGAAAATCCTGCCTGCATACTCAGTTGATATTTCGAAGAGTCAGATTTAAAATAAACAGAGTGGCCGTGGCAGAATTCTGAAGAGTCGAAAAAAAGGCCAGTGAGAGAAAAGAGTGTCATTTCTAAAGCTACTCTGCAAATTTCGAATTTTCGCACGTTATTTTACAACCATTAGTTCGCATAACAGTGTAATATAGTTGTGATAGGCAACCGCGTTACATTTTAAATGTACTTATTTGAAAATATCAATTTTTGTAAAAATTTTGAGGCGTCTTTTCCGAATAAAAAAGGGCAAATCAAACAAAGGCAACGCTGACCGCGAGAATACAAAAACAATTCAAGTTGCTCAGTCAACGCGTTCGGATTCCTAGTCACGACGAATCAAGTTGACGTTTTACATAAACTATGAATCCGAACGTCCCCATTCTCTTGACTAAAATATCAAGTAAGGCGGTTGGCTCCCTGACTGTTTTTTTTTTTAACTTTTTTTTTTATTGGAGGTTTGTTTATTTGAGGAGGTTTAAAGCAGGTTGAAAGTGTTAAAATATAATAAAAAAATACATTCCGCTTTAGAAGGAGATATTTTTTAGGGAGGAATCTGGGTTTTTCTTAAATTTAGTTTCGATTTTACATCGTCATAATTAATAGGCATTCTGCGAATGTAAGGAACGCTGAGTAAAGGACTGTTCACCTTAGCGCGAATTACGAATACCTAGGCGAATAGCGAATTAAGTTGTATTTATGAATTGAAAATTGATAAATTTATAAGTACAGCGATTTTCATGCGAATTCAAACTCCTTTCCGCGAACTGTCACAGTTTATTCAAAATCCACACAAATCAGTCGAGATCGCGATTCACAAACTAGGTACTCATGAAAATAAAGTGCACGGCTGGTCGAACAAAACTTTCTGGTTCAGCAAAAGGTTGGTTGGTTGTTTTCTTATTTTGTTAGATAGGTAGGTAGGTAAAGGTCTGAGAAGCAATGCAAGATACAACGAAGAAACGGTTCATAAAATGTAGGAAAATATCCATCTGATATGGCAGTAGGTAAAGGGTTTTTCAACAGGAACGCTCCAAAAGTAGAGCGACAGGGACAGCAAATGACGCCGAGTTTCTTGCCGCTCTTTTAATATGGTTTGCCATTTCATGATGGAAAGATATACGGGCCAACAACGAGTCGAAATTATTAATATTTACTACCGAAATTCAGAGTCAGTGGCCTCAAAGTTAAGAGCACTACGTCCAATTTACGGTCGTCATAATCGTCCTAGCAGATCAACAATTGAGCGTCTAGTGGAAAAGTGCAAAGACAAAGAAGTGCCCGTAGTGTCGAGAATATTGCTGCCGCTGAGGCTTCAGTTGAAGAAAGCTCAAATGTGTCTCTTCTTCATCTTCATAATCTTCAGCGATGAGGCTCATTTCTGGCTGAATGGCTTCGTCAATAAACAAAATATGCAGTATTGTTCAGGCAGCAATCCACACGTACTCCATGAGTCATCATTGCATCCCGAAGAAATTACGGTTTGGTGTGGTTTATGGGCAGGCGGCGTCATTGGGCCGTACTTCTTCCGTGATGATCAAGACCGGCACGTTACTGTGAATGGAAATCGCTACCGTTCAATGATAACCGAATATTTTTGGCCCCAATTGGATGATATGGACTTGGAGGACATGTGGTTCCAACAGGACGGCGCCACAAGCCACACAGCGAATGTCACAATCAATTTATTGGAAACCAAGTTTGGAGAACGTGTTATCTCAAGAAATGGTCCAGTCGCTTGGCCGCCTCGGTCGTTAATGTGAAATTTAATATTACGTAGGTGTGAAATCGATCTAAAATCATTTTAAACCACGCGTTTAAATGCATCTACATCCAGCGGGCTTATTGTATGTTTTTGAGTTAATATTATAAACGTAAATGTAAACTATCGGGTTCAAAAAATTCGGATAAGGGTGTAAGATTAACTTAAACCAAATTTACATTCAGATTGAATAATATGGCCGTTATAGCTTCAATAAAATATGACTTTATATATGCTACAGTCCGGCGTGGACCAGGGCCTCAACCAATACGCCTCTCCAGTAAGCGTGGTCTTTGGCTAACTGCCTCCAGTTGCGCACTCCAAGTTGGTTGAGGTCCCCTTCCACTTGCGCGCGAGTTAAGTATCCATAGCAAAACATATTGAGAAAAAAGATAACATTATTTGTATTCAATGATATCTTTAGTCTCTAGTACAGTCTTGCACACAACGCTACAATGATAACATATGTAAAAGAGATAATATCGTTTGTATACAATGTTGGAATATTATCTCTTCTTCATTATCAAGCAAGACGATTGTACGCTTGGGTCTCCTTGTAGATAGATAAGAAAAGTATATAAATACGACTGTATGATGAATTTATCAACAGTCTTATTGTAACTACATAGTAGCCTTAAGCTCCTTTTAGAATTAGTAAAAAGTATTTCAATAATAAAGGACATAGTTCCAAATAAATATTGTTTAATTTTAAAAGTAAGAAACAAGTGTTTTAATTGGCGATCCTGCCAGGAGGTTAAATATACTTTTTAACTTCAATCGAGCGGACCTCGGGAACAAGTAGTGAAATCTAGTATAAACAGAACACTCGCGTTACCGGTTACAAGAATTACCTAGCATAGCAGGTACAAATATAGCTTCTTCGTACGAAGCAGCAAAGCAATTCAGTGAAAGTGTATATGTGGAGAAAAAAAACACACAAATTCGACGACAACAGACACGAGTTCAAAATGGAACAACTCGCAGTATTAATGGCAAGATTAGAAGCTTTAGAAACCAGGAGCAACACAGTAACACAAACCCTAGAGCACACACGCACAGAGAATGCAAGGTTAGCAGCAATAATAACTAACCAAAATCAAATAAACACTAATTTAGAAACAAAACTAAATGAAGTAAAATCTGGATTAGGCATAGTACCAAACATACCTGTGCTAGAGGAAATAAGAACCACATATACAGATGGTAGTGAAATACAGTTAGACGCATTTAAAAGCCTACCTATTTTCAACGGCGATCAATCAAATTATCGGTCGTGGCGCGAAGAAGCATCCAGATTAATGGACAGCATTAAAAACTTCAAAACACACAGTAAGTACGCAGCAGCATTGACTATAGTGAAAAGTAAAATACAGGGTGCAGCCGCGAATGTGTTAACTAATTATAACACAATTTTTAATTTTGAGGCGATACGTAACAGATTAGATTATACGTACTCTAATCAAGAACCTCTATACGTGCTACAAGACATGATGAAAGCCATCACGCAAAAAAGAAGCACACTGTCTGAATACCACGACGAGATAAATAAAAATCTCAATTTAATAATATCAAAAATCACTATGTCAGGTGATCCGCCGAATATAATCGACAGACTAATTAAAAATGCTAACGACGACGCAGTTCGTATATTCATTGATGGTATGAGTGACAACTTTACAAGAGGATCATTATATTCAGCTACAATAAATGATCTAGAACACGCATTCGCAATTGCTCGCAGAATAGAACATGATAATGTGCACAGGCATTTACATCTCACTCAGGATAAGCACCACAAAAATATGCCACATGAACGCAGAAACGAAAGAAGACCAAATTATTCGAGCCAAACAACGAATTATCAACCCCAGAAGCAATACGATAATATGCAGCAACACAATCAAGGACCACAGCCGATGGAGATAAACTCGAGACAAATTGTACATGCACAGCGACAAAATTGGAATCAATACAAACCCGATGTATATAATCCACCAGCGAAACGTGAACACAGCGGGAGTTTCAACACACACAACAGACCGCAACGATCTTATCAGCAGAACTTCAAGCAGCAGAGAGTAAATAACTCCCGACAACAACGCAGAGACGATGTCAGCAGTACATATGCAGAAGCAGATGAAACGGAATGTATGGTAAATAATAACATAAGAATAGATCATTTAAACTAGTAGACGGGTTGCCCTGCTTAAATTTAACTAGTACTATTTCTAAGAAAATTTATAAAATTCTTATTGATACTGGTGCAACCCATAATTACATTAATAGAAAATGCGATTCTAGCAAAAAAATTAAAATTAAACCTATAAAAATAAAAACAATGCATGGTTATTCTATGGTAGATACAAAGAAAGTAGTTAGGATATTAAAGAAAAATATAACATTTTTTGAATTAGAGGATATTCAGTCTTTTGATATGATATTAGGATATGAAGGACTTAAAGTTCTAAACGCGGAAATAAATTTCAGTAATATGACTCTAACTACCATAAGCAGTGTCGAATCTATTCAGAAAATTAATTACATAATTGGGGAAAATAATATTTATAAAGCAGACATAGATAGACTGATGAAGATTAATAACAGCATAGGACCGTTACCCTTTACAGATACTATAGAAGCAAGCATTAGGACGACCAATGATAATCCGGTTTATGTTAAACAATATCCATATCCCATAGCAGATAACGAATTCGTAAACAAAGAAATACAGAAACTCTTACATGACGATATAATAGAAAAAAGCCATAGTCCTTATAACAGTCCCATATGGACAGTACCTAAAAAAGGTTTGGACGAAAAAGGAAAACCAAAACGGCGCATGGTTGTTGATTTCCAAAAACTTAACGCTCACACTGTAACAGACAGATACCCCATTCCGGATGTCAACATGACAATTCAAAATTTAGGTAAAGCCAAGTACTTTACAACATTAGATTTGGAGTCAGGTTTCCACCAAATTAAAATCAAAACAGATGATAAAGAAAAAACAGCTTTTGCTATAAATGGCGCAAAATATCATTTTAAACGAATGCCTTTCGGGCTCAAAAATGCACCAAGCATATTTCAGAGATGCGTGGACGACATTTTGAGAGACTTTGTAGGTAAATTCGTACACGTTTACATTGATGACGTATTGATATATTCTTCATCTGAGGAAGAACATATACAGCACATAAGTCAAGTATTCGACGTACTCAATAAAGCCACATTAAAAATATCTGATGAGAAAAGTAAGTTTTTTCAAGAAGAAGTAGAATACTTAGGTCACATAATCAGACATGGTAGAATCACTACGAACCCTGAGAAAATAGCAGCTATAGAAAATTTTCCAGTCCCACAAACGGTAAAGGATTTGAGAGGATTTTTAGGTCTTACAGGTTACTATCGTAAGTTTATAAAAGGATACGCAAGCATAGCCAAGCCCCTGACATTATATTTACGAGGAGATAACGGTAAAGTAAACAAAAAACAAAGTAAAAATATTAAGTTAAATCTGAATGATTCAGCATTAGAAGCGATTAGAATTTTAAAAAATTATTTGAAAGAACAAGTCGAACTTTTTCAACCGGATTATAGTAAACCATTCGAGCTTACTACTGATGCATCCAACATAGCTATTGGAGCCGTACTAAGTCAGAATAAGCAACCTATACACTTCTTGTCAAGAACACTGAGTAAGACAGAAGAGAACTATAGCACAAACGAGAAAGAGCTATTAGCGATCATATGGTCCTTACAAAAACTCAGAAACTACATATATGGTATAGCAGACTTAACCATATATACCGATCACCAGAGCCTTATATATTCTGTATCAGAAAAAAATCCCAACACAAAGCTGAAACGTTGGAAGGGAATCATTGAAGACTTTGGAGCAAAATTAGTTTATAAACCAGGAAACCTAAATCTTGTAGCTGACGCATTATCACGTCAACGCATAAATACTTCTACCATAGAAACAGCACATTCAGCTGAAAGTTCTTCTAATGATATAATAAAAACTGTGAATCAGCCTTTTAATGCATACACTGCACAGTTCGAACTTATTGAAGATATAACAAATAATATCGAAACACAAATCTATTTTAGTAACAAAATAAGACTCATAATAAAGTTTAAGGACAAAGACTCTTTACTAAGACAGATGAAAGAAGTTATACAACCCCAAAAGATTGTAGCTTTGCATACGAAATTTGAAAACATATACAAATATGGTGAAAACATAAAAAAAGAATTCCCACTAGTAAGATTTATATTCACACCAAGAAAACTTCAAGACGTGACAAATTTGGAGGAACAACTAAAACTTGTAAGGGTAACTCACGAAAGAGCACACCGAGGGTTACGTAACAATATACAAGAAATCTCAGAGAAATATTACTGGCCCGATCTAAATAAACAAGCAAAGAGTTTCAACAGAAAATGCATAGCATGTCTATTTGGAAAATATGAAAGAAAACCTATCAGAGAACCTCTGAATAATTCAGAAATACCAACACATGTGGGAACACACATTCATATGGACATATACTTCAACGACAAGTATACTTTCCTTGTAACAGTAGATAAGTATTCTAAATATACAATCCTTCGGGAAATCGAAACTCGAAACAGACTGTACGACGTTATGGAAGAGGTCTTATCTAATTATTTCCCAAAATGTGAACGACTCATGACAGATAACGAGAAGGGATTCAAAACAGAAATGGTGAACCAAATGTGTTTGAAATACAACATAACTAAAGTAGAAACTCCAGTATACAGATCGACAGCGAACGGTCAGGTAGAACGTGTAAACGGTACAATAACTGAACTGTCTAGAATATTCACAATTCAGAATAAAACAAGACTTATCGAAGAAATATTTAGAACAGTGCGTGAATTAAATAATTCTATACACTCAGTTACCGGTTTGAAACCTAGAGACATTTTCTTTAATCAAAATAAATATAGCAATAGTGAAATTATAATAAATAAACTAAACTCAGCATCCAAAAAAGTGATCGAACGTCTAAATAAAGGAACTCGACACAGAGAGTATAAAAAAGGAGATAAGATAATGGTAAGAATCACAGGTCTTAGAAAGAAATCTAACGCCAGATACATAACAAGAATAGTAGAAGAAGATAAAGGAGACACTGTAATCTCTAAAGAAGGAATAAAAATTCACAAGGATAACATAAAGAATTATCATTTTTCAGATGACGAAAATATTAATATTCCTAACATTACTAGGAATTGTACAGAGTCAAGAAGGGCAAGGAAACGTTCAAATAACTGAGTTACTAAACAAGAAGTTTATACTTACGCAAACAGATGACGTGTATTTATTCAAAGAACAAACTTATTTGTTACATGCCACCAACCTGACTTCGATATTTCAACCTTACGTAAATATCGTAACTAGTAAATATCAACCTACACAAGAAGAAAAAATTTGGTTAAGTAAAATTAAGAATTTAGCAGACCAATTACAAGAACATACTAGGCATACTAGATCAATTAACTTTTTAGGAACAGCTTTCAAATATGTGTTTGGTAATCCTGACCATTATGACTTAGTTAACATAGAAACGAGTATAAATAATCTCATAGAAAACAATAATAAACAAAAAACTATAAATTCTAGATTTGAACAAATTTTGCAACAATTCGAAGGTCAGAGCCTTAAAGAACATTTAGTAATAGAACAAGTGTACGAACAATTATTATTATTGACCAGAACAATTAATGCAGCAAAAAATAATGAATATTTATCAGAAAGCCTAGACTTAGATGACATTAAAAATATTATTCAACATGAAATAATTCAAGTACCCATAATAAATATACTTGAGTACTCTAAAATATTATTAGCTAGAACTGATGAATTCTTCATCACAATATATAAATATCCAGTTCTAATTAAATCATGTAAATTGTATAAAGTAACACCTTTAAATTCAAAACATGGAAAAATCATTACAGATAAAACAATTGCCTTATGTAACCAAACTTATTTAAGAACAAGAAATTGTCAAAATCATCTAAGTAAAAACATTTGTGAAATTAACTTTGAAGAAGAAAATTGTCTTATTCCACTTTTAAAGAATATAACTTCAAAATGCAACATTAAACAAGAATACGATTACGACTTAGAAATTGAATCCGGTGTTATGTTATTAAGCGGTAAGCATAAGTTAAATAATCAAACAATTAATGGTATAAACTTAGTTACTTATGAAAATACTATAAATCTAGACGATAAAATATACAAAAACATGCATAAGCAAATTAAAGAAGTTATATTAAGAAATCATAATTCAGAGTCTTACATCGACCAAATAATTAAAGAAGATACAATGTACAAATTCGATAACATAGATACTTTAAAAAAACTAATTATTCCTTTTGAAGAAAAACCGATATTATCAACTATATACACAATTGTAACACTGATTGTTATTCTAGCATTTACGTACGTAATGATAAAAACTATACAATGTATAACAGATCGTCAAAAACAAAAAAAGATTGACGCATATAACAAAACTTATGAAAGAGAAATGTTAAAAATAGCGTCGAAAAATCGGGACGATTTCGTTTAACAAGGGGGGGAGTTAAGTATCCATAGCAAAACATATTGAGAAAAAAGATAACATTATTTGTATTCAATGATATCTTTAGTCTCTAGTACAGTCTTGCACACAACGCTACAATGATAACATATGTAAAAGAGATAATATCGTTTGTATACAATGTTGGAATATTATCTCTTCTTCATTATCAAGCAAGACGATTGTACGCTTGGGTCTCCTTGTAGATAGATAAGAAAAGTATATAAATACGACTGTATGATGAATTTATCAACAGTCTTATTGTAACTACATAGTAGCCTTAAGCTCCTTTTAGAATTAGTAAAAAGTATTTCAATAATAAAGGACATAGTTCCAAATAAATATTGTTTAATTTTAAAAGTAAGAAACAAGTGTTTTAATTCGCGCCACCTAAGACGAGGTCTTCCTCTATTGCCTTGTCCCTCCGGGTTGGAATCGAAGACTCTCCGGGCCGGGGCGTTGGTGTCCATTCGCTCTAAATGTCCTAACTATCTTAGACGACTAATGCGTACTTTTCTGACCAGGTCGATGTCGCTTTACAGCTCGTAGAGTTCGCTGTTAAATCTTCTCCTCCAAAGCCAGTCGACTTTTTTCAATGCAATAACATAAATTTCAGGCATTGGCCGCATTCAAGAATCTAGTTATCTTAAGTCGACTAGATTGGTCTGGATAAGATGTAACCTGAACGCAAAAACTAGATTGGTCGGGAACGTCACTTTTTCTACGTCAGCCACATACCCGAACTGTCAACTTAGTACTCAGTCACGAATTTCTTGACTAGATTCGTCGGCTACCCCTCCATAAACGTCAAATGTCACAGGTGCCCACGTGACCGATTTAAACCAATCACAACCGAGATAGATCTAGTCAGACAGCTGTCAGACTTACTAAACTAGATACTTGAACGCCCTCATTTAAAAAATTATGTACTATTCTGTACGTTTCAGTACTATTTCTTTTCTGTTTTTAGTACAATTGAGAAAAGTCGATTTGCATCAATACACTATGCAGTCATGTTAACTCCATCTGATTAAGCTTTTAAATATGAATTTTGGTTGAAGTCGTTAGAGCCGATTTCGAATAAATAAAATTGGTATAAAAATTTATTTTGGAAGTACCATTAATATTGAGGTTAACATGCAAAAAAAAAACAAAAAAAAAACGGCACCCAAACTCCAAATCCGAACTTTGAACGAAATCTGGTCAGCAGTTTAGGCTGCAGGCGTCGGGACATACGTACAGATAGACAGACAAATGGACAGAATGTTGCGACCTAGTTTTTTGAGTTCCTCTGTCATCATAATGTCCAGAATTGATTAACATCTCGAGTTCGAAACTTTATACGGAAACAATATCTCTTACAACGTAATCGATAAAGTTCAAAAACAGACGCAGCTAAGTTTTTTTTTGAGAAGATTTCTGTTGTATCGGTGAGGATGATGGAGTAATTGCCATGTGTGCGGCGGAGTGCATAATTCCGAAATGCAATATCCCAGTTTCAATTTCCCGTCGAGGTACTCTCGAACTTTTCCTCGGCCGAAAACCAAGAGCAATTTTCAAATATTCAAATGCTATGTTAAATCGATCATAAATGGCCATAATATCCGACCATGGTTATAGTACTGAATTCATGACGTTTTATGACCTCTGTAGGTAGCACCTGCAACGTACTTTCCAACTGAGCATAAGACCCACAAGCGTCGTGTATAGAAGGCATGTCCCTCTACCACAGAAATCGAAATCGCATGCAGACAAAAAACTGTTGGGAATGCCAGCAGAAAGCGGGTGTTGCCGAAACGAAATGCGATGTGCAAGAATGCGGTATTTGCTGCCAATATCCTTTGGATGGTGCGGAACTCACCTCTCCCATACACTGGAGAAGAAGAGCAAACTAACGACTTGAGAATTGAATAAAATGCTCCTCCAGAACTCAATACAACTGCATATATAGTGGAACAGGAAAAATGTTCGAATCGAACAAGAAGGAACCGAATTGAAAACGGGGTATGTAGAAAAAAAAAAAAACAACACAGAAAATATTTTCTTGGGTGGAGAAGGGAACTGTACAAGGATAATGGCAGTAAGAAGGATATCGTTGGTCGGTCGATTCTGGGAATGATGGAAAATGTCCTATCTTCGTTTTTAACAAAAATATTTCTCACTTCAGGGCAAGTGCGGAATTTTTCCTTGAGAAGTATTCTGCGTTCTTTTTGTCCACATGCACACTTAGTATATCCTTAAAAATAAAATCAATAGCGATCCATTTTGGAATGTCGATATGGGCATGCAATCAATTTATATGCATTTTTCAAGGGATACTCTGTTCTTCGGGCTCTTTTTCCCCATTTGTAGGATCTTTCTTGTGTTTTCTCGAAGGAGTTTGGAAATAAGAAAAGATGCAAATGCCAAAGGACCACAATGGCAGAAGCAAGAGAGAAGCAAATTGAAATGCATTTCGATTTAGGGAGAGGAATTTCTACCTTTTGCGTTAGAACGGATTGAAAAATGCTCCTTTAACTCTTATAATGGATTTTGATTTGTAAAATTTACCGAGGACTGGCAGTTTTTTTCTTTTTTTTTTTTCGTCGTTCAGTCGGGCCATCTCTAAGTAATCCCTCACAGAAGTAGCGGAAGTAGAGGGTGAGTGGGGAAAATGCAAATTCGGGAAGTAACGCGGTGCGGATGATATATTGGGTATGAATCGGGCATCCTGGGTTTCCTCCGAACCTGGCATAAATCTTATTGATTTGTGGAATGGAAATTAATATTCACAAGGACAGCAATGATGATGGTTGTGATATTGAAGAGCAACAAAAAAAATTCGGCGAATATAATGCTGAATTTTTTTTTTTTTACTTTTGCCACTTTGGGTGGGATAACTTGTGACGCGTCGCGTCGTTGATTTATTAAAATGAGAATATGGTTGCCAATAACACTGCGGGGCGACTTATTGTCCACTTATTCGTTGACGTATTTATCAACTCATATAGAAGTCTTACCCAAAGTTAGAGGATCTAAATAAATATTCGAAATCACCTTAGCAATCAAATCCGCAGCTGTGGACTTCAAACAGATTCACTCAGACTGACCAAATCGATTAAAGGGTCTTCACTTGAGCGAAGTCCGAGGCTACACTGAAAAAAAGGTAGAGCATATTCATTCATATAACGAAAAATTCATCAATTTTAGTCCAGTGAACTTATTCATTGATATGATGAAACGGATTTCATCAATATAATGAACGAGAAAAGGAATTCACCATTCATCAACCTTGTTCATCAATATTATGGAAAATTCATCAATGTGAACTGAAATTCCCCTTTAATTTCATCAATGTTACGAATGTATTCATCAAATTGACACTTTTTTTCATCGTATTTCAGTTTTTATGCGCGTATTTTGGTTTTTACGCGCGTATTTTAGTTTTTACGCGCGTATTTTAGTTCTTACGCTCGTATTTTAATTTTTAGTTTTAACGCGCTTATTTTAGTTCTTACGTGTGTATTTTAATTTTTAAGGGAGATAAAAATTAGTTCGAGTTAGAGGGATTTCTTGAAAAATTCGAGGTAGGGGGATTTACTATATTTTTTAAGCGAATTTATTTTAGGTAAAAAATAGGAAAGTAGGTACATTTTAAACACAAAAACAACACAAATAATGTTGGGCACCCGCAATTTTTTTTTTTTTTTTACTTTTTTTCCCATCACAAGAATAACAAAACAAGTGTTGCGCACCTGCAAATTGTCCGCATTTCATTTTTAAGCAGAATATGTTTGTACATATCTAAATCAGTGTTGTTAGCACTTTCTCTTCATTTATCCCACGAAGCGTGGTAATTTTTCCCTTTTTTCCCTTCTCACTTTACTCAAAATCCCTTTTAAATCCCACGACGCTTTTTCGCCTCAAAATCCAGTTTTTAGAAGTAACATTTGATATACAAGGAAAGCAAATCACGGTTAATTAACTTTTAGTATAAAAATCACACTTTGTAACATTATTACGATTATTTTTTGGTACTAGAAAATTTTGATGAGAGCCAATTTATATAAGCAGTTTTTTATGCATATTCAGTGTGTTAATAATCATTGTGAAATGTAGGAGTTTTCATGAAATTTCAGCAAAAATTTATAGTTTTAATGTTTTTTGTTAGATTCCTCAAAATCCCACGACTTGGTGCTTATCCCTTTATCCCACGAAAGGCTTTTCGGACATCGAAATTCCCACGAAAAGGGATAAATCCCACGATATAATAACACTGATCTAAATGCATAATTACATATTGTATGTAGAAACACAGCGTATCGGCGCGACGCTACACTACTTGCGGGAGGGAGATAGTTTTTTTTTTTTTTTTTTTTTTAAATTTGACTCGGAGGAATATTGTAATAGGTCAAGAATCAAAAGAATATGCTCGGGTTAGAGGGATTTTCGACTTTGAGTAATTTTGATTTAGAGGATGACTTTTCTATGCAAAATTGAAGAAATGCAAAAATTGGGGCGAAAAATTCGAGATAGAGGGAAAGGTGGTTTGACTTAGACTTTTTTTTTTTTGTTTATTAATACCTAAAGTTAAAAAAATTGTCTATCCACATTTATTTTTGAAGACTAAAAAATGACTGTACCTACTAATATTATTTTCAAATACTCAACTTTTTTGGATGCCTATTATAAAGGGTTCGCCAAATAACTTTTTTTTTTTTGAAAATCTTATAAAAAAAACTACTGAATATTTTCTCAAATTTATTTTTTTATTTGAAATCCTTCCGGTTAATAATGGAAAATAATTTCATTCAAATGGCTGCCTCGGCTGGCCATGCAGTAGAGCTTCTTCTGAAAAGATGATTTTTTTGGCAAAATCGGCATCTTCTCTAAGTCGATCGCAGGCCCACTTAGCGAAGCGAAAACGCATTGGATGGTCAGTTGGCTGCAGCTCCTGAACCAATTGGACTTTGTATGGCGTCATACCAAGGTCTTTATGCAAAATTCGTCTCAATGATGTCTCCGATATGTTCAGTTGTTGGGAACGACGGTGAATTGATGTTGATGGCGCTTCACGCACACTTTCTGCCACAGCAGCAATTTTCTCGGGTGTACGCACTGCTTTTGGCTCTTCACGCTTTGGTTTATCGATGAGGATACCAGTTTCTTTCACTTTTTCACAAGATAACGAACATACAGAGCTGACGGTGCTTCTCTTCTTCCAAAATCCGTACGCAATGTTCGCACACATTCTGCAACATTACCATGATTTTCAAAGTAATGTCGCAATATTTCCCAGCGTTGTTCAAGCATATACACAACCATATTTGTTCAGCGGAAGGATAAAACTAATTATCTGTCAAATCAGACATGAGCTAAGGTTACCATTCGCGAAATAAGCACTAGTTGAAAAAAAAAAAAAGTTAGATGGCGGACCCTTTATTTCTCTCGGCAACACTGACCAAAACCAAATGCGAACAGCAAATTTCAAAAGCTGATGATGCCAAATACTTGAAATTGCAATTTATTTTCATTTGTGTAGTGGTTTGCATTTTGCAGCGAATCTAGAAATAGAAATAGTACAGAATTTATGTGTGACTCTAGCTATATCCATCCACATAAACAAGTGTATTCTTAACATGCTGCGAAGTGAATTCTGCACAAGTCTTTTGGGCATTAAGGCCAGTATCTTGCTATTGTTATTTTATCGACCGCTTAGTCGTCTAAACTGTCTCAAGCTAAGCGCGAGCTTTAGACTTAAAAAAAAGAAGTTATCACTTCAAAAAAAAAAACAAATAAGAGTGTACAAGAATTGCACTTTCTTTTTCGAGCAGTGTCCCAGATGTGACACAGTGTCTTGTTGAAATCACATGTCTTGCAAATTAGGCACAAAAATTAAACTATCGTTCACATTAAGCTATTATTTCCTGTCGAGCCGCATTTTGAAGAATAATGTTTCAATGAGAGCTACAGCTTAAGATCTCTTACAAACATCGACACGTTGCAGATGCATTTATTTTTAATCAAACATTCGTAAATTTCTTTAAAACTCCACCAATTCGACACTTTTAGCGATTAACCCATCAGAGCCATCGAGATGAAGATAAGTCTCATTTTTCAAGTGCGAAAACTGCTGACTATTGCACAAAATTCGAATCTTGCATACATTTTGGGACACCCTTTAAGCGTGTGTGGTCTATAAGGTATATTTATAACTTTAATTTTGCTTTGTGATGTCGTAAACTAAGCCAACTATAACCAGATTATATTCTGAAATCAAATATGCAGTTTGTCTTTTCAATATCAGAAAAATTATAAGGGAACCCATTCTTGAAACATACTTTGTTCAATTGAGAAAACGAGTAGGAGCCAGTGAAGTAAGAAAAAAAGAGCCTTTTGATGGAAAACTGGCGTGGCAATGAACGACATAGACATTGGGGACGTTTCAGGTAGGTATATCCAGTTTAGTAAGTCTGACAGCTGTCTGCATAGATGTATCTCGATTTTGATTGGCTTAAATCGCTCATATGAGCAGCTGCTTCGGTTGACGTTTATGGAGGTATAGCCGACGAATCTAGTCAAGAAATTCGTGCCTTAGTACAAAGTTTAGAGTTCGGATATGTGGATGACGTAGGACAACTGACGTTGCCGACCAATCTAGTTTTTGCGTTCAGGTTACATCTTATCCAGACCAATCAAGTCGACTTAAGACAACTAGATTCTTAAATGTGCCATTTAGTGTTCTCGAAGTATTTGGAAGCATTCGAAAAAGAAATCCACGCCAACTTGCATCAGACATAAAACCTCCTACACTTGTGTTCAATACATAGATGTCCGAAGCTTATGGATCTCCCAACGGCAGAATGTGCGGTTGCAATGCGAGTGCAAGCTAAGGAATGTAAATTTGTCGTAACCTTTAAATTAAAAACAAGCGCCTTTGCAACTAGTAAGTCCGTTCTTAGTTTTACATCAACGATTTAAGAGTAAAATAAATACCAGACTTCCATAATATATGCCAGCCACCACGTCCTTGACGTAGTCCTTACCACCGCATGTTGGTTTGCCCCATACGTACATATCCATACATATTCTAATATTCGTATGTTTTTTTGCACTGTCTCTGGAATATGCTTATAAATTGGTCAGACGTGAATAAAATTCCAAGCGTGTCGCCTGTTCAGTTTCAGTGCGGGGAACAAGGGAACGGAAAAAAAATTAAACCGACAGAGAAAAAAAAAGTCGACGAAAAAACCCTCTTGAATGCATAATAAAGAGATATATGAGGGATGCTCTGACCGTGCAATGGTCATGAATGTATAAAATGCCAGAAATGAGGCCAAGTGTCCTTAAGGGTATGCCGCTCAAAGTTCCCCACCTTTGTGGCGGCCGCAGGGGCGCCCGGCGTCGGTGATTTTTCCCAGTGAGTCTGATGTGTCGGTTTGAAGTTTTTCTACTATTTCGAGTACGATATATATACACTATACAGGTGTGCGTTGAACTTATGGCAACTGGCTATGGCTAGGCTATGGCTACTGGTAAGATTGATGTGCGCTATAGAGTTTCAGTTAGGTTGGGGCGAGCCAACCGGCGGAACTCGCCTAAATCTTTTCAGCTACCGATGTGGGCCATGCCAAATGGATCGATCAGCGTTGCATATGTTAGTTTGGGCTGGCCGACCAAATCTCTGCGAATCTCTGTGTGTGAGAGGGCAACAAAGTAAGTTGACCTCTTTCGTTGACTGCCTCTGAAAGGGTTGCAGGAGAAAGTTTTCTGTAGCAACCTGCATGCAAAATGATTTAAAAACGTTCGAATCCAGAAGTAAGTATAGGTATGGGTGTTGGTTTGTTAACCTTGCTGCAGGTTTTCGTGTACGGTGCGAAGGCGGGTACTTTAGGATTTTAATACCATCAGGTGGGTTTTTTTTTTATTTATTTTTTAATTTATTTTTTTGGTAATATAAACTTTCTGGCAAAGGTGACTTTCGGTTATAATCACTTTTTGAACTATGCGACACACGGGTTGGTAGTGACAACTCATGTGGTTTGGTAAATAAATTAGAGTTACTTTGGCTTGGTGGGAAAAGCGATATTTTGTTATGCTGGTGAGCGGACAGTTTGTATGCCAGAAGTTAGTCGCTCAAGTGCGTGGTGAATTCGAATTTGTTTGTTTCGAATTGGAAATGAGTTTCCTATTTGTTGGGTGGGTACATTTTGTCAAGTCAATGGTACTAGGTTTTTTTGTTTAAGCTTTGTACAGTTCGTCTAATTTCCACGAATCGTCGACCGATTTTCAAAGTAAATTTTGCAAAGTTAACTTCTAAGCGATCTCTCTGTTTACTGCACTAACAGATTCAAATGAAGTTTCGTTCGAAATACTGACCGGACAGTAGCTTCCTAGTAACATTAGGGAAGTCCTGAGTGGGGAAGCGAGGGGTAACAACGATTCTCGCTAGTTGGGGTTAACCCTGATAAAAAATGAGGTTATTTTTTTTTTAAATTGAAAGTCGCATGTTTACAAATTTAAATTTTGTTAATTCAAAATTGCAATTGTGAAAATTGCAAATTTATGAAGTGTGGATGAACTTAACTGGAGGCCGGGCTTCAGTCAAAATTGTGATGACAATGACAGGTGTATTATGGCGGCGCAGGGACATACGTCCCGAATTCATTTTTCACGCGATTTTTTTATTTTTATTTGATCAAATTCTCAAAAACATCGATTTCAGAAATAGATATAAGTACTGAGAAAATTGGAGAATCGTCGAAACATAATTTTACAGCCTTGCAATCATTTTAAAATTTGTTGTTGCTGTTTCTCGAAGATGAAGATGAAAGAGGCGAATGCACTTAAAAATGAATTGGTATGTCCTTTCTGTCGACAAATTATAAAAAATACTTTTGTTTATCTTAATATATAAAAACGTTCGTGCGTATGTATGACCGACGATAACGGCTGAACCACTGAAGCTATCCCCCTTATATTCACACCATATGTTTGTGTGGTGCTCAGGATGGTTTATGTTTATTTTAGACCCTATAGGGGGCGCTGGGGTCGCTTTTTTTAAATTCTTATTTATGGACCGATTTGGCTCAAATTTACACCGTATAACACTTAACAAATTAGAAAGCTTTTGCCAAAATTTGGACCCGATAGGTGGGAGATATTTACGACAAGATAGATTTCCCTGCATATAAATTTTGTATCAACAACATTAAATTTAATTGTAATAATATAGTTGGCGTTGGTTGTCCAAACGTTTTTGAATTTGACATATCAGTAATTCATATTTCATTTAGCTGTACAATTCTTCGACGAAAACTCCAAATTAGTTTTTAATCAATTTTAAATAGGTAAATAACATTTCCATTCGATTTCCGGCACAAATAACATAACCAAGGAAAATGTTCTTACTGGCCAAATTGTATAATTCTTCCTTTGTTTTGTTCGAATTGGTGTATTTCAGTCAGTCTTAAAAGATCAAATTTTGGACCCGATAGGTGGGGCAGTCGTCGATCTCCGAAACCGCTAAATCGATTTCAATTAAATTTTGTGGATGTGTACGGTTGATTCCAGCTTGAAAGATAGAATACTTTTCGACCCGATAGTTGACGGTGTTGTCGTTTTTCGAAACAGTTTTTTTGAGACGATTGAAATTTTTGGGATGGTAATGGTTACTTAAAGTTTGACAGGGAGGATAGTTATTGACCCTATTGTTGGTACTTTACAAAAAACAGGCGGGATAGGAAAACGGGTTGCGGCACTTCTCATTCAAAAATGAAGCCAAACGCTAGGAAGGACATACTATGCTACTCTTTGTCGTGAAAACAGAACTTTATGGGGATTAGTTGAATTTTTTAATTCTTTGGATGTTCCGGGCAGTTATAATTTTGCTGCGCAACGTCAATACACTGAAACTTTGTAACGGAACGCTTTTGATTTGATGGTGAAAGATCAAATCAAATGTCATCCAAGCGACGGTTTCGAGGGGAAATTTTAAAGGCAAACATTCTCATTGCTTGGATTCCCCTTATTCAGAACGATTTGTCATTAGTATTTAAGCGTCTTGAATTTTCCGTGCGTCTCCTTTTCAATCTCAGAGATGGTAACACCTACAACAACATTTTTCATATGGGGGAACTCGAGAACGGAACTTCCGATTTGAGAAAAGAGTATTGGATACTCTTTGGATTTGAGCTATCTTTTCTTTGTTGTGTTTGTCTACGCCTAAGGAAGGTTCATACGACGAAAAAAAAAATGGAAAATTCGAAAGCGAAATTGGAGAATTCTCGAAATTTATTTTCCATATATTTTGTACGGGGAGGGTTATTTTTAAATCTATATTTTAATTTTTTTTTTTTTTTTGGATCTGATCGTAGCATATACAGTGAGACCGCAAAAGATATTTTGGATCAAAAAAATGTATTTCTGGTGGAATAGTGAATGCTCCAAATTCAAATAATTTCAGTCAAAAAGTCAAAATTGGGCGGGACGAAGTTCGCCGGGCACGCTAGTTTAATTATAAAATAGCCAAGTGTTGCCGGTTTGTTGAACATGTTTGTTTAATCTGTTTTGCAACTTTTATTTAATTAAGTTTATCTTATTTATAATTGACAATTAAAAACATACTGCAGAATACTAAGTCAATCAGAAAAACTAGAAGGTTTCTAAATAATGAAAAGGAATGGATAACTTCGATGAGTAAAAATAATAAGCAAATAACAAACCGAAATTTAATAAATGAAACAGCAACCTGCTTCTTCGAAAAACTATTTAGCTCAACACAATACCAACCTGACGAAACAAATATTCAAAGCAGAACTACAATCTTAGATGATGTCCCATTATTTGAACTTGACGATATAGAGAAATCCATTGACGAACTTAAAACAGAAAAAAGTCCGGGAAATGACAGTATTTCAGCAGAAATATGGAAAAACACACTATCCCCAAAACTGACCATTTTATTCAACGCCATTTTGACAACAAACCCCGAATCAATGGAAACACAATACAATAACATTTATACATAAAAAAGGTAGCAAAGACGATATTAACAACTACAGACCTATCAGCTTTATATCAACTGCGCAAGGATGACACGCAAGATCGTAAAGCGTTCCACATTTTTTCGGTATCTCCTATCTCCTCTATCCCAATTTCCTTAATGCCCGCGCTGTGTAAAAACACTATAAGAGTAGTCATAACCTCTTTAGCGCGTGTAAATTATATAAAAAAAAATAAAAAATATAAACTATTCTCAAAGACTATATATCGGACGGAACTTCAATGAGTGACTTAGATTCAACCCACACCTGAACGCTGTTCTCAGGAAGGCATCACTTGCTTTTCATCGAGTCCACCCGCTGATGAAGAAGCAAAATGGACTAAGTAGAAGAACTAAATTGTTGCTATACAAACAACTCATAAGACCGGTAGTAACCTACGGATTCCCCATCTGGTATACCGTCTCCAAGACATACATGAGGAAACTGGGAGTATTCGAAAGAAAACTCCTTCGGATATGCACAGGACTGCACTACGATCCAATCCGGAAGAAAAACATTAGAAGTTCAAAACTCTATGAAGAAGCCAACATCTTACCTCTGGAAAAGTATATGGTCACACTTTTCCAGAAAATACTCAGGAATACCTCCAGTTTCCCAAGCGACACAGACAGAATAGCGTTGCCCTTCTACGAATCGACCGAGACAACCCACCATCGAGGATAATACCAAGATGACCAACCATCTCAAAACACAAGAACATCAACACCCGGACTTGAACACCCTGAGGACAACCCTGCCAAAGATGCATACTATGAGAATGAATCCGACAAGACAAACACAATTTATATGTAAAATAGATTTAAGAAAACAAACATTGTATACCGTTGGGCCCCTGTTGTTGAGCCAACACCTTTAAATATTATATACTCACCACCACTTGTTACCTAGGCTTAAGTCAAATTGTATATACAAAAAGTTTAATAAAAGCAAAATGTAAATGTAATATATATCGGACCATCAAAACCGAATTAAACAACAAACAGCCACGGGAACAAGCAGGATTCAGGGAAGGATTCTCTACAACGGACCATCTACAGACCATAAACCAACTGATTGAAAAATGCAACGAGTACAGACAACCTCTATATCTCCTATATACATCGACTTTAGCAAGGCATTTGACTCAATAGAACACAACAAAAGGGATTCATGATTTATACATCAAAACTCTAAGGCTGCTTCCACACCGGATGGAAGAAAACGCCTTAGACAAACAAAACTATTTTTCTGTGTGTTTCTGAAATTTACCTACACACATTTAAATACGCACGCCCACACGCAAAACAAATCAAGAAAACAAAATAAGGCGTTTTGTTCCATCAGGTGTGGAAGCTCCCTAAGAAACATTTATAAAAACAACACTGGACAAATAAAAACAGAAGGAACAGGATGAATGTTCAGCATAAAAAGAGGTGTACGACAGGGCGATCCAATATCACCACCATTATTCTCTGCAGTACTCGAAGAGATATTTAAACAACTTGACTGGAATCGATTTGGAATAAATATAATATACATTTGAACAATTTGAGATTTGCTGACGATGTTGTCCTAATATCACAAAAAACGGACAACATTCAGACAATGGTAACACAGCTGGCTTCAATTTGTAAAATACGGACTATGCATAAATCAGTCTGAAACAAAAGTGATGACCAACTATACACATCAGGACACTACACTCGATTTGGGACAGTAAAAATCATTTAAAAATCCAGAAGAAACGCGTGGCGACAATTCTGGAACATGAAGGAGATACTCAACGCAAAACTAAATAAATACACAAAAAAATATCTAATGGACTCGGCAATTTTACCAGTTCTGACATACGGACTTCAAACATTGGGCTTAACAGCTAATCTAACCGAGAAATTAAGGATCTGTCAGACCAAAATGGAGAGGAAACTTCTCTTGGACTTTTTTCCAATTTTCAACGATAAAAATTCGGGACTTATGTCTCGGGGACTTATGTCCCTGCACCTATTATGGCAAGGATGTAATATTTTTTTAATTTCAGAACTATTGAAAGCGGAAAAGAAATTTTCGGTCGTGTGAACTGAATTTTAGTGTTCATTATTCAGTTTGGATGCTTTATTCCTCCTGACTGCATAATTTGTTTCATTTTTGCCCTTGCCTGCATAAATTGTTTTTCCATACCCTCAACACCGACTGTGAATTTACATTATTGTTGCACATCTTCACAGCTCACTGTTTGGGTTCCATTGTTGTCGTTCTTTCTACCTTTTCACGTCTGGAGATGCATGTCTTCATTTCTTGATCGCTCGCTTAGGGCCATTTATCCTTTTCCTCTTCCTTTACCCTAGTACAGTACACGAACTGCTCTCATAATTTTATACGAAGCAGCTTTGTAGACTAGTTTTTTAAAAATTCATGCGAAAAAATGCTTTATAGAACAAAGCGAAGTCGGGTTTTAGCAACATTCTAGCATTCTGCGCGGAAATCTTGACTTTGCTGTCCTCATTTCATTTTTTAGGGCTGTCAATATTAAGTTAATCATCTTCCGATCTTCTATGGTTGCTTTAGAACTATTATAGTTTTACATGAAGTCTTGTTATGACACCGGAAACAAGCACGTGGACGAACTAGAAAATACTCGTCGTCTTCAGCGTTCATAAAGGTCGACTTTATTATAATTCAGATTTACAAACAAATATTTTATGTCTTCGCCTTTAAAGAATTGCGGGTCACAAAAGCGATTTTGATATGCAAAATTTCACCGCAGCAAGTTGGAAAAATATTAATAGGTACTTGTCTTTGACCAGTGAGCGGGCACGGGAATGTCCACTGAAATGCATACATTTGCTTAGGTGGTTCTAATCTTCTAAACTCACACTATACAGTCTTTATAGCTCCGCAACCACGCTCCATACACAAAGCCGCTATGAATAATATTTCACAAAATTATTTCCAAATTGCCATCAATTAATCACCCGGCTAAATGATGACTCCTCGCGAAATCTCCTCATTACAACTCCCAACCCTCACTCCCGCCACTAATCACATCAATTTGTCATTCATGCCTCGTGACTTTTAATCCGCTAGTCTTGTTGTTGCTGCTGAGAATTTCGCGGCATTCCAGTCTTCGAATATCAAAAGGCAAACAACAAAAAAATCAAAAAAGTATCCTAATCACTTTGGCGGCTGAAACGTGTCTTACAAATCCATAAACGGGAACTTTCCCTGGCATCTGCAATGCCACCAGACAAAATGCAAAAAAAGGATACACCAAGGAGGCGCGGCAAAGCTGCTCCTCTTGAAGCAAGCTAGAATCCTTAGGTCTATTTGCTTTAATTATACACTTACCCAGCGTCAAATTAAGACGAAAAGTAATTGCCTGAGATTGAGTCTCATCAAAAGCCAAAACGCTCGAAGTATGGAACTGTTCGAAGGCGCTCAACCTCCAACAGGGATAGCAGAAACGAAGAAGGAAAAACAAAATTTTAATGAGGCAATTGCGTGCCAACCAAAGCGAGGATAATTTACTTAAAATATTTGAAGGCGCGCGCGTTGCCAAAGTTTCAGTGCGTTCACATTTTTTCCTAGTTTCTGCGGTTCATATCGGCACTCCGCAAAACCTCCCACGAAAACGCGTGCTTCATGAGGCGGGTTATTTGTATATTTTCTGCCAGACGACGATGTATTTGAGTGTTTTTGACACTGGTTAATAAATTGAGTAAGACTTTGAATAAATGTGTCAGATCATGTGTTCTGGCGTCTGGCAGCCCTTGCAGTGTAAACAAGCATCTGGCGTACATCAATTTTAGTTTCCTATTAAAAAATGAGAAATAAAAGTTCACTGCACACCAGCAGAACAAATGTCGAAACTCAATGGAGCAGTAAACAAAGGGACTTCATTCGGGTTGATTAAAATTTAAACCGTCTGACGGATTCGCTATATCGCTGTATCGGAATTGGGGATCCGAAGAGGATTTAATTAGTTTTCCTTCCTTTTTTTTTTTTTTTTGTTTTTTCTACCCCATTTTGCCTTGTTCTAGTACAATCGAATCGAAACGGAAAAACGAGGAAAAAGAGAGCAAACAGCATCCGACGTGTGTCTATAGGGATAATTAAAAATAAATATATCCGGTCGTTCCGCTGGGTTCACGTCTACATCAATTTTCTTTGTTGATACACGATTCTATTGTAAACGTTGTTTCTGTTGCGATAATCTTTGTGGAAATTTTGAGGATTCATTGCCGGTTGATGGAGCTAATGAAGTAATTTTACGTTGCTTAGGATTGCGGTTATTAAAGGCATGCTGACTTTAATTGGGGGAGGGGGGTGGTTTTCTCTTTTTAGTTCTTAATTTAACCATGGAAAGAGTCTTCAGAGTTCAAAAAAGGTGTACCTTTATTTATTTGGTGCGCCAAAACGATTTGTTTTATTTTATAAACGTTCCAAAAAAATATAGCTACTGTTAAATACGATTTTGAGCAACTTGACAACAGCTTACAAAGCTAAATGATCTTGCGATACCTTTTCTGTCGATTTACAATATTTGAAACTTATGGTTTAACGTTTCAAATATTCTAAATCAAGCAGATAACACATACATACATTTTTGTCGTGTGTCGGAATGTTGTTGACAATATTTTGAAGCAGTGAAATGGATCGACCACTCAATCACTCATTTTGAAAGGCGACTCTTCCATGCATAGCCAACACAACTACGACATTGGAACTGGTTAACAAAATATAAAACAAATACAAAATTACATTATTCGTTTGGCAAAAGGAGTCATCACTGTCAACTACACGGTTGCTAACACGGTACATTTGGGACAAAGTATTTGTCTTTCCCAAAGTTTCTTTGCCCTTTGTCCTTCCCGACGATTTCTCAGTCCGAAAGTTAATTTCATTCAACAAATAACTAAAAAATAGGGTTATGTACACAAATAACCTTGGTTATGGAAAACATATTTTTAGGTTATTTTAAGGTAGTACGTTTTGAGGTGTACAAAAATACGAGTTGGGTGAGCAGTTGGCAAATTAAATCTTTGTCCCAATGTTGATTTCTCCGTCCCGCTCTTTCGGTATATTTGTCTGAAGTTATGTTTCAAGTTGGCAAGCCTGGTCAACAATTACATCGAGGATCGAAGGCAGTGGAATTGAAATTGTTGCCAATATTAATTTTTATCAATTTTTGGAGCTGTTTTACTATTAGAAAAAATTAGCATCTGTTCCTCAAAAGCTGAGGTAAGCTTTCCGTATTTAGTTAAAAAAACAAAAACAAAAAGGAGACCTACTTTTACCTGTGATGCCTTGGTTACAAACTACGATAACAATCTTGCAATAATGAAATGCGCGTGGAATATTTAAAAATTCTCGAGTCTTTATTTAATTCTTAAGACCTACTTAATTGGTTGTTAAATGTAAAGTTGCCAGATGAATGTGAAAAATGGTTGACTTCCTTTCCTTGTCGCTACCAGAGTATATCTATTATGAGTAGAGACACTCTCTCCACATATGCATTTCCTTCTACCACAAAGAAAAATGCATAAAAAAACCTCCAATAAGTGGGAGAAGCGCGAAAGAATCTATTTTAACCCTTATACAACGACCCGGGTAAAAAAAAGGGTACACAATATATTTTTCCTGTACCACTATATGCGGAGCGCTTCGTAAGACGAACGTCGGTGGGTTTTTTCATAATGCTTTTTTAAAGGCCGCACGACTTGATCATCGCTGTGTGCATCATTTCACTTTGTGCAGTGCTACCTGCTTTGCTTTTTTAAATGGTTTTATTGCTCTTTAATTGCCATTCAGAAGAAAATATGAAAACAAATGTTTTTTCTTTGCTTTGACTTCCCTGAAAATAATGCAATCCTGTGTTCCGCCCAGTAACAATAAAAATTATTTGACTCATTATTTTCTAGTTTCTATGGTAATTGGTCACACTGGTTTTGCTATAAGATGGGGTAGGCGGTGCTTACGTTTTTTCATAATGTATTTCCAAAGGCGTATTGACTTGCATTCTTATCAGTGCTGCGAAACAAGTCAAGAAACAGCATTACGGGGTAGGGTGTCCCGTCGTTGTATGAAGAAAAAAATTTCGTGGAAAATCTCATCGAAAGGGGTATCAAAAGTTGCGTATTGACGAAAAGATTCCGAATGTGTACTTACTTTCTGATTACGGCATAACTTTTGGGCCTCTACCGACGATTGAAGGACAGGGAAAAGTAACTAAGGCGCTAATATCTTTCAATTTTTCTATTTGTTCAAAATATTATTGCTATTTCAAAAATATATACACAAATATAACTTGGTACTAAATTAAAATAATAAATATTCATTTGCGTATAATCAACAATTTTAAATTATTAATTTAAAAGAAGCTATTAAGGCATAAATACAAATTTTACATTGAAAATTGGCTTTTGAAATCAAGAGATGGCATCCGATTTCTAGATTCAATTTTGTTTTATATCTGGTATTCTGAGCTCTGTTGCATTTGCAAGCAATGAAAGTTCATCATCAGGCAGATCTTTTAAGATAGGTGGAGGAGTTGTCTGACATTAATTTTAAAAAATAATATCTATGGCATGGACCTTATACTAATAATCATTTTTTACATTGAGCCTGAATATTTAGAAGGTCACAATATGCAATTTTGTATTTCGAAAAATTCACCATTGTGAGTTAAAAAATATAGCCTGGACACTAAAAATGATAATTAGTATCGCGGTATGTAGCCCTTAAAAATTATAAAATGAATCTTGAATTGCATATTTCTTCCCCTGTATAATATATCGGAGAAATATTGTTACGTTCTTCTAAGAGCTCCTTGCGAAAATGACGTTTATATTTTTGATCGGAAATAAGGGTTTTGTCTTTCTGTCCGTCAAAATAAATATTCTTAGGAATGGCATCATTGTATTGGCTTCTTTGATGCTCTCCTCATTTTGACAAAGCTCAGTATCTGTATCTTATTTTTGTCGATTACAAGCCTTGTGTCAGTGTTATTTGCGAGTCCAGCATCGTGCAAAACCGCTGAAGCGACTATTGGGGCAGATCGTTCCGATACTCCATATCGATCAAAAACTCTTGCTACAGATGGTTGGACCAGCAAATTGAGCTTATATGAAAACGTGGAAGGATCTGAAGAAGACTTTGAAAGATCTGAAGAACAAAGTAGTGACCTTACTGTCTTGACTGGCTACACTCTTTCGTCTGTTTCGTTTGGATCTACTCTCTGGAGTAAACTTGGAAGGGCAAGATTATTCAATGCACTACGTTTTTTTCGATCAGGACGCTTTTGCACTTTAATCGTCTCTAGGTAATCAACACTTATCCTCCAAAAATACCCTTTCATTACTAGGCACTTTTTTTCTTTGTACAGTGGCAGTTATCAAATTTACATGAGGCAATGTCAAACAATTTTGTACAAGAAAATATTTTGAAATCTTGTACTCTATTGTGATAGTTTGCATTTTTTCATACTTGGGTATCTTTTTAGAGTCATATATTTATGGAAGTTCATTTTAATAAGTCTTAGTATTTGATTGTGGCACACAATTAGAATTGAAGCCCTCTTCAAAATCTGTTCGATATCTGCATGCACTCACTATAATAAACAATTCGGAATTAGAGGGATTTTTCACCGTATTCTGTTTTAAGATTTCTTTGGATCAAAAGCATAGGTACACTTTTTTACATCTCTTACAGACGGTAAATGATTTTGTTTTAATTCACTATAAAGGGATCGAAAAGAGGACAGAATAACTCTCGGAGATGGAGTCCGGAACTCATTTTGCTTACATGTTTTAATATTTAAATTAAAAAATTGGAATTTACCTATTTTTGTGAACATATAGAATTTTGTGGTTAAGACAAAACAAATGTATTTTTTGATTCCAGCATTTAAGAGATATCAAAATAACCTCTCTAGTGCTCAAATGCTACCAAAAACACATTTGATTTGAAAGAATATGCTATAACTTTACAAATGTAAGCATTATTAACAAAATATTGAAAAAGAAAAATGTAGGGAAAACAACATTTTTTTCCAAAACTTCAACGGCCGGTAGAGGCCCAAAAGTACCCTTGAATATTTTTTATGTTATTTTTCCTGTAATGAGATCAGCAATACGCAACTTTTGCGGGGCCTTTTGTTAAGATACAACAACAAAAAATTTGACGGGACACCCTATTACGGGGTGACGCGTGTTAGTGCAAAAATAAGAGAATAAGTGATAAAGTTAAAGTTCAACTGTTTCTTGAATATAAAAATATTGCAAGAAGAAATGGGAAAACATATTTTAAAGTGTTTGGCCTGCGGTCGAGAGAAAAAACTAAATTTGGGAGTCAAATATTTTTCTGTACCGAAAAATAGTGAACGGTAAGCAAAACGTAATTTACGGAGATAAGAAAAACTTGCTTAAAATCATTATTTTTTCTTACCGAATTTTTAATTTTCGTTTCGCTTTCATCCGTACTTTTTAAAGAAATAATAATCGTAACAGAAAAAATCTTTTTTATGTTCAGAAGAGTAAAGTGGTTAAGTTCTATTAATAAATCACATTTAATAGAAAATTTTTTTTCGACGGATTGGAGATTCTGCGAAAGACATTTCACAGAAGACATGTACACCAAGTCAAAATTCCGCTTAACATTTTTTCATTGCCATTTCAAGTGATTTAAGAGCAGATGGTATTGAGTTCCTTTTAACGAGAAACCTCAATCAAGATTGTCTGGAAAATACCTTCGCTGTTTTACGCAACCGAGGAGGAAATAACAAGTTACTGACTCCGTTTCAATTCATTTGTGCATTTAAAAGATCATTTTCAGTAAAGTTCATGGAAGATATAACCCACGGAAACTGCGAGTTAACTGCAACCTTAGAGCTTCCCGATATTGTAATACAATTACCAAAAAAGAGTGATAAAGTGGTTAACATTTTCAAAACCGAATCTGACTATAAAACTGTTGATTTCGGTAGTGAAAATGCGTTTTGTTATTTTGCAGGCTATATTTTAAAAAAATACCGTCAAAAACTCATGTGTGAGTTCGAATCAAGTCAGAAACCTGGTGTTGCCTCGATATTTACTGATTTCAAAGAATATGAAGGTGCGCGCTTAACGCGCCCTTCTCAAAACTTTTTAGATGCGTTAAAGAGTCTGGAGCAAAAATGTGTCTCTCGTTTTCCCAATTTATACTTTTGCAATAATTTTGAAATGGAAATGTATCATATATTACTGAACGAATTTGATTTGATTGATTTGCTGTAAAAATCAAAACAAAGAATTTCTTATAAAATTCTATGTACGTGTTCGAGTGTATCACATTATCAAAAAAGTTAATAGAATTATCAAAAAAGCCAACAACAGGAAAAAGTATCTTAGTGTAACACACATGAAATTCTTTTTTAATTTTTAATATAAATGTATGACAAGTTAATGGTTGCCTTTTTTAAACGGAGCACCCTGTGCCTGTTTCCAGAAAAAAACTTGTCCTCTTTTATCCCTCTCTTATACAGTACTTTTTATATCCATCTACTTCTAGTGTCTGTGTGACACAGACGTAAGGACTGATAACGAAAAAATCGAGAGTGTCTCTACTCATAAAAGATATACTCTGGTCGCTACAGACATTCCTTATTTGTAGTAATCTCTTTTCGTACTTATTCTAAGCATTTTTTTAATGTGTGTAATGCGATTTTTGAAACGTTGTCTTAAGTGGACATAACTATTTTCAACATTTTTCATGTTTGTTCTTTTTACATTTTTTATGTGTTTCTGAAAGTTTCTTTGTTAGTTTTTTCAACTCGATTTTTGATGTCCTTTCTAAAATAATTTTCTAAGCTTGTTTATATGTTTCTGAAACAACTGTTTTAACTGTTTTTTTTTAATGCTTTCTTGGACGTAATTTAAATGTTTCTAATTGTTTTTTTAAGACCTTTGTGGAGGCCTTTTAGCACGTTGGAACACAACAGAAAATAAATCAGAAACTCTTTTAAAAACCTAAGAAGCTTAACACACTTACCACTACCCAAGGATACTTGTCAAAAACGCTTCATTCACAATTTTAAAATTTTGCAGTTAGACCAAATTAAAAGCGCTTACTTTTTAAGAGCAGTAAATAACGCTTTTCGCAGTGGCTTTGTGGTTAGTGTGTTGGACTACTAAGCGAGAGGTCCGAGGTTCGAGTCCCGCAAAAACCCCAATTCCAACTTAGGGTTTTTTTTTGCCACTGTGCTACCTCCCGCCAACATCTGACAAACATCCGAGAGTATAACTATCTTGAAAGAGCTTCTCAATTAGCTGTTTGGAGTCGGCATAAAATTGTACATCCCTTCCATTCGTTCCAAAAATGAAAAAAAAAAAAAAAACTCACACAAAACGAATGGTTGTGAGAAGCTAGGCCTAGAGTCCCTCTGGACCTGTTGCGCCAACTATTTACTTTTTTACTTTTTAAATAACGCTAAAAAGCGGTTCGAAATAAAACAACAACACCTGCTAAAATGCTTAAATATCCAATATCAAAAAATGATATTAGTTCGTTCGTAAAGAGCACGCCCAAAAAAACGTACTCAAAAGACTTAAAAACCCCATAAAAAAAAAAAAATAAAAAAAAAAATTGAGAGACGAACACAAAGTGCATTGAAAAACATTTTCAAAAAAACCTATAGAAAAATGCTTTTAACGCATCAAACCCATTTGATAAAACTCGTTATTGAAAACATTAAAATTGCAAGAAGAAATGCCTCCCAACCCATACTAAAAAAAAATCGGTGAAAGTGAGTCAACGCACGTTTTCGACAGTTAAAAAAAAACCTTCAGAAACTTAAAAAAAAAAATGCTTGTCGACAATTTGTCCAAAAACATTCTTAAATCAATAAAAAAAATCTATAGAAAGCGCATAAGGCGTCTCTTCAAAATACGTATTACAAACACCTAAAAATGCTTTTCGAAAACACAGTAAAGTGTGACTTCGAAACCTATCAAAACATGCTCTCAAAACCGCGTTTAAAAATGAACTGAAAATAAATAAAAAATGCATTAAAAAAAGCTTGAAAAAACTCATTATAATAGCGCGAGGATATGAACTTCTACCCAAAATTGATCGCATCTGTTCTCTGTCCGTTTCGCAAACAATATTGCAATAACACAATGGGCCTTACCAATAACCGTTTTTAGTTTTAACTTTAAATTTTAGCAGTGGTTATATTTTCCTTACGAACCTCGCAATTGTGAACTTCCGTAAATTTTAAGTCGAAGTCGGCGTAATAACAACATAACGACCAAACTGACAGAGAAAAACGAATTTTAATTGTTGGCCCATACTACCACCGCTTTCAGTCTTAAATTATTCACACTTACTAATATAGATGCATCAAAAAAAGAGTTATGCTCTTGAATGCCATTCAATTTCACTCTCTGCATAAACCCAGGATTTCATGGAACCAAAACCTATACTATACAGCATTGTACAACCAAACCAACAAAACTGCAGAAAAATAAGAACCTAAATCCCTATACAGAAAAGCAAATCCTTGAAAATATAATTAAGTACCCTCCGCGGCTAATTTGTATGAATCTCTTCCCCACATATATACGTACAATAGCTTCACAGCCAGGGTGGCTGCTGTGAAGCTGTTTTGATACAGTTTCCGGCGTTCAAACATTCCCCATCTGACAAGAAAAAAGGGTTGCGTATCCTGCAAATACACTTTAAGAGACTTCGAAGCCATAGTGGGCAAGAGAGGTGGCAAAAGTTGCGGCCTCCTTCTAGCCTGACTGAGGGAATATTTATATTCCTTTTTTTTTTTCGCTGACATCTTTCAGCTTTCTTCTATAGACGAGAAGTGAAACAAGGGGTTTCCTTGTGGCGGTGGCCGCGTTATGAAATTTTCCCGTCGACTTTACAAGTGCGAAATTATTCTCTATTCGGTTGTGGTCCAGTTTTGTTTTACATTTTCTGTATTTTATCCGCTTTCCTGCCGGTCTACTTCTCATTCAAAAGTTAATTACCTTAGAGATAATTAACTTAAGCATAAGTTTCTCGAGGGCGCGTTTATGCTAATAGCTTCGTAGTTTTGAGAAAATTTCAATAGATACTGGCCTATCTTTTGTTACGTTTTTTTTTTTAACTTTTTTGATCTTCTCCTTCTTCCCGTTGGCTTATTATTTTGTTGTGTTTGGCTTTTGTTGGTTGGGCCAGTAAGTTTTGAAAAGGTGAATTGCACCTTGGGACCTGGTTAAAATTATTGCGGTTAATTGCAAGTACAGCAGTTGATCATGGGTACCCGCGGTGGTTGTTTTGGATGAGTGGATATTATGGCGGAGTCTTTACCGTGACGGCTTCTTCAAAATTTCTTGGATGATTGTTGGAAGACTATTTTATTTACGTTCTTTGACAAGTATAAATAGCCAGTAAAGTACGGGTCAGAGTGAATTCAACTGAAAACGGTGATGCTGATGAGCTCTTCTAAAGGAGATTTAACAACATTCTGTCACTTCTCAGTTTCCTCCTTTTGGTGGCCTTTATTTCAGTTCATATTTGAAAAAAAAAAACCTCGAGGACATTTAAAATGTAATTGAACTGATGCCGTCAGGACATATAAAATGTAATTGAACTGATGCCGTCAGGATATTTTCGAAAATTGAATCGAAATAAACTACAGAAATATGGCATCCTCTGCATTTGCCTGATTGAATTCACTGTGGCATATATGCAACTATTTGTACGCTCCAAGGAATAAATTAATTTCAGCAGCAAAAAAATTAAAGCACATCCCCGCGAATACTTACAAATGCATTGATGAAATCAATCAAATAACGTTACTTCAAGGATTTTCGAGTTTTTCTGTTGCTGCAGCCCTCCAGAGGCAAACTGCGGAATAACTCATATTTGGGTAGATGCATGTTAGCATCTTGCATCTTCAGGTTTGCCGTGAAAGAGTTCTCATTTCGCACAGTCTTCTGCTTACTGCCAATAAAGTGAATCGTGTGCATTTTAAATTGATTGCTATTCCACAAGAGGAATATGGCTTTCGCATTCGATGCGGAAAAAGATGCAGAAATTCCAAGTGGATTTACAACTTGAAGAAATCACAGCGTGTGCAGAAACCCCAATTGATAAATCGATCATGGATGGCTAGGGAGATTAGGTTTCATTTATAATTGAAAAATGCAAGCTAACGAGTGGAAAATACCTATTGCAGCATCAAGTTGAGACGGAATGCAATGGGAGAGGTTTTCTCCACCAGTACTCACAGTGGCGGATTAACCACTAGGCATGTCAGGCTCGAGCCTTGGGCAGTAAATTGTAGGGGGCGGCAAATTTACCAATTTTTTTTTATTCTCAAAGAAAATAGACCAATTTAAAGATAGAAAAGAACTGCATTAAGTCATTCATACTCTTTATCTTTATGTATATATGTATACAAATGAGTCGTGGTGTGTTCGGATGCTTAAAGCTTGAAAACGACTGGACAATATTGGATACTTCCTTCTGCGGGTTTGTTCGTATTTGTTACGCGAAGGTTTAGAAAAAACAAAAGAAAAGAAAAGACAATTCAATTATCTTCTTTAATAGGTATACATAATTCCTTCGGTGTGAAACTCGATGACGATAACCGCTGGGCCAATTTTCATGATTCTTATTTTGTTTTGTTCGTATACTTAGATACTTTAGTATCTCGGAAATCACTCAAACGATTTTATTGAAATTTTGCATTTGTGTATTTTGAATTTGGATGTGTATGATTGGTTCCAGCTTAATGGATAGGATACTTTGGACCCGATAGGTGGCGCTGTGGTCGATCTCGGAAACAAGTCAACTGAATTCAATAAAATTTTGTGGATGGGTATAGTTGGTTCCAATTTTAAAGATAGGATAGATAAACGCAAAAACCCAAATTCCAACTTAGGGTTTTTTTCACTGCGCCACCTCTCGCGAACGTCTGACAAACATCCGAGAGTATACATGTCTTGAAAGAGCTTCTCAATTAGCCGTTTGAAGTCGGCATAAAACTGTAGATCCCTTCCATTCGTTCCAAAAATGAAAAACCTCACACAAAACGAATGGTTGTGAGAAGCAAGGCCTAGGGTCCCTCCGGACCTGTTGCGCAAACTATTTATTTATTTATTTATAGATAAACGGGATAAGCAAACGGGCTGTGGTACCTCCCATTAAACAAAAAAATAAAGTGCACGACTGGGTCGAACAAAACTTTCTCGTTTATCAAAAGTTTTGTTGGTTGTTTTCTTATTTTATTAGATAGGAAGGTAAAGAACTGAAGATCTGAGAAGCAATGTTATATAAAAGATGCCAGTTCTGGTTAGAGAGTTATAAGCGCCTACTGTACTATTTTATAAGCTCTTACACTTTACAAGATTTTTGAGTACGAGAACAAGCATAGTAGCTAGTAGGAGTTTCTCAATTTCGATCTGTTAGGAAATGCTTTTGTTTTGACTGAAATAAATATATTAATGACGCTGTCTTAATTTGTCTATGATTGGAAGTACTGTTCGTGATAGATCGATATCTTTACATATAAATATATACATATATGTATATGCAAGAATTTAGAGATTTGTTTTGAATTTAATAAACTGAATATCACGATGAACGCGTGTGGGGTGCAAACGAAGTGCGATATTCTGATTGTGTAAACTCCAAGTGGTTGGAATTTATTTAAGGTTCATTTTCAAAATGGTTGAAAAAAACTAGAAGTAGGTAATATTTGCTGAAAATAAGTTTTGCGGTGCGGTTATTGCATTTCTAATAGCTGTTGCAACTTTGAATTTTAAAGTGCGGTATTGAGTTTTAAAAATATATATGAACAGAGATCGGGTTTTGGGTAGTCATTTTTGAGAAATAATTGAAAAACAGATTTATTCGAATTTTCTGTGAAAGACTAAGTACGGGATCTTATTTAGAATACTGAAAATATCTTTAATATGTATTTTGATAAAAATCGTTAGAGCGGTTTTTGTAAAATTTGGCAAACAAAACAGTAGGTACCAAAAATTGCAATGTTTAGTTTGAAAAATCCTGTTTGTTAACTATATAGCTAAAAACCTACTATAGGTTATTATTTTCGATATAAGAATTACTTGGTTTTTAAAGTTTTATCGAAGTCAAAAATGGGGTTATCGAGATATGAGCAGTTTTTAAAATTGGGGTTTTTGGTGATTCCAATTGAAAATTAAGGACGCAACAATTTTAAGAACATCAGTATTACTCTAAGTTTGCATTTTGGTCAAAATCGTTATTGCCGTTTTCTGGTAAGCTAAGAAAAAAAAAATGGCTTTTTTCAAAAATCGATTTTCAGATAATACCGAGAAAAACTGAGTTTGCCATTAAAATGGAAATGACCATTTAACCCTAGAAATTAATTTTTGTTACAATCGTATGGGCCGTTTTTGAGATATGTCCAAATTTCAAAAGCACCGCTACTCGAATTTTTAGCCAAAAACTGGTTGAAATAGTTAGAGCCGTTTTCGAGCAAATCAAACTGGTACGAACAGTTTGTATGGGAAGTACCATTAATATAGAGATTACTTGCAAAATAAAAAAAACCGCCCCGAGCCCTAAGCCCACAAACTCCAAATCCGAAGATTGAACGAAATACGGTCAGCCGTTTAGGCTGTAGGCCTGCGGGACAGACAGACAGACGGACAGACCGGACAGAATCTGCGACCCACTTTTTTTCTTTTACTTTAACAATCGGGTCTATCATAGAATCGGTCGTATTCGGAATTTTGCTACGAACCCCGAAAGAACTGTTAAAGAATCCGTCGTAGGGGAATTTTGAAATTCGCAGAAAGTGGTGTCACTGAATATACCACGTTCTACGAATTTCGAAAGCAAAAAATGTACCCTACGACGCATTCTGTGATAGTTCTTTCGGGGTTCGTAACAAAATTCCGAATACGACGGATTCAGTGATAGACCCGAATATCTTTCTCTTACTACGTAATGGGGACAGTTAAAAAGAAAAGGGAAGCGGTAAACCCTGATCGCGCCTCAGGGCGCCGAAAAGGTTAATCCGCCACTGAGTACAGAGGCAGACGTTTTTGGGGTGTGCCTGCACCATAGTTGCAAAAAGGCTTACTATTGTACCGAGTTCAGTACTATTTGACTTTCGCAAGTACCACTTGTCAAGTTTCAGTACTATTTGTACTATTTGTAATTTTTGAAATAAAGCAGCTTTTTTTATTTGGCTTTACTAAAATATTTGTTTTTGATGTTTGGGTTTCGTCCTACCTTTTCCAAAAATCAACTACTATTTTGTACGTATCAGTACTTTTTGGTTAGTTTTCATTATAAAATAAAGAAAAGGCGACTTTCACTACTGGTCTGCACTAATAGCAGACGTCTTCAACATGATGTTTGTGTCTGGCGAAGGACAAAAGTAAAGCCTGTTGAAACACTGCCCCCTTATGTTTTAATAATAATTCCGAGTCCCTATAGAAAACCTCACGTTCGTCGCGTATCTGTACTTGAGCAACTTCATCCCACCGTCTATTAAAATTCAAACGCCAATCAAATCCTGACATACGAGTATCTATAACAAAAAGTCTGCCGAGTTAAAGCGATTTCGGGTGCAGAGTCCTCTTCTTTAAACTCACCTTGATGGTAGACTTCGACTCAGTCGTCCTTCCAACAAAAATAGAACTGCGCTCTCGTCTGCTCACATCCAAAGAAGGAGCTACCTTAAACTCTTAACAATTTAATTTTGAATTTGCGCAACATCTCAAATTTTCCTTTGAAGATTATCATCTCAATGAGACGAGACGACTTGAATCAACGTTCGCGTGATTGTTTCGTTGTCGGCGCAGCCACGGTTTCCGTCGTAAAATACTTTGGCCGAACTCCCTTTCATCCTTATTTTCCCCCCAAACGCCAAACGAATAATCAAATTACCACAAATTTAATCGGAATCTGAACTAGCAGGTATAGCCTAATGCTGATTGAAGACGAGTTCATCTGCACTTAAGAAAAGTATATCCAAAATCGGTATAGTTAATTTCGTTACTCACCCGGCCCGGCCTACTTTCTGCTGGGTGGAATAAGTTTTGTGTACATTTTTGCGTATACTACACCTTACACCACCAATGGATGCAAGGATGGCAAACAAAAAGCGCCACCCATTAATGAATTGCGACAAAAGGACAAAAGCTAATTAAGTTTATGTCACAGAAAATTTGTTTCCAAAAGACTTCTGCTCTCCGGGACAATTAATATTACGGACACACACTTACCTACACGGTAGCTGGTAGCTGCTGCTATTAGTTTTATCGAATATTCGCCTGTTTGCGTTTGGTCCTTTTGGAAGTGCGAGACAAACGAATGAAGAGCGAGGGAGAGAGTGAGAGCAAACGAAAAGACAATGGCCAGACGTTCGAGTTTCGAGAAGAGCTGTGCATAGTAGAAGCATTTTTGTTGGCGCGGGCCAATTGATTGTTCCAAGAACCTTTTCGTTTTGTCCTTTGGAAGTGCTCGTTGTTTTTTTTTTTTTTTTTGCTTTAGCTTCACCTTAGCACAGCGTGCTCATAAAGGTCTTTTTGGATGTTTCGGTAGCACGAGGACGAGGAGCGGTGGAGGTGGAAGGATTGTGTATGTGTACTCGTGGAAAAGGGAAGCAGCGACTTGGAGCGGAGTTGATACACTGGTACTGACTGAAGTCACTCTACTGGAGTAATTACGCTTTTGTAACTCAATTTGTTTTTATGGTAGAAAATTACGACTTGAAACTTTGGCAGTGATTTTTTCTTCCTTTTTCCCGTGTCGTCTTCTTTGTTACGGTGCTCGTGGGGGGGCTTCGAGCTGCGACCTGCGAGGAATGTGTGTTCTCGTTGTGGTGCAAATCTGGAGGGATGAGATTAGTTGGGATAAGGTATAGGTAGTAAGGGCATTTTTTGACTCCTCCGAAGAAAAATGTCTCTGATGACCCCAAGAAAGTTTTCACTTCACGAGGAGAGTAATGTGCAGACGATTTGGATTGGAAAGCAGTAAAATTGAACTGAAGAGTATTTAGAGAGTACCTATGAGGTTTCGGCGCAAGTTACATTTATGCAGTTTTAAGGACAAACTTGGATTGTTGAGTGTATAGTAGGAGGAAAATGTATTGGAGCGAAGTTTAAATTAATGGAGGGCATAATGTGCGTGTCCAAAAGTGCACTTGAATTACTCTTGAGGCTTGTCTGGGGTAACATAGCATGTGATGTCTGGGAGTACCCGTCAGGATGGTTACTCAACGCGCTTTTAAAAGCAAAAGGATATTCAGGTGTTACACGAAGTTAACTACAGGAATTTGAACAAAAACCAACATCGGGTACGGGTTTTTTTTTCTGTCGGAGGTTGTTACTATCCGATGGAGCACTCAAACACAACTACTGGTCCATTGAACTGTCAAACAGACAGCTTACATTAATGTACTTAGTTTTCCCGTCTTTCAAAGAAAGATGAGAAGGAGCTGCAGTGATGAAGAGCTCAGATGTTCGGCACTCACCAGGTCAGCCCCAAAGATCCGCCCCCTGATGCGAGCAAAGGCAGGACAGCTACAGAGGAAGTGCTCCGCTGTATTCGTCATCCTCTCCACCGGCAGGACAGATGGTGGAGATGCTCAAGCCCAAAACATTTAAGTGTTTGGCAAAAGCTTGGTGGCCCGAAAGGACGCCCACAAGCAGTCTACAGTCGCTTCTTCTCAGAGACAGAAGGAAGGCCGCCGACCTTTTGCAGATGTCCGGAAGCAGTCGTTTGATCTTTCACACCCAGCACAGCCACAACACCGACACTCGTGTTCGCGAGAAACCCAAGTATCAATGGATGACTTAACCACCGATGAAGGCAGACCCAACGCAGGTTCAGGTCCTAAGAATTCTTCCTCTGAACCCAGCCTGGAAAGCTCATCAGCTATCTCATTTCCAAGGATACCAGTGTGACCTGGGACCCAAACAAGATACACTGTACTTAGCCTTCCGACCAAGTTCAGAGAAAGCTTGAGTTCGAGCACTAATTTAGACGAGGTTAGAGGGTTAAGCAGCGCTTTGAATGCAGCTTGGCTGTCGCTGCAAACGCATATACTCCTAGCCCTCCACCTGTTTGTCACAATATAGCACATAGCCATAAGGATAGCGAAAATCTCCGCTTGGAAGACAGACGCATGGTTTCCTAAGGGGTAGTGAAGTCTAATGTTCTCGCTTTCCACGAAGACTCCAGAACGAGACCCCTGTCCGGTCTTGGAGCCATCCGTAAAAATACGATGTCATTCTTTCCCTGGCTCTGAGTCTGGCCTAAGCCATTCCGTTGCCTGAGGAAAGTTGACGTGGTAGTTTTGTCGCAGTAGGACTTCTGGAGTCATTGCGTCAGAGGGCATATTCATAAGACAGGGGTCAAAGGATAATTCTCGCACAAGTTCTTCAAAACTCCAATGCGCGTGGTACCGAAAGCCACCTCTCTTTAACCAAGAGATGGTTTTCAGCGTACACCCCATGATAAAAATATCAAGGGGGGGGAGGTTCATCATAGCGTCTAGAGCGGAGCCCGGTGTGCTGGGGAAGGCCCCTGTGCAGCCGAGACAAACCGTTCTTTGAAGTCTGGCAAAAGAGGCAGTAATACGTTTCCGTGAAAGCCTGTTCCACCATACAACCGACGCGTATGAGAGGAGTGGTCTTACCATTGCCGTATAGATCCAAAAGACCCTTTTAGGAGATAAGCCCCATGTCTTGCCGAAAGCGCCTTTACACTGCCAGGAAGTTGACAGCGCTTTATCGGTTTTCGATTCGACATGCTTGGACCAAAGAAGCTTTCTATCGAGGATTACTCCCAGATATTTGACTTCATCGGAGATCGGAATAGTGAAACCTTTTAACACAAGCTGAGTCAGACCAGTGACCTTCCTCCTTCTCGTGAAGAGAACAACAGTCGTTTTAAGAGGATTCACTAAAAGCCCATTTCTTGTGCACCAGCCATCGATCAAGCCCAAGGATCTCTGAGCCCGAGAGCAGACATTCCCTAGGCCAGAACCGACAGACAGAACGGCGACATCATCCGCCTATGCTTGAGTATAGGTTCCAGGAAGATCGAGAAGCGTTAGCAGAGAGTCAACTACCATGCACCATAAAAGGGGAGACAGAACACCGCCTTGAGGGCAGCCCCTGTTAACCCCTGTCACGACGCATTTACCACAATCCGTCTCGGCAATCAACGTCCTGTACATTAGCATTGATTTAATCCACAACACTAATGTTTCATCTATACCATGATGTCTGGCTGCAGCGATGCTATCAAAAGTCGCATTATCAAAAGTCCCCTCAATGTCGACGAAAATGCCCAACGCGTATTCGGGTACGGGTAATAAAGACCGTTTTTTAATTTGTATTGCTTTTCTTCTAAAGGGGTTTTCAATAAGAGGTCTTATTGTGAAAGGATATGGTCCTGTATGCGTGCTGGTGGTGGCCATTTGGCTGATGTTGTTTTTCATTATTAACGGCATACCTTCCTCTTTATTATGAATTTTTCTTTGAATACCAAAATAACACCTCTTATTGGAAAACCCTTTATATGTCTGGAAAAGTGTTTACGAGCAGAAGACAAACCTATTTACAAGCGTTTCAGTTCAAGGAGTGTACAAATTAATGCAAATGAGCAAATGAAAATTATTTATTTCTTAGACCGTGCCAGGAATTCCAGTAACATCAGAAAATTCGAATGCCAGCAGTTGTCAAAATGATTTTTATTCGGCGTTTTTCGATTTGCAGTAAATCCACCTGCGAAACCGAAATCATTACAGAGGACTATGTTGGCGTGCGTCCAGAGACACACTCACTCAATAGATGTATGACATCTTCCGAAATGATTGCTCTGGCACCAGCATCAAAACCAAAACCAAAACCCAGAGCAATGAATATGATTTATTTGCACTGATGCGATCCATAAATCCAGTTGATTTTTTGTTTTTAATTCAAATCCACTCACATAAATCAAAATCTGGCATTTATTCAAAATCCCAACATCAAGCCGAAACAGCTACCGTGGTTGTTGCACTTTGTGTCGGTCCCCCCTCAGAGCTTGTCCCACTGCAGTAATACGAAAATTCACAAGAGGACAGACAAAGACAATAAATAAAAAAAGAGGAAAAATAAAACTCATAGGACTGAGAACAGATGCCTTGACATGGACATGAATGCAGAGTGCTTCTTCCCACCGAGCAACCCAGATAAACTCTAACATAAGGACGTTGACGTTCGCTCATTAACATAATTTGTCACAGCATAAAGCGTTCGCCCTGTTCCTATTCGCTTTTGGCCACCATCCATGGTGCTGCTGGTTCTTCACTCCTTTCAACACTGTACCACATACTACCACCAGTTGCCACCAAATATGGCAACACTTTAACATTCTTTGCGGTCGGTTGTTAAAATAAGTGTGAAAATGATTTTTTCTTTTTTTTCCTATTCTTACTTACTACTCCCCGTCTCCTGTCCAGGCTTCCTTTCATTCCACTTGTGTGGCTGCCTTTGTGCACTTGTCGTGTCGACTCTATGGGCCCACAAAATGTGGTTTGAATCTTTGACTTGGCACTGACTGGGACTTTCCATTCGGTTTGCATTGTCTGCTCCTGAGAAGCCATCAATGGGCTCGGCAGGAGGGAGCAGATTTGAATTTTTCATTTCATATTTAGGCAGTAAGCCAAACGTTCAGATTTGCTCGTCCTTTTTTTTCCGCGAAATAATTTCTCTGGTGAATGGTTTTTCTGAATTGATCATCCTGCCAAATGGAAGCGAAAAGTTAACTTGGGTATGCTTTGCCTTCATCTACCTATATATATATATTCAAACTCTGTGCTCGAACAGTACTCTGATGAAGTGGAGTCCTTTATGGAAGCGCACTCGTTTCTTGCCTTCAAGTTGAATTTAAATTGAGCGAGTCAGTTGACTGCATTCACTTGAATTTGTGATTACTTCAGCGGTTTTGTTTTAGCCGTCTTAATGAGACGAGTTGCGCACACAAGTCACAGCCCGACCAGTGCTTACACAACCAGTGTTTTTACTCTGGTGGGGTGGTAGGTAGGTATATACATATATGTGAAGTTTAGGAACGGAAACGCGTTTGGGGACTTGCGCATCAAGTCTCCGTACCGGGGGCGACTCTGCTACAAAGTCGCCTTGTTCGTCTTTGCCGGCTTCGGGTCAGAATTTGCTAGTAAATGAACGAAATGAGTCGCTTTATGCTTGAACAACGTTGCGAAATATTGAACTTATTTCCAAAGTTAGTATGCTGTGTAGTCCAAAAACTGCGTGTTTTGAAAAGAAGTTTTGTCCGAAATGAAGTACCTACCCACCTCGTCTGCTGTACGCAAGTTTCTGCAAAAAGTTCCTGAGATTGACGAGAATGCTGTCGCAGAGAGTTTGTGACTCAATTGGATCTTCGAAAGTGTGGCTGGAAACAACGTTTCGGGCATTGTTGGGCGTTACAAAGCCATGTTAACCGACTTTTTTTTTGGATCCGCGAAATAAGGCCCCAATGAAATAAGTCCCCAAAAAATTATACAGGAAACAACAACATCGATTTTGAATAAAATTTGGGCTGCTATTACCTTTTTTGGGGCCTTATTTCCTAAAGAAAATTGGGTGGCTTATTTCATTATGAATAAGATTATGAAATAAGACCCCAAAAGAAGAAATGAAGTAAGTCCCCAAAACTAATTTTGTATTATTGATTATTACCCCTCCGACATGGAATACGCAAACCCTCTGCTTGGGTTTACTGTTAGATTACAGGGTGGGTGCAAGGTTGAGTATATTCAAAGTTCCTCTAATTTTGGTTTTAATCTAAATCAGTTCGTCCATTGCATATCAACAATAATACTTTAAAATTTATGTAGTAAAAAAAAGAAAAGAAATAACGCCCCAAATTTGGGGCCTTATTTAATTTTCTCTTTTGGGGACTTATTTCCTGCAGCCCCTTCTTTTTACTAAAGTTGAAGACATGGATTTGGACGGCCTCTCGTTCATGCAGGATGGCGTGCCTTGCTACATAGCTCATGCCACAATCGGTCTTTTGCGCACCAAATTCTCAAATCGTGTAATCAGCTGTCTTGGCGATATCAATTGGCCGCCTCGGAGCTGCGATTTGACCCCTTTGGACTTTTTTTTGTGGGGAACCTTAACGGACCGATGTTATGCCAACAATCCGGAAACGATTCAAGGACAACATCAACCGAGCAATACGTGAGCTACAGCCCGAAACCCTCAACAAGGTTTTGGAAAATTGGAGTGACAGAATGCGCTACTGCGAAGCCAGCCCCGGCAGCCACTTGAACTACGTTGTGTTCCATAATTAATGCGAATACATGGAGAAACAAAAATATTTTTGCTCATTTTACTGATTTTTCAAAAAGAAACTTGTGTTTGGCCCACCCCGTATATGACACATGGCCTGTAACGAATTATCGGAAAAAAATCCCTACATGTAGGTATATTTGACTAAAAAAGTACCCCATAGGGGAAAAGGAAGGAAGATTTGTAATATTTAAAAGAGTTTGCTGTAAACGAAGATATTTTTAATATTAAAAAATAGCATGAAAAACGAGAACTTTTATTTTTTTTTTTTAGTTTCTCAAAGTTCTCTTAAGAGGAACTAGATTTGAGGTCCTGCTACATGCCTCTTACCCTGAATTCACAATTCTATTTATACCTTAACCTGTTTTGCCCACGAATAATTTTCTTTAAATATTTTTATTTATTTATCTACTAACTTTGGAGGAAAATTTGGACGAGCGATTTGAATTATTTAAATAAGCCAATTAACTAATTTAATGTAATAAATATATACCTACCTAAACATTTCTTCTGCGTTTCAATATTTATACTTTATTTAAATTAACTGATTGATTTTTTTTCTATTTGTAGATGTCACATCCTATTTTTTAAAAATATTATTGTTGCTACTAATTTAATTTGAACACATTTCTTTTATTTTTTCGAACTAGTACGTACGCAGTTAGTTGTGTACATACATTGCCGCAAGTTATGGTTAGAGCGCCTGTTGTTTACTATACTACATACTTTATAACTCTTTCACATTACAAGCATTTTGAGTTAAAAGCAAAATGCGGGATGAGTTTGTATTAGACCGATATTTCTAAATAGTCATATTATTAATGTAAGATTTAGTACAGGTAAACTTTTGATAAACGAGAAAGTTTCATTCGACCCAGTCATGCACTTTTTTTTCTATTGATGTCGGTACGTTCATTGTAGGTATCGGATTTCTTGGATGGTGCTAATCGATTCACAGTAAACTCAGTCGAAAATGTTGCTGCGTTAAGGAAATCAACCTTATCAGCAACACATGCATTCCGCAGCCTATATGTCCATCTGTACAGATACTGACATCAGAAATTAATTTTTTGAATTGCGTGAAATTTAGAGTGCAGAAGTTGGAGCGGGGCTGGAGTATGGTCATTGGCCATTCCATAGGCCTCGTTCTATGAAACAATACTAACGCACTTAGCATGTACCACCCCATAAAAATATAGCTTGTAGGCAAGTATATGGAAAATCGGGCGAAGTTGGGGCTCTCAGTATTGTCTCTGGTGAGGACAATGCATAGAGTTCGCTTTCTGTCGACGCTTACTTTTTCAACGGATGTTGTGTGATCGCAATCAGGCATGCAAAACCATTTCAATGTAGCCCCGTTGGACATAATGCCCCGTATTCAAATTGAACTGTTACATTGGCCAATACGTTAGAAAATTGAGGTTGTGAGTGCTTCAAACTTGCAATTCCCACTGTATTTTGGAGGAACTCCTTTTTCAACGGCTCAAAGAATCGGACTTAGGAGCAGCGTTGTTATGTGGTCGTATTTATCGTAAATGTTACGATTTTCGAAGGGTAATACGACGCTCCGATTTTTGCTCTTTTCGCCCCCATTTTCTACGATTTCGTTAATATTTTTCCGATTTTTTCCGATATTGTACAGATATAAATACGATGTTTAAACTGAAATACGATCGATAAATGAAATACAATTCCAGGAACAGAATATACACAAATTTAGAAATGCATTTAGTACGCTGCTCGAACTAAATTTTCGCTCCCATACAAAATTCTCTCCAAAATTTAGCTGAGCTAAGTTTAAGTGAACCCATTTAGCTGAGTGGTACGCAGCCGACGCACGAGCTAAATAATCAATTTAATAGGTTGGGACATTTTCTCATGCTAAATTTTGACAGATCGTTCTGCTCTGTTGTTAGTTGTCTTCAAAAGATTACTGATTTTAATGAATGTATGGACGAGGAGTATTTAGAGCTAGATTATTTCATTGAAATAACAGAGAATTCCTCGAAATTCAATAAGAAAAAAAGGAGAGTGAGAAAAGAAGATGGCGATGCTGGTGGAGCATCATCCTTCTTTAAGGAGCCTTGCAGATGGCTACCGTAGAATTTTTGGTTGTTTTATTTATCAATTCATTTGTGTCATACCTGTTACTTAATTAATAAAATTTAAATTTCTGCTAAATGGGATTGAATTACTAGGAAGTTATTTTCGAAGAACAGCTGTTTTTTGTGTCATTTATCCACATCGCCCTCTTTGTCAAAATTTAGCTAGGACCTTAGGTGATGTTTGGAGAGAAAAGTTGGAGACAATAAAATATAGTTTAGCTAGGTACAGCATTATATATTAATATTTTAACTTGTATGTATTATGTTAATTCATTATCAAATAGAGTTGAAAATACTGATATGAAGGGAATATAATCATATATGTAAGTATTTATTTTGTTTTGTATACATTGCAGATTGATTTATAAATAAAAGTGGCTAAAATTGGTAAAATTTAAAAGCATTTCTCAGACCTGCTTCAGATTTACCAATACAAGTGCGTTTGAGTTTGACAACTAGTGGAGTTTGTTAGGTTAGGTTAGGTAAACGGGTTTTCGTGGTGTACTCCGTGCCTTTTTTTATATAAAACTGATTAGAAAATACGACAAATACGTTTTTGAACTAAGAAAATATACGATTCTCAAACAATATCCATAACAACACTGCTTAGGAGACATTTGGTTCCTATATAGAATGGAACATCTACTCACCTCTTCTACTTCCCGAATCGCCTCATCTCAATAAGAACGATTTGGAGTGACCAGCCGCAGCTCCCTGAACTTGCGTTCCTGTGACTTTTGTTGTGCCGTTCTCAACCGTACATCTCAGAGCTAAAAGTTAACATCTGGGCAGAAATGGCCAACAAACTCTGCTATACTGCTATAAGTGTCGCTATCAACTCCAGGAATCGTCTTATTCAGCGTATGGGCAATGGAGGGACCTCACCTAACTGAAATGATTTTCAAAACTGCATAACAAAATCTTTGGACATGTACCTACATTAAAAAATATATATCTGATTCATTAAATGGTTTTTATCGCTTAAAAGAAGGTATGTTGCCGCACTGTACAGTACATATACTGAACCTCTTAATCACACTTCATACTTCACACAGTCACCGTAAAACTGCCATATTAACTTGCGATCAGCGCTGCCACTTTGCTACGATCGTAGCAAAATTACTACGCGATTTCCAATTTGCTACGCTGCTACGCACTCTCACTGAGAACGTCTATTTTGTTACTTTTTTGTAAAGCACGAAATGTAAACATAAATCTTGGAATTTTTCTTGAAAAAAAAACAAAATAGTAATAATAATAATAAACGAAAGTAGGTATATTAAATTTTTACTCACTTTCCCACACCAACTTATATTCTATTCTACCATACCCAACAAGTGCCCATTTCTTCGGATGTGTTGTGTTTGAATTTGACTGGAATCTGGCAAGCCACTGTTTTTAAAAGTTTCCAATTTAATGGAAAAACATCTCATTCTACCACATAGCAGCGCAGCTGCTGAAAGATTTTTTTTTTCAGATTTAAGCTTAACAAAGAACAAGAAGACGAACTCATTGAAAATAGAGACAGTAGATAAAATAATGGCTGCAAAATGTTTGGTTTGAAAAAGAAACGAAATATGGGTGTTTTTTTCTAAAATGTACTTAAAAACTTAACTTAAAAAAAAACTGTATTATTCTAAAAGACTTGCCGAAATTTCTATGTGATATTAATTCTGCTATTGGTACAAAGATCCTACATTTATAATTTTCTAATTGAACTATTTTTTTTTTAAGTCAATGCTTGCATGCAAAGCAGTGAAGTCTTTAATGTTTTTTTTTTGTTTATAATTTTGTAAAATATATAGTTTACCAACTATACTTGTACTAGTCCTTAAAAACATATTTACTTTGAATAAAGAATTAAGTGTTTTTTTCTTTGTTTTCGAAAAAAAAAATGTTATTTTGGACTTTTGAGTTTTGCTACGCAAATTAAGTTTTGCTACTCAAATTTGCTACGCAAATTTTTTTCCTTGTGGCAGCACTGCTTGCGATTCATCTTTTGAGATCATCAGTTGATTTTTGAGATGCTCCATCAAATACTATCCTGCACCAGCTTATCGTTCTTCGAGAACCGATGACTCGGAGGTTGGGGAAGACATGAAATAATTGTACCTCCTCTCTATTCGCCCATTCGCCCATGAAGCACTCACAAACGAATATATAGATCTGTGTATTCCAATATCGTTTCAAGTTACTAATTTTGATGCGTGAAGGAGCTAAAATAAACACGTACTCACTTATGCCAGTTTAAATAGAAACCACTCAGACCTACAGCTCAATTCTACATTAATTACACAACCACATACGTAGAGTAATTCCTCAAGCTAAATCCGTTTCACAAACATCACGACACAACCAACTGAAGACAAAAATATCATCAGATTAAAAGCACTCCCGCCAAAACAATCAGTTACTGCTGCTTCCTTCCGTACTCGCATTTATGCATATGTATTTCCCAAAAAAGAAACCCCCGTCCATTATAAGTGCGAAAACATGAAAACTTCCTCAAATTAATGTAACAGTTAGATTTTACACAAAACGCTATAAATGAGGCACTTATGACTACACCTGCACACCTATCCACACTCACAGGACGCTGCCGTTAGTTGCACATTAGATTTCATTTAAGGAAGAACAAAGGATTGTGCGAAATTATTTCAGAAATCCTTGGAGTTGTTGGCACATCAACACGGTGGCTAGTTTATGAAACCAGTTCCAAACAAACCCCAGCAGCAACTATGGCGGACAAACAAGCCTCGATGGATGGCTGTATACTCGCAGAATAAATGAATAGGCGCTCTTCAGTTGCACTCGCTCGCTGTTGTTTGTTTACACAGCCCTTAAGCTAGCGCCAACAGCGAAGAAGAAGAAGGAGAATACGAATGCCAGCGAACTAGGTGAAAATGCATGGAATTAAGAACTCTGCTTATCTGGATTAAAACACCTCATAATTTCTATCTCCTTCTGCGGGAAAGCTAAGTGCTTGTCGGAAGTGAATATAAAAGTTGGAAGTTTTCTTCTACATGCAAATATGTGTGGTGTATGACTGCTGGGAAAAACAGACTCACGTTTCACGTATGGAGCACTGCCAGTTGCACACACACACCCACACACATTCGCAAAGAAAGTTATGCTTTCTTTTCTGATTGAAGAAGTACCTACACCGCACTCTATGACACATTTCTTCGAAAAGGAACCAAGCAGAGAATTGCAATTGCGGTCTCGACTCTTAAGTACGCACTTCAACATCAGGAAGAAAAATGTAAGAAGAAGTATCTACTTTTAATTTGTGCAAATCTTGAGAACGGGCGGGTGGGTGGTTTTCTGGTTGTGAATGATGCCAGACTGGCAATGTGATACAACTGGGCTGGTTTCGGTGCACAAATTGGTTGATGAATTTTTAGCAAACACATGGTAGCTTCGGGAGAACATTTAACGATCCCCAGCTTGGCTTTAAACATGCCTTGTGAAATGTGTTTGAGGTCAACGGTTGCGATGTGATTTAATTTTCAGTTTGGCAGTGTTGTTATATCGTGGGATTTCTGCCTTCTTGTGGGAACTGCGATGTCCGAAAAGCCTTCCGTGGGAAAAGGAAAGGAAAGCTATTTCATAAATCTGAACAGAAAACTATAAATTTTTAATGAAATTTTATCGAAACATCTATATCTATCGTAAAACTCATTTAACACACCCTAGTACCGAAACAATCTGGGCGGACTCGAACTCGGGAAGACGTCCTTCCTGGTCAAGTGCAAAAAGTGATATGAACTTAATGCCTGCCACATCCAGCGAGAAGCATTGCCGTTAGGCCAAAATGCCAAAAATGCCAACTTTTTGAGCCCCAGGACGCCTCGCCTCCACTTTTTGAAAAAGGATCAAAACGGGCTCTTTTTCAGTTTAAGTGAGAAAAAGACTGCAAGCATATGAAAAGAAGTGTTTCGCAATGAAAAAAAAAAAATTTTTTTTTTGATAAAATAATATGTCTGTTGATGTTTTTTCTTTTTTTTTTTCTTGTATATTCATATTTTACTATCGTGCCCGGCGAACTTCGTCCCGCCCAAAATTGACTTTTTAACTAAAATAATTTTCACTTCCACCTGAAACTAATTTTATTGATCCCAACTATAGCTTTTGACAAATACGATCTCACTGTATACTAATTACGATCAAAATTAAAAACAAAAAAATTGATGCGACTGTATCCAACAGTCCCGAAATACGTGTATGTGTAAACACCGTGCGTGCGGTATGGCTTGATACACGTCATTGAAAAAACAGGGAATTTAAATAACCGTATTCTTGATATATTATGAAATAACAATAATTTATTCGTTCTGTGCTAGTTTCGGTAGAATAGATACAATCGGAGTGTGGTAGCTGAAGTAAGATATGTACATTCGAGACTGTAATCTATCTAGATTACGCTGGAAGACAGAATCGATGGTTGTTCCATATCGTGTTGTTGAAATTTTCCGGTTGGAGTTCATTTGAAGATTAAATTTATGTTGCATAAAATCAATAAATGATTGAGCTTCTGGAGTTGCAAAATTGATATTGAAGTCTCCGCTTATGATCATTGGTAAAAGATGATAATCTACCTGCAGAATTCTTGAAATTTCTTCTGAGTACGGTGCAAGGACGAAATGGAGAAATTTTATTTCACATCAACAAAAAGCTGAAATTAATATGCCCCAGCTCATAAATGTATGCAATGATAAAAACGTATGCAATGATATAATGTATGGAATGATAAAACATAGTAACGCATTTCCGTCCCCGCAAGTCAAATGTGTGGAATTACTCCACCAGATTCCAATAACGCGCGCTTAGATGTTTACACATCAAAAAAAAAAAACTCTCCTTAGAAAATGTATGGAAAATCAATTTTTCAATTTCCCGTTGAAATTTTCCAATTTTGTCGCCGTATGAACCTTCCTTAGGCGTAGACAAACGCAACAAAGAAGATTAACGTGTCGGCCAACCTTCCGCTTTTTGACTAAAATGGTTTACAGTACACGTCGTACAAATTCGTTATCAATAAGCGGATTCCGTGGAATGAGAATGTTTGTCTTTGAATTGTTTCCTCAAAACCGTCGCTTGCATGACATTTGATTTGAGATCCTTCACCACCAAATCACACGCGTTCTGTTACAAAGTCTCGGTGCATTGAGGTTGCGAAACAAAATTATAACTGAGCCGACTTTCAATTGTATAGATGTAAGCCCGGAACATCCAAAGAATTCAAAAATTCAACTAATCCCCATAAAGTTTTGTTTTCACGACAAAAAGTAGCATATATCCTTCCTTGGGCCCATGCGAATTTGAACCAAAAATCATAAAAATTGAAGGATTTGTTCCCGAATTATGAGTGCGCACTGACGTCTGTATCAGTCTTTTTTATATGTAGCTATACCCACCCGGGTTTGCTCATACCTTTCGTATTAAGTCCTGCTCACATTTCGCAAAGTCATTTATTTGGACAATGTCCGTTAATAATTTAAATGCTTCCACAACCCGTCCTCCTATCCCGCTTATGTTTTGCAAAGTATGAGGTATATTTCAATCTTGAAGCGACCATACCTACCCATCCACAAATTCCAATCAACTCGGTAGAGCTGTTTCGGAGATCGGGAACAGCGCCACCTATCGGGTCCAAAATTGTATATTTTAAGACTGCCTAAGCCTGAAATACACCAATACGAACAAAACAAAAGAAGAATCATAAAATTTGGCCCAGTAAGAACATTTTCCTTGGTTATGTTATTTGTGCCGGAAATCGAATGGAAATGTTATTTACCTATTTAAAATTGATTAAAAACTAATTTGGAGTTTTCGTCGAACAATTGTACAGCTAAATGAAATATGAATTACTGAAATGTCAAATTCAAAAAAGTATACCTAGACAACCAACGCCAACTATATTATTACAATTTAATTTAATGTTGTTGATACAAAATTGATATGCAGGGAAATCTAACTTGTCGTAAATATCTCCCAGCGCCACCTATCGGGTCCAAATTTTGGCAAAAGCTTTCTATTTTTTTTACGTGTTATATGGTGTAAATTTGAGCCAAATCGGTCCATATAGGGTCTAAAATAAACATAAACCATCCGGAGCACCACACAAACATATGGTGTGAATATAAGTGGGATAGCTACAGTGGTTCAGCCGTTATGGTCGGTCATACATACGCACGAACATTTTTGTATATTAAGAAGAAGATGTGGAGACCCCCCGTTCCCCTTTTTAACCACCTTTTTGAAATTGTTCAGCGGCAACGCTGCCATCGATCTACGTTTCTCAGCTTAATTTTGATTTTGTTTGACAAAATACTCCATTCGAAATTCAGTTTGAAAGACTCTGAAAATAATCAAAGAAACGAGACTTAATTTCGAAAGCTAAGACAAAAAAAGGCGTTTGAGAAAATAAATTGGCATTTTTAACCTTCGAAAATTTGAGATAAATAAAAGCAAAAAATTCGCACGGCCGCTCTTTCTTTGATTACTTTCAGAGTCTTGCAATTTGCAAACCGAATTTCGATTTTGAAATTTAGTATATTATATACACTGCCTCAGTTAAAATTGAACTTCTCTTTAGTTAATAAAAATTGCAAAGTACCAATTTGACCTTTAATTTTACTTTGTTCTTAGCCGACAGTGAGAATTTACTTTACATTTAAAGGGAAATAAAACCACTCAGAGTTTTCGGAATTTATTTCCCATCTTACACGGGACTCCCGGGGACTTATTTATTTCCTGCACTACATTGGTAGCCCTAGCTACAATCGCTGAGTACATTCTATGCTTGCCAGGAACTTCAGCATTGGTGACATTAATCGTTTTTGCAGATAACAAAATTTGGACTTCAGACAAAACTCGGTTAGAGCCGGAAACATTGAAGGCGATTCTAATCATCAAATGTAACTTAAGGTATTCATGAGAATCATGAATTCTTTGAATACCTAAAACAAAGAAATCTGTATCGAACTGCATGAATATTGCAACTCTGCAGTATTGATGTATTGAGCGGAGATACAAACTCAATGAAAGACCAATGTTCTAATTGCATGATGAGATTCAGTCTTATAACGGGTGATTTTTTAAGAGGCTTAGAACTTTTTTTAAAAAAAAAACACAAAAAATTCGAAAAAATGAATGAAATATTTATTTGAATCGATAGTTTGAACCTTGCAATTTAATGTTTAAAGATAATTTCATGCAAATGTTGACCGCGGCTGCGTCTCAGGTAGTCCATCCGCTGAGTCCAATTTTGGCATACTCTTTCACACATATCGGCCGGTATCTCACGAATGAATGCATGGATGTTGGCTTCCAGTGCGTCAATCGAAGCGGGCTTGTCCCTATACACATTAGCCTTGACATACCCCCACAAAAAATAATCTAATGGTGTCAAATCGCACGATCTAGGCGGCCAATTGACCGGCCCGAAACGTGAAATTAACTGTTCACCAAACTCGCCTCGCAATTGCGCCATTGTTTCGCGTGCTGTGTGGCATGTGGCACCGTCTTGTTGAAACCACATATCATGCAAGTCAAGAACTTCCATTTCGGGCAAAAAAAAGTTTGTTATCATCGCTCGTTAGCGTTCACCATTGACAGTAACGCTGCGATTCGCATCATCTTTGAAGAAATATGGCCCAATAATGCCGCCGGCCCATAAACCGCACCAAACAGTGGCTTTTTCGGGATGCATTGGTAGCTGTTGCAATGCTTCTGGCTGATCTTCACTCCAAATGCGGCAATTTTGCTTATTTACGTACCCATTCAACCAAAAATGAGCCTCATCGCTGAACACAATTTTTCGATAAAAAAGCGGATCCTCGGCCAGCTTTCCAAGAGCCCATTCACCAAAAATTCGGCGTTGTGGTAGGTCGGCTGGCTTTAGTTCTTGCACAAGCTGTATCTTAAAAGGCCTTACGCACAAATCCTTCCGCAAAATTTTCCACGTAGTGCTGTAACAAAGGCCTAACTGCTGGGAACGGCGCCGAATCGACATTTCGCGGTCTTCTGTCACACTAGCTGATACGGCCGCAATATTTTCTTCACTACGCACAGTACGTAAACGTGTTGGTGGTTTAATGTCCAACAAAGTAAATTTGGTGCGAAATTTTGTCACAATCTTCCGAATAGACTGCTCAGAAGGTCGAGAATGCCGATCATAAAATGGAAGCAGCGCGCGATGAACATTTCGAACCGAGCACGAATTTTGATAGTAAAATTCAATAATTTGCAAGCGTTGTTCATTTGTAAGACGATCCATGGTTGAATTGCAAACCAAACTGAAGCTGTTTGACAGTGACACAAGGTACTAAACACACGTCAGCTGTCAAAACCAGTGTTGCCAAAACCAAACCAGCTAAAAAATCACCCTTTATAAGGCACAGGCAGGGTGAGGAGGAGCAGGTTAATGAAAAGAAACGAATAAATGTGTTTTTTTATAACATTTTTCCACTGTAGCTATCTTGTTTTTTTTTTGTCTGTTTTCTTCTCTTTCCACTTATTTCCCTAAGCTACGATACAAAATTTCGTCAAATTGCTTCGAAGCAGAAATGCAAAACAAAAATCACAGAAGAAGATATAAAAATGGAAAACAAAGACGATTCAGATGGTGGAAATGAGTTGAATAAAACGAACCTATACTCTGTTCAATTCGTATTTTCAGTACAGGGAAGATAGGCTATTTGCCTTTCACCCTAACTATTATGGATTTTAATAAGCTGTCTCCATTTTAAAGCTCTCACGTGGTTGCCATAGTCGGCACTATAAATAGGCATAATTCTCTCACAAATATCGGTAGGGTTACCAAATACTAACTCTTTATAAAGAAAAAATGATTTAACTGCATATTAACAGATCCTTCAGACATACAAAATAATTAAAGGAGTACCTAAAAACTGTATGGCAACATCCCACATAATCAAATTCATTTATTCGCTCTCAAAAGCTTTAAAAAGCACCAAAACCGAAAGTTCTGTGAAAATATCCATAGAAAAACCCATAAAGATATTTTTGCAAATAGATTAGGGTAACACTCTTCTGAGGTGCTTAAAACACACACATGTTTATTTTCTGCGATAAAAAAGCAACCGCACACGAGAATATCACCGTCGTCGTCATCCTCATTCTGCTCGCGACAGCCTGGCAGACTGGTCATGGTGGGATGTATGCGCCTTTGAGGACAATTGGGTGGGTTTTTCGTAAATAACAACAACAAATTCTTTGGAATCGCCAGTGGTTTCGCTTTTATTTCAGTGGCAAATCTTGTGTTGAGTGCCGTGAGAGTAGCTACAGGCACCACTGGTAGAAAAAAGAGCTTCCCATAAGGCCTGTACTGAAAATACGAATTGAACAGAGTATAGCTATACTGTTTTTTTTTTTTTTAAATCGTTTTACTGTTTTTTTACTTATAACATAAGTGCCCATTTGAATATAGGCATCTTATTACAACTACAAATAGCAGCAATCATTCACTTCACATACGTTTGTAAGTGACCTCAAATCCTTGTAAATTGCACGCATTGCTTAAATTTAAAGTTCAAATCGTACTTTATTTCTGTCCCGCAAAATACCCATTTCCAACGCGATGATAAATTTAGACCAGATTAATAGAAATACATATCCGTACTGACGATTCCCTTAACGGGAGTCCGTAGAGAAAAATCCAACAACCCCCATCATAAATCAATGCTAATGATAGCCGTCTAGTAGTCATCATACTCGACTAAATGCCTTCGGACTTCTAGCCTCCGCGTCGGCCATCATTTATTAGATTTGGATTGACTTTTGGGCTTCTTTCGGGATTAGGATGTGAATGCTTTTAACATCAAACCCTCCTGGCTGCCCTACATAGGTTTATTCTTTCAAAGGACCAATGGTTCGTAAACATACCCTCTTCAAACAATATAACAATAAAATGCGTTTATCAAAAAAAAAAAAAAAAAAAACAGTAAGGAACTCCTGTAGAATGCAAAGAGAGAGATCATTATCCATGGCACACAATACAACCATTGCGAATTCCTTTTCTAGTCTCTTGGATTTTTTATTCACCGTCTTTTGACCTTTGAGGTGAAGTATAGCAGTCTTGAAAAAAAAAAAAAAAAATGGCAACAAAATATGAATTCTCCTGGTTGAATATTTATGTGGACGTTACAAGGGCCATTCATCCTGCGGATGAATATACGCAGGTAAATCTCCGAAATGGATACATAAATATGCAAATTAATCTGTTTGCCTTCGTCCATTTGCAAAATGAAAGTTTCTGAAGGCGAATTACCATATCGTATGGCTTTCCTTTTTGGCGATAAAGAGAGTTGTAAGTTGTGTATAGCATTCCGACGTGATGGGAAATGTCTGGCTCTGTGATTCGAGGGTTGCTTGATAAACAGGGTTCTCGGGTCAGCATTTATGTATTTTAGCCGATTGAAAAGGAATACCCCAAATCGATATGGATTTGTATAATGCGAAGGGTCCGCTCAGGTATTTATTTTGGCCAAACAAAGAGCGTGAGATGGGATGAGTTGAAGAGAGTATTTTAGGGAATATCCCCATTGCGACAACGCTTTTGAAAGTTTTAGCTAAATATCATATTTCGTATGCAAAAATTTAGCAGAAGAAAGAGAGAGGGATAAACATATGCTCTACACATTTCCTTTCGATCATAGTCGAAGCAAGTTTCAAGTGAGATCGTCCACCTATGGAAAATGTAAAGAAAATGTAAAATGTGAAATACATGATTTCTTTATTTGCTAGAATCTGGCTTATATCACAGAAGATCAGAACCAGCTCCTGTGAAATGATTGATACAAATCTACTGTGCAATAGCAAAACCAAGGCAAATTTACCCGCAAGAATTCGAAAAACCACTCGACATCGAGAATCGCTGCTGAAAAAATAGCGAACGATGAATATCGGTGAACGTTTTACACCAGTAAGAAAATGGTTCCGCAACATACACTTTAATGAACAGGGTCTCTAAGAAGTAGGTATAGGACGTCTTGAACCGAGGCATGCGAAGAGTGGAACTATAAGTTTAAAGCGGGAACGGGTGGGTCTGGGTAGCGAAAGCGATACTGACGGGATATGATAGGTTCACAATCTCACATAATACCTTAAGATTATTGAAATTCTTAAGCACATCGCCAGCAGACTATGCGTTGAAAAAAGTGAACAAATAATGCTAAATCAGAATTCAGATGGTGGAGCATTTTAAAAAGAAGATAATTTGCGGAAGGACGGGCCTACTACAGACATTGGAAATCAGTGCTAATGACACGATCTTTAGCGCACTATACAATAAAGCCTTTAAATAAATAACAACGTGTTTGACAGCTGAAAGCTTATCGGTAGGTAATACAAATAGAGCACTATGCGAATATTTCAAAAATGTTGAAAGTTTTGCTGACACAGTTCGATTCAAGAAGCTCTTATTTTGCAGTGTATCCTCACTAAAGACCTGCACCTCCATGCATTCAGATGTGTTTTATTTTATTCAAAAACCTATCCTATCTACTTTTTACTAAATAAAAAAAATAATTAAAAAGAAGCTGTGTTTTCTATTTAATTCAAGTTTTGGGACACTCTTTTTTTTACTCGCATGCACTATTCAATCGACGAATACAAAATGAAATTTAACTGGTGACTAGAATAAAGAATATCATAACCATTTAAAAAAAATGTATGTATAGAAGGTTTTTATTTTACAAGATTCTGAACACTTTGAACACCCTCGCAAATCGGAGATAAAATATCGGATCTATATTTTCAAAATCAAAGAAAGATCAACCAATTGTACGAAACCCCTTGCATTTGCAAACGCTCTTGCCTGCCACTATTCTAGGAGCATTCTAAGAACAGGGTGTCCCAGAAGTCACATCACAAACTTTAAGAATATATTTGCTCTTTCGTTTCAATTCTTTTTTTTTTTTAACTGGGTACTTATAAAGCAAATTTGGAAGCTTTATTAAAATGAAATCAAACACAAACATTTTTAAAATAATTAAATGGTTGCTACTCAAATTAAGTGGAGAACGTTAGTGCCTGCTTGCTTTCCCCCATTCAAATAAAAGTTGTTGTATTAGGCGTTTTTTTTTTAGCTTCGATCTCAGCAAAAGCAAAGTAAAGTAGGTGAAGAAGAAGACGCTGTTCAGAATTTCCTATTTTTTCGACTTCTTTGTAGGCAGTGTGACCAATTGAGCATATTCCTGCTAAATTAAGCAGGTTTATTTTATTTTTAGCATCTTTTCTCAAATCATGCAAGCGTTTTTTTTTAGCAGGATTTTGGTGTAGCCTCATTATGAATGTGGTGAACCTTTTGTTGTTTTTCGTTAGGACAGAAAAAGATTCTCAGATTCAGAGAAGTTTTTCTGCTCTCCAAATCAGCTGGCTGGCAGATTTCAAGTTCCACTGGCCACAAAAAATAAAAAAAAATCTGTATAATTAGAGCAATTTTGCGAATCATGATTTCTGAGCGAGATTTACACTTATTTGCACCTACCCCAAGACATTAGTCATTTGTCAAAGTTTGAAGTGTGTTTACTTACTTTTTTGGACGATAATTCTGTGAAAATTTGGGAAACAATTACATTCGGTCGCTGCAATAGATATCGACATAAATTGAAGGGATTTTTGTAAACACAAATTACAATTTAAGAACAGCTGACTTTTAAAACACGCACCACCACCACAAATGCAAATAAAAAGAAAAATCTCGTTTCATGTTCCATTGGGCAAGAAATATCTGAAATCTGAGAGCGAAATCTGAAAATCCCAATGAAAAACTACAGTCGAACTTCGATAACTCGAATATTTTAGTAACTTGAATAAAATTGGTTGGCAATATCGCATAGCAGCGTTACCAAGTCAGTACTTTCAGCGTTAATTTTAGTGCCCAAAAAGCGCCCTTAGTTTTAGTGCTGAAAAAGTATATTTAGCGCTTGGGCGTTTTTTTAGTGCATTCAAAAATCTTTTATTGCTTTTTTAACGCTGCCGCTGCACACCGCCCTTTTTCTCTTTCTTTGAATCTGCATTCATCGTTTTATATAGGTAAGTTAATTTCTCTTGAAATGTAATGCGTTCTTCTGTTTGCCTTTTCGCTAATTTGTATTGATCTCGCAAAACTATTTTATCGTGATAGTGAAAAGCTACAAAGGGAAGAAATTGAATGGAGAATCATAGCAAATATGAAGTGGCAATCAAAAACTACAAAAGATTTATGGCTAGAAAGTCATAGTCAGACATAGTTTAAGGGATTCAGTAGGTGAAAAGGTTTTCCAAAATATTTGCGAATCGGCCTTAAAATTGCTATGTTTGCCAAACTCAAATGGAGATGTAGAAAGGGTTTTTAGCCAAATTAGTTTAATACAAAAATAAACTAAGAATTAATAATAATAATTCCTGAAAATGTAATTTCCAAAATCGGTACTTTGCATATAACTATCACAGGGGCAATTTGAAAAACAAATTATATGTATACCAGTACTTACCTATTATAAGTTTTACTATGTTTTATTGAATTATTTATTTTTATTTTACTGTGCAATTGCTTTATGACCGAATATGAATAAACCTCTGTTGTTGCTTTTTTTCTTTTATTTTTTTCTTATCTACTTTAGAGCTTTTTTTTTTTAAAAAAAAGGCAGTTTTTGTGCCCAAGAGGTCAAAATTAACGCTAATAATTCAAAAAAAACGGTGCTCGAACGCCAGAATAACCTGGCAATGCTGGCGCCAAGTCAAAAGTTTACAAGTAATTTGTATTTAATAACTCGAACTTCTATTACTCGAATGTCTTGATAACTCGAAGAGATTGCTTGGCGTCACCTTCGGTAAGTCGAATTCTGAGGGGGAATTCCCAAATTCTGCGTACGTTTACAAGTTTGTTTTATAGTATAAATTTCGAAAAAAAAAATGTGATTTTCGTGTGTGTGAGTAAGATTTGTCAAATTTCTTGTAAGTATTACTAGGTTGGTATATTGGTTTGAATTTTTGAAAAATAAGAGGAAGACAAAATAAAATTTATAGGATGATTTGATTCAACCACCTTCAAACAAGTTGGTTGCAAAGTCTTTTAGCATTTTGCGTTTATATTTGAAAACTTATGAAAAAACAACTGATTCTGTTTATAATCGCTTAGATTCCATTGAAGATTTTTTTGAAAACCAAAATAAAAATAATTTTCAATCATGTATGACAGAATATTTTAAATACTAACTAATATTCCTTTCCTGTACTTTTTTTGTCTTATTTATTCGCAAAAATTATGTACACATGTATTTACATCAATTTTGCATTTTACTTGATAACTCGAATTTTCTTTGTGGCAAGTGATGGTTCGAGTTCGACTTTATTACGATTCTCATTTGACAATGAACACAGCCATTCAAAGAATTCAGCAAGCTTGCAATTACAATAAACTTTCAAAACGCACTTCATTTAATGTTATTTTTGTGAAATACATGGCTATATCTTATTTTTCTGAAAAAGTGCTTATTTTTTGGTTATTAGCAGGTTTTGATTTGAAAAAAATATTTAGCTGATTTTTTTTATTTTTAGCACTTTTTAAACAAAAAAAAAAAAAAAATCTATACCGTAAACTGGGGTTAGTTTGCCCCAGCAGGGGTAACTTTGCGCCACTAGCGAAAAGAGTTTATTTATTTTTTCGCGCCCAGACATGTCTCGACCTGCATATCAAAACTACCGCAACTAACACATACAAACATACACATTCGCGGGTAGGATCATTCGTTCGTATACCTTCAGTGAGTAAACAGTGGTTGACGTGCAAACTTTTGTCAAATTTTTTGAGTGTTTTTTTTGTGCAAAATTTAGTGTGTACACCGGTTCCAGCGAAAACTGAGAAAGTAAGTATATTTTTTCTTGTTAAAGTGTTATTTTGCTATTAATTTAAGCATGAAACTGTCCTTCCTTATCTTGAAACAAAATTATAATGTTTTTTTTTTGTGTGACCATGAAGTTTTTTCAGCTTTAGGGGTTACTTTGCGCCTGGAGCAAACAAATGTATTAGGCTCCATTCAACCTCCGAAGAAGGTTTCAAATAGAGGAAGTTTCGCCGTTATTGAGCTGCAATCTATATTTGACTAATGAATCAATTTTTAGAATGACTGATAACTACTTTTTTGTATTCCTTCCTTTTGTGTTATATATTTTTTTATTATTATTAGTTTTTTATTATTTTTTATATGAAATCGACTTTTTGTTGTTAAAAGCTATATTATATATGAAAGTTAGAGCCCAAATATGAATTTTGAATTCTTGAAATATAAAAGAAGGACATTTTTAATGTTAAAGTTATATAATAATTAATGTTTTACTACTAATATGTAAAGATTTTGAAGAAATAAAATGTACCATTTGGTTTTTTCTTTATATAAAATAAAGTGTGGGGTATTTTTCACTTTTTTTTTTTCAGGAAAATAATCCTCGAATCAGTAGCTACGAAATCTATTAACAACATTGCTCCAGCCTTTTAAATGCAGGCACATTCACCCAAAGTTTCGGATGGAGCAAAGTAACCCCTTCCCTTGGATAACTTTGCCCCAATTTTCAACCGCAAAAAAAAATATGTTCTTAGTTACTATAAAAAAAATTAAGGTCACATAAGTATGCTTTAATATCTTATTATATAAGGGAAATAGGAATAGGCATAATTAAAATATTTCTTAATCATTTTTAAGAGTTTTTTGCAAAAAGACTGCAAAAAACGGAGCAAAGTAACCCCGGTTTACGGTATTGCTGAACATAGCATGATTTGAAATAGTGAATTGGTCACACTGCTTGTAGGTTCACCACAATCAATCAAATTACAAGTACCAAAACCTACCGCGGGGATGTTCGTTAAGTTTTAAAAGATTAATTTTTAAATAGATTGTAGAAATTGTATGGAAACATTTCTATTTCTATTTGTAGACTGTATTTAAAAATATATATATAACACCTGTAAAATGTGAGCCCTGTTTCTTGTAATACAATAAATGTGTCTTATATTATGCGAAAACATTTATTTCGTTTTTCCTTTATCACAACAACACTTTTAAGTTGTTAAAGAGAAGAAAATAGTCTGGGCAATCAATTAAAAGTTTTTGCCCCGCTCAAAGCACCAGGAATAGATAATATTCGACCCATAATGCTACAGAAGTCAGAGGAAGCTATTATTCCATGGCTTAAATGCATTAACACGAGCTGTCTAAGGCTATGTTATGTTCTCAGGGCATGGCGTGAGGTAAGAGTGATTTTCATCCCAAAAGCAGGGAAGGCTAGTCACACCACAGCCAAGGACTATAGACCAATTAGTCTGTCGTCATTTATGCTAAAAACAATGGAACGACTAATCGATTTGTACGTACGGCAAGTGATCGGCGATAACTATCTATCAAAATCACAACATGCATACATGAAAAGCAGATCTGTTGACACGGCGCTACATAGGGTAGTATCGATAGTGGCAGATTCACTACAACATAAAGAATACACACTGAGTGCGTTCCTGGACATTGAAGGGGCCTTCAACAACATCGAAGCTGACGCTATCTTGCGCAGCTTGCGTGGGGCCCAACTCAATAGCAGCCTATGTGACTGGATTGGACTCATGCTAGGCACACGTATGATTAGGTCACAGCTAGGGGACGTGAGCACTGAACGGAGGGTCAGTAGGGGGACACCTCAAGGTGGAGTCCTCTCACCGCTCATATGGCTCCTCGTAGTTGATGAACTTCTAAAAATACTGGAAAAGGAAAGTTTAATTGTGAGCGCATACGCAGACGATGTCGTCATCCTCGTTACAGGTAAATTCACTCCAGTTCTCAGCGAAAGACTTAGTTACGCACTACTACTTGTCAATAACTGGGTTACGGGCCGTGGACTTGGAGTGTACCCATCGAAGACGGAAATACTACTGTTTACGAGAAGAATGTCGATCCCCGCCTTCAATCCCCCAAGGATGGGGGGGATGGATCTGAAAATCTCAAAGACAGCAAGATATCTGGGCGTAATCTTATATTCCAGGCTCAGCTGGAAGGAAAATATAGAGGATCGCATCAAAAACGCATACGTGGCACTTTATGCCTGTAGAAGAGCACTCGGCAATAGATGGGGATTCAGGCCGCAAGTGGTGCACTGGCTATACATAGCTATAGTGCGGCCCACCCTAACATATGGTACAACAGTGTGGTGGAATAACGCATTGGGATAACGGGTTCTTTAAGGACCACTCCCACAGCAGCTATGGAGGTGATGCTAAACCTTACCCCTCTGGACATTTACTGCAGCAGCAAGGCGGTTAAAACCACAATCAGGCTAAGAGAGTCTGGATTATTGTCATCCAAACCCTACGGGCATGCCTCCATTGAGTTCCAATGGAGTGCGGCGAAAGAGAGGGTGACTACTGACTACCTACCCCCCATTCTCGTTTTTGACAGGAGATTCTCTATACTAGAATTCCAAACAGAAGCGATTGGGACAACAAAGTAGTGACAATAGAAGACGAGCTAGCCCTATATACTGACGGTTCAAAGATGGATATCGGTACAGGCGCGGGCATCTTCAGCAAAGCACTGGACCTGCGAGAATCATTCAGAATCAGCGATGATTGCAGTGTATTCCCAGCAGAGGTAGCCGCTATCACCCAAGCGGCGAAGAACCTAAAGAGACGACACGTCGTCGGCAAATAAATCACCATCTACTCTGACAGCCAAGCGGCCATAAAAGCCATGGAGTCAGTCGTGGTGAAGTCAAGAGCAGTAAGTCACTGCAAGGTTTATCTGGACGAAATATTACAAGCCAACGAGGTGACCCTATGCTGGGTACCAGGGCATATGGATATTCCGGGTAATGAACAGGCGGATGAGCTTGCAAGAAACGGGTCGAAAATGCATGCATCTATGGCCCCCACATCAGTAAGAACTCCGCTAAGCACGCTTGCAAGGAAGATTGACATTGAATCCTGGAGTAGAACTAACCTACGATGGACCAATCTCATTACCTGCAGTCATGCTAAAGAACTATGGCCAGAGGTGAGCAAAAAGAGATTTAAACATATGATCGGCCGCAAAGATATTCGCATACTCACGGGGGTCATTACTGGACACTGTGCGATAGGCGTACATGCGGAACGGCTGGGGATACTGCATAACGATTTTTGCAGAAGCTGTAGGGACGTAGAAGAAATAGAATCTGTTCGCCACCTACTTTGCGAATGCCCAGCCCTTAAAAACAGCAGACAGAGAATTCTCAATAGTTACTTCTTCGATGACCTAGAGGATCTGAAGAATGTTGATCTCAAAGTACTCCTGAGATTCATACTTAAATCTGGGTGGTTCTAGGAGATAGACAGACTTCTTATCAGTAGTCGATCAGGGATCAGGTAACAACGGAGCTTTAAGAACCCATTAGATTCACACTAAATCTATGTGGCTCCAATACAAAAGCGGTATATTTCTTTTATCTCGACAGGCTGCACTGGATGGTTCCCGTAACTGGACACAATGGACCCAACTGATGGTCTAACTAAAGCTGTGGCATCCATTTACCTACCTAAGTTTTTAAATATAAATGACCAAAAGAAAAATTCACGTTAACGCTGTTTTTTAGTTTTTATCGGTCACAAAAAAAAAAAAACTGATTTTCAGAAGTGAACATTTACTCCTAGTGTAAGTCCACATTTTGAGGACTTAAGCGTATTTGTTGTAATTGCATGCTGAAATCCTATTTTACTTTGCTTTGCTGAGTTCAAAGCACAAAAAATGGCATATTATTATATTAGGGACTGACTTTGTTCCACCCGTCGGCAAAATCAATACTGCTCTAGCAAGTGCACACAAACTCCAACTGTTTTCTAAATATTATGCAATCAAAGCGTTTAAATAAATAATAGAGCTTAACATATAAATTTCAAAAGAGCTCATAAATTAGATAAAACAACATCATTCGATGCCACCGATAGTTTCCAAAAACTGTGCGGCAAAACTTAAATCAGAGCTAAATGCAAAATGACAAAATGAAAATAAACCAATCTCTAATTGCAGTTTGTACAGCGAGACGTGCATGCTGCACGCACTCGAACATTGCCACAGAGCTGCCAGATGGAGCTGGCACTAAATTCATGAATCATATTGTATGCAAATTTTCCATTATTGAATTTTGTTCGTGCTATCTATGTGAGTCGCTTAAAATTATGTTGAGCGAACAGCGTTTCCAGATTTAATAAGCATATCGATGTCAGTTGCCTGACGTATATTTCACTGTTGACTGTATTAAAAGCCACCCCCTCTCGCATGATATAGTTTACTCGTGTACGGGCAAACAGATGACTCCATCACTTTAAAAACAAACGAAGGAGATAGACAATTCGATGGACACCACTGGCTAGCGTTGCTATTGACCCTTTTAGTGGTGCGCCTATACGTGCGAAGGACCGTGAATCAATGATGAACTGACTGTGTGTTTCCTGGTTCAGCAACTGGATTTGGAATGGTTTCCAATCGAATGGGCCAATTAGTAGCGCAAATAATGCCTAATTAAGCGTACTTCATTCCGAATGCTAATATTTGAGTTAGGCTCTGCTACATTGATGTAAATGGCCGATTCGATTAGCGATTCGCGACCGATAAACTCACGTATTTAATACATTTGGGGAAGAGCGTTTGGACAGGATGGTTAGACGAGATGACACTCATCAGGCGGAGACGAATGCACTTTAATTTGTTTTAATTGGTTTGGCTGGGCCTAATTGCAGATTAAACTTGGGTTAGTGTGAACATTATATTGACTTTGCTAAATAATAAATATATCCAATGGTTGCTATTTGCTACTATTATTTAATTTATTTAAATGAAACGTCTACGAACATCGATCTTTCACTTGTAACATACTTTCGCTCAGATTTAAATAAAAAAATCCACTGGCAGCCCTGTTTTCTAGATATTTACAAACTTAAAAATGTTATTCCCAAAATTTACAGTAAAGTGTTACTTTGTACTAATATCATCTCCATTCGAAAAAGTGTCGAAAGAGTTATTTTGGAACACACTTTGCGAACTCGACCGTCGATTTGGAATAAATATATCTACCAGGACCTATTCTAAGTAATACGTAGTTTAAATATGAATGAGTGGAAGTTGATTGCACTTTAACAAGAAGAACTGGGATAAGCCACCACATGAACTGTAAAAAAAAAAAAAAACTGTATTCATTTCCAAAAAGAAAAAATGGCCGGCCAAATCCACAATAACACTGTTCAGTTAAATAAAAACAAAAGTCACTGAACTAATAATAAATTAAAGTGCTTTCAATAGCAAGGGGATTATCTCGCTCTAACTTTCTTGATATCAATGTCAGAAGCAAGGATATTCCTGCTGTGTACGTGCTCAGAGTTATGATGATATCTTTCATTGGGATTATGTAAGTTTTCCAATTGCCAGTTGGTACCCACTCACTGTGTATAACGCATTGCAAACGCTGGATATTTATTAATGAACTACTCTCCTCTGCGTTTGTATAATCAAATCAAATAATTGAACTTTACCAGGATCAGTCCTTGGCGAACAAAATAACGAAATAATTCCCCTAATCTATGGCAGGCTTCCCACTCGAATTGAATATTAGGAACGACTCCAAATGCCCTCTGTCAGATTCAATTTACGATAAAAAAAAAAGGAACAACACTTAAATTCCGATAAGGATCCTGGAAATGTGTTTCCAATTCAACACCTTGAAAAATCGTTGCGATGCCATTTTTAGGGCAGAAACTAAAACGAATTTGGCTCCATGACAAAACACCGGAACATCAAATCTCTCTTCGTAGAGCATACGAACGAGAAAAAAACAACCGAAAAACAAATTGCAGTTCAGCAAGTTTTAAAGATTTCTTGTGAGCGGATATCCTGTTGGTTTTGCACGGTTTTATGGGAAGCGTAACATATATCAGCACGTGTGTGTAACCCTTTTGCCACCAAATGACACGAGCGTCTTTAAAAGTTCAACGGTGAACAAATCCCTCGTCAGAGTTCGTAGGAAGTTCTTCTTCGACTTTGTTCATACTTGGTTTCGTTTTATTTCTGCGCCTGATGGGGCATGTGGCATGTCCCAAAACGGTTGAGCTTTATGGAACGTGCTCTCGCGTTCAACTTAGTTAGGATGCACATTCTTTGGCATGGCAAAATGTGGATAGGTATGTAGAATTTGATACTCCATGCTGTTGTAAATGAAATGTTAGCCCCAATTGTGTAGTAAGGCGCTGAAGTGTGATGTCATACAAGGACAATTAAAAACAGGAGGAGTAATAATTGCAATGGTCGGGTCAAGAGAAATGTGTTCTGCAGTTGCATCACTTTTGCTGACTCTTTGGTAGTTAAGCCTAGTTTGGAACGAAATTTTCCGGTGGTCTCCAAAATGTACAAGCGTCTGCGAAAGGCAGCGGGAAAAAAATGTTTGGAGAGTTCCATCAGCTGCTACACAAGTAGCAGTTTTATACCAGCATTGGCTATATTTCTCTGATTTGGTTACTCGCGCCTTTAACTGGCTCCTTAAAATTGTCATTTGGGATTTATCCAAATTTAGGCTATTCCCTTTAATGTTTTGCAAGTTTTAGACTGGGAATTTATAAAAAATGCATGCTTGTTGCGAGTGTACTCTTTTGGTATGACTAAAACTTTACTTTAAACAGTTAATTGTGAATGAGCCAACTCTATTTTCATACAGTCTTAGAACAGACTCTCACATCTCAGAAAATCATCTCACAGGATATACATTTTTTTTTTTTTTTTTTGCTAACATTGCGGAAATCTAGAAAATTCTGTCAAATACGAGTTTGTGTTGTGTTGTTTTTTTTTTAATAATGTCGTCTTTAAAAACAATGGAATCAGAATAAGTGTAGGTTAGGTTAGGTTAGGTTAGCGGGTTGGCAGAACAGGGGAACCTGTACGTGCCACACTTAGATCAATGTAGATCCGTTGTGATGCCCTAGGGGTTTACTGCCCCCATACACTGGAAACCTATGAAAAACCTACGGATTAGAAAACCAGTCCGTTTTATTTACAAATTTTAGTAGGTCGTTAACGGACCTATTTGAGAGTTCCTCTAAATCCTCGAAGTAGTAACTGCCAAGGAATTTATTTCTTATGTGACAGAGTGCTGGGCAGTGACAAAGAAAGTGTGGGGTGTCCTCATGCACCTCCTCATCACCGCATCCTCTGCACAGGTCATCTGAACTGATTCCCATCTTCTTGGTATGGTATTTCAGTGTATTGTGTCCGGTGATAATGCCCACAATTAAGGACAATGATTTCTTGCTCAATTGTAGGATTTTCTCCGTTTTCTGTTTATTATAGATTGGCCACATTTTCCTGGTTATGACACAGGAGTCTAGTTTGCTCCATCTCTCAATTGTCGCCTTTAGTGTTCTGTTCCCAATCGCCTGTCTGAGATTACAGGGGGGAATCATTACTGTGGTGTCGGCCTGGTTTAGTTCAAGGGAGGATCCCTTTCTTGCCAGCTCGTCAGCTTTTTCATTCCCAGACACACCTTTGTGCCCAGGGACCCAGCATAGTCTTACGTTGTGCTGCGCGCCAAGAACCCGCAGCTCTTCGCGACAGCTACTTACAAGCTTCGATTTTATCTCAGCGGCAGCGATCGCTTTTATTGCCGCTTGACTGTCAATGAAAAAGGTAATATCTGCATGAGGTATTGCCATCATTGCAACCTGTTTAGCAGCTGTAGTCACTGCCAATACCTCAGCTTGGAATACGCTGCTGTGGTTGGGTAGTCTGATTGAACTGGATAGTCCGAGACGTTCCGAGTAGAAACCCGCGCCAACGCCAATTTCCATCTTTGATCCATCCGTGTATATGGGTATGGTTGGTCCGATGGATGTTGGTTGTACCTCATTCCATTCGTCCCTGCTGGGGAAACACGTGGTAAATGGTCTTCTGAAGTCTAGTCGGGGAATGATATAGTCCGTGCATATATTATTGCCCGCGAATTTGTTTAGAATCTGTGCGTGTCCTGTTAGGCTGTGTTTCCAGTTTTTGGTCTGGCTTAACCGAAGGGCGCTGTTTGCAGCAGATTCTTGTACAAAGAGATCTAGGGGTTTGAGATGGAGTATAGCCTCTAAACCTGCTGTGGGGCTAGTTCTCATTGCCCCCGTGGTGCCAATACAGGCCATTCTTTGAATTTTTGTCATGGTTTTTAGATTGTTAGACTTTAACAGCGCTTGCCACCAGAATAAACAACCATAAGTTAGTATCGGTCTTACAACCGCTGTATAAAGCCACATGACTATTCTAGGATTAGGGCCCCATGTTCTTCCGAATATTCTATTACAGGCATAGAATGCTATCATTGCCTTTCATTTTCATTGCTCCCCCACCGGACCCGTACGGGCAAGTGGCCCGATGCAACGTTCGGTGTGAGGTTCAGACATTACTCCAGTTTCCCTAGTCGCACATGTTGATGAGGTCGGCCTTTTCTTAGGATGGTCCTTGCCGATCTTTGGAGCAGGTGGCCCCATCAACGCCTCAGCGTACGTGCCCCCCGCAGCAGCAGCTACCGCCAGTGTATGGGCTAATGGCCCATTCTCCATTGGCAGCTGCTCCTCCAGGTAGGCACGCGCATTGTGCAGTCGCTTACGTTCAGCCTCGTTGAGTTCGTCCCAGTCTCTTGTGCCTAGTCGTTTGATTGTCTTTCTGCTGTTGTTGATTTTGCTACGTCTTGAGCAGTTTGACAATCTGGATAGGGTAGAGCTAGCGTTTGAGCAGGTGTCACTAACATCGAGAGTTAGGTTCCCTGCGCCAGTGCCAGATGCAACGCTTTCTCCGTCCCATACTCCAAGATTGGCGAAAGGGTTGAGTAGAAGATTCTCTTCTTCCTCAGTCAGCTGGTCCGTCAGGGGATCGACATTTATAGAGTCTAGAGTGCTCGATCCTTGCACAGTAGTCTCTTCCTATTTGTTTGTTGTAATTATTTTGTTCTGTTTGTTGGTTTTGTTCATTTTGTTCCCACGAGTAAGGGGGAAGGAAGGTCGTTCTGTACTCACCCCCTGTATACAGAAAAGGGGAATTTAATTTGAAACTAGAGGTCCCCAGGTATCTAGAGTTCACCGTTAGAAGACACCATAACATTGTGCCATACATCCCATGGGCACGGTTGTTATACCCGGGATTACGGGTTTTTATCGAGCTGTTCCGCTCTAGATCCGTCATATTTAGTCGAAAGCAGTGGCACCTCGTGCAGGATGTGATTCTTCACCACGTATGACGATCTTGGGAAATATTCCCCTGATTTCCTTCCGGAACCCGGTGCATACTCAGCTTGGAACGTATTCCTGGCTGGGTCTGCACCGAATCTCCTGGGATGTGACCAGCTCAAGGCGAGCGGCAGTGGCATCTCTCCCTTGGTCAATCAACTTCCTTTCAGAAACCTTAGCCACCAATAAGTGTAAGTACCTAAAACAAAAATAAATAATTATTTGGCGCAACAAGTCCGTGAAGATCCTAGGCCTAGCTTCTCATAATCATTCGTTTTTTACGTAAGTTTTTCATTTTGGAACGAATGGAAGGGAGATCTACAATTTTATGTGGATTCCAATTTCCAAACGGCTAATTGAAAAGCTCTTTCAAGACAGTTATACTCTCGGATCTTTGTCAGTCGTTCGCAAGAGGTGGCGCATTAGAAAAAAACCCCTTAGTTGAAATTTGGGTTTTTGCGCGATTCGAAACTGGGACCCCTCGCTTAGTAGTCCAACACACTAACCACTAAGCCACTATGTCTAGGTGTACCTAAGGAATTATAAAAAAAAAAAATATGGACTAGTGTTCTACATATTCTTGATTATGGCTATTTATTTTTGGCTACAGGATTTTTCATCTTTGCTCATACCTCTTATAAAAGCTGGCAACCTGAGTACAATTGTTATATTTTTTAAAGCAATTAATGTCGCGGATAATAGAATAGAATAGAATAGAATTGACCCTATTTATAAAAAAAGAAAAATTCAGATTTACAATCATTTTTGTTTGGCAAGTCTTTTATGACCTGGTTTATCGGTCAGAAGCAGAACTAAAGAAAAATGTGTGCGCAAAGAGATTTTGGAGAATTGTAACAAGCAATCTACTACAATCACTCACTTTTCGCCATCATTTAGCAGCAGGTTTTGAGCTGGAGAGTGAACTTTTTTGTTCATGATTTCGTTGTGTCACTTTTGTATGGGATTTTTTGTTCCGAAACAGGTGCACACTAGGCTTTAGTAAGACAATATTTTCTGAAATGGAGAAGATTTTGCTTTGTTGATGTTAAAAGTATCGAAACGTTTTAACAATTTCCAGCGATTCCTAGATGAGCTCGCCGGTGCTCAAAATCTTCTTCTGGGGAATTTAAAGGAAGTCGCTTGCTTCGATGAAAAGTTATACTACTTTACTTTATTAATACCAATTTAAATTCTTTTTACTGAGAATGGTCTTTTCGCTAATATGTTTAGCTCTTTGTATTCAGGTCCTTCACCTTAGGATGCCAGACATCCCGCTATAAGGCTTTTATCCCGCAATGAAAAGTGTCGCGCAAAATGTCCCGCACTGAATATTCGTCCCTTAAAATGTTTTATTTCATTATTAATTTATTTCAGCATTAAATAAAATAAATTACAATTAATAATACAATTTCGATGAGTTGCAGGAAATTTAAGGATTTTGCGAAAAAAGGAAATAGTTTCGAAAATAACTTCATCCGATTAGTACTGAGATTTAGGGCCGGTCTATTCACAGCTGGTTAAAGCCTTGGTTAGGTTACCACAGATTTAGGTTAACCCATGATTATAAATCAGTGATAACCAATGAGTGTCTGTTGACCGTTTTTTCATTTCGGTCACAAAACCATAGCTTTGCAGCAAATCGTTCCATTTATCCAGTTTATTTGTCAATCAGTGATTGGCCGAACCCATGGGTTCATTTTTATTTTTTTTCTTTCGGGTCCTTAGGTTTTGTATTTTATAATTTTTTTAAAGAACTGAAGAAAGAAACTTTGTTTTTGTGAAACGAAATTTTTTCATTCTCTCAATATTTTTCCTATCGCGTGTGCTTTATCTCAATTTATGAGAGCGGTCATCGGCTAAAAATAATCGTACTTCATATTTTGCATCCATTATTTTGGCGTGTTATGTGTCAGTTGAAAACGTCACTGAAACCATTCGTTCATTCTATTATCTCATTTTACTTTTCGTTCGCACAATATTGTATAACAATTTTTTTTTTGTTTAGCTACCTACGTCAAAATGAATACCTGCGCAGTCCTTAAAAAATCTTAACAGACGAAATTACTGAAAATCAGTGGTTAAATCTCCGCTCAAAATCGGCTGGTTATCGATTTTTCTGGTTAACTAACCAAACTACTGATTCTCTGGTTAATATTTTGCTGAACAAACGCATTCGATGGTTACCAGCTGGAATAACCGATGATTAAAGATAACCAAGATTGAACAAACCGGGCCTTAAACTGGTCTCCACAGTGCTGTTAAAATTAAAACAAATTTTACACCAACAGGTTTAACAAGTTCGGGTTTAATGACTGAATATTATGGACTTGGGTTTAGTTTTTGGAGTGAATAATATTACCGTAAATGAAATAACCTCATCCTATATTCGATTGGTTCATTTCAAAATTCATTATAATACAAATATTACTCAAAATTGAGAAGTGGTACTTCGGTACTCGGCAAAGTCGAATAGTAGGTACAGAAATCAGTAGAATAGTAGGTAAGCCTTTTTTAATCAATAATATTAGCATATCTTTGTTCAGAAAATAGGTAAAAGTGAAATAAAATTTAAAATGTAGCAAGAAGCTCAAAAAACGGATTTCATTTGTAAAGTAAAAAAATAGCTGAAGAAACAGCAGGTGGTAAATAAACGTCATCCTCGTCTTCGACTAGAAATATCGAGTGCACAAGCAGGCTAGGCCAGGGATGCCAGACTACATATCTTTTTTTTTTATTCAACATTTTTGAGCTCCAAAATATGTAGGTACAAGACTTTTTAGCTCAAATTCATCAAATTTCAAGATTTTAGATATCAAGAATTTTTTTTAAATCAAAGAAATTAAGAGAACCTTTTCTATTGAAGAAAAACTTTTCTATAATTTCCATTATTATGTATAGTGTGAGTCGAACTAACGTTTCCATCAAAGAAACATGAATTTCAACGAATTTGCTAAAATAACTAATGTAATATGTTTTTTAAAAAATGTTTTATAGGAGTAGGAACAGCGGATAGAAACTTCGCATATACAATCTTAATACATTTAGTTAAAATGTCCTTCCGGGGACGTATAAACAAAATCGCGAACGTGTGTCCTGGACACACCCACGGTCCGACTTACGAACGAATTGAAAAACCACTTGTATTACGTTATAATTGTATTTCAGAATATCTACTGTACACGACAAAGTCACACTTATGAGTTATGACTAAAGACTTAAATCTATCCAAATGACCTGGGTAGTCCCATCCACTGCGGCCAATCCGCTGAGTCGCCAAATTATCCATGCACACGCATCCGGTGGCAGTGGCATGTGTAAACATATGCGCGTCCGGTGACAACGGCATGTGTGCTATATTGATATGGTCAACCTGGGACTGTGGGAACAGGTTCGTCCGCGTCGCTTATTTTTTTCAGGCGTGCCATTCCGGATGGTGGTAACTCATTTTCTTCTTATTATTATTAGGTATTATTTATGAACGATGGACTCAAAATAATTATAAATTCAAACTAACGAGCGCTAGCTGCTGCTGCAGATGTTTTCGGCTCAGAAATATTTTATTTTCAATATTATACAACTTCAACATTCCTCTGCAAATATTGAAAGAATATTTTTTGCTCTAAATTTAAATAAACAAAAATTCGTAATAGTTTGTGAATGTTTAATCTTTACAAAGGATTTGTTGCGCTTTAATAAATGAATTAACCCGCTCTGATTTTGAAATTCAAAGGAAATCTGCAAATAAATTTCTGCAAGCACAGAAATCCACAGCGCAAGTTACAACGTACTCAGGGTTGTCCAAAAAATGATTACCATTACAGAAGGCCCACTCCTTATCCACTAAATCGATTTTATTTAAATTAGGCACGCCGCCCATAAGCCCTCATCGTTTCGGTTTCATCAATTGCCCTCATCTGGTCTATATGATACTCCTTAATTCGCTAATAAATTGCCATTCGCGACAAATTACCATGCGAACCTGTTAAATCCACTTGCCTAATGGGCAATCTGTTACCGCAAAATAACAGCAATTACTCAATTTGGTTATTCATCCCTTTTGTGTTGAAGTCGGATCCTGGCCTGCCTGCCTGTTCTAACGGCGACATGGCGACAAGTGTAACCTCCGGTAGAATAACACCTATACACCGCTGCTGTCTCCAGAATGCCAATCACGATTTTCCAATAAGTCAAGCGAAAGCCATTTTCGGACCATTATAACACCATTAGGGTTTAATAGGCTGCATAATAAAGGGGAGTCACGTCCCACTGTCATATTCCTTCATTAGAATGAAAGTTTCCGTGCGATTTTTCGTCGTTGTCCTTGCGAGTTGCGAGTGATGTGACAAATTTTCTTTCTGACGGTAAAATCATCGAATGTTTCGTTCTCTTTTCGGGACATGCTCTCTTCATTTTTTTGTTGATACCTCGTCATTAGCATTCATTTTTTTTTTTTTTTTAGTCATCAGGAAGAAGGGAGCACTGAGTGCTAATGATGTGAAGGGCATAATAAGAATTCATAAGTGGAAGGGTAGAGGTATTTGCTGGGGATGGATTTTCACCTTGACACCGACACGACACGACGGTTGGTCGACCTCCGGCTGGCTGAGGGTTGTGTGGTAATATGCAAATGAAATTGTCACTGTGGGAACATCTGTGTCGGAGCCAAACAGCATTGGAATCTCTTATATATTCAGGCACGTGAAGGGTTGGATTGACTGAATTAAATGTTACTTTAGGGGATTCAATAACAAATTGATTTGGAAAAGTGTTCTGCTATCTATGCATAGGATTTGTTTGGCTAAGGGCCGATTTTCGAAAAGCCATAAAAACGAAGAGATAACAATTTGGGGGATAATCGTCCGGAAAATTTTGTGGCAAATTATTCATAGGTTTGTCTGTCTTATTTGGATTTCTTGGACATTTGTTTTTGTTTTCTTTGTGTTATTGGATCAGGAAGGGACTCCCCACAGCTATTTATAGGTGGGTAAATCCTAAAAAAGGAACGAAGTGAAGGGCAACAGTAATTTTATTTTAACTTCGAGCAGAATAATATAAATTCTTGCATATGACATCGATTTGGAGAGGTAATACTGCAACGGAATGGTGACTTTATTTATAGTGAACTGCCGCCTTAAATGTCATACTTTGGAAACACGTAAAGTGAGAGTGAGAGATATTTTAGGTGGTATCCACTTATGTCCTTATTCTGTTATAGCAGTTTTTTTTTTTTTTTTCTTAATTCTTTCAAACTATGGGTTTGCACAATTAATAAAGTCCACGAATGGATCGTACGAAACTTTCTCAGTCGTTTGCATCCCGTGTGCCCTTTTCAACTTCTCTTAGACGCAGTAAGAGAATGATATTGTATTGTAACTCGAGATGATACTCAATTCAGACATTCCGATGATAGACGAACTCAAAAAAAGTGGGTCGCAAAATTCTGTCCGTCTGTCTCTCTGTTCTACCACAGAGCTACACCCTAAACGGCTGCCCGGATTTCGTTCAAACTTCGGATATGAAGTTTTAGAGCTTACAGCTGGGGCCGGTTTTTTATTTTCCTTGCTAAGCTCAATATTAACGGTACTTACTATACGACCGTTTTAAAAAAAGTTTGATTATTTATGAACTCGTCTCTAATAACGATGTTAACTAAAATTGATATTTCAGCTTAAAGGCTAGTATCCTGCCCGGTTAAATTTTTAAACATGAAATCTATAGATGGGACAAAGACCAATTACATATGTTAATGACGGATGCTGGTAAACGTAATTTTATTTATTCGCATAGTTTGATTTCTCAATTTTAAACTTCAAAGACATCACTGTATTTCAATATTATCCCAAACAATGCTTTTTCTAAAAATTGAAGAACATTTATTATCATTGCTGCAGCAGCTGAAATAATTTCTGTAGTAGGTAGCAAGGAGAAGAAGACCCGTAAATCTTCATTCTTCAAAAAAGGGAAGAAACTGCAGATTTGCAAAAGACGTAAGAGTACTAAAAAAAAATTCTATTAAAATTAAGGTTTATATTATTTGAAATTTGGTAGCCAACCCTAGAATTATAAGGAGAACTTCCACGTGTGTCCAGAAACTTTTCAAAATTTCCTTACCATGGTATATATGACTCAATATACACTCGAGGCCAAATGAAAGCATAAGTCGTCCTGAAAAATTTGATAGATATCTCGCAAATCCGCTCTAGCTCTGCATTTTCTTTTGTTTCTCACGCAAATTCCATTCTCTGCTTCTTCCTCCAAAACAAAACCATAGCAAACACAAACTTTTTCCTCCTCCCGGACACTTTTGTTTCATTTTCAACAAAACAAAACAAAAGTGTCCGGGATTGAAATGTTTGTTGTGTTAGTTGTGTTGTTAGAAAAAACAATTTCGCGATGTGATCCGAAAATATGCAATTAAGCATGCAAATATAACCTTTCATTGAAATAAATAAATTCATAAATTGATTCATAAATTTATTCATGAAAACAAAAAAAAAAAATAGCAACAAAAAACCAAATATCAGATATACGGTGTCTTCTATTATAGTAAAAGTGTTCCAACGAATTTCGGGTGCAATTCTCTCGGATCGAAATTATTTTACAGACCTAAGAATGTAAAATAATTCGTTAAATATTAGATTTAGATTATAAAAGCAAGCAAAGGTATCATTTCAGAGTGTTAGGGTACCCCAGCATCCAAAGCCATGCGAGAGTATCCAAATTATACTATAGTATCCATTTCGACAGCACTGTTTATGTCGTGGGTTAAATAAGTGGAGACTTTTCATCGGCCCATCTATATGAAGTTAAGAATTTAGCCTGCGAAAATGATACTGCTTTACTAAACTGAGTAAACGCGCTAAATTTTATCTTTGTAGACATTTTTATATACTAGGATTAAGCAGGTGAACAGCAATACTATTGAAAATTGGACACATCTCAAAAACGGTCCATACGGTTTAGAAAAAAAAAAATAATTTTAAAGTTACCTAATATATGGTCGTTCCTAAAGCCTAGTACGCTGCTCGAGCTGAACTAAATTGTATCTGCTCTCCAACTTTTCTCTCCTGTCCAAACGCTAAAATCCAAGCTACATTTTGACACGGCATACAGAACAGAAAGTGCGACAATTTGATACTGTTTTCGAGGACCCTAATACAAAACCCTATTACTTTTTCCAATTTTTAGTTTGAAAAGGAACTACGCAAATTCTTTAAACAATTGTTATTTATAAATAAATATGTTTAAAATTCAATGCGGTTGCGTATCACAATACTATTATAATGTTAAGCGACAAGCGAGCCAATACTTGTTAAATATCGTGCGAAAATTCTAAATGTGTAGGGTAGCTTTAGGCCCCAGTTATAGCCATATGTAAAACGGAACCGTGCAAATTTTCTTTTACTTTTTCGGACCACATTTTGACCAAGATTTAACTTGATGGTTGACCTCAATCGTGGTCTTAAAGTGTTGCTTATGAATTATATTATATTTATTTCTACATTTTAAGATCTCGTTCAATTTAGTTTTAAAAAGTTGAAAAAAAGATGCAAGAAAAAAGTGCCTTTTCTGAAGCTCTTCTGCAAATTTAGAATTTTCTCACAATGTTAAGCAAGTACTGGCTCGTTTTAAACGAAAATAGTGTTGTGATAGGGAACCGCATTATATTTTAAACATTATTTTGAAATCACAGTTTTTGAAAACTTTCCGAAGTACCTTTTCCAACTAACAAAAAGGAACAAAGTAGCAACAAATTGTATCAGGCTCCTCGAATAAAGTACCAAATTGTCGCACAACGATCAAGCTGTTGTCAGTTGTTCTCATTCGACTTCCTTCTCGCTAGGTTCCTAAATAGGTTGCGTATGGGAAAGATAGCACTCACACATTTATAGAATCCGCCTATATGTGAACTCGTTCCGCAACCGCTATTGCGGAAAAAAAAACCGCACAAAATCAAGGCACTGGTTCCGTTTACGTTGCTCGCTCAGCTACACAAAACTGAAACAGAAACAGACCCATAAAAACATGGCTACCGCCTATTCTTTCAAATTGTGTTTCGTTTGATTAGGTACATTTTAGATTTTTCTTCAACGAAAAAATGGAACAGATTTTTGAGATGTTTAGTGAAGACGATTTACGAAACAATCGATAGGTAAAGACTTATAACAGACATTTTTCTGTCCCTAAGTTCTGTTGCTGAAAAAAGAAGGTTCTGTTCCTTCTGCTCTTTGTCACTTGGTGCCTTTAGTATCCAAAAGTATGACAACTAATATGGTGGCCCAAAAGTTAACATTTATTCAACAATTACCTATTATTATTCAACAACTCTTCCAAAATCATGCGACTTTATTGACCAGTTAAATTAATTTTTCACACCCCATAGCCCATAACTGTTATCTCTCTAGTAAGGATAACCTTCAAATATAAACCAATTTTCATATGACACCAAAAGGGATGCCTTACTCGTAAAAGTTAACAAACAGCAAAGACACACAGAAAGGACACATAGCGCCCTCCTAAAGTAGCTCCCCTAAAAACACATTTAACTGCGGTTACACCTTAGAAATGTCAAATTTATCCCAATTAACCTAAAGACTTTGTAATCCTGCGAGATCTCCTATTTAACTTTTCCCATAAAAGAGGCCAGCCAAACGAACTGACTCAAAAGGAAGGAGAACACGAATGTTCACAGGATAATCCATTCCAGTGGGCAGGCATATTGGTGCGGTCGTTTTCTTTAAACTTCGCCATTAAGAAAGAGTATACCTACGAGCTACGAGCTACGACATACCATGCAACGGGTGTTTGTGTCGAAACTTGCGTCCGGACTTGGTTGTATAGTGCGGCATAAATATTTTGTTGTCCAAGGGTTCTGCTTCCTTCCTTCGTTCATCGTGCTCACCAACCACCCAGGAAGTGACGGCATATTTAAAAGTTTTACTACACCGCCGCCGAATGTTATTCGGTGTCTAGACGAAATTTATTATTGTTTCTCGACTTTGTGAATTTTTCAGTTTTCATATTCGAATGGTTTTTATGTGTGGCCCTCGCCCAGAATTGCCTGGTTCTTTGGGATAATTTTGTTTTGTTGTTTTTATGGCTCAAATTAGCATAGAATCCCGATTAGGGTTTGGGCCCCCCGGGTAATTGGTAAGTTATTATGCGGTGGAGAAGTTGTTTGTTGGAACTGAATCCGATTAAGGGAGGTATGGTAAACTTGATCCTTGACGCCGGTTTGATTCGATTTCATTGGTGGTTTAAAAGCGATAATACTTCAACTCGATGGTTGACCAGCATGGAGAGCACACTCTATTCCTAAAACAGTCTTATGGCAATAGTATTTCTTGACAGCGTGCGGCATTTTTTATTGTTTTTAACAAGGGACATAGCTATAATGGTAAAACCTACTTCCACTTGTTATTCTCGTAGTCCCACTTCGATGAGATACCTTGAATGGGGCCGACTTCCAAGATGAGCATGCGTTTCAGCTGAGCTTTCTGGTGTTCCTCATCAAATGACTCTGGCATATCCTGATACACTGAAAACAAAAATTATTTAGCTTCTCCCCGACTCCAAAACCATTACCACTTACCATAAATGTTGCTTATGATGCAAACCCATATACCAGCAGCTATGGCCAAGAGTGCGCAACCCACATGCATCTTCCACTCTCCGATGGCGGCGTTCATTTCGGCAAAGGTCTGACAGAAGGAGTGTCGGTAGAGGGCTTTCTTCTCCTGAATCAATAGTTTGGTCCAACTTAACTTTTCTTTAGCTTGCAGACAGAGGGACTCGTTGCTGGGCTCCTTGAATCGAACTGCTGGCATGGGAAACGCTGGGTTGTCATTGTAGCAAGCGGTGCCGTTCAAGCCGTGACCGACAATTTCACGTTTGCCAATTTTTTTTAACGTGTGAATTGAGGCTCTGATGAACGGCCTTGCGAAAGTCGTTCGGAGCCAACTTCCAGAGGATAGTAGCGCCATTTGATTTGGTTGCAAATAATGTTTATCAGGCTTTGTGATTTCAGGGCTCAAAAATCGAGTTAAATATTGAAAATTGCTTACACAAGTTATAAAAAATTGAAAAGATAAAACACAAAAATGTGTATTTTCTGACAGTTGGTGTGGAATAGATTTTTTTTCGAAAGACCGAGCTGCTTCGATTTTAAAATTTGTTTAATTTATAACTTTCTCGACGTAGGTATACTTAGAATTCAATTTTGACATTAAGATGATAGAGGAACTCAAAAAAGTGGGTCGCAAAATTATGTCCGTTTGTCTGTCCGTCTGTCCCGAGGCCTACAGCCTCAACCGCTGCCTGGATTTCGTTCAAACTTCGGATTTGGAGTTTGGAGGCTTACAGTTCTGGACGGTAACCTCAATGGTACTTCCCATATAAATAGATTTCAACCAAAATGTATATTTAAGGTTAAGTTAATGGGGTTACTATGAATGCATAATCAGTTTTTCGCTGAAAAAATCAAATGGCGGTAGTTTTGAAATTTAGACTTAGGTATCTGAAAAACGGCCTATACGATTGTAACAAAAATTAATTTCTTAGGTAATTTATGGTCATTTCAACTTTTCTCTGTATTGTCGTACAATGGGTTTTTGAAAAAAGGATTTTTTTTGTTAATTTAGTTTTTCTTTAGTTTACTTGAAAACGGCTGTAAAGGCACCAAGTGACAAAGAACAGAAACAGGAACAGAAACAGAATCTCATACATTTGCAACAGAAACAGAATTAGGAACAGAACTTTTTTTTTTCCAGCAACAGAATTAAGCGACAGAAAAATGTCTGTTTGACGACAGAACGTTAACAAGTCAAAATTGATTGTTTCTGTTGTTGCTAGCAACAGAAATGCCAATTTATCGTGGGGGAGGTTTTTTTTCGTTTCAATTTTTCTGCATCTATCATTTGGCAGTTCATTTCGCATCGAACTATTGTATATTATATCAGTGGCGTCGCGTTATTTCTTAAGATGGGTGTGCATTTCTTCAAGCTCATCAAAGTAAAGCGATTTTATGTACGGTGTGCGGGTGGCGAATGACGATGGGGATGAATATAGGGATAATCTTGTAGGTATATAATTTGGATGAATAAATGAATTTGTGTGATGAAATCAACAGAAGACTTGCACAGGCAAATTACGTGCGAGTTTATTTATTTATTTTTTTTTTCTCAACCATGAAGAAATTTTGAACGAAAAATTAGGAAGGATGAATATGAATATGGTGTACGGTCAGCGTTTCCAGACGATCAAAATATTTCCCCCCAGATAGCTCTGCGAAACCCCAAGATTTGGCTACATTTTCAAAAAAAAAAAAAAACAATTTTCGAAATTGAAACGCCAACATGTAAGTTTGGTTTTCCGAATGCAAAACTGTGCCCCAAAAAAAAAAAAAAAAAAAACACATTGTCAAACGCATGTTGAATTTTGAAACATCTTGTAATGGATTGATTATTTAACTGCATTTTAAAATAACATACACAGTTTAAGGTTACCAAAAAGGATATTATAACAAAATACAAATAAAATAGAGTTTTAAAAAAAAACCTAGATTTTCCCCTAAACAATTTCTCCCCCAGATTTCCCCCCGTCGACCGAAAAACCCCCTAAATATGGGGGGAAAACCCAAACTGGCAACACTGTGTACGGTGTAGGCTGAGTTGTGGAATATTGTGCATATCATATTTGTGTGTGTTATTATTATTACTTAGTGTTTGATGAGCACACCTTGCACACTGTGACGAGACGCCACTGATATACAGGCGGCAGACATGTTTTTATGGATCTGTTTCAGTTTCAGTTTTGTGTGCCTGAGCGAGCAACGTAAACAGAAACAGAATTTCCTACAGAACAAAAAAATGTTCTGTTCTGTTTCAGTTTCTGTTCCTGATTCTGTTCTTTGTCACTTGGCGCCTTAAGCAAACAAACTCTTGTACAATATTGTGCGAACGAAAAGAAAATGAAAATAATAGAATGAACGAAAGGTTTCAGTGACGTTTTCAACTGACACATAACACGCCAAAATAATGGATGCAAAATATGAAGTACGATTATTTTTGGCCGATGACAGCTCTCATAAATTGAGATAAAGCAAACGCGATAGGAAAAATATTGATAGAATGAGAAAACTTCGTTTGTCGTTGAATAAAATAGCATGAGGCTTATAAATTTGTAACATTTTTTTTGGTTTTGGCTTTATTTCGGTTATGTTCTCAAAAATTTTCTTCACAAAAACAAAGTTTCTTTCTTCAGTTCTTTTAAAAAATTATAAAATACATAAATTACTTATCAAAAACCAAAGGACCCGAAAGAAAAAATAAAAATGTAACCAATCACTGATTGACAAATAAACTGGAAAAATGGAACGATTTGCTGCAAAGCTATGGTTTGGTGACCGAAGTGAAAAAACGGTCAACAGACACTCATTGGTTATCACTGATTTATAATCCAAAAAAACAAGGCCTTAACCAGCTGTGAACAGACCGGCTAGTGCAGTTTTGCCTGCGTCATTTAAAAAAAAAAAACGCTCTAACGATTTTGAACAAAATAAATATTAAAAATAATGGGGATGTTAGGATTCCTTGTTTAGTAAATCTGGCATTTGTATTTCAGTTTTTATTGGCCCAGAGTGGTCACGTGTATAGTTCTTGCAGTTGACGTTTATGGAGGGGAAGCCGACATGTCTAGTCAAGAAAATCATGCCTGCATACTCTACTCAGTTGCCACTTCGAGTCAGAAGTTACCTAATTCAAGCAACATACGTTTACATTACGCTTTCATTAGACCAAAGCAAGAGTGCCTGAATGAACTGTGTCCAAGCTTTAAAGGTGCCTGTCCATTTGAGAGTAAAACAGCTCTCAAGCAGCTCTCGGGAGCAAACTCGCAAGTGGACATAGCCTAAAAAGTAGTTCGCTTAGAGTTAACTTTTTACCGAGAGTAACTCTTGATTGAGAGGTTTACTAGCTGAGTACTCTCAAATGGACAGACACCTTAACGTTATTAAATCAAAGACACCACTACTTAACTTTTACCCAGAATGCGATCAAATTTCAGCCGCTGGGTCCAAGTTTCTATAGGAAAAGCTTGCTCAACTATGGGTGTAATTATTATTCGTACAAGTAAAAGTTGCATCTGTGGCCGCGCCGTTAGATTTAATTATCCCCCCATCGAATTGATAACCAGTTCGGTGGAAATGCTATGAATAAGTACCCAATAAACGTTGAAACTATTTGCCCGACACTGTCCTAAGAAAATTCCCCCTCCCTTCTCCTCCCATTCAGTGTCAGCCAATAAAGATCATCTGGTTAAGCAATTAACCGCGCGCACTTATTATGATTATATTCCCTACAATCACGGCCAAGTCGGATGTCGGCCACTTAATTGCCTAATTGCAAAAGTTTTAATTGTTAATTTCCCCCTCCCACCCTCACAGACACAACGACCAACGACCGAAAAACAGAAAAACGTTCATCACTTCGCTATACTAATACTGGTGCTGGCTGTCTGCCACTGCCGGTTAGCGGTTGTTAGCTGTTCTGTTGGTTTTTCCTGGCATTTCCGCCAACCCCAAATCGAGTTATTAATTCTTAATTCATCCTGTTTTTAGGCTAATCGCTATTCCGGTGCAGCGCAATGTGGCAAAAAGGAGAACACAAACAGCGATGGCTGAGTTGGTGGCCTTTTGGCCCATCATCCGAATCACCAAATCGGATTTCAACTGTTCGGGTTCGCATGGAGCCTGCCAGAGGGAAAACTTAGAAGTGGAAATATTTTCTTTCTTTTTTTTTGTGTCATCTGATTAAAAATAAACTCGTTAAGATAAGGAACAATCTTGCGAGTACTACGTACATAGTCGGGGGGGCTGTTGAGTGTTGTGCGAGAAGGATGAGCATAAAGTTCGTGCCTCCACTTTGTCGTTTTGCGACAGTTTTCCGGTGAGTTCTCATTTTCCGTTCTATACTATTTGGCGCGTGTTATAGCAGTTTTCTTAACACTTTCGGGGGTCACAAATTCTCGTTGACGTATCAAAGTTTCCCAAATGAGATAATTGGATCAAGTTTCGCTAATGGCTTTAGTGGATGTCCAGTTGGGGTCAATTGTTGAAGTACCGCGGGTTTTTTCGTTGAAATTGTGTATCAGAAAAGAAGTCATCGTCAACAATTTCGACCCACAAATACATACATCATCTGCCAAACATAAAAGAAAGTGCAAAGTGCAAAGAACTTATTTTTAAAGTCGATTCGGGGTGAGATCCTATAGCTTGTTTAGGAGAGTTCATCATATTTATAAACTGTTGAATCTCCATAAATCCCATCTCTATAATTCACAAGGAAACTAGTTATACCAGCTTTTTTGTCTTCACTGTAGCAAATTTCGACTGATCAGTGACAGCTGACAGTGCATTTGCAGAGCCATTCAAAATTTTTTTATAGACAAATTCGTAAGTGCAATGTTTAAATCTCCGTACTGCGGGCAGTAACTCCATAGAAGGGGAGGAACTGGACGTCATTCCATTTAGAGAAAGCATGGTTAAAAACTGTAGCGTACCCGATGAAAGGTCGCTATATTAGGTCACACTTTCAGATGCATTCGTAATTTTTATCTTTTTAGCTTATGTAATTGTTTGCACACTTGATTTATGGCTTACAATTCTGAATATAAGTGGCTCTAGTAAACTAACCACAAAAATGCATTGCGCTAGTCATCCTCTTTATAGCAGTTTGTAGTTTAGTACTCGACGCCCAATTGGCCAAATTGTTAATCTGTTTGCAACTGACCTGACGGGGAGTGCAAGCCAGATGCAAAACCACTTACTGACGGAAAAAATGTAAACCTATATCCAAGGAAAATTTGCTATCAAAACTCAATTCTTCAATTCAATGACAATGGCCGCGTTCCACTGCTCGCTAGGTGAATAGCGCCATGTCAAACTCCATATAAAAAAAACTGACATTTCACCATTTGCGCTAGACGTCTAGCACTTTTTGTGAAAAATCCCTTTCAGGGAAATTTTCTCAATCTAGCGCCAAACTTCCCGCTGCATTGAGAGAAAAAATAAAATGTCAAAGGAAATCGTTCAAACATTTATAAAATAAAAACGAGGTTGTTGTGATAAAATTGACACTTCGAGGAATCACAGTAAGTAGTTGTTGTAATTGCGTGCTGGAAATCCTACTTTACTTTGCTTTGCTGAGATCGAAGTTCAAAAAAGCAGGCCTTAATATCGAACGCAAAATATGTTGCCCCGAAGACTCTCAGTTTTTGGATTTGAAAAACTTTTTTTTTTTTTGGTGAGGGAAGTTTGAAGACGATAGGTAACCCTTTTGTCCATTTATTGTTAAAAAATCAATTCTGATCTTGTGCATTCCATAAAGCAAATAGTTTATTGGAATTGTTTGGAATATAGGTGATGCGTTTGAAAATTGATTTCGCTCTGAACCCAGCTTTTCTCCTTTCCATTTTCCTATAATATAAAATTCACTTTTAAATATCCAATTTATTGTATTTACCTTTATCACTATCAAAACAATATATGACAGCAAGCGAAATGACAGCGAAACTCAAAAATGTTTGCCTCGACAAGCTCAACTCAGGGCACAACTAGGGTGCCGTAAAAGTCATGTGAAACACAGGTGTTCAGTACCTGGGCGGGTTGAGTGCTACATTAGGGTTAACCCAGTGCGTACTAGTGCTCACGTCAAACAAACCCAAAAGGTATTGTTCTCCCAAAGAACACATGGAACCAGGGTTGCCAGAACTTAGTTCTTTAGTAGCCCAATATCGTTGCCCAGAAAGAAGCCCAAGAATCGTTGAAAATGCGAATGCGTTATTTTCTGTAAAATATGTAAGTAATACTTACTTTTGAATTGTGGTAGATTTTCACAATTCCTTAAGTATTTTGTTTTTTGTATTTTTCCCACTTTCGCAATTGACATTTTGTGGCTTGTGTCGTTGTGTCAAATCAAAAGGCATGTTCGACGTTACTTGACTGCAAGAGTGCTGCCAAGTTTTAAAAGATAGAAATTTCTATCGATTTTTAAGTAAAAAGATAGCCCAAAATACGACAAAGCGCCCAATCTGGCAACCGTGCATGGAACCAGCGATACCAGATTTGAGGATTTTTCCCCATTTTGGGGAAATTTTCACTGAATGGGGAAAATGAGAAAAAGTGCTCTTAAAATGGGGAAAAACGACATCTACGAATGTTTATTCATTTTACATCATTTAAAAATAAATCCCGAGCATAAAAACATCACCGCGTTTATAGAATCTAAGCGATTTAGCTCAAAACGTATTTCGAACTTGACTTTACTCAAATGTGTCATTTTCACATTCAGTTCATTAACTACAACCCCTTTGGAAATTCAATATCAGATGTGAAGTTCGCCATTTTATTTGCTGCTCAACATTTTCTATAACTTTAACTGAAGTACCTACCTTAAATATTTTTTTTATTTATATACAGTAGTAACCGTTTAAAGCGAACCCGGTTAAAGCGAACTTTCGGTTATAACGAACCATTTCATGAAGTCCCAATCAATGCCCCATAAGAATTATGAATTTTCAATTTCACATATAGCGGACCCGCCTTAAGCGAACTTTCGCATATAACGAACCCATTCTGCGCGTGAAATAAAGAAAATGTCCGGTTATAACGAATCAAAAATCTGTCGCCTTACATTGTCATCCAGATTTTCCCAACTTTTCGGGACTTCCCCGAGAACTGTATAGCTGCGTACGAACCAACATTCTCAAAAGTCAAAATTTTGTCCTTCAATATAATTTGTTCGGTACTTCCCCGAGCAACCCTATGTTTACAACCGAAAGGTTGAGTGAAGTGACGCGCTTAAAAATCATTTAAGTAAAATGGGAGATTTAGAAATTAGATTTTATTATTTCTATATTTATTTATTATTATTATCCATTTTTTATTAAAGAGTAACATTTTTGTTTAACCTGTATATTAACTTTAAAGCCAACGTATAGTGAATTAATTATTTATGTTTCAAATTCACATGAATCTTGTATAACCTTCTTAAGAAAAATATGTCTTAATAAAAGAAAATCAATTTTTATTACACTAAAAATGCATTTATACTTTTATTAAATGAATCAAAATGGGGAAAAAATCGATATGGAATGGGGAAAATTTTTAAAAATTTGCCCCAAAATGGGGAATTTTGGCAATCAAAAATTCCCTACAATCACTGTAGGGAACACATCATTACCCAATAATTTGCCAAAACGAATTCTCCTAAAAGACTCTCAAATTTAGGCGAGAAAACTTCCTAACAGTCGCCTTCGCCCGTTCAATTAAAATATTTAAAAAATAACAAACACTCACCTTCAAAAACGTCCCCTCCCTGCTCGTTCTTATTCCCCGCATCATTTGCGTAGATAATATTCTTGAGATAAAAAAAAATTATAACCCCCGCTGAATAGTTTGCCAAACAGATTCCACAAGTATTTTCATATCTTTCTTTGCCATCTAACCTGACGAGCAGCGATTACTAAACTAATTCATTGCGAGTACAAGCAATGCCAAATCTTTGTGCCGCCAAAGTGCCTTCCCCGTAAGTGGCCTCATTCAATTTACGTTCAAGCTGTTCCCTATCATCACCATCATCATCATCACCATCATCAACGTCGGTCTTCTATCCACAGTTCAATGGTGTAATTACAATTATCAAAACTTGAAACTTTGAAACGATAAAGATTTTTCCAAGGCAAAGGATTAAATGCCAGCAAGCAGAAACGACTTCTGACAGCCGTCTGTCATGTTATAATCAAGATAATTGGATTAATTTCGAAAACGACAATTTCACGATAAATTATCCACTTGCCTGTGGAATGGTGGAATTAATTAAAATTTATTGAATTGAATCAGAGCAGAGATATGCCAATGGCTGAAAGCCCCTCCTCAGTGCTCACTGCTTGTTGGAGATGGATGCGATGACGTTTAGTATGTCATCGAAGGCAAATAAAATCAAGATGCGATGAGGCATATGGCTGGGAACAGAACAGACTCAAAGGAAGTAGAATATTGATGGACTTAAAAGGACAAGTAGATTATGAGTAGGAAACATGCGCAAATACCTAGACTCACAGATGCGATATATGCGGACAATTTGAGGTCATAGTATAAGTGCAAATACTAGGCAGTTTGTCCAACACACATTTACCACTTCAACCAAACTTTGGCTCTTACAGATCGCATTATGATTGCGACCTGCGAAAGATTACTTTTTCTCTCCACACTGAATGACTTGAACTTGAGTAACTGCATGATTACTTGGAAGGCGCGACCGTTTATCGCTGAAAAATTCGACATTAAGAACGCAAGCTGCAATCTTAAGGTATACCTAAAGCTGAGCCCATAGACTGACTTGACTTAAATTGACACCCCAAAAAATATTAAAAACGACGAATCAAAGATCTTCCTGAAAAGTACTAAAAAATCGAAAAAATAACTGAAAAGACGGACAAAAATGACCCAAGAGCTACCCAACAAGCGCAAAAAAAGCAAATAATGCCTTAAAACACTAAAATGATACCCCGGACAAAAAATTGTCTCAAAAATTTCATAAAAAATGCCTCATAAAAATCAGAAAGAATATCTCTCCAAAAACTCTCTGAAAATAGTCCATATAGATGCTCCAAAAAGACAGCCACAAACAGACAAAAAAAAAAAGTAAGATAACTAGCCTGAAAATTATCTTAGAAAAACCCTCCGAAAAACGTCACGAAATATACGAATTGTTCCGCAAGTGGCCCAAAAATTGTCTCAAAGATTTCATAAAAACTGCCTTATAAAAATCAGAAAGAAAGAAAATCTCTCCAAAAACTCCAAAAGCGCGCTTTAAAACAAAAAAAAAAACAGCCATAAAACGACAAAAAAAAATACTAAAAATACGAAAAATGACCTAAAAATGATCTTAGAAAAACGCTCCGAAAAACGTCACGAAAATTGTCCCAAAAACGTTGAGACAAAGTTATAACGAAACCCAGAATGCTCCGCAAAACAGCCCCAAGAAAAAACCTAAGACACGTTCACATTAAAAAAAAAAACTGCCCAACAATATGCAATTAAAACACAAAATAATGTCTTAAAAACATTCCAAAAAAAAATCCCCCAAAACGGACGAAAGGCTGCCTCAAAAATCTCCTTAAAAATTAGAAAACAAATTTTTAAAAAGGCTCCGGAAGTGTTTTTAAAAAAATTCCGAAAAATACACAATAAGAAACACGTCCTCAAAATGGACCCGAAGGTTGCCTTAAAAATCTCCCAAGAAGCTTGCAAGATAACTGCAAAAACTAACTATAAGCGCAACGAAATGTCTGTCGAAAATGGTTTAAAAAATGACGAAAATCAGAAAACGGTTTGAATTTATGTATTAAAAAAAAAAAAACTTTTTAGAAATAGAAAAGAAAACGAATTGAAAAACTCCTCGAAATATACCAAAAATCACCCCGCAAATGTTCCAAAATCTTTCGCAAAAACGGCATCAAAGCACCAGAAAATTACGCCAAAACATCTGAGAACTAAAATGTTCATTTATAAAGATCCTATGCCTATCTGCACGGCTGCATCGAGACACACACTTAAAACCAATCGCAAGTGAAGGCTTTCATCATTCGAGCTTCTCTTCGGCTGCCTTTGATTCGAATGCTCCACTCAACAGGTCTGATTTTTCTTCTTTTTTTCGCGCAGTTTGATACGTTATCGACAAATTGTTTATAAAAACAAAATTGAGTTGACGAAAGTAATCTTCCCCTACGTAAATAGGTCCCTTGGCCATTTCCAACCCCTAATTAAATATTAGGACCATTGTAACTCGTTTCATATATCTTTCTCCTTCGAAATTCCTGCGTTTAAATCAAAGTGAAACATAATTTGCGAAAAAAAAAAACTCAAAGACACTTGATATTCAGTTCCACTAAGGAGGAGAACGAAATAAAACTACAATTCCATTTCATCCGCAATGTGAACGACCATTTATGTTTGTGCTCAACTGGAAAGGTCCACCAGTAAGGCAGACACAAGCGAACGAGTACGAGTACCAGTACACCCCCCCAGCAGACTTTGAATACATCATCCTAGCATAATTGCTTTTTCCAATACTTAAAGTCCGTAAAATCGCTTGTCCTCGAATGCAATTCGAATGTGATATGAAGAAAATGGACAGCGCTCTGCCATTCCATATGAAAGCGATTTAAAAATTGAAGTCCTTTGCTGCAGTTATGACATCTCATTCAATTCCAATTTATATCTCCAGCTACGACTACAGTAATGGTTGCTGGAATCGTCGAGAATACGTGTACACAGAATGGAATGCAAATGTGCCGGCGAATCAATACGAACGAGGGTATTGAACTTCAGGTACCTGTGGGGAGAAAAATCATGAAAAAAAAACACATACACACACAGAGGACGAATGACTTGCGGTTCTGCCTCAGATACAAATGTATGTGATGGGGGAATGCAAGACCAAGGTAACCACTTACCCGGGTCGAATGAATTTGTCCAATTCCCAGTGGCATGTCTCGAGGTCGGATTTGCAGATAAAGCGGGGGTAACCTTGGAATTAATTTCATTCAAAGCTACCTTATCGATAATAACCATTATGAATCACATTCCTAATCCGAAAAGTGGTTTTTGAATACGAATCGTTTTCGGGGCACTATGGCGTATGCGTAATATTTCCTTGCATACCACATGTGTCCTGCTGCAGTCAGATCATCGAAAGAGTGGTGATGTCAGAACGTCAACGTATGCAAATTCCTGACATCAACACAAACACGCTGGGCCATAAATTCACACTGGCCATCCTAGTATCCAACGAGTGGATCTAGCGGCCATCTGAACTCGGTATAAAGTCTGAATGACAGTTCTTCATCCCAGATCTGGCATCGACGTAATCCAAAAAATTACATTGTAAATGGAATTTTGGACAGAAAAACGCACATAAAACAGTTCCCGTTAGATGGTGATTTTCCCCTGGGATTTCTTTTTTCGTAGCACTTTTGTTTGCAACACTCTGCGGAGGATTTTCATTTCACTGACTTGTCGTGCCGAAATGGGAACCATCCTCCGAAGACAAATAGGACCGAGGAAGGATATATTGCAGATTTTCAGCTATGCACCAGTAGTCACTGTCGTCGTCAGTGCGATGAAAGCCAGGCGAAAGGCGAAACCCGGAATCCTTTTCCAATTTTTCAGAATATAAATTGTGGAAGCTGTGCCATAAATCACTTGCTATTGATTATCTCTGATTGCGATTTGAATCCTTAGCATAGGACTATGTGGAAAGGTCAGGTGAAGTTTTCCGAAGAATTTCGGGTGGTGGCAATGTCCTTGATGGAAACTTCTGATTGACTCTTGGGGGTCATATATTTTGCCACATCAAAGTCGGTAATTTTTAATTAACAACACCTCGCATATCCCCCAACCGGGAATGCCCTAGCTTTGAAAAATTCACACTCAACGAAATTACAAATGGGTTGAAGATGTACATCAGAAGATATCTGTCAAACCCATATTGACCATGGCCCATTAACGACATCGTTGTCTTTGACAACTTTGAGTGGCTCATGCCGTAGACTCTTACGACTCATTTGGACGGGAAATTTGCTCTTTTCTTCTTGCAGATGGAGAAAATCAGTCCACAGCAGTGCCATAACTGGGTAACCAGCTGGGGCCATTCAAAGTCATAAAACCCCCAACCAAGCCCTAGCACACAGGGCTGAATATATATATATACATAGTGATGGATAAAATTTAAAGTATATATTCAATTCCTTTGGCGCCACAAAAACTGTCCATAATGCCCCCGGGATGAAATCGCAAAATATCCAAAAATGTCATTAATCTAATTTACACCCCCAGTTGGTAACATTGTCCACGAGGTCGGTACATAAAAATATTATGATCCCTTGTGGTATCATGTCCCACGCAATGTATCATAATCATTGTAAACAATAATCTCCTCACTCTATCTAATGGAATTAGGAGCCGTGCTCAGTTCTCACCCCACCGCTACCACCGCCCAAACACACATTCTCAATTTGGTTAACGTCCGACCCCAAAAATAATATAATTGCCAACTTTAGTCCAGCGTCAGCGTCAGCGCCAGGGACTGCATGCCAAAATGCAGGATATAAAATTTTAATATCATTTAATTTGCACACGGAGTTGGCGTATATAACGATAGCCCCTTTGGGCGGTACCCCTCGAGGACTACACGCTGGCCAAATTCAATTCCGTTCAACCATTAAGCGGGAGCGTTGTTTAACACATCAGTTGCATAGCTCGCTTCCCTCAAGTCCATTTCAATTAGGGGTCGTAATTTTTGTTTGCGAATGCCGAAATTTGTTTCTCCGATCGGCCCCAGGTGACTTGCATCCCATTCGGAGCTGGAATCCACAGTGGTCACTTGAGTCGGTGCGGAAGGTATCTATTATCCCCTGGTACTATCTCCAATTTGTTTTACAAAGTGGCGGCGGCGGCCGACTTGATATCTGGATGAAAAATTACTTTTAATTTGAATGCAATTAAAATGCAATTAAGCGCGGCCTAAGTACTTTATGCAGGTATTCCCATCGACCGGAATGCTGGACACTTTTGCTTAATCACTTCCTGTTTGTATATGGGGGGGAAAAACGGAGGCACTGCAGTTCCGCCGAGCGATTGGCATTTGCATTTCACGCCGCAGCTTTGGGGGATTATATGAATTTTTTTCGTAACCGCCCCGCCCGCTTTTGCATGCACAATCGAACGTCTTCCACTAAAATTGGTAGCGATGTGGAGCACCTACTGACATCACGATGGATTTGCATTTGCTACGTGATGGTGGGCAGCAGTTGGTTGTTGGGGTGCCGATGCGTTTACAATGAAAGGATTGACTTTGATTACGAAAATGCAATTCCAAGGACGCATCAAGAATTTTGGAAAACGTGACGAAATTTCCATGCCGCTATTGTAATCGTGTACCCAAGCTGGAAAGTGAAAAAGGACTGCCACTTAGCTGTGGAGTATTTGTGAAGGCTGTGGAGTTTGGTGAAGAATTTCAAACCAGTCCATTTGATACGCATACGATTTTTGTTTTATCACAGTAACAATGATCCATATAAGGTTGGTGATATGCACTAGCTTTTTGGCAGAAATTTTGAGTACAGTTCGCGAGATATGTAGGGAGGCCACGAAATGGATTTGAAATATCGGTCTTGTGAGGTCGTGTCTACTAGATTTTAGTTTTAGTAACGACCTTCCGATCTGGTTTGGATATTATTCAAAAAGATCTGTTGGGGACTATCCTTGCTAAATGAACATTCTCTAACACCCGACCTAGAATCTCGTTACTCCCCTGCTTCTCCGCCTTAGAGTAGCCCTGGACTGGAATGGTGAAGGGTTAAACTGACTCTGTAAAATACCTTTAGTGTGCATACCATTCACTTAGGTTATGTAAGGTAAGGTGTCTGTTTTGAAGGACGCACCTAGGCTAAGACTTAGCTCCATTGTGATCACACGCTGCGTAGAGCTTATAATATTTACATTCGATGCGCATAATCTTGCTGATGGTTCATCTCGGGGAAGACAGTGAGTGACTGAAGCAGTTTACCCTAGCTTAAGACCTCAGACTACCGATCTTATACAGGATATACTTAGTTGAAGATCTTTCGGACTACACCGACTGTGAGTTTCCAAAGTCTCTGTTGTACCTCCATTGTTGGCTTATGTGGTCCTCAAAGTTTTCTCAAGTTCGATATGACAGCGCATCGCCTTGTCCAAGCTCTATTCTTTTCTTTTACATCAAAAGTATCGTTGGAAATATTTTCGTATTTTATGCGGGACAACATCTTGAATTGGCGTGTTTGAGAGCATCTTTCGATGTTGGAATTCTATTCATTGGACATAGATTTAGCCGACATGGAGTGCGTTCATCACAAAAGGAGTTTATGCTTTTTGCAAGTAACCGAGATTGCTCTGAGTGCTGTAGGATTTTGAATCCCCTTTTTTAATTAAAAAAACAAGAAATATGCTCCACCAAGTAACCTCTCGGTGCCTTGAATAGTTCGGCAGTTAAATCACCTGGTTCGGCAGGCTTATTGGGCTTGAGTTTAGATAGTGATATTCTAACTTCATTATGGTCCGTTATAGGTAAAGCTACGATTACACGTGTCATTTTTCGTGGCCAATGTTAAAATACTGACGTCACAAACATTCGACCATTCGGTGGTCACTCGTGAGAGTGCGCTGCGATAGCCCGCGCGTGACCAGATGCTAGATAGCCGATCACACGTAGTGACAGATTTAGGTAGGACAAATATTTGCATCATAATGACGTCGGGATGTCAATATTTGACATGAAAAGTCACATGTGTAGCTTAAGTCTTGGCTTCGACTGAGTGGTCGCTTTTTTTTTTTCTTTGTCCTGACAGTAAATCTACTGCTGGTTTTGTTTTTTATCTAAACGTCTTGGCTTTATACTTTTCTTTTACCTTAGTTTTACGAACTTTGGTTTTGAAGTTGCCTTTTAGTTGCCTATGTTCTTGGCTAATCTTTTGTAAGCAGAACCTCCAACGAAGCTCTCACCATTCTATTCAGCGCCTATTTGTATGTGAGTAAGCCCGTGGCAAGTTATTATTTTCCAATAGTTAAAGAAAGGTTGCTCTACATTGATTCAATCCGTTAGCTTGAAAGCCGCCTATATGGCTTCACGTCATCGCAATGAGTTGGCAATAATTTTGTATTTTGTATAAAAGTATTTCACTACTCAATCTTAAATACTGATCCCAATACCTTTTTGCCCCTAGACCCGATCCACAATTGCGCTTTTGTCGAACAACACTAAAATAAGACAGGAACACGTGCGTACCAGAGCAAAAAATAATAATAGTCTTGCCAATTCCGCGAGCGAGTTTTTTTTTTTTTTTTTTTTGAAGCGCCATGCATCGCGGCGTCACCATACCGTTTCCACTGAAGTGGAGTGCTGTAGAAGTGTATTTAGGCGCTTCCGTTCAAAATAAAATAAATAATAAAATAAAATAAAAATAAAAATAAAAATAAATGAAATGAAAAAGAGTCAAGTTCTTCAATATAAAAACCTCTATGTAACAAGTCAGCCGTGAAAAGTACTATAAGATCTAAAAGTTCGCCATGTTCTTGCTTTTATTTACCAAATATTTAAAGTAGAACAATACTGAAATAACTACAAATTAAAAGAGAAAATTTATTATTTAATGATTATTGGCTAAAATTTGGAAGGTTCAATAGAAAAGTTTTTAAAACATTTCGAAATGGGTGTGATAAAAAGAAAACTTGGCAAGTAAACCCACAAACTTTTAGTCAGGTTGGGGAATATTTCACTAAATGGGAAAAATTTGGTGCTTTTAAAACGGGGAACAACGAAATACACGCATGTTTATTAATTTGAAAATAAAAATTAAACTTCTAAAATTTTAATGTTAAAATTCCGAACATAAAAACATCACCGGGTTTTGTAGAATCCAAGTGATTTAGCTCTGAACGGACTTCGAACTGAACACAACCTGTGTTCGCATTTTTGTCATTTTCACATTCATTTCAATAACTGCAACCCTTTTACAAATTCAATATCAGCTGTGAAGTTCAACGTTTTATTCTGCGTTCAACATTTTCTATAACTAATAACTAGAACTTAAGTAAAAGTTTATATATTTTTTATTTATATATATTTTTTGATGTGTAAACATCTAGGCGCGCGTTGTTGGAATCTGGTGGAGTAATTCCACACATTTAACTTGCGGAAACGGAAATGCGTCAATGTGTTTTATCATTGCATACATTTTTTGGAATCTGGTGGAGTAATTCCACACATTTAACTTGCGGGAACGGAAATGCGTCACTGTGTTTTATCATTGCATACATTTTATCATTGCATAGGTTAGGTTAGGTTAACGGGTGGATACGGCAGGGTAAACCTTGCAGTACCCCACTTAGGTCCATGTGGACCCATTGTGATGCCCTTGTTGGGGGGTAGCCGATGTTGTTGGCGATGTTGTTAGTTCCTTCTAATTACTCGACCTTTGTTGCGTTCAGATAACGCACCAAAAAGAAAAGGAAGTGTTTGTCTCCCACCTTTCCACCTTCCTACCTATTCCCGATTTTTTTTGCCCTCGATTCCTTCCGCTATCATCTTGAGGAAGTGGCCTAGCCGGTCTTGTTGGGTATAATTTAATATCCAACGATCGTGCTTACCATGTCCCTCAGGAGGGTAGCAAAAGCAGGTACCCCAACAGCCCATTCGGACGGGCAGGGACGGACGGTCCCACAGGCGGAAAAAAAAGATGGCTCAAACAAAACGTGTTACGGAAAAGACAGTTAGAGGTAGGGACGGACGGTCCCAAAGAAGGAGAGAAGACACCATAAATAATGACGGTTAAGACAAAACACAAGAGCCAACACAAACAGTACCAGGCACAAACATATAAAACGCCTGAAGAATAAAAGAGATACACAAACATCGACGACCACCAGAACATGAAGCTCGAGACCTAACCAATAGCGAGCCAAAGAAAGAGAGAGTAAACCCCGACGTTAGCCACAACAGTTACCAAGGGCTAGAGGCCCCATCCTAAAAATGTACAACGAGTTGTAAGAAATGGCACACTATCTGCGCATCCCTAAGCCCCCAAATCTGCGCGAAAGCCCACCCGATCAGTGTAGGAAATTAAAACAGGAAAAATCGTAATAGGAATTAACTAGCATCCTCTGTTCTCACAGCTCTGCTTTCCGAGACTAGGGAACAAGTCCCACTGCCCCCAAGCAATGCCGATTGCAAGTAAACTGCCTGCTTTTCACTATTTCTCGTTCGGTTGGTAGAAGGGAAAATATGGTAGAACCGATAAGGGGAACATTTTCGCGAAAATATCAGAAAAATAACTTTGGCACGGGATTCTTTCGAGCTTTACTTAAGGGAAGAATGAGGTAAATGTTGAAACGTTGTTCGAATGAGTAACCGTGAGAAAACAAGAAAAAAAAATAGAACTAAAGGAATGAATGACTGAATGCAACCGGTACGAGTTATGTATGGGTGCGTTCCGTGAAGAGTTTGAGGTCGGGAAATCTCCCTGATACTCGGGCGAATTCACTAATGGACGCAAACAGTATGCGTGAGAGCAAGAACGGGAGTCTGCACGAAACCTCACCAAATAAGGAGTGTTTCAGTGGCGGACAATAAGATCCCGCACTTGCGGAATACAAGTGATGTATGTATGAAAGCAAGTGTGAGAGAAAAAAAAGCATGAGGCAAGAAGAAAAAATCACTTCTTGATTGACTGCGAAAGTAGAGAGACACAAAACAATAAAGCTCCAAAGAATTCAGTGGGGAAGTTGTTAAAAATTTAAAAAGTCAACAAACATTTTTTTAGGAAACAAAGTTAAAGTTAAAGTTAAAGTTTTTTTTTTTTGGAAGGTGGTGAAAGGAGAAAAACAGAAGAGCAGGCGAGGACAAGCAGGGACATAGCGGCAGGGCAGGCAGTTACCCACCAGGACAGACTTTGAGGACAAAGGAAGCTAAGTATAGTGTTTTAAATCTGTGTATAAGTGAAATTTTTGGGCTAGTTAGGTGCTTTGAAATATTTATCGAGTAGGCTTTCGTTCCGTCAACTAAATCCCAGGAAAAGCGGGACACGCGACCTGTAATTCGAACATTCGGGAAAAAGCGATAGTGGGCCATTTCATCGGCGTCATAATCCGCTATCTGTGAATAATAATCAGTTCAGTCCGTTTAATAAAACGCCGTTCTCCTTACGGAGCTTATAACGTATCAGAAACTGTTTCTTTTCTCACAATTATTCGTTCTTGATTTTATTCCTTGGGAAGTATTTTCACCGGTTTCACAATCCCGGTAAAAGATTGTGTGGCGCCCATTCCTATTTACTCTACAGGCAATTGATTTCAGCGGAGAAACTAAAAGGCTAAGTAATTAATTTTATACACACTATCCGCCTCATAATTCGATTGATCATCATCGCTGAACCCACCCCAGCTGAGCAGCCGAGGTGGTAGCATCCTACCGGCTACCAGTTACACTTTTCGCCCCTCGTACCGGCGAACCTACGTTTGACGTTTCCGCCCATACGCATTCATCGACTTATAACCCATCGGCGCAGCGGCGGCTGCAATTTTTCTCGGTTTTTCCTTTTTCACGCAAAAATTAGAATCGTTCGCCCTTATTTCTTAACTCGCGGAAAAGTGTAACACCTTGTCCAGCCATCCTGATGTATTTATGAACCTGTAAAGATTAGATAAATTAACATCTGAAAGTTCTTGTATGTCATGGAAGTGGTATCTTCCAAGTGTTCTGTTCCTCAAGTGACACAGACTTGGGCAGTGACAGAGGAAGTGAGGTGTGTCCTCATGCACCTCCTCGTCTTCGCAGCCCCTGCATATATCGTCATTCTTGAGTTTTAATTTCATTGTGTGGTTTCTCAGGAAGTTGTGCCCTGTTAGGGCACCTACCAGTTTATGCAGCGACGTTCTATCAAACCGCACAAGCTTGCTAGTCCGACCTGCATTATACTCCGGCCATAGCTTCCGTGAAATTTCGCAGGTAGTTAATTCCTTCCACCTGTTGTTGGCTTTCATTCGAATCTTGTTTTCCACTCTCTCTCTGAGATTACAGAGCGGTGGATTGATCGATTTAATCGCCCGATCTTGATCCATAGCAGATCCATTTCTTGCCAGTTTATCAGCCATCTCATTGCCGGCTTTGTCCCTGTGTCCAGGGACCCAGCAGAGGCGCGTGGTATGCTGCGAGCAGAGAACCTTAAGCTCTTCACGGCAGCGGCGAACTAGCTTCGATTTTATTTCAATAGCAGACACTGCTTTTATAGCCGCCTGGCTGTCAATAAATATGGTAATATCATCATTTGGTATTGCCATCATTGACACCATATGGGCAGCTTCGGCGATTGCCAGAACCTCCGCCTGAAAAACACTACTGTGATCAGGCAGTCTCATCGAGTGGTGTATATTTAGCTCTTCGGAGAAAATTCCAGCACCTGTACCACAGTCCATCTTAGATCCATCTGTGTAGATGGATATCGATTTCCTATTTGTGGGTTCGTTTGTGTTCCATTCCTCCCTGCTGGGGAAATAGCAAGAGAATGGTTTATCAAAGTCAAGGTTGGGAGACAAATAGTCAGAAGTGACAGAGTCTCCCACGTATTTGTTCAGAATCTGTGCATGTCCCATTCTGTAGGGTTTCCAGCTTTTGGTTTGGCTGATCCTGAGGGCACTTTTGGCTGCAGATTCTTGCATGTGTAGGTCTAGGGGTACCAGGTTGAGGATTGCCTCCATTCCAGCAGTAGGTGTTGTCCTTATTGCGCCGGTTGTACCTATACATGCTAGTCTTTGTATTTTGGTCATTAGTTTTAAGTTCGATGCTTTGTTTGTGGCTTGCCACCAGACTAAGCTTCCGTATGTGAGTATTGGACGCACAACAGCCGTATACATCCACAGAATTATTTTAGGGTTTGGTCCCCACCTTTTTCCGAAGATTCGGTTGCAGGCGTAAAAAGCATTTGCAGCCTTTTTTACTCTCTCATCGACATTTAGTTTCCAATTGAGCTTCCTATCCAAGATCGTACCCAGATATTTAGCACTCTCCGCTACCCTGAGAGGTATACCCTCAATAGTTGGAGGATCGAAGTTTGGAATCACTCTTTTGTTACTGAACAAGACTAGCTCAGTTTTTTGTGGATTGACTCCAAGACCGCATTGTTTTGTCCACGTATTAAGTGTTCGTAATGCGTTTTCTAGTAGTTCGCTTATGGTAGGTAGGAATTTGCCTGTAGCAAGTATTACTACGTCATCTGCATAAGCAGTTACTTTGACCCCTCTGTTTTCGAATTTTAGTAGTATTTCGTTTATGACAAGGACCCAGAGTAAGGGGGAGATGACTCCTCCTTGTGGTGTACCTCTTGAGGCTGTCACTCTAAGTTGAATGTCACCTAGTTTTGCATTAATATTTCTTTCATTGAGCAAACTTTCAATCACATTGGTAAGCTTTTGGTTTACGTTGTTATTGAGTAGTGCTCTCTTCACTGCACACGTCCTAACATTATTGAATGCTCCTTCAATATCGAGGAACGCGGCCAGTGTGTATTCTTTGTCTTGTAAGGACTTTTCTATGATGGTAGTGACCTCGTGCAGCGCGGTCTCAACTCCTTTACCTTTAATGTATGCGTGCTGAGCCGTTGAGATCATTTTTTCGTCCAGTCGACTGCGGATAAAAACGTTTAAAAGTTTTTCCAAGGTCTTCAGGTGATGTTAAACTTATAGGCCTGAAGTCTTTAGCAGTCGTGTGGCTGGACTTGCCTGCCTTCGGGATGAAGACAACCTTTACTTCTCGCCATGCCTTGGGAATGTGTCCACATTCTAGGCAGCGCGTGAAGAGTCTCATCAGAATTGGTACAATAATTGACCTGGCTTTCTGGAGCATAATTGGGAAAATCCCATCCAACCCAGGAGATTTGAATGGAGAAAAGGTCTCAATCGCCCAGTTAAGTTTTTCCTCGGTTATTATACCATCTGGAATTGCAACGGTAGTTGCGCTGCTTGGTGCAGACTGGATGGTTGTATTGGGGATACAACCCGCAAAGTGTGTGAGGAGAAGGAGACTTAGAGTCTCTTCCGAAGACTGTGTCCAGTTGCCATTATTGTCTTTGAGATATCCCGGAACCGCAGGTTCTTTTGATAGGTTTATCATTGCATACATTTATTAGCTGGGGCATATTAATTTCAGCTTTTTGTTGATGTGAAATAAAGCATGTTTTTCATAACTATAATATGATGGTCTCACATTTCTTCCCTGTGACGGATATCTCGAGGAAATTTGGTGCCAAATCTTTCGTGAATTACCAGGCACGCAGAAATCACAGCTGGACAAAAACTATTGTATTAAAAATAGTTGTTGTTGTTTCCTGTATAACTTTGTGGGGCCTTATTTCATTTTCTTTTTGGGGCCTTATTTCACAGAGCCATGCAATGCAAGCCGAATGAAATTCCAATGACACTTTCATTTACTAGAAATGCAAACGGGTATTTGTTATTTCATAATATATCAAGAATACGGGTATTTTATTACAAATCCCTCTTTTCCCAATGACGTGTATCAAGTTACACACATACCGCACGCACGGTGTTTACACATACACATTTTTCGGGACTGTTGGATACAGTCGCACCAATTTTTTTGTTTCAGCCTTAGCAAATATTCCGAATTCTAAGTTTCTGACTTCATAGGTACCGAAGATTAGACGGGGGTCGAAAATCGCCTGAGTCTGTTCCTGTAAATATGGTGTCGTGCTAGAACTTGGCTGGGTACTACCGTGCCTTTTGATTAGATGCAATCGAAGTCCTTACCAAATACCTATACCTATACAACTCCTGGGAATATCTGCAGGAAAACCGAATTATGTATGTACGCTAAAATAAATTCCCTTCCAATCGCCCACTCGCTTTATTTGATTTTCATTAAGCATAACTCAATTAGAATCAAATACAGAAACATGCTAGTCTGGCGTATATTCCTAATATCATCTCCACCGAGGTTTGTTCAAACTTTCCTCGATACCGTATCCTGTGCACACACTCAACACACAGTTGGTGGTCGATGCGGTTGCTGTCCAGAAGAGAAAAAGTTCTCCCATCGCAGAAGCTACTTCTCGAGTTTCAGATCTTATGAATTGCCACCCACGGGCAGGACATGCTTATGCTTATTGCTCATAGTTGGGCGACTGTGGAACGGTTTCTCTTTTCGGTTGGTGCCATTTCCCACTGATACGCTAGGCGGGTGGTAAATTGTATCGAATCTAATAAATCTGTTAATTCGCATTCGAACTGAGGTTTGCAGGGATGTGAGATTGTTTGGGTTTTGTGAGACACAAAAAAGAAACTTTTCCTCTCCCCCTTTGTTTGGATCCGTGTATTTACTTTCTTTTTTTTTTGTTCTGTTTACTTATTCCGCTTGTTTGGTAGAAAATTTCGTTTATTAATTTTCAAATATTTACTCATCCATGGACTCGGGATAAACATACAGAACGCAGGAGAGGAAGAACTTTCGAAGGATAAAGTTTGTTATTGGCCGGCGGTTGCGGTGCGCAAAAGTTAGGGCAGTCCCGTTCCGGTATCAGTAGGGAGACTGTTGTACTGCCCTCGAGTACGGGCGAAGCCGCCTCAATCTGCGGATAAAGTTCATTGTCAAATATTTGCGCGGAGTGGTATAGTGAGATAGATTTCTTGAGGGTTTGTAGTAGGGAATTTTCTGTCTTCAGTGCGGGAGCAAGACATGCCTTTGACAATTGTTGACATTTCCTTGCGATTCATGGTGGATTAAGCTTAGTGTGTAAACGAAATTGATGATTTTATGGTTATTTGCCGGGATTTGTGGAGTGGCGCATTAACTGTCATATTAATGAGTGAGTGCTTACGCTGACAATGCGTCATGTGGCCCACATGATGTGGGCAAGCGGTCAATGGACTGGTTTTGTATGACGTTAGGGTTGACATTGGTTTCGAGCACTTTTATTACGCCCATTGTCGTACGAGTGCGTTGTGCGTAATCACTATCGACTGATGTGAAATGGTAGATAATTGAGCTGTGGTATTATTAATTGGACTGGATATACACCTAATCAGGGTAATTTGGGCTCAGCGAAAGTGACACAAGCATTAATCACAATGTTGTGGGCCCAACATCGTTCCGCGTTCGACCAAATTACGACGTATAATCTGAACGTTGGAAGCTACACTGCGCAGTGTGTTAGGACTAATTTACTATGTTCACATAAGATTGTCTGCGATATGCTTTACAGACAATAAGACTGTATGTAGGTGGCTTTATGTTTATTACCTTATGTGTAATTTTTTGTCAGCAATCGATTTTTAACTTTCTCCATTACATAGTAAGAGAAAGATATTGTTTTCGTACAAAATTTCGAACTCGAGATGATAATCAATTCTGACATAACGATGATACACGACCTCAATAAAGTGGCCTACAGCCTAAACGGCTGACCGGATTTCGTTCAAACTTCGGATTTGGAGTTTGTGGGATTAGGGCGAGCCCTTTTTACTTTGCAAGGTAGCCTCAATATAAATGGTAGGTACTTCCCATACAAAATGTTCGTACCAGTTTGATTTGCTCGAAAACGCCTCTAACGATTTCAACAAAAATTGATATTTATGCTTAAGTGGGTAAGGTTACCATGACTACATGCCCAGTTTTTGGCTAAAAATTCGAGTAACGGTACTTTTTAAATTTGGACATATGTATCTCGAAAACAGTCCATACGATTGTAAAAAAAAAAAAATAGTTTCCAAGGTAATATGTTTGTTTCCAACTTTCTCAGATTTTCTTGGTATTTTCGCAAGCTCGATTTTCGAAAAAAGGATTTTTTTTCAAAATTTAGTTTTCCTTAGCTTACCATAAAACGGCAACAACGATTTTGACCAAAATGCAAACATAGAGTAATATTGATGTTCTTAAAATTGTTGCGTCCTTAATTTTCAATTCGAATCACCGAAAAACGGTTTTTAAAGCTGTATCGAAGTCAAAAATGGGGTTTTCGAGATATGATCTTTTTTTAAAATTACCATTTTCGGTGATTGGAATTGAAAATTAAGGACGCAAGAATTTTGAATACATAAATATTACTCTAAGTATGCATTTTGGTCAAAATCATTAAAATCATTATTTCCATTAGGTATTTTATTATTAAAAGACTTTTTTCAATAATATATTGCATGATAATGTAGAGAAATGACCATATTACCTAAGAAATTAGTTTCTGTTACAGTCGTATGGACCGTAAATCCATTATAACGAACGCTTTTCAGATACGTTATTATCTTTGTTTAGCAAATTGTGTCCAAGATTTTCTATCCGACATAAGGAACGTATATATAACTTGGTCTAAGAACCCTGAAAGTATTTAAATGGTGGCTGGACCGTCATCTATTCAATTTGAAATCAAATAAAACCTTTTAAATAAACTTATTTTTCAATGACTTATTTTTTTTTTTAAAATAGGTAGTATATCGATACAACGGACGCGAATTAAAACACTTGTTTCTTACTTTTAAAATTAAACAATATTTATTTGGAACTATGTCCTTTATTATTGAAATACTTTTTACTAATTCTAAAAGGAGCTTAAGGCTACTATGTAGTTACAATAAGACTGTTGATAAATTCATCATACAGTCGTATTTATATACTTTTCTTATCTATCTACAAGGAGACCCAAGCGTACAATCGTCTTGCTTGATAATGAAGAAGAGATAATATTCCAACATTGTATACAAACGATATTATCTCTTTTACATATGTTATCATTGTAGCGTTGTGTGCAAGACTGTACTAGAGACTAAAGATATCATTGAATACAAATAATGTTATCTTTTTTCTCAATATGTTTTGCTATGGATACTTAACTCCCCCCCTTGTTAAACGAAATCGTCCCGATTTTTCGACGCTATTTTTAACATTTCTCTTTCATAAGTTTTGTTATATGCGTCAATCTTTTTTTGTTTTTGACGATCTGTTATACATTGTATAGTTTTTATCATTACGTACGTAAATGCTAGAATAACAATCAGTGTTACAATTGTGTATATAGTTGATAATATCGGTTTTTCTTCAAAAGGAATAATTAGTTTTTTTAAAGTATCTATGTTATCGAATTTGTACATTGTATCTTCTTTAATTATTTGGTCGATGTAAGACTCTGAATTATGATTTCTTAATATAACTTCTTTAATTTGCTTATGCATGTTTTTGTATATTTTATCGTCTAGATTTATAGTATTTTCATAAGTAACTAAGTTTATACCATTAATTGTTTGATTATTTAACTTATGCTTACCGCTTAATAACATAACACCGGATTCAATTTCTAAGTCGTAATCGTATTCTTGTTTAATGTTGCATTTTGAAGTTATATTCTTTAAAAGTGGAATAAGACAATTTTCTTCTTCAAAGTTAATTTCACAAATGTTTTTACTTAGATGATTTTGACAATTTCTTGTTCTTAAATAAGTTTGGTTACATAAGGCAATTGTTTTATCTGTAATGATTTTTCCATGTTTTGAATTTAAAGGTGTTACTTTATACAATTTACATGATTTAATTAGAACTGGATATTTATATATTGTGATGAAGAATTCATCAGTTCTAGCTAATAATATTTTAGAGTACTCAAGTATATTTATTATGGGTACTTGAATTATTTCATGTTGAATAATATTTTTAATGTCATCTAAGTCTAGGCTTTCTGATAAATATTCATTATTTTTTGCTGCATTAATTGTTCTTTCAAATAATTTTTTAAAATTCTAATCGCTTCTAATGCTGAATCATTCAGATTTAACTTAATATTTTTACTTTGTTTTTTGTTTACTTTACCGTTATCTCCTCGTAAATATAATGTCAGGGGCTTGGCTATGCTTGCGTATCCTTTTATAAACTTACGATAGTAACCTGTAAGACCTAAAAATCCTCTCAAATCCTTTACCGTTTGTGGGACTGGAAAATTTTCTATAGCTGCTATTTTCTCAGGGTTCGTAGTGATTCTACCATGTCTGATTATGTGACCTAAGTATTCTACTTCTTCTTGAAAAAACTTACTTTTCTCATCAGATATTTTTAATGTGGCTTTATTGAGTACGTCGAATACTTGACTTATGTGCTGTATATGTTCTTCCTCAGATGAAGAATATATCAATACGTCATCAATGTAAACGTGTACGAATTTACCTACAAAGTCTCTCAAAATGTCGTCCACGCATCTCTGAAATATGCTTGGTGCATTTTTGAGCCCGAAAGGCATTCGTTTAAAATGATATTTTGCGCCATTTATAGCAAAAGCTGTTTTTTCTTTATCATCTGTTTTGATTTTAATTTGGTGGAAACCTGACTCCAAATCTAATGTTGTAAAGTACTTGGCTTTACCTAAATTTTGAATTGTCATGTTGACATCCGGAATGGGGTATCTGTCTGTTACAGTGTGAGCGTTAAGTTTTTGGAAATCAACAACCATGCGCCGTTTTGGTTTTCCTTTTTCGTCCAAACCTTTTTTAGGTACTGTCCATATGGGACTGTTATAAGGACTATGGCTTTTTTCTATTATATCGTCATGTAAGAGTTTCTGTATTTCTTTGTTTACGAATTCGTTATCTGCTATGGGATATGGATATTGTTTAACATAAATCGGATTATCATTGGTCGTCCTAATGCTTGCTTCTATAGTATCTGTAAAGGGTAACGGTCCTATGCTGTTATTAATCTTCATCAGTCTATCTATGTCTGCTTTATAAATATTATTTTCCCCAATTATGTAATTAATTTTCTGAATAGATTCGACACTGCTTATGGTAGTTAGAGTCATATTACTGAAATTTATTTCCGCGTTTAGAACTTTAAGTCCTTCATATCCTAATATCATATCAAAAGACTGAATATCCTCTAATTCAAAAAATGTTATATTTTTCTTTAATATCCTAACTACTTTCTTTGTATCTACCATAGAATAACCATGCATTGTTTTTATTTTTATAGGTTTAATTTTAATTTTTTTGCTAGAATCGCATTTTCTATTAATGTAATTATGGGTTGCACCAGTATCAATAAGAATTTTATAAATTTTCTTAGAAATAGTACTAGTTAAATTTAAGCAGGGCAACCCGTCTACTAGTTTAAATGATCTATTCTTATGTTATTATTTACCATACATTCCGTTTCATCTGCTTCTGCATATGTACTGCTGACATCGTCTCTGCGTTGTTGTCGGGAGTTATTTACTCTCTGCTGCTTGAAGTTCTGCTGATAAGATCGTTGCGGTCTGTTGTGTGTGTTGAAACTCCCGCTGTGTTCACGTTTCGCTGGTGGATTATATACATCGGGTTTGTATTGATTCCAATTTTGTCGCTGTGCATGTACAATTTGTCTCGAGTTTATCTCCATCGGCTGTGGTCCTTGATTGTGTTGCTGCATATTATCGTATTGCTTCTGGGGTTGATAATTCGTTGTTTGGCTCGAATAATTTGGTCTTCTTTCGTTTCTGCGTTCATGTGGCATATTTTTGTGGTGCTTATCCTGAGTGAGATGTAAATGCCTGTGCACATTATCATGTTCTATTCTGCGAGCAATTGCGAATGCGTGTTCTAGATCATTTATTGTAGCTGAATATAATGATCCTCTTGTAAAGTTGTCACTCATACCATCAATGAATATACGAACTGCGTCGTCGTTAGCATTTTTAATTAGTCTGTCGATTATATTCGGCGGATCACCTGACATAGTGATTTTTGATATTATTAAATTGAGATTTTTATTTATCTCGTCGTGGTATTCAGACAGTGTGCTTCTTTTTTGCGTGATGGCTTTCATCATGTCTTGTAGCACGTATAGAGGTTCTTGATTAGAGTACGTATAATCTAATCTGTTACGTATCGCCTCAAAATTAAAAATTGTGTTATAATTAGTTAACACATTCGCGGCTGCACCCTGTATTTTACTTTTCACTATAGTCAATGCTGCTGCGTACTTACTGTGTGTTTTGAAGTTTTTAATGCTGTCCATTAATCTGGATGCTTCTTCGCGCCACGACCGATAATTTGATTGATCGCCGTTGAAAATAGGTAGGCTTTTAAATGCGTCTAACTGTATTTCACTACCATCTGTATATGTGGTTCTTATTTCCTCTAGCACAGGTATGTTTGGTACTATGCCTAATCCAGATTTTACTTCATTTAGTTTTGTTTCTAAATTAGTGTTTATTTGATTTTGGTTAGTTATTATTGCTGCTAACCTTGCATTCTCTGTGCGTGTGTGCTCTAGGGTTTGTGTTACTGTGTTGCTCCTGGTTTCTAAAGCTTCTAATCTTGCCATTAATACTGCGAGTTGTTCCATTTTGAACTCGTGTCTGTTGTCGTCGAATTTGTGTGTTTTTTTCCTCCACATATACACTTTCACTGAATTGCTTTGCTGCTTCGTACGAAGAAGCTATATTTGTACCTGCTATGCTAGGTAATTCTTGTAACCGGTAACGCGAGTGTTCTGTTTATACTAGATTTCACTACTTGTTCCCGAGGTCCGCTCGATTGAAGTTAAAAAGTATATTTAACCTCCTGGCAGGATCGCCAATTAAAACACTTGTTTCTTACTTTTAAAATTAAACAATATTTATTTGGAACTATGTCCTTTATTATTGAAATACTTTTTACTAATTCTAAAAGGAGCTTAAGGCTACTATGTAGTTACAATAAGACTGTTGATAAATTCATCATACAGTCGTATTTATATACTTTTCTTATCTATCTACAAGGAGACCCAAGCGTACAATCGTCTTGCTTGATAATGAAGAAGAGATAATATTCCAACATTGTATACAAACGATATTATCTCTTTTACATATGTTATCATTGTAGCGTTGTGTGCAAGACTGTACTAGAGACTAAAGATATCATTGAATACAAATAATGTTATCTTTTTTCTCAATATGTTTTGCTATGGATACTTAACTCGCGCTCGATATACTGAATGACATCAAAATTATGTCATTCGTTATACTGGACGTCCATAGTACGTCCCATTTTCAAAAGTACCGTTACTCGATTTTTTAGATTAAATATCAATTTCGGTTGAAATTGTTAGACCCATTTTTGAATAAATCAAACTGGTATGAAAATTTAAAATGTACCAATAATATTGAGGTTACCTTGGAAAAAAAAAACGGCCCGAACTGTAGGCCCAAAAACTCCAAATCCGAGGACAGCCAGACAGACGGACATAATTCTGTTGCAACAAGGAAAAACCGCTAAAGTCGAATTTGAAAATTTTTGACGAGTAGGTACATATGTATTAAAATTTCGTTAAAAATTTAAAAATTACAAATTTTTCTCGTCTAAACTCGACTTAAGCGATTTTTCCTTCTTGTTACAGAATTTTGCGACCCACTTTTTTGAGTTCCTTTATTATCGAGATTTACATCTCGAGTTCCAAATTTTGTACGCCAAATACAATATCTTTATCTCACGAACCAATTTAATTCGATGAGTGGGCTGATTTGTTTTCCCTTTAGTTCCGACAAGTCTTCCTTTTGGAAGTCGTGGAAGCCAACGCGTCTGTCTTGCGGAGGTCCTCGAAAATTATGTTGTCTAACCATAGGTTTCATAGATCATTAGATTATTAATTTCGCTCTGAGCCTGTGCGGTTGTTTTTTATTTTTATTTAATTTTATGCGGCAGTGTCGTTTGGTTATTTGGATTGCTGAGTCAATGCGTGAGTGCGCTTCATGTGTAACAAACTGTCTGCTATTTGGGACGAATTTTAAACGACACCAAACGCATCGGATGACAGAAAATTAAAAGACGAAACCAATTTGCAGTTTGGACAGACACTGAGCTGCTTCTGTTTATGTACAACAACCCAATACAATGACATCGCCTAGAGGGGGTCATTTTCGGGTCATAACACTGCCTAACAACAACCAAATATCGATTATAATCAGCGCAATTACCACCAGCGACAGCTCCCTTATCCATAAAAGTCAACAACAAAAAGCATGTAGCCCAGTTTTAGCAGCATAATTTGCGAAGGCTAAATAATTGACATTGTTGTTATTAAGCGCGAAGCACAATAATTGAAAATACCTGTATTAATTAACAAAAAAAAAAAGTAAACTTCATCCACCATCGAAATTGTGACTTTTTTTCGGGACGGCATCGAACGACTGCACTCTAATTACTTGACCATCTATCTGCAGGACCAGAACAGATGTGACACAAAATTGGTGAGCATCGGGCACGAAGGTAAACCACGGTTCTGCAGAGGCACACACACACACGCACACACTTGTGTGGATTTTAATTACGAGTTTTAATTAACCCCCTGCCACGGTATGCAATCGCATTTGAACGTTAGTGGTTTTGGCCCAAAAAATGTGCTCAACCTTATGGCAGAGCGGCGGCCGGCGGTGGCGGCGCCATCAGTACATATTCTCTGTATTGGCATGCATGTGCGCCAGTTAACAATTCAATCCTAAATGCACTGTTGAATGGCCATTGAATTAGACCCCCAACTGGTTTAGAGGTTCCAAGGGCAGGTAAACGACCACGGTCCCACTATCCGATTTGCGGTTCCATGGACCATTTCCGGGTTGGGATTTCGATCGATTTGACAATAACTTCCTGGTGCATTGTAATTGGTGTCGTTTAAGCTGGTAGTTTGAGAAAGTGTTTGCTTTGCGCTCATCCAAATTTGCAATGGCATTCGGATGGACTACACTTTGTGTGTATGCAGTGCTTTGTCTCTCACGAAGCGTTGAATTTTTAATTGGATCAATTCGACTGCTGAAATTGGCATACAATCAGACGGTCTATCAGCGTTGCATTATGAAAAATTCAAAATGCCTGCATTGTCTCTCTAAGATGGGTTATCTTAGAGCTTAGACAATACGTTTCTCAGATCTATATGCAAGGACGAACTTATCGACGGTCTGTGCTTCTGCTGTGCCAAGTATTATGTATAGGTTTCTTGAATTGCATACTCGGAATAATTTAGGACAGGATAAGCGAGTCTACCTTGCTTGCAGTGCTATGTCGCTAAAATTTTGCTATCTAAATTTGGAATTCATTAGAATAAAAGTCGTTTGCATTTTTTATAAGAAGGACTTAGAACAGTGACGAGCAAAGTTTGTCGTTATAGTTAAGTGGGTCTGGTCTGGGGAGGTTGGGTTGGCGCATTTTATTTTCGTTGCTGTCAATATGCTTTTTAATTATTCGAGTTGGTAACGAAGTGTGCATGTCTGTGTGTGATCAAAGTCGAAGTAAATTCCGGAATGATTAAACAAATCGTCCGTCGACGAAGGAAGCGACTCGGCTACCGGATGTACTCAGAAACGTCTGTGCCTAAGTTGAACTGATGATTTCACTTAGATCTAAATGAAATCACTCATTTGTACTAATAAGTAATTCCTATTAATGAATTCTTAATTTTCTCAATTACGTATAGTAAGAGAAAGATTTGTATCCGTACAAAAGTTCGAACTCGAGATGTTAATAAATTCTGACATTACGATGATAGAGTAACTCAAAAAAGTGGGTCGCAAAATTATGTCCGTCTGTTCGTCTGTCTATCTGTCTGTGCCCTAATTTGGTTCAAAATTCGGATTTGGAGTTTTAGACTTTTGGGCCTACGTACAGTTCGGGGCCGTTTTTTTTTTTTTTTTGGAAGGTACCTAACCACAACATTAATCGTACTTGCCATACTAAATTTCACTAGTTTGGTTTATTCGAAAATTGATATTTAAGCTGAAGTAAATGACTGTACCATGATTACATGATTGCATACTCAGTTTTTGGATAAAAAATCGAATAACGGTACCTACATTTCAAATATGGACATACCTCGAAAACGGTCCATACGATTGTAACAAAAATTCATTTCTGAGGTAATATGGTCATTTCTATCTTAATAACTAACTCAGTTTTTTTCTGTATTATAGTAAAATGGATTTTTGAAAAATGGTCACGGCATCACGCGTGAACGGCTGGACCGATTTCGCTAATTCTTTTTTTTTTTTTTTGTGTTTTTTATTGTCAGGAGAAGAATCTTATGAAAGAAAAAATTAGAAAATTTAAGAATACTTAACCACCATAGCGCTTTTACAATTCAAATTTTTTTGATGTAACATTATGGCGTTTGGCATAACATTAATAATAATTAATTTATTATTTCTAACAAAAACTGAATTTTTTAGTGCACATCGTCGGAAAACCCTCAACATGTGGCGTTGTAGGCGTAGGTATATGTCGTTTTCAGTTCAATTAAATTTTCTTTAATAATAATCTTCTTAATTTATACCTATAATTCTTTCGGGATGAAATTCGATGATGATGATATAACTCGATAACCACTGGTTCAATTTTTATGATTCTTCTTTTGTTTTGTTCGTATTGTTGTATTTCAGGTTAGCGCAAACTTAAAAGGTTACATTCAAAAATAAAATCAAACTTTATTTCTAAAGTTGAATAATTAAAATTATTAATGGACATTGTCCAAATAAAGCAATTTGCGAAATATGAGCAAGATTTAATACGAAAGGTGCGGGCAAAGCCGGGTGGGTACAGTTTCATATAAAAGAGACTGACGTCTGTTTGTGCACTCATAACTCGGGGACGGATCGTTCGATTTTTATGATTTTTAGTTGGAAAGAAGGACATTATGCTACCTTTTGTCGTGAAAATAAAACTTTATGGGGATTAGTTGAATTTTTGAATTCTTTAGATGTTCCGGGCTTACCTCTAAATAATTTGGATTTGAAAGTCGGCTCAGTTAAGATTTTGTTGCGCAACATCAATTTACCGAAACTTTGTAATGGATCGCATTTGATTTATGGTGAAGGATCTCAAATCAAATGTCCTGCAAGTGACTATTTTGAGGGGAAAATTCAAAGACAAACACTCTCATTACGCAAATTTCGCTTATTCAGAACGATTTACCATTCGTGCGACTTCAATTTCCCGTGCGCCTCGCTTTCACTATATGACAAATAATTTATTGCAAGGATAATCGATGGATGTTTGTGCATTTGTGGCATCAATCATGATTTCCCATGTTTCTCAGAATGTCAATTTAGTGAAAAAGCGGAAGGTTGGCCGACACGTCAAAATCATTGCGGTTTGATTGAAACAAATCAGCATTGCTATTAATCATTTATTTATATTGCATTTAATATAACTTTTGAATAAAGAATTTTAACTGACCGAATTACATAAATTAGCAAGTGCATTGTACATGTACATGCTGGGAATTATTATTTTCATTACATTAACAAATTTTGGGCGGAACGAAGCTAGTTTATAATATAACCTGAAAATGGCAATGAACAAAATACATGCTTAGAGTAAAATTAATGTTCCCAAAATCATTGCGCCCTAATTTTCAATTCGATTCACCGAAAATGGTAATTTTAAAAACTGCTCATATCTCGAAAACCCCATTTTCGATTTCTATGAAATCTTAAAAGCCAAGTAGGTAATTCTTAAATCTCGAACAATAACTTGTTCTCACTTTTCAGCTAAATAGTTAAGCAATTAGTATTTTTCAAACTAAATATTGCAATATTTGGTACTGTTGTGTCTGCCAAATTTTACAAAAACCGCTCTAACGATTTTGATCAAAATGCATAGGTACAATAAATAATATCAGTATTCTAAATAAGATCCTGTAAGTAGTTTTTCTCAAAATATATCTGTTTTTGTAATTATGTATTTCTAAAAAATGACTTCCCAAATAACGATGTGTGTTCGTATATTTTTTGGAAAACTCACCGTACTGCCAATAAAACTGCGATTACAACTACAAAAAAATCTTCTTTTTGGCAAATATTCCCACTTTTTTTTCACTTGTTTTTTCAATAATAATTCAATATGCACCTTAAAATAACTCCAACCACTTGGAACCTTACACAATCAGAAACTCCCACTTCAATTGCATCCCACGTCGTCAAAAATAAAAACATGCCCTACCAAATCAGAAAAAGGAAACTTTTTACACAAAAATCTTGTAAAGTACAAGAGCTTATAAGATAGTAGAGTAAGCGGTTACAAGTCTGTGACCAGAAAAAAATAAATAAAATAAATAAAACTCATATTGTTATTTGATTTATTTACTGCCGTATCAGATGAATAATCCAAAAGTAGATTTTATAAACAAACAAAAAATATCATTTAAATATCATTTATCTAGCATCGGTTCTAAGATTTTTAACAACCTACCCGCTTAATACAACAAGAAAAAAACCAACCAAACTTTTGATGAACGAGAAAGTTTCGTTCGACCCAGTCGTGCGCTTTATTTATTCTCTCATCGCCCCGCAACTTTCTCTAACAACTCCTTGATCCTTTGTAGGAATACTTCCACCACAAAAGCCAAAAACGCGAACGTGTAACCAAAGGCAAGAGCTAGCAAGGGTCCCGAAATATCCGATATCGGTATTGCAGCCTTCGGAAAAGTGTGTCCCGAAGCCAAGCCCAAAAGTGCTTCCTGAATTTTTCTGTCCAAAAAGTTCGTAACATACTAAAAAAAAAAAAAAACACTTACACATTTTCGTTAACTTCTTCTGCAACATCTGCCGAGCTAACCTTCCACTCCCAATATTTGTAGAGTCCGTGCTCAAGGCACCACAAGATATGGGTGTTGAACTGCTCCATCAGCGGCCAACCGCGAACAGAGAAAGCTCGTGTCCATTCGAAATACAAGTCGTCTTTGGTAAGCTGTCAGAAGGGATACTTAAAGGTGCACTTTTAAGAACTGTTCACTCACGATCAATTCGTTCAGTGCCCCAGCTTCGATGTAGTCGCCAAAGCTGTACATTCCTCCATGCAATCGCTCCACAGCAATCCCGTAGCTTCCCCGGTAACTTGCATTCCTAAGGTCGCCGTAGTTACCAACCTCGAACTTGTTCGTCATTATTTGCTCGTAGACTATATCGGAATTGGATACTGTTAGAACCCAGGCTGGGGCCGGTGCACCCCACTTCCAACTGGTGGCTGCAAACTTGCTGATCGTATCCACGGGTTCGGTGAATAGAGGAATTGTTAGCAGGGACTTCAGCTGCCCGCTATAAGTGTATTCCAATGTGATGCCGGCCAAGAGCAGCGCACTCATGAAAAACCGTGCCGCGAAGTTGTTTAACCTGCCAAATGAACATTGTTTACTCTATCACAAGACGGCCTCTACCACCCACCAAGTTGGCGAGAAAGACTGCTGGAAAAATATGGCCATCATTTCAAGCAACGTCAGCATGTACGAGGACCATTGCTCAAGCTCCCTCATGCCGTGTCTGTTTGTGTTTCTGTTCCGAAGCGAAAAGTACTTGATGCCGTGCATTACTACCGAGCTGACAAAAATCGACAATATGATCAGCGTCCAGATAAGTTTGTTGAATGGCAGAATGTTCGTCATGTAGGCCGGGTATCGCCTGCGGAAAGAAGCTAAACATAGGCATAGGTAGAGCGAATGGGTGTTTCTTACGATGGTGCGGGCGCCAAGATGGACACCGCGGACTTGGCGATTGCAATGGATGTCTCGAAGAAGTCATTGTACCAGTTGTAGTAGCAGCCGATGCCGAACTCAGCCTCTCCGGTGTAGACAGAACCGACCATTCCGTTCGATGATCCGTTGGGGTAGATCTCGCCCCAGTTGTCGTTGCCACCTGTTAGTAGAAATGAGCACACGTTTTACAAGGCATTTTAAGTGAGGGTTACTTACAGGGCGAAACTTTTATAGTGCAGTTCCGTAGAGCACAGAAAGTTCGAACAATCTCTGCCTCGGATCCGATATAAATTACATTCATCTTGGGTTGATGTGAGTCGATGCTGTCAACGTCTCCGGTACCTTCGGGCTGAGAGGGAAAGTTGGATTAGAAACGTAATATAGTATCCAGCAAAGTTGACGTTTATCTGTAGTCAGGGGCAGGATAGCGAGCTTGAGCTTAAATCCAGCTACTCTTAGGAAGGGCTGTTTCATGTTAAAATTATAACATCTATACATCCACCCGCAATCGAAAATTGTCCGGAGAAGTCATCACGGCTTCTAAGTTTTGTGGAACACTACTCATGAAAATGAATACGGTTTCCAGAAAAGAGTAGACAAGAACCATTCAATTTCTTGCGGAATTTACAAACACCTTCAAGCAAAGCCTCGACAGGATACCATGTCTTGGTACTCTTCAAGAAGATCAAATGCATTTTCAGCAATTATATAGTGACTTCCCATGGGGTGCCAGAAGAGTCGAAACAAGGGCCGCTATTATTTTACTTGAATCGTTCTTCCGATTGAGATAAATCTTTGCGAAAGTGATACAAGTATGGACAAGGCTAAGATCAGCGAAGACTAAAAAGACATAAAGCATGATGTTACACTCCCAAAAATGTCTCCACGGAGCCTAGGACTCGCATATGGTGCGGCCTGATAAAGATTGACTCAGAAATGCCTGTGGACCACCTCAGTCTTCAAAACCCGGGAATTAATGGAAACACTTAGGTACATACCGCCTTGAAGAACCAATTATGCACTTTTTTACAAGCAGGAGAAACAGAGAGAGATAGAGGAGTGCTTAATGATCTTTTCAAGATTGTTTATAGTTAAGATAAAGAGAAGAGGACCTAGGTGGCTGCCTTGTGGTACATCCGGTCAGAGACAATACTGAGACCCCCAACTTCGACCGATTAACAGTTATTTGCCTACAAGCTAAATTTTACGCTCCCAAAAAGTTTAGGTGCGCTAGTATTGTAGCATAGAAATTCGTATTGACAAATGTCAAAAATCCTCTCAACCAACACATTCGCACCTAATCTTTTTACATTTTACTGTGGGCAAAGCAAAACGGATAGGAATTGGCGTACACGGATAAGAAAACAAAATGGCGGATTCCTGGCAAAAATTGAGGGGGCCAGCGGCAAGAGGATTGTGAGTTGGGGGTCTCAGTATGATTTGTTTATGCATCCGGTTGCCAGTAAAGTGGCGGGTATATTAAAAGAAAGCCTTAAAATTGTGTTCGTTTGTCGTCGATTCACGCCTTAACGCATTTACCGATTTGAACCAAACTTTCACACGTATTTGCTATTGGTCTATATATGATTTTTTTGAAGTTTTGTCGCGAAAACAAAACTTTGAGGGGATGAAAGATGTTATGAAAGTTTGTATGGAGAAATGCACTTTGAAAAGAAAAAAACTGGATAGAAATCGAGTAGTGACACTTCAAATACAAAAAAATATAATTTTAAAAGCAATTGTTGTTGTCAATTATTTCAATTATTTTCCGAGCAAATTGTTGTTGTGAACAGTTTTGATTTTTTTTAAATATAGGTAGGTACCTACCTAATAAGTTTGCTAGGTTTGTTCTTTTAAATTATGTTTACTATGTTACATTAACGGCCATATTATTCACTCTCTTTAATCCGGGTTAAAGTCTTAACCCGGATTTAAGTGAGTTTAACCCAAAAAATAAACCCAAGTCCATAATATTCACTAGTTAAACCCGAACATAAACCCATTTTTTTAAACTTGACAGCGTTTAATCCGATTGTATTTAAACTGCACTCCGGAGACCAGTTTAAGTACTTTAACCCGGATTAAAACACAATTTGATAATATTCACTCCTTTGTTTAGGTCACATTCTTGACATTTCTTCGCTTGCAGGAGGCAGGAAATACAAATTGAAATAAAATCAAAAAAAAGCATCAATACCTACGCGGAAAAAATGGATTTCATCCTCGATATTGACGAAATGTTGATGTCTTCGTCGTCAGCGGATAATATAATTAAAATAAAGAAAATATGTTGCGTTTTTTTTTCATCTTTTAATTTAATAGTTTTTTGAATTAATTATTTTATTATTATTAATTTATTAAAAAAGGAAAAATAAAAATCTGATTCATCCGTCTTCTCTATCTGCTTCATCGTCGACGGGTGACAGACTTTCAATTTCGCGATCACGGCTGCTATAGTCCTCATCATTCACTTTGCCGACACCTTTCATTTTAGGTTATTATTCAATTTATTTTAATAAAAATGAAAAACCAAAAACAATTTCCCATAAAATGTGATAAACAACAAAAAACAAATGTCATTATTTGTGAAATTTGACATTACGTAGGTTTAAACCGGATTAAAAACGGGTTAAAGTTTTTTAAATCCGCATTTAAATCCATATTTAACCCAGCGGGTTTAATGCATGTTTTTGAGTGAATAATATGGACGTAAGTTTAAATTGTCGGGTTTAAAAAAATCGGATTAATGGTCGGGTTTAAAATTAACTTAAACCTGAGTTACACCCGGAGTGAATAATATGGCCGTAAGTAACATTTTGAAATGGAGTAGATACTTTGATATTTGTTTGATGGTGTTTGAATCCATTATTTTCAGGATCTTTGCATTAGTATGAGTGACGTGAGTGAATATAACGTGGACAATGATGTTATTCAGCGTTTTGAGTTTTCACTACGAAAATTCGCGTGTTCGGAGTTCGCAATTCGCTCTCATGTGAATAGTCCTTTACTTCTGAACTTTTTACCTCGCTGCCAGTTGACTCCTCAACCAAACCGTAGATGAACGAGAATCTTTTGTTCGACCCAGTCGTACACTTTATCTCTTTTACAGGTTGCCATAGTATTTAGTCGCAAGGCAATGCGTTCTATTTAATTACATCGTCCCATTTTTTTTTTTTTTTCCAAAACTTCAACACAAACCGACCGACAAGCAAACATACGATTATCAACCCAAGTCGACTCACCACAAAGTGACTAACCAAATACGGGACGTAGGTTATCGACGCCACTGCCAACGTTCGCCCCAGCATATTGACAAATTTATTTGGATAGAGTTCGGTATTCCTGGCAAAACTTCCATTCCCAAAGTAAGTGTCCAAGTAGACTGCATCCGAATTGCCCTCTGCGCCAACGAACTTCTGCGTCCACAGCTCCAAATCAGGACAACTCCTTGCCGACACTAGTAGGTGGTGGGGATAAACTGTCCGCATAAAAGAAAGAGGAAGAAAAGTGAGTTTGTCAGTGTGGCTAAGTTTTTTTTTTTTTTTTTGCCGTATCCTTCAGCTGTCCTCGGTGAATTGTTGCTCAATCTATACTTTGCAACTAATTCGCATAGCAATCAGTCAGTCCCTCTTAACTAAAATCCAAGCACACTTCACTTTAACCCGAGGCAATTAGTTGCAAAGGATACACCCAGGATAACTTCAAAGGAGTTGTGAGAAGGAACAAAAAAACACACACACACACAAACACCTGAAAGAAAATTGGAAAATGCTACAAGTAACAAAATTTACGCTTCAAAATTTCCTCAGCAAGGACATCTTTTGGACTTTCATCCTCCGACAGAAATAGATAGTATTTGTCCTTCAGCCGTAGCAAGGAGTGCTGAGTGGCATACCAACGAGCGTGCAAAAACACCGCCACACTCGTCAGGATAGTGATGTAGCCCTATACCATACGAAGGATATCAAAATTTTGTGAGAAATTAATTAAGACACGTCCTTCCACGGTGCGTTCCTGTGTCAGTTATGAATTTTAACCAAACCTGTATCCCCATGTCGACATGCTGCAGCATCAGCTCGTTGAAGTCGGACTGACTCCTCAATCCGGCGATGTTTATCCACTGCAACCCAACTGGGAGTCCTTGGCGAGAGAGATTTTGAAAAGACGTCTCCGTTGCCTGCACATAACTCTGACTTATCTCACCGGCAACTGATGAGTTGTGAACGACGAGAACACTCGTCAAATTGGCAAAGTACTTCGATACTGAAAGTGGTAGTAAGAGGACACTCTAAAGAAAGCGTATTCCTTTCGATGGAATTACTTAAAACTCACTCAAAAGCCACACCAACTCGGTACCGCACATTTTTGTCATCACCTATGAGCAGCCACACTGCAAGGCTTTATATCGCTGACTTGTGTCAACAGAGAATCGCTTTTCGATTTGACATATAATTGACATGTCAATATTTATCATAACATTAGCTATAATTGAATAGCGTTTCTTCGGCAGCATAATTGAAAATGGAGAATCAATTTACCTTTCGTTTAGGACTATAGGTAGGGCAGTTGTCGTTCGTCTTCAGATGCCGGGAGCTATTAGGCGCTGCAGTACTTTGAAGTTCCGCCATGCATAAGTTATGCGAGGGAAAACCTTCAGGGAAATGATTACAATTGAAAAGGAAAATATTGAAAACGCTGTTGACAGGACCTCTTATCTGCGTCATACTCGTTGTTTCCCTTATAAAATATGAATGGTGGCGATTACCTTAAGGGTATAAGAAACCCCATCCGTACAGTGTGTGGCGAAAGATAATTGCTAATTGCGGTCAGTCTTTTGCTATTAATAAAGGTTTAGCGGTATAGTACCTTTCAGCAACCACATATAATTAGTCACTCACGCGAATTATATTCCTCGTATCCCTACGCACGTACCTTCGATTTGCTTTCAAAATGGAAAAACAAAAAAAATTGCCAAGATCATCGGTAACGCTAACGACGGTCAGTAGTCGGAGGCAGTGATTGAGCTTGAGTTGCCATCAAACAGAGCAATCCCGCAGTTTACACCGTCAGTGTGTTTTCTTGCCAAACGACTCTTCCCTGATTAATTGAAACTGAACCCATATATACTCAAGCGAGGAATCACTCTTGCCAACCGCTGTTTCTTTGGCCTAAGACGGCAATTGATTAGTAAGGCCTTGTCAAGAATCACTAAGCAGATTCTATATAAGACTCTCATCATCCCTGTCCTGCTCTATGGTGCAGAAGCATGGACCCTAGCAAAAACAGATGAGGATCTTCTTGGTCGTTGAACGCAAAATTCTTCGAGTGATTTTTGGTCCCGTTTGCGTTGACGGGATTTGGAGGAGAAGATTTAACAGCGAACTCTACGAGCTGTACAGCGACATCGACCTGGTCAGAAAAGTACGCATTAGTCGTCTAAGATGGTTAGGACATGTAGAGCGAATGGACACCAACGCTCCGGCCCGGAGAGTCTTCGATTCCAACTCGGAGGGACAACGCAGTAGAGGAAGACCTCGCCTTAGGTGGCACGCGCAAGTGGAAGGGGACCAACTTGGAGTGCATAACTGGAGGCAGTTAGCCAAAGATCGCGCTAACTGGAGAGGCGTATTGGTTGAGGCCCAGGTTCACCCCGGACTGTAGCGCCACCTTAAGTAAGTAAGTAAGAACCCATATATACGGACACCGGCATAGACTACCGACCTTACCAATAATCATCTTTAGTCTGGCAGTTTACGCAAAGCCTCCACACTTTCCAAAATCTCTTTACGAATAAACAAATATAGTTGCCAGAATATCGCTAACTGTAGGGTTAAATGTTAATGGTGAGAGAGCCATGTTTATCTCTTGCATTAGCTAAATAAATCCTCCACTAATCGCCGGGTTCCACTGCCCGCTAGACGTCTATCACAAAATATCCCAGATAAGGGAACACTCGCGCTAGAATACTAGCGGCAGCGGCAAAGTCCCCACTACAATTAAAGAAATGATGATGAATTATAAAAATATCACGTCCGACCAACCACAACTAGAGAACGCAACTAACAGCTGCCTATTCGCCGATGACTCCGTCACATACAGCAACCCGATGTCCCCATCCATAGCAGCACGAAGAGTAGAAGCCCACGTTAGGATTTAGGAAGCTATTCCAGTACTACTCAAGATGGGGCATACGAATCAACACGAGCAAATCTGAACTGATCTGTATAAGAAGACCCATCCGACGAACCAGAGCTAGGTCAGCCACTAGTGTTCCTTAAACATCGATAGTCTATCGATAGTATCGATAGTTTTTTACTATCGATACTATCGATTGTTCAAAAAAACTATCGATACTATCGAAACGCATTATATGAGGACATATTCAAAGCAAACGTAAAAGTACTGATAGAAGATAAAACCGGTGAAACATGTACGTAAAAGAAGTACTTCGTTTCCACTGACAAAGGATAGGCGATTGGGCAAAAACTCAGTAATATACCTGCTGTAGATAAGAATACGTGAAGCTACCATCTCTTTCTTACTTATTAAAAAATGTAGCGCCTTTGCACTCAAGAAAAGTTCGGATATGCATACGTCAAAATTAGATACTTCCGTAATAGGAGTACTACTTTTCTACGTATAAAAATAGGCGCCTTTAAGTAAAGTTAAGATTAGACTGTATGCCAAGTGGTCATAAAATGCCAATTGCTGTCAGTTCTCCTGTCAAAAAATGATCATACCATCGGCCCTAGCGAGGTGTCCGTCGGAACGGAAAATTCTCCGATTTTATAGGTACGATTCGGAGGATTTTTGCTGCGAGGTTTTCTTCGAAACAGCTGTTCGGAGAATTGTTCCGACATTTTGTAACGCATATTGAATTACATTGAAGTGCGATGAAGTCCATTTTATTGATAAATTATTGACAGCTAGGTTTCTCGAATGGAATTTGAGCCTCCGAAAGAGTATGCGTTGCGGAGAATTATCCGTTCCGAAGCATACCTCGCTAGGGACGAATGTAATGGACTTGGGCATATCTCATAATGCTCTAATGACCTAAATGCCACATATGACCAGGCTGATTTTGACAGATAAAAATGACCAAATAGCATACAGTGTAATCGGACCATAGGCACGAATGCCAGCATAAAGCCCTATATGCCCATATGCACTTTATTGAAATTTCGTTATGGCATTGCTGGCATTTTTGATGGAACAAGAATTATTTTGTTGTCATCGGCGTTCATTTCGTTCTCTTTTTTTGTGGAACCCTACTACAACTTTTGGTAATTAATAAAAAATGCCTTAAATGACCTTATTGGTAATTTTGATCTCTAATATACAAATTTGATAATCCTGACATTTTGGTCATTTGAGAGCTAATCTGTGCCTTGATTTTGTGCGGTTTTTGTCGCAATTGCGGTTGCGGAAAGGGTTCACGTATAGGCGGATTCTATAAATGTGTGCGTGATGTCGAGAACTGACAACTTCCAATATTTCGTTCTATTGTAGCCTTGTTCCTGAAAATTCCAGGCGCGCTTTCCCATACGCAACCTATTTAGGTTGCGAGAAGGATGTCGGATGAGAACAACTGACAACAGCGTGACCGTTGTGCGACAATTTGGTACTTTTTCCGATGACCCTGATACAATTTGTTACTAATTCGTTCCTTTTTGTTAGTTGGAAAAGACACTTCGGGGAGTTTTCAAAAACTGTGATTTCAAAATAAATGTGTTTAAAATATAACGCTGTTCCCTATCACAACACTATTTTCGGTTTAAACGAGGCAATACTTGTTAAATATTGTGAGAAAATTCTAAGCTTGCAAAAGAGCTTCAGAAAAGGCATTTTTCCTTGCATTTTTTTTCCGTGCAACTTTTTAAAACTAAATTGGACGAGATCTTAAAATGTGGATATAAATATGAGTTGATATATTTATAATTCAAAATCAAGGCTTTAAGGTTTTCATTTTAAAATTTGTCATTCGAAAACGAATTGCATCTATTTTTTTTACTATCTTAATGTGTGTTTATTTTTTTGTTTACATGTAATTTTAGATGAAAGTGATCAATTTACCGTCTGTATATGTTAAGAGCGTGAAACAAAAACTGTAATTTATAACATTTCTCTTAAACTCAGGGCGGTTAAACAATAAAGGGCAATATTACTAAGGTCCAAATGTCATACGTAAAACGAAACCGTACCAATTTTCTTTTGCTTTTTTTTACCACTTAAACTTGATGGTGGACCTCGATCTTGATCTTAAAATGAAATGTTGATTATGAATTATAAATTTAGTTTATCATATTCATTTTTCTAAAATAAGAATTTATAATTTGTTCCGTACGAAAAACGTTTTCCGAAAACAGAACATAAAGATAATTTGCTTTTTATTATTACTTTTTCTTTTTCTTTTTTTGATAAACTAACTTTATAATTCATAAGCAATATTTTAAGACTTAGATTAAGGTAAACCATCAAGTTTAAGTGGTCAAAAAAAGCAAAAGAACATTTTTACGGTTCCGTTTAACGGGTGGCTATAACTGAGGCCTAATAAGCTTCTCTGCAAATTTTACAATTTTCGCACAATATTTTCACAGTTATTGGCTCGCTAAACATTATAATAGTATTGCGATACTCAACCGCGTTACATTATAAACATATTTATTTGGAAATCACAGTTGTTTAAAGAATTTGTTAAGTTCCTTTTTCAATTAAAAAAAGGGAAAAAGTACCAACACATTGTATTAGAGTCCTCGAAAAAAGTGTCAAATTTTTGCACAACGGTCACGCTGGTCCAGCGCGCGGTGCACTCACACATTCAAATCCAATTCGGAACGTTCCCTAGCGCAATTGCGACAAAAACCGCACAAAATCAAGGCACTGGTCATTTGCTTGGCATTCATATATGCGTGATTGGCATGCAGTCTTATCTTAACTTCAACAATAATAAAATATAAATGCGAGTCCTTTTAAAACATTTCTTGACCACAGCTGCTTCGGTATACCAATAAAATATGTTTGTTTTTAAATGTTTTTTTATAAATAAACTATGGACAAATTTACAACCCCGTCCTTAGAAAATCGTAAGCATATAAAACTATCGATACTATCGATACTATCGATAGTTTTATTCCGAAACTATCGATACTATCGAAATGTAAAACTATCGATGTTTAAGGAACACTATCAGCCACCAACCGCCGCAACATCAAAATTAACCTGCCTGACGGATCATCAGCATCACTCTCAACCACAAACAACATAAAGTATCTTGGAGTCAACTTCAACGAGCGACTTAAGGTACCATTACACGGCCATTTTTTCGAGTCATTTAAATGACGCTGTGACGTCAGGAAAAAATGTCGCATTAGAGAGACGTTTAAGCTACGATTCGTCATTTGTCATTTGCGAAAAACTGGCGATCATACGAAATGACTATCGTCGTCATTTTTGTCCCAAAATCAAATGACGGACACTTCGCGTCATTTAGAATTTTCCGTTGAGATGCCATTAAATGTCGAGCGAAAAAAAGGGCGATCACACGGTAATGACATGCCTCATCAAAATGGCAAATCGTCGGCTGAGAATTGGTTTGACGTATACGCCATTTCAACTTTTTTGGGAAATCGCAATTGAATGTTTACGGTTCAATTAAAATTAAATGGGTCGATAGAAGTTTCTCATTTTTTCTTCAGTATTATTTGGATAAATCTACTTTCTGATCATAATAACATAAAAGCTCCGCCTCTTCTAGTTTATGATTTATTCAAAGATTTCCTCAGAATGGTTTTGACGTATACGCCACACAAGTTACTTATTTTTTGTGTTCATACACGTACGTCGAAAGAACCGCACGTACGTCATTCCAATAGTAAGCACAGATGGTGGTGCTGAACAGAACACTACCTTCACAGAAACATAATAAAAGACCTTTTTTATGGAATTTGTTATTTTTGTTTATTAATGAATGCATTTTTTTGTGTTATACAGCATAAAATAATTCCTATGAAAAAAAAAAAACCTAATAGAAAAAAGTAAACAAAAATAATATCTTCCTGAGTCGAAAACTCGAAAACACGCGTTTTCCCAGACATAAGACTAATCTAGATCAATTGCTTACTCCCGAATACCCCCATATACCAAATTTGAGCGAAATCGTTAGAGACGTTTCCGAGATCACAGAAATAAATTTATATACATACAAGAATTGCTCGTTTAAAGGTAAAAGATGTTCCATCCCTGCTATAACAACCATTAAAACCAAAACCTTGAACTCGATTTCTATATACACCACCATTGCACCATACGTCCGTCAGCGCACGTCATCAGCCATCTGCGCACTTCCTCAGAAACACATTGGGCCTTACCAACAACAAAATTTAGACTCGACTTTAGCGCAAAAGTCGAAATTAAAATAAATTAATTAAAAATCAAGTTATCTCTGACTTTAAGTTAATCGAGGTTGTAACTTTCGATTCGTAGAAAGTCTAGTCTAACCCATTATTAAAGTTAAAACGTCAGTCTGGATCTGGAGAAAAGTCAATTCGGCGTTTTGAATGAAATGAGGTAGGTAAGTTCAATTATTGGTTAGTTATTTAATTAAGTAACAAATGTCTTATCCCAAAATCAATTTTTTGTTTTGTCTTGTGCAGGAAATCGATTTAATTTAAAGCTGCTTCCCAATCTATATTGATGCATATTTTGTGCGTGTGTGAAATGTAATTATTGGACAGCAAATAAATAAAAAAAATAAACCTATAGTGCCCAAAGAATTCTTTTTTGGCATAAATCCGCAAAAATAAACTCATCGCTGCTCAACATTATTGAAAAAGTACATAACTATAAGATATTCAAAATACAAAATGCCAATTTCAGCAAATTATTTGAAAGTTCGGAAAAAAATTATAACGCACTTGAGTTATACTGTTATAATTTTGCGATAAAGTCAAATGTAGTTAAAGTTTCGATTATTTTGATTGTTGGTACCTATAAATTAAAAGTCGAAACTATAGTTAGTTTCGAAATTAGTTAAACTCGAGATTACGGTTTGGTAAGGCCAATTGTCGCTGTTGATTACATACACATTCACGTCCCACACTTCTCTTTCGTTTCACTTAATTTGGAGAAAACATCACGCAGTTTTTTTTCATAATGAACGTGCTTGTGCGATGTGCGCCACGCAACCACCCCAAAGCAGAACAACGATCAAGAACCGCGGCTGCTGATAATGTTCGATTTGAGAAAATAAGTTTATTTTTTTCATGTTAGATTTTAGGTTGTATGTAGCTCAGCTTCTAGAGGACATAGAAAGCTGATTGATGGCTTAAAATAACTATAAAAGTGTTGGCTCTCCTAAGTATTTTACTTTGTTTGCATTGATTAAGAATTGGCCGCATTCAAGAATCTAGTTATCTTAGATCGACTAGATTGGTCTGGATACGATGTAACCTGAACGCAAAAACTAGATTGGTCGGGAACGTCACTTTTTCTACGTCAGCCACATACCCGAACTGTCAACTTAGTACTCAGTCACGAATTTCTTGACTAGATTCGTCGGCTACCCCTCCATAAACGTCAAATGTCACAGGTGCCCACGTGACCGATTTAAACCAATCACAACCGAGATAGATCTAGTCAGACAGCTGCCAGACTTACTAAACTAGATACTTGAACGCCCTCATTGTTTGGGTAATGGCGAGTAAAAGGCAGCAAAGTCAGAAAAATAAACTCACTCACCATTAAACGCATGAAAACTCGAAAACACGCGTTTTCCCAAACATAAGACTAATCTAGATCAATTACTGTTTACCCCCGAAAACCCCCATATACCAAATTTCAGCGAAATCGTTAGAGCCGTTTCCGAGATCAAAGAAATAAATAAATAAATTTATATACATACATACAAGAATTGCTCGTTTAAAGGTATAAGATATGCACATACGGCAAACCAAAACTAAACCTTTTGTTTTTGTCCAAGCGTACGTGTATACGATGAAATACACATATTTACTTAATAACATACACGTACCTACGTCAAAACAATTCTGAATATACTTTTTAGTTTTCTTGTCGTATGATCGAAGTCTGTGGACATACGGCAAAACAATACTAAAAAAAAAGAAAATGGGAATTGCATAGAAAATTTGACGTATATCCAAAAAAAAGGCGTTTACGTCAAACCAATATTCTAACTTATTAATTTGGGTGGATATACGTCAAAACAATACTAGATATCTCAGGATTGGCTAGAGATAGGACCAAAAGACAACATTATTTGGAAAGAGCACACTTGAAAACATAAGACTGCATTTATAGTCCAAAAAGTACATTTTGGCGTATACGTCAAACCAATTCTCAGCCGACGAAATGTCACCTTTCCTATTATTTCAATTTCGCATCATTTATCTGCTTTGCGATCAGACGGCAATGACCAATGACATAAATATAGCTACTGCCATTTGGTGTTTTTCTCTCGGCGAAGACGCGTACGTGTGCTACTACCTTTTTAAATTAAATAGTAGTAAGAAAAAAACAAAAATTTAAAATACAAATTGTCGAAAATGAATTTTGCGATGATGGTGGAAAATCCGGAGACGGTGTAGCTGGCAGCGTGTATACTGGAAAGCAGTGACGACGATCTTGACTACGATCTTGATCAACGCGACGAAAGCGGAGTATTTGGCAAAAGAGGTGTTTGAGCCGTTGCGAGAAGAGTGGATTTTGTGCTGAATTACTGCTCGAATTGCGCGAAGAAGAACCTGATCTATATCGCAATGTCATTCGTATGTCAGCCAATCAATTCGATTATTTGTTGAGGTTGGTGAAGCCACACATCGAAAAACGGAACACAAATAAGCGAGAGAGTGTTTCAGCGGAAACACGACTGGTGATCACACTGTGCTACCTGGCCACTGGTGAAGGTTTTCGATCGCTGTGATTCAAATGCGACCTATTATTTATATTTTATTTTGTCGATATCAATTCCGAAAAACGTATGGCAATTCCCGAATTGCATCGGCGCAGTTGATGGTAAGCACGTAGTGATAGTCGCACCGCCCAATTCCGGCAGCGTATTTAACAACTATAATGATAAATATGAATGGAACTGAGCTATCCCAAAGCACCCGTTGCTTTTGCACCGTCACAATCAAACGCGATTCCTCTTCGTCGCTCCACGAATGCCCAATTTTCCTATCCCGAGTCAATCCTGCTTTCTGCGTTTTGACTAATTTTCTCGACTTCGTTGTATACCTTTTGTCCTATCCAAATTGTCGGCACTTGACCTCGACTGTTCCTTTTCCATTTCTCTCAATAGGTACCTAACAACACAACTACAACAAAACAAATAAAAAACAGTTTATTAATTATTTAAACGTCCTTTTGCAATGATAAAAACACCAAATGAAAGCACAGATATCGTATTAAATGCTGCGTCATTTGTCATTTGCATAGAAAAATGGCAGGGCATGAATTTCGGGCCTAGTCATTTTTTGAAGGCTGACATTTAAATGGCGCATCATCCGAAAAGTTCTGTCATTTGTCCTAAGTGCCATTTAAGAGTGATCACACGGCCATTTTTTTCTGCCATTTAAATGGCACAAAATTCATGCCATTTGGTCCGCCATTTTCCTAGTCATTTAAATGACGCCAAAAATGTCGTCTCAAAAATGGCGATCACATGGAACGACATTTAAATGACGGCTTTGTGACGCGATTTTTACGTCAGAGCGCCATTTAAATGACACAAAAAAATGGCCGTGTAATCGCAGCTTAAGAACCACCCATACTCCGCCATGAAAAAAAAAAAAAACTCTTTCGGATGGATGAAACCATAATATCCCCACATTCTAAAATTCATACGGCTTGGCTTAAATATTGCCTGATAAAAGTTAATCGCCGCTGTGATCAAACGAATAGTTCATCATAGCTGTATATTGTGATCTACAGCTTAGTTAAGGTTTTGTGAGATTTCTTTTTGAGAAAAGGACAAGTTCGGTTTTTTGAGAGGCTCACGCACAACAATCAACCCAACTCTCATATGAGTATGTCTCCTATCGTGTAGCACACACTGTACTATGTATTTTTCCTTTGCGCTGTACTTGGGTTTAAGCAATTTGTTTGATTTAAATCTTGAATTTCCCGTGTTGCCTCTATCTCTCTCTTTCTTTTTAGTTAATATAGAATGATTTCATCCACTAAATGCTGATGGTCACCCAACCCCCTATCGTTCTGCCAAACCCTTGAATTATCGCACTGAAATCAAGTGTTTTCCCATTCGAAAACAGTCAACACTGTGAGATTAATTAAAACATTTATCTCCGATTGACAGAGAGAACGGTTGGCACTGGTATCTGCTACCTGCCTATCCCTCAGCGCGGCGCTCAGTGGTCTGGCTTAATCGCAAACGAAAATCATCGGCAACAACTTTTCGATACCGATACCGACTCTGAATCTTATCTCTCGGAACAGGGAACAAGGAAGCAGCACTCTCCTCTTTTGCTATGAATCGAACAAACAGAAAGAACAAACACACAACAAATTCGAGCTGCTAACGTGGTTGTACTTAATTAAATCCTTAAATCACTCGAAACTATGTGTACAAATGGGTGCTTTGGGGTGTAGCAGAATTAACAGTGACCTGATAAATTAAATCGGGACACACCGGCAACAATGGTGTTTTTGAGGTATCCCTCTTTGTTTCTCGGCGCATCCTTCACCGGGCATGCTCTGGATGGTAATTAATGTGAGGTAATTACCTTATATCTCTGTCCTTGAAGTTAAATGGAGCTAATTCAGTTCGATTGGTAGTGTGGTCAGGGACATACTCGCATGAGATTCATTTCTAAATTTAATCCTATCTAATGTCAAGAGACTTGAATTTCGCGCTAAACTCAAAAACCATATACTCGTACATCTGCTCAATTGAACGGTCCAATTAGACCGAATCCGTCTGCAGCCGTTCCAATTTCATTTACACGCAATTTTATTTCCATGGGCAGCATTTTTTCTCTTTTTTGTCGGGATGCCATGTCGTCGTACACACCCCATCCTCATACCATCGCATGTTCATTTGACAATTTTGTCTGGTAAATTGAATTGCCACACAAAAACGAGCTGCCAATTCCCACATGGAATTGAAAGACAAATTAAAGAGCTCCAAACACACAGTCTAAGCCGCCACAGGACGAATAGCAAAGCGGGGCGAACAAAAAAAAAAAAACACAGTAACATCGCGCACACCGGGCGGTGATAAAGCGCAGGGTGGCCAAGGGCAGGCCATGTTTGTGTGCTGAAATGTTTATGGCCACCTTTATATGGACACTTTACAGCTACGTTCATCCCGTTAGCAATTAGCTTTTAAATGCTTTCATCTTGGCTCCGTCCCAATAGGCAATTGGCCCTAATGGCCATAACCCTGTCACGTAGGTATTTCGGGAGTTTTGGAGTATAGTGGCCGGTATTGTCGCTCTGTTGTGTAGCATGCATGTGCACTTTGCCCCGGTTATGGGGGCTGTGTGCATAGCAACGGGTGAATTCGTTTGTTTTTTGTTTTTTGTTTGTCAATAACTGGTTATGAACCCGAAAATTCCACAACAATAAACGACCTTCTATAGGGAAGCTGAAGTGCTTTGTGTGTTTTTGGTCGGGAAGTTGTGCGGACGCCCTACGGTGTGTGCGGGAAATTGTTTTTACATTGGCTACGTTATGGTGACACTCAGAAGTGTGCTTGCTTTCCTATGGATCCGTCCCATGTGGACATTTTACTCCTCTGGTGAATTGGTTTTGAGCGATTCCGTGACTATTGCTGATGTCGATGAGGCAGTTAGTGTTGTTGCGATGTTTGACTGCTGATGCTGATGATCATCTAAACAAATGGGGCGGTAACACGAAGGACTGTGGTTGTCACCTGCCGAAGGAGTAGTGGATAATGGGAGATGTAGTATTCAACTTCGTTTAGAGTTGCCTTTTTGGGATGCGCAGTTTTCCTCTCTGTGTGGAGAATTAAACCCGCAGAAGTTTGAATATTTTCAAGGATATCTTTCCAATTTTTCTTATAATAAATTCAGTTCGCCTAAGACAGTTTCCCTACCGATTGTGAGTTTCCTCAGATCGTACCAGATTTTGGGATTATTGTAGATGCATAAAGGGCTGTCAACTTCGAAGCTTCAATTGTGGTCACATGCCATCGAACAGCTTTGTCGTGCCTTTCTTTTTTAAACCAGTGTCCTGTACTCTATCTGACCCAAAACGATGTTCATAAGTTCCTTGTTAAAAGTATGTTTGGAATACCGCGGAAGTTCTGCTTCAAAAAGGAAAATACCTGGTTCGATGGTGGTATCACAAAACAAAGCTGAATACGGAACACAGGATGGCGAACTCGACGGTAGCCATATATGGAAGTTCTGATGATGAATGCTTTTAAACCCGGCTTTGAAATCAGTTGATCGACCATGTACCTACCTCTTTATATATAAACATAGCTTATTGAAGAGTTGTGTGGTGTACGTTTACGTGGTCGATCTGTCAGCCATGCATACAGCGCTTTTTTTTACTGTTTCTTAGCAAGTTTAATTAATTGAGTATTTTGAGTGGTTTTTGGAGCACTTTCTGAATTTTTCAGGGGATTTTGTACGGAGAAGGAAGTTTCATGAGCGTTTCAAGATAAGTGGACTGTTTTTTGCGTTGTTTTCCGGATTGTTTTTCAAATCCTGTTGAGAAGGTTTTTCGAAATGAGCATTGATCCATTTTTCAAGACATATTTAGGTATGGTTCTTCCAAGCAGTTTTGAGAGTTATTTTTGTAGCTTTTTTGACGCGTCTTTCTGGCTTCTGATGATATTTTTTGAGGGGATTTAAAGTTATTTTCGAGGTGTTTTCCTCAGGGTTTGGTGGTAAAAGTGCGCGATACTTCTCGTGTCGTTTCTGAAAAAAAGTATTGATTCATTTTTCAGGTCAGTTTTTGGATTGTTTTCGTAACCGTGTCTTGTGGGCTTTTCGGGATGGATTTTTTTTTAATTTTTGGGAGAACTTGTTGGTGCATTTTCTTGGATGTGTTTTTTGGTTGTTTTGAATGTTTAAGAAACTGTTTTTTGAGGTGTATTTCAGGGCTTTTTTCGAAGAGTGTTTGTCCAATTCTTAACCATTTTTCGGAGTTATTTTTTGGTGAACTGTGGTGACACTTAGCAAGGCCTTCTTCCTGCTTTAGGAAGGTTTTTTAAGGCCATCTATTGGAATGTTATTAGGGTTTGCCGTCGCATTTTTAGAAACATTTTTGGGGTAATTTAAATGTTTTTTTTTAAGTTTTTTATGCATCTTGTACGCCTTTTTGAGATATTTTCAGAGCCATTTTCGGAGAGTTTTTGGATGAATTTTGAGGTGTTTTTACAGCGAGTCCTTCATGAAATTGAACCCTCAAAAATTCTCTTAAGGTAATACCACAGACAAATTATAAAGAGTGAATTCATGCACCAGTATTCTTGGTTGCTTTCATCACATTTCTTCGGAATTATATAAAGTTCCAGTAGTCAGCTTTTTTGGTTGACGGCGAGGTGGTAGGACGCACTATGGTTAATAGATGGACTGCACTAGAACCCTGCCAACCTTCAATGAAGCCTGAACCGAGTGTCTGTACGAATGGGTAAAAAATCTCTTTCCACCCTCGTAGGAATCCTATCGGGGGAACAACACTCAGCGAAATCAAATGAAGAAGTAAGGCTTGACGGAGGAAAAACTCTGTAGGGGCTGCGGTGATGAGGAAGCTGTTGAGGACCCAACCCACTTCCTATATCACTGTCCAGGTCTCCAACACAATAGGCACAGATTCCTAGGGAGATACTTCTACCACGACCTAGACGAGCTTTCCAGCATACATATAGTAAAAATAATGAGCTTTATCAAATCCAAAGGATGGTAAGGGACATCCCTTTCGCCCAATCGGCATCACAATGGTTCAATATTGACCTGAGTGTGGCACGGAGTACTCCACGCCAACCCGCTTACCTAATCTAACCTAACCGATAGGTGGACCATCAAGTGGTTATTTTGACATTGAAAGCTGTTTCCCGCTCGAAACTTTGACAGAAAGTCAGTATCATGCTTCCGCAGAACGGAATGAAGCGCTTTACGCTTGAACAACGCTGGGAAATATTGAAAACTTAGTTCCAAAGTGGGTGCTGTGTAGCCAAAACAGTGCGGTTTTTAAAAGAGGTTTCTCTAACGAGGCGCATTTCATCTCGGCGGCTACGTTAACAAACAAAATTGGCGCATCTGGGGCTCGGAAAACAAACATGTTATTAGCGAGCAGTTAATGCATCCAAAGTTTGGTGCGGACTATGGGGAACCGTGAAGAATGTTATGCCAACAAACCAGAAAATGATTCAAGCACTTAAGGCCGAAATCATCTAATTAATCCGTGAGCTACTGCCCAAAACCGTCAACAAGGTCTTGAAAATGGGAGTGTTAGAATGCACTACTGCGAAGCCAGCCGAGGCACCCACTTGAACGACGTTGTGTTCCATAATGAATATAGGATTGTTTGCTCTTACTAATAGAGCCATGATACATGGAAAAAAAAAAATTTGTTCATTTGATTGCATTTTTAAAAACAAACTTGTATTCGGCCCATAAGATCCATCCCTTAACCATGAAACCCTAATTTGCATCAATGAATAAAAAAAATAGTGCGTGGAGTCCCTCCTATTATAACTAAACTAAACCGGAATTTATGTCATGTCTAAACGAAAAACTCGGGTCTAACATTAAACAAGACAGAACCTATGTCTAAGTTGTTTTTAACTCTATTAAACGTCAAAAGACAAACAGAAAATATGAGAATTTTGCAAATTTTGTGACATTTGGTTTCCAATAAATAAAATAACGTATCGCGAAAATAAATTACTTAAAGAAAGTAAAGGAAAAATGTCGGTAGATTACAACATTGCGGAAGATTTTGAAATGTTGGAGGATATTGCTATGGTACCATCAACAAGCAGAAGAACTAAATAACACCGTGGTGGAGGTTTCTCCGCCTGATTGTAGCAACAATGCTGCAATTAGTGCAGATTAACCTTCATCACTCCATAGAGGCTTCGGCCGCCCTCATCCTCCGCCTTTCAAAGGGTAGAGAAGACATAGTCTTGATACAGGAACCATGGTTTGACAACAGCGTGGTTCGTGGACTCGAGACTCCTGGATACGAAAAGCTGTATGTGAATGACAAAGGTAGACCCAGATCATGTATACTAGCGAAACGTAACCTTAAATTATGCTTACTCCCTAATTTCAGCGATGCAGATGTTACTGAAGCTAGACTAGTGACCGCGAAAGGCACCTACTGGATAGCATCAGCATATCTGGCCCATGACTTCACGGGCCCTCTCCCTGGGGACAAACTAGAGAGAGCGATCGCGGAAGGAGAGAGGACTAAAACCAACCTCATAATCGGGTGTGATGCTAATGCTCACCACTCGGTTTGGGGCAGCACGGACATTAATGATAGAGGTGAGTCACTTTTTGATTACATTTTAAGTACAAACCTTATCATAAGCAATGTAGGAAACGAACCTACTTTCATAACAAGGAACCGACAAGAAGTTTTGGATATCACTCTTGTCTCTGATACCATTAGTCAATTGATTACAAATTGGAAAGTATCAGCTGAGCATTCCTTTTCAGATCATCGCTACATTCAATTTAACTTAGCCGATGAACCTCCTTGCCAAACTCCATTTAGAAATCCTAGGAAAACAAATTGGCTCAAATATAGGGACACTCTGAAACAATCAATTACATCAGAGCTTTTAAGTCCCCCCTGCAACGCCAATGAACTTGATCTTAGAGTCAAAAATCTTACGTTGGCTTTAAATAATGCGATGTCCTCCTCATGTCCCCTTATTCTGCCGAGAGGTAAGAAGAAGCCACACTGGTGGACTTCAGAATTGGGACTGAGAAAGTCAAAATGCAGGAAACTTTTCAATCGTGCCAAAGACACAAGAAAAGTGACTGACTGGGATATCTATAAGGAATCCCTAAGGATATATAAAAAAGAACTAAGAAAAGCCAAGCGAGTATCCTGGAGACTCTTCTGTGGTAAGATAGAAGAGTCTTCTGAAGCATCAAGGCTAAGAAAAGTTCTCTCAACAAACCCAATAATGCCAAGCTGTCTGAAAAAGGCAGATGGCTCTTGGACGACTTCAAGCGAAGAATCGCTTAATCTGCTGCTTGACACCCACTTCCCTGGCAGCTCAAAATGTATTGTACACACAGATCCAAATAGATCAAACTTGCAATCTAACAATCTACAAGGTCTGATCACCAGAGACAAAGTGCTTTGGGCGCTTCATAGCTTCAAACCATACAAATCCTCGGGACCAGACGGCATAATACCAGCCGAACTACAAAACACATCGGATATCATCCTGCCAACGCTTATGATAATCTTTACAAGCTGTTTAGATCTAGCACACATCCCAATGCAATGGAGAGAAGTCAAAGTGGTTTTCATACCCAAAGCAGGCAAATGTTCTCACGTGAATCCGAAAGATCTCAGACCTATTAGTCTTTCATCATTCCTTCTAAAAACTTTAGAACGACTGATTGAAATCCATTTACGCAAAAGCATTGACAAAAAACTTCTGTCAACTGCACAGCATGCTTATTCTAAGGGCAAATCAGTAGAAACGGCCCTACACACGCTAACGCGCTCCATAGAAGACTCCCTTCGCCATAAGGAGTACACAATGGTTGCATTCCTGGACATAGAAGGCGCTTTCAACAACGTTGACTCATCTGCAATCGCTGGTGCACTGGCTGCTCTGAACGTGGATGCCTCACTTGGAGAGCTGATCAATTTGATGCTTAATAGCCGAATTATCAACTCAAATCTAGGTGAGACATCGGCCAGAAGAGCGGTCAGTAGAGGAACTCCACAAGGTGGCGTCCTATCTCCCCTTCTTTGGAACCTGGTGGTGAATGAACTGCTGATATGCCTGGAAGCGGGAGGTTACAATGTGATTGCCTATGCGGATGACGTTGCTATTGCCGTCTCAGGAAAGTACCTTAACACGATAAAAGAACTCCTACAACACGCTCTTAACAAGCTAATAAAATGGGCAAACAGTTGTGGGTTGGGTGTAAACCCTCACAAAACTGAACTTGTCCTCTTCTCTAGGAAATACAAGATTCCACACATCGACCCTCCATCTATTAATGGCACCAGATTAACATTCTCAAATGAAGCTAAGTATTTAGGCCTTATTTTTGATAGGAAGTTAACCTGGAAACCTAACATCCAAGAAAGAGTCAAGAAGGCTACTGTGGCACTTTTCTCTTGCAAAAAGGCTATAGGGAACAAATGGGGCTTACAGCCTCGTATCACCCACTGGCTATATATCTCGGTCATAAGACCAATACTCACGTACGGTGTGGTTGTCTGGTGGACTGCCTTAGACAAAGCGATTAACCGCGATAAACTAGGCAAAGTCCAAAGAACGGCTTGCTTGTGCATCGGCGGGGCTCTCCGTACTACCCCCTCTGCTGCACTTGATATCCTGCTTCATCTGACACCCATTGACGTTTTCAGCAGGCAAACGGCAGCCTCTGCAGCCGTACGCCTCAAAGCTATTTCACAATGGACCAGCAAAACTACTGGCCATGCTGCTATCTTGAACACCATTAAGAACCTTCACGAAAACATCGACTACACCACACCAGAACTGCGGTTTGATAAAAACTTCCAGGTCTACATTCCTACTAGATTATTCTGGGAGGAGGATGCATTCCTGAATGATGAATCGATCCACTTTTACACGGATGGTTCCAAAACAGCGGACGGTGTTGGTGGTGGTGTCTTCTCAGATAGACTAAATCTTAGTCTCTCCTTCCGTCTTCCTGATCACTGTAGCGTTTTTCAGGCGGAAATAATGGCGATAAAAGAAGTCTTATCTTGGCTAAGGGAAAACGTGATATCTGCTAAAGATATCCGTATCTTCTCTGATAGTCAAGCTGCCATCAAGTGCCTGGAATCGGTCTCCACAAACTCTATAACAGCCCAAGACTGTCGTTCATCTCTTATAGAGATGGCGGAGCAGTTCAATATTCACCTTTGTTGGGTGCCGGGGCATAGGGACATTCCAGGTAACTGCAAGGCTGATGAACTCGCCAAACACGGAACTACAATACCTCTGCTTCCAATCAAGGATTCCATAGGTATTCCAATCGCTACTTGCAAACTCACAATTAAGCTGGATGCCATCGAAAGAACAAATCTCAGGTGGACAACCGGCTCAACATGTCTAGCGACAAAACAGATCTGGCCAAAGCTGGATCTAAAACGTTCTAAGCATATGATCTCCCTCGATAGGAAGCATATCAGTGCTATAATAGGTGTCATCACGGGACACTGCCTTATTGGTAGGCATGCAAAAAGGCTTGGCGTATTATGCAACGATTTTTGCAGAAGCTGCTTTGACGAGGAGGAAGAAGAAACTATTCTTCATCTTCTCTGTACTTGTCCAGCGCTCTCACAAAGACGAAAACTCCACTTAGGAGCGTTCTACTTCAATGATCTGAACGATCTCACAAAGATAGATATTCGAAATCTCCTGCGCTTCATTAGAAGCTCCAACTGGTTCAACGAGTAGGAAGAATAAGTATAGATTCATGTGGTATCACAAGGGACCTGATAAATGGTCTAAGTGTGTCGGATAGCCGACAGCCACTTCAACCTAACCTAACCTAACCTAACCATCAACTAGAAGACTGGAGCACTACAGAACCCGCATAGATCCGTTTCATATTTATTTGAGTATCTATCCATGCAGTTTTTTTTTTTTTTGAAATCATATTGATATCGTTTCTTTTGTCATCCACAACAATTAAATGCCTTCGGACCAACTCACGCAGCATTTCCTTTTCTGCTTCCGACCAGTTTTGTTCTCTTGCTCTTTTAGAATTTTCGAATTACAAACTTGAAAGACGTAAGAAACCTAGTAATTATAAGAAGAACTTCGACATATCGTGTCCTCAAACTTCACAATCTCCTTACCATAGTGGAACACTTCTTACTACTCAAAAAACGAGGCCAAATGAAAGCATAGCCCCCCTGAAATGCGATTCGCTTTATTTATGTTTATATATCTGTTTTGGCTCTGTTGTTTGGCTTTGCATTTTCTTTTATCTACTACGCAAACATTGTCTGCGTTTTCCGCAAAAAAAAAAAAAAATCATTGCAAACACAACACAAGCACTTTCCTCCGTTTTTTTATGTCAAAATTTATCTTCGATTTAATGCACCGGACATTTATTTCGCGAGCTAAATGAGTGGAGACTTTTCATCGGCCCATCTATATGAAGTTAAGGATTTAGCGTGCAAACAGGATACTGATGCTTTGCTAAACTGCCTCGCTCAATTTTATCTTTGTAGAAATTTTTGTATGGGAGATAAAATTTAGCGCGAGCAGGATACTAGGCTTTCAGACAAACTTTATTAACATTGCTTACAATTCACAATTGATCGCATCTTTTAATTATCATTTTCGAGTGGAGAAATATCCAAATCCATAACATTTACAATGGGATAATGACAACTAAAGTAAGATACGAAATGTTGGAAGTCGCATTAGAAGTTTCACTTCAACAAGACATTAACTGCCGATTTAGTCATTATTTTTGGAAATTAATCTTCACCACAGAATATTCTTCTCCCAGCATTTGGTGCCAATAAACTCACTCACCATTGCATACTCTGAAGCGTGAGCGGTACCCTCACACCTTTGAGTATGAAATGCTTATAGTAGCATTAAGCATTTAAGAAGTTTCACTTCAATAAATCAAACAACATAATTCACCTATACCGTCTTTACTTCTTGATTTCTTCAATTCTTTACTGTAGGTATCAACGTATGTAGGTACATATGTACTATAACAACCATTAAAACAAAAACCTTGAACTCAATTTCTATAAACACCACCATAAGTCCATCAGCGCACGTCAACAGCCATCTGCGCATTTCCTCAGAAACATATTGTGGCTGTTGATTATACACATTCGCTCTCGCATACTTCTCTTTCGTTTCACTTTTGTTGGAGAAAACACCACTCATTTTTTTTTCATATGAACGTGCTTGTGCTGTGCAATGTGCGCCACCCTCAACCTCGCTCATACCTTTGAGTATCCAATTATTAGCGTTAAACGTTTAACGCGACCTTGAGTTGGAAGTCGCATAAGAAGTTTCACTTCAAAAATATTTGACCACCATTTGCGGCGGCGATTTTGAACAGTCTATAGGCATCAAATATAATTTGTAATAAACCGTCTAGCGTGCACATTGTTAGCAGTCTTTTATCTCAACAATAAATTCCATTTCAGAAATTGAAATCTCACAGTCATTCGTCAAAACTGGTTTAATTTTTCCTACAGCTCGAGAATTCTTCTTGCTCTCTTGACCTTAGGCTTATTAGTCTATTAATCAAACGTTCGTAAAATGTGGAACAGTACAAAAAAAAAGAAGCGTATACCTATTCGGATTACATACTCTTCAAATGTACCTCATAAATAAAACTCAAATTTTTTTCGCTTCCTATCCTATTATCATCTACAAACATGGCAAATGTCCACAAATTAGTTTGGTTGTCTATTCAAAAGAATAAAATCGTATACAGCGATACGAACTCCGTCACAGGGATACAACATACAAGTATAAGAAGAAAACCAACAAGCAACGGTACTTGTACTCTTACTCTTATTTGTGCACTCAGTTTGGAATATATAAGTTTACTGCGCGCGCCAAAGTAATCGAGTGCTATTAGCGGATGAAAAGCTAAATGCGAGGAGGCAAAACAACGACGCTCCTGTCCGGAATAATGACGATAATGATGTCTATCCTTGAACTCCCCGCAGGGATATACTGTTTAAGCGGGAATACAGAATACACTTTGCATACATTCAATTAGTGGGCGCCTCGTCATTCAGTCATATTTGCACATAAAAGCGATATCAAGGAGCATTATCCTTGAGCATCACACTTACCTGCAGTTAAATTTGTGAATAGAATGAAATAGAGTCTAGGGCAACTTTCTTATTAATCAAAGCATGCTGATGGTCGACTTCGGTGTCCCTTTGAGTTCAGCAATGGAAGCGCCGACGACGTGCGTTTTATCGCAATAAGCGGATAAAAGAAAGAAGCGCATCTTGAAGGAGCACTCACTTTTCATTTAAATTCCGTTTCGTGTTCTTCTCTTTCTCTTTTCATTTTACGAGGTCGTGTGTGAATAATTCACGCATTGATGGCTTGCAAGCCTTCGTGCGTCTTCCTTCCTCTTGTTCTCATTTGGTGGATCCTTTTTTATTCCATGTTGCGTCGAATTCTTCTATCCATCAGGCCGATTGTCAATTCTTTTGATAATATTCTTTGTCCCGATTCCCTTGCTCACCCACTCCGGCGAATATGTTTGTATCTCGTACCGTTGCCGTGTGCTTCGTTTCTGGCATTTCATTTTCACTTTTAATTAAGGAAGGACGAACGACAATGTAGGACAAAAAAAAAAAAACACATTTTCAAATGGTGTGCTGAAGTTTTGTGTTGGAACACAAGTGGTATTCCCTGTGATGAATGAGAAGCTTGGGCCGGGTCGGGTCTTGGGAGCCTCAAAGCAAATCACCATCCCCATCACCATTCACCACCCGTGAGCGTATGAAAGGATTGTGTGTGGATTGGTTCCAGATGGGGGTCGGTATTCGGTAACGGTAAAGATACATAATAATGGCTCTGCTGCTTATGGTTTTTTTTATTTTTTCCACTCATATGTTTGGGTGGGTATTTGTGTGTCATTGTGACTTTGAAAATGAGTGCTGTATTTATAACGTTGTAGGTCTAATGTGATATCTTTAAATGATTGATGATCGCCCAAGCGGAAGGGGATATAAATCCGAAGGATGCCATTGAATCGGGCGATTCGGGCTGTGTTTTGTTTCACTTTGAAATGGGGTCAATGCAGGTGATGAGTTCTCTACTTCGAGTGATGGAAGAGTTCGACTTGAATATTCGCAAAGGCTTTTAAACCGAATATATGTGAAGCAAAAATTGCCATACAAAATTGTATTGGCTGTTTAGGAACTCGAAGGCAGAGGATCTTAAAATAAAAATACTTCTCGAACTGGCTTATATTTTCGATGCCGTAAATCAGGGCTTAAAAACCAACTTATGTAGTCAGCACCAGCCAAATGGCCCCTTTTGGAGCCTCAGGACCCTTGGCCCCCACTTTTTAAAAAATGTTAAAAATGGCCCCCTTTTAAGTAAAATTTGATTTTTTATTCAACGAAAAATACTGCAAACATGAAAAGAAGTTTTTCGTAATGAAAAAATTGTTTTTTGTTTAAATTTGCTCTGTTTTTTTATAGTTTTTCAACGGCAACGATGGTCAGTACGAGCTGAACTCTTTTGGGTTGCATTTTTGAACAACCAGAATTTACTGCTTTTGACGTAGGTATTCAGTTGGTTAGTATTGTTATTACAACATCTCGGCCGCGCATCTTTGCACGAGATAGACAGAGATAATTATATATAAGTACAATGAAAATAAACACAAGTTCCGGCGACCAACATTTCTGCAATCACTTGAAAACATTTCTATCTCTAATTTAAAACATTTGACATGAGAGTGTAAGTTAGTCTCAGTAAATTAAACCAACAAATTATCAATCAGTAATACGAAATAAATTAACAGTTGTCCGTTTATGACTTCCAAAAGCTATGTTGTTTTATAGGAAAAGGAAATTTTGGAAGGCTATGGCTTTTATGCTAAACTTTCCCATACTAATTCCTACCACGTAAGCAAGATGGCCGACCAAAATACGTGTCACATTTTTATACGTATTATGTAATGCTGTCCCTTTCAGTCAGACGGGGATTCAGTATAGGAGGCATACACGACACAGACATGTCGTTGCAAATTAATATATTTGTCTCTATCAGTATTGTGTGTATCCTACCCAAGTAGCATTCGAATAAACATTTTAGGCCTGGCGACGTTCTGGTGTCAATTTTTGATCCCATTTAGGAACTAATGTTTCGAAACAGCCAAGTAACAGTTCCTTTTATGTATCGGAAGTGGCGCAACACAAAGTAGGAATTATTTTTGACACAAATCCTATATACCATCTTTGGACATTTCCATTCCATTCCTCAAGCAATTCTATTATTGTGTATGTGTATACCATATAATTTCTGATGTTATGATATGTCATTCATTTTGTGTACCAAAATAATATTCTGACTGCATCAAACATTTCATTATTAAACAGAAAACAGCTACTGAAATTTGATGGGGAACATCATTTTGCTCTGAAATGTTACAAATGTACTTCGAAAAAAAACATGATCCTTACAAAATATACTACCTATATTTAATCAAAAATCTCTCTTTTTAATATACATATATGCTATTTTAAATGCTGATAAGAACGCTTATAAAATCAGTACAAAATAAATCTACGATGCCTATGATGACATAATGGGAGCATTTTAATTTGTTTAATTACACCATATCCACCAAAACTGTAAATTTAAAATTTCTTATTTTCTATATTAATTTTTTTGTCCAATACAAAATGGATAACTAGCAAATTCCTATTTGGGAATAGTGGTTACAGTAAAATATTCCCAATTAGAAATTCGTTCTTATATGTGTTGTAAATATTTTTAATCGGGAATCGCGTTTGAGTTGTGTTGACAAGAAGTTCCTATTTAGGAATATGTTCTTATTTGCGAGTTTAATGTTTCTTACTCGGAATCGCATTTAAATTGTGTTGAACAGGAATTGTGTGCATGGCTGCCACTTGCAAAAAAAATTAGCGACCAAAAATGGAAAAAAAAGTTACCAGACCAAGCTAAAAGTTACCAAAAATATGATTCAGTATGAATATGACTTTTCGGTATCGTTGGATATTTCTCTGATTTACAAACTTAATATAAAAAAATTTCATGGCAGTGGAAAAATGTACCTATGTTTAAGCGTAGTATGCACGATATACAGTGCACGTAAAGCCTCTCAAGTGAAATCCATTTTTTCATACAAATTTTGCGCCGCGAAATGTCACAACTAACTCTCCACGTGAAAATATCAGTAGGCAGAGTGAAAAATAGCTGTTTAAAATTTATAATTAAAATTTCAAGTAATACTTTTAATCCTTTTTCTGAAAAATTAAGGCAGCATTTACAAGTGATGATATCTAGTTCTTCTTTTTGGTGTTTCTGGTTCAAAAAGTTACCAAAACCATATACAAATTACCGAATTACCAAAAATCACCAACGAAGAAAAAAGTTACCAAATTTGGTAAAATATTACCAAGTGGCAACCGTGATTGTGTACACGAACACGCATCTCGATATATTTTACACTCTGCGGACAAAATGTTTCATTGAAGAAACAATTTTGACACAATAACGTAACTGTGAAGATATAAAATTCCTAGATAGGAATATTCCTAAAAGCGAAATTTTACCTAGCAAGTGTCTTAAATGCTACTTGTTGGGATTATTTTCTGGTAACAAAACCGTCTTAAAGACGTTGCTCAAGACACATGACACATGAAGTCGCAAAATGCTCCTTGGGATAGGTCTATCCTTTGCAACGACCGTCTGCGTGAATTCAAAACTTTTTGAATTTTCCTTGGTTTGCAACGACGTGTCGGTGTCGTGTATGCCTCCTATTAGGAAATACCTAGTACCTATTCAATTCTACATGTATCCGAGAAAGTGACAGCTTTTATATTTTGTATGTAGCCTAAAACGAGAACGTTCTTATTCCTACTTTAGCAACTCTGATAGCTGACTGACTAGATGTATTTCAGTTTTTATTAGAGTGGTCACGTGCATAGTTTTTGCAGTTGACGTTTATGGACTGCATACTCAGTTGACAAAAGTCGAAAAGTCAAATTTAAAAAAACGAAGTGGCCGCTGTAAGATTCTGAAGAGTCTAAAAAAAAGGGGAGGTGAGAGAAAAAGGTGGCATTTATAAAGCTATTCTGCAAATTTTGAATTTTCGCACGATATTTTACTAACATTAGTTCGCATAATAGTATAGTATTGTGATAGGCAACCGTGTTACATTTTAAATGTACAAAATAACAATTTCTGAAAAATGTATGAAGTTCCTTTTCCGAATAAAAAAATCAAAAAATAAGGTAACGCTGACCGCTAGAATGCAAAAACAATTCAGGTTTCGTATTCAACGTGGTCGGATATCAATTACCAAGTACCGACAAATCTAGTTGACGTTTTACATAAACTAGGTGTCCGAACGTTCAGATTGAATTAAGAAATTTCAGCAAGTTAGTAGGCTAACAAGTGCCACATTGCATACACAAATTTGACATATAACAGCATTAAAAAGACGGAGGGTATTGTCTTCAAAAGATTCAATAATATTTTTATTTCTGATAGTGATTACGAATCACGTTTAATTTAATTTTTCTAGTTTAATTTTAATTTGACAAACATAAATGCTTTTGACATTGCTACGTAAAAGCAAAAGCTGGCAACTCTTTTACGGATTGTGTCGTCGCCTTTAGCTACTCTTTATTACCGTTAAAAAAATACACTAGACATTTAAAAACCCACGTGGTCATCCGTCAATTTCTGCATTCACGGCATTCTGGTTTTGTGCATACATCCTGGTCACCTACGTCCGGAATGGAAGCTTGCTTCGCCAGTACAAACTCCGCTTGAATATGTTTCTTGCGCCTCTCTTCGAAAGACAAAGAACTGCCCGACGTTATACTTAACGAAGCACTAATAACGCTCTTCTTACTTGCAGCACTAGTCGAACTTGTACCACTAGCAGCACTGTTACGTTTGCTGTCACTACTGTCATTGTTCGACTTAGCTCCTATTTCTTCGTCGTCGTCGTCGTCATCGCTTTCGTGAGTAAAATCCATCAATCGCTCTCGCAATTTATTGGGATCAATTGGAGCCACTTGTCTTTCGAACGGGGTCTTCGACTCCGTTATCTCCTCAAAGCCATAATCCTTGTCGGCGGGACGGTAAGTCTCCTTGATGTTGTCCTCGTCAAAACGGGCCGTCTTCGTTCTGCGTGCCTCATTTTGGGGACTGCCACTGCAGCCGTTACTGATCGACGCTTTCTTTATTATACTCTTCTTGGGAATGTCGGTATTCGATGAATTTCTAGACATTGCTCGGTGAACACAGAAAGCCTCAAATAGATGTCAAAATTGCTTATTAATCAAAATGCTTGTATGTAATTAAATTTTCAATACACTGGGCGTCTGGGGTGAGACTCTTTCTTCGCATTACTCTCGGTTGAATTTTTATTAATAACAAGTCGCAGATATTTAGGAGCACGGATCGTATCTTCGGCGCATAATTGTATATAATATTGTCGTATGTAAATACTTACTTACCTGTTGTGGATTACACGGGAATAATTTTGTTTTTATTTAACTTTTCTTCCTTATTCGGAACATTTTGCCGGCGGCAAGATATTCAATTATGGGATTTAATAAAATCTTTGTGGGAATTTACAAAAGAAAATTGTTTAATTTGCGAAAAGTTATTCTTGTTGTATTTCTTTTTTTGATGCTCTTCTATAAGAGAAACCGATTCACATTTTTTTTTACATTAGGAATGTGCCACATGCGAATGTAATTTTAAAAATATTTATGGAATATTTTGTATTTATAAATTTTATCGTTCTCAACTGACGATTTTGACAAAATTTCAGAATCTACCTACCTACCTCTCGTGCTCGTGGCTTTTGAAAGTGAAGTTAAAAAGTGAAACGGAACCCAGGCGATTGTGATTTGCCCTGTGTCCCTTCAGTTCACCCCAAACCTGGACGTAGACTTGATTGGATCGAGATCCTTAATCTAGGCGGACTGTCAACGAAGTTACTTTTTTTCCCCCAGGAGTTCGCTTTGGTGCTTGCTTGTTGCTTATCGTTTTTGAATTGAATTCAAAGAAGCTACAAAAAATAGATGGCGGAAAAATGTCACTTAAAATTGACCAATCTGACGTGTTGTAATATCGAATCGAAAATCACTAACGCAGTTGGAAAAGCGAAACAAAACCATCCAAAACTTGACGAAATCCTTTCTTTCCTACTGAGTAGTTAAAATTGGACAATTTTATGCTGCATTTATACCATCACACATTCCTCACACGGAAGATTAATGGGATGCCCATGCACAATACTAAATAGCCGTCTGACTGGAAGGGACAGCATTACCTAACACGCAAAAAAAAACATTACATGTATTTTGGTCGGCCATCTTGTTTAAGTGTTAGGAATTATAGGAAAGCTCTGCATGCTGACATTTTTATAGCGAAGGTTAACGGAAGTCCGCGTTCCCAAATAACAAAATGCCTTCCGGAAATGATGAACGGACAATAATTTATTTATTTCGTATAAATGATTGATGAATTGTTGGTTTAATTTACTGAAATCAATTAACACACTCATTGCACATGCTTTAAATCTGAAATAAATATTTTTTCGATTGATTGCAGGAAGTTGTTCACCGAAAAATGTGTTTATTTCTTATCTATAATTATGGGTAGAACATCCATGACACCTTAGGCGTCTGATTTGTGATCTCATTCATACGCCTTTATTAGCATTGATTGCGGACAAACGGATCTCTCTGTAGAACTGCGCGTACGTGATGGCGTAAATTCAGTTTAAAGGTCATTTGTTTAGGATTTGCTTATCCTGTGTCAGGTTCCTTAACAAAAAAAAATCACAACACAAGTATTTTATTAATTTGCGGCTTTCAACCCCTCAAAGGCGGATTCAAAGGGAGACTCAGATCCTCTCTTCTAAAAAAAAAATTATAACCAAACTGGGAACCTACATGTTTGCAGCAAGTGCCGCATCATTGATGCTTTCCAAAATATGGACAAGTAAATAAGATTGAAGCAAAGATGTCACCCATTCGCCATTGTGTTGTTCCCATAATTTAAATCCCAATATCCTGATAAAGTCGCAACTTATTTTCATTTTTAATTTGCCAAACAATTGCTGCCGAGGAAATTGTTCCCTCCTCTTGTCTCTGTGATATGCCCTAGGGTTTGAATTGAAGCACAAACTATTTTGCACAATGCCGGTGACTTAAATTTAAACTCGGAGTCTTCGAGCACGAATTAAGGCCTTCTCCCATAACCCTCGTTCTATTCACGTAGTTTCGGCTGGTTAGAAATCCTCTCTAACTATTTCTGTGTTTATGATAATCCTTTTTTTTCGGGATACACAAACACATATCCTTTTAGTGCTGGTGCATTTGGAAATTTCACACATTTGTTGGAAAACATTTCAAGAGACATTGTGTGAACAACTAACTCCGGTTAGGGACGACGAGGTGGAGTGAATGTTGGGTGTATCGCCCGGCACCAGAGTGATGCCATTTTAAGGCAACTTTCCCATGTTAGTTATATGCAAATCACTAAAATAGGTTAACAATTCGTCCAGGACTAGCAGTGGTATAGCAGCAGTAATCCGAGCGGTACTAGACAACCATTCGATTCTGTTAAGCCACATGGTGTGTTGACTGCCCGGATGATGGGAGAAATGGGAGAGAATGTGCGATGGCATGAGGGCTGAGGGTTGTGCTAAAAATTTACATAATATCTAACGGCAAGAACACGTCCCGTAGAGATTTTTGAGTTTTGTATAATTTTTTTGTGGATGGAAGTGTACTGGTGAAAGTCTTGCTTCCCACTCTGTATGGATAGAAATGGTGTTCTTTTTTTTACTACCATCCTTACGAAATGTTTGGAATAATGTCGAATCCTTTTGCCGGAACAATAACAGCAAGTTGTAATTTTAGTGGGAACACATTTGAAATTCTTGTCACTTAGTATGGTTTTTAATTAACATAACTTTTTGCATTTTCGACGGCCGTCGGCTCTGATGCCCATTGTCACATCAGTCAGAATGAAATCGCATCAAAACGTTCAGTTTAGATATGATGTCCTTAAAGGGCATGGTTGCGTGAATAGAGTGTATATTGCTGTGATTTATGCTAATTGTCACAGGAGGCTGTTTATTGTTATTTTCCAAGGATTTGTGGCTGAATCCTTGTATACATGCGAAATGAGTATAAAGATGAATTATTGTGTGCGCATTATCTGCTTCATGGTGCACAGTGAGTCCTTGCCGTTTGATGGTAATGAAACAGTTGTTGGGTCGCCTTGTGCCTACTATAATGATTTTCATTTTTAATTTAGAACAAAATTGTACGGAGATACGTATGCATTGTGAATGCTCTGCAGGGTTCTGTCATTTTGATGTGGCGTAAACGATTTGGCATATTAGAGAATATTTTTTTATTTTTAATTTAGTTCGAGTCCCTATACCGTAGCTTTGGTTGAGAAGCTTCCATTAACATGCAATATTTTGTGAGCTTCGTATAAAGTATGAATTTATAATTAGTGGGGACATCAAGGATCATGCTTCGAAACGTAAGCAATCTGTTCTGAAAGTGCATCCTTCCCCGTAAAGAGGGTGGAATTGATGAAACCACCGGAGATCATTAATAGTTTTCGACTCGTTGCTCCTTTTATAGGAGGGATTCCGAGACCCTTCGGTATCTATATGTGTATATGTGAATAACATATAATTATGGGTAATTTGTTATTTTATAATATAATATAAATATAACACATTCGATATGAATGCATATTGTACATGAATTTTCAATACAAATTATTGAAAGTGAGAAAATCATCAAAATAACGAATAACGAGTAAGAAACTTTTTGGTTTTTACGAGTCAATATATCAAATCAAATCCATTTGCTTATTTGATTTGATTTGAAAGCAACCACACACGTTCCTTATCCAAAATGACAGAAAATATTACAATTAGAAAAATAACGAGTAACTGCGTTTTTGGCATTAAAACTCCATTCTTGGATTTAAAGGGGTCGATAATGGGTCCAATCGCGTACTCGATTTAAATCACGATACATCGTCTGTACATCTAGGTACTTCTGACAGGGAATTAAAAGCCCCGCGCAATAACGAGTAGCAAGTGGTTTTCCTTTTGCGTCCATGCAGAATTGAGATAAGAGATATATTCGCATAATTGATTTAAATTGAGCTCAACCTCAACTTCACAAAGTCTTTAGTTAATTGCGTGCAAATGAAATGGAGCAAGAGAGCTAGGAAAGTAACGAGTGATGGGTAAATCTGACTGGCAGCTGGCACTTCGCTTTAATGACTGAAAATAATATGTTTCACTCCCATACTTGGACAAAGTCCGTAGGTATATGTACCTATGAGAGGGAACGGGAAAATTATAAATATAACGAATAACTCCGTTTTTGGCATTAAAACACCATTCTTGTATTTCAAGAGGTCAGATAATGGCTTCAGTCGCGTACTCGATTTGAACCGCCCATAAATCGACTGTACATGTACCTGAGCAAAACTGACAGGGAATTAAAAGGCCCGCGCAATAACGAGTAGCGAGTGGTTTTCCTTTTCGGCTATAAAGAATTGAGATAAGAGATATATTCGCGTAACTGATTTAAATTGAGCTCAACCTCAACTTCACTAAGCCTTTAATTAATTGCGTGCAAAAGAAAGGCAACAATAGAGCTAGGAAAATAACGAGTAACGAGTAACTCTGACTGGTAACTTCACATTAATGAGTGAAAATAATACATTTCATTCGCATACTTGGAAAAAGTCTACCTCAGAATGAATGACAAGTAACGAGAAAATTAGAAAAATATCGAGTAGATAGATACTTACAGTGGCGTACGCAGGCGGATGGGGAGGGGGGGGCGCTTCAGGGGCTTGCGCTTCCCAAACTTCTAGCCTAACAGCTAAGAGAGCCGTGAAAAATTGTTCGATAGACTCCATGGGCAAACTTTTCATCGCAAAATTAAATTTCAGCCCTTTGTTAGTTACTCTAAGGAGATAAGAAATTAGATTCATTCGTGTATTTGAGTTGATTTGAAAGCAAGCACAAACATTTTTTCGGTGTAAAATGACAAAGATCCTTCAAGATCCAAGCCAAATATGTCAAAATTTACGACGATAGCCTAATTGGACACTTTCCAGCAACCGCTGCACTGCTTCCCAAACAACAGCCATTTGTAGCAAGCTATAAACTTCTAAAGTTTCCAAAAAATTACGACCTCCTTCGCTACATACTCCAATTCCAACTTCCAGCACCTGAACCAAATACCCCATTAAACTTAGCTTAGTGTTTAAATTTTGTTCGCAGAATTATTTCCCAACTACATATCACAATTATCCTAACAGCTTAACATCAACCACCTGGTGACTACCGCTTACGGTTTCGCGCTGCCAATCCAATTTGTACAAGTGTTTTCGCTCAAATTGTCACGGTTTTACCGTCACAGTGAAACTTTTTCCTTTCCCGACAAAACTTCATCTTTTGTTCCAAAAACCAAACCCAGAGCAAGACAGGAGAAAAATCTCAACCGACAACAGCACAAACAAAAAAAATTGATTCTCTTGGAACCTTCATTTGTCGCGATTTTGTTTCCACAATTTCACGTCTCTTCAAACTATGTACCTGGTACACCCAACGAACACACTATTCTTCATTTCACACCTCCTCAAGGACTCTGCCAGCAATGCGCCTCAGTGTGCAATATAACACTCTCCAAAGTGCCAAGTGGTACGTTGTGCAATTCTGCCACCAAGAGATGTCGTCAGAATCCGTTTGCCGGTGGTTTTTGAAAAAAAAAAATAAAAACCAAATTTCAATGAAACTTTCCACAATAAATAAGTTGAAAAGTCTCGATACACTCGTTCGGAGAAACCGACTAAAATACAAAAAAAAAACAAAAACAAAAGCAAAATCCGGAACAGCAAAAAATTGCGACGAAAAACCACCGTGTGTCTGAATTTTTACACGGAAACTTTTAACGCTTCTGTCGGTTAGAATGATGGAGTACGGAGCGTTTTCAAGGAGTCAGGGCTCTATGGGGGGGACAGTGCAAAATATCCCGGTACACACATTCGTAGGAGTATGTGCAATTTATAATGTATCAGCTTTTCGTTAAAATGGCGACATTATGAGGTTTAAAACGACACGATTTTCCGGTTTCCGCTTGCCATGGCGGGAGACCGAAAAATCAAGAGAAACATTTGATACCTACACACATTCGCCGGCGAATTGATCTGTGGATCTAATGCAACTTGAATCGAATCAAAGTATGGGGGCCAGCAGCTGTTGAAGGGTAACTAGGATGTGAACCGCATTTTCCAAGGACGTTGATACACGATAATAGCGGTTGTGGTTTTGCACTCCTGCTTTAGCGAATGGGTAAACGTCAAAGTGTGCGTTGCAATAATGGAGATGACAGACGTATACCGCCGCGATGCATCGAAAACTTTACTTCTAGTTTCGAAGCTGTTTTCGGTGTACCAATGCGAGGTCGAGTGCCCAGATGTGTGACATAAAGCGTACAATAGGCAAATGTCAAACAAAAGTCGTTGTTTCGATATTAAAGACTTGATCTTAGGCTAGGTCCATTTTTTTGTGATGTGTCATTCGGATAAGTTTCAGTGGAGGCCTGAAACTTCTTAACAAAAGCTTAAATGAAAAGCATACAAAAGACGCAAGATAGGGACTGCAGTATACCGATTTCAGAGTTCATCCTGTACAATTGGGACCAACTTATTTTCTAAGAACTTATGGGCTTTCTAATACTTTTTATCATCAAATCCAAAAAGCAAGGGCTTTTTGAAAACTGTCCCATTCGATCTAAAATGTCTATTCATTTAAAAATTAAAAATTTCCTAATGGGCTTTTTGGTCTTTCGTGTAACCGAACTTATATTTTTTCAGTCAAATGTTTGGCTTCCTAATGGGCTCCTACAAGGTAAACTCTTTCACTATTTTTATATTTACTATATTCTATTTATTTTTCCTTCGGCTCTTCGAAGGCCGACCGCATGACGCCCTAAGGCATAAAAGGTAGGACGAGTTGTATATAAATTAAAAGCTGGCCAAGGACTAAGAAAATGATGCATTTCCGGTGCTTTTTTTTATTTTCTGATTTATAAAAAAGATTAAATGAATAAGTCATTTCAAAGAGGGCCTTAAAACCCAATAGACATTGGGTTCGCAGCCCCCATCCTGCCACAAACATCAAACAACCCTGAAAAATCCATAAAAAATAGGGTTGGCTATTAACAATTGTCCAGGAACGTACCTATTGCATGAGGATGCGCTTTTGAAATGTCTACGTTCCAGTGCAATTTGTGACATTATGCGGTCAGCTCTCATACCATTTACAATAGGTAATCCAAAATGAAAAACGTCATCCTCTACTTGGTTGATACTGTACACATTTTAGTTATTTATAAAATTGTTAACCTTTATGCTTTGTTGGTTGCGTCTTTGAATACAATAAAAAGCTTCTTTAAGGCTCTCGAGTTCGACCTACAAACTCAAAGATGATAAGAGCTAACCAGCCCGTTTGGACGAGCTGTATAAGAGGGAAATTGAAATTGGAAAAAGATCCTTCACTTAAATGCGATGAATTGAAGTGGAGTTCGAAAATATGCAAACGGAGGCCACTTACCTTCTTAGAAAGGGAAAAATTTGCTAATCCTATACCCTATTCACACTGAACCGAAAACACTCAAAAACTTAATCGAAAACAGAAGTTTTCCCACACCTACATATTTCAGTTTTTAAAACGAACCGCTTAAAGTCGTTTTCCACGAAAACACCAAGTGTGGTGTAGGGAACGAGGAGGTTAACTCCCTATTGGTGCCAGCTAAAACGATGCCGCAATGATAGGCAAAAGTGCCAAAATGAAAAGAACATTAGTCTTTGCTTGACTTTTATTCAATTGAATTTTTAAATCGATTACATGCTATTTATACTGAAATTATTCACTACGACTATTATACATTTTACTTACGTGACTGATGGTTTCAACTTACAACTAGGTTACAAATTACAATATAATTATTATAGCTGGCTTGGCTATATTGATTCATGAACTTCAAAGTTTCGTTGGAGAGGTCAGTTGTGTTGCCAATGGATCGGATGACCAGCGTAGTGTGGTTCCGTATTGAGTCACACTACACAAGAAACCAACTTCCAACCAGTGTTGCCCGAATTTGGTTTGCTTTAAGCGCCCAAACCTATTATTTAACTTCTCGTCGCCCCAACATTGGATTGCTGTAAACGCCATTTTAATGTTTTTGGGAAATCGCATTTAAAGTTTTAACAGCTTATAGTACGAAAGCCAACCGCTGGGATTTTTTCATTTTTTGACACGATATTCACACGGACCTCTTTAAAAAATGTAAGAAGTTATTCCAAATTGCTTTAAGTTTTAAAAATATTTAAAAGTTATTAAAAAATGAGTTTGCCGTATACGCCACTAAAATCAATATTTTTTTCATTTACACATATGTCAAAAATTGTGCCCATACGGTATCCCAATAATAAATTAGTAAAAAATGTATTTACTTAAAGTCAAGAAATGTAGCTCACGTTTTTATGTTTCAAAAAAAAGACAAAGTTTTTGAGAATACAAATTTTAACTACAGGGGTGGTCCAGTATAAGGTAAATATAACGAATGATATAATGTCCAGGTGTATTCGTAAAATCGAAAAAATCGTAATATCGAGCAAGTTTTACTTTTGCGAAACGTTAAATAAAATGTATAATTTGTTTTTTTCATTAGTTGTATTTCATTTATTCATAAAGTTAAACAAAAAACAAAACTATTCAAAGTTAAAAGGAAAAAAGTCAGCATGTTATCATTCATTTTTTAAAAAAGAAATCACCAATAAACGTTTGTTTTCGTGAACTTTGAACGCAGCAATTTACAGGTTTTTCTTGAAGACTACTAAGGTAAAAATATTTTGGAATGTTCAACGTTGTTTTCTTCGGGCCATTTAACATACGTGTTAAAATAATTATCAACCGCATCGGTATGTTTACTTTCTGAACAGAGTTTGGACCCATTCCTGAGGAGCTAGCAATTTCATCATTAGCAATGGAAAGAGATAGCGCAAAACGGATAAAAGATTTGGAAAGAGCTACTGCGAAAACATAAGTCTGCATACAAAACTCAAAAAGGGAAAAAGGGCGACGTAATCTATTTTCTTCAATTGGCTTTTGTGGCTTGTGTCAAATTAAAAGGCATGCAAAATAAATTGGTTTGCGTGCAAGTTGAACCCCAGCAAACATTTGTCTTCAAAAATGAATCATAATGATTCAGTTAAATGAAAAAATTCTTCAGATATGAATTCATTTATGATTCAATTTCAATCCAATTTCCTGAGAAATGGGCCTTCATTACTGAATCTTTTAAATGATTCATAAATGATTGGAGAAACAATCACTTAACTGAATACAAGCATGTTTATTTATATTCATTTATTCACTTTTATTCATTTAAGTGAAGGAAATTGAAATTCAAATTCTGAAAACTTAATGCAATAATCATTTTAGTTCATTTATTATGTGAATGAAAATCTAATGTCAGTACCTATACGTTTTAATTTAAAACCAGATTTGGTTCACATAAATGAATGTTATATGAATGTATGTTCTTCATTTTTACTGAATATGAAATGATTCTTCAGTTTTACTGAACAAAATGCTTACTGGGACGACTCTTCGATGATGTCAAGAGTACCTACTGCCAAGTTCTAAAAGTACGTGTTTGTTCGAAAATAATTCTTTTTTTAGTTTTGTGAAGGAATAAAACGAAAAAAATTAACACAAAATTTGTGAAACGATATGTAGCCCAAAATTGTGTTGGGCGCTCATTTTTTCTTTTCTATCTTAAGACTTAAGACAAATGATCATCTGGCAACCCTGCTTGGGTTTTTGAAAAAAAAAAAAAAAACACATCTTTTGCAATATTCAGCAGAACAGCTGACCGAACAAATGCCACAACTCACAACTTAAAATCATTTTCCATGCTTAGTTGATGGGCTAATATTATTTTGAAATGCTCTGAATTCATTTTATTTGTTGATTAATGCGACCGAAATTTATAAACAAAATCGTTTATACAGAAGTTTCGCGACAAGTGTCTCACAGCTGATATACTTGTCGTAAAACTTGTTGGTGTTCGGTGTGAATGCATAATCGAGTTTTCGACTAAAACATGGTTTTTTGAGCGGTATGAATAGGGTATATCTACAAACACAAAATGAAAGACAACTTTGGGAAAAAAGCACGGACTTCGCACAGTTCTTAAACCGCTTGACCCCCTTATAAACGATAACAAGTAGCTGGGCGCTTCAGCACTTTGTTCGAGATCTCATAGCAATTTTGAACACAGATTGCATTTCATGGCCGCGAGGTTTTAATTAAATTTATTGCGAAACTTTATTTTCATGTTAAACGAATAAAATTAACCAACAGCACGCAGTTATGCTTAAACAATTATCTACCTGTTGCGTGCTCACCTCTTATCTTGCTTTTGTATATTTAACTCATTAAAAATCATCTGTTCGGGTTAAGAGGATTACAGGACCATTAACAACAATGGGTAGAGAAATGATTGCATTTACGGTTATGGCTTATGGGTTTGCTGATGTGTAAGGTACGTGCTCTGTATAAAAATCTATATGTGAGAAAATATGCTTAAAAATGTTCCAATTCATTTTTATGTGGCAAACATACCGACCTGGGTTGACAGGTCCGGCGATTTGTTGTATTTTGAGCTATCCTTTTATTTTTTTAAACGATAGAAATGAAAAAATGAGCGCCCAACACAATTTTGGGCTTCATATCGTTTAACAAACTGTGTGTTAACTTTGTTCGTTTTACTCCTTCGCAAAACTATAAAAAAAAGAAGTATTTTCGAACAAACACTCACTTTTAAAACTTGGCACCAGTCTTGCCAGTGAAGTGACATTAAATATCGAACAGTAGTCGTTCATTTGACACAAGCCACGAAGGCCAATATCAGAAAATAGAAGTCAAATAAAAACCACGGCGCGCATAAGTGAGATGGGTAAATGGGGAAATTACTAAAATTTTCCACGATTTTTTTGGGGCTTCTTTTTGGGCAACGATCTTAAGCTAAATTTTTTTAAGGTTTGGGCGCTTAAAGCAAACCAAATTCTGGCAACCCCGATGCCGACCACCAGTAAAGTGAGAGTGCTGGGCTAAATTGCTAAGGACAAGTTTTGATTTTGCTGTTGATGGATTATTTAAGCTTTGTGCTTCGGTTGTGTGTGTCGTTGGTGGGGCCCTAAGAGTTTATAAGTCTTAAATGTACCTATGTGCTTGTGCAGTGCATTTAATGGTTTGGCTTACTGTGAGCTCTTTAAAAAATCCCGGGGCTGGGGCTGATTCGATCCGCTCAATACATATTGCACTCCGTTGTGTTCTCAATTGCGTTTACAATTAATATTTGATATTCCGATGATCTGCCGATTAAATTTTAAACCACTGCAGGTGAAATTTGACAGTTGTCCTTCTGAACTTTTTCATATACGTAGTAAAAGAGAGATATTGTACCTACTCGTACTAAATTTCAAACTCGAGATGTCTTACAATTCTGATTTAACGACGATAGAGGATCTCAAAAATGTGTACAACAGTTCGGAACCACTTATTCGATTGCAGTTAGCACCAATATTAACGGTACATATAACAGCACGGGGACATAAGTCCAAATTTGTACTTTTGGGACTTATGTCTAACTTAAGTGAGACTTATGTCCCAAATTGTTTTAAAACAAGGACGCCCTCCCATCGATGCTGAATTAAACGAACAAATGTTTTAATTTTCATCCGCAGTCGCAATTTACCAAAATGCAGAAACACATCTAACCTCCTCTTCCGAATGCACGCTCCGATTGTTGTCCGTATGCCGGCCGTGCGCCTGGATAATTAATTACTGTGTAATTAATCCAGATTGTGCCGCACTAAAAGAGCTACGAGAGTTGCTACCGTTGATTTAGCTTCCTGTTCGTAAACCATCGGCTGACACATCTCTACCTTCGAAAATGAACTGCTTATGGTATACGTAAACTGAAATCGCCACCCCCACTAACTGCGACAGTATTTAACCCTATTTAGTTGCCGGCAAAATTGTTTATGTCCTCATCCTGTGGCAGTCTACCTTTCTACGACTACGAGTACTCTGCATAGTTGACACTCAACGGGAACAGCAATATTATACCGGTAGTGGACTGGTAGCAGGTTTCATTTCTAGGGCGGTTCGGTTACCAACTCAGGGTGAATTCCTGTTTGTATAGGTACCTCTGTTGCTCCTGCTGCTGCGGCAGCTGATGATGATGATGATGATGAGAACGACTATTCATACATCCTGCTTTCGGCTGTCATTTCCGTTTGCCAAGGATTTCATATTTCCGGCTGTGTTTGGAATTTTTAAGTGACTCGCCCTATCCGAAAATTCCAACTCAGTTGCCATGCATTAGTTTCTGTTACAGTAGATAGGCTGCTATCTACCTGAATGTTTAGCAGGAAAAGTATAGAGGCTAACTGTATCCTGTGTTGGGTGGTGACATCCTTGGGTCTTAGTTGCGGCGGTATGCACGTCATAAAGCGTGCATTATGACGGTGTGGAGGACGGCGGCGGGTTTAAGTTGGTAAGTATGGAATAGGAAATTCAGGGAAAAAAACTACGGGAAAAATTCAGCCAAACAGAGTATAAACGCTTCAGGGTGTAGTTTTCGTATAATTGCCTCAAAAGGACTGAGAGGTAATACACAATGCAACAGATGCAAGTATACGCTTATCCAATTTCTGCACTGAATCATGGATGGCTTGGAATTGTTATTGGAGTTTCAAAGCCGTACATTTGGTATACCAAAAGGCAGCATATTTCCCAAAGCGGATGATAAATGGAATTGCGTTTTATTTCGTTTAGATGCTTTATAGCGGAAGGATTTATAATAAGGACATGCCTGTAGGACTCATTCGAGAATTGCTTTGAGGGACCTATCAAGCTCTTGGAATCGTTTGGACAATACATTTAGTGACCTCGATTGCAGCAGATTGACTATGCGGGTTGTTCGAGTATAACAGGCGGCCAACGTGAGTCCTCAGCTTCAAATTACTGACATTAATTAGTCTTGAATGGATTTTCATTCAGCCAGTGCAGGCACAAGTATATATACGAACAATTGCAGCTGCCTAATTAACTTGGGTTCTTATGACTTAAAGGGCTGTTCAGTCTGAGTCAATTTTTAGACAGACTGAGAAACTTACTGGTGCTCAAGCTTGTTCCACCTCCTACCTCTCGCACGAACATCTGGGTGGGGTGCTACCATATTCTTGGAATTGATTCATTGCTTGATTTTATCGATCATTTTTAATATACGAGACCTCAAATTATCATACAGAATTTTTAAAAGCTTTGTGAGGTGTTCATCAGGGTGTCCGCCGTGAAGGTATACTACTTTGTTTTGCCGCCATTTTGGTAAACATTAGTCTTGACAGTTCATATTTGGCAGTCGTGAAGTAGACATGTGGCAAATTTTTAATGGAAAAATATTCAATAAACCAACGTGTTTTAATCGTTAAAACATTTTATCAAAATCAATCACCGATTACTGTCATGTTTCATGAAAAAAAAAAAACATAATGAGTGACGAGGCACATTTTCATTTGAATGGATATGTGAATAAACAGAATAGTCGGTTCTGGGCAATGGAAAATCCTCAAATTATTCATCAGTCACCTTTCCATCCATTAAAAGTTACAGTCTGGTGTGCAGTTTGGTCAGGAGGAATCATTGGAATATATAAAATCAGTGCTGCCAACCATGGGGGAATGTGATAGAGTTCGGGAATACCACATTTTAACATAACTCAATGCTATTGGTTATCTATCATATATTTCTAAAAGGCGATTATAATAATTAGGTTGGTTAATAAAACAATTTAAATGAGATGTTTTAGATACTAGAAACATATTAGGACAAACGTGGTTGAATATCTTCCGCTTCGATGTCATGAGCACAAAGCTTGGCATCACCTAACTAATTTGCCCATAAATCTAGCTATTTTTGATTGCAATTGGCATTTGGCAAATACATATTCGGGATCACATCGCACAAGTGGAACATAGCAAGAATGTGGACGCGTTTTGCTAACTTAATGCTGACATGAACATTTTTGGTCTTTTTTTCTTTCTATTTGAAAATATTATTGGAAATAATACAGAATTATGTTTCTTTTGACATTCTTTTGAGTAAACTCAATTGCTACGATTTATTTATACCATCCAGGCCGCGAGTGTAGACAAGTTCCATTTTAATTAAAAAGTATCAATTTTGTGATAAACGTAATAGATTTTGTGTGAAAATAAAGGAAAAATATTGTATACTTGAATAAAGCGTTTGCGAAATATTTCGACATTGGTCAAATTTTAAAATGATTCTTTATTCGTTTGCATTTAGGAACTTTGAGTACCTATATCTAATTTGGAGAAATTTCCAGACTGAAATGAAATGCTGTAATTGGAAAACACTTCCGAGTTGAATATTAAAACGTGCATTCGTTCCTCAAAAATCTAAATTACAAAAGTGAATCCATTTATTTGCATAAAGGTAGAGAAGAGTTAGAAAGATAGAAAGGAACAAGACTAGTACATTTCACAAGTAAATCGCTCAGTTGCAACATTTTTTAAATATACATCTTGATTTGGCAGCACTAAGTATATTACAATGCTCAATTGTTGAACACAGCCAATACCTTCTTTCTGAACATTCTTTGCGAGAATAACATTTTAACTTGTTTTTTACTAATTGAAGTTTTACGTTTAAATAAAATCAACTTATTTTACACTTATCAACAAAATGACCACTTAGGCCACTTAGGGTGATATTTTAGTTAATGCATCATCGAACAATTATCATACATATTGCGTATGAAATTCATTTCCTATTGCTGTAACCACAACGATTTAAGCAACTCATCGCCCATTTTTGCACCGGCAAGATGGCGCATTTCGCGAAACAGCTGAAATCAGTGTTATTATATAGTGGGATTTATCCCTTTTCGTGGGAATTTCGATGTCCGAAAAGCCTTTCGTGGGATAAAGGGATAAAGCACCAAATCGTGGGATTTTGAGGAATCTAAGAAAAATCATTAAAACTATAAATTTTTGCTGAAATTTCATGAAAACTCCTACATTTCACGATGATTATTAACACACTCAATGTGCATAAAAAACTTCTTATATAAATTGTCTCTTATCAAAATTTTCTAGTACCAAAAAATAATCGTAATAATGTTACAAACTGTGATTTGTATACCAAAAGTTAATTAACCGTGATTTTCTTTCCTTGCATAACAAATTTTACTTCTAAAAACTGGATTTTGAGGCGAAAAAGTGTCGTGGGATTTAAAAGGGATTTTGAGTACAGTGAAAAGGGAAAAAAGGGAAAAATGACGACGCTTCGTGGGATAAATGAAGAGAGAGTGCTAACAACACTGGCTGAGATGGCATCTTATCTCCCAGTTTGATTTCCTGAAATAATTTTCTCCTAAGCCGTTGATGATCAGAATCAGTAAATCGTTTTATGATCTTTGACTTGAGCATGTCGTACAAATTTTCAGTTGGGGGTTGAGTATAGGATATCACTGACCTGACCCAATATGTTACTTTCTATACTGCAACTTCTGTACGGTATGATATTTCCTCGCATCTGGCGTAATCCGCGCAACAAAAAATTGGGACTCCACCTGGATAAACCCCAATTCTGGTCTTTCCTTCCAATTTGATGGATAACTTTGATAACTCCTGGCTTTCCGGGTGATGGGTTATCGTCTTCCAACTCGGTTACAAGTTATAATTTTTGACTGTATTGCCAATTGCGCAAGTTTGTGGTGAACAGCCACACTATATCATACATAACACAAGACGTGAAATTATCTTACGGTTGAAAGCAATGGCCTGGGACGATATTGACAACGATGATGCTAATCAATACCTAGCTAAAAATTGAAAGCTCGCACTTCGTTTAAATTTGCAGTAGGTATATAAATGAATTTAATTTAGTTGGCAGTTCGTGTCCAGAAAAAAGGAGCCAACCCACCCCAATCATCCACAAACTGCTATCATAAATTGTCACTAATTCTCAACAGGCAAAGCCCCCTACAGGCTACAGCCCATACATATATACTACATTACATACTCAGTGTCAGCTTGACATGTTTTGTCGTCGTCACCAGCACCCAGCATGCAATTATTGCATCATTGAAAAAGCTTGTTCCGCCATGCAGCAAACAGTGCTACCAACATGGACCAAAGGAATTTATTATCAAGGATTCAACATTCAAGGCCTGACCTAGACAATAAGCCGCATCTCTTCCCACTTGGGTGGTGTGCGATTGATGTTGTTCTACCACACACCGAACGGGTTGCGCCTGTGGATATACGTCCAATGTGAAATTAATGAACATTTAGGGATGAATTTGCACTGCAACTGCAGCTCGCCAGTCTGTCCAATGGAATAATGCATTCATCGCGTATCATTCTTCATTCAGCCCCATACTGCAGATAGCGCTCTCCCTCAGAGATCATCATAATTTGTTAGTTTGCGTGGCACGTTTGTGGCTTTAGTTGCATTCAAATAATTTCCATTGTAATTTGATGGCAACATCTGGCAACGCAAATGCATTCATAAATGCATTTCAAATAGGGTTTGTGCCTGCGGTGAGCCCCTGGCCGCATGGATGTGCCAAAGTTATTAGATTCAATAAGGAGGCCCGTGTTTGGGATTGCAATAAATGAAGATGGGCCAGATTTACGTATCTGTTAGTCGTAAAAACGGAATTTACGAGCGCGAAATGAAATCGATTTTTGGCGGTTAATTAATGTTCGGTTCTTGACCAATAATGTCGGGCAGTTGTTACAAACGGAAGTCGTTATTGGTTTTGAATATCGTACACTGAAAATAATACTGTTCATAAAAATTATAAAAACCGTTTATTGACTTATTTTTCATTGTCGCAATAAACTTTTTATTGTCACAATAAACTTTTATTGATTTCAGATTTCCGGAATCAATAAACTATTTATTGCGACAATTAATTTGAGTTTATTGAATTCCAAATCCGAAAATTAATAAACTATTCATTGCCGCAATAAACTTTTACATTGTCGCAATAAACCTTTTATTGTCGCAATAAACTATTTATTGATAATCGAATTTTCCATTTCAAAAAACTTTCAATAAACCATTTATTGTCACAATAAATCTTTTATTGTCGCAATAAACTATTTATTGATAATCCAATTTTCCATTTCAAAAAACTTTCAATAAACCATTTATTGTCACAATAAACCTTTTATTATCGCAATGAACTGTTTATTGAAAATCCGAATTTCCGTTTCAAAAAACAGCTAACTTTCAATAAACCATTTATTGTCACAATAAACCTTTTGTTGTCGCAATAAACTATTTATTGATAATCCAATTTTCCATTTCAAAAAACTTTCAATAAACCATTTATTGTCACAACAAACCTTTTATTGTCGCAATGAACTATTTATTGATAATCCAAATTTCCACTTCAAAAAACTGTTAAACTTTCAATTAACCATTTATTGTCCCAACAAACATTTTATTGTTGCAATGACCTGTTTATTGTCGCAATAAACTTTTTATTGGCGCAAACACCTATTCATTGGGGCAAACAACTATTCATTACCATAGTTAGCTCAAACGCACAATTAGAATTGGCTGACGATTCAGTCTGTTCCTAGTTCTTATCGCGAGTAAACGTCCTGGAGTCTACTGATGAAGTTGTGATAAAGAAAGTGCAAGAAAGTGTTAAAAGTGAAACAATAAACACAGTTAATAAGATTATGGATAAGATCCATTTATTGAACTTAATTTCTATATAAGTAAGTATTCAATTTTTCTAAAGTATTTTCTATAATTCCTTCTCAGGATCTTCGATAGATCAGAAGTTCAAAAGAATATTGTTTGATCCGTTTTAGGTTTGATACAAAAAACTACAAAATAAAAGTCAATTTATTTATAAGTATATTTATAATTTATTCAAAATAAAAAACAAACTAATGTACATACCTACATACATAAGTGAATGTTTTTCAGTTCCTGGAGAAAATGCTGATAAGTTCTATCAAGCACTAAAATAGGTTCTGGAAGGCGTGTTCCAAATCCAGATTCACGGATATAAAAAACTCCACAACAACATCGGATATTTGAAAGAAAAGGCTGCAATATAAACTTCCTTCTGACTTTCGATTTGTAAGTCAAATTTGAGTAGATATTTGTTTCAAAAGATTTTTTTTTTTTCAAATATAAATATGCAAGTTCCAGCTTTTGGAACTTTTTAAAACCTTTTAATCAAAAATGCTGCCCTACGAAATACAGTCCATGAATATATTTTTCAATTTTTTTCTTAAAGGTGGACATGGATTTCGGGTATATGTTTAAGAGCCACAACTCTCTCCTTGAGCGATGGGAACATGTGTATTCTAAAATTCGAGAATTTTCAACAACGGAAGATCGAGTTAAAGAGAAAAACATCAAGGACGTTTTGGAAAAGATAAAATCTAATGATATTCCAGAGAGTAAGTTGAGTATAGTTTTATTATTTAATAGTCAATAATTAATATAGCGGCATTTGAGATCTACTTCCATTTATTTCCAGATTTATCATATCTTTAACAAAAGTTAATATTGTGCTAGTTTTATTTAAGTACTAAATAATTATATCACAAAATTGTATATCCAAGTTTTCATTCTTATTTTCAGACTGTAGGGATGCTGCTCTTTTGTGGGCACTTCACGGGTACTTAGTACCCACATTAAAGTTTGTGCGAAAGGATCGGAAGGGAATAAAAACAACTATGAAACCAACTATCAAGGACTCCCAAGAATCGTTCATCTTCGTGGCAGCATCAATCCAGACAGTTGAGGACCACATCCAGCACCTGCAACAAAAGCAAGACAATGTCCAGCCATTTATCATTGTGGTGGGTGAGGATGTAATTAATTTCAAGGATATATTTTTATATTTCGATGGTGTAAAGTTTCCCTTTATTAGTTTCATCCGTGCAGTCGATATTTGCTTTAAGACTTTTTTAATTTACAATTTCCCAATCCAAGTTCCAACTTCGAAACTTTATGCAATCCTATTTTGAAAATAAAAAAAATTGTTGTACAAAAGCACACATCCTTCTAAATGTTATAAACGAATAAATTTTTAAAATTCAATAAAATGTCATATAAAATTTAAATAAAATGTTTCGTTTTTGAACTTAAAATTCTTACAGATTTCAGGAAAAATTTGGAAATAAAAAATAAAATGTAAGTATATTTAACAAGTACCTACGTATTGCCACAATAAATTATTTATAGAAATTTTAAAAACATATTAAAGATTTTATTTATTTGGTTATATATATCAATAATTATATATTATATATATATTAATAAATAAAAATGCTAATATTTTACTAAAATTTTTATCAATGCGTTATTTGCGGCAATAAACTGAGTTCATTGCGCCAATTAATGAGTTTATTGTGACAATAAATGAGTTTATTGCGCCAATAAACGAGTTCATTGCCCCAATTAACGAGTTTATTGCGCCAATTAATAAGTTTATTGCGCCAATTATTGAGTTTATTGTGACAACAAATGAGTTTATTGCGCCAACTAACGAGTTTATTGGGCCATTTAATGAGTTTATTGTGACAATAAACAAGTTCATTGCGCCAATAAACGAGTTCATTGCGCCAATTAACGAGTTTATTGCGTCAATTAATAAGTTTATTGTGACAATAAATGAGTTTATGGCGCCAATAAACGAGTTCATTGCGCCAACAAACTGAGTTTATAAATTAACCGCTTACTTCAATTAACCGTTTATTGCCGCAATAAACCTTTTATTGCGCCAATAAACTCTTCCAATAAACTGTTTATAAAATCAATAAACGTTTTATAAAATCAATAAACTATTTCAATAAACGTTTATAAAAATCAATTAACAGTTTGTTGAAATATTATGGGAAAATGAAATCAATAAACAGCCATTCATTGTCGCAATAAACTTGTTAGTTGGACGAGTTTTGATAAAAAAGTTCATTGTCCCAATAAACTTTTTAATTGATATTATGTACCTTTTTGGTTCAGTGTAGACTAGATTTAGATTTCTATCCCCAATAACGAACCTAACCTAATATCAGTGGATTTTATGTTTGTAACCAGTTGACGTGAAAACTACTGGACAGATTTTGGTGAGACTTTTGTTGGAATGTTTCTTAAGACTGCGAGAGGGCTATGGGCTATGGGCTATATCGGTTATCGCCACACCGAAGTCTATAATCATATTCTCTGCCACATAGATCCGGCATAATTTGAGTGATGGCATTTATGATGGTGGATTTAATGTCATCGGTTGATTGCGGCTTTTTGGCATAGATCTGTGACTTCAGGAAACCCCACAAGAAAAAGTCTATTTCTAGGTCAAATTGCGCGATCTTTGTGGTCAATTGACCTCATCTTTAAGATGACTAAAGATGATCACACAAACCCTCAAATCGTTCATGCAGAATGTCCACCATGGCGCCGGCTGGCTGGTACGACAAAGAAATCGGTTATAGAGTACCATAACCGACAAAGACGCCCAAGCCCCGGCCCAAAATCCGCACCAAAGAGAAACTTTTTGTGAATGAACTGCCACCTTTTGTGTGGGTTGGCGTCAACCCATATAAGCTAATTTTTCTTGTTAATGTAGCCATCCAAAAATGTACCTCGTTACTAAAGATGATTTTTCGGCCATTTTTGGGGTCTTCTTTCAAACGCTCCGTGGACCGGTCAGGGAACAAACGGCGTCGGCCATGTTCATTAACTTTGAGCTACTGATGGGTCAGTTCCCGATGTCCCGATGCAAAATTCGCCAAGTTGAATTGACTGCCGCGGGATCTCCTGTACACTTTCAAGAACCGATGTATTCGGCCGATGTAACGTTCGTCCAGGTGTTGGCTGGTTGTTTACCATATCCATCATCAAACCAGCAGAAGAGTTACAAACTCGAAATTGATTTCAACCGGCTTTTTGCAGCAAAAGAATACCCTTTGGAAGGTGTCAACCTCGCACATACTCTAATTTATTTCACTGGAAGCGCCAAGCCTTTAACCGGAACTCGCAATAAAACTCCAACATAATACCGTTTCGCAACTCTGGCATTTATCCCTTCTGAATTGATTTGGCCGCGAACACACAGCTACGCGACATACATACTCGTAGCTACATTGATAACCTATAAAATTATCACGACTTATTTCCATGGCACAGCCAAAAATGTATAGAACAGTCCCGGCGACGACCCTACAACTGCCATTCAGCAATCCATTAGATAAATCCTGTCTCATTGGTTACGATTATGTTAACCATGCTCCAATTTGTTCAAAATTGAATATACGATCGTCAATATGTTGCTCTGTAATCCGCATAATGGCGCATCATTTGTGTCCTTCGTGTATATAAAATATTCATAAAGTCCCTCTCATGGACGGGTGGTATAGTGGCCCCACGGGTGTTCTTTGCTCCCCGAAACGAACCCCCACTGATTCTGAATAGAGCGGGAATAAATATGCCAAGGGACAGGGAATGGAGGCAGGCGAACACTGTAAAAATATTATGCCAGGTGTGGTTTTTTTTTTTTTTCAGCTGCGGGAGTAACGATGGTCCTTTTTTCTATGCTGCGTGTTCCTCGTTTGAACATCTCAATTTGTTAATAAAACGATTCTCTATTATTTCGCAATAATGCGTGCATATGGAGGCTATTTGTTGATATCGCTTAGCGTAATCATTGGTCCTTCTGTCGTTGTTCGCCACAAAGGGATCACCAGATGTCACCACAAATTGATGTAGTATATCGGAGGAATGATGTTGGTTTTGTGTGGGGGTGACACTTAGGAATTTGGCCAAGTATATTGAAATGGAATATGATATGAGTGACACCCACATGTCTGTGTTTTTAGAATGTGGTTGTTGCTTTTTACTTGTTCGCATATTGTGCTGCCAATGAATTCATATTAAGGCGATGAAAAGAGATTTCAAGGAAATTGAGCCTATCAACTGCGAGCTGCTGGCGATGTCCTTGGGAAATTGTGAAATGAACACATTTCCTCGGTATAAATGAAACCATTTGCGTGCAAATGATTGAGTTGCCTTGAGACTTGATATCGAGGAGACTCGGATGTGTGTTTTTGTCTTATTTTGATGGATTAAATTGCATATTGTTCTGACATAAGCCGCATTTAAATGGCTTAATAAAACTTTTTCATTATAAGGAATCGTATGTGTTTCATTTGGTGAAATATATTAATAAACTCTGAGCAGGGACATTTTTTGGGCAATACCACCCAATGGTTCTGAATAACTGACACATGGACGTGGTTCGCGTTAATTAATATTTAAAAAGACCAACGGTATGGAGGCGGCCGTTTAAAAGACGAACCGGACAGACAATTTTAAACACAAATCAAGTTGTTTTGTTTTACGCTTTGCAACAAAAAATTACTCTTATTATTACTCATTATTCATTATTCGCTATTTATTATTCGTTATTAATTATACGTTTTTCATTATTAATTATTCATAATTTGTTATTCGTTTTTGATTATTCATTATTAATTATTTATTAAACCCCTGGTTTGACGAAGAGTGCCGGCAAGCACATGCAGCAAAACAAAGTGCCTACGAAGCGTCGCTGCATAGAAGGACGAGCGCAGCTCGTCAGCTCTACGAGCAAAGAAGGAGGGAAGAACATCGGCTTCTCCGGAGAAAAAAGAGAGAGCATGAGAAGCGCGCGATCGAGGATATAGAGAGGTGTTACTCCAGGAACAATGTTCGGAAGTTTTACCAAAAGGTAAAAAGAACGTGTCATGCCAACAGGACCCGAACGGAGACCTGTAGAGACGAACAAGGAAACCTTGTAGTAGAGTCACAGTGGGTGCTGAGGACATGGAAAAACCATTTCTGCAGACTGCTAAACGGCGAAGACGACACAAATTCCGCTGTCAGGCAGAACGAACTATACAACCTGGACGATGAAAGCCAAGACTTCCGTCCACCTGACCAAAATGAAGTGAGGATAGCAATATCCAAGCTGAAGTCCAACAAGGCTGCTGGACCAGACGGCTTAACTGCCGAGCTCTTCAAGGCAGCCGGAGATGACTTGGTAGAGTGCATACACCAACTCGTCTCCAAAATTTGGTTAGAGGAAAGTATGCCTGATGAATGGAACCTCAGCATCGTTTGCCCGATCCACAAGAAAGGAGACTCTCTAAACTGCGCCAACTACAGAGGCATCAGTCTCCTGAACACTGCGTATAAGATCATGTCTGCTGTACTGTATGAACGCCTGAAACCATTCGTCACCGATCTGATAGATCCCTATCAGTGCGGTTTTAGGCCCGGTAAGTCCACGACCGATCAAATATTCACACTACGGCAGATCCTGGAGAAAACCCAAGAAGTCCAGATCGATACTCACCATCTTTTTATCGATCTTAGGGCCGCGTATGACAGCATTTATAGAGACGTATAAATGTATAGAGATCAGTGGCGTGGCGTGAACATTTTTAAATGGGAAGTCGAAGCAAAATCAATTCAAGCCACCTTTTTTTATACTTTAAGTCATTAATATTTAAAATTTATAATGAGCTTAAGGCATACTAAAAGTGGTTTCTATAGAAGCCCTTATTGACAGACGCATGATGCCATAACTTAAAGCAAATTCAGATTACCTAATGATTATAATAAAAAATAAAGATATGTAATTCAGAAATATTTTAGTGTTCATTTGTCAGCCAACTGAATTTTTAAACCAAAACACACCCTTACCTACCTCAACAACTACCTGTAATTATTCACACAAGAGACAATAAGAAAAGAAGAAGTAAAGGAAAATCGAATAACTCGAAGAAAAGCGCGTTATTTTGTTCATATCATAACCAAACAAACACATACGACATACCCAAAACACAACCCAGTGGCCATGCCATGGCCAGTACCAGTAACAAGCTCTGGCTCTGGGAAGGAAAAAAGAGATACAAACAAATGTTCACTCAGTGACTCAGTACCAGGGCTGTCGTTTTACTGCAAAAGCAGTATTTGTACAGCTTTCTGTATCTTTGTACTGCTGTACTGCACAGCTACTTAAAATACTGCTTTTTTAAAATATGTGCATTTCGTTCTTAAAATGTTCCAAAAGAGTACAAGTATTTATTATTATTACTTTTTATTAAGAAAATACAGGGTTAATTTAACATAACATGAGCACAAGCTGCTAAGGCTTTCGGCTCTCTTCCCTTAAAGCATATTCATTACCAACATACCCAGAGAAAGTGACATTCGAGATAACAGGAACAAACGAAAATGTTAATTGAATTGTCTTATATATATATTATTATTTTTAAATACAGAGTATAAGCAATTTACATAAGTGTGTTAAGTGTATGAATTTCAACGTTGCTTTGTAGCTCCATACATTGGCGTAGCGTGGGTTGCAGCCGCCCGGGGCAGACCCAATTCCTGCCGCCCCCGTATTTTTTTCACACACACAAAAAAAAAAAACCTTTGTAAACTTGGCAAGATTTCTGGAATCGAATAACGGTACTTTTGAAATCTTGAAATATCTCGAAAACAAAAACTTATTTCTAAGGTAATATGGTCATTTATAACTGAATAGCAGGCTCAGTTTTTGTCTATATCATTATTTTGCAAGATTCATTCGGCTTTTCTTTGTTTCCCTTTAGTCGTTAAATATTTCCTTATTTTTCAATCTTGAATTGGCAATTCGGTTTTCTTTTCATTAAATTTGTCAATCATTACGCGATTACTAATTGTCGTTTTTATCTTTCGCATTTGTTTGAAATGATTTTCGATCATTTCGCAGAAATCATTTGGCAATTTGTTGATTGGCACTGTTCTATTATCTTGTTTGTTATTTGGTCTAGTCATTTTTCAACGAAATATCGTTTCGCCGTTTTAGTATTTCCCAGATTGGTCATTTTGCCACCCCGGCGAAGTGTACCATACCCATTATCGTACAATAAATTTTTGAAAAGAAGTTTTTTTTTTTTTAAATTTAATTTTATTCAGTTTTCGAGGAAAATCGATGAAGATTTGGACTAAAATTATTGTGGCCTTGTTTTAAATTTGAATCACCGAAAACGCTAATTTTAAAAACCGCTTATATCTCGAAAACCCCAATTTCAATTTCGATAAAACTCTATAAACCAAGTAATGCTTACATCCCGAACAGTAACTTATATGTACGAGTAGATCAGTTTTCAGCTAAATAGTTAGGCAATATTTTATTATTCAAACTAAACATTGCAAAATTTGGTACGATTTTGTCTGCGTAGTTTTAAAAAAACTTCTCTAACGATTGTGATCAAAATACATATGAAAGATAATATAGGTATTTAAAATAAGATCAACTACTTAGATCTTTGTTCTTATATTTTTTTTTTAAAACAGCGCACTTCCACAATGCAATGCAGCAAGGCAAAACTTATTTTTTGCAAATACTGCAAACTTCTTCTTTTTTTCAACCATTTTGAATATGCATCTTAAAATAATTCCAACCACTTGGAACGTTACGTAATCAGAAAAAATTTGCTTGCAATCAAAAAACGGATCAAAAAACAGAAACTCCCACTATGCATGTCCTCATACTCAAACATCTTGTAAACTGTAAGAGCTTATACAATAGTAGACCCCCCCCCCTCGCGGCGCCACTGGCTCCATACATAGCTATATCGTATATACGCTGTAAGTACTGCTTTGTACTGTTTTTTGTCGACTGGTCGTGCTGCTGCTTTTTGCCTTCAAACGACAGCCCTGCTCAGTACTCAGCACAGCAGTCAAAATGAACTTTGTGAGAACCGCGAATAACTCGAAGAAAAGCGGGTTATTTTTTACAATGGGTGTTGAACAAAGAGGTGTCAGAGTCAGACAAAGTACTCAGGGAAGAAAAAAAGAGATAACAATCAAATTTTCTCTCAAAATGAACTATAAAGTGAGAACTTTAATAACCCGACTTATTTTGGGCTACCTTCGCTTTTTCGCCACGAGACGATGACGACGTTGTATGAAAATGGATACACACACGATTTTTATATGAGTGCTTTTGTGTGTGTACCATTTGGTGAGTATTCACATTCATTTGGTAGTGTTTCATGTATATTCGGGTTTTGGTAGATAGATAGTGTTGCCTGGTGGAGATTTCAAAAGGTAACTCGGTAGGAATCGAGTTATATGGACGCCACGCCACTGATAGAGATGTATAGCTACAGAGCCATGTCTAGTTTTGGCATCCCTGCCAAACTTGTCAGATTGTACAGAATGACGAAGGAGAACACTCGCTGCTCCGTAAAGGTCGGAAACAATCTCACCGAGACCTTTGATGTCAAAAAAGGATTTAGACAAGGCGACGCGCTGTCATGTGACTTCTTCAACATCATTCTTGAGAAAATTGTGCGAAACTCACAAGCCAACACCAGAGACACAATTTTCCAAAAGTCACGACAAACGACATTGACATTATTGGCAGAACCCAGCGGGCTGTCACTGGTGCGGTTGCTAGCATTAGTACAGAAGCGGCAAAAATGGGTTTAGTGGTGAATGAGGGCAAAACAAAATATATGCTGTCAACAAGAAGGGACACACAACATCGACGAATCGGACAGAACGTCACAAAAGACAGCTTTAACCTTGAGGTAGTTAGGGACTTTGTCTACCTCGGCTCCGCTATAAACTCTGATAATGACATCACATCAGAAATCAAGCGAAGAATCACACTTGCCAACCGCTGTTTCTTTGGCCTAAGACGGCAATTGATTAGTAAGGCCTTGTCAAGAAGCACTAAGAAGATTCTATATAAGACTCTCATCATCCCTGTCCTGCTCTATGGCGCAGAAGCATGGACCCTAGCAAAAACAGATGAGGATCTTCTTGGTCGCTTCGAACGCAAAATTCTTCGAGTGATTTTTGGTCCCGTTTGCGTTGACGGGCTTTGGAGGAAAAGATTTAACAGCGAACTCTACGAGCTGTACAGCGACATCGACCTGGTCAGAAAAGTACGCATTAGTCGTCTAAGATGGTTAGGACATGTAGAGCGAATGGACACAAACGCTTCGGCCCGGAGAGTCTTCGATTCCAACCGGGAGGGACAACGCAGTATAGGAAGACCTCGCCTTAGGCGGCGCGCGCAAGTGGAAGGGGACCTCAACCAACTTGGAGTGCGCAACTGGAGGCAGTTAGCCAAAGATCGCGCTAACTGGAGAGGCGTACTGGTTGAGGCCCAGGTCGACCTCGGACTGTAGCGCCACCTTAAGTAAGTAAACTATTTATTATTTATTATTCATTATTCATTATTCGTTATTCATTATACGTTTTTCATTATTAATTATTGATTATATATTATTCGTTATTGATTATTGATTACTCATTATTAATTATTCATTATTTATTATTCATCATTGATTATAGATACATTATTCATTATTAATTATTTATTTTTTATTATTCATTATTCATTATTCATTATTCATTATTCAATATTCGTTATTCTTTATTCATTATTCGTTATTCAGCAAAACAAAGTAAAGTAGAATTTTCAGCACGTAATTCCAAGAACTACGCTCTACTTGACTTTAATTTGCTGGTAAACGAGTTGATGAAATCGTTCTCCCTAAAATATCAACCATCGGTTGCAGATCAGTTAAGTCATGTCGCCCGTATATGCTTTTCCTTTAAGCTTTCACACATTACAGCTTAACGCACAAAATAGGTCAAGGACCATAAATATACAATACGTAGGAGGTACGCCCTCCATATTCAATCTAGCAATAAGCTACTGCATCTCTGATTAGTTCACCAATTTCAATTTCGTTTACAAGGACATAGTACTGAATGGAAAAAAGGACAACAACGAATTCTCGATGACATTTGCAAGTAAAATCGACAAAATGGGGCACATCTGTGAGAATCATCCACTGATACACATGTAGCACAATGCATGCGACGTTCATCTAGCAGAAGTTGGCACACATACCGACCAGTTTGTTAACAAAAAAGGATAACCGCAGTACCAGACCGGTCACAACTATACAAGCCTCCAGCAGTGAACATTCAGAGTCAACTCAATGTGCTCCCACCTTCTGTCGCAGCGCACAGGTCACACATAAGGGCCCTTCCTATGTCGTAATGGGCTGCCTACCGTTTAGCTCGACCTACTGTTGTTCAAAGATTACTACCCATCTGTCACTACTACCATCACCCCATGCAGCCAACTAAAACAACGCATATCGCAACAATTGAATCACTACAAAAAGAATGCGAAACAAAAAGGCCAATACAGATGGTAGCGGTGAGTATCCCGGTTCCGGTGCATTCATATTCCGGATTCTGTTATCGGAAACGCAGAGAACAGATTCAACATCAGAGACACAAAAACCAGTGGCAAAAGGGAAGACTCGACTCGAGCAACAAAAGTTTTCTGAAAAATCCAACATCTGCATATACATCATCATCATCAGAAAGGTGGGAGTCATCATTGCTCTCGCCGAACAAGGATGTTCGTCATTCAAACCGCAATAACTGATTGATTTGCTTACCAGATAGATGCCTGGTTAGGCTGTGTTTGGTTGGTCGGCTGGTTGGATCCCTGGTTATATGGCTGTGGTTAAGAGCGCACTGAAGGACGAGTGAAGCTATTGAAAGCACAGCTGTATTCCCTTCCCATAGCGGGACTAATTAAAATCAAGCGCAACAAAGTATGAGTACGGTTAGTGAGTAAATTTATACGAATGCGATGTATAGTGTTGTACACCCGGTGCTGTGGGTACGAATGTGTATGGCATCATTATATTATGGAGAAGGGTTTACCTACCAAACCATACCGCTGATGACTGAATTTGATGAGGAACAAGAGGAGAAATATGTTGGAAGTTGGCTGCATTCCGATATTGCAATCAGATTGTGAAAATAATTAAACTAATGGAACATTTATTAGATCGTGCGACACATGGCTGGGCACATACTCGTACGTCGTACGATAACCATAACCCATCGCCATCAGCCAACGCCATCGTATTGCGGTTGAGCAAACTGAAAACTATTCAGACGATGGCGGTTTTCCATGGCGTTACCTGGCTTTGTCTAGCGTATCAAGTAAGCTGGGTTAGGAACCTGACATAAATATTAAGTTAGTTGGAGTGTTGTAAATGATTTAGGTCAATCGATGGTTGGATGTCGAAAGATATCGATTTCACTATACTAAAATCGATTTAATTAACATCAAGTTTGGAAACGGTCATGATTGACGAAAGCCCCTCATAGACGAGCGGAAAAGTTTGTGGCAACATTTTTTGTTTTTAATTTTAAATAGCAAAACATACTGCCTAACTTACTACCTATAACCTAAAACATCTGGGGCTTTCGCTTTTAAATTGTTAACTAGGCACAATTCACAATTCAAGTTCGGGAGCACCTTAAATTTGCTGCTGATGTAATTCTCACGATTAAAACTTTGACCCTTCAGCCAATCCTTACGTGCGCACAAAGGATTTGCGTTTTTTGCAAACCGAGTCGGCTAATGAGTTAGCTTCGTTTCGTTTTCCAATTTACCAATTGTCGGCCTTCTAAAGCTCATACCTTGTATCTACCTACATCACTTTCAACTATTGCGCGTCCTTTAGTTCATAGTACCTCCATATGTATAGGGGTTTTTTCGTTTTGTTTACGTTTTTTTAGGCAGTTAGGAATGGCTTTCAATTAGAATACGAATTTGACAATATTTCCGTATCCGAATTGAATTGCATTATTTGTTTTTCTCTGCCACACGAGTCCATCAATGCTTTGTTCTATTTTGAATTCACCCGGCTATAGTTAATTAAGAGTTGGTTTGATAGTTTCCAAATGTTGTATGCATACCGAACCGACTATGGTGATGCGAATATTTTTGAATTCCGCGTAGCAAATACTCGAACTTTGTCCTTTTTTGCACTACAGAGTTGATTAAATTGCATTTACATTTTGCTGATGCGCAGATTGTTAATTTCATTTCGATTGGTGCTAGAAAAAGGATGCTCGCTTAAACATAATATGGATCTGTTCTGTACATCATGTAGTACTTCAAGATGTCATAGAGTTGTTGTCGTTAAATATTTTTGGGAGCTTATTAGATTTGGTTTAATAAAAATAGCCTACGTTAAGTGTTTCATTGAAAAAGGTCTGAAATCGTATGCCACGTTTTACAAGGCACCGGTCAAACCAAGGGTGGGATTCTGTAAAAAACGAAACGAAAAACGCTTTCGCTTTTCAAAAAACGATAGAAATCACGCGAAAGCGAAAGTTTGCTTCATGTAACTCCTTTCGTTTCCTTTTTCTCTTTCGCATGAGTTTAAGAAACAGTGGGACGATGAAATTAAAGTTTGAGAAGCTGAATGTATCATAATGAGCATAGGACAGCCAACAGCTGCTGACAGATTCAAAATAATTTATTTGTTGATATTTTGGTTTGAGTCAATAAGGTCAACATTGTAAATAATAATGTAAGTACAATAAATAATTACCAACACACATACTATTTATTTGAATAAATCAAAACACACACAGCAAAATATATTGTTTAACTGGATACAAAGGAGTCATGAGCTGCACCGCCATATTGAGGACAAACAGCTATTATCCTATACTTGAGGTCCGCAATCTGTAACAAAATAATATATTATGATGTATTGTTTTTTATATCAAATGAAATTTCACTTACGATCATAGTATTAACGCTGTGATGGCCTTTTCTGTTAAAAAAAAAAAAACATTTCTTCGTTCGAAATGAGAAGAATCAAGCTAACATATGTGGTACATCAATACAGCTAATGACTAAAGCAATAAACATCGTTTTCCAGAAACTACAATACAATTGAAAAACTGGCACTTATCGCCGGGTATTTTAAATTTTTGGAAAAAGTAACTCTTAGAAACATTTTCTTCCACTTCTGATGGCCACTTTATCCATTGAGGACACAGAACGTTTTCGTGTAGTATTTTCGACAAAGTACTCTGTGCGAGAGGAGAAGCAAAGTCGTTGCCAACCATCCACTGGTTATCACCTCCAGCCATTACCTCAAGCGCTTAACACAGCCTTAAAATAGAAAGGACGTACCTATGTGTTTCGTGTTCCTGTACGAAGGCAAATGTTGTCCAGCACATACCTAACAGCGCTTTTATTTAACCGAAAACTTTGAAGAAAACCAAACAAAAATTAAGAACATGTAAACTTAATCTTCGATACACATCAATAAAACAATTCATTGGACAGCGTAAGAGGATTGGAATAATCCCGAAGATGTTTTCGGATTTTTCTTAGATTTTGATCTTCTACATCGCATCATCACTATCACTTGCCATTCGCCAGCATATTTTGTATCGAATAAATCGAATAAATAAAGAAAATGAGAAACGTCAATGAATAAGCTGTCGTTATTTTCTTTTCGCACTGAACGAAAATGTCATTCGTTTTTAGAGTTACATGAAGCAAAATAAACGAAAACGTAAACGAAATGGCTTTCGTTTGTTTGCTTTCGTGCAAACGAAAAATCCTTTCGTTTTTGTAGTTACATGAAGCAAACCGTTCGTGCAAACGAAAACGATCGAACGTTTTCATCTTACAGAATCCCACCCCAGCTTTGATGCTGTTTCAGCGTTTCCGAACTGGTGTTTGGCAAGGAACTAAATTTGGTTTTCTAGTTTGCCAGCTACTTTTCAGTGGACAAACACTTTCAGGGCAAACTAGGGCTGACCACGTCGAACCAACTTTTTTGTATAAAAATAAATAGTTGGCGCAACAGGTCCGGAGAGACCCTAGGCCTAGCTTCTCACAACCATTCGTTTGTGTGAGTTTCTCATTTTTGGAACGAATGGAAGGGATCTACAATTTTATGCCGACTCCAAACGGCTAATTGAGAAGCTCTTTCAAGACATTTATACTCTCGGATGTTTGTCAGACGTTCGCGAGAGGTAGCGCAGCGGAAAAAAACCCTAAGTCGGAATTGGGTTTTTGCGGGATTCGAACCTGGGACCCCCGCATAGCAGTCCAACACACTAACCACTAAGCTACTGCGACTACAACTTTTTTGTATACAATTTTTAAAATTGCATTAAAACTACCTATATGAAGAAACCGTTGGAAATAGAATCTAAAATACTTGCTCAAACATTTTATTTTTCATAAGTAAACTTGAAACCTATATATATATAGATTTCGAGAGATTCGAATCAGACCACCATTGTCGGGTCTCTTTTCGTCTCTCTACCACTATAAATCTTACCCAGAGAGACTTTCTGGATTTCTCCAGAGTTCTTCCCTGAGCTCAATTCCTAGTGTTATCGCTAGCATCTGTTTATGGGAGATCTGTTTCATCGACTGGGTCTCGACCCAATGATGTCCCAAGATCCTCATTCTTTTGCCAGCCAACGCCGGACATTGACAAAGTATATGTACCGCTGTCTCAGGTTCCTCCAGGCATAGTTTACAGGTATCATCCTCTTTAGTCATCATTGCTGATGCTGCTTTGCTATGATGAAGGTTCAATTGAATCACCCTTGATCCTAGGAACTTCACGAATTCTATGTCCAACCCGCAAAAGAGTCTATCTCCTGCTTGTCTAACCAGCCTCGCTTCCTCCCTCGAGCACCAATTTTGTGGTCGTCATATCTTCCGGCATGAATAACCCTCCATTTAGAAGTGTCTTTCACACAGGAATTTTGACGACAGAGTCTGGCAATGATGACATCTTTGCTCACGGGTTGACCGGGAACGAAGATTACCAACCTTTCCACATCCATTAGTACGTGAAGCCTGTCTATTTTAAGGTTGATTCCCTCCCATAGGTCGGTCATCTTCCCTACAGTCTCACATAGCCAAGCTTTGGTTTCTTGGTTAACGCATTTTATAGCTATAATCCCATCCTCCAAGGTTACCTCCTTAACACCGATATTACCTGCATTTGTCGGAAGTAAGTCTAGAGCCCCCAGAAGAGCATTTCTAAAAATACTCAACTGCGAAGCATCTATCCCCCCCTCACGACTCATGTCGGCAACACCCATTTGGAGATCGTTCGGCGCTGTTTGAGCAAAGGTTTTTACGCCCCTGCCAACTTTGGCTCTCTCACTCCTAGTGTATGGCTTAGCATGATCGGCTTGCTTTGCTCTCCTTCCCATAGCTTGGTTCAGCTTTGGCTTTACCTTGCTTGGTCCAGGTTGCTCGGCTTTACACGATTTCTGCTTTTCGGGCTGACTGATAGTCCGCTGTACATGTTGTCCATCGACATAACTACTACAGTGTGGTACCTGTAGACTGACCCCATGTTGTGCAGATTGTCCGTCCTCCTCTCCGCCTTCCGTCCCCTGCTTCTCAGTTCCGGGTGGATTCATGTTCCCGGAACATTTGAGCCGTTTCCTAGATCCACCGTCCTCTGCAGAGGTTTCGGTCAACGTCATATTGGCAACCATTTCGGTCAACTCATCGACCGATCTGTTTATGCCTTCCACGGAGACAGATTTGGCCAAGGCCAATCTCTGTTTCTTTCTGACCTGACCCTCTTTATCCTTTGCTTCAGTTGTTTGTGCAACTTCCGCGCGGAATCGAGTTGTTCTTCCTCTTCCAATTCGGCTTCCACAGTTTCGGCTGACCTCTTGTCGCATTTCTGCTCCGCATTGTCCACCTCCACTGACGATTAATCAGCTAAATCTTTTGGTTTCCCATCAGAGTCCAGTGACCCATCGAGCTTATTCGGGTTCGTTCCAGCGCCTTCCAACACCTTCTCGACCCCTTTCAAGCCTTCCGCCTCGTTTTCCGCTGGCATTTTATTTTTATTTTTATTGTTTCGGTTGAACTTGAACCCTAGCTACGCCATGCAAGCACTAGGTTTGTAAGAAACGTTTACGTTAGACGTGGACTTCTGATGTGGGTTACACCATATAAGTACGTATTTTTTCTTCATTTTGTATTTCGTTCATGTCAGTCCGTAGTGTGATTTGACCGCTAAAATAATGCCCGACATGCAACTTATAAGCAAATTTTTGTTTTTGTACCACTCCGCTGCTCCAAGACTTTAAATTTATTATTTCCATGTTTGAGAGTAGAGAGATCGAGTTCGAGACAACTCAAATTTCTTTTACAAGAAACAGATGAAAGATGTGCACAGCAGGCTGATCAAGTCGGAACTAGAGACATTTTTATGTGAGAGTTTCTCATAAATATCCTTCATGGACTGTTGTTTATGAGTTATATTTTCAGCAACGAGGTGACAAAAATACCATTAAGGATTTACTAAAAGTAATTTATTGCAATTGGCCGGTAAATATCTACAGGTTCCCTTCAAACTTATTAATTAAATCTTGTCTATCTAATAGGCGTCCTAAATCCAAGTTTACTATGGCACTGCAGCAGCTGACTTGCCATCCGTTGGTTTCTCTTTCAGTTCGGCTTTGGAACCTTCTGCTTCTTCCTTGGAAAGTTTAGTCGAATTGTTTTCCTCCTCCAATCGCGTATGTTCAGACTTTATCAAATCTCTTAATTCATCGCCCCAGCCCAATGCTTCAGCCACGGCGTAAACACCATCATCACAATCCCCAATATATGCCACATCCCTTGTGTTCTCTGGTTTGTCATAAAGCAGGCCCGGTCCGAATGTGAACCAAGATCTTTTGCCCCCTAATCCAACTTTGTCCCTATTGATCAAGAGTCGGACGCAGTTGTGTCCAGCCTTGTCAATTAGCGACGCAAACGGTTGTACTTCCAATGACGTTCCCATAACAATGAGCAAATCGCAATTTTTGAAATCCTTTTCAGGCATGACGTAGAACTCTTCTGGCATATTTTCGCCAAAGAAAACAATATCCGGCTTGACGACGGCATTGCATTTGGTACACGATGGTACCTGGTCGGAGAAAATTTGCTCCTTCATCCATTCCATGGAGTAACGCTTGCGACAACCCAAACAGTGGTTAGTATAGAACGTTCCATGTGCCTCTACCAGTTTGTCGTCTGGTAGTCCAGCGATTCGCTCTAGAGTATCAATATTTTGGGTGTAGTGCCTCACTAAAAGACCCTTCTCGTGCAGCAGCCGAACAAAGTAATGTGCTGGAGTTGGATTGAAGTTTCCCGGATACAGTTCTTTGGCTAACGCAAAGAATGGCTGAGGATTATCCATGAAGTAATCCATTTCGAATATGGAAGTCGGATGTGGAAGATTGTATTTCTGTAGATTATCGTATAGCCCAGAGCCTGGAGATCGGAAATCCGGGATTCCAGCAGCTGCAAAAGAAGCCCAGTTATTTGTTATTCACCATGTAAGGAATTAGTGCTCCTACAAGTTGAAATGCCAGCTCCAACCATGGTAACAATTTTGTTGAAACCCTTATCCTTCCAGTGCTTAGTAAAACCATCGAATGTTAGATCTTCAATCACTTTTGACTAAAAAATATAGGCAAAAGTAAACAGACAATAAAAATGGACATAAATACTGAAGATACAATTAACCTTCTCAGCTGTGTCGGTACTGTCAGAAAATCTCAACTTCTCTGCGAAAAATTTGCGTATCGCCTCCATTGCAGGTTCATCTGGAAGTCAAAATACAAAATTTAGAAAATATATCATTAGTTCATTTTTCTTCCCTCTACTGTGGTTTGTGTCTGCACTCATGTGTCGTGAAATACACAAAATGGCCAATTAGACTTTGTAGTTTGTACCAAAACAAACGAATTTTCACAATTTACATGGAGAAACACTCACCACTCGTTCCTTCTTTGGGATTATCGTCAGCCATTCTATTTAATGCAATGAAACGAATGTCTACAGATGACAAATGACGAAAAACGCTAATTAATCGCGTGGAATTTGCCGTGTTTACAATATTCACTTTTCGATGAAAAGAAAAAATCGCTTATATCATGCGAGAATAGCAAGTGACATATCTGACAAAAGGGTGTGTTTGGAATCCATGGAACAAAATTGGAGTAGATTCGTTTAATTATAATATAAGTACTAAATACACAATTTATTTGTACTAGACAGATTAACAATAATTTTATGGTAGGTAGGTAGTTATGCGAAAATAAATATTTGTTACACTGAAGTAAAGAAATATGGATTTTTATTCACGAAGTTCAACAATGTTCACAAAAGTCGGGGAAACGAGTTTGAATCTTATGTAGTTTTCCATTGGGACCAAAAATCAATCTTTTTTTGATCTAAATCACTTTTAACGTTCCATTGGGCAGAAAAATCAATTTTTTTTTCGATTCGGATCACTTTTTGCAGATCTCGATATTTTTTTTAGATTTACGCATTATCAATATACTTTGCATAGCTGCTTTACGTCATTTTAAGAAATTAGCTTTCGAGAGAAGTGCGCAAAGTTTCGTGAAAACCAAAATAGCAAAATACACAAATAGCTATGAATATGATTTCGGAGGAATTATTATCTTCATTATCTCCCTCGTCATCTGAAGACTACAAATCACCAATAATACTTCATTTGTATTTACAAAAGAGAAAACATTTTTCGGGTCGATATCCATTTGTGATTTTGCCAAAAACGAACGCCATTTGAACAGCTGATATTGTTGTCAATTAACGCACTAATCCATTTACAAAAGCAGGGGTCGAATCGCCACTTCCGTGAACGAGCTACCTATAAGTTCACGAAATTAGGTTGATTTTACATGTGAAACAAAAACAAATTCCGTCACGTAATGCTTGTTAACGGACGACGCGATTCGACCCCAGATCAATTTCGTTGCGCGATCCATGAGCAGCGTAAAATTTCAGATCTGAAAAAGATTTCTGGTGGTCCCAATGGAAAACCACATTAGTAAATAAGGTGTGGTTTTCCTTTGTTCTAAGAATTTCCCTGAGTGCCAGTAAGTGAAGTCTAACAAAAATGTAGTCTCTGGCATTGGGACAACGCCAACGTACTAGATTTGTTGTACAGAACTGTTAATCCGATTATCGATGTATACGTTCGGAAAAAATTCCGATACGGAAGTCACACATCTGAAGCATATAAACGCGTTCATTTCACATTAAATTATTCCGCAGCAATTAGTTGTTGGAGAGCTTCGGTAAAAATGTGCGGTGTTGTAGTTATCAAAAATAAATGGTAGGTATAATGCGGTTCCACGCAATGCGACAAGGTGCGCTATATGTCATCGGAGAATTTTTCCGAAAGTCGTATCGGAATCGGAACGGATATCTCAAATGGAATTTCTCCGATTTCGTACAAATTGGAGAAAATTTCGTTGGGGTGATTCGGCCCTAGCGAGGTATCCGTCGGAACGGAATATTCTCCGCAACTCTTTCAGAGGCTCAAGTTCCATTCGAGGTGTCCGACTTCGGAAGAGAAATAAACAATTGCGATGGCGCACCGCACCGCAACGCACTCCAAATCGTAAACAAATTCCGCAACCAATTTCTGTCGGAGGATATCGGAAACTATCCATCAAAAATTTAACAAAGAAATGCACTTCATCGCACCTCAAAGTAATTCGCGAATATGCGTAACAAAATATATGAACAATTCTCCGAACATTACCATAAACAAATCATACTGAGACCCCCAACTCACAATCCTCTTGCCGCTGGCCCCCTCAATTTTTGCCAGGAATCCGCCATTTTGTTGTCCTATCCGTGTACGCCAATTCCTATCCGTTTTGCTTTGCCCACAGTGAAATGTAAAAAGATTAGGTGCGAATGTGTTGGTTGAGAGGATTTTTGCCATTTGTCAATACGAATTTCTATGCAACAATACTACCGCACCTAAACTTTTTGGGAGCGTAAAATTTAGGTTGTAGGCAAATAACTGTTAATCGGTCAAAGTTGGGGGTCTCAGTATTGTCTCTGACATTACTTCGCAGCGAAAATCCTGCCAATCCTATAAAATCTTAGAATTTTCCGTTGCGACGGATACCTCGCTAGGGCCGATTATGTTGATGTTGGTCGTCGAAGAACCATGTTTTATTTATGTGTAAATCGCGTTAACAGATGTTTCTATTTTTTCTTTTTCTTAGACGATAATCTAGTAGCCTACAGTAAGCCCGGTCCTTAGCAAACTGTCTAAAATAGCCCCCTCCAAGTTGGTTGTCTTTCTCTTCGTCCTTCCAAACGAAACTTGTAATCACTATTTTCAATTTCAATGAAACAACGCCTTTCTTACTTAATCATAAAAGTCATTTAGTACTCATTTAGTACTGCCCGCAGCAACAAATTTGAAACGGACTTCCGTTCGTGAATCCTTTCCAAATCAAACAAGTACCACATAAAACGAATGTCTGTTTATTTGAATTATAACCTGTAAACATTATATAGATGTCGCCACCGTTTTATAATTTATATATTAATATATTATATTATGTATTTTTAACAATTAAAGAGGTTTTTATTTTTTGTCCCTATCTAAAGAAGATTTATTTCGTTAAACTGACTTACAATGCGAAAATTTATTAATTCGGGAAGTAAAAATTATTAAAATACGCTACGTTTAAATAATGTAAATATACTTTATAGTATTATGCACGCATAAGTGGGTTAAAAAGAGAGACGACGCCTACAAAATTGCGCCTCATTTAAAATATTTTCCAAAATACGTAGTAGAGTAGAATACATATTATTAATTAAAGCGTTTTCGACGATTGAATGCTATTTTTCTTAATTTGCCTTTGCGCCCTATTACCCAAACTCAAGACCAAACTTCACGCACCTGCCTTGTGATATACATAGTTTACATAAGTCTTATTTAGCTAAATTTATCAGGAATATCTATCATAATTATACTAAAGTGTGTTGTGTACAAATAAAATATATATTATCCGAGAAACCGAAATATTGCTAGCGCTGCCTGTATTTTTTGTTGTTTGCAGAAAAAGCTCCTATTAGGAAAATGTGAAAATTCGTTTATTTGAAGATCCATTTCAGGAAGACGCTAAACACGATCGCTATGAAGGCATAAATTAGACCCTTTACTACGGTTGTTTGTGATATTGCAGTTGGCATAAACGATGTAGACGGGTGTGCAATGGGTGCGTATTGTATCCGCTCCAAGGTTGCTTGGATCCTTTTCAGTTGCCTTGAGTGTTCCTCTAGAGTTTTGTTCACCTGTTCAACTGACGCCATTATACTGAAAGACGGTAGAGATTTATAAATTGAAATGATTTATGTGGAATAAAATCGTACTTCTTGACAGATTTTCCGGTTAAAGCTTTCTTTACGCATTCCTCATTAGACTGACTGGAGTCGGAATGGATGTGCATTCGGTCGTGCGATAGCTGAGTTATTGATTTACTCGCAAGTATTGCGTTACGCTTGGGAGCCTTTAAAGCAGATAATGATTGTCTAGAGTCAGCACGAATTACATGTATCGGATCGGAGCTTACGATGCTAGCGTTACGAACCATTGGTGCTTTGTGACGGGTTTTCGTTAAAACTTGAAACTCGGATTCGTATTGTTTTACATCATTACGCGGATCCCACGGACGGAGGTCTGCGTACTTGTAGAGCCACTGAAAAGTAGAACAGAAAAATAAAATTTATATCTTGAGGTTGTCTGAATGCGTTCATTGATGGTTATCTAATCGGCCACACGGCCACGGTTGCTTAAAGAATTGAGTCTTCCATTTTATCCTATTATTAGTTTGAAAATCATAAACATAAAAACGAACTGGAAAGACGACTGTCGATTTATTTACCGGCTGAACCAGTGGAAAACCACCTCAGTTCGGCGTAATCAAAAACCATCATCAGCCAGAGTCTAAAATGTGTCTTTTAAAAGGGCCGTACGGCATAAAATTGTGACTGAAGCTAGTCAACTGATATTTGCTACACCAAACTGTGGATTTCTAGAATAATTGACCCAAGAAATAATTCGAATGGAATCGATATGAAATAGGCTCTTCTTTGGGCCACCACTTACCTGTCCAGATATGATATCCTGTTGGAAAAACGTCGGCACCCATTCCGTGCACATAGCCTTCCGTTCTTTGGCCGCATTGCGTTGCATCTCCTCTAATACCGTCTTCTCTTCGGTTGCACCCACTTGATCGTCACGTCGAATTGCCGCCGAAACTAGTTGCCACAAACGTTCAGATTCCATTGGTTCCTGCGAGTCCATGGGAACGCAATACCTCATAAGCCGTTTCTGTTTGGTCTCGGCCGTAGCACTAAACAGTATCGTTTCCTCTGATGATTTGGAATCTTTTATTCGGATTTCCGTGTCCCAGTGGCCATTTATATTGGCCAGTGTCTCTTTGCCCAATTTTATCTTCCCTGTTACCAGGTTTGTATATTCTGATCCTCCTAGGAAAGGTTTCAATTTAAATTCGATATCTGTCTTGTAGCCAGTATTCTCGCATTCAATGCTGACTTTTCCGCCCAACTCCATGGAAAGAGTACCCATTAGAATGCCCTTGCAGTGGGCATAGGGCGTCGTCAGAGTGTAACTCTCACCACGTGGCAAAAGTGTCAAAGTTGCCACACCCTCAAGCACAGCCGAAGTGCTATTGCCATAGAACTTGGATCTGGCCAATATGCTGCATGTAATACAGAATCCATCCTGTCGGTTTGTCACGTAGATGGCCGACACTGGCGGATGGTGCGACACCTGTTCGGCGATATAATATGTCCGACTGCCATTCGGATGGGCCCAATAGCAGCGAAAAACTTCACCTATAATCGGATTGTAAGGCTTCTTTAGACCTTTGGGTTTTTTATAGAAACCCGACAAGTACCACTGAACGACTTTTTTCATTCGTGTAAACGGATCGTCCTCCAGAACGGCTCTACAATGGAAAGGCAATGTAAGTAATGGCGTATACAGTGAAGGAGGTGATTACTAACGCTGATAGAATATCGGCGTGATAGTACGAATCGGCTAGCTTGTCGAGAAAAGACCTTGGCTCCAATATGAAGGTCGGTAGGACCACTTTGCTTAAATCCATTCCAGGACGGACTTGTTTCACCAGGAACCAAATCAGACTCTTGTGCTCTTCGGCTAATTCTTCAACTTGTTCTCCTGCCTAAAAATAAAAGAGAGCTATCAAATATACGACAAAGCTGCTTCTAAGGCAAACGTCTTACAGCGCCGAATTCGTCCTCGGGGCAGTGTGTATAGGGCGTCTCTGGAGGATCAACGCTTACCGGCTCCGGTCCATCACCAAGATCAGAGTCCGATTCAGAATCCGGTCCAGACATCACAGCAGCAGCGCCTTCGTTCTGACTGTCAGCATCAAGATCTATAAGGATATGGGAAGCATATTGTTACTGACTTTAACTTTGTTGGTTTGGGCAAGTTTTAGCCTACAAAAGATGGCTACCAATAATGTCAGTTAACGTGAACTCTATCGTTTACTATGATTGTTGTTTAAAAACGTTGATAACAAAAGCTAGCGAGCAGATCTCTTGATCAAACTTGAACAAAGTGATATGTGCTGCTAAAAGCTCGGTCTCTGACTACTTTAACCAAATTCTTAACAGCTAATACCATTTGTAAGTATACGTCTAAAGTAAATATTTATGTAGGAATAAACTGCGCTATCGTTTACTTCAAAAATTATATCTACTTCTAGAGAGAATGCCAAAGAGAGTAAAGAAATTATTATTGGCCGGTTTTGAATGTCGCTAAAGCTTTGGGGCAAGTTTGCGCTCTGTGACAAAGCATCCAATGGTGTCTTGCGATGGCCGGACTTAAAAATCAGCTGATTGGATTAACCTAACTGACTTAGAAGTTAGCAACAATGTTTATTGTTTATGGGCTGGAATATCACCTTTCCGAATAATTGATAGATGTAGGACTTACGATTGCACAAAATTTGGAACACTTTTTGAGAGCCTACACAGAATTTTGACAATTTTCTGCTTTGATTTAGACTTTGATTTATATATTGATCATCGTAAACAAATATTTGTATTCCCATACACAGTGGGAGCTGAAGGATGACGTGTTCTTCACAAAGACGTGGCTCCGGTTGCGCTTATATTTTCAGCTATCGTGCGTTAGATTCGCTCTTTTATTGTACGTTTGTGCAAAGCTCCTCTTGAGATGAAATAGAAAAATGTATGCCTAGCAGCTAAAATGTTTTTCCTAGGCCAACCAAATGATTCAATTGAATAGTACCAACGAGCATACGAATTCTTCCCCCCCACCATACATAACTATCATATCCAGTACCAGAAGTGAACTGATTTGTCAGAACGCCCGGTGTGCTAAGCCGCCTTGGTGAATCTTCCTCGTCACTCGTTTGATTTGTCCGACCAAACGAATGCATCGACATTGATTTGGTTAGCGTTCGTCGTGTTGGCTGGATGAAATCAGCGCAACTGGACACATCACTCATATCGCCGCAATCTTTACTTTCGAGATGACGCAGTTTCCGAAACTTTCTGATTTTTTGAAAATCTGGTGTATTAACCAACATACGATCCCAGTTGGTCATCGCCAAATACAACTGTTGAAATATCGGCGTTTGCGATGTGGCCAAGCTTAATGAACTCGATGAACATTTTGCTGCGTTATCGACTGTCAAATGGTTATTCGATACATATCGCCGATTATGCTTATCGAGTAGGGCTTGCATTTGAGCCACCCTATCTAGTCCTTTCGGTAGAAATTGCATTTAAAGAACACAAACGGCCATTTGTCTTAACCACTTAAATTGAACTACTTACCCTGATCGTTGAAGTGCTTCTCGTAGTCTGCTTCGGACCACTGGGTTTCATGTGAAATTTGCCCTGTTGCATTTGCATCGGTACTTGGATTTGTTCCTGAGTTACTGTTCGAACGCAATAGCAAAGCTGAACAGCGCAAGGAGAGCTCAAGGGCATCCATCCAACATTTACCAGCAGCTTGACTAGGTGCTCGGAAGATTAGGTAAGCCGTTGGTAAGGGTTGAACGACTGCACCTGTATGAAATGAAAAAAAGAAGTTAAATTCGGTGTTGGCATAGAATGTTGAGTACATTATTCAACCTATGGTCTCCTTGTCTGGGCCGCGCGGTGCCCAGATAGATTGCTCGAGTGGATGAAACAGTTTGAAACAGAAGCCATCCTTTTTGCTTGGTCGCTCGATAACTTGACAAGATGTTAGGAGGATGGTTCCCACCCAATGACTGCTCTTTGTCTTTGGACTTTTATATAGCAGAAGCAAGCCAGGCTTAAGGACACACCACAGCTTTGTCCATGACTTTAGTGTCCCGCGAACCTGAAAAATTTAAACTTGTTATTTTAAAACAAATAATACATACAAGCAGGTTTTAAATTGTTTTAAGATACGCAATAAAATTGCCAAGTGAAAAGGAATGATTTTCTTAGAAAATCCGGTTTGCAAATCAGTTAATTTTTTTTTTTTTTTGTAAAATCACATAGACGTCAACCATAAAAATATAGGATAGTGTGGGATGTGGGTTTAATAATTAAAACAGTAAAGTTTGAGTTGTTCACTCCTCACTTTCGTAGGCATCCGTCGACACCTTTTGCTGCATTCAAACTCTGTGTCTGTTTACAGCGTATACCCTGTACCTGCAGCCTGTATTCGAATACCGTAGCACTGAACGTCATATTCATTTCAGATTTTTGTGCATGCATTTTTGAAATCGCGCAGAGGCTTTAAATCCATTTGAGTTAAAAACTAAAGCTAGGTCTATAATTATGTATCAGCGTTGCCAGTTTGTGGGTTTCCCCCTCAAAATTAAATAAATATAAATATCCTTTTTGGAAACCTTAAAACTACCTTCCGCAAACAAAATTATTGCATTCTATGAACGTAAGAAACGCTGAGTAACTTATCTTTAGAGTGAGTTACCCAACATATGGATTCTTCGTTCAATTCTCAGTTAAATGATTCAAAATTGAGTACCTATGACAATCAAGGATGAAAGAAATGTGTGTGTTATTTGAAAATGCTGTTGAATAATCGATCGATCCTCGAAGGCTATTATGTATTTGCCAGTGAAAATTTGTTGTTCTAATATCTTTGGACTGTTTTCATTTACAAAACAAGTCTTTCGAAAAAATGTAAGTTTTATTAGGGAAACGTTTTTATAGAGGTTCCTTAAATATTTTTCAGAATTTCAGAATTTAACCTCATCTGTAAATTTCATAAACAACAGTTTCATCAAAGTTGGGTAAGGGCTGTGTATTTATTTGCCGCACACTTTAGAGCATTCAGAAAACCAAACTTACATGTTTAGCACTTTCGGAGCTAGATCTGGAGCATCAAAAAATTCTAGTTCCTAGCGACATCTCTAGCGCTTTTCATTTGATAATTTATTTCAATACGTACATAGGTAGGTATATTTCTATTACACTTTGACGTAATATCTTCGTAAAATTAAAACGAAGAAGATTTGTAAAAAGGAGCAAAAAATGCATTTCCCTATGATATCATTTAATAGATGCATCTGATATAGACGCACTGTTTGATCGGTTTGTCACCAAGAACATGTGTATACTTTTTGAGAGTTGAAGCCTTTCAAATTTCCTAAAAGGTATTAGAAATACTTCATAGCTTATAAAAATATGTCAGAATTTCAGTACTGTTACTAAATTTACCTCTTAATCATCAATAGCAATTTTTTTCTTTTGCGTTAATTTAGCGCAATTTAGCGATTTTTATCTCCCGTGGTTAAAACGACCTGGCGCTGGCAGCACTGAGCGAGGGGCCTCAGTTTCGATTTCCGAAAAAACCCTAATTCCAACTTATTGTTTTTCCACTGCACCACCTCTTGCTAACACGTCTGCTATTGTAAACAAACGTTCGTGAGTAACTGTGTTAAAATTAAAAGAGCTTATTGGCCCGTTTGGACTCGGCATATTATAGATACAAGATACCTTTCATTCATTGAAAAATTCACACAATACGAATGGTTGTGAGAAGCCAGGCCTAGGGTCAGTGTTGCCGCTGAGGAAAAAAAAAATGTCGCTAGACCATAACCTAAAATCCGCTAGAAATGTTAATTTCTGAATTGCGAAAATCCGCTAGAAATCGCTAAAATATCAATTTGAATGTAAGTTCACAAAAATATGTATTTATTTTTAAAATTAATTGTTAATTATTAAATTATTAATCAAATTAAATACTGAATTAAGAAAAATAACCAATATTCAAGATAACAAAAAAATAATGTGAAGTAAAAAAAACGTTTTAAAAAAAATAAATAAATTGAAATTTACAAATCAAATTCCAGCTCAAAAATGGAATCATCTAATTCTTGGCTGTCCATTTCTTCCTAGTTTGAAGTAGAGGCTTCGGTTATATTTTCTCCAGTTTTAGATTTTTTTTGTTTCTCCTATTTTTTTTTTATAACTCGTCTGGCAGGTCGTAGTTACAGCAAATCCTGTTCATCACTTTTAGTTGATTTTAATCAATATTATAGAATTCAACATCAGGGTTGAAAGTTGATTCTGAAGGTTGTTTTTTACATTACATGGTTCATTGCGCTAAAAATTGGTTCAACTTCAGCATTTGAGTGGGGAAGAGATAGCACAGTGATTGCCAAATCAGCTATTGTATTGTAAGTGATAGGCCCTATACACTGCGACCAGAAGAGATCTATTGTGTTGGCCTTTATTATTTAACCCAGGGAGCTGTTGAGGCTCTTTATAAACCTCAGCACCCTTCTTGGTTCCATGTTTCCAATATCTGCAGGACTTAAAATCGCCCTTTGCATATGGATCGCTCTGCCCCTGGCCACCGCAGGACATTCGCAGAGTATGTGTTCCGTTGTCTCCTCCTCTTCTCCGCAGAGTCGACAGGAGTCATCGTCGGAAAGTCCCATTTTTTTGAGATGATATCTTAGTGGCCAGTGACCAGTAAGATAACCCGTTAGGATCCTTAGATCCTCTTTGCTTAGCTCAAGTAACTTTTTTGCTTTACTACGAGCAGGGTTAATGAATCTTTTTGCCTGCCTCTGTCCCTTTGATTCCGTCCAGTATTCGGCAAGGAGATCATCTTCCCATTTCCTGAATTTTGAGTGTATGTAACTCAAAGGTAACCCGAAGTAGGGTTCAGGACCGGTGAGTAGACGTGATGCACCTCTTCTCGCCAGACAATCTGCTCGTTCGTTGCCCTCAAATCCCTCATGGCCTGGTATCCAAGCAACAGTGACCGTGTTGTCCTTTGCCAGTTCTTCGAGGAGATTGAAACATTCCCAGACTAGCTTTGATCTGATCGAGAACGATCTTAGGGCCTTAAGGGCTGCCTGGCTGTCTGAGAGGATGTATATATGGGCACCTTTAGTGCGCCTCCGTAAGCATTCCCGGACACATATCTCTATGGCATGTACCTCCGCTTGAAAGATGTCTGGTGATTTACCTAGTGCTACGGCTCTTTGGAACCTAGGCCCATAGACCCCAGCACCGGTGGCTTCATCTTCCATCTTTGAACCGTCGGTGTACCAGATTTGTGATCCTGGTCGTGTTACGAATTGGTTGGTTCTCCAGGTACTCCTGTCAGATATGACTATCTTAAATTTTCTGGAGAAGCGAAGTCTTTTAAGCATGGTATCTGATACTTTGATTACAGGATCATCTTGAAGCATTTGTAATACTCGAAGGTGTCCTGTCAGATTTCCTGCTTTGAGATTTGATATATCAGGGAGCCTAAGGGCACTGAGACTCGCTTCCTTCTTTACAGAAATATGTAAAGGCAGAAGGCTGAGCATTGCCCCTATGGCTGCAGTTGGACAAGTTTTCATTGCCCCTGTTATACCAACACATGCTAAGCGATATATCTTGTTTAGTTTTTTTTGGGCCGTTAATTGTGGTTTTTGGCCACCATGATATCGCTGCATAGGTGATCATTGGTTTGATGATCGTGTTGTATGACCAGTAGATCATTTTTGGTTCTAAGCCCCAGGTTTTGCCGTGAAGACGCTGGCACATATAAATTGCCTTTGTCGCCTTCTTGGTGACTTGATCAAGGTGTGAGTTCCCAGATATTTTACCTCTGCTGATAGGTCAATAACTTCGTTATTTAGCTTGATCGGTTTCAATTCTAGTTTTCTCTTTCTTGAGAATGGTATCATGACTGTTTTTGAGGGATTTATGGTCAATCCTTTGTTCTGACACCATCTATAGGTTAAGTTTAGGGCTCCTTGCATGATCTCCGATATCGTGGAGTCATGTTTGCCCCTAACAGTGATTACTACATCATCTGCATAACCTTGTATTATGTACCCCGATTGTGTGAGGTGGAATAGGAGTTCATCTATGACTAAAGTCCACAGAAGGGGAGAAAGTACTCCACCTTGAGGACAGCCCCTGGTGGCCTTAACAGTCTTTTGTGAGCCTCCATACTCCAGATTAATAATTCTGCTTTCTAACAAGTTTAGAACCCATTTTATGATTAGTGGGGCAATGCCTTTCCTTATCATAGCTTTCTTTATGGCATCGAAGGAGGTATTGTCGAACGCTCCCTGGATGTCTATGAAGGCACAAAGAGCCGTTTCCTTTGCTGCCAGAGCCTTTTCAATCGTCGTTGTGAGGCTGTGTATGGCAGTTTCGGTAGACTTGCCGGCTTGGTATGCGAACTGGTTCGCATGGAGTGGGTTACCTGTAAGGAACTGATCCCTTATATATTGGTCTAGGACTTTCTCCATGGTTTTTAGGAGGAAGGAGCTAAGGCTGATGGGGCGATATGATTTCGCTTGTTGTTCAGATTTCCCACCAGCCTTTGGTATGAAAACCACCTTGACTCTTGTCCAGCTCAATGGTACATGGCTTAGAGATAAGCTGGATCTGAAGATCCTAATTAGTTGAGGAACCTGGTCAATACCCTGTTGTAGTAGACAGGGGTAGATGCCATCGGTTCCCGGTGATTTAAAGGGGCTAAAAGAAGAGATCGCCCATTTTACCTTGTTTCTCTGAAAAATTTTTCCAGATAGACTATAATCCCATTTTGATACAGTGAGATCCTGGTTCCTCATCGGTACACATGGGGTTTCTATGTGGATGCATTCTGGGAAGTGCGTGTCGAGAAGAAGTTGACAGGTTTCTTCAGGGGTAGCTGTAAATTCACCATTGTGCTTTTTCAGAGAGCAGATGCCGTTTGAGTGCTCGCGGGCAAGGACTTTTTGGAGTCGTGTCGCTGCAGGGAGATTCTCAATGCTCTCGCAGTGTTTCCTCCAAGTCGCTCGTTTTGATTTTCTCAATTCTACGTTGTAATCAGTAAGGGCTGTTCTGTATTGGCACCAATTGCCATTGTTCTTAGCTCTATTGAACAATTTTCTTACTGTGCTCCTAAGAGTTTGAAGTCTTTTATTCCACCATGGGACATCTCTTCGTATTTTCCTATTTTTAAGGGCACAACTGCTTTCATATGCGAAGGTTATATCTTTTTGGAGCTGTTCGGATTCAGTTTCCAGCTCCGGAATGGTCCCTAGCGGAATTCAAGAACGATTTAGTTCTGATTCAAGGAATAACCGATAGGTTTCCCAGTCAGAGGATTTCGGGTTCCTGTAAACTGTGTTTCTTTCGGAAAATGCTTCCAGGTCGAATCTGATGTGATTGTGGTCCGACATGGCCAAATCAGCTAGTTAGCTCTTGCAAATTATTTACACCTACTTGCTACTTGTATACTTGAAAAATTATATTCGAATGAGTCGGAGATGCCACTTGTACGGTATTCGTGTACAATTCGACAACATTTTATTAAAAATCGCCAAGAGCTAGAAATACGCTAGAAATAGCGAAAAAATCGCTAAAGTGGCAGGTGGCAGCAGTGCCTAGCATAAACAAATCATACTGAGACCCCCAACTCACAATCCTCTTGCCGCTGGCCACCTCAATTTTTTTATGCCCAATTCACAATGTCGCGTTGACGCGCGCGTGCGTTGACAGATTTTGTAGAAACAAAGCGTTCATATGGTGCCACACAAAATGCAGCTTCAGGCGTTGAGTCGACTTTAGACCGTAAATATCGTAAAGTTCAACGCGACGCGTGAGTAGAGCTACTTTCTACTATCACGCGCGTTTGACAACTTTAGAATTTCGAATTGTTCGATTTGAAGTCATAGAATGTACCGTTTATAGATGGAGTGGCACAGATTCGCTAATGTTTATTCTACACAACTTTTAAAAAGCTATATGATGGTTTTTCAAAGCATAATTAATTAATTCAGTGTGTGGAAATGAGGAATAACTTTTTTTTTGTGGGGCAACTACTAATTTCTTTAGATTTTTTGCAGGACAAATATTAATCAAGGGTCTTGTATCCGTATTAAGGTTGTTGTGTGCTTTGATATATTGTTAAATATGATTTTCTTGTATTTTGGAGAATCGTTTTTCAATTCGTGCATAAAAATTACAGCTTAAAAAAAAAAGGAGTAGACTTGAAATTCTAATGCCCAATTCACAATTCGGCGTTGCACGCGTGCGTGCGTCGGCGCGCTTTGACACGCTTTATCGAAATTTTACGATTTTAAATGCCAAAGCGCGCGAGCAACAATTTTGTAAAACAAAATGCTGCTTTGAAGCGACTACGCGTTAACAGGGACAATTTTGACAAACTAAAAGTTCTGTTTGTTTTTTGGCTGGAAAATACAAATTCAGAGCACAATTGAAATTTCAAGTCTACTCTCTTTTTTCTTGAAGCTGTAATTTTTATGCACGAATTGAAAAACGACTCTCCAAAATACAAGAAAATCAAATTTAACATATATCGAAGCACACAACAACCTTAATACGGATACAAGACCTTTGACTAATATTTTTCCTACAAAAAATCTAAAGAAATTAGAAGTTGCCCTACAAAAAAAATGTTATTCCTCATTTCCACACACTGAATTAATTAATTATGCTTTGAAAAAACATCATATAGCTTTTTAAAAGTTGTGTGTAATAAACTTTAGCGGATCTCTGCCACTCCATCTATAAACGGCACATTCTATGACTTCAAATCGAACAATTCTAAATTCTAAAGTTGTCAAACGCGCGTGATAGTAGAAAGTAGCTCTACTCACGCGTCGCGTTGAACTTTACGATATTTACGGTCTAAAGTCGGCTCAACGCCTGAAGCTGCATTTTGTGTGGCACCATATGAATGCTTTGTTTCTACATAATCTGTCAACGCACGCACGCGTCAACGCGACATTGTGAATTCGGCATAATTTTGCTCTGAATTTGTATTTTTCAGCCAAAAAACAAACAGAACTTTTAGTTATTCAAACTTTTCCCTGTTAACGCATATTCGCTTCAAAGCAGCATTTTGTTTTACAAAATTGTTGCTCGCGCGCTTTGGCATTTAAAATCGTAGAATTTCGATAAAGCGTGAATTAAAACACTTGTTTCTTACTTTTAAAATTAAACAATATTTATTTGGAACTATGTCCTTTATTATTGAAATACTTTTTACTAATTCTAAAAGGAGCTTAAGGCTACTATGTAGTTACAATAAGACTGTTGATAAATTCATCATACAGTCGTATTTATATACTTTTCTTATCTATCTACAAGGAGACCCAAGCGTACAATCGTCTTGCTTGATAATGAAGAAGAGATAATATTCCAACATTGTATACAAACGATATTATCTCTTTTACATATGTTATCATTGTAGCGTTGTGTGCAAGACTGTACTAGAGACTAAAGATATCATTGAATACAAATAATGTTATCTTTTTTCTCAATATGTTTTGCTATGGATACTTAACTCCCCCCCTTGTTAAACGAAATCGTCCCGATTTTTCGACGCTATTTTTAACATTTCTCTTTCATAAGTTTTGTTATATGCGTCAATCTTTTTTTGTTTTTGACGATCTGTTATACATTGTATAGTTTTTATCATTACGTACGTAAATGCTAGAATAACAATCAGTGTTACAATTGTGTATATAGTTGATAATATCGGTTTTTCTTCAAAAGGAATAATTAGTTTTTTTAAAGTATCTATGTTATCGAATTTGTACATTGTATCTTCTTTAATTATTTGGTCGATGTAAGACTCTGAATTATGATTTCTTAATATAACTTCTTTAATTTGCTTATGCATGTTTTTGTATATTTTATCGTCTAGATTTATAGTATTTTCATAAGTAACTAAGTTTATACCATTAATTGTTTGATTATTTAACTTATGCTTACCGCTTAATAACATAACACCGGATTCAATTTCTAAGTCGTAATCGTATTCTTGTTTAATGTTGCATTTTGAAGTTATATTCTTTAAAAGTGGAATAAGACAATTTTCTTCTTCAAAGTTAATTTCACAAATGTTTTTACTTAGATGATTTTGACAATTTCTTGTTCTTAAATAAGTTTGGTTACATAAGGCAATTGTTTTATCTGTAATGATTTTTCCATGTTTTGAATTTAAAGGTGTTATTTTATACAATTTACATGATTTAATTAGAACTGGATATTTATATATTGTGATGAAGAATTCATCAGTTCTAGCTAATAATATTTTAGAGTACTCAAGTATATTTATTATGGGTACTTGAATTATTTCATGTTGAATAATATTTTTAATGTCATCTAAGTCTAGGCTTTCTGATAAATATTCATTATTTTTTGCTGCATTAATTGTTCTGGTCAATAATAATAATTGTTCGTACACTTGTTCTATTACTAAATGTTCTTTAAGGCTCTGACCTTCGAATTGTTGCAAAATTTGTTCAAATCTAGAATTTATAGTTTTTTGTTTATTATTGTTTTCTATGAGATTATTTATACTCGTTTCTATGTTAACTAAGTCATAATGGTCAGGATTACCAAACACATATTTGAAAGCTGTTCCTAAAAAGTTAATTGATCTAGTATGCCTAGTATGTTCTTGTAATTGGTCTGCTAAATTCTTAATTTTACTTAACCAAATTTTTTCTTCTTGTGTAGGTTGATATTTACTAGTTACGATATTTACGTAAGGTTGAAATATCGAAGTCAGGTTGGTGGCATGTAACAAATAAGTTTGTTCTTTGAATAAATACACGTCATCTGTTTGCGTAAGTATAAACTTCTTGTTTAGTAACTCAGTTATTTGAACGTTTCCTTGCCCTTCTTGACTCTGTACAATTCCTAGTAATGTTAGGAATATTAATATTTTCGTCATCTGAAAAATGATAATTCTTTATGTTATCCTTGTGAATTTTTATTCCTTCTTTAGAGATTACAGTGTCTCCTTTATCTTCTTCTACTATTCTTGTTATGTATCTGGCGTTAGATTTCTTTCTAAGACCTGTGATTCTTACCATTATCTTATCTCCTTTTTTATACTCTCTGTGTCGAGTTCCTTTATTTAGACGTTCGATCACTTTTTTGGATGCTGAGTTTAGTTTATTTATTATAATTTCACTATTGCTATATTTATTTTGATTAAAGAAAATGTCTCTAGGTTTCAAACCGGTAACTGAGTGTATAGAATTATTTAATTCACGCACTGTTCTAAATATTTCTTCGATAAGTCTTGTTTTATTCTGAATTGTGAATATTCTAGACAGTTCAGTTATTGTACCGTTTACACGTTCTACCTGACCGTTCGCTGTCGATCTGTATACTGGAGTTTCTACTTTAGTTATGTTGTATTTCAAACACATTTGGTTCACCATTTCTGTTTTGAATCCCTTCTCGTTATCTGTCATGAGTCGTTCACATTTTGGGAAATAATTAGATAAGACCTCTTCCATAACGTCGTACAGTCTGTTTCGAGTTTCGATTTCCCGAAGGATTGTATATTTAGAATACTTATCTACTGTTACAAGGAAAGTATACTTGTCGTTGAAGTATATGTCCATATGAATGTGTGTTCCCACATGTGTTGGTATTTCTGAATTATTCAGAGGTTCTCTGATAGGTTTTCTTTCATATTTTCCAAATAGACATGCTATGCATTTTCTGTTGAAACTCTTTGCTTGTTTATTTAGATCGGGCCAGTAATATTTCTCTGAGATTTCTTGTATATTGTTACGTAACCCTCGGTGTGCTCTTTCGTGAGTTACCCTTACAAGTTTTAGTTGTCCCTCCAAATTTGTCACGTCTTGAAGTTTTCTTGGTGTGAATATAAATCTTACTAGTGGGAATTCTTTTTTTATGTTTTCACCATATTTGTATATGTTTTCAAATTTCGTATGCAAAGCTACAATCTTTTGGGGTTGTATAACTTCTTTCATCTGCCTTAGTAAAGAGTCTTTGTCCTTAAACTTTATTATGAGTCTTATTTTGTTACTAAAATAGATTTGTGTTTCGATATTATTTGTTATATCTTCAATAAGTTCGAACTGTGCAGTGTATGCATTAAAAGGCTGATTCACAGTTTTTATTATATCATTAGAAGAACTTTCAGCTGAATGTGCTGTTTCTATGGTAGAAGTATTTATGCGTTGACGTGATAATGCGTCAGCTACAAGATTTAGGTTTCCTGGTTTATAAACTAATTTTGCTCCAAAGTCTTCAATGATTCCCTTCCAACGTTTCAGCTTTGTGTTGGGATTTTTTTCTGATACAGAATATATAAGGCTCTGGTGATCGGTATATATGGTTAAGTCTGCTATACCATATATGTAGTTTCTGAGTTTTTGTAAGGACCATATGATCGCTAATAGCTCTTTCTCGTTTGTGCTATAGTTCTCTTCTGTCTTACTCAGTGTTCTTGACAAGAAGTGTATAGGTTGCTTATTCTGACTTAGTACGGCTCCAATAGCTATGTTGGATGCATCAGTAGTAAGCTCGAATGGTTTACTATAATCCGGTTGAAAAAGTTCGACTTGTTCTTTCAAATAATTTTTTAAAATTCTAATCGCTTCTAATGCTGAATCATTCAGATTTAACTTAATATTTTTACTTTGTTTTTTGTTTACTTTACCGTTATCTCCTCGTAAATATAATGTCAGGGGCTTGGCTATGCTTGCGTATCCTTTTATAAACTTACGATAGTAACCTGTAAGACCTAAAAATCCTCTCAAATCCTTTACCGTTTGTGGGACTGGAAAATTTTCTATAGCTGCTATTTTCTCAGGGTTCGTAGTGATTCTACCATGTCTGATTATGTGACCTAAGTATTCTACTTCTTCTTGAAAAAACTTACTTTTCTCATCAGATATTTTTAATGTGGCTTTATTGAGTACGTCGAATACTTGACTTATGTGCTGTATATGTTCTTCCTCAGATGAAGAATATATCAATACGTCATCAATGTAAACGTGTACGAATTTACCTACAAAGTCTCTCAAAATGTCGTCCACGCATCTCTGAAATATGCTTGGTGCATTTTTGAGCCCGAAAGGCATTCGTTTAAAATGATATTTTGCGCCATTTATAGCAAAAGCTGTTTTTTCTTTATCATCTGTTTTGATTTTAATTTGGTGGAAACCTGACTCCAAATCTAATGTTGTAAAGTACTTGGCTTTACCTAAATTTTGAATTGTCATGTTGACATCCGGAATGGGGTATCTGTCTGTTACAGTGTGAGCGTTAAGTTTTTGGAAATCAACAACCATGCGCCGTTTTGGTTTTCCTTTTTCGTCCAAACCTTTTTTAGGTACTGTCCATATGGGACTGTTATAAGGACTATGGCTTTTTTCTATTATATCGTCATGTAAGAGTTTCTGTATTTCTTTGTTTACGAATTCGTTATCTGCTATGGGATATGGATATTGTTTAACATAAACCGGATTATCATTGGTCGTCCTAATGCTTGCTTCTATAGTATCTGTAAAGGGTAACGGTCCTATGCTGTTATTAATCTTCATCAGTCTATCTATGTCTGCTTTATAAATATTATTTTCCCCAATTATGTAATTAATTTTCTGAATAGATTCGACACTGCTTATGGTAGTTAGAGTCATATTACTGAAATTTATTTCCGCGTTTAGAACTTTAAGTCCTTCATATCCTAATATCATATCAAAAGACTGAATATCCTCTAATTCAAAAAATGTTATATTTTTCTTTAATATCCTAACTACTTTCTTTGTATCTACCATAGAATAACCATGCATTGTTTTTATTTTTATAGGTTTAATTTTAATTTTTTTGCTAGAATCGCATTTTCTATTAATGTAATTATGGGTTGCACCAGTATCAATAAGAATTTTATAAATTTTCTTAGAAATAGTACTAGTTAAATTTAAGCAGGGCAACCCGTCTACTAGTTTAAATGATCTATTCTTATGTTATTATTTACCATACATTCCGTTTCATCTGCTTCTGCATATGTACTGCTGACATCGTCTCTGCGTTGTTGTCGGGAGTTATTTACTCTCTGCTGCTTGAAGTTCTGCTGATAAGATCGTTGCGGTCTGTTGTGTGTGTTGAAACTCCCGCTGTGTTCACGTTTCGCTGGTGGATTATATACATCGGGTTTGTATTGATTCCAATTTTGTCGCTGTGCATGTACAATTTGTCTCGAGTTTATCTCCATCGGCTGTGGTCCTTGATTGTGTTGCTGCATATTATCGTATTGCTTCTGGGGTTGATAATTCGTTGTTTGGCTCGAATAATTTGGTCTTCTTTCGTTTCTGCGTTCATGTGGCATATTTTTGTGGTGCTTATCCTGAGTGAGATGTAAATGCCTGTGCACATTATCATGTTCTATTCTGCGAGCAATTGCGAATGCGTGTTCTAGATCATTTATTGTAGCTGAATATAATGATCCTCTTGTAAAGTTGTCACTCATACCATCAATGAATATACGAACTGCGTCGTCGTTAGCATTTTTAATTAGTCTGTCGATTATATTCGGCGGATCACCTGACATAGTGATTTTTGATATTATTAAATTGAGATTTTTATTTATCTCGTCGTGGTATTCAGACAGTGTGCTTCTTTTTTGCGTGATGGCTTTCATCATGTCTTGTAGCACGTATAGAGGTTCTTGATTAGAGTACGTATAATCTAATCTGTTACGTATCGCCTCAAAATTAAAAATTGTGTTATAATTAGTTAACACATTCGCGGCTGCACCCTGTATTTTACTTTTCACTATAGTCAATGCTGCTGCGTACTTACTGTGTGTTTTGAAGTTTTTAATGCTGTCCATTAATCTGGATGCTTCTTCGCGCCACGACCGATAATTTGATTGATCGCCGTTGAAAATAGGTAGGCTTTTAAATGCGTCTAACTGTATTTCACTACCATCTGTATATGTGGTTCTTATTTCCTCTAGCACAGGTATGTTTGGTACTATGCCTAATCCAGATTTTACTTCATTTAGTTTTGTTTCTAAATTAGTGTTTATTTGATTTTGGTTAGTTATTATTGCTGCTAACCTTGCATTCTCTGTGCGTGTGTGCTCTAGGGTTTGTGTTACTGTGTTGCTCCTGGTTTCTAAAGCTTCTAATCTTGCCATTAATACTGCGAGTTGTTCCATTTTGAACTCGTGTCTGTTGTCGTCGAATTTGTGTGTTTTTTTTCTCCACATATACACTTTCACTGAATTGCTTTGCTGCTTCGTACGAAGAAGCTATATTTGTACCTGCTATGCTAGGTAATTCTTGTAACCGGTAACGCGAGTGTTCTGTTTATACTAGATTTCACTACTTGTTCCCGAGGTCCGCTCGATTGAAGTTAAAAAGTATATTTAACCTCCTGGCAGGATCGCCAATTAAAACACTTGTTTCTTACTTTTAAAATTAAACAATATTTATTTGGAACTATGTCCTTTATTATTGAAATACTTTTTACTAATTCTAAAAGGAGCTTAAGGCTACTATGTAGTTACAATAAGACTGTTGATAAATTCATCATACAGTCGTATTTATATACTTTTCTTATCTATCTACAAGGAGACCCAAGCGTACAATCGTCTTGCTTGATAATGAAGAAGAGATAATATTCCAACATTGTATACAAACGATATTATCTCTTTTACATATGTTATCATTGTAGCGTTGTGTGCAAGACTGTACTAGAGACTAAAGATATCATTGAATACAAATAATGTTATCTTTTTTCTCAATATGTTTTGCTATGGATACTTAACTCGTGTCAAAGCGCGCCGACGCACGCACGCGTGCAACGCCGAATTGTGAATTGGGCATAAAATTTAGCTTGTAGGCAAATAACTGTTAATCGGTCGAAGTTGGGGGCAGCGCTGCCAACCTAGGCTTTTTCATGCCTTTTAGGCATTATTTCATTAGCTAAGGCTTTAAGGCTCTTTTTTTTCCAAAAAGGCATCTTTTTTTTTATTTCAAATATATATATTTTTTGGATTCAACGTATACTGAATTTTTATTTTTTTAAACATTATTAAAAAATCTTGGCAAAAAAAGTCATGATCATGAATTTTGTTCCTATTTCTTCTGTAATTTATACATAATTTAAGTTTTTTTTTTGTAAATAAAAATTGTTTTTGTTAATTTTTTTATATTTGTGTTTATATTTTGATATATTGTTCCAATTTACATAAACAAATATTTTAGGCATTATTTTATTGAAAAAGGCATCTTTTTTTTTCAAGTTAGGCTTTTTTTCGTCAAAATTGGTTGGCAGCGCTGGTTGGGGGTCTCTCTCAGTATTGTCTCTGGTGCCTAGGGTCACCGCTCACTTCGAAGATTTTGAAAAAGTCGCAAAAAAAAGGGGATTTCCATTCAAAAAGGGGCAATACTAACATGTCGACAAATGGCAGAAAAACCAAAAAAACAACTTAATTAACTATTTTTTTCTGTTTATTAAAATGTTTATGTAACATAACTACATAACAAATTATAATGGGTTTAACCCATAAATATAACAAAAATAAATAAAATAATTCAGTCATTAAGAAATCAGTCTTAGTAGTATAGGTAGTATGTATTAAGTTTCACTTTTGGCTTTTATTTATTTGTGACCTTGTCTCTATATTCTTTCATGAGCTCCCAATCTGGCACCCAATCTTCTAAACTTTGATCAGTTAGTAAATTTAGAGCCGAAAGTTTGGATTGACAAGTACCTAGACACTTTCAGAGAATTTGTGAGCTTATTTTTCATAAGGTTTAATTTTGAAAAAAATCTTTCCGCACTTGCACTGCTGTGTGGAAGTGTAAAAACTTGTTTAACAAATCGGAATAAATTTGGGAACATATGCCCATCAAGATGATTTTTTAACTGACCAATTTTAAACCAAAATTCTTCTGTGTTGGATATTTGAAATAATTTTTCAAATGTCTTTTGGTTTGCCTTATTTTCCAAAACTTTCAACTATTCGACAACTTTTTCGGGTTCACTTATTAAATTTTTGAATGCAGAAACAAGGTCAAAATATAAAATCTCTTCCCCTGACTTAATTACAAAAGGGTCTAAGAACTTTAACAGATCTCGTTCTATCTTATTATTGCATATGCATTGAATGAACGATGGCTAAAGGCTAATGGCTTAAATTATTGCAGCTGATAGAAAAAGGATGCATTCAGATCCCAATTAGCTGTGAACTAGTTTAATGAATTATTTATGATGAAATATTCCGTGTTTCATACAAAAAAAATTTTTTTTTTTTTAAATGCGACAAAGTTTCAACGAAATTCAGAAAAAGGGGCAAATCTGGACAATTTTGAAAAAGTGGTCTCATTGGGGACAGAGATAGAAAAAGGGGAAAAATGCAACTTTAGTCGCATAAAGTGAGCGCTGCCTAGGGTCACTTACTCACTATCACTACCCTATGGAGCTACGGACCTGTTTCCCGTTGCGCCAACAATATTTATTTATTTTTAAATATAGTACATAAAGCATGTTAAAAAATAATGACAAAAAAAGTTGTTTTTTTTTTTTTTTTTGGAAAGAAAAAATCAAATCTATATTTTGATCGTATACAAGAGCAGCGTGCTACTGCTACCAACCTCTAAAACTAAACAAATTAAAATAAATTATTAATTACGTCGGGGCGGCGCGAACGCCATCCCCGGCTACCAAAAATTACACGCACGAGTTATTCGCATTAGGAACAATCGCAGAGGTCAACTCAACCGAATGTGCAATGGCCAAGTCTCACTCCGGGGGAACCGCCTTCATGATCACGGTAGCCCCTACGCCAGGTAAGTATGCTTTCCTCCACTCATGACCACCTATTTGCCTATTTGGTTGCAAAAACTCAATGTGAAGCGAGAAAACGAATGAAAATATCTTTTGGTTTAGAAATGAGAGGAAAAGAAAATCACGCAAAACATACGATCAATGATCAAAACGAAATTCAAAAAAAATGTGTTCGAAAGAGCACAGAAATAGGCACAGTGCACAGACACCACAGAACCTAATACATTCGTGTATAGTACACGGCGACGTCATGGTCATATTCATTTCATTGTTTTGTTTCATAGTAGAACGCTCGTAGAGCTGGATGATAATAATAAAGATAATCCACAATTTAGGAAAGGTCAATTAACAAGATCCAAAGTAGTACCTATACAATGTGTAAGCGTCGGTTCTCGGTTGACAAGTAAAACTCACATCACAGATGGTGATCGTGATGGCGATGATGACGTACTTAGCTGTTTTTGAAACATCGTAGTAGGTATTTATTTATTTTTTCACATAAACAATCCGAAATTTTTTGATATGAGTTTGATGATTTACGCGGGATACCTAAACTATGTACCTATATCTCGCTATTGTTAGGTACGCCTACTACAAACTTTATAATTTTTACAAATGTTTACGTTCAAAAACAAATAACAACAAACATGAGAAAATTAAGAAATCATTGGTAACGATCCGCAACGTGATGTTTTAAATTTGTCTATCGAAATGTAGGGTAAATGTTAAGTAAACACAATTAGATGGACTCGATGAAAAGTCTATTTCTGCATTTGTAGCTAAATGTTTAACAAAATAATGTTCTCTTGCAGAGGCACATTCTGTTTTTGGTTTTTTTTTTTTATATTTTGTTGACATTAATTAATTTGTTATTATTTTTGTACATTAATTGCACCAGAACGAGGTTCATGGTTGCACAACATGTTGTCTTTCGGTTTGTATCTAAAAGAGAACATTTATTCAGAATTCAGCGAGAAAACCTATAATTGATGTAGAGCAGGCCGCTCTGCTGTTGGCTTTGATGTAGGTAGGTAGTAGGTACAATGTGCATATTTATTGTTCAAATTCAAATTGAATTACAATGTACCTACCTATATTACATGCAAAAATATTCAGGTTCCATTAGGGAAGTTCAATTCGAAGCACAATTCTCACAAACGGATACGCTTCAACAGAAATGAAAGTTTTTGTGTAACACTGTATAAAGTGTATAATGGACAAAAACAAAATAGAACAATTAATTGAAGTTCACGCTTTTGGTACTGCAACCGCGTTATTCACATTAAACTCGAATTACGTAGGGTGATGGCACCAGTAGTCAGCCCTTTAACCCTTTTTTTTTTTTTTGAGTTTGATCGGTCCTTAAAAATCCATTCTTCAAAAGTAGGTATTTAATCAAGTACATATTTGGTTCTTTTGAATGTTTGAAGTCTATAGATTCGAAAATACTAAGCTTATTAAGTATAAGAGCTTAGAGCTACCTTGTGCAAATTATTTACAAAATAAGTTAAGAGGGTATGATTTGCGAGAAGTCAGCCACCTCAGCTCCAGTAGTCGGCCACGCAAGTATCCAGTAGTCAGCCCCAATAAAATTTACACATTTTCATACAAAGGGGGGGCTGGCAATTGGAGAACGTTTAAAGGAACCGTGCCTTTTATAGTCAGCCCCCATTTCTATAGTAAATGTACAACAACAAAGAAAATTGATCGAAATTTTGATGCGAATCAAGACAGATTGAAGTTTCCATTCATTTTGCATACCTACTCAAAAAAAAACAAAAAGAAATTTAGCGTAGTCTCCAGTAGTCAGCCGGAGGGGCTGAGCCTAGGATAATCATAAAAATAATGTCTCATAAGGTCGACCCCCCTCTTAATTATTTAACAAAACATATTTTTAACATTTTAAGTTAAGAAATAGTTAAAATAAACTGTCAATAACATAATAATAATCACAAAATGCAAATACCTTAAATGGATTAGTATTTGTATCACTTTTCCAAAACCCCTTCCACCATTTATTTTTTTTGGAATACCACTCGTTTTCTGCGTTTATAAAAACTGTACTCAAGTATATATTTTTTACGCGCGAAGCAGCACCAGGATTGTTGCAAGCTTTTGGACGCAGATAGAAGAAATGTTAGCCAAGGGAATAACATTTTTTGCTTGAAAGAAAGACCAGAGGATTAACTATTGCGCTGCATTTTGTATTCCAGAGGCTGACTACTGGAGGGGGCTGAACTTAGGGGCCATCACCCTATACAAGTTGAACAAAATTTAATAAGCGCGTATACTAACTTTTGCAAGCAAACTGTTACAAAAAATGTACACTTCATGAACCGTCTGTCGGCATTGTGAACACACTTTAAAAACGCTTTCTATATAGGTACCTAACTAACTGCAACCCTGCGAGTAAAAAAATCGTTTAAACATTGAACTTAACCTCAAAACACAAACTGCACCAGAAAAAGCGAAAAACGAAAAAAATAGTTTCGCGAATTTCCCTCAAAGTAATAAACTAATTACGAATCGTTCGCTTAAATTCGAACAAAATTGGCATTAGGTCCGTTCCCTAACTATGACGAATGCATTAAACCAAATTAGTTAATCTTCGTTCTTTTACGGAAAAGTTTAGGTAAAAGGGAACGAAGTTTGACAAAACTAGGCGCTGTTGTTTGCAGCCAATATGCGAAGAAACACATGCCGGCGGCGGCAGGTTTAAATTTCCACATATACCTACATAACTTTTCTGGGGAAGCTTCGTAAGGGCTTCATAAAGGCTGATGCAGGCTGATGGGAAAAATCCTTACGCGATGTTACTAACCAACATCGTAGAGGCGTTGTAAATAAAGGTAGGTGGACATATAATGAATTTGGGACATTATCCAGCACACCCCCGAAAAGTGAACAATGTTTTTGCAGTGCACTTAAGTGGGTGTTTTATAGACAGCTTGTGTACTTTAGATTTCAGCAAACACTTTTATAGTGTTTACATAAAATATCAATTTGAGTCAGTTTATAATGTGAATGTTATCTTTTGCATTTCTCTATTAATAAGTACAACGTACAACAGACAATAACAAAACAGAATGCTTATGTAGCTTAATGGAGCTCAATGCAACAGGTGTTCAGGGTCATTGACCACTAGAAAATGTAAACATCCAAAATTCGCGAATACTTCACATAAACACCCCCAAGTTTTGTTGCTATATTTATAGAAGGAATTATAATTTTTTATCATGTTATTGGGGGTTTATTTTTAACTTTCAAAATGTGGTTTTGTGGCCACCTAACAATCAATCTTTTCTATTTTCCTTTTTTAAGCAAGTAGCAGATTTTATTCAAGCTAGATACCAGAAAAAAGGGAGTATACCTGAAATTTCTTAAGAGCCAACCATTTTAAATTTATTTAAGGACTTTCCCTGTAAGAAAGCAATTTTGGAAAGGGCTTTCGATCTTATTTTGAAATGTGGACCTCAAAATAGCGACATTGTGGCAATATGGGTGGAATTAAACAAACAAAAAATAGTTTAAGTAACTTAATATTTGAAGAACTATCTAAATAAATATTAGGTATATTATATATATAACTATTTAATTTCAATACAAAAAAACAGGTACTACATTTTGTTTGAAAATGCTACTTTTTTTTCTCTAATGTACTACATTTGTTTAAGATTAAAGTGGCAACGCTGATCTGAAGTCGATTCAACTTTCAACGCCTGAAGTTGTATTATGTGTGGCAACATATATGAACGTTTTTTTTATATATATAATCTGTCAACGCACGCGCGCGTCAAATAGTACATCTTTTGTTTCTTTATATCTCTTCGACTGAGTAATTGTTTTAGAAAATCTATTATTTCTTCAAATATGTAGTAGATTCACAAAAAAAAATCAAATTGAAACGAAAACAAGTGCATTTAACAAAAAAGAAATGGTGTTGAAATGATGTGTGATTTTATTAGTCCAGGGGGTCAATTCACGTTCTGTGAAAGAGTGAATCGAATAAATCATTTTCACATTCGCTTTCACGCATTGCTTTCATTTTTCGATTCTCGTTCAATAAGTGAAAATATCGTGGTGAATTCAATACCGCACACTGTGTTGTATGAAAGAGGGTTCTAAATTTTTCAAACTCTCACTAATAACATTTACTTGCAAATGGGACCGTAAAAAAATGATTCCTATGAAAATTTTTGACGTTTGGTTTCACCTTTTCATAGAACTAGAATCAAAATTGTGGTGAACGGGTGAAAACATTTTCGTTTCGCTTTTCCACAGAACGAGAATTGACCCCCAGCACACTAACCACTAAGCCACTGCGCCGACCATGCATTGAACAACTAGTATCAAAAAGTCTCCACATTTATGGGCGGTCAAAACGTAGTCGCACAAAAGGTAACGCTTCGATTGGGCTCAATTTGCACCCGGATAGCTGCGAATTTGTTAATTCTCCAAATGATTTTAAAATTGAATTTAGTTAAAAAATAAATACCAATTGGAGTTCGGAGGATTGGGTCTTTTATTTTTTCCGCAAGAGACAAAATGTACTGAAAAATATGATGGACAACCCGTTCAATACCGAACTTCCAAAATCGTCCGTGTGCAAAGCCGTATGAGTTTTTTTTCCAAAGCTGGCACACATAAACGTCAGTTTATTTGACGGACTGTGACATCTTAACTTACCCAACAGACATTGGGTACGTTCAAGAATCTAGCTATCTTAAGTCGACTAGATTGGTCTGGCTAGGATGAAATCGGAACGCAATAACTAGATTGGTCGGTACCGTCATATTTTTCCTACTTTAACCACATATCCGAACTTAGTACTCAGTCACGTCGATTAACCGTCTATAAACGTCAACTGAAACAGCTGCTCATATGACCGACTTCAGCCAATCAAAACCGGGATTCATCTCATCTGTCAGACTTAGTGAACCAGATACTTGAACGTGCCCATTTCTTCCATAAGGCGTGTTTTATTGAACATCTATCTCAACAAAGGAAAGTTAAAGTATCAGCGGTTCATGTTGACAGCTTTCTAGGTGTAATTAACTTTCAACGAGTGGGAACTATAAAATAACGTTGAACCAAACTATAACAACAAATTTTACCCGTTTATACCAATTTAGCACAAAAGTCACAAAAACTGTTTTGTTGAGGATTCCTCTTCTTTACTTTGCTGAGATGCAAGTTGAATAAAACAAGCTTATACTCGTAGTAACAATTTTTTTAAAGATGGCAGTGTTCCATTGACTAGTTCCAGTTTCCACGTTTGGTTGATGTCCTACTTCATTCAGCATTGTTTAATGTTTGAACTAATGAATTTCGAACGACATTTTGCACAAATTCACGTATTGGGAAATATGAAAACGTATGAGAAACTTAATAGCCGCGTTTTATTGATCGCTAAATGACCAGCAGCGTGATAAACTCTATAGGAGGTGGACCTAGTACAAATTCACCCCTATCAAGGTATCCGTTCCGATACAACTTTCGGAAAAATTCTCCGATAACATATAGCGCACCTTGTCGCATTACGTGGAACCGTGTTATACCACTTAATTTTTGACAGCCACACGGCACATTTTTTTCGAAGCTCTCCGACAACGAATTGCTGCGGAACATTTTCATGTGAAATGAACGCGTTTAAATGCTTCATTTATTTTATTCCGAAACGGATACTTCGAATGCAATTTGAGTACCGATACCGATCGGACTTGACTTTCGTATCGGAATTTTTCGCGAACGGATACCTCGATAGGGGCAGTTGTGATGTTTCCCTTTCAGGGACAGGGAACGCAACAATTTTGCATGAAAGGGAATGGTATGTACATTTGTTCGCCCCCTCGTACATAGTATTTAGTAAAATTGATCGCAAACCAGTTTCAGTTCCAGTTTCCCCAGTGGCGCCCCTGAATAAAAAAACGCGCACGTGGCATATGGCATATGTTCTTGTCTTGACAGCCACTTCTCGACATGTTTTTTATTGTTTGCTCTCAATTTTTATTCCTTCCTTAAAGATAATCGCCAGCGTCTTCGACTTTGAAAAATATTTAAATAATTTTTATTGCGTTGTCAGTCCAAAACATACGAGAATGCTTGCCCAATGACATCACGCGAATTCTATCAAATTGTCAATTAGCCAATCCCCTCACGCATCAATGTGCCATCGGTATATGGCTATAGAGACTACCAGTTTCTAATGAAATATTGATGAGGAGCGCGATTCTCCTTCCATCTAACTTGCAGTTGAGACTAGAATATGTACAATTTAAATCGCAGTATACTTGACAGTCAAAAGCACTACAACCGGCATTCATAAAATGTTGCAAATTGTATGCCTCCCTTTCATGGCGAAATATTAATCAATAGACGACATAGTGTGCCTTAAAACTCATGAATAATATATAAACAGAAACACTAACCTTCAACCAGTCGGCGAGAACAATAACAGCTGGATCCTGCAGCGAATTTAATAATTCAGATGCGACGCGCTTTTTCTCTCGTCGATAATTTTTCCTCTGTGCTTTGTATGATTCCTTGCGATTAAGCTTCGTTGTATCTGATAACTGATATTGAGAACAAAAAACAATTACTTATCGATCTGAAAAATAAAGCAAATACTTCATTGCCAACTCACCTTATCTGTTGAATTGCCATCAAACTTCGAGCTGCTATCTCCCCAATTGGCGATGCCTAAAAAGAATTTCATTGCGCGAAATTAGCGATAATGCGTACCACTAAGAAATTTTTAAAAAGAATAGTGAAGTTGCGCGGTACAACCAGTTAGCTGGTTGCTGCGTTCTTTCACAAGACCGCCAAACTATACACTTTTTTTTAACAAGAAATCAAAATTAACAGAGAGAACAAACTAATAAACGAGACACTAATTTATCTGAAGGCGTATGCAAAGAACCCCGAACACCGCACTCTACTACACAAACATGCATTCTATATTTATATTATCTTTTCTTATTGTACTTGTAGTTTATTTTTTTATTTCTTGTCTATCTTTTGCTATGTACAACAGAATGAAACACGAAATCTAAGATTGTACTGTCCACTTTGTGGCCAAAAAGAAAACTAAGCACACAGGGCCCGAAGCCCCGAAACCCGAACCAAACTAAACATAACAAATTGTTCGACGGCGCTATGAGTTGAAAAAAAAAAAAAACAAACAAAAATGTTTATAATGAATAGAGAGAGAGAGAAGAAAAAAACAATATCTACTGAGCAACAAATAGCGAAAAGTATACGCAGAGTGAGAAAAAGATAGATCAGTGCGCGGCTAGACTACGGTCTACAGCAATACTAACAAAATCAACAATTAAAATGAGCGAAATAACAAAAACATAAAATAATAAGAAAACAACAAGTTAAAAGCCAACAAACGTCACCGAGTATAGGTACTTGTGCTTGTTGTGTGTGCTGCTTTCTGAGGGTGGATTGAGCCAAGTGCCCGCCACAACAGAGCTTTTTATTTCACATTTTTGAGTTTCTTTTTGCGGCCAAAGCAGTGAGTGTGATATATGAGTACGATATGATAAGAACAAAATCACAAACACACAGGTAAAAGATAATTAAGGTGGAATACATGTAACATGTGGCAAGGCCGACCAAGCCATTGGGTTCAATTATTATTGCAGGCGGTAAACAACGAGTCTCCTTGAAGATTTTTGTTAATTTCGGTAAATGACAGCTCGCCTCTGAATACTCTTGGCGAGTTATTCGTATATACGTCCCAAAACTGCATCGATTCGTATTTTTTTACCACCCCTTGGTACTTGGCAGGGAGTGGCATAGGCTTGTCGATTCGGATTGGAAGAACTAGCACTTGAATACGTCGCGTGGGTGTTTTTGAACACGTAAATAAGATTCTCGAATTTATATGCAGCAAAAAGTTCGTGATTACTGATTAGTAAGGAAAGTATCAACTGTCACCTAAGGTGGGTCTGGTACTCGGTTTCACTGTGCAGTGTATACAATATTGACGTTCAATTACCTACGTATAGTTTAGTAAGTCTGACAACTGGCCCTAGTTGATTGGCCTAAGTCGATCACATAAACAGCTTTTTCAGTCGACGTCTATGGACGGGTAGCCGACGAATAAAGTCAAAAATGTTGTGAGTACTAAGTTGACAGTTCGTACAATATGTGTCTGACGTAGAAAAAGTGGCGCTACCGACCAATCTTGTTTCTGCGTTGCAGGTACATCTAATCCAGACCAATCTAGTCACTTTAAAACTAGGGGTTGAATTACCGCATCCGTGATCGAGTAATACGTGACTGAATTTGTTGTTGTTTTACTTGTTAAATCCACAAAATACAGTGAAGTATGTCTCGCTCATGGATGCGGTAATTGTGCCCTAGATTTTTGAATGTGTCCAATAAAGTATCGATTTCTTTCTCTTTTTCTCTTTTACAACAAAGTAGCGAACGGAACTCGAATACGTCGAACATGCTCTGAACTGAAACGACTGTGTTCAGAACTATTTTATATATAAAAGTACGAGAGATATCCATCCGTATCCATCTTTTTAAATTCATTTAACTCGGTCCGAGACTATAACTGTGCTGGAAGAGCTTAGCAATTCAATTATATAGGTCCCCTCCAGCCTCCACCTCCATTCGTCACAAAAATAAAAACACACAAAAACTAATGATTGTAAGAAGCTAGGCTTAGAGCACCTACATGAAACTGTTTCGGTGAATATTTATTTTTATTTATTTATTTATTTACTATCTTTGCATAGATAGTTGTTAAAAAGAAATACGTCGGTACGATTAACTACTACACTAACGTAATTTCCTCCGAATCTTTACCTCCCGCGATATATAATTATTAGTTTGATTGAACGATACATGGAAGACACCTGTAGGCTTTTTTGCTTTTAGTTTATGGGTCAATAAGTAAAGAAATAGTTAAAACATTCCAAATTCCAAATTAATTTCAAATCACTCTTTGTAGCTTTGCATCTTTTGAATAGATGCACTATTTTATTTACGTGTTACTATGGCAATTAATGGGCACATTCAAGAATCTAGTTGTCTTAAGCCGACTAGATTGGTCTGGATAAGATGTAACCTGAACGCAAAAACTAGATTGGTCGATAACGTCATTTTCTCTACGTTAGAAACATACCCGAACTGTCAAATTAGTAGTTAGTCACGAACTTCTTGAATAGAGTCTGCTCATTTGACCGTTTTCAGCCAATCAAGATCGAGATACGTCTAGTCAGACAGCTTTCAGACTTACTAGACTAGATACTTGAACGTCCCCAATATCTTCGCACAAGATGTCGCTCTTTTGTTTACATGTTTCTATGGAAACGAATTTTTTTTTAAATGTCGCTTTTTATGTGTAAACATCTAGGCGCGCATTATTGGAATCTTGTGGAGTAATTCCACACATTTAACTTGCGGGGACGGAAATGCGTCACTGTGATTGCATACATTTTTTGAAATCTAGTGGAGTAATTCCACACATTAAACTTCCGGGGACAGGGAATGCGTCACCTTGTTTTATCATTGCATACATTTTATCATTGCATACGTTTTTATCATTGCATACATTTATGAGCTGGGGCATATTAATTTCAGCTTTTAGTTGATTTGAAATAAAATTTCTCCATTTCGTCCTTGCACCGTACTCAGAAGAAATTTCAAGAATTGACGGCGGCTAATCCGCGGTAATAATAGCGCCTATGCTGTTTTGAGCATATTTTCTCACAGAAGTACGTGGAAATTATTATATATTAAGTATGTCTGTTGTCCACATTGGTTCATTCAGATACTTTGAGGCTAAAAATAGAACAGCGACATAAGAACTGTCTACTGTGGCTACTGTCAAATGAAGGGAAACATAAAAACAGCGAGTGATGTCGTTTTACCAGCAAATACTCACAAAAAGTAATTTATTTAATGTGTGGTTATAGAGAACAGCAACTTCTATACAGATAGGACATAGGTATGCGAGAAAAAGATTGACACATCATCTTTGACAGCCGTAACGCATTTTTTAGAACCACTGATATTTAATGAGGATAGCTTTTTCAATATGGGGTATTCACGATTCGGTGTAACAGGCCAGATCATGAACACGCACTTTTTCTCATCTATAGCAAAACTAAAACGAATGACAGATCCAATTTGACAATTGACATTTGTTCCGAAATAAAAACTTTTAAAAGCGAAAAAGGAAAACGATTCAATGTTTATTGGAAGATAATAGGTCTGTTCCCAAACGATAATGCATTCGAACACATTAGCAAAATTTAGTCAAACTTCGTTCCCTTACGCAAAAGTTGGGCAGAAGAAAGCCAAAAAGAGAGAGCAAAACTTTTCCCCTCCATAAAAAACCTGCAAATATTAGCCCAAGAAATTTCTTTGGGTTAATTGCTTATTGCTGACAGATGGTTGTCAAATCGTTCAAATTCTAATTTGTAACTGACTTTTTATTTAATTTCATTTATATTTATTGCTTGTATAGCATTAAAATAGATGTAAGAAACAAAAAAATTGTACTTTTTAATTTCTGCAATAAAAGCAATTCAAATCCTGGTCTTAAATATAAATTTGTGCAATTTTTTACTGAAATTTGAATATTCCCGCCTTGAAAAAATTCAAATTTTTCAAATTTGTGGTTCAACGCGTTCCGTTTCTTTTTGGTTATATTTAATTATAGTGAGCATATTCTCTCGCAATGAGAGAAATGTGACAAATTGCCAAAAGTAGACCAGAAAGTAAGGGAACAGACCTAATGGAGACAAAATTATGTTAATTAATTAATATTACATAATGAAAATTATGATTTTCCCTTCGGCGGCATTATTATTATTTTTTTCCATTCTCTTTATTTTTTCCGATAGCTGCACACAGGAATTAACAATTTAGCGAACTGTCAACTTGTTGTAAATGCACCAACATTACGAAAGTTTTTTTCAGTGATCTCAACTCTCAGACGCTGCAGCAGCGTTACAAGTTAATACAACCGATTATAGCACTTTATGGAATTTCAAATACTTTACACCAAATTTAAATAGAAATATATTTTACAGCTTAGCTATCTGCAATATTTTTATCAGCAAGTTCCAAATTGTAGTTTTATCTTCACTCTGAAATGAGAACCCGTATAAATTTCCCAGCTTAATTTACACTATTATAAAAAAAAATGGGCCACAAAAATGGCTAACCACACACACACTCAAAAGGTTATTTGATTGACGAGTGGGATAAGGTGCTTTTAAAATAATTGCAACAATATGTGCCGCAATTATCTATGTGTTTTGTGTTATATCGCGTGTAATCAGTGCATATCAACATAGAGCTTGATATCTTTAAACGCACCTACTCTTTTCAATTGAAAAACAAAACAAATTAAACGACGCACTGTAGCGGTTTGTTTACATATATCTATGGTCGTCACAGTTTTTGAAAATTACTCACTGATTAAACTTATCGATGGGCAGAGAAAAAAGCTTTTCATTGTATTTTCTGCGATAAGAGTATGTACGATCATTAAATGTACTAAAGTAAGAAGGTGCACCGATATCAATTTGCTACTCGATTGTACCACTCAAATGTTTGATTTGCGGTAAAAAATGATTACATCTTGTTATATTTGCGGTAGGCAATTAAGTTGATTGGTTGAAAACTCCGTTTTTAGAACTTTGTCACGTGAATGTTTTATATTGCTGTGATAGTGCTTTGACAATAAACAAAAACTTTCAAAATTGTAAGTACATATACCTTCGCTTATCTAAAGAGTTTAATATATTGAATATCGATACATGTATGTATTAGCGATAAAAAGAAAGCAGGGATGTATTGGTTGATCGATGAGGAGACATTATTGTTGCCGTAGTCAGGTTTTAAAATCATTTTATATAGATTTTTTAAGTTTGCTAATTTAGAAAATGATTTTCGTTTAAATTTAAAATTTAAGTCCGAACGATCAGAATTGACAACTTATGTAGGTATATCTTTTCGGGTGAATTTTATTCCTTCAAATCGTGTGAAGTGTTTCTTTTGATGTAATTTTCAGAGCTCAGAACTCGTTTTGATGAGCGAACGAGGAATGATGAGGAGGTATAAGAGAAAGGTGTTACTCCAGAAACAATGTTCGGAAGTTTTACCAAATGGTAAAAAGGACGTGTCATGGCAACAAGACCCGAGCAGAAACCGGTAGAGACGAAGAAGGAAACCTTATTGTGGAAACAAAGTCGGTGCTGAGGACATGGAAAAACCATTTCTGCAGACTATTAAACGGCGAAGACGACACAAATTCCGCTGTCAGGCAGAACGAGCCATTCAACCTGGACGATGAAAGCCAAGACTTCCGTCCACCTGACCAAAATGAAGTGAGGATAGCAATATCCAAGCTGAAGTCCAACAACGCTGCTGAACCAGACGGCTTACCTGCCGAGCTCTTCAATGCAGCCGGAGATGACTTGGTAGAGTGCGTACACCAACTCGTCTCCAAAATTTGGTTAGAGGAAATTATGCCTGATGAATGGGACCTCACAGCATTGTTTGCCCGATCCACAAGAAAGGAGACCCTTTAAACTGCGTCACCTATAGAGGCATCCGTCTCCTTAACATCGCATATAAGATTCTATCTGCCGTACTATGCGAACGCCTGAAACCTTATGTCAACGAACTGATTGGACCCTATCAGTGCGGTTTTAGGCCCGGAAAGTCCACATATAATAATCCACAAATATTCACACTACGGCAGATCCTGGAAAAAACCCAAGAAGTCCAAGTCGATACCCACCACACTTTTTCAACATCATTCTTGAGAAGATTGTGCGAAGCTCGCAAGCCAACACCAGAGGCGCAATTTTCCAGAAGTCTGTGCAACTACTTGCATACGCTGTCGACATCGATCATTGGCAGAACACAGCGAGATGTCACTAGTGCGTTTGCAAGTATCAGTACAGTAGCGGCAAAAAATAGGTTTAATGGTGAATGAGGGCAAAACAAAATATATGCTGTCAACAAGAGGGGACACACAACATCGACGAATCGGACAGAACGTCACGATAGTTAGCTAGAACTTTGAAGTAGTTAGGGACTTTGTCTACCTCGGCTCCGCTATAAACTCTAACAATGACATCACATCAGAAATCAAGCGAAGAATCACACTTGCCAACCGCTGTTTCTTTGGCCTAAGACGGCAATTGATTAGTAAGGCCTTGTCAAGAAGCACTAAGGAGATTCTATATAAGACTCTCATCATCCCTGTCCTGCTCTATGGCGCAGAAGCATGGACGCTATCAAAGGCGGATGAAGATCTCCTTGGTCGTTTTGAACGCAAAAATTCTTCGTTTTGATTTCGAAACGGAATTGAATCACAATTATCTATACTCTCTGCAATTGTATTCACAATATCTAATACAATGCCACTAATCATTTATATTAATTTAAGAGTTTGTAAAAATCTTAAGCGACAGTGGGTTTTATTTTGCGACCCTAATGTTAAGTCAGTTAGAATAACTTCCACCTATTGCTTATTTATTAATTTGGAAAATTCCAACTTCTGAAACTCAACTGCAACTCAAGCAACAAGGAACTCATTGCTATTCCGGTTGCCACGTTAATCGAAATTCGAAATATATGCGTTTCTAGTTGGCGAGTATAGTTATATAGCATAAAGCCCGAAAACTGCAATTATGGGTTACCATTATCGCGGTGCCGAATGTTGTATATCGATAAGGTGGCGATACAGGCAGACTTACAATGACTATGACTCATGCCATTTGAGAATAACCCCCAATCTCTAGCAAACGTCAAAGGTCTGCCGCTGAAAAAGCTTCAACCAAGCATGTATAAAAACTACTTTTATATTATTATGCAACTAGAAAACCTATACCCTAGATGTTTACGCGCTTATTAAACAGAAAATAACTAGGTACCCACTCCGTCGCACAGCACACCAACATCCATCGGAAATAGTCAATTACACAGTTAACAACTTAATTGAAGTGGCACACCATGTACAGTAATACAGACGCCACCTGCTACCTCAACTTAGCATACTTTTACAAAATACTATACCTACCGCTTTCTGCCACTTTACTACATCAACTGGATTATCTGTTATTACAAGCAATTTGCATCAGTAATGCGAAAATAAATATGAGAATCTATTTTCAGTTAAAATGATTCAGCTCAAGTGAATCTTGAAATGATACTTGTAGACTTTAAGAAGCCCCACTCGTTAATCAAGCGCTTACAAAATGCTTTTCGATTTTATCAATCATCATCTCTTCGCTGACGCCGTTAAGATTAATGAGAATTTGTACAGCAAAACCATTTTGAAACTGTAATAGAGCAAGAAGACAAAAAAAAAAACGTTCAGCCAGACGATTAAATTTAAATATGAAAATAAATGAAACTGACGTCATTTTAATGTTGCCCCGACGTGATGGCAAGTCGAGCGTTGCCATATTACATTTTGCATAGTTTCGCATGGAATACAATAAGTAAATCATTATTACCGTAAACCGTAAAGTGGAAAATTCGCTTCAAACTAAAATATATATGGTAAACAGAAAAATTACGTTTTGTAAGTTTTACGGCCGAAAGGTGAACTAATGACGACCGATTAACTCTGAATTCTGAAATGAAGATGTAGGAACACGATAAGAGGGTTTATTTTCAGTTGTTCGCTTCCTGACGTATCCTACCGTTTTTTTTTTTACTTCCAGGGGGTCAATTCTGGTTCTGCGAAAGAATGGAACGAAAATGTTTTCACAATTTCGCCGCAATTATACGAAATGTAGAACGAAAAGAATGAACTTTTTTTCATGTTCTCTTTTATACGTGAATCCTTTTAGTGAGAGTTTGACAATTAAGAATCTTATATCGTACAAACCGTTGAGCGACATTGAATTCACTACAATAGTTTCATTTATTGAGGGAGAATCGCCTTTTAGTACCGAGTGAATCGAAAAAGGGAAAGCAATGTGTGAACTGTGAAGGACCCAACCCATAGAATCCGTCGCATCCGCTGCGGCAACATTTTCGACTGACAGTTTAATAGAATACACAGAAGCTTATGGAAGTTGACCCATAAGCAGCGCACGTGCCGGATGCGACGGATAAAGTAGGTTTACTTTCTACTTTTCTGTCCGTCGCATCCGTTGACAGTTGGCACAGCAAACATTTGTCGTTCAATTTAAATTATTCGCGACTACTTTTGGGGTAAATGTTAAAAAAGGATTAGTGGTGTAGTAATCTAATTTCAATACGACCGGTGTAAGTGCACACTTAAGTAACAACGCCACCTACAGTGACGAACACCAACGAAGTCACGAAAAAGGAGACGGCCAGGGCCTTGTAATGTTGTGTTCTCTTTTTGTTCGTTCGGTTTTTTTGTTTTTGGTTAAACGAGAGTGGAAGAAGCCGGTCGCATTTTTGGAATAGGAAAATAAAATCCGCAGAAATCGGTTCAAATTGTAAAGAATTAAAATAATAGGGGTATTCACGATCCGGTGCAACTGGTCTTGTATCATTGCGAAAGTGCGAAAGTGCAACTTTTTTTCGCACCACAACAACAAAATATACTGACAAAAATTTCGCTACACTTTTGCACTTTAGCTATACCCTGACCCTATTGTAACCGAAAAATACAACAGAGTAGCGTTATCAAGTTGACAGTTCGCCAAACTATGAATTCCTGTGTGCAGGTATCGGAAAAAAACAAAGAGAATGGAAAAAAAAAATAAGTGCCGCCGAAGGGAAAATCATAATTTTTGTTATGTAATATTAATTAATTAACACAATTTTGTCTCCATTATCTTCCAATAAATTGAATCGTTTTTCTTTTTCGCTTTTTAAAAGATTTTTTTCAGAACAAATGTCAATTGTCAGATTGGGTCTGACTTTGTTTCAGTTTTGCTATAGATGAGAAAAAGTGTGTTCACGATCTGATAAAAAAAAATAAAATTTCGCAATTTTACTAGGTCTGTTACACCGAATCGTGAATACCCTTAATATAAAACTTGAATTATTGTATTTTTTGATGTGTAAACATAAACATCTATGCGCGCGTTGTTGGTATCTGGTGGAGCAATTCCAAACATTTAACTGCGGGGACGGAAATCACCCCTACAATATGCAATGCAAGCCGAATGAAATTCCAATAACACTTTCATTTCCTGTGTAACAGCAAACGGGTATTTTCCACTGCATAATGTTAGGAGTGTTTGTTGATATGTAAACATCTAAGTGCGCGTTGTTTAACTGTTCGATTTCACTGTTTAATACACTGCTTATAATTCATTCAGTTGTGACTCCTTAACCTCAACTGTCATCCAACTCGCATCTGTAGGTACCTACATGCGTTTCAATAGTAAAACGCAGAAAAATACGTAATTGATACAATTCAATATTTCTGACAATAATGCAATGTTTTGCCGTCATTGAAGATGCATTAAAATATTTTCAGATATGGGAACGACAGATGCAGAACGTGCAAAAGATTACAGGGCGTGTTTACGTGCAAGTAAACCTCTGAAAGTCGAAAAAAGGTTGGGAAAACGAGTACTGAACGCTCGCGTGAATGGAGAACCCGTCTCGCAAACCAAACTGGAGCGACAATTACTGACAATGAACCGACGACATCACGATCAACTGTCAATGATGTTCTGACGATAAATGACGTGGATTTATCGTCAGTTCGAGCCAAAACGAAGGAGAACGGACATCAATGAAGTTTTACAACCACAGGTAGTCACTCCGCCCTAAGAAGAGTACCCCAGACATGTTAAGGCTCACGCAGAGTTGCAAAATAAATTATTGTTATTTCATAATGTATCAAGAATACGGTTATTACAATTCCCTTTTTTCTCAATGACGTGTATCAAGCCACACTACCGCACGCACGGTGTTTACACATACACATATTTCGGGACTGTTGGATACAGTCGCACCAGTTTTTTTTTATTAAACAATTACCTACTCAAAATTATATAAACAAAACACTCATGAAACACTTGGAAAAATAGAATTTCCCAGGCATGAGCAATTTGTACCTAGTTCTGTTTGAGCAATTTGTGGTTCTGTTTGCTCGTGCATGATTCGTATAAGGTGCGCTCGAAATTATAATGCATATAGACCATGATTTATAATTTTGCAGTACCCCGTCCTTTGTGGATGCATTGTATAAAAATGCACACATTACCCACTTTAATTATTTAGCTGAAATATTTCCAAAACTGCCAGAATCTGTACGATATCCCGAGGTTATTCTTCTGATTTTGTAGCTCGTACCCACATGACATAGAATTTAATCAACTATGCTCTGTTTTTTTGAATGAATTTCCACAGGAATTCCTCTCTTGATAGAAATCTGAAACATTTTCTTTCTATGAAATATTTTTTTTTGTATCCTTTTTGTACATGAGAAAATTGTGTAACACAGATGATTCCAGCGTGTACCTAGATATTTCCACGTTGCATAGAGTTAGGCATCGCAACGCTATTATACACAACACCCACTCGAAGTACGCTACAATGAACTTGTTTTCTCATTCATAGATTTATCTAGGTATATACTTTACTGTAAAAATTGTGTTGAACTAAAAAAATGATAGGCAAGTTGTCAGCGATCACAAAATTTGTCACGCAATAAAGGTGAATGAATAACCGATAAGGTGACAGCCAATATTATAACGGGTGATTTTTTAAGAGGCTTAGAACTTTTAAAAAAAAAAAAACACAAAAAATTCGAAAAAATGAATGAAATATTTATTTGAATCGATAGTTTGAACCTTGCAATTTAATGTTTAAAGATAATTTCATGCAAATGTTGACCGCGGCTGCGTCTCAGGTAGTCCATCCGCTGAGTCCAATTTTGGCATACTCTTTCACACTTATCGGCCGGTATCTCACGAATGAATGCATGGATGTTGGCTTCCAGTGCGTCAATCGAAGCGGGCTTGTCCCTATACACATTAGCCTTGACATACCCCCACAAAACATAATCTAATGGTGTCAAATCGCACGATCTAGGCGGCCAATTGACCGGCCCGAAACGTGAAATTAACTGTTCACCAAACTCGCCTCGCAATTGCGCCATTGTTTCGCGTGCTGTGTGGCATGCGGCACCGTCTTGTTGAAACCACATATCATGCAAGTCAAGAACTTCCATTTCGGGCAAAAAAAAGTTTGTTATCATCGCTCGGTAGCGTTCACCATTGACAGTAACGCTGCGATTCGCATCATCTTTGAAGAAATATGGCCCAATAATGCCGCCGGCCCATAAACCGCACCAAACAGTGGCTTTTTCGGCATTGGTAGCTGTTGCAATGCTTCTGGCTGATTTTCACTCCAAATGCGGCAATTTTGCTTATTTACGTACCAATTCAACCAAAAATGAGGCTCATCGCTGAACACAATTTTTCGATAAAAAAGCGGATCCTCGGCCAGCTTTCCAAGAGCCCATTCACCAAAAATTCGGCGTTGTGGTAGGTCGGCTGGCTTTAGTTCTTGCACAAGCTGTATCTTAAAAGGCTTTACGCACAAATCCTTCCGCAAAATTTTCCACGTAGTGCTGTAACAAAGGCCTAACAGCTGGGAACGGCGCCGAATCGACATTTCGCGGTCTTCTGTCACACTAGCTGATACGGCCGCAATATTTTCTTCACTACGCACAGTACGTAAACGTGTTGGTGGTTTAATGTCCAACAAAGTAAATTTGGTGCGAAATTTGGTCACAATCTTCCCAATAGACTGCTCAGAAGGTCGAGAATACCGATCATAAAATGGAAGCAGCGCGCGATGAACATTTCGAACCGAGCACGAATTTTGATAGTAAAATTCAATAATTTGCAAGCGTTGTTCATTTGTAAGACGATCCATGGTTAAATTGCAAACCAAACTGAAGCTGTTTGACAGTGACACAAGGTACTAAACACACGTCAGCTGTCAAAACCAGTGTTGCCAAAACCAAACCAGCTAAAAAATCACCCGTTATTATGTGGGCAGTAAAATCTGCGAGCATAAAGCTGCAAATAGAAATTAATGTCGTGTGGAGTGAACTGCAACCGAAACGGTGCGGATAAAACGCAATGTCAACGCTCTGTAGAGTTGTGTTCAGATTCGGATACACTCTACATAAGTGGTGTATGCTTTATGGTGTTATGCGGTAAATTTAGATTGCTTGTTAGCCTGCGGCGTAACGTGGGGGCAACACAAAAACTTGAATCATTAGCGAACACGCCATGTGGATTGTGGATAAACATCATAAACTAAATATGTAGTTTATGATAAATATAAATGCGAGTAACTATAGCAAATTGACGTATGATCAATTTATGTGGAATATGGAAGCATATTTTGCATGTTACTATCAAAAACCCTTGTTGACAATTATAGTTAAATTCAGTTAACGGACAACAGAGAAATATAGTAAGAATTGATTTTTTCTGACGTAGTGTCATGTAACTCAAATGAAGATAAATCGTTAAAACGTTATCAGGTTTTATCACCTGAAGCTTAAATCAAGGTAACTATAGTGAACCAACTACCACCATAATTACTCGTTCATAAATGCATAAAATATTCTTAGCCAATTACGGCATGAAAAGTGTTATAGTACATTTACACGGAAATTCGAAATCCAATTGTGCGTTCCCACTGAAACTTCAACATTTCAAACGACAGCTAGTGTCAGAATTGATTACTGTTCCTTTTTTTCTATTTAGAAATCGGAAGTGGTTGACTCTAAAGAATTTTATTTTTAGCCATATTAATGTTAAGTGCTAATTCGAACACATTAAATATATTTCTGACTCAATATAGAGGTATGCAACTTCCTTCTCCTTTGTTTATAACTTTTCCGTTCCATATTTATAAATTTAAGTTATCCTTAAAATAATTGATTTGTTGACAGCTGTTTATATTTATAAATTTAAGTTATTCTTAAAATAATTGATTTGTTGACAGCTGTTTTTTTTTTTTTTTTTTTGTAATCAGCGGACTGAAAAGTCATTAAATGACGTGCGGAATTTGTAAAGACGTTTGTACGATTTGACAAACTTAAGCTAAGATTAGACTGTATGCCAATTATAAATATGAAAGCCAACAGGCAAATGACCAGATTAGCTGTCAAATGACCAAAATGTCAGAATTATATTAGACTATATGACAAAAATTTCCAATATGGTCATATATTTGATGGTCATTTAAGGCATTTGTTATTTTTTCCCAAATGTTGTAGTAGGTTTCCATGAAAAAAAGGAACGAAAATGAAACTAAATCACAATTCCACGAACTTAAACACCGATGACAACAAAATAATTCTTGTTCCATCAAAAATGTCATAATGAAATTTCATTAAAGTGCATATATGGCCCTATAGGCCTTTATGCCGGCATTCATGCTTATTGTCCGATTACACCGATTGCTATTTGGACATTTTATCTGTCAAAATAAGCCTGGTCAAATGTGGCATTTAAGTCATTAGAGCATATGAGATATGCGGATATGCCCATTGCATTGTATGACCATATTTTTACAGGAGAACTGTCAGAAATTGGCATTTTATGACCACTTGTCATACAGTCCAATCTTACCTTTACAAATGCAGTGATGAAACTCAACATTTCGCTGAAATTCAACATTTGGAAATGATGGAAAATATATGGCGAAATGCTGGACAAGGACATTTACTATTATACACGATTTTCGTAAGAGTACGCCTGGGATACACTCCGATTACTTCTGGGAGAAAGTTCTACCTTTTTTGCTAGAAAATCCAAATATTACGTCAGACCGAATTAAATATTCGTGAATGATTTCGAAACAATAAAACTGTTCCTACCACTGGCTGTCAATTGAACAAGAGGCCAACAAAACAATAACTTAACTGACTAGAATACTAGGTGAAACTGCTTGTGTCTGGGTAGCTCGTCACTAAAAGGTGGATGGAATACACATTTTTCGAGTATTAAGCGCTTGGTGTTTACCGTACTGAAAGTGATTTATGTTAAGTACCCATTGCAATGACCTGTTTGCATTGACAAGTCTGCTTGTATTTCCATTAAAAACAAAAGCATTGTTACTAAGTAAGTAAGTACTTTGGCAGGCGTAGATGGAATTTTATTTGAATATTAATGGCAGAAGCCCCCAAAAGGGGTTTGTTTTTTTTTTTCAAATGGAATTTCCAGAGACAGACTTCTAATGCGAATAGTTCAGGAGAATTTTGAAGAGTGACAATAATGTCTTTCAAAGCACAGCTATGCCGCCATATAGAGCAATGTTAATTAAAGCCATTAAGTTGAAATTTAATTAGCTCAATATTGTTGAAGACTTACAAACAATTGAATGAGACTTAGCTTCCATTCGTTAGTTTGTTATTGCTTGGCTGTATGTCAAGGTAGGCTATTATATGATTTTGTTCTGTTTGCGTTCTAGTAGATAATTATGCGAATATGAAATCGAAAGTAGGAACCTTTTTTAACCAGTGCAAGGCTTTTGTAATAAGCTTTTTGAACTAAGCATAGAAATGGTTGGTAAGTTTGATTGTTTCATTTGCAAAGTGTTCCAAATAAAACACGCTTGCCGGTATATGCCTAGTTAATCAACTCATTTTGAATGGCCTTATCTATAGATTTACTTTTGCTGTATCCTGTCGCTCTGTCAAACGTGCTGACGTTACATGTTGCGGTGGATTTATTTTGCTGTAACGTATTCTGTATTGTAGGTCGAGATTGAATGAGATTGAATATTAATTTGAACGCAACCCACTGTCCCAAAATTATTTGAACCACTTGCCTCTGGGTGAGCTGGGGTGGGATTCTGTAAAAAATGAAACGAAAAACGATTTCGCTTTTCAAAAAAAGATATAAATCATGCGATAGCGAAAATTTGCTTCATGTAACTCCTAACGTTTTTTTCTTTACATTTGTTTAGGTTTGAGAAACTGTGTGACAACAAAATTATAGTTTTGCAGTCTCAGTACGTCGTTTTATTTTCGTTAAATTGTTTTGACATAGAAGCTGATAATTGAAAATATTTTGAATGTTGAATTTGATTGTTTACGAAGCGGACGTTTGGTGTGTGTGAATAAGTAACAATTTACCTTTAGATTTCAATTAATTATTTTTCAATATGCGCATATTTTATCCATCAATCATAACATATATAAATAGCTTTAAGTCATATTTTATTCTAGCTCTGTTGGCCATTGAATCCATTGAGGACAGAAAATATCATCCAATGCATCAATACATTCGTGCAATATTTTAGACAATGTGCTCTGTGCGAGAGGAGAAATAAAATCTTTTCCAACTAACCATTGGTATCCTCCTCCAGCCAGTACCTCTAATGTTGCGGAAAGTTTTAAGATAGGAGGCACGTATGTCGTTCGTGTACCTGTATGCAAATTAATATTGTCCAGCACATAATTAAAGGCGGCTTTGTTCAATCGAAAACGTTGCACAAAACCAAATGGAAAACGAACTTTTTAACTAACTAATTAACTAACTTTTTAATCAAAATAAACCAACTTTTTGTCAGGCAATGTGACAGGATTTGAACAATCCCGGAGATTTTTTCTAATTCTTCCTAAGTTCACATGTTAAATTTTAACTTCACTTTCTTCGCTATCGCTGGTCTACAATGATAGTTTGCTAGCATATCTTATAAAACATTCAGCACAATCTTAACATCACCAAATTAAAAAAGAATAAATACGAAAATGATAAACGTCAAGAAAATAGCTGTCGTTTGTTTTCTTTCGTGGAGACGATAAAATCTGTTCGTTTGTAGGGTTACATGAAGCAAGAAAAATGAAAACGTCAAAGAAAATGTGTTCTGTAAACTTATGTAAAAGCGCCATCTGTGCTTTCAACGTATGAAGGTGTTTGCCAGACGCACCCATTGACGACTACTTGTCAGACGCACCCATTTCGACGACAACAGCTGCACCCAACTTAACGACGAAGGTGGGATGACAGCTGTTGGGAATTTAAATAGTTGTTGGACGCCGTCGTTTTCTTGGATAAGTTGATAGTTGTTAATAAAGATTTTAATCGAGTGTAATCCTCTAAATTAATAAATAAAAACGTGTTTAAAACTCAGATGTGGGGTCAGAATATCACTGGCCTGTGAAATAAAATAAAATTTAATTAAAAATTCTGATAATAATTACATTAAACGTGTTAAAATGCCGCGTGTCTTGTCAAAACAGCAGTTGGTAGAAGCGCTCAGGGAAGCTGGCGTAGAATTCCCCGAAACAGCTACCACGGCCCAGTTAAAGAGACTGCACCACAGTGAAGTCAACAAAAGCAACAATTTATCTGCGGCAAGCGAGGAAGATGCCGATGCCGATGCCGATGCCGATGACGTTGCCGATGACGTTGATACCGAAGCCGACGATGCCGAGGAACTGAGAAGTGCCGCGTTGGATGAGGAATTAAGCGAGCTACGTAAGCGTCTCGAAGTGCTGAAGCTGCGGAAGCAGATTAAAGAGTTGGAGAATGATGCCGCCCCTCCTGCCGAACGACGATCGGAATTTGGCGAAATTGAGCACGCCATTCCAAAATTTGATGGCGATGACGTAAGCCATTCGGTAAAACATTTTTTCCGTGATTTTGAAGAAATTATGCAGACGGTAAATGCCGATGAAAGGTTTAAATTATTGAGCTTGAGACGTTCACTAATAGGAACCGCTAAAGTGTTCCTACTCTCGACGGTGGCGCTTAATTATAGCGAACTGAAGGCAGCACTATTAAAAGAATTCGACATAGCTGTGTCTCGCCAGGATGTGTACAGAATGCTAGCCCTAAGGAAGTGGAAAAAACAAGAAGAGTCGCTGCATTGCTACATTCTAAACATGCAGGCGATTGCCAAACGATCCGACATTGGTGAAACGGAGATCATTGACTTCATCATAGACGGGATGGGTAGTAACATATCCAATGTTAATCTGCTGTTAGGTGCTCGTACCATCGACGAACTGAAACAACTCGTTAATCGCTATCAGCAGAAATATTTGATGGAAAGTGCTACGAGTACATCAGGATGTATTTCTAATGCCGTATCGACGAAACCTGCCGCTGTAACCAAGCCGAATGTTAATAGAAATGCCGTACTATGCTTTAATTGCTCACAGACGGGGCATATTAAACCATACTGTCCACACCCTTTGCGCCGAAATGGGTCGTGTTTCCGATGTTGGGAGATGGGACATGACCACAGGACGTGCCCGAACCCGAAGAAGATGCTGTCTGCCGCTGCCGTTCCGAAGCGTAATCAACAAGTTGCTGCCGTTTCGAAAGTAGGGTCTGATAACGATGAAAGTTTAAGCGAAGTAGTTGGTGCTGTAAATTGGGTGAGTGTCGCTTTTGAAGTTGATTTGGCAAAAGATGTAGAATTCATGAAGTTCCTTTCTCTTTTTGATACGGGCAGCCCAACTAGTTTTATAAAGTCTTCGTATGTCCCGGTTAAGTTGCTGCGACGATTGAAAATTCCGAAATCCTCATTTTACGGGGTGGGTGGAAACAAATTAAATGTTTTAGGAGAAATGAAATGTAAAGCAAAATTTCATAATAAAATAAAGACGATAAAAATTAATATTGTCCCAGATGAAAGTATGGCTCTACCGATTATTTTTGGACGTAATTTTTTGTATGCTTTTAGTATCCATTTGACAAGAGTAAAGGTTAGATACTCTAAAGAAAAGTTGGTTGCTATAAATAGAAATAATAAATTTGTTTTGCCAAATGAACTTCTTACAACTCTTAATAGATATAGCCTCATCGGGAATAAGTGTTCGCTAGTTGGTAATAAACCAGAAAGATTTGAAATGGTATTGGAAGTTGAGGCAACTGAGACTAATTACGAGTACTATAAAATGCCGGATATATTTAATATTGAAGTTGTGTCTGACGAATTAGATTTGAATATTGATCATAAATTGGGTAAATTGTGCTGTGCCGAACTGAATAGTTTAATTATAGATGCTTATGTGTTGCCGAAAGATATTGAAGTAGAACCGTTAGATTATGAAATGAAGATTCATCTGACTGATAATGTTCCGTTCCACTGTTCTCCCCGACGACTGTCTTACTTTGAAAGAACTCAAGTGCAGGCAATAGTGAATCAGTTGGAAAAAGACGGTATTATTAGACAAAGTAACTCGCCGTATGCGTCTGCTATTGTGTTAGTAAAAAAGAAGAACGGAGAACTTCGAATGTGTGTGGACTATCGTGGTCTCAATAAAAAAACCATTAGGGATAATCAACCTTTGCCGCTTATAGAAGATTGTATAGAGTATCTTGAAGGAAAACAATATTTTACGCTCCTAGATTTGAAAAGCGGATTCCATCAAGTTAGGGTTTCTGAGGAATCTATTCCTCTTACTGCGTTCGTTACTCCAAATGGCATGTGGGAGTATTTAAAAATGCCGTTCGGGTTGAAAAATGCTCCGGCCGTTTTTCAGCGGTTTATTAATGTTATTTTCCGAGATTTAATTGATTCGGGTAAAATAGTTGCTTATATGGACGATATATTGATTGCTACAGCAGACTTTGAGGAACACAAATTATTGCTAAGAACCGTTTTGAGACGTATAACTCAACGGAATCTTAAACTAAATCTCTCGAAATGCCGGTTCGGTCATACGGAAATAGAGTATTTGGGATACGCCGTTTCTTCGCAAGGTATTGCGCCAAGTGATTCTCATATTGCCGCTATTAAAGAATATCGAGTGCCGACTAATCAGAAACAATTGCATTCTTGTATTGGGTTGTTCTCTTATTTCAGACGATTTGTGCCGTCATTTTCCCGAATTGCAAAGCCGTTGCAAAATTTATTAAAGAAAAATGCCGACTATGATTTTGACAAACCATGTTTGGACGCTTTTAATGAGTTAAAATGCAGACTAATTGAAGCACCGATTTTGGCTATTTATAGTCCTATAAAGGACACAGAACTGCATTGTGATGCCAGTTCAATTGGTTTTGGTGCTGTCTTGCTTCAAAGGCAAGATGATAGAAAATTTCATCCGGTGTCTTACTTTTCTAAGACAACTTCCGCTGCCGAATCTAGGTATCATAGCTTTGAACTAGAGACGCTTGCTATAATTTATGCTTTGAGACGATTCCGGGTATATTTGGAAGGAATACCCTTCAAAATAGTTACGGATTGTAGCTCGCTGACGATGACATTAGAAAAGAAACAAGTTAATCCACGGATTGCCCGCTGGGCCTTAGAACTTGAAAATTATAATTATAAAATTCAGCATCGTAGTGGTATATCTATGGGACATGTGGATGCCCTTAGCAGGTGCCAGGTTGCTGCAATTTGGGATGTTGATGATACGGATTTTCAAATCCAAATTGCGCAAGGACGGGACAAAATAATTATGGAATTACGGGATCGAATGGAGGTTGAAGAAGTCAAAAACTTTGAATTGAGGGATGGACTTGTATATAGAGTGAAGAGAAGTGGAAGAAAGGCATTATTCGTGCCGAATGAAATGGAAGATAATGTTATACGGTTGATTCATGAAAAACTAGGTCATCAGGCGCTGGAGAAATGTTACGATAAGATTGCTATGCATTACTGGTTTCCGAGCATAAGACGAAAGATTGAAAGATTTATCCAAAATTGTATTAAGTGCATTATGTACGCTATGCCGGTCCGTTCTAGCGAGAGGAACTTGTATAATATTCCTAAAAACCCTCTGCCGTTTGACACAATTCATGTGGATCACTTTGGTCCCTTGCCGTCCCTTAGTTCGAAAAGGAAGCATATTTTGGTAGTAATAGATGCTTTTACAAAATTCGTAAAGCTATATCCTACGAACTCGACGAGTACAATAGAAGTAATTTCCGCATTAGATAAATACTTTCAGTATTATAGCAGACCGCGACGCATTGTGTCAGATAGAGGTACATGCTTTACCTCTTTCGAATTTGAGGACTTTCTAATAAAACGAAATATAGAACATGTAAAGGTTGCCGTGGCTTCACCCCAGGCAAATGGGCAAGTCGAAAGAGTCAATCGGGTTATCAAGTCTATGCTGGGAAAATTGAGTGAGCCGGTAAATCATGCCGATTGGTCGAGTAAGTTACTAAAGGTGGAGTACGCTATTAATAATTCTATTCATAGCACGACGAAGAACTCACCTAGTATGCTATTGTTTGGTGTTAGCCAAAGGGGTGAAATAATAGATGAAATGACGGAACATCTAGAGGAAAAGATGGCTTCCGAGAGCTGCCGTAATTTAGATCAAATTCGTGCCGAAGCTTCAGGAGAGATTGATAAGTCTCAGAAATATAATTTAGACTATTTTCTTAGGCACAGTAAAAAAGTTAAAGAATATAAAGTCGGTGATTTTGTTGTTATGCGTAACGTTGATACTGCCGTCGGGACGAATAAAAAGTTTTTGCCGAAATTTCGTGGCCCTTATGTCGTATGTAAGATTCTCGGACATGACAGATATGTATTGCGGGATATTGAAAACTGCCAGTTGACTCAGCTTCCGTACGATGGTGTTGTTGAGGCGAATAGAATGCGAAAATGGTTGTTAGACCGAAATGAAGAGGCTGTTTCTATTGAGAGTCCAAGTGACCCTCTTGCCGTAGATATAAGTTTGGAGTAATATGTAGAGATTATTGATAAGTATTTAGTTTATCTTTTGTTCGAGGTCGATCAATTGTCAGATTGGCCGAGTTGTAAACTTATGTAAAAGCGCCATCTGTGCTTTCAACGTATGAAGGTGTTTGCCAGACGCACCCATTGACGACTACTTGTCAGACGCACCCATTTCGACGACAACAGCTGCACCCAACTTAACGACGAAGGTGGGATGACAGCTGTTGGGAATTTAAATAGTTGTTGGACGCCGTCGTTTTCTTGGATAAGTTGATAGTTGTTAATAAAGATTTTAATCGAGTGTAATCCTCTAAATTAATAAATAAAAACGTGTTTAAAGTTCGTTTGTTTTTTTTCGCGGCCACGAGAATTTCTTTCGTTTTTGATGTTACATGAAGCAAACCGTTCGTGCGCACGAAAACGTTTAAACGTTTGCTCTTGTCTTACAATACTACTACTCATATTCATTTTGCTTTCCTTTCTGTTTGTTAGTTTTTAGATCAAATCTTTGGGTCTGAAACATGCCACCCAACAATCGTTTGACATCAATCAATTCAAATCCATTTTCCTCCCGTTGAAACCGTTCTTCTCCATATATGGGGGGCCCACAATTATATTGTGTAATTTCCACTTAATTACAAATTTAACTTAAATCATAAGTTCCGCAATCTATCATATTAACAGTTCCAAACAGGAAGAGAAATGTATACCTATACTATAAATATAAAATATAATTTCCATGTGCACTTGTTCAGTCGAGAGCCTTGAACGCGATCATCCGCTGAACATAATGAAGTAATCATCAGCCACCACCACACTTTTGCTGATTGTCTGCTGTCGAATAACAGTCAATTAACCACCTACATGTGTCCATTTAATATTATGTAATGGCGGTGACATTTAAAATGCAAAAACAACAAACATACTCTTCTTTATGACATTGACATTCATGAACACAAACCGAAGAAGAAAATCGAAATGAAAACGAAACGGCAAAAGATATACAAACAAAATAGAAGGAAAAAACAAAACACGAAACAATAGTTACAACAAAAATGGGAAAAGACAATAAAAACATAAACAAAAAAACTACGAAAACAATGACATTTTTGTACCAGGCAACGCACATGGCTTGACTTTTGAGGGCGTAATTTATGTTTGTAGTGTAATTGCCTTTTCTTTCGCTGAATGGTTTCATTTTCTTTTATTTCTGTTTGTCAATTTGGTTTCTCGGTGTAAAGTTGTAGGTATGTACATATATACTTTGTGAGCTTTTTTGTTTAGTCGCACGTTTACATCTAAATTGTTACATCTACCAGGCAAAACAAAACAAGAGGTTCAAAATAAAAACAAAACACAAAAATAATTAGGGATTCATTACATATATATGTACATAAAGTAATATAATTTTTAAGCCAATACTACTATTTGATATTATTGATCACCTGGCGATGAAGGACCTGGACTGTTGCTCAAACTATCAGTTGAAGCGCGTTTTGGCAGAAGGACTTGCATGGATGTTCGTCGAAGTAATTTCTCTTCAGCTAATTTGTTTATTATGTTTATTTTTCGGTTCGTTTTGTTGTCAGGCATATTATTATATTACACAAGTATATTTATGAAAGACGATGGTTGTTTTTTTTTTTAGAATTATATAGCATACACAAAAGAGAATTAAAAGAAAAAAAATATATAGTCAAAGAAGAATGTGTAAATGAATGAAGTTAATTATGCACACAAGTAGAATTTGATAGTTTTATTTGAAATGTATTAAAGAGAATGATTGATTGAGGGCTCCAATTAAATTGAAATATCAAACTATGTTGTTACTAGATACAATTTTTATAAACATGTGTAATTGAAGAGTTTTCACACGCAGAGAGCACACATAAATTTGTGAAACTTAAGAAAAAAAAAATTACAAAAAAAAACAACGACTTAAATATAAGTCAACAAGTTTTAAACCCAATTAAACGGAGAATGACACACATTTTTGTTTTTGAAATTAAATAAAAATAAAAATGTGTATTGAGTGTTGAAATTTAAAACTAATTAAAAATTTGATTGAGTATAATATAAAATATAATGCGAAACATGCCATTCAGCAAAGTGACAGATTTCAACTTTAAAAATTCACCTATTTTAAATTCCAGTATAGATTTAGTATTCTCCTACTAGGGTTGCCAGATTAAAAAATACGATCGTGAGTTTTCTACGGGGGACAAGTGTTCAATTTTTATTTTTGAACACCATAGTCGAAAAAATGTGAAATAAAAGTAAGTTTCATTGGATGCATATATTTTATTCCCATCAACACTGGGTATATGAACACACTGTTTTTGTTGGTTTTTTTTTGGGTTCAGTCGTTTTACAAAAGTAAATTTTGGTTTCAAAACAAAAACTGAAAGAGAGAAAGATTACAGTACAGAACAACTTAAGCACGTGAAGTGAAATGTAGTTCGTGAGTGGATGCATTCATCTTTGAAAGTTTTCTTGCACTTCAAATCGATGTGTTCACAGAGAATCTTGTTAAAAATATTAAAAGAAAGTATTTTCAAAGTTTGAATTGATTGTTTTCTTTTGTTGAATTTTGACTTAATAAGGGGGACAGTGGTTTGTACTAGGGGGAACAAACAGCATTTTTGTATGAAAAAGGTGGACTGTCCCCCCTAAAGGGGTACGTCTGGCATCCCTATCTCCTACCCATAAGTGTCACTGGAAGTCTCTCAGTACCAATAGAAAACAATTCTCTATTATTATATTTCATACACATATTCCTATCGTAACTTCTTTTCACTGAGCAAATAACATTTTTGGTTTTCTTGTATAGATAACTATCCACTGAGCTCTAAATTTAATAATTTTTTTTTACTAATGCGCACTAACGAAGTTATAACTCCTCAAAAACTTTGCTAAGCTCTTTTTTAAGACATATATTACTTGCTACTCGTTACTTTTTTTTACCATTGTTGATAAAGCCTTTATAAATTTGAAAAATAAAAAAACTGAAGCTAATCCCTTTCAAAAATAAGCTCTTCGCATACAAATACAATCCAGACGAAAATTTTACTAGAACATAATCACTCACTTCTGATACCTGAACGTCACAATCGCATAACGATACAAGAACACGCGACCGTTACATTCTTAAATGAAAAAAAAAGCAAAACTAGGAGCACTTTTCTTTTTATTATTGCTGATGAAGTCATTCGTCGAGCAAGACCTTAAAAGCATGAAAAATATCTCATATATGTAGTCGATACAGTGGCAACGAAATAAAGCAACGAAATTTCTTCCAAAAGGTTAAGAAAGCAAAGCCTTACAAAAACGATGCGATTTTTATCATCATTTACCCTCTAAGAGTGATATCACTTGATAGTTATTCAAAGGCCAATAGCAAATAAGAACATTAGCGAAAAAAAAAAATCTATACAGACAGAATGAATAAATAAAAAAACGACAGAAAGTCGATATTTTTCCATGCCAATAGTGTAGCGCCATTACATAATTTAGAACCTCCACGCACACCGGAAAGCACTAAATACCCGGGAATATAATTTCTGTTTTCATTATTACCTAGAGAACGTTATGTATATATGCTACAGCGCACCGTAAACTACTGTATCAGGAGGTCAGGGCGACATAATCTGTTTACGTTTAAAAAAAACTCTACACTGTACAAGGTGGACCAACTTTATAAAAAAAAACTGAAATGTTCAGAATTTTTGTCTTCCATTATAACCTCAAGGAGCACTTCTGGTAAAAGAGCTTCTACTACATTTCATTTTTTATTTTTATATATTTTTTGAATCTCTTTAAGACTTTTATGAATATACGTCGTATTCGAAGCTTTATGATGGTTTTCAATTGGTGTTACAAGAGGCGTTTATCTTTTTTACTTCACAGCTGAGCACTGAACTGAGCTTTTTATTCAGCTTGGTCAGTCAATTTATTCTGAGCTCATAGAGCGCGCTATGATCATGCTCTAAACGAAAAAGAAACACAAATTCGAGCTCTGATGTGTCTGAGCTAAAAAAAGAAAAATGCCTTAGGATACGAAAACTAAAGGTTGATTAGAATGAATAACAATGAACTTTAGACTACGTGACAAACAATTCATGCAAAATATCGATCCAATATTCACAGACAAAAGAACAAAAATAATAAAAAAGTTAATTTAAAGAACCAAAAACCCCGACTGACTAAAAAAAGATCTCACTGACATTTGTGTGACGATTTTTTTTTTTTTATTTATATTTTTATATTTATTTGTTTAGCCTATGACGGAAAAAAATACAAATTTAATGACTCCTCGCTCTTCAAAATCGGTCAAACCGTTTGGGCTACAGGGCGTCACGTATAGGAATAATTTACATAGAATACGCGCGAAAAACGTAACCCTCTCTGTATCCAGTCGGGTAAAACGCAAATGCAGACGCAGTGCATTGGATTAGTAAGCTTCTGTGGAACAGTTATGAAAAGCAACAGCAAATTCGACGAGTACCACTAGTCCACAAAAAAAAAATTAAAAATTGGGTTTGTTCAAGTATCTAGCTAATTCTGACAGCGGACTAAGTTCATGGTGTTTCAGTTTATGGACTAGTAACGAATTTATTGACTGAGCATTAAGCTGACGTAGTAAATGTGACGTTACACTACCAAACTAGTTTTTAGATTCCAGCAGTCCATAACGGGTCTTTCATTAGCGAATTGACAACTTCAAATTTTTAGTGTGAATGCACCATTAAACTGATTACCGAACTGTCAATGTCAAAATATTCAGTAAAATCAACATTTTCATCATGTTGAGGTTAGCACGAAGGAACAGCGTTTACAAATAAACGAAATTTACTAAGGAAATTCCGAATCGGTGGTCGCAACTTTAATAGCGTTAACGCCAGTTTTTAAACTTCAGCGATGAAGCGCATATTTTTTTAAACGGCTTCCTCAATAAGCAAAATAAGCGTTACTGTAAAGGTGAAAACCCTCATTTGCCTTAGGAAACAGCACTTCATCCCCAAAAAGTCAAAAGTTTTGTAGATGAAAATGGCCGTCACGTTACGGTAAATGGTATATTCGCTACAGAGACATGTTGGAAGGTTATTTCTTTGAGCAATTATGCATGAATTTGACATCAGTGATATGTGGTTCCAACAAGACGGTGCCACAAGCCACACAGCGTGTGCAACAATCGAGTTATTGCAGTCCCAGTTCGGTAAACGTGTTATCTCGAGAAACGGACCCATCTACTTGCCGCCACCCTTTGAATGCCTTTGCATTTCTAGGAGCGAGCAAAATTTGTTAATGCAAAAATTGCACTTCCGTCAGATTGATTTTATTCAGTTTGTCGCTGCTACGCTTAATATTGCAATTGCTCGCAGCAACATTGAATAGACACAATGTAATTCAATCAATGTACTGCTAGATACTTTTGCACCTTTTTACGTTCGCCAATTGATTGAATTCAATAAATTGAAATGGAATATTCAACGAAGCTTGGTATTTCGTAATTTTCAATCATAAGTTGGACGAAATCTAATGAGATCACTGCTGTAATATGAATGCGAAAATAGAATAATAATAATATAATAGAATCTCGTTGAGTGGACTCATTGCCAGGTCAAAAAAAAATTGACTTTAAAATGTATGGAAGTGTTTTCATTTGTCACCAATGTTATGAGTGTGACGTACCACGAAAAACCAAATGCAAGTTAACCTATCAAGTGGCAGTGACTGGACATATCTCAGAGTGGTCGTGACCAGTTTCATGAGCAGTGCATCCTCTTGATAATTTGGTCGTAGGCGCAGTGGCTTAGTGGTTAGTGTGTTGGACTACTAAGCGAGGGGTCCGAGCTTCGAATCCCGCAAAAACCCAAATTCCAACTCAGGGTTTTTTTCACTGCGCCACCTCTCGCGAACGTCTGACAAACATCCGAGAGTATAACTGTCTTGAAAAAGCTTCTCAATTGGCCGTTTGGAGTCGGCATCAAATTGTAGGTCCCTTCCATTCGTTTCAAACTTGAAAAACTCACACAAAACGAATGGTTGTGAGAAGCTAAGCTAAATCGCTTCGTCTTTTCAATCAATCAAATGTATCAGGGCTGTCATTACGTAATATAGACCAACCATACAATGATAACTTCCACGCATAATTACACGCTCAACTTAGCACACCCTCATAAATAAACACCCATCAATCAAACCGATTCACACATTAGGCATTTTAAAAAAAATACCCACAAATAGCTTTGACACACTTCTTGGGAATAGCAGCAACTGCTCGTAATAAAAAAATTCTCACAATTCAACCAACGTTAATAACGGACCGGTTGTTAACTTTCCACTCTCCATATGACGATGTGGGTATAGGGTATCCCCGAAGCAAATACAATATTGAGTAGATATTCCAGGGCAAACATTTCATAGTCTAATTGATTCGTATGAATAAGGCATGTAACAAGGCAATGGATATCTAGTGTCATTAGCTTTATTTCGAGCATATATTATTCACGTGGAAAGCAGACTCACAAAAGCCGAATGTGGGTTCTATTATAAAACTATTATATTTAATTAATCTAATCCACCCCTAAGAATGTACCTCTACATGGAGACATTATACAACATTCCGCTGAAGAAACATACAAAGTAGGTCATTTCTCCCTTAAATTAATAACATCCCTGTTCATGCTGCTAATGTCGTTTTCCATTGGGCAAAAAGAAGCGTGCGGGACTGTGAGATTCTGGAGTCGAAAAAATCACTTCTGATTGGATCGGAAGTCGTTTCATTTTCAAAAAAAAAAAAGTTCGCTTATCGATAAGAATTTTGAAGTCAGCATCCACCCAAGAGGCACTCACTCAAGTGTATTTTATTTATTTTATACAAGTAAGCTGCCGTAGATTAATTTTTGGCATTTCACCAATACTTCTGTGGATTCAATCAGAAGCAGTTTTCTTGTTCTATTGGATTACAGAATGAGTCGATCTCGGAGTGAAACCAATGGAAAACGACATAAAATCCACCAATTAAATCACAATCTCCATCTGTCTTTCAAATTGTCAAGAAAGAAGAAACTCACAAGTTCATTAACAGCCATTTGACTACCAAATAGAGTTCGCTCGTCGCAATATGCAGACGGGTCTGACGATTGCACTGCCCACTGCATGAAGCATGACAGAAAATTTATTCAGTAAAATTGAAATGATTTTGTCGCAAATTTCACTTCGATATGCCAACACGAAAACAAACTTAAACCCACGAACACTCGTTAAAAAAAAACACGGAAGGTCGTTCGCCATATACATATTCGTCTGCAGTTGATTAAATTTCCTTGTGTAGTATACCTAAATTATTTTTATTTACTCGTCAATGGTTGGTGAATAATTCAAAAGACCCGCTTTTCCTACACACATGAAGGTATCCAATTGCTGGGTGATAGGATTAGAATGATGAAAGTATTATTCGAGTCGACAGACTCCACGAGGAACGTGAGTGAAAAAAAAGTATCAATGTCATCTTTTGAGTGACACATTAATGTGACGCAAACGAAAGCATGATATGAGTTTGCATTGTTGACTACATTTTTATATTCTAGACTCTAGAGCAATATCAATGATACTATCGTGAGACGAGATGTGTTTGGACGAAGTTTTTAGTATGAGAATGACATTGAAATTTTTAATTTAGCGGTTTGTGGTCAGTATACTTCTGAGAGTGGTGGGTACGATCTACGATATCATTGTCATGTCAGGTGAATAGAATGAATGCAAGCAAATATCTAACTACAGGGTGTCCGCCGGGAAGGTATACTCGGGTCTATATACAAAATTAAGTGCTTTTAAGGAGAATGATAGTTTTGCGATGTATTTTACGTGCCGTGACATAAGGTCATGCAACATAAGGACATAATATTATATACCTAAAACACTTTCAAGTTATTTCACTGTATATAATCAAAGCGACAAAAGAATTTTTTACTATTATTTTCTTCAACAGAAAATTGATAGGAACATAGTTTAGAAATTAATAGTAAAAATTCAAAAGTTCTATCAACTTTTTTTGAAGAAAATACAGTGGAGCTTCCATACGTCGAACTCTCAAAATGTAAGAAAAAAAATTCGAGTTATAGAATATTCGACTTAGAGAAATAAAAACAAAAACTAAACCTTAAAAAAAGTTATCAAAGTTATCCATAAAACTTTGAGTTGTGCAGAAATTCGAGTTATGGAAGTTCGACTGTTATAGTAGAAATTTCAACCGTAACGACAGCTTTTTGTTATTGACAACATAAACAAGTCCCATAGTTTTTTTTAAATATGGCCCTATGTCGCCAAGAAAAAAGGCCTTATGCCGCTTTTTAAAAGCGAAAAAAAGGCCATATGTTCGAATATAGCTTTATGTCGTTTTGTGAAAGTGTCATAAGGCCATAAATAATAGCATTTCCTTACGTCACAGCAGCGGTTTTTTAATGGTGAACTAGGGTTGTTCAACACATTATCGGCAAAATTTAACTTAACTTAATACAAACTATTTTTTTCAAAATTATAAGCTACAGCGAATCGTTCTTGTTCTCCTTTATTTAATAGTAGGTATGTCTAGACAGAAGTGGTGGTTCGTTTACTGATGAACCCAGCTTGTAACAAGCTAAGCTTATTAAGAATGATTTCCTTTATAGTTTCATCTTTTCTATGTTCCCCACGTGGAGGTCCATGTTCCAATTTACATTTTCTTTGAGTGCGTTCACACTCATTATACAGCTACTATTGGTGAATACGTGTCAGGGCGATATGACGGGATGACGGCGGAAAAATCGAAAAGTGCAAATATCTGCAGAAAGCTTGTGTATGAAAGAACTCGTCAAAAGGTTTCATTTAGAAGTTGTTATATAGGGAAAGTGTCATTTGAAGCCTAATATTCGATTTTTTCCAGATTTTAATTATTTTAACTTGCAACGTTGGCTGACCCCAAATGAAATATTTCCTAACGAAGGGAGGAAGGAATAAAACAAGTACTAAAGAAAATTGAAATAAGTCCCAATCCAAAGTGGAAGTTAGTCCAAACTTTGGAGTTAATTCGTCATGAATTAATTTCTAATAAGAAAAGATGAAAAAAGTCCCAAAGTGGTGGATAAAATACAATTTAGAAAGCAAAATGTTCTTACAAATTGCTATAACAAATGAAATAACTCCAAACATGGATGAAATAGCTCCCAAGGCCGTGCTGGATGAAATAAGTCCTAATATGCACTTTTTTCATCTGCATGGCTTTGGGAGTTACTTATTTATGAAATAACTCCTAACACTTAAAAGGTGTTACAAATGCAAAACTTGAGGAAAAAAGTACCAACACTTTGGAGTCCTTTCACCTGTATAATAACTCCTTAATTTATAAGGAAATTCTTGGGACTTATAATTTAATTTTTTTGGAGTTAATTCCCTTACAGCTAATTCGTAGAGTCGCAGGAATACTACAACATCCATCAAAATTTCGATTCCAATTCCACTTGGAAGTTCGTCTGCTACCGTGTCATATTGTCTACTTAACACCTTCAACGCATCGAACCACTGATGACGGTAGCTAAAATTAAAACAGGACCCTAAATACCCCAGAACTTGAACTGAACGAAAACTCTAAAGTATCTTCCCTGCCCACAATTACAAAGCGGCCTTATAGCATCACTTTTAACGAGCCAACAAAATATCATTACCCAGCTTAATTGCAAAACAGTTTAATGTCAAACATATAATGTCTAATCCAATGGACAAAAACCTGATGGCATTTTCAGGTTCCCGGAATCTTTACGGCTGTACTCTCTGCAAACGAACACGACCCCCTATGTTCGTGTAATATCCAATCAATTAAGTTGATAATATACTCACAAAGGACATGGCCAGGAGTATGTGCCCGATTACATCATCGCTTAGTCAGAGGACTCTGCTATACAATAGCACAGCTTGATGCGAGTCTGTTCTATCCGACACGATAGAGACTCCTTCATTAATTAGTGAATGTAGACTATAATTATCATGGATTCCTGTCGCCTGCACTAAATTGTTATGCTCGGCTCGTAAAGCACTCTGCACGCTCCACCTACACCCTCTGATTTGTATCATTCCCCACTTTGGTGGAAATTGAATTTATCATCCACACTCATCCTAGATCCCTCTTCTTGATGAATTGTTGCTTTGTCTAGTGTACAACAACTTGGGCTGCACACGGGGTCGGAGGGGGTGATACGAGTATGTATATATCTTTAACAACAGATTGAGTGGCTTTGTATATTGAGGGCTCTTTGGAAGAAGGAAAAGTTTGCAATCCTTTAGAATAATCGATTAGATCAATCAGAATTGATGCAAAAAGCCAAAGTATCAAAAGCGTGTTAGAAGATTGAACTCAGTAAAATCCACTTGATCGAATTTGATTAGATTTTAGATTAGATTTTTAGATTATATTAGATTTTATTCATTTCATTTTAGTTACAAAAAAAAGAGAGAAATATTAAATCTATCTTAAATGACATGGCTAAAAGCCGTCTGCCAAAGACTATCAACATAATTTTTTTTACATTTAATTTAAAAATCTTCCTCCATAATTCTTTTCCGGTAAGCTAAAGTTGTTTCACAAAATAATGTAAGAGCTTTCCAATTGGACCCGTTTAGTTGTTCCTGGACTTCTTCAGTTGACAGGGTAACTTTCCCAAAGCAGGACCTTCTGATATCGCGGAAAATGGGACAAATCCCGATAAAGTGGATGATATTTTCCCTGTGCGACATATTACACAATGAGCATAAAATCGGAAGGTCTTCTCTATGTGGCACAAAGTTTAGTGGCAATAACTCTCCTCTTGCGCGGAAAATTGTAGAGATGTGTCCTATTTTATTCGAGTCTTTAAAGTAGTTCAGCGACCCAAGGTTAAAATGTAGTGCCTTATAGATCTCCCTATGTGTTGACGCACTCGCTTGCTCGATAAATTTTTGTCGGAAACATGAATCTAAATGCGACAAAAAATCGTATAGTCTACCTTTCCAACTTTCCCTTGCATTCCAGTCTAAGTCCAAGTCGTACTCATAACTTTCCGCTAGACTTAGCATCTCTTTATACCACAGACTCCTCGTAGTTACAGCATACTTGGTAACGATCCGTGGTAATCTTTCATCTCCCAACCTACATGTGTTGAGGATATAGTCCATGTTTAGTTTGAGTGTTTCTAAGAACAAAGGAGCAAGTCCTGTTTCAATCATGAGCATGTAGTTAGGTGCGGCTGTAGGCAATCTGAACGTCCTTCGTAGATAGAATCGCTGTAGCTTTTCTACTGTATCATACCACCTATGACCCCACGCTTGTGCTCCGTAAAAAAGGATTGATTTTGAGACTGCTTCGAAAACTCGGTATTTCACACTGTGAGGTACACTTCGGTTTTGGAAACAGTTTCTCCACGCTGAACAAATTGCACTTTTAGATTGCAGAAGTTTTTCATCCAAATGTGGTCCCATACTCAAATTACTAGAAATTATGACTCCAAGGTATTTGTATTGCTTGACTGTTTCAATAGCAACACCGTTAAAAGTCCACCTTTCCACCCTTGCCAGTCTGCCTCTTCTGAAAATCATCACTTTTGATTTGTTCAAATTAATTTGTAAACTCCACAGCACACTATATTTGTAAACTCTGTTTATCATGAGTTGCAGGGTCCCTGGTGAACTTGCTAATAGGACAACATCGTCAGCATATAGGAGAGCCTTAATATGGGTACCCGCATATGAAATCCCTCCTGGGAGGTAATCAATGATGTCTTCAATATGAAGAGCAAATAGTGTCGGGCTTGCGTTGCAACCTTGTCTAACTCCTACCTTTGTAACGAACCACTCAGACAAATTGTCTCCGTTCCACACCGCTGCTTTTGTGTTGTTGTACAAGTTTTCCATTACCTTGGCAAATTTATGGGATATACCGTATTGGTAGAGCTTGTAGAATAGTTTTTGCCGATCAATGGTATCAAAAGCCGCTCTGAAATCTATAAAAAAAGCATAAAGCTTTTGTTTCCGTTCTATGAAAGACTCTGCTATGTTTCGTAGAACAAATATATGGTCTACCGTGGAATAGCCCGGCCGAAAACCCGCTTGGAATTCTCCCAGAAGTGCGTTTTCCTGAACCCAGTGCATTAAACGACTTTGTAAAACGCTTGTGAATACTTTTGCAGAAGCATTTAAGAGTGAGATACCACGGTAATTTGATGGGTCTGATGAGTCGCCTTTTTAGGGTTCCGTAGCCAAATGGCAAAAATCGGAACCCTATTAGATTCGTCATGTCTGTCTGTCTGTCTGTCTGTCCGTCCGTATGTCACAGCCACTTTTCTCCGAAACTATAAGAGCTATACCGTTGAAACTTGGTAAGTAGATGTATTCTGTGAACCGCATTAAGATTTTACACAAAAATAAAAAAAAAAACGGTAAATTTTGGGGGTCGCCATACATAGAACTGAAACTCAAAAAATTTTTTTTCATCAAACCCATACGTGTGGGGTATCTATGGATAGGTCTTCAAAAATGATATTTAGTTTTCTAATATCATTTTTTTCTAAAGTGAATAGTTTGCGCGAGAGACACTTCCAAAGTCGTAAAATGTTGGTCCCCCCCCCCCTAACTTCTAAAATAAGAGAACGATAAAACTAAAAAAAATATATGATGTACATTACCATGTAAACTTCAAATGAAAATTTTTTGAACGAGATCTAGCGAGTAGTTTTTAGGGTTCCGTAGCCAAATGGCAAAAATCGGAACCCTATTAGATTCGTCATGTCTGTCTGTCTGTCTGTCTGTCTGTCCGTCCGTATGTCACAGCCACTTTTCTCCGAAACTATAAGAGCTATACCGTTGAAACTTGGTAAGTAGATGTATTCTGTGAACCGCATTAAGATTTTACACAAAAATAAAAAAAAAAAACGGTAAATTTTGGGGGTCCCCATACATAGAACTGAAACTCAAAAAAATTTTTTTCATCAAACCCATACGTGTGGGGTATCTATGGATAGGTCTTCAAAAATGATATTTAGGTTTCTAATATCATTTTTTTCTAAAGTTAATAGTTTGCGCGAGAGACACTTCCAAAGTGGTAAAATGTTGGTCCCCCCCCCCCTAACTTCTAAAATAAGCGAACGATAAAACTTAAAAAAATATATGATATACATTACCATGTAAACTACAAACGATAATTTTTTGAACGAGATCTAGCGAGTAGTTTTTAAAATATCGATCAAAGTTACAACGAACTACAAGAACTTTTATGTTATGTTACTTGCTGTTTCGGAACCCTTCATGAGCGAGTCCGACTCGCACTTGTCTTACTTTTTTAGTACTTGAACAGTGAGCTGGCTGTTGATTTTTGGGGTGATGCCGTTGAGTTTCCTCACTGAGTTCCAAAAATCTCTTGATTTTCTACAGTTTGAAAGTTTCCTAGCCTCGTTTTCAAAATATTCTGAGTTTTTTAGGCGGCATAATTGCTTGTAGTGTGAATTGGCACTGTTGTACAGTTCTTTGAACAAATTAGTGTTGTATTTTCTGAACAGTCGAAGGAAAGAGAATACGCGCTTCCTCGTTTTTAGACAATCTTCATCGAACCAAGGTTTTTTGTTGCTTTGCTTTCGGTTAGAGGTGGCAAATTGCGTCTGACATGGAATCGATAATTTTATTATTTCCTCCAAATTGTCCATACATAGCACAGCATTACCGTTATGTTCACGTAGGCGACTGTTAATATTTTCCCTGTATATGTTCGCTGTCCTTTCTTTCCATATGAATTTTGGGAGAAGTTTCATATCCTGCGTGTGACCCGCCTCGGTCCTTTCTAGCCCTATAGAAGTAATAATAGGGAGGTGGTCGGAGTATGGAAGGGGTTTTACTTCGAAATCCGTTATTAAGGAGCACCAGTCACCTCCGGCGAAGCAGTAATCTATTACAGTTGCAAACTTCGCTTTAATATAGGTAAATTCCCCATTTGAGTCGGTTTTACTGCATCCATTAAGTAACTTAAGTCCCATCGAGTCCATCAAGTCTAGAATTTTTTTCCCGCACGTGTTTACAACTGTGTCCTTTGATTTCCGCAGAATTCCTTCAATGCGGTTAGCCTCCCCTGCCAAATTGCCAATCCTACCGTTCATATCGCCAATCACCAGCAAATTGTTACTTTGGGTTGAGTATAAAAAGTCTTCTAGTAAGTTGAATTCCCTTTGCCATTTGTCACCGTTACAGTTAATGTAAATTGGAACTATGATTAATCGCTGTGACAAAATTTCCAGTTCAACATACGTGAGTCCATTATCCGATATTTTGAATTCGCATTTGAGATTGATAGCAGCTCTTTTATTTATTCCAAAGTAACAGCCCCCTGATGCACGCCCTTGTCGGTTAATTTTAATTGCTGGTAACCACTTGAATTTATAATTTGTGAAAATGTTCTCGAACTTAAGATAATCCTCCTCTACTACAAAGGTTTCAAAAAGAAATACAAAATCCATTTCGTTTATAAAATTGTAAAAATCTGAGAACAATTTCTTATTTTTTAAACCAGATACATTATATGCTAAAATATTAAATTTACATAAATTTGAACTTAACGAACTACTATTAAAAATATGGCAGACGGCTACTTCCTAGTTTTGATTACTACCCTGCATACTTTCAGGCTGTTCGAAATTCGCAACACCACTGACTTCATTGTTGTTGCTGACGTTTCTTTTGACACCACTATCGATGACATTAGTGACATTTGCAGGTTGACTTGTAGTGATAAATAAATCTTGTTTATCACTATCCCTCTCAAATTTCAGATTAACTCGTTCTTTAGTGAGTGTATTATTTAGGATATGGTAGCCATCCAAATCGCCACATCGCAAACCAGTTGTAGGACTCCATGTGAAGATGTTACCACCAAAATACAGCCGATCGTCGCCTACACCAACTTTCGAATTTGATTATCAGAATAAAATGGAAGGCCACAACAAATAGACTAGAACTGATTTTATTGTCCTGCTATAAATACATTAAACTCTTAGCCACTGCCGCACTAACCCGCGCACAATAAAACGTTTACATTTTTACTCACAAAGCTTATTGCACCAGTCGTAATTCCAAAAGCCCATTTTTTTTCTATAGCTATAGTTACACTCAGTTTTATTGCACACATACCACCACTTTGTAGAAACCTACCATCACTTTCGGAAAACGACACATCACTAGTTAAAGGGGGCATAGAAAACCGATTCAAAAAAAAAAAAATATCTCCCATATCTCTGTCGGCAAACAAGCTCCAACTTTCTGGTATAAAGGTAAACACACAGTTAAACAAATTGCTAGTAATCAACTGAACTAAACTATTAACCAAACGCGCATTCAACACCTGTAAATATGCTCTAAACCTCTTCATTTTGCTCATCAATTAGAATTGGTCAGAAACAAAGCAAAATGGTGACGATAGAAAAAGGTATCGTTCCGATAAGCCAGTTATCGCAAAATAAATGGTTATATGAGTATAATTATTTAATTGTTATAGTTGAACAAACTGTAGATTGTAAAACTCATAAATATATAGATATTTATTGCATGGTAAGCGCAATCAGCCTTATCGATGAAATGAGATTTAGTGAGTACTTACTCGTCGATAACGTTACCTGAACATGTACGAGTAGATACTCGGGAGATGTATATGTACTCAGCGAATTTGTACCGCGTTTTTTCCACATTTTTCTTCGTGAATAAAACAATTCGTATACGAATACTACACAAACATAGCAGCTGTGATATCGATTTTGTTATCGACTGCAGGTTTTTGTTGTCGAAGGCAGTTGTGCGAAAAATTTATAGTTTTGAAATGGTTAAATTTTGGTAAGCCAACCTTCAAGAAATGTGCGGAGAGATTTATGCAAAAAGTGACAACTAACAAGCTTATTTGATAAATATCGATTACGAGAATCAACGCATCCTTACATGAAAACTTTATATTCCCACTGAAAGATGCTCGCAATTTCGCTTTCAACGAATCACCATAAAAACGAAAGTCCACACAACTATCGTCCTTTAGCGTTAAATATTTTTAAATTTATTTAAATTTTTTTCTTTTTCAATTTACATTTATTCAAATATAATCAAGAATCTCGCGAATGAGTGTTAATTTGACAGGTTCCATATGTGACTGACGTAGAAAAAGTGACGTTACAGCACTGCCACTTTGCTACGATCGTAGCAAAACTGCTACGTGATTTCCAATTTGCTACGCTGCCACGCACTCTCCTTAAAAACTCCCATTTTGCTACTTTTTTTTAAAGCACAAATGTCAACATAAATCTTGGAATTTTGCTTGAAAAAAAAAAATACCCAACAAGTACCCATTTCTTTGGATGTGTTAGGTTTTGAATTTGACTGGAATCAAAAATGATACTTTGGACTTTTGAATTTTGCTACGCAAATTAAGTTTTGCTACACAAATTTGGTACTTTTTTATTATTTTATAAGGACAACATTTTCCTTTGTGGCAGCACTGGTTACCGACCAATCTAGTTTTTGCGATCATTGTACCAGTACATCTAGTCCAGACCAATCTAGTCGATTTAGCATTACTATATTTTTAAATTTCCTAGGAAACTAACATGCAAATGATCAAAGCTGTCAGACTCTATTATTAGAAAGCCGTTTATGTGTATAGGGTATATTATTTTGTCTACAAGTTGTAGGTAATTCAGTTTTCCGCTGTAAAATGAGGACTTTTTTATTGCTCCCTTCAATGGTATATTTACCCTCCTTGAAATCTAGTGATTCAATTGCTCAACGTTCCCTAGTAACCTAGAACCTAGTAACTAAGTTTTAAGAATTACCTCATTTTCGACGAGTTCTACGTTCCAATGAAAGGGAACGCAACAACGCAACTCATAAGCAGGTTGTTTTTTTATATAGGGACTTCTGGATGTTTCTTTAGTAAGTCTGAAAGGAGTCTGATCTCTGATCTGACAGCAATTGTTTCTCTTTTGGTTCATATTGATCGCACATGACAGATTTTTTAATTGACTTTGACAGAGTGGTAGTCGACTGATCGGATCAAGCCAATTGTCACATGCAAAACTTTAATAATTTTTAATTTGTTTGTACAAGATTCAAAGGGTCGAGGAAATTAAATTGGTCAATAACGTCACCTTCACTGTACGTCAGACGTCACCCATACAATTAAAGGCAATGTCAACTGTGCTCAGTCAAAAAATGTTGACCACATAAGGGAAAATATTTGACTTTTCTTTCAGCACACACAACACAGCCTAAAACAACTAGATTAGACTGTAGGGCGGGAGAGCCTTCAATGAGCTCTGGCACTGCGGCTTCTTAGAGGAGCCTATTGTGCCTTAAAACAACTATATAAGTAGCGAATGCAGATCGAATTGTGGATCTTCAGAGGATAACGCAAAACTCAGTTTCCATGCAAAAGCTGGCAAAAGCGAAGTCACTCAAATGTGAAATCACAATCAATATTACGTAACTATAGTTAACCAGTTTTTAGCGTCCAATCCACCACACCGCCCCGTCATGTGCAAACCTACAACTGAAATAAATAATGACAAACAATTTTCTGTTCCCAACAAAGTGACATCACTATATACCAGAGAATATACCCAACCCCAAGGTGAAGCAAAAAATACAGCACAACAAAATGATTCCCCAAATCCAATACAAATTAGACCACATAAGCGAGACTAACCAATATAAAAATATAATCGTTAAGATTGGTGAACCACCAATTTCCCAAAGCAATATCATAAACTACACGAGTCCGGACTCTTGTCATATGGGAGTGTAGGACAGCAGCTGCGAACGTCTAAGGCCTTTGTTGTCATTTGAAAATATTTGCCAAGGGTGTGGTTTGCTTTTGTTAATTCCTTTAGTATTTTTTCTCCTTTTGTTCCGTTTCGAAGAAGCCAACACGCAGATATATAAGGCAAACACAACTTGCTACAATTAGTAATCTGATCGAAATGTCGAATAGAAGAAATTCTAGCCCAAGCACAGTACTTAGACAGAATATCAAGTCGCCGATTATTGAGTTCCATGATAGAGCCACTCGCAGATATAACCTCAATTATGTAAATTATTCAATTGGACACTCAGTCCGTAAATAGCAGTGGATAATTGAAACCATTCTGATTGCGTATACGGGTCTGTGTGGAAAGGTCAGGGGCAGAGGATGTGCGATGCCTACATTGTGATGTCAGTTTCTGTTCTATTGATAGGCTTTTTAGCTAATAGGTTTCGCTGCATCAAAAAAGGTCAATTCACTTGTACTTCATTATCGAAATGAAACTAGCGGGTGCACTCCCATTCTCCTGAATAGTGGCAAGGACAAGTAAGGAAATTTGAGGGAGAAGCGCTTGCTTGCGAAGGCAATAAATAGGTGCAACTAATGGGAATGGCATTTCCCAAGGTATGTATTCGTTGAGCCATATTATGTTCATATCTTTGTGGAGGAATTTTTAAGAGCAAACATTGCGGCGTTAGCCATCATACAAATGCAGCAGTCGCAGACAGCATCCAGTGCATATCTGACCAGCAAGACACAAATATATAATTGTGGAACGGAACTAAAAACTTTTAGAGCGTACGATTATGACCTAATTGAAAAAACGTCCTCTAAATAATATTTTATAAGCGGCAAAGGTCATACCTAGTAAACAAAATAAATATATAAATTTAAAGGCATTCCGCAGTATCGGAGTGAAGCACGGACAAAAAAACGCATTTATCTACATCCTGTTGGAGATTTTTTTTTTTTTATTTTTTTACCAACTGACTACAGAAGCGAGGAAGGACTTGATACTATACGGATCGATAAATGAAAGTGCAATTTGCAGATGGATTTTTCAGAAGAGAGTTGATGTGCAATTCAATTTGAATTCAACAACTGACATCTTTCGGACCGAAATGAGTTTTGTAATTCACGGTGGATATTATTTTCATAAGCATCATGGAGCTGAAGTGAAGTAGAACATAATACATTCTTGTGACTTGCGAAGGGAATTCAGAGAGATCAAAAATTGCCGTGCTTCAAATTTATAGAATTTTATGCTTTGCCGAGTTTTAAATGCAAAAACAATGACAGATATGGAAACGAGTAATACAGAATAAGCCAATAGATCTGTTCCTTTACTTTTAAATCTTACGATTTTTTTCTAATTCTTACGAATTTTCACTCAATGCCGTTCCTTAACTCGAAAAATTCGTAAAAGAGAGCGTCATCGAGAGCGCAAGACCCTCCACCAGCGTTGCGACAATGTTACAAGTGTTACACTTTTTTATTATTTTATAATTTTGTTACAATGTTACTTTCTTTTTCGCTTTGTTCGTTGGTCAATCTTTTTGTTTCGTTTTTTTGTTCCTTTATTTATTAAACACAAAATGGACAGGTCATTTTTTTGAAATGTGATAAAGAGTTCCTAATAAAGATTTTTTTGAGTTGAAAAACGATTATTTTATTATTAAATTTTTTTCCAGTTTGTTACATTTTGTATCCATTTGTTACACTTTTTGAGCAAAATTGTTACACTTTTAAAAAAGCTTGCGGCAACACTGCTCTCCACTGAGAATCTTACGAATTTTAACTCCACAAATCTCTTGATGTAAGATGTGGAAAAGCTGTCAGTCACCTAACAATTAACAGCTGATTTGAAATTGGTTGTCCTATTTGGCACAAGCGTTCATTTGTTTTGATTTCTTGCGTATTTAAATGACGTCAATATGTAATTAAATGTTCTCCTCAAGATTTTTTTCGAAAGTGGCGACTAAATTCTTCCTCGATGGAAGAAGAAACAGTCTCCGCCATGCATAGTTCGGAAATAATGATTACAAACAAATTCCATTACAATTACTTGTAATTTGTAATTTAAATTTTTCCAATTACAATTACTTGTAATTGTTATATGTAAAATCTAATTACAAATTACTTGTAATAAAAAAACATTCAAAACCTGTATTTTAATTACATAGAAGTAATGGAAACAAAAGCAATTTTGAAAAAAGCTATAATGATTACGTTTTTCCGTAATGATTACAGAAAAATGTAATTGAATATATTTTCTGTACTCATAATGTTGTCATATCATAATAATAAAAAAGTTTTTACTTTATTACATGGATATTCCTGCCTTTTTTAAGCCTGCTCCATTGTTTTCTCATAATTATCGGTTTTTTTTCCTGGCATCGAGATAAACTGTGTTGCAAATTGATTTTTTAACTATCATTTGGCTTTAACCAAATTATTAAACATTTAGTTCTAAGAAATGTATGTAGTTTGTATTACATACACCTCGTTAAGCTTTGATTTAAGGAAACCTAAACATCTTTTCTTCCTATTATGTGTGAAGTTTGCACCGGGAGCACACAAATTGCAATTACAATAATTTACAACGACCCGAACGAAACTGAGCTGTACAGTGTGCAGTTGTTAACTGCCGTTTGCATTTGAACTGGACAAAAAAAGAAAGATAAGATAATGTAAGTTAATTTAAAATTTTAGTAATGAATTAAAATCTAAGTAATTACACTGCGTTTTTCTTCAATTACTTCCAGAAATCAATTACTTTTCTGTAATTACATGTAATTTGTAATTGACATGTAATTGTAATTGTTCGAACACCAATTATAAATTACTTATAATTTTAATTTAAGTTGTAATCAATTACCAAAAGTAATAGTTATTTCCCAACTCTGCCGCCATGTCATCTTAATGCATTGTCGGTGTTTTTCTTCTCTTCTCTTCTCGTATGAAAACTTAGAAACAGTACAGCACTTATAGATTTGATCTTTTGATAAAAAACGCAATTATATTTTTCAATCGGAAACGCCATAATCATAAGTAGCGAAATTGAGTAAAAGTTTGTGAAAATTCGTAAAAATTCGTAAGAGTTAGTAAAAACTCGTGAAATTGCGGAATGACAGTTTTCGAAATATTTTTTTCATTAATTTTCCTTTGTAGGTATTTCAAACTTTTGCGTAATTTTTCATGGTTTCTAATTGGACGCGTTCCACTGCCCGCTAGATGACTAGCGGCATGTCAAACTCCATATAAAAAAATAGACATTTCACCAAAAGTGCTATACGTCTAGCACTTTTTGTGAAATATCCCTTTCAGGGAAATTTCTCAATCTAGCGCGAAACTACCCGCTGCATTGAAAAAAAAACAACGACCTGTCAAAGGAAATCGTTCAAACGTTTACAAATTATATACGAAGCGGAGCAAATGTAATTGTAATAAAATTGGTATTAATGTAAATAAAATAGCAATTCAGATATTATTTTTATAGCGAGCGTTCCTTCATCTGGGATATTTTCTGCTAGACGTCTAGCGGGCAGTGGAACCCGGCAATTACCTTTATATAAATGTTGTTTTTTTTAGAGGTAGGTATAAAACTGTGAAACTTGACAGCTGACAAAATGGCCGCCTGTTAAAATAGTGTTGCCAACTTAAAGTTCTATACATCTAAAAAAAAAAACACTACCCTACTTAAAAAAAAACGGGGCGCGAAAGAGTGGACTTTTACATTTATGTAGGTAAACTTCAAAGGTTGACCACCATTGACTTATTATATATGGACTGCTAGTAGCCAACTTCACGCATGTTCCAAAAATGCTGAGGCGCTCGACGCGCTACTGTTTTACAGCGGAATACAAAGTAAGCGTAATATGACCAAGTTAACTGTCACTCTGAAATTATTCGCTATTCGGCAGTGCAAATATTCGGTGGTTTATAAAGATAAAAAAACAAAAAAATACATTAAAATATTTTAAAATGAAGTGTTGTATTGTGGGTTGTAATTCCCATTATAGGCAACTAGGCACATCAAAAGAAATACTCTCATTTCACAAAAACGTAAAACGAAACCGTACAAATTTTCTTTTGCTTTGTTTGACCACTTAAACTTGATAGTTATACCCAACCTTGGTCTTAAAATGTTGCTTACACATTATAGAGTTAGTTAATCAAAAAATAATAAGCAAATTATCTTTACGTTTTCCAAAATAAAAATTTAAAAATTTTTCCGTGAGAACATTTTTTTCCGTTCACGGGCAAATGAATAAATTCTTTTTCTACAAAAATTAATGATAATTTGGTAAAATATTATGTTTATTAATACATACTTCAGAATATTTCGTAGAGGAAATCTTATTAAAGATTGGATAGTTGCTTTAAAAGCATTGAATGACCAGGAAGTTGATGAGGACCATTGCAAAAATGCAGTATTTTGTGCTAAACATTTTGAACCAATTTGCTTATAGTTATTTGTGGAAAATAATAGGACAATAAGTTAACAAAATGTATTGTTAATTTTGTTGTATATTTCAAAATAATAAACATTAAAGAATTAATTTGAAATCACTCTTTGAAGCTTTGCATCTTTTGAATAGATGGCGCTCTTTAGTCTACACTTTATTGATCCCTTCGCACAAGATGTCGCTCTTTTGTTTACATGTTTCTATGGAAACGAACTTTTTTTGAAAAAATGCCGCTGTTGTGTTGTACGTTATGGAAATTTAAACCTGACGGCGGCTTGTGTTTCGTTGCTAATCCGTTGTAAAACAGTAGCGCTTGTGCTGTTTTGGAACATATTTTCTCGCAGAAGTCTATGGAAATGACATTTCACTAGCAGTCCATATATAGTATGTCAATGTTGACCACATTCCTTAATTGTGGGTGGGCAAATGAGCGGAATTAAACCCATAGGGCCATAGGCCATAGCGGGTAAACAAATGAGAGAGAAACCATATAATAAGTTGCATAACCAAACCAATAAAATTGATTCAGTACAGGTTGATAGCCCTTATTAGCACATTCTATTGAGCAAGCTGATAGTGATCGTAATCTCATATTTTTTAAAGAAAAACTATGCATGTCTATGACTATGCCTTCCAACCTACGCTACATAACCCCATACAAAAAGGTTTGCTACTTATTTCAAACTCAAATATCTATTTTCAAAAATTTTCTAACTACGTATTCCAGGTTCCTACATAACAGAACTAGATCTATTTCAGATGGAAACATGAAACGTTTGCATTATTTTATTTACTCAATCAAATTCAGTTAACAGTGGTATAACGAAAGAAAACTGAAAAAAAAACTCCATTCTCTGGCAATTTACACTCGTCTACTTTATTACACGTATAAATACTACTCTCAAATTGACTGAAATATGTGTTAACTGTTAAACTGGATAAACGAAATTATAAGCACTTTGGTCAAAGTTTAGCCAACAACTTTATGGCTTTGTCTTGTTTAACAAACTAATAAATTCATAACCAATGGGAAGTCATATTGTTCATACCCGTTGCTGAATGTTTGCCTCCTGCACTACTTGGCGGTGTTCCACCCAATCCGCCTAATGACACATTCGCTGTCGATCCCACATAGGAAGTAGATACGCTTTGATGCAAACCATGATGATGCTGCAGCGAGGGAGGCTGGGCTTGCAGTCCACTTCCGGTTGCTGGGACACTGCTGGCCATAACATTGCCACCAGGTGAAGATGGTTCACCAGTGCCAATTCGAATTGGGGTGCTACTCGAAATCATACTTGTCGACGATGTTATCGCAGTGCCAGTCGCAGATGATTGCTGGTTATGCTCCTCCTGCGGAAGTTCAGAGTTGTTCATAATAGATTAAGTTCAGGAAGGAAGGAATTTTTCACACTGCCGGTGAGAATTTGTTTTTTTTTTTTAAGGTTTTATTTTGCACAAGGGTTGATCTTTGTCACTCGTCTGAAAACGCAAATGAAAATCTCTCTGGAGAAAATAATAATCAATTGCTCAGCGGCCAAACATGATTTTCCGGTTTCACGTTTGATTACACAATACACGCGCGATTTAGTTGTGCGATTCTATTAAATAATTTAATTCAATTTGCGAAATCAACTTTTCTCGGTTTTGAGTTTAGAAAAAATATAAAAATTGATTTCGCCACTTCCCCTTGTGGATATCGAACGAGAAACTTTTTTCTTTTTAATTTTTTTTTCTGCACCAAAATGGGACACGTTTCTGTGGGAGGGTGGCAGACAAGGGGTGGAATAAACAAAATCTAAAGAAAATATAGATTTTAGGGTTGTTTCGCGGTAAAACTTTGCTTAGGCGGAAATTTTAGGTAAATTTAAACATGAATATAATCTGCACTGACTTGCAATTCAAGATGAACTGTGGAAACGACAGAGCTTCGCTAAAAATCGCACTTGACACGACAAATGACGGCGATGACCTGTTCTTGGCGACCCGTATTTATTGACCAAGTTTGTAGTAAAATTCCGTGTTTTCTGTTTTCTTATATGCTTGTCGCTTGTGTGTGTCAAGCAAATCGAGAAAAAAAGTCAAATCGAATGAACTTTGTATTCATCCAGCCAGGCCAGTGTATTTGTAGGGTAAGCATTGTGTGTTGTCTTGATGTTGTTGGACTTTTGGAATGACATTTGTCCAGTGTGTTGAAGTCACAATGGACAGGTACAGTGGCTTTCAAATTGTTTTAAATAAACAGGAAAGCTGTACAATTGCTCTCAAACTGGATATTAGGTCCGGATTATCCCACCAAAAATCACTTGTTCGTGAAATATCTTAAAACATACCTAATCCGGTTTCTTTTTTTTAGTTTTGGTGGATACCCAGGTTTTTTCTCACATTGGCCCATGCAAAGATTGATATTTCGACCCCTAACCGGCAGAAATGACAAATTTGAATGATTGGTTCATTTTTGTTATTTTTTGTTCTACGACTTAAACAAAAATCGCCCATCTCAGTCAAAGATTAGTCATTAATCAATCCACACTTCCGCCTAGTCAGTTGGAAACTCTACAAACGTTTGATTATGGGTTAGTTAGTTAGCTCGGTTTTGCTTTTCTATCTCAATTTGTGATGATATCTCGTGAAACGTTTCCTTAGGGCCCGATTCTAGGGTTTAATATCCGGGCTCCTGATTTACTTATGTCGTTTTCGATTTGGCAAAAAGATCAAATTTTTTTGATCGAGATTGCTTTTCATGTCCGATTTGCCAAAAAATCAATCTTTTTTTTTTTTTTGATCTGAAGCACTTTTGAGAAATCTCGATACTTTCTCAGATTTATGCGTACTTTCACTTTTCACTAATACCAGTGCTATGTTAGGTAATGGGGCATTTACACGGTCACACATTCCTATCACGGAAAATTAAAGGGATGCCCAATACTAAACAGCCGTCTGACTGAAAGGGACAGCATTACCTAACATGCAAAAAAACGTGATACGTTTTTTGGTCGGCCATCTTGTTTGCGTGGTAGGAATTATGGGAAAGCTATGCATGTTGATATTTTTATAGCGATGGCTTACGAAATTTCGTTTTCCTATAAAACAAAATGGCTTCCGGAAGGGATGAAGGTACATTTATTTATTAATTTCGTATAAATAATTGATGAATTGTTGGTTTCATTTACTGAAACTAATTAACACTCTCATTTCACATATTTTAAATCGGAAATAGAAATGTTTTCATGTGATTGCAGAAATGTTGGTCGCCGGAACTTCCGCTTTACGTATCTATAATTATGGGTAGAACATCCATGATACCTTAGGCGTCTGATTTGTGATCTCATTCATTCGCCTTTATCAGCATTGACTGCGGACAAACGGATCTCTCTGTCCCGTCTCGTGCAAAAATGCGCGTGCGTGATAGTGTAAATGCGGTTTAAGGTGTCATGGATGTTCTACCCATAATTATAGATACGTAAAGCGGAAGTTCCGGCGACCAACATTTCTGCAATCACATGAAAACATTTCTATTTCCGATTTAAAATATGTGAAATGAGAGTGTTAATTAGTTTCAGTAAATGAAACCAACAATTCATCAATTATTTATACGAAATTAATAAATAAATGTACCTTCATCCCTTCCGGAAGCCATTTTGTTTTATAGGAAAACGAAATTTCGTAAGCCATCGCTATAAAAATATCAACATGCATAGCTTTCCCATAATTCCTACCACGCAAACAAGATGGCCGACCAAAAAACGTATCACGTTTTTTTGCGTGTTAGGTAATGCTGTCCCTTTCAGTCAGACTGCTGTTTAGTATTGGGCATCCCTTTAATTTTCCGTGATAGGAATGTGTGACCGTGTAAATGCCCCATTAGGCGTCTGATTTGTGATCTCATTCCTTCGCCTTTATTAGCATGGACTGCGGACAAACGGATCTCTCTGTCCCGTCTCGTGCAAAAATGCGCGTGCGTGGTAGTGTAAATGCGGTTTAATGCTCTCTGGTGAGCTAAGCGAATTCCAGCTTCGATGATACAGGAAGCTTAGCACAATGAAGATTAAATTCGAGGCTCGAGGAGTTTCGTCTAAGTTTCGTCTATCATCGAAAGCCTCCAACGCCTGGAATTAGATGTAAAAACTTGTTCGCTGCGGATTAGTTAAGTCAATTTTTGTATAGCCCCTCCGAAAACGAGGGGATGGGAGTATCCGTTTGGATACTGTATTCTCGCATCGAAGTTTTACCGGAACCTTCCTGTGTTTTTCCCACCACGATGATCACTTCCACGTCGTCCACGATTGTTCATATTTAAACTCCAGTTGGAGATGTGGATTTGTCGAGTACATCAAAAAGTGCTCAAATATCGGCCGGAGGAGACGCGTTGTTTCCGCGTACGAATTTAGCCTCGAACACTGGGTCAATCTCACAAAGTAACTCCAAAAGGGACGAAGATATGAGCACGCTAGGAGAATTTACAACTTCTCGAAGATCTAAGGGTGTCCGAAGGAGAGATGGTGGAAGGAAGCAACCTACGGATCAATTTTACTCACTTCATCTCCTGTCGATCCGAAAGAACCGCTTATTCGCTACAAAACTTTTACAGACAGCAGCACAAGATCTCAAGAAAGTTCCGGGAATGCTTGGCTTGATTCTAATTTTAAATTTTCCGATACAAAGTGTGTTTTTTAGAAATTGTATAAAAATAGTTTATAATAGAACAGATTTTTTTTTTAGGAATTATTTAAAGTTTCTGAATTGCGTGAACTATTTTTCCTTTACGATTTGAGCTTAAATCCATTTACAAAAGCAGATCAATTTCGTTGCATGTTCCGGGAGCAGCGTAGGTAAACTCTGAAAAAGATTTCTGTTGGTTACAATGGAAAACGACCTGCTGACTCCCGTTTCATCTCAATTCGGAACTATTGCTTACCGAACAAAAAGAAGTTTCACTTAAACCTATCGGTTTTTCGTTTCATCAGAGTTCGGAGTTACTCTCCAATACTGATAATATTTTTTCACTTCCAGCCACTCCACTTAAGAACTGAATACCCATAAGTCTGTTTATACATTTTTTAATTTTTTTTTTTATTATAGGGACTGTAAAAAAATATTGCGTAGAAATACAAAGACTTTTATATAAAAGAATTTAATTAGGTGTTTGTGGTTGCGAAAATACAAATAATTAAAAAGAAAGATTAATAATAAACATTGGTTAATCTATTACAATGGTATACACATAAAAAAAGAGAACAATCACATGTATTGTCAACAAAACATCGCATCATCCTAGCAACGGATTATAAAATTCTATATTCAAGGAGTAAGAAACGTAAAAAAAGTGTTTATAAACTCAGGAAATAACCGTCATGTCTTTTAATTTTGTATATCGTTTTTTTGTTAATAATAAAAAAAAAGAATTTGTGCACTTTTTGAGAATTTTTGTTTCATTTCAGTTTTGAGAGTAAACATCGATAAGAGGATCACGCTCTACGAGCGGTGTTCGTTCCATTTGAAATTACATAGTTTTTCATAACTATCTCATGCTTTGCCATCGACTACTTTGTGAGACATTCACTTGTTGCTTTCGCTTACTATAAATTTAAGTTTGTATGCTTTTTCTAAATAAAAAAAGAAAACGTTTAAATTAATTCTGTTTTACATGTAATATCGCTAAGAGTAAGTGTGAGTGGTGCACGTTTAAATTCTCAGCTGCTAATCATCAAAATCAATGTCGGAGTCATCGGAATCGTATCCACCACGAATGGTCTTCTTTGGTCGATGGATAAAGCTCTTTGCTGATTTTTTTGTATCGGGTGGAGTTATAAGATCGCCCTGAAAATTAAAGAGAGAGAATTTAGGAAACCGCTGCAACTCGATAAGTGTGTAGGACCAACCTTGTATTCAATTGCTCCGGATTGTGCTATTCTCCACTCCATCATTTCTGTTGAAAAATCGTCGCAGTTGCCTAGATCAGTGAAACCCACGATGAAGTCTTTTGTCTTGCTATCCTTAACTAGTGCGATTGTTGGAATAACTTTTATTCTCAGCCTTTGAGTGAGGAATGGAGATTTCTCTGCATTCACTTTACAGAACTTCGCTTCAACGTGCTTGGCAGCGAGGGCTTTTAAATGCATGTCAACAATTCGACAACGTTCGGTTGAATCTCTGTAGAAATGACAGACAATGTTGGGCGATTTTTTCGACACTTCGAAGAATTCCTTTTCGTCTGCCAGTTCGGAATATATTCCATGACCCTGAAAATAAATGAAACACAATTCTGGTTTTTATTCTACGGCAATATCAACTCAATTTTAATGCGTTGGTAAAAATTGTGAAATTGTCTGTCCCGTTGCGAAACAATCTACCTGTTAAAAAGTTTAAAGAAACTTAAACGAACAGCTCGAGCAGTATAATTGGGCAACTGGACAAGGAAATGAGTAAACAGCACGCAAACTCGAAAGATATACCTCGGCATTTCAAATTGGTGACAGTATGATACTTAAGCAACACATCGATTTTTAAAGAGCTCCCAAAAATTGCAATTAGTCGGGTCTATCACAGAATCCGTCGTATTCGGAATTTTGCTACGAACCCCGAAAGAACTATCACAGAATCCGTCGTAGGGTACATTTTTTGCTTTCGAAATTCGTAGAACTTGGTATATTCAGTGATATCACTTTCTACGATTTCAAAATTCCCCTACGACGGATTCTGTAACAGTTCTTTCGGGGTTCGTAGCAAAATTCCGAATACGACGGATTCTGTGATAGACCCGAGTGCGTTTAAGAAAATTTAACAGTGGATTTTAATGCAAGTCGAAATAAACTGAACCATAGAGAGAGCACAAACTGAACACGACTATTAGTCATCGTATCTTGGTGACTGCTTTTTTGTTGAAAACCTAGAGCACGTCGCAGACAAAATCGTGAGACATGTGCTACTTTACTCCACGCAATGAAAACCTGCCGCTGGCTATAGAAAGCTTGAGAAATTACAGAAATATTATTATTTTTAATAGTTTATCTGTTTACATTTGAACTGAATGAGGAATAGTCGATAATCTACTGTTGCTGTGTTAGGAAGAAGGCAGCACAATATAAAACTACCTAAGTTTTCCCACCCTCGACAAAACAGTTTTTTTTTTTTTTTACAAGCTAGGTACTTAGATTCTAGAACAATACTTACGTTAGCCAACCATTCCTGTTTTTTTTTATTCAAGTCTTTCATTTCCTTGATTCTTTGCTCCCGAATTAGCTGAAGATCATCGGTACCCATATTATCCAAGCGATCCAATTGCTGGTCCAATTGCTGCTCTATATGCTGAGCAGCATTGATTAATTGATTTTCTAGGACATTAGCCATGACTTTCTGTTAGAATAATTCCTTTAGGATAAACGACTGAAGAGAAATCGAAATTTGCCTGCAGGGGTTACAACAACGCGTAGGTGCGGCAAGTGTTGAACCTATAACAGATGAAATGTTTTTCACTTTTTCCACGTGATAAATATGTTTTTGTGATGAAAATACTTTCAAGTTATATTTATTGTCTTTTAAATCACCAATTTTATTTAACTTACTGGGTTTTCAATTTGTATTTACTTATTTAATATAGAGAACAAAAATTTTGTAATAGGTACCACGAAAGAAATGTATTCTATACAATTCCAATTAGAGATGCAAACGATACATCGATATCTTTAAAAATTGACGTAGCGTTTATAAACATCGATGTTGCGACGCATAAAATGAACGATATTTGGTGAAGTGCTCGCATTCCACTGCCCGCTAGATGAGTAGCGGCCATGTCAAACTCCATATAAAAAAACTGAAATTTCACCATTTGCGCTAGACGTCTAGCACTTTTCGTGAAATGTCAGTTTTTTTATATAGAATTTGACTTGCCGCTTTCATCTAGCAGGCAGTGGAACGCGGGCTGTGTGCACTGTGTCAAAAGCCTGTTGCTTTTTATCACAGAACCTATCCGTGAAAACAAATTAAATGTGACAGTCAACTTTAATTAAAACTAGTTTCGTGATCCAAAGTATGAGCTTCTGTTAGTGTAAGTTCTAGTTCTCATGTTAAAGGTCAAAGATCAATGTGTTGCATTTTTGGCTTTGTTTAGCCACCGAACATAAATAAAATAAAGGACGATTAATCCTGTGAATTGTTTGTTTTCATTCGTATGTATGTATAGACTTTTTCGGCAAATTTAATAATATATTTTTGTATATACTTTCTTTCTTCCAAAAGAAAAAAAGGTTTGTTAGAAAAGTTTAATGTTGTTCTCATTTAACAATAACAATTGTCAAAAAGTTAGTTCATGAATTATATGGGAAAACCATCGATATATCGATCGAAAGCACCGATTTTTTGTTGAAACATGGCGGTGTGAGCGATGTTGCATCTCGAATAAAAATTCTTTGACAGCTATTTATTACTTACACAGCGTTTCCATGAGCAATATTAAATATTAAAATTTTCATAGCTTGCTATCTGACTGTCAGTTACAATAGAAAGAAAAAATCAATTTTATAGTAGATTATGAAATAATAATTCTTTAATGTATTTTCGACTTAAACCTTACCCCGTAGGGAAAAAATTACAGAATTTTAATATTTAAGGCCGTTTGATGTAAACGTAGGTATTTTAAATAATATAAAAAAGACTGTTAAACGATAACTTGTATTTCCTTTAAAGTTTCAAGCCTCTAACCTTGAATTCAGAATTCAATTTCTACCTAAACTTTTTTGCCCAAGAATACTCTTCTTTAAAATGTTTGTATTTATTTATCTACTCAAATTAATTATTTAATAAAATTTGGACGAGTGATTCGAATTATTTAAATAAACTAATTTAATTTAATAAATATAATACATAATTATCATACAAATTTCTTCTGCGTTTGCATTTTTATTATATGAGGCTTTCTATTTTTTTTATAACAACGACACTTAACTTGTTGTTGCACGCTGATTTAATATAACAACTTTTCTAAATAAAAAACAATAGCTAAAATAAATACAGCAATATGAGCATTTGAATACATTTCTTTTATTTTTTCGAAATATTATGTAGGCAGACAGATTTGTAGGAAATTGGCAGCCCACAGCATACTATCGTTAGCATGCTATAATCTGAGCAATAAATGACATTTTTTTATAGTATACTATTTGTGGTATTCATGGGCAATTTTCATAAGAACATAATTATGATATATTTCAGGCTATAAACTATTGCTCATAGAACCACCGGGCACCGGGCTAAAAAAAGAATAAGTACCTACCGACGTAATGTCAATACAGCCACCAGGATTATCCCCTTTTTTTCTCGATTTGCTCCTTCATGAACAGACCTACGTCGAAAAATTAAAAGCGAACAGGCCTAAGGATAGTCCTATTCATTCTATACAATAATTGGGGACGCGGATGGATGAACTTAGAATTTATCCCTTAAGGCCGGGTTCATACCATCCATTTTTTTGTACATTATCCCGAAATAAACAATTTTGTAAGACAAACAATCCACCAAGTATAAAAATTTACGTAAATTTGAGATCTAGAATAGTGACGTTTAAAAAACAAGACCATTGAACTTAATATGTAATTTTTTTTAATACGATTACACAATGTTCATGTATCTCAGGCAAATGAATTTCGCAGGTAAGGACAGGATCCCGTTAGACAATTTATATGTAATTACAATTGAAAGAGAGTAATCCATATTAAGCCAATGCAATGCGGGAACATAAAAGATAATAATAATAAGTCGCCAATGTAAAATGTCATTTGAATGTTATTACATAAATATTAAAGTTCTATGCATGCGGTTTCTTACAATGGGCGTTTTTCTTTTTTAGTTCAGAGCTGAGCACTGAACTGAGCTCGAGCTATATGAGCGTGCTCTGAACCGAGCGTGCTCAGATCGTTCTGATGACTTTCTGTTTTTCCTGGTTTTTGCTTCTCTCAAATATGACTGGAAGTGTGAATGTATGTGTGTAATCAGCATTTTTACTCAGCCTAGAGCGTGCTCTGATCATGCTCTGAACGAAAAAAGAAACACAAATTCGAGCTCTGATGTGTCTGAGCTAAAAAAGAAACACAAACTTTGTGTATAACAGTTCAGGTTGTGCTTTAAACTAAAAAAGAAAAACGCCTTATAAGGCACCAATTGACTGTAGGTGAAACTCCAATTATGCCAAAAATCCTATTTGCTAGTTGAGTAGGTATTTGATATTTATTGTTAAACGAACAGCTGTTCGTATAGAACATTTTTTCACATTGGCATACAGTTTCAAAATCAGCAGAGTCTAGAAACTGTAATACATATTCACAAAGCTTCTTTTAGAATCGACGAAAATATGATTTCAAAATGGCAGCTCCAAAATATATTCATCGGATGAACATTATCCGTAAACACAAACAAAAATTTCCCTTCGTTGTTTTATAGGAATTGTTCCCTTTTTAACGGAATATGCTTCGATATGTAGTATTTATTAGTTCAGTTTGATTCGTCGCCTTCGTTGTTTGTTTTATCAGTGTTGCTGGTTTTATGTTGCGCGAGTTAAAATTTGCTCTTGTATTTCGTTTGTTGAATAAAAATAAAGGATTAACTTTAAATTAAACAAAAGGTTAGAGTTAAATTGTTTCAAATTAAACTATTTATGAAATGTTATCTTAAGTTACGTGAAAAAGTGTCGGGCCTGTGGCATTTTTTTTCTTTGTGTGGTTGCATAAAAGTGGCGGCGTCTTGTTGGGGTAGTACATACAACAGCCATGCACATCATTTTCACCCCGCTTGTATGAATTTAATTGATAAATCAAAAACAATTTCCCGGTCTCACTGCTGAATAAATTAAGACATGGTGCACCTTTTTACAGAATAAAACTGATAAAGCTCCCAACTATGAAGTTATTTACAAGACTAGTTAAACAAAGAAATTTTTTTTATTTTTTTCGTTTGGGCTGCGGAAAACCGCCATTTTTTTCAAAAAGAATTCGACTCCCTATCCCTATCGACAGTGGCGGCTGTTAAAAAAAGTACCCGGAAATGAAATGCATTACTATTGTTTTTGTTATAAATAGAAATGAATTTATTTTTTTATCTTGGGTCTTGCATCTTGCAAATTTTAAAATGTTGATAAGTTGTTTTTTTTTTGTTATACAATAAAAAAGAACACTTGCATTGCAAAGGTTGCTGCAGTTTTTCGCATTTATTTTTTGGTATATTTCCCGAGTATATCTAGTAAAAATGTAAAATTGTGACTCGAATTGGAAATAAGTAGCGTACATGTTAAAAACCCTCAGATATTTGTGAGTATAATTGTTTTGTCTATTTCTGAACTTGAACACGAACAAGTTCTATTTCCTTGGAATAGGTAATAGATACCTATACATATTATTTGTGTCTTAAGTTGCAACCCATTTCTGTTTCGTATATCTACTGTAATTTATTCATACTAGACACGGTATTTAAATATAACGAATTGAAATAGAAACTACATTATATTTTGATTGATGAATGGACGGTAATAGCAGGCAGAAAATGCATTCCAATGCACACAATATTTTCCATGCCACGCACGTGCGTGTTTTCCGACGCTAAAAAGTCGTTTGGTTCATTAATGTCTCAATCGTTTTCAAACGACAAGTAGATAGTGTCTCCTATTACATTTACTCATAACAACCTGTACTTTTATGTATCCGTTACAAAATTAAATAAAGTAGGTAGGTATCTACCAGTCTAAACAAACATCTTCATTTTCGATTGCTGGAGACAGAAAAACACTCATACAAGCACATAACAGTCAAAGCCAAGGCATCTTCATTCCAAACAATAAGTACACATTTTACTTTATGATTATTTCCTTTTTGCTACCTACCTACCTGCGAAAGCACAATGCTCTTCTTAAATTGTACGCATAGGAACTGCTTGGAATGAGTGGGTATCTATTCCATACTCAGAGCATAACAGTTAGCCTATCTATCACCTATAGTTACAAACAATTTGTTAAGCAGTGAAATAAGTGCAGTGATTCCTTTCTTCCGTTGGTAAAGTTGAATGGTCCATAAATTATTCTATTAATTGACAGTACTGTCTTGAGCTGTTATTTCTATATAAAATTTATTATTTTATATTTTTCAGTAGTAAATGAAGAGAAACAAAATGCAATGGTTAAGAACCTGTCCCTATTTGTGCCATCCGCCATCTAACCTGACTTTTCTGCTTTCTCCTACATTTGTTTTTGTTTATATTCTTTTTTTGCAAGACGGACAACCACAACCCATAAGAGCAAGTTGTCAAGGAATTTTATGTTTACTCGTGGGTTTCTCTTTATGCAGTGCATTTCTCAAGGGGATTTATATACCAACTAACACAACCGCCACATCTTTATATCTAGGCAGACAATTCCAAAGAATTGAAACCGAATTAACGACTTTTAGGTACTACTAAATCGGGTGCTACCTATTTTGTTTCTCTTTGTTTTTGTTTATTAAATGGCATTTAAATTGCAAGGAACTCTAATATTTGTTGCTGTAAATTGTTGTAAATATATTCAAGTACCAGTAGGTAAACAAAAATGCAAGATTCGAATAGTGAAACATTTTTTTCATTATTATGGACAAACTAAATTTGTTCTAAGTTGTGCCGTCTACTAACCGCCAATCTTATCATTCTACACTATCAATGTCAATGTAACACAAGTTTAATCGACTTAAACTAGCTGCCCTTGTGGACAATTGTGGACAATTTGTGTTATCTATTCCACGCATTCGTATCTAAAGATATGATTACCAAAATAGAAGCTACAAGCTCTTACGCGATTTGTTTTGTAGGTATATCAAAGTCATTGACCGTTTTCCCGAATGTATTTTCGTGCTTTCGAAATAGAAGTTGGAGAGATTTCAAAACACTCTGCATAGTTCCCTTTAATGCTACCATCCCTGTGGAAATACCATGTAGGTATTATGAATTTATGATGCAAACCAGAGACAAACCGAAGTATTGTCACTGAAGCAAACAAAGTAAACATTATTTTTTTGTTTTTGCTCTTCCATTCCAAGCATTTGTGCAAATTAACAAAATCTAGATTCACGGTAAATACAGTGCATTCGTTTTTGATTCCAATTGCTATGCAACAACGCACTCTCTTCCCATTTGCACAAATGCATTTTCAGAAACTGCACTGAAGTGGAACCCTTTATGCATTACACCTACATATTTGACGCTAGGAGATTACTGAATTACTAGCTGCTCTTGAAATCGTGCCCCCAATACAACCAAATTGATACGCGAAGCGTAAATAAACTGAAAATCAGATGTGGCACGCCGGGTATTTATGTTGCATTCCCAATCTATCATTAACGCTGAACGTCATCAGTAAACAATCTCAAGTGGGCACTAATTTGTTCACTCCAGAAAAAAACAAAACAAAATGAAAATTGTAAGCAACAAAGAAAAGAAAAGAAGTGTGATGCATTTACACTCTTGGCCCTATTAAGCAAGAGGAAAACAACAGAGCAGCTTCGCTATTATTGATGTGTGCTGTACTTTTCAGCTGCATGGTGTATTTTTATGAGAAGGCGTTGAATGGGGAAGCTGCGCATATGACGACTCTTTTTTATACGAGATTCATTTTAAATTGATTGACAATTATGTGGTTTTCCATTGGGACAAAAAATCAATCTTTTTTTTGATCTAAATCACTTTTTGCGTTCCATTGGGACGAAAAATCAATCTTTTTTTAGATTCGGATCACTTTTCGCAGATCTCGATATTTTTTCCGATTTACGCATACCAATATACTCTGTACAGCTGTTTAACGTCAGTTAAAGAAGTTTCATTTCGAGGCAAATGCGCAAAGTTTCGTGAAAACCAAAATAACAAAATACATAAATAGCTATGGATACGATTTCGGAGGAATTATTATCTTCATTATCTCCCTCGTCATCTGAAGACTACAAGCCACCAATTATACTTCATTTGTATCTACAACAAGGAAAACATTTTTGAGGGTGATATCCATTTGTGATTTAGCCAAAAACGAATGCCATTTGAACAGCTGATATTGTTGTCAATTAACGCACTAATCCATTTACAAAAGCAGATCAATCTCGTTGCGCGTTCCATGAGCACAGTAAAATCTGAGATCTGAAAAAGATTTCTGGTGGTCCCAATGGAAAACCACATTAGACACCCAAACTCAACTCCATGCTGTTGAGAGAGAAAGAGGAGAAAATAAATTTCTGGCTTTTTGATGAGCGGGCATATTGTGCTCTTGTGCTTTGTAAATGGTGTACAAATTGTTTTACATTATATAGAATTAACTGTGACCAGCTAATCAAGCGGTACCAACGGTGACCTATCTACTCTTAACGTCTCTAATTTATTTTTCTTTTGGATTTTACTTGCAGATAATCGTCTACATCGCTTTTATATACAAAATGTCTGCAAAAACAACAGCTTCACAACCGCCTGGTCGTCGTACCCCGCTGTCGCTTAATGCTTCCACAAAGCCGCACATAAATAAGCCCACAAACGACAATACCAGGAAGGACAACAATACCAATAACCAGAAGACTGACAATCCCAAAAAAGACTTCCAACTGGAGCGAAAGCCATCCTCGGATAAGAAACCATCATTGACTGATACACGAAAGCCATCGCATGATTCAAAGAAGCCAGAAGAAATAAAAAAGAACGACGACAACAAGAAGAACCAGAACGGTGTCAACAGTAATAATGGCGTGAAAGACAAAGAGAAACAGGCTACCAATGGAGGGGGTTCGGCCACCAAACCTAAACCTGAGACGTCGTCTGGAAGCGTGAACACCCCAAAAAAGGAGTCTCAAAAGCCTATGGAAAAGAAGAAAGAAACCAGCGCTGAGGCAGTAGCAAAGGTTTCATCCAAGGATGTAAAAACCGATGACAATAAGAGCAACAAGGAAAAGACTAAAGAAGACTGTACCAAGAAAGATGATGGAAAGAAGAAGGAAAAAGACCCCAAAGACGAAGTAAAGGACTCCGCCGAGAAGAAGAAAATGGGTGAGAAGACATCTGAGACGTCATCTGAGACGACATCTGAGAAACCTCCGGAATCAAAGGCAACCGCAGTCACAGCTTTGGAAAAGCCTCAGCCAGACGCCAAAAAAGAGCTGATGGACATTACGGAATTGGAAAGTTTGCCAGAGCAGATTATCGCTGAATCGGCCGTGAAGGAGAAAGAGCAGCAAAACATGCCAGCAAAACAAGACGAAAAGCCGGTGCAACCCATCATTGATGGGGAATTAGAAGATATAGAAATGGAGCCGCTAGTTTTTGAGCTTAAACGGTCGCCGCAAATTTCAGCCGCATCAACACCAGCAAAAAGCCCAATTCATGGTGAGGGTTTACCAAAAGCTTCTCCGAAATCAGAAACAAAGCCTCCAAAACCGCCATTGACACAGAGTCCCGATAGAAAATCCTGTCCGCGAACATTCTCTTCGATTTCTGGCCGCCGTACCATACGCCCTATAGGCGACTACACATTCTCCGGAAATTTACATATTCGCGAGTCGTATCGCAAAATTAACACCGAACTGGATTTCACCACATCCAGTATGAACGTCACCGTCGGCTCTGAGGTGCCAAACAATGATTCGTTTTCGTTCTTCTCTCGATCGCGTAAGCGTGACAGATCGTCACTCACACGTCAATCGACCATCGAGATACAGGGCGACATCAGTCCTAAGAGTCCGAAACGACCACGAGTTGAAACCGGCATGAGTGGATTCTTTAATGCCATGGCCAGTCCCATAACAATGTTGCGAGCTCGCTTGTCTCGGGCAACGGTGCAGAGTACGCCGAAGAAGCTGGTCCAGACTTCAATCGAGGACGACATCGTAGAGAATGTATCGGGCATATCTGTTGAGGAGGAGCTCACTGCCACCGAAGATTTGACTGTTAATCCAGATAGCACTGTTGAAATACTGATGCCCGAAGACGGCAATCCAAAAGAAGAGCCAGCTACATGCTCGGCAAAACCCCCAATCGATGTTAAGTCTGATGATGATATAAAAATTAAGGAAACACTCACCAACGATATGCAGGCCAAGAAAAAGTGTTCTATTATGTAAGTCTTTTGTTTGGTGGTAATCTAGAATTAATCAGCAGAAAGTTTAGTAGTTAAAGAGGGGGCGGAGCGAAAGGTGTGACGTATTGAACAGAATCGATACATGGTTCCCACTTGCCTCTATAAATATAAATGTATGTTAAGTGTTTATTTTTAACCCTTTCTTTAGATAGAAAGACAAATTTAATAAATTCACATCATTTCGACAGTTTGCATACAAACACCATTGATTGTAGTGTTCATGAGATGTTTAAACTGGTCGATCAAGGAGTAGGTTTGGTTAAATAAAATGTGCATCTGACTTTATTAATTCATATCCTTTTAGTAATTTTATGTAAAGCAACCATTTTCTTTATGTTTTTATAATTGTGAAACATACATACAGATACAACCTAAATTTGATAAAGATCCGTAATAAAATGAATATAACTGTAATATATACATATTTTTTTTTTACAAAATGTAAATATTTGGTGTTTTGTTTACATGGGTGATATGTTATGTAGTAAATCGATTTCAAGTGCTATTCTGAGATGGATTAGGACAGCTCCATGGGCAGATCAGTCGGGTGGTATGTTCAGCTATGGGTTTGCAGAAAATGGCATATAGGCCAATTGATTTGTGTACTGTATAAACGTGTCCGGAAACAAATACTTGTTTTTTTAACTCGATGCACAGATGAAGGTTATCCAACAGTATATAAGAATCATATGCGCAATGGTAGGTATGTCTGGAATACAAAGAAGTTATTTTTTTCTGCGGTATTCATCCGTTCTCTTTGCGCCTACAATTTTTCCGGGACTCCGTAGTATCGCCCACTTGTGTACTTCAACACACATTGTGTCGTTTGTTCATGGACTAAGCACGATCTTAACCGAATAACAAGGTCAAGTGAAAACATTGAACGGAGTCTGCCACTCAGGCATCATCGGTAGTGTTGGAGGGATGAACCAGAAAAGTACTATGCTGATAAACTTCAGAACTGTAGAGGGAATGTGAAAAATGAATGAAAGGTTTTGAATAATAATAGTCAAACTGATAAAAAACGAACAGCTTTATGAGAGAAACGGCCATGAACCTATAGGCACAACCATACAACGACGAAAGTGGCAGTCTATAGCTAACCACGCGATGCATTGGAATCCGCTTACTCAGGATGGCAAGATACGCGGCGGTCCTAGAAGTACATGGCGTAGATCGGTCGAGAAGGAAGCACGCACGGCATTTGGGAAAGAGTTGGGGAGAGCTGAGGCACATTGCCAAAAAACCGCACACGATGGCGCGTAGGCGCTGTAGAGGCCCTAGGACTCACAAGGGGATAAAGGACATAAGTAAGTAAACTGATAAAAACTAGATTCTAAAAACTAAAGTTGAAGGGGCAACAATAACTGACCCGAATTCTATTGCCAATCATTTTAACCAATACTTTGAGTCTGTGTCATCTCAAATCAACTTCCTCCACAAAATCTGTATCTGAAAGGTAAAACATCTTTTGTACACTTTTCAGGAGAGCAATCTTAAACTTTTGCACTACAGTTGATGACTTAAGAAGACAACAGTAACTTCCTCATTATTTGGACATTTTTTAACTGGTTTGGATTAAGAAATAGAGTACAGAAAACAGAATTCAAATAATTCAAATAATATTAATTAGCTAAAACAACTTAAGTTTTGCCTTTTAGGAACAGAAATAATTTTAGTTGCAATTTATATGCAGATGTACAGGGTGGCTGATGAATATTGCTACATTAAGAAACTCATTAAGAAACCCCCACCCCCTGCTCGTTGATGCATGTGCGGCATCTTACCAAAAAGTTGTTCATTACTGCTTGGAGAGTTGAGACAGGAATAGCCGCAATTGTTTCTCAAATGGATTGCTTAAGTTCATTCCAATTTGTTGGTTTTGCTTTGTAGACTTCCTGTTTGCAATAACCCCACAAGAAAAATTAAGGTGCAGTAGGGTCAGGCGACCTGGGAAAACTGTCTCAACATAAAGCGTTCGACACTCCATATTCGACAATTTTGTTTGTTTATGTTGCCGTTTAAATCGAAATAGGGCTCAGACATAAAAATACAGCTCAACATATTTCCGTCCTCTTCCACCATTTGAAGCAATTCCTGGCGAATCGGCAAGTCTGCTGCGTTCAGTTTGTTGACCATTTGAATTTTAGATGGGAATTAGTCTAAATCATTGTGCATAATTGACTGAAATGACTGCTTATACCAATTTGAGCAGATAAGCTTCTTGTCGAAACTCTTGGATTGTTTTGTATGGCAGCAGCTACAGCAGCGATTGTTTCCTCCGTCCGAACTGAAGCGTTTCGATGGTAAGGTCTTCTTTCGACTGTCCCATGCTCGGTAAAATTGTTAACAAGTCTCATTATGGTTCATCTGCTCGGAGGATTGCCGCCAAACGTGCGCCCATGCTTTCTTTGAATCGAAACTACGGACTCCAGTGAGTCAGACAATCTAAATTGTTCTTTCAGTGTCCTAGTTATCCATTTTTGTTAAATCTAAAAATCAATCTGCAAAAAAAAAAAAAAACACCAATTGCCTTCTAAAGCGCATTTCACTGTTTATTGATGATGTCAATTCTCTCCTCTAAGCAACATGGGTTTTTCAAGGGTAGATCTACAACCACAAACCTTACAGATTTTGTCTCTAACAGGTTGTGTGCCTTGGAAAATGGTAAGGCAGTTGATGTTGTGGCTACCGATTTCAGTAAAGCGTTCGACAAGATCTCTCAAAATGTCATACTGTTTAAACCCAGAGCGATCGGTTTCCCACCACGGTTCACTTCATGGATTAAGTCTTATTTAGAAGATCGCAAGTATAGTGTCCTTTTTGGATTTCCTGTTTCTAAGCCTCTGGTTTGAGCCTGATTACGGTGATATTTCTTTAAGCTAGTTTCCATATTTCTTTGGTATTGCTTCCCCAAATTATCTGATGAGCATTTAAATTAAAAAATACACAAACTTCCAGGTAGGTAATTTTTGAATACTCCGGATCTTTCCAACTACAAAAACAACTTGCCTCTTTAAAATATGTAACAGGTTTATTTCGTTTCTTTCAACTAAATATATGCATTTGCTATTGTCTAAAAAAGTTTTACCTAAACAACAAAAAGGTAGAAAAATATCATACGTACAAAATTTCATTTTGGCAAATTAAGTTACATCCTTATTGCTGGTTACAAACAATTTGATTGTTAGCTAGCTCGGAGGTCCTACGATTTCTTCAAATTTATAATTCTTAAATACTCAATTAGATATTGCCCCAAATTCTCGCTTATATAAAACGAACGATTCTCTTGTGGAGAATCCTTTTTCAAAATGTCTTCTAAGGACTCTGTTGTCATGTTCATTCCCATGTGAAGGCTGGATGTCTGAAGGAATGACATAATGCGTTGAGTTGTGTATAAAGAGCCCTGAAAAGAGGCAAATTAGTTGTGCACTCGGTGAACCTAGTGGCTCCACATCGACTTACCTCCTCGAGTTCATTTTGTTGCTTATTGACGGTAATGTTCAGCAGCGTCTTATCGTTGGCATCGAAAGAAACCTCTACTCGCTGCGCAGGATTGATTAATGAAAACTTACCGCTTTCGGTTTCGAAGAGAGCCAGAATCGTTGAAGTGAGGAAAACCGATCCAGTCCGTAGTTTTTCGGACACCACCAGCGTGACTTCATGATAGAAGAGAATCTGATCTTTGTCTAATACCGAAGGCAGAATACTGAGCAGCTGGTTCCACAGTTTTTGTTCCGAAACTTGTGCGGCAATATTTCGCGGAACGGACGGTGCTCTCTGATGCGGCATTGCATTGAAGCCCACCGTATGTAGGACACCCTGTCCGGTGAGTGCAAGCAATTCGGCAGCTCCGCTAATGGGTTTTGCAATTGCACCAACTATTCCTTTGCCCATTCCCGTCACTACCTGAGCCGGTGAGCGCGCTTCGAGGGCGTGCCTAGCAATGCCGCCAACAGCACCTAAAATACTGATTCCCAGTCCGGTGATGCCCTGTGTAAAACCTTCGGTAAATCCCTGTGGTCGGCATCTTCGCAATGCTTCGGTCCGTTGAATGTGTTCCGGGTCCAAGGTCAAGCGATCCAAATTTCGCGACACAGACGCTGCCAGCTTACTGACCGAGTTTACAGTACCAGCTGTGATGTTTCGCAGCAGCGAAGCAGAGCCCTGAGTCACTCCGACGACAAAACCCCATGGACCACGCAACAGACCCTGCACAGGCATTGATACGAAATCCTTCAAACCCACGGAGAACGAACGGGCCAAGCCACTGGGGCTGCCCAACATTTCAAGAGATCCGACAACCCATCCGGCACCAAAAAGCGCTCCCGACAAGTAATGCATTCCCAGTGTGTGACCAAATCGAAGCGGTAGTGTTAAAACATCCCGCCGCTCGTAAGTAGAGAATTGCAATGGACTGTGGTCAAGCGCAATATAGAGACGCACGCAAGTGTGCACTGACAGCATCACGTTCATTGAGTCTATTCGGAAACATTGAATCTTTAGCGGCTCCGATATATACAAAGCCTGAGCGACAATATCCCTGGGAATCAAAAACTCCCCCGGTGCCAGGTCTACGTAGTAGTCGGCGGTCTTGGGCGACACAACCACATTGCTGGGAGCACAATCCACCATGTAATCCAACAAGTCGTTCAGATATGTGTCCTCAATGTACGCCCTGACTGGGCTAACGCGGCAACCAATCGACCGGATTTTCACTTCATCATCATAAAAGACAGCTGTTATCTCTGCCATGGCAGTAGGCCGCAGCTCCTCGTTGAATCGTTTGACGAAATACACGGATGGGTTCGATGAAGGGCGCTTATACAATTCCTGGGAGCACAGAACAACTGGAAAGTCATAGTTTCCCGACGAGAACAGCTGGTTGTCGATTTGCAAATTCGAAAGGAGCAAATTTAGCGTACGCTTACTGTTGTCGTACGTCAGCATAAAGTCGTCTATGTAGAGCGCGAAGATTTCCTTCTTCAAATAGTCTACCGTCTTGCATTCAACAAAGACCTTCAGATTGATTTCGTTCACGGAAAAGTAAAACTTAAATGGGGAATTGGGAACGGACGCTGGGTCTGATGATTGGTGGATACATTTGGATGATATGCTAGGTTTAACTCGCTGTAGTAGTTCGTCGTTGAGCGCAGCGTTGGCGTCAATTTGTGCGTCGCTTCCGACGTTCTCTGGTGAATCGTTCGGCTGAGGGGTAAGTAGCCGAGAACGTAAGTCTTTCACGGAGAACTCCAATTGCTGAAGGGGGAAAAAAATGCGCGTGAATATTTTGCGTGGAGGCTAAGATCTCAATTACCACTGACAAGTTCTATTTTTTTTGCTACTGACCTGTGCAATGTAGAAGATCGACACCCTTAAAATTCGGTGCTTATCACAGACGACGATTTTAACATCTCCGTACGTGGGCACGTGTAGAAACTTCTCCCACGAGGCGTCAGTATGTATCGCCTTGGACCATTTGATATTCTTCTTGCTGTGATTCTCTGTAAAACAAACAAATCATGGTTAATCCACGTGCACACAGCCAAACAAAGCCGCACTCACCATTATGCAACGCAATACTTAGATTACATACGGTCGGTTCGACGTCTGGGAAGTTGGCATACAATGTCGGCGGTGTATAGTACAGCAAACTTCGTGGTCTCGATAGCTGGTACCACTCAAAATGCCTCCCATCATACTCGGGTATCGTATTCGTTACTTTGTTGTTCTCAACAGTGATTGTCTGCGCCACAATCAGCGTCAAATCAGTCTGGTTGTTGAGTAGTACCATCGGAGAAGTGTCCTCGAAGATACTTACAAAATATTGACCACCTTTCTCTAGAAGCGACGCCGAGAGGGGAATCTAAAAAAAAAAAAAAAAACATCAACAACCGGAGCCTGTGAACTCCCCTTCCGCCCATACTTACAGAAGACTCATTGTGCTGTATACTGAAGCACTTTCGATTGAATGGATGCATCAGCGCAATCGGAATGGATATCTCGGATGTTTCCTGCATCATAATGCACACGAAGAAAATGAACGCCGAATCGGTTGATCGTTTTGCCTTGTTTACATTCGAGTCATAGAACCCATCAAGACAGATGCCAACGCTAAAATTAGAAACAGTTTAGTGAGCAACTTATGCAACAGCAAATTACACCTTCGCACTTGTACTCTGAGGTTGTCATGACCGGTATAGCAGAAATGCGTTTTTCAGCAGCTAGTTCTGCCATATCCTTTCTGGTGATGCTTTCTTTGTGATCCAAAGAAAATGGCATAACCATGAGAGGCTGGTTCGTCATGTTTGCTATCACATACTTGGGCTTCAATATGAAGATGTTTCTCTCGTTCTCCGTGCAGAACTCCAAGTGAAACTTGTATATCTGTTCACCACGAAGTATCACAATATCGGCGGAGTCGTTTTCATTCAAACGATAGCATTTTCTCTTCGAAGTATCGATGCTCTTGTTGAAGACGATCGGCAGCGACAGCACCCACGATTGGCCATTGGGTATCGCCAGAGTGAATTCCGTCTTAATAAGTGCCAACATCGCTATTGCGTTCGGCGCTATTTCAACTGATTCACCAGTTTCTGCATTCCGAACTGTTACTCTTTGGCCAGTTGCATTTATGAATGTGCCCCAAGGGGCCACCTCCAGGCAAAGGGTACACGAGAAATCTCTACTTGGAAAGCACTTGTAGAGAACAGTGCTTTTAGTGGTATTGTCCATGCACGCACGCCTAACTCGGAGTTCCTCATCGTCACTCATTGGCCATTTGGAGGGCACGGGCCTGCTCAATTCGGAGAGAGTTTTCTCGACAGTCCACACCGTTTCGTCGTACCAAAAGAATTTATTCCAATCGATTGCCTTGAGGGTTAGATTGAAATCGGGCGCTGATTCAAACCTAAAAAAAAAAGAACAACCGAAACTTTAATAGAGAACGACTCGCAGGATTGCCACTGCTTACTCATTGACAAAGGATATTCGATGGTCGGTCTGATGGGTAGCCGGAACACTAAGGAGACAAGTTTTCCCTTCAGGCGCAAGTCTGAATTGGCTGTTTGTAGAACTCTCAATGCCCGTCATGGGGGCGGACATCATCGATCGAATTTCAAAGATTGGCCAAATGCTAATAAGAATTTTTTCCGGATGACTCGTGTCTGTGCGGAGTTCTGATATAGATTCACGTACAATGCGCACCCAGTAGCTAATGAATTTATCAGAGCCCACGACAGGAACTATAATTTACGGAAGGAAATTAAAGACATTTAAGAGACTGATTTTGAGCACTTACCCTTAACAAGCCAGGGGTAGTTCTTGTTGGACTTTAAAGGAATATTGCCAGTTTGACCTTTTCCTCGGGCTCCTTCCATTTTCAGTCTGTTAGGAATAGACAAATTTATACGGAAACGATTATGATGTGTTAGGAAGATAGCGAAAGCACATCAAAGTATATTACCTTATGCAAATGTTGGTCTCCTCCGTAACCGATTGCAAGAATGTTGCTCGATCTTTTTTCTCGACATGAACCTCACTATCGTCAGTCTTTTTATCATCTCGATAGAACTCCATAAGAAACGAGTCATTCACCATGGATATCAGCTCTATCTGTCCTTTTATTAAAATATAATACTGCGTTGCCGAGAGTCGTTTTATCGTTACAACCAAACATCGATCATCGACCGGAATGTGATTAACTAAACTATCAGAGGATGTCGGAAAATCCAGTGTTATGACAAGGGAATCACTTGCGTACTCTGTCTTGCCATCGAATACGTAAAAGGACAGCTGCTGATCGAAATATTCACTTTGGAAAGAGTACTTACAGCATTCTCGTGGCTGTAACAGGACTCGTTCGCCTGTGTTGGTTTGGCCAAAACTTATGATTGCATGTGTTCGGTTTGCCACCATAAACTTACTTATGAGCAGTGTACGGCGGTCTTCTTCACTTTTGAAATAGCTTTGCCAGTTTTGTTTCGCGCACAACAAATTATGCAGGACTGATGGACCTGCATTAAGGCTGATCTTGTCAGCGATAATGCTACTTTCCACGGCGCCATTGACTCTAAAGTAAGCGGTAATGTTTGCTTGCTCCAAGATGTAGATTAGATTAAGATAGCCGTAGTCTAAGCATTTTACGCCGATTGTCGTTTGCGAATGTACGGAGAAGTTGTTGAGCGTATGGAATGATGCGTGAATGGTCGTCTTTTCAATGCTTACACTGAGGAATGTTTGACTGATGGGCTTGTTGTTTTCGGCAATTTTGAACTTTTTCAACTGTGTTGGCAGTTCGGAGTGCGTGTTTTGGTAGTTTTGCAGATTCACCAGGATATCGTTGATGCTGAGCAGTATCTGAACCTTTGGAATTGCAGACGGCTTGAATACTGTGTCTACGCGCATGCAGCCGACCAACACTTTGGGGTGAAGGATGAAGTCGGATTCTTTTTTCGCCGAGTTTAAAACATCATTGATGCTTATGTTGACCACCTGGACAATAGAGAAAGGGAACATAAGGCAAACGGTATGCAGAATGAAACAGAGGATCAGGTAAGCAATACAAAAAAAGTAAATGCAACTATTCTTTAATAATTTGTGGACCGATACGGCGATAATTTGAAGAATGAGTTAGTGCCCCTTTCATGTCGTTTTCCATTGGGATTTTAACATTTTGTGGAACATGAAATTTGACAGCCAGTTGATTTCGAGAGCAGAAAAACTGTTTAGAATTTGAAAAAAGTGCTTTTTCTGTCCCAATGGAAAACGACATAAATCATAAGTTATTTTGACACTGACAGCTGTTTTCAGAAATCTTGACAGAAAGTCAGTTGTCATACATCCGCGGAACAAAACTAGGCGCTTTACGCTTGAACAGCGTTGGAAAATATTGAAAACCTATTTCCAAAGTGAGTGCTGTGTTGCCCAAACAGTGTGTTTTTTGAAAAGAAGTTTTGGGCGAAATAAGGCATCACCCACGCCTGCTGTTCGCAATTTTGTGGAAAAAGTTCGTGCGACTGGTATGCTAGTGGATTACACTCATGGTCCCCGTCGTCGTACGGTGCGCACAGACGTGCATGCGGCTGCTGTAGCCGAGAGAGTGAGATTTAATTCACGAACATCAATCGATCTCAACAGTTCAACATTTCACGCACAACTTGAAGAGAATTCTGCACAAAGAAACCGACTTTTTTTTACTGAAATTGAAGACATGGATTTGGATGACCTCTGGTTCATGCAGGATGGCGCGCAATGCCACAAAGCCCATGCCAAAATCCATCTTTCGCTTATCAAATTCCCCAATCGTGTTATCAACCGTCGTGGCGATGTCAATTGGCCGTCTCAGAGCTGCGATTTGACCCGTTTGAATTTTTTTTTTTTTTTTTGTAGGGAACCGTGAAGGACCGATGTTATGCCAACAATCCGGACTTTCCGCCAAGCAAGCGCAGGTTATTAATGTCGACAACGCATGCAATTCTTCTATATGGAAGCGAGATTTGGGCAGACGCGCTCCGACAAAAAAAGTACCGGAAGCAGATGGCGGCAGTGCAAAGACGTGGAGCCCTACGCGTGGCTAGCTCTTACCGAACGGTGTCGGAACCAGCCGTCCTTGTAGTCGCAGGAGTGACTCCCATCGATCTCCTAGCGGCACAAAGGAAGTACGTCCACGACAAAAAGGCGGAAATTGGATTGGAAACGGCAATCGAACAAGCAGCGCAACAGACGAAATGGAAATGGCAATAGCGCTGGAGCTCGGAAACCAGAGGAAGGTGGACAGCGAGACTCATAAGAAAAGTGGCTGAGTGGAACGACCGAAAACACGGTGAGGTCAACTATTTCGTCACCCAGTTCCTCACCGGACACGGAAATTTTAAAGCCTTTCTCCATAAGATTGGTAAAAAGGATAGCCCAGCCTGCCAGTACGGTGACTCTCCAACAGACAACGCACAGCACACGTTTTTTGCCTGCAGAAGATCGGAAACGCAACGCACAGTCCTGGAAAGCAGCATTGGTACCTTCAATCCAGAAAACATAGTCGACAAAATGATGACGAGCGACTCGAATTGGAGAAAAATTTGCCAGTATGTGGAAGATATTTTCAGAAGAAAGAAAAGCGAAGAAGAACAATACCGGGAAAGCACGTGAGCCCGAAAGGGCGTATGATTACAGCCCCCTTGAAGTAATGCGAATAGCGGTCCCAGGGGGGTGTGTCAGAAACCACAGGGTTGGGAGGAGTTTAAGTCCGTATGCCCCGTAGGCATGCGGAGAGAGCCGGACACGTGGGGATGGTCAACGCAAACAGGCCTCCTTATGGTGCGTAAAGCATTTCTCCTCCCTCCAACAGAAAAAAAAAAAAAAACAATCCGGACTTGAGGCCAATCATCCAAGCAATCCGTGCGCTACAGCCCGAAACCATCAACTGGGTCTTGGAAAATTGGAGGGATTGAATGCGCGACTGCTGAGCCAACTGAGGCAGCCATTTGAATGACATTGCGTTCCATAATTAAGGGGAATGTTTGCTCTGACTAATAAAGCAATAATAGTTACATGAAAAAAAAAGAAGATTTTGTTCATTTTGTAGCCTTTTTAAAAAAGAAACCTGTATTTGGCTCACCCTGTTAGCTGGCCATTTATCCCAAAAAGAACTAGGAGTGTAAACCAAAAAATAAAAATAAAAGATCACTTACGGAACGCAGTTCCTCGTCCTCCTCGCTGGTATCGAAACACTCCTGATTTATGGACACCAACGATTGCAGTATCACAACGCGCCAAATGTGCGCCGTTATCTCACGTTCCGGTAGTTCAATTGACTTCGAGTCTGTCTCCGAGAGCCAGAAATCACAAAAGTGCAGAAAACATTCATGGGCGTCACTAAAGTACTCCATCCGACATTTGATACTAATCGGATTGGGGACCTAAATCAAAGATAATTACCAGACCTTACCAAGGATATAGCTGTGTCCACTACTCACCGCCATTGGAACGGGAAAGACATGTATTTTGTGCATCTTCCGGGGCTGTGGATAGCGCCAACAAATGATGCCATAGTTCTTCTTGATAATTTGAATTTGATATGGCAGTGGCAGGAATGTGTCCGACACCATTTCCACAAATTGAAAGGCGCCAGCTCTATAAAATAGATAAAACACTAGTAACAGGCAAAAACGCATAAAACCCAATCACCTTAGATCATCTTGGTAGAACTCCTCTTTCGGATCGGCTGCTTTCTTTCGTTCAACCTCTGGCAGACACACCTTCAGTAAGCGATCGCGATTTATTTCCACACTATCACCGCACCGTCGGTATAGGAAGTCTTCCCAGAAGTTATTGCACACCTCAGTGCTTTCTTTGAAGGCTTTCATTGCCTCAGATAATTTGCTAACAATCTCAACGCCGACATCGCAGTGGATCATGTTAAACTTCACATTCGCCGTGATCAGCGGCAATCGATTCCAAGACTCTTGGACAAAATCCAAGTTGCACTTGACGCCAACCGGGTGCACAACGATCCTGTTGTCGGACTGCATGTAGAGCCCTCCCAACGAGACTTTAGCATTGATCTTTTCCGGTCGGCTTAGAAACTTTGTCGACAATTTCAGATCTACCAGGCTCATCTTTAAGCTGTAGTTGTTCGCCTCGGAGAACTTAAGCGACAGCATATCGATCTTCAAGTTGAAGCGATCTGCCTTGAAAAGAACGTTTTTCATCATTTGGATTTTTGTCGCTCGGAATACCGACTTCTCTGAACGAATCTGGAAGCAAGGGTTCTCTAACAGCGCCTCGTAGTATAATATCACATGTTTGGTCAAGCTTTTGAGGGAATTTTCCGATAGCCGCAAAGTGGCTGGCTTCGAGAAGTTCACATCGATTTCGAGTTTTTTCGATTTAGTTGTGTGCGACTTGAGCACAATCAGGGGTGGCGGGATGCCCGATGAGCCGACTTCTCCACGCTTCGTATCGAATAGAATTTCCGGTGTCCTTTCTTCGTCTTCATCTAACTCGACATCTTCGTCTGACGAATCGGGCAGGTGGTACAGACTCAGGGTAAAATTGAAGAGGGAAAACCTCCTAGTGACTTCGTAGATCGACTGGGAGATGAGAAAACTTGGTTGGCTCAGGTTTATCGATATTAGCGGCGTTAGCTTTTCTACAATAGTTGGTTCGTCGCCTTCGGGTAGCCCCACCACCGTGCGAGTGTAGTTGTACAGGTTTATGATAAACATCCCTGCGACAAACGATATTGTGTGCGGCATTTGGCGAACACCGCTTTGGAGGCTACTGGCAGGGATGTCCTTGATAATCTTTTTCGTCAACGATCGCCTGCTTGAACAAAAACCAGAATCAGTGACGGGTTTCTCGAATGACTCCTCGTTTACACGTGCATTCGTGTCAAATATTGTATCCATCGAGTGGTAAGACGCGGAAGACTTGAATTCCATGTGTTGCTGTTTGGATGTCCGCTTCAGCGTTGTCTGCGATGAGACTTTTCTGGCTTTCAGTTTGGACCTTGTCACCTTATACTGCGGGATGCTCTTCGGTTTCATTATATTTTCCAATTTGATAAGAATGCAACTAAAGAGACTCAGCTGATCGGTGGTCAATGAGGCAACTAAATCGTTCGAGCAGTTAAACTCAACCGCTTGTCCACACACCAGGACGCCATTGCAAGTTATGCAGGGCGCGTATGTAGTGATAAATGTGAAATTGCTGAAAATTTTCCTTAGTTCGAGGGGGGTTTTGCGACTTTGGTTGTTCCACTCGAAGGCGGGATTGGTGTTGTGGAAGTTATCGGTGTGTTCCTTCATATGGGCCAGTATCTCGCTCCAATTGCCAGTCGCTGCGGAGATGTTCTGAAGTGTGACTTCATACTGGCGGTCTTCTATTAGGGAGCCAGGGGTGCCTAGGATTCCCATTTGGGCGGCCTTCTGGAACACATCAGTTCGCACAGGACATCGCTGTAGAGGATTTTCCAAATTCGGCGATACTTTGATCGAGCCAACCTTCAGAATCGAAACAGAACACCAGGATTTGCTAGTTTCTGTTGGCATATAGACCGTGAATCCCTTACTGTCCAGATGCACCATGGGCAATTGACATGCAGTACGTGGGGTGACGGTTGTCTTTGCTGTTGGTTCGCTTTCCTTGGCAGGACTTTCTGCGCCAGTCAATGCCACGATGGCTGGCGCCAATATTGCCACTTTATCCATATCGACGATCATTTCGATTGCTTCCATTTTAACGATAACTTCAGATATGGCCCGACAGAGATTAGCCTCTTTTCGCTTGGCGCCAATCCTTTTGAAAAAGTTCTTTACGCCAACCGTGGTGACAATCATGTTGAATAGCGGCGACTGTGTGGAGTCGGTTTGCATTTTTATTTTCAAGCGATCGCTCAGAACGGACTCATTCGCTGCGTTCACTTCGAAGAACCGCGTGTTCAATGTTCCGATTTTGCTGGTGAACTTGGTAAAGTCCTCCCGTCTGTCCACTGATGATATAAGATCTTCCATATCGAGAACAAGTTTACATCTAGACACCTGCGATGCGTCAAGTTCTACTGTGAACTTGGTAATCGTCCACTGCAGCAGGATGGATGCGACGAATTTATTTGGCGACTTGTCAAGCGATAGCATTGACGACTCCGAGTTGGTATCTATTTCGAGGAACTGCTTTATGTTGGTGTTCTCCTCTACACTAGTTATGATTTGTATCTCATCCTGCTGCTGCTGTGTCACTTTGTTTTTCGACATTTGCAGAAGGCCTAGAGCGTTTACAAGCAGAGAAAGATGATCACGCGTGAGCCGAGTCCTCTCCGAGTTGAACTCAACGTGTATGGGTGACGTGTCAACGTGCAGACTTATCGCAACGACATCTTTTGTCTGTGATTTCCTGCGGCCCGAGAAGACAGTCTCGACCGCCTCTTGGAGGTAGCTCCTTCTTTTCTCTGTTCCTTTGCTAATTTGCTCGTTTTCTTCGGACGACTGGCTTCTTCCATTAGCTGATACACTACCGCCCGCCGTTGTCCTGCGACGAAAGTCTTCGGAAGCCCTTGGACTAAAGTTCACCTCAACGCTCGGCAAAGAGGGGGACAGTACCTGCGCTTGTTTTGATTTTTCTGCCTCGCCCTCTTCTGCTAACTTGGGTTGTTGTTGCTGTTCCGCTTTGCCGACGGCGACTGTTTCCTTTTTATGTGTCATAGCTATCGTGATGGAAGTTTGAATGGGATGAACGACCACGCGCGTTACACTGCCTAGTGTACTTTGAACGCCGAAGTCCGATATGCCACAAGTCCAGGGAAACGTGTCTTTGGAGGATTTGCCGCTTAGATTTTGGAATTCACTTTGCACGTTGTAGCGGGTAATGTTTTCAGCTGATGCTGAACTGAAAAGGAGTCGTGGCAGCCTGTATATGAAAAATAATGTAAAAGTGGCTCCACAATTAAATTTAAAACACAAATACTTACGTTATGTGAGTAAGATCGGTTTTGTGTGACCCCGAAGTGAGGTGAACGTGTCCGTTGGCGATTTGTATTCGCACTAGCATACTCTTAATGAACGGCAAACTACGAAAGTATTTGTTATGAATCTACGCAAGAAAAGCAAAGAGCACAAGCGAAACTTACATCTTGCTATAGGAAAACTGCTCGCGGAGCTCCTTTTCGCGACTAGTCTCGACATTCACTTTCTCATCGCGTTCCGAGCTAACGTGAATGGTCTCTGCAGGGTAGCACGCTCTTCGCGCTTGCCTCTCGGAGGGCAGCGATTTTTTCGATGATTGTCGCACAAGTGGCGGTCGCGGGGTGCTTGGATTTGTTTCCGGTGTTGGCTCTAAGAAAATATAAAATGACGGAAGCTCGTTGTTTGTGGAAGTGTCTTGAAATTACATCAACGACGTACGTCTAAAAAAACAGTTTATCTTACCTTTCAGCACTGGCAGCTCCGCTTCCATATAGTTTAGGAAATCCAGCAAATTCTCGTCGACTTTCAAGTCGTATTCTTCCATCCACAACGCAAACACTGACCTCGTACAAAGATCGTTGGAACAATCGTTTGGTATTTGCGAATACCATTCCAACCATTTATTTCGTTGCCCGCCACATGTTGTGTTGAGAAGCGTATTACCCTCAATAGTTGGAACGTCTTGTCGTTCTATGTGTGACTGCAATTGCTTAAGACTTCCGCGGAATATGGTGGTAGTGCAGAACTTTTTAATGTCCACATTGAACTTCTTAAACTGTGTACGAACTTTTACCGACTTTGCCCCGTCCGTGGCAGCTTGTGAAACCCGTTGAATAGTTCGACTATCGAACTCCTTAATCAAAGCTACGAGCCGCAGGGCGATCATCAATTTGCTTTTGGAGAACTCTAGCGACATGCTCTCAAAGGCCATGTCTAGCTTGCGAACTGGAACCTCTTCGTTTTTCCACAATGAGGGCTGCAGAAGATCTCCAAAGTTCATGCTTCCTTTTGGAATGTAGAACAACTTTGAGCTGGTCGAGTGTTGCTGCAGTTCTAGAGAAATATTCTTAAAGCGAATCTGTGCGTTATCATAGCAGGCGTTAAGCAGTTCTATAGGTTTATCTGGTAGCTGACAAGTTGTGTGGACAAGTTTATCGGCATCTAGAGGCGTCGTCCACTGGCCCTCGACAGTATCAACGGAGAGCTTAAAGTAAGGCAGACTATTCCTCATAGTCGGTGGTAATTTTTTTGCGGGTTTCAAACTTCTCGCTTCCGTTTTTGGGAAGAATTCGAAATTTATCGCATTTAAGTTGAATTTGTATACTTTTAAGGGAATGCCAATCATTAGAGAATCAAAGTCATCCAATAACGGTGGGTGAAGTTTCGGAGATCCCCCATTTGCCTCTAGTTTGTCGTCGTAGTATGGTGGATAATCGTAGGCACGAATGAGCTCTTGTAACACGGCAGCGATTCGAGAGTATGTCTGGTTGTAGCGTAGGGTCATCGAAGACGCTAGGATTCGGTAAATCACTCGAGTGCGATTGGTGTTTTCTTCAGTTTCAGCGGCTGCTGTCTCTGCGTCTGTCTCTTCCTTGTATTCAACCAAATCGAAGGCGAGCGCTGGACTGCGATAGAGGAGGTATTCTTCAGTCACTCGAATATTGTACTCTTCTATACCGGTTATGTTCCAGTCCTTTTCTACGAACGTCTCATCGAAGAGACTTCGGTCAAGGAACGCCCTGTTAGTCAAGGCGGCAGTTGTCACCAAAGAAACGGCTTTAGACTCATCATCTCTATATGCGTCAAGTGGTTCAATGTGAATTCTAGAACACCCAGCTTTCGTATTGGACCAGTTTTTATCAGAAACTATCAGCGTTTCCGAATATATTCCGCCGAGCATCAGCTTTACAATGGGTGAGTAACGTATTTTCTTTGTAGCACCAACAATCGAATCGGATATAAACTCGGAGCTCTTCAACGTGAAGTTCAAAGCCTCTATGTAGAGGCCGATGTCAAAATACTGACCAGAGGTGTCTTCCTCAACTCTTTGGTCTTCGTCCTCGTCGGTAAAGCCGAAATTCGGAATTAGATTCCATGCCCAAGATAGGTATGATCGGGGCACACCTGCCGTACCATCTTGAATGTCATTTTCTTCATCGTGAACGTCTGTCGTTGACTTCGACTTGAGCTCTCCAGCTTTGAGAGCCAGTAACAGTTTGAATAGTCGCATAGCCATGGGAAACTGCAGGGAAGAGACATTCATTTCCATTAGTTTTGTAAAGATAGCGATTCTTGTCGTGCTACCAAGATGGGCTGTATTGACATTGTACTTGCGTACGATGCGTACTTCCAGTGAACATCTGTGAACAAACGAAACCGTAATAGAAACGACTTTTTGATTTAAGATCTGCTTACCTATAGAGTATAGGCTCTTGGCACACGTCAATCTGTCCAGCGGCATTCCGTTTATCCAGGCAAATAGTCAAGTCCGAGACTAGTATTAGTTTTCGCATAAAAACCCTCACGGGATGAATGTCTGTGAATGCCGGCTTCCAAAATTCATCAGCCGAACTGAACGACAACAACTGGATGTTCATCGAAACAACAATGTCTTCTTCTACATATTTCAAGATGATGTTGTGACAATTGATCACAATGTTGTTAATAATCTTGTTCACCAGACCCGGCATATAGCCCTGTTGTTGTGAACCATCTTCTACTTTAGAGACTTTCTTCCTCTTTTCCATTTTTTTTGGCGAAGGACTTGCTTCTGCTTTGGCATCCTTAAGTTTGAGCACAAACTCGATGGTGTTTATTGTGATCTTTATCGGTTCTGACGTTATCTTCATCCATGGCACCTGAATGGAAAGTTCATGTACATGACCAGATAGGAATTCAAATGGCAAGTTGAGTTCCTCTTCCAGCACATCCAATCGAAGATCTAAATTCTGAAATGCAACTTCGCCTTCCCACAAAGATACCTTAGTGGGAGAATTCATGAGCTATAGATACGGTGACCATATTTTTAAGAGCCAAACCCGGGACAGAAAAAGTGAAAATATATAACAGCACACAAATTTCCAAAAAATAACAAAAAATTGTATGTATGTTGGGATGTATGTCCCGTATTTCTTAAAAAAATCTTTAAAAAAAAACGGGACAGGCTATTGAAATACGGGACTGTCCCGGGAAATACGGGACGTATGGTCACCGTAGCTATAGAGGTAGTTTCAAGGCAAATTTAACTAATTTTACCTGTGAATCCTCGGGGCGTATATTTTTCACATATTTAGCGACATGATTTAGAATAATTGGAGTAATGTAGGACTCTAGTTTAAACATTTTAAATGTTTTGTTGGAAATTTCTTAATTTGCACACAATTTTACATCAGTTTAGTGGTGTTCCATATTTCTTAAAGGTTTTCGCTTAATTTTGCATGTTTTTTAGGTGATTTTATCGAATTTGATGCGGAAATTTCTTTATGATGAGTTGATGAAAACGAAAATAATTTTGACTTTTGACTTGTTGTCAATTATTGTCAGTTAACAGCTGGACGGGGGTGGTGTAGAGCCGGTGAATTTGGTTAGGTAGGTAAGTAGGTAAACAAACCGTGGACGAATGTGTTCAGTGCAGTTGGGGTTTCTTATATATCAGCAAAGGAAGGTGTTGTGAACTAATAGTAACAGTTTTTTTTTTTTTGAATTTGTTTGTTTTCAATGGATTTGAGTTTGTGAATGAATTTAATGCAAGAATTTGTGATTCCGTAATTTAGGTATTATATCTTATATCCTATTCATACCGCACGAAAATCGTGTTTTTATCGAAAACTCATGAGTGCATTTACACCGAACAGCCACTAGTTTTCGCTTGAATAGTCGTAAACTTCTGTGTAAACTATTTTGGTTTACAAATAATATTAGCCCGTCAATTAAGTGTGGAAAATGATTGTTAGTTGTGAGTTTTGACATTTGTTTAGTCAGCTGTTATGCTGAATATTGCAAAAGGTGTGATTGTTTCAACTACAGATTTCAACAAGTCGTTTTCTTGACGATTTCGTGGAAACGGACTTTAAACGACTCATTTGATAACTGAAATATGTAGGCGTGGGAAAATTTCTGTTCCCGGTTTTCGTCTCGGTATGACCAGAGTTTGCTTTCATTTTATTAAAAAAAAAAAATCTAAACACAACACAAATGGACAGTGCGGTGCCCATAAAACCTAGAGGGATTGATGGCCGCGGCAGTAGTAGGGTAGTAAAAACAATCATGACCAGTACCTTTCAAAATTCAAAACAAAGTAAACTATTGTTAATTTATAATATTTTGTTAATTTTAAAACAAAATTTCACAAAATTAGCAGTTTCGAATACATTTTTAAGAAATGCATCAAGTGCCGCTACCTATTCCAGATTTAATTTTGGAAACAATCTCAGACGAGACCGGATTTACGACGTCTGAAAAGATTGCGCTAAGAAATGCCTGGGCATTGCTGAGCCCTAATATTGAAGAACATGCAAAGCAGCTATTTCTGGCGTGAGCTCTTAGGCCCTCATACAAAGAGATCGATGAACGAAAGTGTTTGCCTTTGTAGTTTCTTTACAGAACACGATGGAATTCTTAACCGGTTTCGCGATGAAAATGGACAGTTGAAAATGAAGGCACTGCATGCTCATCCTTATAACATATTCAAAACTTTGGAAGCTATGATCTTCGAGGGCCTAGAAGGTTTGCCTCAAATGCATGGAATAGTATCTCCAGTCGTTGTCTGTCACTGTCAACAAAATGTTGAAAGCGATGAAATAACGGTAGTTATTGGTTGATAGAAGTTTTTAAGTTTTTTTTTTTATATCATGGGTTCTTAGGTAATGTCCGATGCAGTGGGGAAATATTTGAAAGGAGTTCTACAAAAAGTACTTTCGCCGACTTTGGAAATTTCAATTGATAAAATTTGTCGGATTATTATGACGAGTCACTGCTGCCAGTAAAATATTCAACTTTTTCGCAGCACTGTCTGTAATAATATAGGACGAATATTAAAATAAATTACTGGAGTCTCTTTGCGTTCAAACTGTTGGCTGTTTTGAGTTAACTTTTTTTTTTGTTAACACGGACTCGCAGCCATTTCACCTTGAGGTAAGGTTAAGTTCCACCTGACCCTCTTTAGGTAAAAAGATGAGTATTTACGTACAAGACTGGGCCTTACCTACCTATAATTATTTTTAACCTTTACTAAATATTATGTAGGTCACAATGGCTAATTTTATAGGAAAAGTTTCGCCATTCATAAAATTGTTTGAGCACTAACACCCCTGTTCTGGCAAACCTCACAGTTACAAACCCTCACAAGGTGAGTTAAAATTTAATTTCTGAGGTTTTCGTATCCTGTACACCCACAATTTGTGAGGCTACCAAAAACAATCGTAATTGTGATCTCATAGAGACAGGTCCAGGTCACACAATTCAAAACCTGTCATAACGGTTCACAAGTGAAAATATTCCCTATTTTCACACACTTAATGTGTCGTATGAATAAAACCTAGCATATTTGCTTTGAGCGAAAGGTTGTAGCAAAGTAAAAGCCCTTAGCAATTGCTTTGAATCGGTATGAATAAAAACCTACTTTGCTAAAGTAAGTTCGAAAATTCGAACATGGCTTTTACTTCGCTGCACATGTACTTGCCTTGCTGTTTCTGTCAAACCTGATATTGATTCACAGATATTTTGATGATTTTCCTGCACGAACAAAACTTAATTTAACTATTTTTAAACAAACCATCGAAAATTCACATTGCTTACTTTTTTTTGTGTGACAAATGTGAGTACAAAATATTTAGCAAAAGGTCTGAGTCAACTAAATAGCAGACTCAGAATTTGCATAGCATTTGCTTAGTTTATTCATACCGATCTGAGTAAAAGGTCCCTGCCGCCGCTTTTCGAACATGTCAAACGTTGGAACTAACTCAAATTGGTTTTTATTCATACGAAACGTAGCAAATACTTCGACTTTGACATTTCTCTCGAGTAAAAGCAATTGCTAAGCTTTATTCATACGACCCATTCAAAGCAATTGCTAAGGGATTTTTCTTTGCTAAAACCCTTAACTCAAAGTTAATGCTAGTTTTTATTCATACGACCTAATATTAGCCCATCAATTAAATGTGGAAAATGATTTGAAGTTGTGAGTTCTGACAATTGTTCGGTCAGCTCTTCTGCTGAATTTGCTGAATACTGCAAAAGGTGTGTTTATTTCAACAACCCAACGATTGGATGTCATTTCGTGGTGTTTTTGTGGGAAGCGACTTTAAAACATGTTCCCACCATTGTGATTTAGCCAAAGTGGTTTACAAATCACGAATCGCGTCTCCACCGAACTTTGAGTGTTTTAGTGTGACACTAACGTCAACTTTGACATTAGGTGTCCAACTTTCAATGAGGGCGTTCAAGTATCTAGTTTAGTAAGTCTGACAGCTATCTGACTAGATCTATCTCGGTTGTGATTGGTTTAAATCGGTCACGTGGGCACCTGTGACATTTGACGTTTATGGAGGGGTAGCCGACGAATCTAGTCAAGAAATTCGTGACTGAGTACTAAGTTGACAGTTCGGGTATGTGGCTGACGTAGAAAAAGTGACGTTCCCGACCAATCTAGTTTTTGCGTTCAGGTTACATCTTATCCAGACCAATCTAGTCGACTTAAGATAACTAGATTCTGAATGCGACCAATGTCGTAACAACCTTTTTTTTGTTGTTTTGGTTTTGTTGTCATACCTGCCAAGAATAAAACAATTTAAACAAGATATACTTAATAATAAAAATACCAAAACTCACAGAATAACGAAGAAAATTTAATTTTGACAATTTGTTTTGTGTGTGCGACTGTACGTGTTTTTTTTTTTCGTTTGCTGAATTAAGTGCTGAACATAATAACAGGTTTGTTCGATTTTATTTTGTGTGGATTTGCGATGACAAATACGTGAGATTTAATTTATTTATCCCACTTTGGTGGGAACATGGTATTACACACCTCCTTTTGAAAACAGAAATATGTGTGGGAAAACTTCTGTTTTTGATGAAGTTTTCGGATGTTTTCGCGAAAACCCGGTTTTCGTGTGGTGTGAATAGGGTAGTGAAAGTGGTTCTTACCTATTTCCCTTTGCCTATTTATTTTCTTTTATTTATATTTTGTTATATTAGATTTTATTCATAAGATCTCGATAATGTGGATGATATTTTCCCTCTGAGACATGTTTCACAATGATCATAAAATCAGAAGGTCTTCTCTATGTAACACGAAGTTTAGTGGCAATAACTCTCCCCATATGCGCGGAAAATTGTAGAGACTTAAAGTAGTTATTCGAGTCTTTAAAGTACTTCAGCGACCCAAGGTTAAACTGTAGAGCCTTATAGATCTCCCTCTGTGTTGACGCACTCGCTTGCTCGATAATTTTGTGTCGCCTATTTATTATATATAAGAATTTATAGATTTGTATAAAAAACTAGGGAAGGACAAAAATGTCGTTAATAGCTTATATGATTATTAGTACCGCGTTCTGTGATAAAAAGCCTTCGCTTCTTGCCGTTAGTAAGCTATATGAACCTAGACGCAATGAACCGACCAATGAACAGCTTGTCATAGCGTGTTACATTTTAGTAGGTATCGTAAAATATTTTTGGACGCGATCTTATTTTTTGATAGTCTTGCGTATCTCAGCTTTGATAAAAATTCCGATACGATAAGATACGTTTGATTGATGGTATAACCTTTATATTGTGTAAGTGTATTATCATGATGGTCGAAATGGATTTGGTCGGACTACAGGTAGATAGTGTTGAGGTTTGCGTAACAAAAGATTTCAATTCCGTTTGCATTTCCATCTCTAGGAGTAGGTACAGAGTTTCCCTTTCCATATAAGTTCTTTCGATTACGAAATGTCAACAGTATACAGATCAAAACAATTATTCCCATGACTGTCACACTATGTGGCCAGTGTTAACAGTAGGCAACAAAAGCAACCCCTACATCCAGATAAATTACATCCTAGTATATGCATTCATATGGGCATTGTTATTAGAATTGCAAAAAAGCTGCAATTCCTTACAAGTCAACTACCCTAAATGCATCCCCTTCTATTCAAAGACGCACCAATTCGACATGGCACATGAATTCGTTTCACAACTTTTGGTAGGTCTTATCACCGTCATGCCACTTCGCCCAGGTATCAGTAACACCGCATTTATCATAATTCAAGATTTGTATATACAAGTGTCAGTCAGTGTTCCATCGCACCCTACCCCAACTCCTATCGCCCAGCAGGCAGCAGGGGTGTAGAGAATAGTGTGTGTATTGGAAATACACATAGGAAAAATAGAATCGGCACAGAAGAACAGAAACTACGTATAGGGTACAGGTATTGTATTTATCTGACTATGGCTTAGCGCGTTCGGAATTATGGAGAAGTCTCCTTTTCAGAAAATCAGTTCGACTTTAGCTTCCATGTTCGCACTACATAGAGTCTATAGACGATTCCGGTCAGAGGTGTTCCCAAAGCCTGTTCCAAGTTAATACGAACAAATAATAGAACGCATTTCTTTCCGCGTCTAATTAGTATTCCTTACTTATGCATTTTTTGTGTTCGCTTTTATTTTTCTAAATTCGTTTGAGTTAAACTGTCACTGTAAGGTGTCTGTCCCATTGTGTGGACGTTTTGTTGCAGGTTAAGTAGTGCTAATTACAAACGTCAGTTAAAGAGTTATTTCAGTTGAGTGTCATAGGGAAAGTGAGAGTTATTTTGTTCCAACGGATGGGATTGTGATTTATCTTTAGCTAAACATTTTGAGTAGATTTTCACGAATTTCAAACAAACAATGACAACAACGATACAAGCTCCTGAAAAGGAGAAGGTAAGTCAAAGGGCATTGAATGTTTTTATTTTTTATTTTCACCATATTATATCTTATCTGTAAATAGAAATTCGTAATTGAATTTGCAAAACTTGCTCAGTAGTTAAAATAAATTGAAATAGTTTTGGGGTACCCATTCAGAATTTTGATAAAAAATGTGCAGGTATGACATTTTTTTATTTAAACTTTACAATTTTCGACCTTAAGGTTGCGGGTGTGTTCAGTGTTTCAGATAAAAATGAGTAGTGAGTAAGAGAGAGCTGAATATCGATGAGATTTTATTGTATAGAAACTAACGGTCTGTTTACTAACGGTCTGTTTACTAGCAGTCTCTTTTTCTTTGTTCAAGCTAGGGAAATACCTATTACGGGAAATTTCTGGCATTCGTTTGACAGCTGATAATTGTTAATAAGAAGTGCGAATTTAATTCTGAGACATTTTTAAGTGCCGATCTGTCAGTGTCAAAACAAATGTATGTAATTTAATTATAAATCAGCAAATAGCACGAGTCGCAGTAGCTTAGTGGTTAGTGTGTTGGACTGCTATGCGGGAGTTCCAGGTTCGAATCCCGACAGAACCCAATTCCGACTTAGGGTTTTTTTTCCGCTGTGCTACCTCTCGCGAACGTCTGACAAATATCCGAGAGTATAAATGTCTTGTAAGAGCTTCTCAATAAGCCGTTTGGAGTCGGCATAAATCTGTAGATCCCTTCCATTCGTTCCAAAAATGAAAAACTCACACAAAACGAATGGTTGTGAGAAGCTAGGCCTAGGGTCTCTCCAGACCCGTTGCGCCAACTATTTATTTATTTATTTAATAGCACGAGACTTACCAGTGGGGTAGAAAGCGTTTACTGTGAAATGTTTCCTATATTTTTAGTAAGTTAAAAGGGCGCTTCAGTGCTGAGGAGATTAAATGTTCAGCATTTAGCTTACTATGAGTAAATGATTGTGTAACTTGAGTCTAATACTTTAAGGTGCTTCCAAAATGGTGTTGGCCTTGCAAGACATTTATTTGTCAAAAAAATCACACAGCAAGAATGCCTTGCAATTTTACCAATTTCATCTTATTCCAACGTTTTAATAAATTGTATTCTTGAAGCTTACAATATTTTTACTAATAAGGCCCAGAGGCAATACAGTTGTAAGATCGTAATCCACTTTCTTGTAAAACATTCATTGAGGAGCTTCCTATTATTGTGGGGAGATAAAATATAAATAAACACAAAAACTGATAAATGATTTTAATATTGATTTTATATTTATCGAATCGGAGTAGTAATTAATCAAATATAGTCTATTCTACCAATCATACACCACACAAATTTACCAATATTTTTCTTTTAACACTTCCTAGAGCTACTAGAGCAAACGGAGTTTGACGCAGCGAAAGTTATCTAGCGCTCAGTAAAGCATTTCATGGCCACGTTCACTTTTGAGAAATTGATAAGTTAATCTCTATAAGTGTTTTCAAGATATAAGACTACCTGATTAGTAGTAAAACTGATTAAATCCTAAGATTTCTAATAAAAATTGACTTTGCCAGCAAGTGGAAGTCTTCAAAATATCGAAGACTGTATGGAATTCCGTACCCTCAAAATCGAAATAAATATATTTGTTAATAAATACTTAATTATGTATTGACGGATTGATTAAAAAACGAAATTCCTTTGAAATATTCTTTCTCACGCCAACTGTTTGTGTCATTTTCTAAACCTATATATACAATAAAACTGTTGTAAACAATTCTTTTCTTGGCCATTTTTTTTTTTTATTACTGCACCAATTAAGATATTAAATGTCGTAATAAATTTTATGACGGGCATATAAATTATTTTAATACAAAATCAGTAATACAACGCAGTTGAAATAAAACAAAATTACTTTCTTTCTCTATGAGGAATTTGACGTTAATTGTTCCGACGTTGAGCAGCAACTGAACTTTATTGTATAAAATTTTGACATACGTAAGCCTAATCAAGAATCAGACGCTTCTTATAATTTACTTGTAATTTCTGTTCAGACAATATTGTATAATGTTTTTTTAATGATATTTCCAACTGTTTTTCTGACAGTTAATCATCATTTTTGTAAGACTTGAGTTACATTTTTAATACTTTATTGCACATTATACGCGCGGTAGGTAACAACAAGCATTTTGAGTATGCTGGTTACTGGTTAGATTTTATGAAATGACAATAAGGGTATTCACTTAATCTCATAATTTTATGCAGCTGTCCGACAGCTGTCTGACTAGATGTATCTCGGCTGTCATTGGCTGAAATCGGTCATATGAGCAGCTGTTTCAGTTGTTGACGTTTATTGGGGGTAAGCCGACTAATCTAATCAAGAAATTCGTGACTGAGTATTAAGTTCGGATATGTGGTTGAAGTATAGGAAAAGTGACGTTCCCGACCAATCTAGTTTTTGCGTTCAGGTTACGTCTTATCCGGACCAATCTAGTCGACTTAAGATAACTCTATTCTTGAAAGTGACCATTTTCAGTCATAACTGTCAAACTCCTGTTCAACCCAAAACAAAACTGTAACCTCAATGCAAAAACAAAATGTCATCGAACTGCAGTAAATCAATCAGTTTACTGATTTACATTCATTTGATTCAGTGACATATCAGCTGCCATAATATTTGATCGTATGATACTCGTATGATACCATTCGTCATAAATTAAGACAGAAAAAAAAAAAAAAAAAAATGGAAAAGCAATTCACACCCCTGAAGTCGCTAGAATCTAGTTAACATGATTTATATTGGATTTACGTATAAGCATCAAATTCAATTGTTTATTCATTATTCTCTTTTTTTGGGCCACACCATGCATAACTTTGGTTCAACAGTTTCAGTTGACAGATTTGGTGTTGACGTGAATCACCAAATCGAACGAGAGTTGCTTGACTACTGAAACCTTGTTCCTTCCTATACTTGAATTTCTTAAAACGGCACATTCAAGTGGCACTGTTTGTTCATCAATGAGTGACATTCGGTAATTATGCAATCACCATGAGGGGTTATTTCGAATTAATAACACAAATTGTTAAGTTTATGATAGAATTAGTAAATTAATAAATGTGTTTCAAATGTAATCATAATCACCCTAACGATTATAATTTTTTGAAATTACGATCGATAAGAAGAGATTCAGTGAACTAACAAAATATGACGAACGATTTTTTTCATGCGGTAAAATTTTACTGATAAATATAGCTTATCGGATCACTTGCATCCGATAAGCTATATTTATCAGTAAAATTTGTTCGGACCTACGCAAAGAATCAAAAAAGTGAGCGGATTTCTGATTAGATTTTAATTAATTTTATTTAAGAAATGATAGGGGCATTTTTTTTTTAAAGAAAAATAAAAAAGAGTAAAATTGACATTTGAACTGTCCTGAGCTTCTCAATTAGGCCGTTCGAATTTGGAATTATGTACTAAAACATCTGTTGCGTCAACTAGAACTGCTAATTTATTTTTACTTTTATGAAATGGTAGGAAAATATACCGTGTGACAAAAGAGCGTACCAATAAAACAAATTAGTCTCGACTTTAAATATATGGAAGTTCACAACTGCAAAATTTGTATGGAAAATATAGCCACAGTTAGCTACTAAGATTTAGAGCCGAAATTTTTATTGGTAAGGCCCAAAGAAAGCGACATTAATTTCATAGCGGACAAAATAAATGAAGCGCGCTCCAACAGTGGTTACACCAACCATAAGTGTCAAACGAAATTAATTAAACCTACCCCAAAAAATAATAAAGCCTGCAAACAAACATACCACCAACCTGCACAGCAATTGAACAAGTTTTGCTATTTGTTTCCAGTTCGTGCGCAACGGCATTTCCATCCAGTTTAACATTTAATTTATTCCCATTCGCAATAATTGGCATAACTAATTAGTGTCTATTTGCGAGAATGTCAAATGCACTCTCATTAGACAATGTGCTTGTGCACGATAAAAAAAAATCAAGCTAAATTGGAAGAAAATCATCTTATATCGATCCAAGTTTATTTGACTGCCGACACCGCCATCGACACATTAGCCTTGACAGTGGAACAGCAGTCATTGGGGCTCGTACACATTTGTAGTCTCCTCTTTGACGTTCGGCATGGATACGCATTTGACTGACGTTTTTTAGCGGAAAAATAACCCAAGCAGTAACCGTATGGACGGTGTTTCTCCATTTCTGCGTCTAAACAGCGCAAATAAAGATTTTAAAATACAGCGCCGAATGATGCCCGCGTGGGGGTGATTTCTCAAATTTTATTACATTTATCTGAACTGTCAAAATATTTATTTTTCTTTAAGATTGAAATATGTGCGAGTATGTGGAAAAATATCGATGGTTTTGAATGTGGATATCGTTTCGAGATTAATTTAATGGTTAATGCAATTTTTCGTGCAACAGGAAGCATATGGATCGTTTTAATTCTAATTTGTTTCAAACAGAACTGTCTATGACGTTAGTTGGCCCTGTTTCTGTTGTATGTCACAAATGAGTAATGAGAACAGAATAAACTTTGGAATTTTATTTTATTTTAATGGGACAGTCTGAGCTTGGCGTTTGCTCCTGGAGTCGTTGCTAAATTTCGAAATGTCAATGGGCTCCTCTTTATAAACTCTTTTTCTTGTTATAATTGGCCAAACCTTGTAGCCTTAGGTGCACTGGGGCATTTTTGTTTTACGAAAAACATTAGCGTAACCCTTAACCTCTAGCGACGTTTTAAGTTGAATTTAGAACTGTCATCTTCTGTCATTTGATCTAGATCCCAAAATAGTTTAGCAAAGTATTATCTGGAGTCTTAGGGTGACCACACAAACTTGTTTTTGGAATCGGATCAATGTGGATCCTTGGTAATACGCGTGTTGGATTGTTCTACAACAGAAGACGTACCAAGTATAAAGGCAGACGTGAAAAGTTTTTGGCTAAGATCGAGAACAACGAGGATATCTTGTTATTCTCGTCATAGAGATAATTTTTAGCACGAATTTATAGTAATAAAAAGAAAAACAACTTCTTATGCGAATTAATTTTCAAGGTAAATATATAGACGTTCCTACCACCACATGAAGATGTCGCTGATCGAATTCGGTTATTCTTGACGATGGAAGATTGAATTAAATATATTCAATTTTACAATCCCTTAAATCATTCAATGCCATTCGAACAGGTTAATGTACATCTAGAGAAGCCGCCATTAGGCATTACTTCGCGGATGTCAGAATGAAGTTCTTACGTCGACGCTCTAAAAGCCTAACAATGTCTGAACGTCTCCTCATTCCTCATTAGCTGAACAAGCGTCGCTATAGCCCTTATTTGTTTCAGTTGCAGTTGTCGGATGCGATTAAACATTATGACACTGAACTTGCCACTCATCCAAATCCAAATTTTCCAAAATTTATAAATTTATAAATAAAATAAATACATTTACTACTAACTCTGTGTGTCAATTAGTAGCCAATCATAATGTATCCGCCTTGAATTGGATATTTCATAATTTTTCTAAATACACGGAGCTCTCAAATCAAACAAACAATTCAATTTCAATGCCCCGCGTCTTCCAAAGAATTTATCACTAACAATTAAGCTGCCAGACTGCAGGCTAAAATAATTACACCCTATATACCCACACAACCTTTTCGAGTACCATTAACCCATTCGTGCATTTGTAAATTATTCGTCTAATGATAAAAGTCACTGAAATTCACCGCAACCTTATTCAGCATCTGTGTGGAAGTAATAATGGTACATCCACCTTAGCATCCGCTTACTTATTCAAACGAATTACGAGTAGTTCTGAATAGAACATAAGTTTCTGACTACTGGCGCCTTACGCGGGTCAGGTGAGTCACGTGCTGCCGTAAACTAAATGGACGTCACTGCCCTATCTTTGAAGCATTTGGTGAATTGCCCACCGTGGCGTTGGAACTTGTTTTCAAATAAATCAATCAGCCGTTGCTCACCAATAGATGGAGGTAAGGTAGTGCTGCAGAGCACGCTCTCTTCAAATACAAACACATCAACATGAAGTTGCCTTACTCACGTGGGGGGAGATCTCGTAGTGACGTGGGGCCGATACAAAAGAGGGTGTGTTGCGTCCGTCTAATTTCAGAATGAATAATTTTCAATTTACATCAGCGATACTACGAGTTCAGAATGTATATATAAGTATATAAGACGTTCGGGTTATGCATTGGTGCATTTCTTGTTATTGTTGCTCTTACAACGGTGTTTAGCTATTTCTGTTGGGCGACAGAATTCTGTTTTGAGCGCCGCCACCCAAATTACTCGACGCGCTAAATTTATTCATTAAATTCAAATGATTTACACTTTGAAATTATACAAATAATGAAAGCTTGAAATTATTCAGATGCGCATTTTATGCCGTCTGCGTGGACAGAATACTCGTAGTCTGATTCCAAATCCTTGAAGTGGAAGGATATGTATTTTATTTTGCAAATGGTCAGTAATCGACAGCTTTAGTTTACCAGAACGGAGTAGCTACGTCTGTTACGTAAGAGCGTAAAAAGTACTGCTTCGATGAAACTTTCTAAAAAGATTTCTTAAGATTGCGAAGAGCTTGTAGATAGTCAGCTTTCCACCTGAGTACTTGCATAAATATTTTAAACTTTTTATCAGCTTTTTCCGCCATCTAGGAGCGAAACTATTTTACGCCATGCATATTTTACATGACGCACATTAAATGGTAAGTTTGTCAGCTTGCGCGAATGCAACAAGAGCGAATGTGATAACCAGAGACAATACTGAGACCCACAACTTCGACCGATTTTCCGTTAATTTGCCTACAAGCTATATTTTTACGGAATGGCCACGATTTGGTGCGCTAGTATTGTTACATAGAAATTCGTATTGAAAAATGTCACGTCACTTCAAAAATTCCGGCTCACCAACACACTCGAATCTTATCCGTTAAATTTGAAATTATTCGCTACATGTGGATAGCTTTTTTTTGGAATGAGTGTACTTTTGCTTAAAATATTTATAAAAAAATAACGGTGTAGATTGGTTGAGGGAAAATAAAAACATTTTGAGCAATTTTTTTCAGTTACCTATTTAAGAAAAATTTACTCATGAAATCGAAGTGAATGATATTAAAAGCAGAAAATACACAACCATGTTTGTCCTAATAATGTTTCTAGTACTCGTATATAAAATTCCTCATTTGGATAATTTTATAAACCAAACAAATCAATTTATTCGGCTTTTATACATTTTTTAATAACCAACCCGCTTTTGATAGAGTCCATGCCTCTGCACCATAAAGTAGGACTGGGATGATTAAGGAATGGATTTCAGTAATGTGAAAATGTGGTATTCCCGAACTCTATCACATTTCCCCACGACAGTTGGCAGCATTTATTTTTGTATGCTTTTGCATGTCACACGGATTCTAAACAAAATTTCATTTTCCATTAGGCTTTTCAGATTGTGCTCTCAGATTTCTCATGCCCAATGGAACATAAAACGAGATTTTTCTTTCTTTGCATTTGTATTGGTGCTTGTTTTAAAAGTCAGCTGTTCTTAAATTGTAATTTGCGTTTATAAAAATCCAATCAATTTATGCTGATATCCATTGTGGCGGCCAAATGTAAATTTTTCTCTATTTTTCACAGACTATACGTCTAAAAACGTAATTATAACAGACTTTAAAGTTTGACAAATGACAAATGTTTTGGTGGTAGTGTAAGTAGGTGTAAATCTCGCTCAGAAATCGAGATTTGCAAAATTACTCTGACTCTGAAAAACGTCCTTTTTTTTGCGACCAATGGAACAGGAAATCTGACAGTCAGCTGATTTCGAGAGCAGAAAAACTGCTCTGAATCTGAAAAAAGTTCATTTTCTGTTCCAATGGAAAACGATATGACATAACACCAACAGGAAAACAAAATGGCGAATTTGAAAAAGAAATGATGGGGCCAGCGGCAAGAGGATTGTGTGTATATCTCATTTTGACAATCCGATGGACTCCATTCTTATTTAGCAATAACTTGAATGCTCGCATATTTTTGACATTTCATTTGTTAAAATTGATTGAGTATGAAAAGTGGTTATCTATATTACCTATTACTATACGCTGCAGTTCGATAGGCTAATTCTTTTTCCCGTTTTAGTTGCTGTAATCCTATAGTGAACCAACTACAATCACCGTCCCCCTTTATAACTCTTTCCACAGTCATACCTTCACAGCACATTTTTATTTTTGCATCAAACATGTTAATAAGATCACTTAAGTTATCCTCAGTATAAAGTGTTGAAAAATGTATTTCGTCCAAAAGAGTCTCAAATTGGTGTTTGGAATATTTGAGAAATTTGCGTCTTTTTTTTACGATATTTTGAGATCCACTTTTAATTTCTACTTTTATTGTTTCGTGGTCCGACACTTTAAAACGTTCACAAATAGATGCACTAACTATGTTACACATATCTCCATTAACTAACACATAATCAATCAAAGAACGTGATTGTTTTGTAATTCTGGTAGGTTGGTGTAATTTTAATACCAGATCTTGCTCCAAAAGGAGATCTACCATTTTAGCTTTCGCACTGTCGTTTTCTAGCATATTTATATTAAAGTCGCCAATCACGATGACATGGTTTTCATTTTCTAAATAATCGCAGTACCAGTTTGAATAGAACTCAAAAAAATTATTTATATTTGAGCTCGGCGATCTATACAGAATCACAAATGACCACTTCTGTTTATCAATCCATACATAGACTTTAAGTACCCATACAAAATACTCGATTTTTGTCTCGATTTCTTTCTCATATCGCATCTCTTTTTTAATATACATCATTACTCCTCCCGTATGTCTTGAATTTGAAGTACAGTTTATACACTCATAGTTACTAATCTTAATTTCTGACTCCTCAATGTTATCCGTGATACAAGTTTCAGAAAGTAACAACACATCCGGTTTAAGTTTATTCAACAAGAGTTCTATTTCGCACTTATTAGCTATTAGACTTTGTACATTTAAATAGTAAGCCAATATATTTTTATTTTCACTACTTGGTTGCTACAACCATCTCCTTCTCTCCATGCTAAGTTTGCGCTTGTAAACTTCACATTCATTGTCAAAGGCATTATGATTAATGTTAAGGTTAAGTTTTAGCTCGTTATTCATTTTAACGCAGTTAATACATTTGAGGCACTCAGATTTGCAATCAGTTCCCAAATGTCCTCCACCACACTTGAAGCAAGCTCTTGTGTCGTTGGTACAGTCTTTACTGTGATGATTAAATCCTAAGCACTTAAAACATCTTCTCACATGCGTTGCTTCAGTAATCGTACACCTGTCCCACCCAACACTGACTTTACCCATCCTCATAATTTCATTATAAATGTTTACATCCAACTCAATTACTGCACTGTAGGTAACGGATTTCTTACTATTATTTTTCCAAAAAGCCTTAAGTTTGATTTCCGCTTCACTAAGAGCATCGTTTTGATTTTTTAGACAAGTTATTAATTCACTTTCCTCCCACTTTTCGGTAATTACCTACCGAAATACAGACGGGATTCACAATTTCGAGGATAAAACTGAGCTCGCTGCAGTAGGTGCACTTCCTATGCCAAACTATCTGCACCACAATTTAATTTTGAACTTAATTGCTGCACCTCTCAGATATGTTGCGCACGTGATACGTCTTTTGGCGTGCAATCAATTTACGTAGAATGTAAAGCGTTCATTTGTTGCTTTTCGATTAAATGTTTGTTTTACTTTTTTTTTCTATTCTGGTGGTTTTTATTTAATTGTATTCAAGACTTTTGTTCTGACGAAGAGCGGATCCTCTTTAATTGGTTTGCATCTTGGGTATGCAATGTTTTATAGTCGTGGCCATATTCTACGCACACAAACAAATGTAAATGGAAGAGAAGCATAGAGTTGTTCTTAATTGATATCAAAAGAGTAAAGCGTTCTTTTCTATTTGTATCTTTGCAAAAAAAAAAAAAAAAAAACAAAAGCCCACCAACAACAAAAGAAAATCAAAACAAAAATATATTCAAAGAGAAGGACCACCATCCAACATCGGCCAGCGATGGGTATACGACATCATTCGACGTTGAGATTTTCGAAATGATGCAGTATTTCTAAATATTTCGAAGAAAACGGACGCTTTTCGACAAGAAGCAAATCAATCGAACACCAATTCGTAATCACAAGTTGTGAAGGGCATTTTCCAAAAGGGATTCGTTTCCCAAACGGGAGAATTGTTCGCAAATCGGAGTGTTTCAAGTGCTTGTGGATTAACAGATATTTGTGGATTAGTATTTCGGTGACCTCTAGCGGTTAAATCAATATTTTCTCACTTTTATGGTTATTCGTTATATAATATAGCCAACAAAAGGAACAAGAAATAAATATGGATGCGGATAAAGTTGTCAGAGCGATGGCTCGCTGGTGGCAGGTAAATATTTCAAAAATGCACAACTCTCTATTGCGAGTTAGCTGTGCATTTGGCTTATGTAAACTTTTTGTTCTATGATTAGAACCAACATATTTATTTCCGCTTAAATCAAGTTCATGAAAAGATTCTGTTCTTACAAAGATTAGAAGGGAATTCGCAATTTGAACGCATCGCTGTGCGATCGAGATGGGAGCCATGCGCCAAATAAGTTGTCGTGGGTTGTTTTTAGTTGATCGAATTCTGAAAACGTATTGGGATTCGCTTTTAAGCGCACATCATACAAAATCGCAATAGATAGATTTAATAAATTCGCAATGGAAAACTGAAATAAATTTCATCGGACACTGTGGCGTATGCGTACTAAAATTGAGCCAGTGGTTCTTTTTGTTGAAAAGAACGTTTTTTTTTTGACGTTGTTTACGAAAATGTTTCTTCAAACATCTCGCTCATTTTTAATTGCATCGCACTGAGGAATATAAAAGACGTGGGTGTCCTTGCTATTGCCTCACAGATTCTATGAGGGAAATAGTCAAAAATACATATAAAAAAATATTATTTTTACTTCCAGTCACGTGGGATTTATAATTTATTTTTGCAAGTCGTTAATTCTTGCGAATTTTAAGCGCTCTTATTGTTGACAAAACAATCATCAATGATTTTAAATAAAATTCAATTTCTGTTGTTGTTAAAAGAAACTGGCTGATTAAAATTATTCCATCGGACCAGTTGTGAAAACACAGTTTAATTTTATGTAAAGTATTTATTGAGTAACACAACCGGCAAACTTGTAGTCGGCTATATTCATTAAGTGAGCTGGTATAGCTGTCATTGATATTGAGGCGTTCTGTCTGTCATGGAATGTGTACCATATTTTTAATTCTCTTGGAGGTTTTTCAGTTATCTTGCCAGCACACAAACGTAAACATTTAGACAATTTGGAATAAACAGGTGTTTCATTATTGCGTGACGTGAAGACTTTAAAAATAGAAAAAATGCATATCTAAAGCTATAACCCATACTGTCAGTATAATACTCGCATGGAATTTTATGAAATTTTAATTGCTGCAATTTTAAGGCGTCATTCTTTAGACAGGCGTATAACTAGGACGACTTTTTTGGACCACTATTTGCTACACCAACTTAGACAGATTTGAGTAACCTAAATAATAGCCTTTGTCTGGCATTTTGCTTTATGGCTATGGCTTGACCTACATCAAGCACATATTTAAAGCGCAGTAATTTTTTAATATATTTCAATCTGCATATTTGTTTTCTTTTGGAACGGACAACTAAGATACTTGAGTGTTACGTTTTGTTTTAACCATATGCATAACTGGAAATAAATATAAGCAATCGTAATAAAAGCTGTTATGCAATCCGCAACGTCTCGGAATCAAGTGACTTATTGGGCATTCACAAAACAGATTTACTTTACGAAATTCTCTCTTCGGTATTCTATTTACAAGAAGGGCAACTAACACAGTACATTCAAAGCCCAATGTGCCCTGTCAGCGTCATCTACACGCATCCGATTAACCTTAACTCCATAAATTGATGGTTGACAGGTGGCAGAAGCCACGCATGTTTTTATTTTAGCTAAGCCCCCTTGCGATTTTTCAAGATTCATCACAGACATCATTTGCAAAATTAAGCAGGCTTTAAGCATTTGTAAATCCAGTATACGTTCCAATAATATGGCACATCCAACATCGACGGAAAGCCATAATAGGCACTTGTAGCTGTGACCAACTAAGAGTCTCTGCGCCGTACTAATACAAAATTTTAGTCTGGACTTTAAAATTATCGAAGCTCGGAATTGCAAAAATTGTATGAAAAATTTATTTATAATCTAAAAATGCTTATTGGTAAGGCCCTCAATCTCTATAAAATGACATCACTTCAGAACCAAGCAAACCCAAGAAAAAAGAATTATTAAAATGTCCTAAATTTAAGTTTTTATTGCATGATAAGTAATTAAAGCACACATATCGAAACAGACAAATTTGAATTGAGAAAAGTCGAACGAGGAGCGGAGCTTCAATTGAGTCACTGTATTGGGAGTATTAATCTTAGACACACAGGCACAGCTTAGAAATAGACTCCAATTTAGTTTTACAATTAAAAGGCCCAATAGGTTTATGATGCCATCCACTTGATTCTTCAGTTTATAATTTCCTAGCTGACCCCGCGAACTTCGTTCCGCCCAAATTCGTTAATGTAATGAAAATAATAATTCCGAGCATACAACATGTATTCAAATTTTTTATTAAAAGTTTTAATGCCCCTTAGAAAAAAAAAATAAAATAAAAAAATCGATTCTAAATTCCACCAGCATTTCATAGAAACTGCTGCTAATTGTGACTCAATTTTGTTGATTCCCCAGAGGCGAGCTTCAAGTTGTTTGATGTGAACTAAATAAACAACAATGTTTACGATTTGACAGATAAAGCAAGGGGAAATTCGATTTCGATGTGATTTCTCTTATTTGACAAATGCCACCTTCATGTTCCCACCAACACGATCTAGCCAAAGTGATTCATAAAACACGAAAGCGTATCCACCACACTTTAATAGTTTTTGTGACATTTACGTCAACTTTGACATTAGGTGTCCAACTTTCAGAGAAAGAATTCGTCCACTTCGGAACAGGTTCTTCTTCTTTCTTTTTTTTTTGGTTTTGTTCGCATACCTGCCAAGAATTAGCCAATTTAAATAAGATATGCAAAATATACAAAATATATAAAATTTTAAAATATACATAAAAATACCAAAACTCACCGAATCACGAAGAAAGTTGAATTTGAAATATTTGTTTTTTTTTTTTTTTTTGCTGAATGAAGTGCTGAACTTTACAACAGGTGTGTTCGATTTTATTCTGTGCGTATTTGCGATGACAGATACGTTATTAAAATTTAAATCACGTTGGTGGGAACATGGTATAAGAATTGACTCAAGGGCTGTTTTTTTGAACTTCGATTTCAGCAAAGTTAAGTAAAGCCGGATTTTCAGCACGCAATTATAACAACTTCGCTCTACTTGACACTTCAAAGACTCACAGTAGTTGTTGTAATCGCGTGCTGAAAATCATTCTTTACTTTGCTTTACTGAGATCGATGCTCAAAAAACACGCCCTTAGTCAGCGGTGACTCCAATCTAACTATTTCCTAATTTAAAGTCAAATTTAAGGCTTTATTTCTTCTTTCTTCTAAGAGTTAATTTTTTGTCAAAAGTCGTGTCTAAAATGTTTTATTGCCAAGGGGCAATAGAATAACTGAATTGGGTATATCAATGTCGATGTGTTTCAATCAATTCGCAATGATTGACGTGTTGGCCAACCTTCCGCTTTTTCACTAAAGTGCTTTACGGTACACGACGTACAAAGTGGAAGGTCATTTGTTAATAATAATTATCATTATAATAATAGAGAGGGTCTAGTGCACTGCGATCTTGTGGTCTATTGTGCCCCCTGCTTATACCTTTGAAAGGTTCATGCCCTCTTCCAGAGCCCCATCATATAACAGTTCCATAAAGGATCGTGTTTGAGGGTTCTTGCTCTGTCTTAGCCTTGATAAGAATATCGATCCTAGAGCACTTCATCCAGTCCAGTTTCTTTTTTGAATCTGAGAATGAGTAGTGGGTCCATGGTTTGTATATCCTTATCTAGTAGTTGGTGCTTGCCCAGATTTTTAATCCTCTTATGGATCAATGCTCCACAGGATTCTAGAATGTGGTCTGGGGTTTCTGCGCTCTCATCGCAGAATCTGCAGAGTCCTTCTTCTGATAAGCCTAATTTCCTCAGTAGTTCCCTTAGTCTGCAGTGTCCCGTTAGGAGACCTGTTAGGATTCTTAGGTTATTTTTGCTTAGACCGATACATGCTTTGAATCTTTTTAGGTTATAGTTTCCTAGGAGTTTCTTAACGTCATTTGTTCTTTTTTGTGTTGATTTTCGTGCGATGCGAATATGTGTAGCCCTCGAACATTTTCAAAGCGTTTTCTATTACTGAGTAAATTTTAGATTAAAACATTCGAAATTTCCATTCCGATTGATTTCTAAATATTTATACATAAATAATTTACAATATATTCACCCGATGCAATGTCTTTCTTTGCACTAGAAAAACTTCACGAAAACGTAAACAAACTTCACTAGTTGTCAAACTCAAACTCACTTGGATATGGACATGGAAATTTGAAGTAAATCTGCTCTGAAATCTGAAAAAGATGCTTATTTTTGTACCAAGCGAACATAAAAAGTGCTTTGAAAGCAAAAAAAAAAAAAAAAAAGTGTACCGAGAGTGCTCTCACAGTTACATATTCCTTGTAAATTAAAACAAACCGTCCCGAATTTTGCACGCACTGCATTGTTAAATATAACAAATGGATAATTACTTGTGTGGATAAAAGTTCCTTGTGACGGACGTAGCGCCATCTGTCATTCAAAAAAATAAAAATGTTCATTCTGTTTTAAAAACGAACGACGACTAAATTAGGTATTTGGATATTGTTCATACACAAATACAAAAAATGCGATTAAAAAATGGCGGTGGGGATAGGAGGGTGAAAGTTTGGGGGTTTCGATGTTTTTTGATGCCAAATATAAAAAAATACAAAAAAAAATTTTTCATCAAAAATAAAAAAACAAAAATGTTGTGGACATACCCTAGTCTATTCGAAGTATACTCGTGCAATTTTCTATAATCAAAAAACACATAACAATTAAGAAGTCGTATACCAACAAATGGTGTTCCTACTTTAATCCCGCTCACGCAAATAACATTTTTTGTAAATGCTTTTAAATATAGAGTCTTTGGTGTATGAACAGCAAAAACAGAAAGCGCTGAATCCCATAAAGACTTATATCTGTCATTGTTTAGAATCTGATGAGGGGCCCAAACAATATTCCCGCAGCCTCTTTTGGAAACAGTTTCAGTTTCAGTAACAAAATAAGCATAATATGATTTTTCAAAACACCTTTCAGCTCTCTGCGTATTTACAGATTTGTTTAATTAATTTATATTCGGCCCACAACCGAGTCGAAAGAACACAATCTTTCTACTTTCAAGAACCTCGCCTAATTTTTCTACAGTTCTATACGTCACTTGTTCGATTTAACTAAATTTAAATGGCGCCACTTTGATTGTATTTTGGCAACATTGTTCCTGAGCACGTGAAAGTTTGTTACAAAAATTCTATTTTTGATTTCTATTCTAAACTGTCACACAATTAGAAAGAGAGGTGCAAAGTCGAAGGCGCGGCTCTTAAAAAATGTAAATGTATTTGTATTAGTAGTAGTATTTATTTACTTAATATTTCTAATTTAGTATTTGCACAATGAAATATTCTATCCGATCATGTGGTTTAATTTAGTTTATTTTATTTATCAATTCATGGACATTTCGAATAAAAAGAATATCGGAAGATTTGCGTCAATCTATTTTTCTAGCTCCAGATTGGTGCTTTTGAATAAATAATTTCCTTTCTTTAATAATTTCAGACGGTCAGCCAAGAAGATGCGGATCAAAGTGCAAGGAATCCAATGCTCTATGATCCTCTTACAGAGGGAACAGTCAAAACATCGAAAACTATGCAATACTTTGCTGCTCTAGTTGGTGAGTTTTTTTTACAAATAAATTTTGCGTCAAACCAGTTAGAAATCATCCAGAAAAATCGGCCTTAGACTCGATCTCCTTCACCCCTTAGCTTTAAGTCCTTTGTTAACTTAATCGTTCAAGGAGCCGCTATATACTTATATCGTCTAGATTTCAAAAAACAATCTTCTTTACAGTGTGTCTTGGCGCCGTTTCTGCTGGTACTGCGTTAGCGTGGACCTCGCCAGTGCTGCCACAAATAAGCGTTGATCCGACAGTGAATATAACCACCAATTCAACGGGCAATGAAGGACTACAATTAACTATGGAACAACGTGAGTAAATATTACCTTAAATAATTATAACATTTCCTCAGATGCACTTTATTCAAAGCCGGTAGCGGGATACTAAATGAATCAATGGCTGTGTAAAATGTCAGTCATTGAATGACAGTTTCATAACTCTGTTCCAACCATGTGTTGATGTCGGTTGAAGTAGGTAGTTAATTTATTTTTTCATTTATTTGCTGAAGGGTATTAAATTACTCCTACGGTATTAGTCTGGATCTGGATTTGTCTTAGTTGTGCGACATTTGTGGTTCCGATGACGTTTTACTCTTGACATCAGATATCTTATTATTTCACTGTTTATTTACATAAGAGTGTTGAGTTGGTTGTAGTATAGTTTGTCAACATTTTCCAGCCGATGACGATGTGCATACACTGTACAGTCATTGATAAGTTTCCACAGAGGAAACTATACAATTGATAATTTTTCGATTTAATTAATTCTTCTTACCTAGATTGGACTCAGCGATGTGAATCATTTTGTGTTCGTTTTCATTATATCAAAACAAATGAAAATGCGAAGGTGTCAAAAAGTTAATATCGTCAAGAAATTTCGATAACGTCAAATAGTACACTTCTACATAAATGCTGTTTTTCTGGTCAGTAACTTCTTCACAGCGGTCATTCACATGGTATACAAATCTAACTAAAAAGTATATTTTAGAAATAGCTGTCACTTGTGTATTCTAAAAGTGACACACTCGGAATCGTCAAAAAAATAGGGAAACATTCTCACTAGATCACGTGTATCGTCGATGGAGAAGATTTCAAATCCCAGAAATCTTTACTGAATTTAAAAGGATAAGAAACAGAGTAAATTCAATGATAAAAAGGGCTAAGCTACTATATTACACAAACAAATTTAATTCAAACCGTTCTTCATCTTTTATGTGGAATCAGATTAAAAAAATAGGGGTTTGCAATAAAAACAACATTAAGACTGATATTGATATTGACGTTGAGGAACTAAACAGAACTTTCACTAAAGTTTCACTTGTACCTGATGTGTCTCGTTCTTTGTCCACAAATATGTTTGTAAATACATCTGACGACGCATTTTTGTTTGATATTGTTGATTCGTTTACGGTTGGAAAGGCAATTATGTCTATAAAGTCTGAAAGCTTGGGCATGGACTGCATTCACCCTAAGTTCATAAAAATATTGCTACCGTATATCCTCAAGTTTGTAACGTTTATTTTTAATTCAATCTTGATGTCTTCGTCCTACCCACATCAGTGGAAACAGGTTAAAATTATTCCGATCCCCAAGAATAAAAATGAATATCGTCCCATCGCCATCCTTCCTTTTCTATCTAAAGCGTTCGAATCAATTATTCGTAATCAAATCAAAGTATATATTGAGTCAAAAAAATTGTTAACACCTATGCAGTCAGGCTTCCGTTCCGGACACAGCTGCGTTACTGCCATGATAAAAGTGACTGACGATATACGGGAGGCTATCGACCGAGATGAAGTAACTCTAGTCACTTTAATTGACTTTTCAAAAGCTTTCGATTCTGTTTGTCCTAATATTCTTATTAGTAAACTTGTGTCTTATTTCAATTTTTCTCACCTTTCCGCAAATTTAATTATGTCATACTTAACGAATAGAGTCCAATCTGTCTTTCACAATCAGTCCTCATCGTCTGCGTTACCTGTAAACTGTGGTGTGCCTCAAGGGTCAATAATTGGCCCTTTGTTGTTCTCTATGTTTACTAATGACCTACCACTTGCTATACGTAATTGTCAATTTCATATTTATGCTGACGATGTGCAAGTCTATATTCATTTCCCCATTGGTCTGATGGACGATGCAGTCGAAAGAATAAACGAGGACCTCAAATCGTTGACCAAGTGGTCTACTGATAACAGACTCCTATTAAATCCTTCAAAGACAAAATCGATTGCTATATATAAACACTTGTTAATGTCTCACATTCCTCCTGTTATATTAAGTGGTGTCGAAGTCGAAATGGTTTCTAAAGTTAAGAACCTTGGCATTATCGTCAATAGTAACCTTACTTGGAGTGACCACATCAACTCAGTGGTGTCCAAAATCTATGGTGCTTTACGCGGCTTATCAGTATGCAGAGATAGCTTGCCAACGAATGTGAAACTCAAATTGGTAAAGGCTATTGTTATACCTTTAATAATGTATGGTTGTGAATTGTTCGGTTGTACTGATGCTAAATCAAGGCGTAAATTGAATATTGCATTTAATTCAATAGCAAGATTCGTATACAATCTTCGTAGATATGATCATGTCTCAAGTTATTCTCGACAATTACTAGGATGCAGTCTTGACCAGTATTTAAATTTAAGAGCTTGTGCTATGATCCATAAAATCATAAATAAAAAACAGCCTATTTACCTGCTTAATAAAGTCACCTTTTCACAGTCCCTCCGTTTTCATAGTATCCGACCAAATGCTTATACTTGCACGATATCACGTAGGCAATTTTTCATTCATGCCATTCGTCTTTATAATGAACTACCCCTTAGTATAAGAACCAGGGTCGAGCACAGAAATTTTTTGTCCTTAGTATTTTCCCATCTTTGTACGCTTCATTGATGTTTCCCCCGCTTAAAGTAACGTACATTTCAAGTCATCATATTCATTTTCATTTTTATTTTCATTTTCATTTAATATTTTTCTTTTGTTGTTCTTCTAATTTAATTTAACTACTATATTGTTCCTTTCCTCCATTTCATATGTTATATTTATATTATACTAGCTGACCCGGCAAACTTCGTTCCGCCCAAATTTGTTAATGTAATGAAAATAATAATTCCGAGCATGCACAATGCACTAACTAATTTATGTAATTCGGCAATGATGTTGACGTGTCGTCCAACCATCCGCTTTTTCACTAAATTGACAATGTGAGAAACATGGGGAATCAAGACTGATGCTACAAATGCACAAACATCCATCCATTATCCTTGCAATAAATTATTTGTCATAGTGAAAGCGAGACGCACGGGAAATTGAAGTCGAACGAATGGTAAATCGTTCTGAATAAGCGAAATCTGCGGAATAAGAGTGTTTGCCTTTGAATTTTCCCCTCAAATTCATCACTTGCATGATATTTGATATGAGATCCTTCCCCACGAATCAAATGCGATCCGTTACAAAGTTTCGGTACATTGATGTTGCGCAACAAAATTTTAACTGAGCCGACTTTCAAATCCAATTTATGTTGAGGTAGGCCCGGAACATTTAAAGAATTCAAAAATTCAACTAATCCCCATAAAGTTTTTTTTCACAACAAAAGGTAGAATTATGCCCTTCCTTCCAACCAAAAAATCGTAAAAATCGAACTACCTATCCCCGAGTTATGGATGCACATACGGACGTCAGTCTCTTTTATATGTAGGTAACTGTACCCACCCGGCTTTGCCCGTACCTTTCGTATTAAATTATGCTCACATTTCGCAAATTGCTTTATTTGGACAGCGTCCATTAATAATTTTCATCATATGACTTTAGAAATAGCGTTTGATTTTGTTCTTGAGTGAGACGTGCCACAATCCGTTTTCTTATCCCGCTTGTGTTTTTCAAAGTTCCACCTATAGGTCAAAAACTATCCGAAATTTAAAACTGGAAGCAACCATATCCATCTACAAAATTTCAATCAACTTGGTAGCGCTGATTCGGCGATCGGCTGATTCAGAGATCGATTACAACGCCATATAGCGGGTCAAAAATCCTATCTTTTAAGTTTGCGTTAACCTGAAATACAACAATACGAACAAAACAAAAGAAGAATCATAAAAATTGACCCAGTGGTTATCGAGTTATATCATCATCATCGAGTTTCATCCCGAAAGAATTATAGGTATGAATTAAGAAGATTATTATTAAAGAAAATTTAATTGACCTGAATAACGACCTACGCCTACAACACCACATGTTGAGGATTTTCCGACGATGTGCACTAAGAAATTCAGTTTTTGTTAAAAATAATAAATTAATTATTTTATATGTATTTTATCAATATAATAACTCCGATCGAAGCATCTGTTTTAAACGATATTTATTTTGTTTACATCCTCGTTGACGATATTTGCAGCACGCATTCTGTCAATGTTATGCCAACGCCATAAGGTTACATCAAAAAAGTTTGAACTGTAAAAGCGCTATGGTTACATTAGATATAATTTAATATGGTGGTTAAGTATTCTTAAATTTTCTAATTTTCCGCGCAATTTTCTTAATTTTTTCTTTCATAAGATTTTTCTCCTGACAATAACAAACACAACAAAAAAAATTAGCGAAATCGGTCCAGTCGTTCACGCGTCATGCCGCGACCAAGGGAAATAGGGATTCATTTTTATATATATAGATTCAGCATTGGCACATTTGTTCGAACAGCTTGACTCAATGCGATTCGTTCGAAGTCCATTTCTCGCTCCAATTCTCGATTAACTGCGTCAAATCAAAGCTTTGTTGCGCATTTCATCTGACATCTCCAGTTCATTATCCGATGTCACAGTGCGAATTCGATGCAAAATATCGTCGGCCATAATATCATCTTTGTATAATCAAAGTATCTATCTACTTCATTTCAAAAAGTTACTTAATGTAACATAGTAAACATAATTTATTAGAACAAACTTTTTGGGTATACCTATATTTAAAAAAAAAAAAAAAATTTCAAAATTGTTGACAACAACAATTTGCTTGGAAAATAATTAAAATAATTGACAACAACAATTGCTCTTAAAATTCAAAATATATTTTTTTTTATTTGAAGTGTCACTACTTGATTTCTATCCCGTTAATTTTTTTTCAAAGTGTATTTCCCCATTCAAACTTTAATTTTCTAATTTTCCGCGCAATTTTCTTAATTTTTTCTTTCATAACTTTGTTCTCCTGACAATAACAAACACAACAAAAAAAGAATTAGCGAAATCGGTCCAGCCATTCTCTCGTGATGCCCTTACCAACGAACATCATTTCATTTTTATTTATATAGAAGATTGTAAGTTCTATTTAAAATATTTCCAATTATCTCTACTCTCTTTGTGCACTCATAAAGAATGTATTTCTTATTGTACAGAAAATTCATATTTAAATAAATACAAATACAATACAAAACTGCCCTGAAGAGATTGATACATTAATACATCAGTTCATCGAAAATTAAAGCCAAATTGGCACAAAGAGCAAAATATTTCCCCTTCCATTATAATCACTCACGAAATTCTTGATTAGATTCGAAGACTATCCCTCCATAAACGTCAGGTGAAAAAGCTGTTCGTGTGACCGATCTCAGCCAGTCAAAATTGAGAAACATCAAGTCAGCCAGCTACTTGAACGTCCCAATTTTATTCATTGGCATTAGGTTTGTTCGTGTACTTTTTTGCGTAGGTAGGTAACGTAAAATTATTACAAATTTGCTAAGAAAGTGTGCGAATGCAACGTACTGAGATAATAAAATGAGAGAGACATCTATTTCCCCTCTTTTTATTTTTTCTCGTAATTTTCTACTCGTCTTACTGAAAAATGAAATGAAATGAATGAAATTAAATTCAAACTGACAACTAAGTGACAGCTCAAAAGTTTGACAAGGAACTCTATTTCTTTTCGTCTTCAACGATGTCGGAGGAAGATGTTCTTCTAACATATCAGCGCATTCAAAATGGTGAGTTTAATAGGCATTTAGTTTATAAAAAATTCAATTCCAACTTATTTAGAGAGAATGTTTTTTTTTTTATTTACTCAAAATGACTTTCTTGAACTATTTGTAAGAAAACTGTTCAGATACTTCTCGAAATTGAGGAAATTTCTCTATCGATAAATAATTGTGCTATAGCCATATAAGATCTGTTATGTTTATCAACAAGTTTTTTAGCTGTCACTTGTTTTTTTTTTTTTCTTGAAAAATTTCATTTCGCTCTACGTGTTATGGTACATTTACACCGGACCTAAATTCATCGTTTCGGCTAAATTCAACATTTCAGGCCAAATGTCCAGCATTTCGCCATATATTTTCCAACATTTCCAAATGTTGAATTTCGTTTGTCAAATCGAACAAACCTCTTTACAAATTCGTCGCGTCATTTAAACCGCATTTACACTATCACGCACGCGCATTTTTGCACGAGACGGGACAGAGAGATCCGTTTGTCCGCAGTCAATGCTAATAAATGCGAAAGAATGAGATCACAAATCAGACGCCTAAGGTGTCATGGATGTTCTACCCATAATTATAGATACGTAAAGAGGAAGTTCCGGCGACCAACATTTCTGCAATCACATGAAAACATTTCTATTTCCGATTTAAAATATGTGAAATGAGAGTGTTAATTAGTTTCAGTAAATTAAACCAACAATTCATCAATCATTTATACGAAATAAATAAATAATTGTACGTTCATCCCTTCCGGAAGTCATTTTTTTTTATAGGAAAACGAAATTTCGTAAGCCATCGCTATAAAAATATCAACATGCATAGCTTTCCCATAATTCCTACCACGTAAACAAGATGGCCAACGAAAAAACGTATCACGTTTTTTTGCATGTTAGGTAATGCTGTCCCTTTCAGCCAGACGGCTGTTTAGTATTGGGCAAGGGTATCCCTTTAATTTTCCGTGATAGGAATGTGTGACCGTGTAAATGCCCCATTAATGACTTTTCAGCTCGCTGAAAAAAAAAAAATACAGCTGTCAGTGTCAACAAATCAATCATTTCAAGTATTTCAAATTATAAATATGGAACGAAAAAATTATAAACAAAGAAGAAGGAAGTAGTTGCTGAGTCATTGAGTCAGCAATATATTTAGGCCCGGTTTGTTCAATCTTGGTTATCTTTAATCATCGGTTATTCCAGCTGGTAACCATCGAATGTGTTTGTTCAGCAAAATATTAACCAGAGAATCAGTGGTTTGGTTAGTTAACCAGAAAAATCGATAACCAGCCGATTTTGAGCGGTTGATGAGATTTAACCACTGATTTTCAGTAATTTCGTCTGTTAAGATTTTTTAAGGACTACGTAGGTATTCATTTTGACGTAGCTGCTAAACAAAAAAAAATTGTTGTACAATAGGCGTGTTTTTTTGAGCTTCGATCTCAGCAAAGCAAAGTAGGATTTTCAGCATGCGATTACAACAACTACGCCCTACTTGACACTTCGAGGAATCACAGTAGTTGTTGTAATTGCGTGCTGAAAATCCTACTTTGCTTTGCTTTGCTGAGTTCGAAGCTCAAAAAAACAGGCCTAATATTGTGCGAACGTAAGTAAAATGAAAATAATAGAATGAACGAATGGTTTCAGTGACGTTTTCAACTAACATATAAATATAATACACAACACGCCAAAATAATGGATGCAAAATATGAAGTACGATTATTTTTGGCCGATGACAGCTCTCATAAATTGAGGTAAAGCACACGCGATAGGAAAAATATTCAGAGAATTAGAAAATTTCGTTTGTCGTTGAATAAAATAAGATGAGGCTTAAAAATTTGTAACAATTTATTTTTTAGTTTTGTTTTTATTTCGGTTTTTTTCTCAAAAATTTTCTTCACAAAAACAAAGTTCCATTCTTCAGTTCTTAAAAAAAATTATAAAATACATAAAATATCTACCTAAATAAATTACTTATCAAAAACCAAAGGACCCGAAAGAAAAAAATAAAAATGTAACCATGGGTTGTGCCAATCTATGATTGACAAATAAACTGGAAAAATGGAACGATTTGCTGCAAAGCTATGGTTTGGTGACCGAAGTGAAAAAACGGTCAACAGACACTCATTGGTTATCACTGATTTATAATCATGGGTTAACCTAAATCTGTGGTAACCTAACCAAGGCTTTAACCAGCTGTGAACAGACCGGCCCTTAGTATGTCTGAATTAGCACTTAAGTTCATGTTACAGTAATATAGCAAAAAAAAAAAAAAAATGAATTCTTTAGGTTCAACCACTTCTTTCAGAAAGAAAGATCAGTAATCAATTCTGACACTAGCTGTCATTAATTGTCATAAGTTTCAGTGCGAAACCAAAATTGGATTACGACATTTTTTGGAGAATTTATTGTTGAATTAAGGTGCGGTGTAAATTGAAAAAAATGCATAAGCATTTTTCCCTTTTACTTTATGGCTCTTAAAGTTATGAAGTAAAACTCGACACACTTGATGATTTTTTTTTTAGACGTCTGAGCTTTTTTTGTTTCGAGTACGCATCGTGATACACAAATCGTTTGTAAATCCCATGATAGAAATGTCAAATGCAGAATCAATACAATTTGAGAGTTGTGTTTGAGTACTATAAACTATATGATCAATATTTAGAAAAAAGTCAAAAGCCATCTATCGGATAACTCTAGTAGCTACAAATTATATCTGCTTCCGAAATAAGCGAATTAAGCGAAACTACACAAACTTGCAGATAACTTTGACAGTAGCTCTAAGAAACTCAAAACTATTCAAAATATCATCCTAGTTGTAAAATCCGATTCAGCACAGTAACACCTGTTCGATAAATCGTTTATAAACAGCAATCTCAGCAAATAATACACACCACTTGAGTGCATTTAATAGTCGATAATAAAAACCGACATACGCTGTCACACTTGACATTTTTTATTGCCTTGTAAAATCATTCAGCAAAGTGCTTTCATTTGAAATATGAAAAATCCAACATCAAGTGCCCGGTTATAAACGCCACTGAGACAGGGAATGCTGCTTATTTGTCAAACAATTGAGAGCATTTGGTTTGTCTTACATTGAATAATGCTTGCCTATCATTGAATTCCGGCTTCGGCAAATCAATAATAAAAAAAGGATTCAATTTTGTTGATTTTATTGTTTACCAAGTTTACTAGGTTAAGTGCGTTTTTTACGCAAATTGTTGATCGCTCACTAGGGACATCTGTTTGTTTTGATTGGGATATTTGATTGATAGTAATGCACTCGTATTACGTCAATGACTGCATAATCGTTTAGTTCAGCGAATATATTTGCTGCTAGCCCAATGTTACACGTGTTTCAAAAGCCAAATTGATTACTTTCAATGTCATGACAGACTTTCTGACAAACTTAACGCGTTACAAAAAGATAAACAGATGCCAACTGAATTCACCATAATTTTTGTCAAACACGAATAAATTTGTACACCTCGTGAGATTGTTTTCTTTTTGACAGCTGATGCTGATGTGTACACAGTTGAATAAATTTAATTTCCGAGTGTAAACTATGATAAGCTATTCAGGTAGAATTGAATTCAGCTAATTCGGCTGAGAAAAACTTTTTTATTTGCTCGTCAAATCTCCCACTGAATTCGTTAGATTTTGAAATGGCGTACACAGATCTTAAAGATTACTTTATGCACACGTGCGTATTCGGGACCGCAACCGAATACAAACAACAAATTTCAGTATTGAAAAACGTCATTTACAATAACAAGAAACATCGACCTAAATAAATTACTACACTACAAATGCACATGCAGATATGTCACCCATAAAGTCATATCCTTACCACCGGAACACAAATGATTTCTACTTAAGCAAATGCAGTCCTGGCATTATTGTGCACAAAGGCAAGACTGTTTGCCTTGCAATTACAATGGATAATAATTTATCACTCGAGCCATCCGCACTATGATAAGATTTTTATTGCATACCTACTCGTACATTCTGCTAAGGACACTAGTGGCAAGCTTATAGCTGCACCTTTATTTACGCACACAAGGAGTTGATTTAATGAATATGTAGCTTATGGCGGCGGTCTTAAGTCAGATGCTTAAAGTAGGGAAACACAATTGGGTAATCTATCCTTAAAGTCAAGTGAGTTGACTTTAACTCGACGGTACTTAGGAGTGCTAGGTCAAGAATTTTGATGCAGTCTCAATCAATATTGTGTTCGGAGCTGAGCAGAAAACTGACAGCGACAACTCGTGCAAAAAAAAAGTTACTTGAACGGTCCCATATGCGAAGGATGGTCAATATCAAGTTGTTCTCAGAGACAATACTGAGACCCCCAACTTCGACCGATTAACAGTTATTTGCCTACAAGCTAAATTTTACGCTCCCAAAAAGTTTAGGTGCGCTAGTATTGTTGCATAGAAATTCGTATTGACAAATGTCAAAAATCCTCTCAACGAACACATTCGCACCTAATCTTTTTACATTTTACTGTGGGCAAAACAAAATGGATAGGAATTGGCGTACACGGATAGCACAACAAAATGGCGGATTCCTGGCAAAAATTGAGGGGGCCAGCGGCAAGAGGATTGTGAGTTGGGGGTCTCAGTATGATTTGTTTATGGTTGTTCTGTCAGTTTCAAATTTTCATAGTAGCTTAGGGCCCAGTTATAGCAATACGTAAAACCAAACCGTACAAATTTTCTTTTGCTTTTTCTGACCACTTACACTTGATGGTTTAACTAAATCTTGGTCTTAAAATGTTGCTTATGAATTATAAAGTTAGATAATCAAATCAAAATATGCAAATGATCTTTTAGTTTTCTAGAAACATAATTTATTAATTTTTCGTACGAAAAACATTTTCTGATCAATTTTTCAGTCAATTCCACAAAAGAAAACCGAATCATTCCACTGAAGTATTTCATTTCGTTACTGTTCCATCTGTCAGGAACTTTTTTTCTGATGGAATCCAATCAGTGGGGGCAGTGTTGCCAGGCGTTTTAAGTGAAATTCCCCATCACAGACCTTTAAATTCCCCTTTTTCCCCATTCTTCGTGGTGGTTTTCCCCATGGATTCCCCACAATCTAAATATTGAGTAAACTGACTGCTTCTTTAAAAATGTTCACCCAAGTTCCAATATAAAAACTAGTAAGAATGAATTTGTGCATATTGAATATGGCTTGTTAACGTGACGGCGAACAACGGCACAATGCATGGAATGCACTCACCCACAACAAATATCCCACAAGGGAAATTACTGTAAATAGAAAACGTCAAATGAATTATAATAATGTTAACAGGAGCAGTGGTTTTATTCTATTGCGGTCTAGATCTTATACAGTTTTTGCCAAAAAATCTCAGTCATAGGTATACGATTATAATGAAACGCGCTCCTTGCGTACGAAGCGTTGAACCATTTTCCGAGCCATTCCAAACAAGAGGCAGTTTTTTGTAGTTACAAAAAAAATCATTGGGTCCATTCACTTGGCTAATACTTTAACCAGTTATAGGGTATTTCGCTACAACGTCAGTGTCAAATAAGAAGAAAAAAAACAAGTGACAGCTGAAAAACTGATAGGAGAACAAAACAAATTTTATATGGCTGTAGCATAATTATGTTAAAAATGTATTGAAAAGTTTATAATAAAGTGAAAAATTATGTTTATCAAACGTATTGGGTAACAGATGAGAAGTTCAAATAATATGAGCCATTTCTCTTTGGCTCGGAGCATTGAGCGAAAGCTAAGATACTTGAGCCAAACTATCCAATTAGGCACCTCAGCACAACCCTGGTTCTATTTAAAAGGCAATGGGGACGTTCAAGCTTCTAGTTTAGTAATCCTGACAGCAGCCGTCTGACTAGATGTATCTCGGTTTTGATTGGCTGAAATCAGTCATATAAGCAGCTGTTTCAGCTAACAGTGGAGGGGTAGCCGACGACGAGTCCTGAGTACTAAATTGACAGTACGCATAATGTGCTTGAAGTAGAAAAAGTGATGTTCCCTACCAATCTAGTTTTTGCGTTCAGTTTAAGTCTTATCCAGGCCAATCTAGTCCACTGAAGATAACTAGATTATTGAAAGTGCCCAATATTGGAGTTAAGTATTGAAATTAATTTTTTTTTTATTTTCCCCACAATTCGTTCTGAAAGAGAGAAGATTCCCCTTTTCCCCTTTCGCATATTTTTTTCTTGAAATTCCCCACAAAAAGGGGAATCCCCCACGACCTGGCAACACTGAGTGGGGGTTGGTTTGTTGTAGGTAATTGTTTTAGGCCCGGTTTCTTCAATCTTGGTTATCTTTAATCATCGTTTATTACAGCTGGTAACCATCGAATGCGTTTGTTCAGCGAAATATTAACCATAGAATCAGTCGTTTGGTTAGTTAACCAGTGAAATCGATAACCAGCTGATTTTGAGCGGTTAATGAGAGTTAACCACTGATTATCTGTAATTTCGTTTGTTCAAGATTTTTTAAGGACTACGTAGGTATTTTGACGTAGCTGATATACAAAAACTTTTGAACAAAAAGAAAAATGTAAATAACGCGAGATGGAGTGAACCAATAAAATCGTTCACATCGATTTCGTTGACGTTTTCATCTGACACATTATATTGAATACACAACACGCTAAAATAATGGATGCAAAGGATGAAGTAAGATTATTTTCAACATTTTTTGGCCGATGACAGTTCTCATAAATTGAGATAAAGTACACGTGTTAGGAAAAATATTGAGAGAACGAGAAAATTGCGATTGTCTTTGAATAAATTAACATGAGGCCTTTTAATTTGGTACGGTTTGGTGACCGAAGTGAAATAAAAACGGTCAACAGACACTCATTGGTTATCACAGATTTATAATCATGGGTTAACCTAAATCTGTGGTAAACTAACCAATGCTTTAACCGGATGTGAACAGACCGGCCCTTAATAGGGAAACTTTTTTCTGACAGATTTTTCGCTATGACCGCCGAAACGAAAAAAAAACTCATTTTCATACTGTTCCCACTTTTTCGGTTGCATTTTACGTATGACTATAACTGAAGCCTTAGCATTAAACATATAAATTCTTTGCAATATTATAATGCACAACATGCAACTTTTTTACTACAGTCCAGCCAGACGTATTTGACATTTTTACAATTCTATATAAAAATTATTAGTAGATTTGTTGGGGAGTAGGTACCCAATAACCGTCAAATGAAAAAAAAAAACTGTTCACATTTAGAACTTAAGACAATGGGCACATTCAAGAATCTAGTTATCTTAAGTCGACTAGATTGGTCTGGATCAGATGTAACCTGAACACAAAAACTAGATTGGTCGGAAACGTCACTTTTCCTACGTCAGCCACGTCACATATGCAAACTGTCAACTTAGTACTCAGTCACGAATTTCTTGAATAGATTCGTCGGCTACCCGTCCATAAATGTCAACTGAAACAGCTGCTCATATGAACAATTTCAGCCAATCATCTAGTCAGACAGCTGTCAGATTTACTAAACTAGATACTTGAACGTCCCCAGTAAAAACTCAGAGTGGACGTTCAAACTCTGACGGTTGGCTTGATCAGCATCCGACATCAGCAAGCTGTCAGGTTGAGTAAAATAAGGTTTTAAACTTCAACCAGTCCCATAGTCGTCAAAAAGAGATGTTGAATGGAGACCATTTTTAATTTATTCTCATTTCCATTTCGTATACGTCATTTCGGGTATTACTACAGATACTCGTAGCACTTCCAAAAATAACTGTCACAATGCACGATCAACTAAACTCATTTTGCGCTCAAAAATGTATTCCGTTTCAATTTTAAAACTTGTGTCCTCGTGCAATTAATTGTAAAATGTGTACCTGTCACAAAGTTTTGAAAACATTTTCATTTACAATTCCAGAAACTTGGGTGAGCTCTTTACTCGCTATTGGCGCCTTTCTTGGAGCTCTGCCGACGGGATACATAGCTGATGCGATCGGTCGACGGTACACAGCTCTTCTCATGGACATCCCATTCATTGTCGCATGGTTGTCAATCATTTTTGCCCAATCAGCCAGCATGCTATACTTTGGACGGTTTATGATTGGTAAGTACTACATGTGCTGCGGTTTGTAGAAAATTCTAAAATAAGTATTGTCTCCTTGCAGGACTATCAACCGGCAGCTTCTGTGTCGTGGCTCCGATGTATATCTCTGAAATCGCCGAGACGTCAATTCGCGGCACTCTGGGCACCCTATTTCAGCTGACCCTTTCTTTTGGCATCCTCTTGGTGTACCTGTTCGGTGCTGTGGTTTCTTGGCGAACTCTAAGCGTGCTGTGTCTTGTTGTAAATATTGCGCTGTTCATCGGAATGATCTTTCTGCCAGAAACACCAACTTATCTTCTAAAGAAGGTATACCTCCTCAGATGCAACCATGCAAAACAGTCTCTATACCAATACATTTCCATTTAGGGTCGTCGTGGAGATGCAGCCCTCTCGTTGAAATGGCTCTGGGGTAGATACTGTGATTCTCGCTCAGCCATACAGATCATTCAAACCGATTTGGATTCTGTCGGTGGAGAGGCATCCTTTATGGATCTGTTTAGAAATAAGGCCGCCTTCAACGGGCTCGTTATCTCTATGCTACTGATGTTCTTTCAACAGTTTTCCGGTGTTAATGCTGTCATTTTCTACACAGTGCCCATCTTCAAGTCAGCCGGAAGCACCTTGGATCCGTCGGCATGCAGTATCATCGTTGGTTTCGTACAAGTCGCCATGACGCTACTGTCATCGTTCCTGATTGAGCGAGCTGGCCGTAAAGTTCTCTTAATTTTCAGCAGTATCAGCCAAACGGTTTGTCTTGCAGTCTTGGGCGTTTACTTCGACATGAAGGATGACGGCAAAGACGTCAGCAATATTGGATGGCTGCCATTGCTGTGTGTTGTTTTCTTCATGATCACATTCTCGTTGGGTTACGGTCCTATTCCTTGGCTAATGATGGGGGAGCTCTTCCTGCCCGATGTCAAGGCCACGGCCGTAGCGCTGACAGTCATGTCAAATTGGTTTTGTGTATTTCTGGTGACCAAATGCTTCGGGCAAATGATAGAAGCTTGGGGTTCGGACTTTACGTTTTGGTTCTTTGCGCTTTGCATGTTTGCCGCCACGCTCTATGTATGGTTTATGGTATTCGAGACAAAGGGCAAGAGTGCGGCTCAAATTCAAATGTTGCTCGGCGGCGATAAGTAAGATAAAACACCAGAGAGTTTAGATTTTATAATTTTTATTTTTGAGATTTTATTTAATGAATAGCTTAGCGAAACTGTATAAAGTAGAAAGTGTAGAAAATTTCAACGAGTGCCATTGAAAGGGTTTTGGTGTGTAAATAAAAATCGTTGCCTTATATAGCTTACATCGATACTCGGCACACATTCAGATGCTGTCATATGCGGTTAGTCTCGTATACTGTATTATTATTCTTTATAATGTTTTATGTAAGCGAAAAGTTTACTCAATAAAATTAAACATATGTGTACATTCATGCATATAATGTTTCATAGACTGATAATCGAAGAAAATAAAAATTTTCAAATTAAAAACTAAACAAATAAATAAAGAAATATTAAAAAATTGTACTTCGTGACTCATTTTAATCATCGTCGTTGATCTGGTTTGAGCAGATTGACACTAGCCATACTCGTGTACATGCAAAGTGTATGTTACCTATTTAAACGGAGATTTATTTTGTAAAATAAAGCTTAAAATTATTGTGGTATATTTAAGAAGATTTTTTTTTAAATATATTATATTTCTGTATCATATTGTACAACTTTGTTAATAAATATATTTTATGTATAGAAAACTTGTTGTCGGGTCTTTAATTTGTTTCCCTTAAATGGCAGGCTCTCCAGAACCAGTAAGTGAGGCAACGAAAATGACGGAAAGCAATCCTGCAAGAATGGTATGAAAATCATAAAAATAGGAGACAAAAGTGAGGAGAACTGTTCCATTGATTGACGTCTACAAAGTCAATTTGTAGGTGCAGCTGCAGCGTGCTGCCGATTGACGACATTTCTTTGTGAAGCAAAATTGTAATGTTTAACTCTTCCTGAAATCTACCTATTTGGATCTTCATTGGGGATTGCTTGGCATGGTCATGACTTTGGGAGAAAAAAACGGATGGAATCGGCTAAGATGATAGTTGATAGTTGATAATCAAAATTCACGATTTGGCTTCACGTAAGATGATTATAAAATTGACACATTTTCGTTTTCGTTAGCAATGTAGGTTAGCTCAGCTTCAACTCCACCAAAAATTGAAAGTTTTGTGTAAAATATGTTTCAATGTTATAAAACTAAATAAATCTTAGCGCAATGCTTACTTCAATGGAATTATTCTATGCCACAGCGAGAAATGAAGAGAATAATTACAAATAAAAAATTGACTTAAAAAAAAGAAAGAAAGAAAAACCCAAAACCCCAAAAAAGATTTAAAACGAATAAAACAAGACCTTTTTTCAAGTATAACTAATTGGCAGCAGGGTTGCCGTTAACTTAAAAAAAGTCACTAACTCGAACCCAAAAATCCACCAGATATGCTAAAATTAAAAAAAAAGTCACTAGAAAAAAATGTTCACAGACTGAACATGAACATGAAAAAAAAGTATTCAATTTTAACAAAATTTGTAATTTGAACAATAAATCAAAAACTTACAATAAGTGTAAGTATGTAAATACCATAATGTTAACTTGTAAAAAAAAAATCAGTCTCAAAGTTACAATATAAACCAAAGTAGTTTTTAAATCACTACAAATCAGAAATAATTAGATCGATTTCATCTATTTCATTTACCTCAATATCGGAGGCGTTTTTTAAATTATTTTTAAAAGAACATTTTTAGGAATTTCGTAGGCATTCATGACAACTTTTTTTTTATTTTTAGTTGATTTCTGATGTGCATTATTGAGTTCAAAATTTTCGTTGACATTTATCTATCAACTTATTTTTAACTACATAAATGTTAATCATACTAAAAATGCGTTCCACTTCCACATTCAAATGTAGGACATTACAGTTCGAGCAAGAATTAAAAATCTCCACCCCAGCCGAAACAAATCAGCAAACAACACACGCAAAAAATCAAATTGAATATTGCGAATGCGATTTGCAAGTGTCAAAGTCGAATACCAGGGATGTAACATTACCAGAGGCGTTATAATTTAGAAAAACATGTTTTTGCAAAAAAGTCACTAGAACAGTAACTAGCATTTTAATTTTTTAAACTTTTGAAAATTCCACTAGATATAGCGACAAAGTTACTAAAACGGCAACCGTGATTGGCAGTCAGAGGCTATGCATATTTTTGTCAGATTGTGTAGGTAGTCTCCGATTGCAATTAGTTATACTTGAAAGTGTCGTGTTTTAATCTTTTAAAATATTTTTATTTTTACAGTCAGTCGGGTTTTTTGATTTTTGAAATTAACTTTTTTATTTTGGCACCCTGCTCTTCAAAATCGCTCAAGCCGTTTGGGCTACAGGGCGTAACGCAGGCGCGTATATAGGATACGTGCGAAACACATAACCCTATCTTTGTCCAGTCGGGTAAAAAGTCCGATTGCCCAGAATTCACTTAAGAAGTAAAGCAAATATGTATTCTGTACTAGCCCAATGTACTGCTTGAATTACCAACAGGAATAATGTCAACTCACGTTCCACCCATACTTCAATTGGCTTCTACTTTAAATCTTCTTGGGGGTGGTAGCTATCATAGACAAGTTGGCACTGACTGAGCGGCATCAATGGTTCAAAATATTTGCTGTTTATTCGAAAATAATGCTGTCAAAAATAAGTGTTATAACGCGGTTCCACGCAATGCGACAAGGTGCGCATCGGAGAATTTTTACGATAGTTGTATCGGAACGGAGGTCTCGGCACGAGTACGATAACTTTGGCGCCAAAAATTGATAACGGTTTTTTGTAGAGGGGGCAAAAACAAGCATTTTTTACTATGGGAAGGGGAGGAGGGGGGTCTATCTCGCACCGTTTGGGCGGGAGGGTTAATTAAAAAAAATATAATTAAAATGAAAGAAAATATATTTTAAGAACAACGGCAACACTTACAATAAAGTACCTTACCATTTTTGAAAGTCAGGAATATATTCCATGTCGAAAGGGGTTTTCCCTCAGATATGCATGCGCCTTAGGGACAAAAGTATCCAACTACATACAACATTTATTTGAGCTTAAATGGTGATCAATAATTTTCGATTTATGTCATTAATTATAGCACCATTTGTCTTTAACTCTCTTATCAGCCACGAGTGTCAAACAGAAGCGCCGTCGAGTACATCGTCCATGTTGCCTTTACATAAGAATGTAAATAGATGGGCGTTGTTGGCATTGAAATTAATTTTATCAAACGTCACGGTATTGGCTATCAATGCAAACACTTGCACTCGATATATATTGTGAAACCCGACCGGGTACTTTGGAAAATTTCCCACAAAATACCATTTCACGTGTGCGCTCGGCTATGGAGCACATGTTGCTTCTGCGAAACTGCAAAGTCCCATCTCTGTATGCAATGGTCAATGTCACCTGTCCTGCTATTGAATCTTAATTAGATTTTCAACTACTTGTTAGTATAAATAGTCCGATCACGTCCCTTTCTGCCCGCATATAGCGCCATGAATTACGATCGCATTCAAGCCATTAAAGCGAGAGCAATTCCTATCTTCAATCGCAGTGCCAAAATGTTATCAACGTTATTTATGGGGCTTACATCATAATTGTAGTTCCTTAAAAGGCATTTACCTTATCATGGAGATGATGCTCTTTTTTGGGTTGATTAGTATGCACAGGGTCCCATACAAGTTGAATGCATTTATAATTATTTTTTTTTAATAAATAAAAATAGTTTCACAAACGTCGCATTAAATCTCGTGTAAAGAGAGTTTCGTAACAGTAGTGATAAGAATGTCGGTAGGTAGATTGGACGCCATCCGATTGACGCCCATCGAATAGAGGGACAGTCCTTATCAGCTGTTTATTTGTTTACTTGTGAATTTGTGCTGTTGGGAAATTTGCATCCATTCTATTGCATACTATGCACATATGGTCCGAGACTGAGATGATAAGAATCGTCAATTGTAGGGTCAAGGGGTCGTTTGTAAGGGAGACACTACAGACGACTGACCGTTGACCCCTGAAACGTGAGTACGGCCTTTTTATGCAGTGCAAGACTATGCAGGGGCAGGCTGGGAGCCCCCGTGTCATCTTTGTTGATGACGCCGAAAGGGTACCTAAAGGAGGAGTAGTTAGTAGTTAGTATCTGATGGGTTAAGAGTTTTGGAAAGGTGATCCACCAGAGCACAAAAAGACAAACAACAGGAAAGCATGTTGCATACGAAAGACTATGAAAGAAAGCGGAGCCGAGGTAGATAAAGTTGTGTATGGTTTTGACATCCTTTATGACGGTTTCAATATTTGCAAACCTGGTGAGTTTTTATATCCTGAATGTGTCTATATGATGTATACTGGAAATCCACATGAGAAGTTTAAAATAAGGTCCATGGGATACGTTAAGAGAGATTACTTTCATTTTACAAATTATTCATGATTATAAAAGATTTGATTATTTGCAAGTCCCAAACTTTTAAGCAAAGTTAAAGTTTCAGATGATCTTGTACGAAACGTGTCATTCAATCGCTAAGAATCAATATCCATTTTAAAAAATCTTTTGTAATTTGTCCTTTTTTTTGGAGATTAGAATTTCTTTTCATATGTACACCAAAGAGTTTTAAATTTCCAAGGCACTTTTATAACCATTATTTTAATAAAAGTTTTCTTGTCGAACTGACTGTAGCGGTATTTCCAGACCGATTTTTATAAAAAGCAGCTGTTCCCGCCCGTCTTTGCCCGTGGTAAGGTACTTTTTTGCTTTAATATCTTGTCTAAAGTCTCGCTCATATTTAGCAAAGTGCTTTGTTTTGACAGTGCAGCATTTTAGCTGCCATGAGTGTCGAGAAAAAGTATTTTCAGTTCAACGTGTTGTTGCCTCCAATAAAATGTTCATACTGGAAATATCAAAAATAAATAATCAACGTTTTCCAAATTACCGAAAATACAATTGCATTAGCACAAGAAATGGTTTCCGTAAACAACATTTCCGATATCATGAAAATCAGGCAGAATTTTTGACAAACACGATCTCACGATCAAAATTAAAAAAAAAAATTGCCATTACAAAATATGGAAAATCTTTTTCTACGAATTTTCCAATTCCCCTCAAATGCAATGAAAACATTAAAAACTTAACTCACTATACTTAACCGATTAAATTTACACTTCAATTACTGGAACAAAATCACAAAACTATTTGGAGCTCGGACTCAACAAAATTAAGACACCACACTGAAACGGAGAACACAAATATATTGAATCTATAAACAGTAAAAACCTCCCTAAAGCGTAGACAAACACAACAAAGAAAAGATAGTTCAAATCTGAGGATCCGTTCTCGAGTTATGGCCGGTCTTTGGAATGCAAGTTTACATATACATATAGGTATTGATTGACTTTATAAGATTGAACTTTCATGAGTGAAATCGCACTTCTTGTATTATTTTGTCACAAGCGATAAAAACTTGCAATAAAAAATGAATTAAAAAAATGCGTTGCATATTTGTAGGCTACAAGCGAACACGCGAATATTCGTAGCCTCTGGCACTTCATTCACATGAAAACTTTTTTTGGTCGCAGATACCCGCGTATCAGTTTCATTTTTAGAGGTTAAGTTCGAACGAATTTTTCATTCGGGGGTTTGTGGATCGCGACTGTTTTGTGTGGATTGTGAATAAAGTGTGACAGTTCGCGGCAAGAATTTTCAATTCGCGGGCAGATTGCTTAAATTGTTAACTTAGCTGTTTAAATCAATTGAGATTCATGTTTTTTTTAGATTAGGTGTTAGATTAATTAAATATAATGGTTTTGTGATAGAACAAATAGCAATTTTCAATTCATAAATACAGTTAAATTGATTTGTTCGCAATTCGCCTATTCGCAGTTCGCTCTCATTTGAATACTCCTTTAAAGTGGCTTATAAATCACGATTCAGGATAGGCATTTTTTCCGAACTTAAGGGCTTTTAGGTGACCACTTTCAATGTCATATTATCGAGTTTATGTTCATAGAGCGACGAAATGAAAGTCGTTGAAAAAGACTTTGCTAGATAGCTTTCGGTTTGCCTGAAACTGAAATTTGTTTATAAAACTAACCATTGTGACCTACAAAATATTTCGTGTGAATGTTAAAAATGACTATTAGTAATGGCCGAAGTGTTCACATTTCTTTGTAAAATGCTCTTCTGTGGCCGTCATTCTTCATGCATGATCGTTGACCATCGTATACAGTAAGCTGATTGGCAAAGCTTATTTTCTTTGTATCTGAATCATAAGGCTGCGTTCAGTTGTTTCCACTCTTGAAAAATTCCTTGAGATACAGGAAATCGCATGCTTTTATACACAAAAGTCAAAACAATAAAACTATTTGTCTGTTGTTTTCTTTTAAAAAAATGTTTTGTAAGGAATCATTCCATAAATACAACTATCAATTGTTGCTTGAATGGCTCTTGGAAACAGTTTTAGTATTGCAAGTCCAATTGCATTCAAAGCAGTACCGGCTCCATCGCAACTAGCGCCCTGTGCAAGGTTTACAGAAAGCGCCCCTTATTCATATTTACACACTATTAAGTCTCACAACTTTTGGACCGAATTTAAAACACTTGTGTCACTCTTGATTCTTCAAACAGGAAGAAGTTTATTCGATCAGCTATCTCATAAGTGTATGTACATGGTATAATTATTTTGATTAGTCTTACATTAGGCTAGGTCCACAATGTGTACTAGATTTCTCTCTTCAATACACAACATTTTCCCTTACTAATAATCGAATCTCTTATGATAGTAGATACTATTAATCTAAGGTCAAAATTAACAATATTCATTATATAAACCCGCTATGTTGAGTCATGTTATATAATAATGGTTCCGGTTTCAATACGATTTCTGCGTAGAAATGTTTTATTGAATTTTCTAACGAAGGAAATAACTATATATGGAAATTCATTTTTCATCTTTTCAAAAATAAATTTTGGATTTTCCTGAGATATTATTATCTACATTATTTTCACTGATTGGAAAAAACTTACGCCAATTTGGATAGATGACGTCAAGCCAATTTCGTCCAAGCAGTGGTCTGAAATTTTTTTTGCTACGAATGACGATTAACTCCAAATGCTTTTCGTGGAATTTTCCAAGCAACCTTAATTTTTCCCATGCACTATATTGGTCTGCCTGTGACTGATACAAATATCTGGTTAGTATTTGATAATTTTATATAACTAAATTTGGATAAATACTCATCTTCTGACATAACAGAAGAACATGCTCCTGAATCAATTTCCATTGTGACAGGTACTCCTTCAATAGTGACGTTTACTGCTGCTGGTTGACTTAGTTGGTTTATTTCGAATGTTGATATGGTATTTATGTAATCAGCCGCTTCTGACAATTATTTTGATTAGTCTAAAATTAGGCTAGGTCCACAATGTATGATTAAATAGTACTAGATTTCTATCTTCAATACACAACACACACATGCATATATTACATAGGTCTTTTCCACATCATCCAGGAGTTGTGTGTTTTTTTATTAAGTCCCCGGAAAAATTGTCTATTACCTGTTTTTGAAGTTGCAACATTGCAAGTGATGTGAGTCAATGCACAAGAAATAATTCATTCAGAAACATTCGGATGAATGTTGTTATTTTGGGCTTATTTCAACAAGCTTTGGCAGTATTTGTTCGCGGAAGATAAAATTATTTTTTCATTCCTAGCAATGCGCCCCCAGCATGTGGCGCCCTGTGAATTTGCACATCTTTCACATAGGGTTGGTACGGCTTTGATTCAAAGGGACTGCTGTTAAATGGTTGGGTATTTTAATTTACAAAAAAATCAGCGGAAAATAAAAAGCATTGAAATGTGCCACGCGCTGTATTCAAACCCGCCCACATCTGGCGTAGTGCTTATTTTTAAAATATTGTGAAAAGTTGTGAATTTCGTTTGTTCAGCAGCTATAAAATTGCGTTTATGATGTAATGAAAGTATGACTGAGGCCACACCATCTTATTCGATTCCGCTGATATTTTGCAAAATTATGGAACAGTCAAAAGACATTGGGGCGTATTCATAGTTATACTATAAACCTGGGTCTAACTAAACTCGAATCTAAAGTTAACCCACAGGTAAAACACAACTGCTATTCATAAAGAATTTGGCAGCTCTGTTTAATTAGATCCGAGTCTAATGTGTATTCTACTACAAATCTATTACATAAAGAGTTTCTGGCAGCAAAAAGTCAAAAGGATTTATAACTAGTAATTTGCGTTTTTTTGTGATTCTGCATTTTTTTTTAACAAAAATAAGGTAGGTATGCATATTAGTGCAAATGTAATTATTTTTTGTGAAATGAACAAAAATTATGAAATTAGAGATGAGTGGCAAAGAAAATAATAAAAAAGCAAGAGAACAAAACTGCTCGGAAGCAGAAAGAGAAATGTTGCGTGAGTTGGTCCAAAGGCATTTAAATGTTGTGGACGCTAAGAGAAACAATGTCAAAATGGTTTTGGGTTCTAGTGCTTCAGTCTTATAGATGGTGGTACCATAGCAATATCCTCCAAAATATCAAAATCTTCCTCAATGTTGTAACCGACTGACATTTTTCCTTTTCTTTTTTAGTTGATTATTTAAATAAAATAACGTAGCATTTATTGTAAACCAAATATCACATCATTTTCGAAATTCTTAAATTTTCTTTTCATGCACTTGGTTTTGACTTCCAATTGATTTAGAAACAACTTAAACATACGTTCTATCGTGTTATATGTTAGACTCCAGTTTTTCGTTTAGACATGGGTTTAAATTGTCTATGAATTACATAAACTCAGGTTTAGTTATGTTATAACATAACAATAGCTTTTCAAAGATCTTTGAATATGCCCCGTTATTACTTACCAAATTTCGAAGTAAATGTAATAAGAACAAATAGCATTTCAAATGGCTTGGCTACGTCCACGCCCCCTTTTTCTAGCCCCTTCCATATTTACTATATTTGGTACAAGTAACATCGATAGATAAGGGGTCTTAAAAAAGATTTTAAGTATTTGTTATTTTAACCAAACAAATTAACCCATTAATATAACTCGCACGCCATCTTTCGTAAAACTGTAGAAGGTTCGTGCAACTTTCACATCAATCAATTTCCCAAAGATCTGTATCATTCGGTTGTGCGGCTGAACCTATGTGTAACAAACACATTCATGTGGTTATTTATAGATAGATAGATTTAAAAAAATGATTGCAGTTTTCAGGTTAACATGCCAGATTGGTTGTAGCTGACGTAAATTCAAATCGATGCGTCCCAGTCAATGCTGATATGCATCAACTGAAAGTTTACCCTTCACCTTTTTTTAAGCTCACTGATAGATAATAAATATTTTCAAGGAAATGTTCTCTCAGATTAAGTATTTAGCACGACTGTAAGGAGCTTAGAAAATGTTTGACAGTCGCTTGAGGTGTCACAGTGATTGTTGTTTCTTGCGATGCTAGATCTATCCTAATTTGAGTTGTACCTTCTTTTCAATAAACCTTAGATGCCAACATGCAATTCGTGTGCTTAAAATTCGGGACCACTGGATATAGCGAAAGCATCAGACTTCCGGGAAAACGGGCTTAGGAGTTTCTATTTAAAAACATAACAAATCTTAATTATCAAAAGTATAACACTAAAAAAAAAAAACAAACTATGCACAACAAAAACGCAATTAATTTTGTTCGCAATCAAAATTATCATCACACCATCTCTGGGTACACGCAAAACTAATGTCGATTTCCATTGGGATTTCGAGATTTTGCTCTCAGATTTCAGATTTTTCGTGCCCAATGGAACATAAAACGAGATTTTTCTTCCTTTGCATCTGTGGTGGTGCGTGTTTTAAAAGTCACGTGTTCTTAAATTGTAATTTGTGTAAATAAAAATCCATTCAATTTATTTTAATAAATATTGCAGCGGCCATATGTAATTTTTTTTCTATTTTTCACAGGCTTCTCGTCTCAAAACGTAAGTAAACACACTTTAAAGTTTGACAAACGACAAATGTTTTGGTGTTAGTGCAAATAGGTGTGAATCTCGCTCGGATATCGAGATTCGCAAAATTGCTCTGACTCTCAAAAAAAGTGCTTTTTTTGCGCCCAATGGAACATGAAATCTGACAGCCAGCTGATTTCGAGAGCAGAAAAACTGCTCTGACTCTGAAAAAAAGTGCTTTTTCTGTCCCAATGGAAAACGACATAATTTCTTAATGATAGCGTTTTGGACAAATGGTACCATTCCACCACCAAGCGCATGGCTCCGACTCAGTGAAATTATTCTCACCTCTTTCAATCCTTTTAATGTCCTTGGTGGCATTTGAAAAACCTGATGGATTTCCTTGTGTTTATTACTGTCACTGGTTGTTGTCATTAAAAAAAAACCCCCCTAAACTCCAGTTTAAGCTGTAATATAAGTTAAACTCTGAGTATGGTGAATACGAGTGTAATGTACAAGTATCTCTGTATGCCGTGTTGCGCCTTGCAAAGTAAAGCTTTCATCTCACTCTGTGTTGTTTTTCTTTTTTCTTCACTGTATTGGGGATATCATATGAAATTTTTGTTCTCATGCTAAGCAGTATTCAACAGTATGTACTATCAAGTCACTTAGTGCAGTACCAGCAATGAACTCAATGAATTAGTAGCTACTAGACGCTTGGTGTGGATGTTAAAGCATATCTTAAATTTAAATAATGAACACTAAGTGTCGTCTTAAGTGAAGTGCGGATGTAAATCTAAGCAATTATAGTGCACAAGGCAAAAACCATATAAATGTACATAAGTTCGGTATGTGTGATAAGGTATACAATTTTTTTATTTGGAAATCAAGTTCTATTAAGCAAAGTGAACAAAGTTAACAATCCCTATCAGTGGATAATATGAGCAAGTGGTGATTTTGTTTTTCAATTTTGAAACAAATGTTTTTTTTTTTTAAACTCGTCTTGAGAGATCAACTAAAAAGAACTACGTAGGGTTGAAGAACTCGTTCCAATGCACGATTGTCTTCACGTGTTTGCGAGGCACACAAATGTATTTTACACCCCCAAAATATGTATGGCTGCCGATATGCCATGAGTGGTTGTTTTTCTTATTTTCCACTTTCATAGATAATGGAAGTTGAACATGTTTCTGTACCACTGATGTTCTGCTCGTGATAACGCATTACTGGTATTTCTGATGTTGAAGTTAAAAAAATTGCCAGTGGTTTCACAAACGACGACAATTTGGAACTATGTAGGGCTACAGGAAATGACTGAAAGTGCTAATATCGCTAATATTGGCCAATTTTGTTGCAAGTTTCTCTTACAAGACTCATGCGACCAAAAAAATGATTCCACCCACTGTTGAATATAATAAGACGATGAAAACAACTGATAGGTTTCCTATACGGTTCCTTGACAATGTTAGTCCACGAATAGTTGTCGCACTAGAATGACAAAAAACGGCTCCTAAGAAAAACTGACTGATGAATAAAACAAACTTGTTTAAAAACAATCAGCAAAACTTATCGCACAGTTGGTTTAATGAATTTCGGAAAAGCAGAAGTATTACTTAACTTTCAACACATCTTCCCACGATTTTGTTCACAAAATCTTTAAGCAAATGATTGAAGACTGGCAAGTTGCTATAAATACAAGCGTGACAACTACACCGATTGTGGCAGGATGTTTGGTTGATTGACAAGGGTAAACGAAAATTCCAGCGCAAAACTTTATAGCATTTGTTTTTTAAGTGCTGCTAAAGGTAGAAAAATCAAAACTGACTTAAAAAAAGACTTTACAAAATTTTAACGGCTTTTTTGGAATTTGACGCGCAAAAGAGTCATTGTTTCGTTAGCTGTGTGGCAAGTGGCGCCGTTCTGTTGAAACCACATATCGTTCACATCCATATCTTCCAATTCGGGCCATTAAAAGTTCGTTATCATCTCACGATAGTGAACACCATTCACAGTAACTGCCTGATCGGCCTCATTTTGGAAAAAATACGGCCCGACGATGCCGCCAGCCCATAAACCGCACCAAACAGTCACTCTTTGTGGGTGCATTGCTTTTTCGACAATAACTCTTGGATTATTAGTCCCCCAAATGCGGCAATTCTGCTTATTGACGAATCCACTGAGGTGAAAATGTGCCTCATTACCGAAGATGATTTTCTTCGAAAATTGATCATCCACTCTTGCCACCATTCTGACCATTGACGACGCTTAAAATGGTCAAGAGGCTTTAGTTATTGAGTCAATTGCACCTTGTAAGCGCGTAAATGCAAGTCTTTATGCATAATGTTCATCAACGACGAGCGTGAGAGGTACAATTGTTGGGCACGACGACGAGTTGAGGTGGACGGCTCTTCAGCCACACTATTGCGAACAGCAGCAATATTTCCTGCAGTACGAGTTGTACGAGCATGCACTGGTGTTTTCACATCTCCTACAGACCCGCTTTGCTCAAATTTTTGCACGATTTTTTCGATTGTACGCACATTTGGACGATTAAATGACCGAAAAAATCACGAAGTGCACGATATGCCCATTTTCATAATAAGCCTGAATAACTTTAACGCGTTGCTCGATTGTGTATCTTTCCATGGTTAGTCTGAAATTGAGAAATGTCAAATGAAATGCAGAAAAAAACTTGACGTTTAGATGTGGTTTACATTCAACATCGGCCCTTTAACCACCCTGTTATAACATTTTATCTGTGTTAAGAACTTCAATTTCCAAAATTGGGTAGTTGCTTAACGAAATTTAACTGTTCGATTCGCCACGCGTGTCATTTCGGAAATTGAAACCCATACGATTTTTTCCAGCAGAAAAGTAGTTTCTTATCCATTGAATAAGGAGATATATCGATCCAGTAAGCACGCATTTGCGACAAAGGAGCGTATTGCCAAATTCTGTCAGTTGCCTGTGAAATATCTAGACAATCGTTTTTGTAGGCGAGAATTAATATAACTTGGAATAGGTATATATTTTCTTTGGGACTCGCCATAAAATGTTGTACCTCCATTCAAGTTAGTGTCTACGAAAGCCTCTAAAATATTTATGGCTCATAGTTTGTTCCGCGCAGCTCTGGTTTTAGTGTACATCGTAACTATTGCAGATGGGTAAAACTAATCAAACTTGATTTTTTTTTTTTTTTTGTAAAAAGAAGTGCTTGGTATCTCCTATATGAATAAGTGAGAGGGTTGAGAAATATGTTTTTAAAAGTTATTCAAAAATGGTTGTTGTCTTTGGATGCTATCATGCCGCTGGCCAGCGAAGAACCTTACCAGTATATAAGCTAAGCTTAAATTGTTGAACGTATTTTTTTCCAAATTGATTGAGCGTTGCGCGTTACTATTTTAAGGGGTGAATACCCTGAAGGGGTACTATTATTACACGAAGTCTCATCCCAAAATAAAATCCCAAGGTCGTGCCCTCCCCTTGTCAGTTTTTAGTTGCTTTGTTTCTCTTTGCAATAAATTAAAATAATTTTTAAATAAAAAAATAAAACTAAAAATAAAAATGTATAGAACTAGCTGTTCTATACGGGCTTTGCCCGTACTAAGGAACTTTGATGCTTAAGTATCTTGTCTAAGGCAAAATGCTTTGACAGACAGTGCAGCATTTTAGCTGCCATGAGTGTCGAGAGAAAGCGTTTTCAGTTCTTAAATCCGAGGTTAAGTTGAAACAAGAAAGAAATAGTTTTGACAAACAAGATCTCAGTGTATATTAAAATTACGATTAAAATAAAAAAGGACTCCCAGTAGGTACTTAATGTAGGTATGGAAAATAAATTTCTAAGAAATTTCCAATTCCCCACAAATGCATTGAAAACATTAAAAACTAAACTCACCACTGAAGTTTGCACTTTAATCACTGGCAAAATCACTAAACTATGGGGAAGACTAAACAAAATTAAGAAACCACACTGGAAAGGAAAAACAAATAAATTGGACAATTAACTATTAATAAATAGGTATTAAGGAAAAATCCAATTGCAAATTAAATCAAATTATTTTCGTAAAGAAAATCTACTCAATAATTAAATTCACATAGAATTTTTGACAAAAAACGATCCCACTGTATAAAATTGCTATCAAAATTAAAAAAACAAGGTGCAGGGAAATAAGTCCACTGAGGGAAGTAAAACCACTTTCGTGAAGGGGACTTAGTTCCCATGTAAGGTGGGAACTAAGTTCACTTTCTTATGGGAAATTAGTATACATTCAAAAATAAGAAGAAGGAACTAACTTCCAATATTAAGAATTGGATACATTTTTTTTTAAATAATCGCGGCGATTTTTCCTTGATTATTTTCAGAGTCTTGCAAGCTGAATTTTTTAATTTTTATTCTGTATGACAAAATAATCTCTTCGAAATTCGGTTTGCAAGACTCTGAAAATAATCAAGGAAAAATCGCCGCCGTAAGAATCTTTCTTAGGCATAGACAAACACAACAAAGGAAAGGTACCTCAAATAGGATGATATGTTCTCCAGTTATGGGCGGTCTTACGAATGCAACTTTGTTTTATACCCAATGAGCTTATAGCTTATAGGGTCAGTTGGGGTAAATGGGAACACTTTCTGCCTTTTTTTCAAGCAAATTTTGAAAAAAGAAAAAAAAAATGTTTAGTACTTCCTTTCAACTTTCGGATATTAATATTATTATTAAAAAAACACCAAGAATAGTCCTGGTGATCATTGCACTTCTGATCTGTAACCATGAAGCGCAAAATAGTGCTGTTTACATTTACCCCAGCGTTGTTTATATATTCCCCAATTTTTTTTTAAATCACGGGGTGAATGGAAACCGACCGTTGGATTCCTGTAGACACTAGGGACTTCGGTATTGGGTGAATGTAAACAAGTATGAACTGGCTGTTGATTGATATTGATTTTCTACGACTAAAATTTTCAGTGATATATGAAAGTCACCGGCGAGTAAGTGCGGCGACAGATTGCCGGCGATTCAAATTGTTTTTTTTTTGTTTGTTTCTTGGCCTACGACAACCAATTTTGAAAGGATAAAATAGCCGCCGTTTACAATTACCCCGTTTTTACATTTACCCCAACTGAACCTACCTATAAGCTGTTGACCACGAAACCAATCGAGCTAATTTATCTTTGGTATAGGCCCGAGAGTGTTCTTATATTGTGAATTGTCTGTTTATGACTTCTCGCTTGTTGAACTGCAGAAAGATTTCTTAGAGCTTGCCAAAGTATTGAATAAGCGATTGCCTTAGAAAAGGTATGATGCTTTGATTCACCTCCTTGATGGCACTATCATGCTATAGATTCCGTAAATAAGTCTTGATTTTTTTTTTTTTTTTTAATTTTGGCATAGGTATGTCAAGTTGACTATATCTCAGACAGATATATGTTTTCAAAGTATAGTTATTGGCCCTTACTAATAGTCATTTTTAACCTTTACACTTCATTTTCCCCATTTAGAGTTCTTAAAATAGACAATACATATGATTATAACTTTATCTATGTGATGGGCTCTACCCTTACCCTTGCAAAATGAAATTGACCGTCGAATCATCAATAATGTTTAGCCCTTCCTCGAACACCGAGGAGAAAATGTAGGCACCACAATTTTCGATTCGTTGGCTGCCAGCTTTAGTAATAATGTACAGCAATTGTGAAATGGTACAAATAAACAATTAGACCTCCACATTTCCTAGTGCGACAACTTTCCTAGAATCTATTACATTTGTTGTCATGGCAGAATTTGAATTTCATAATTTGTTTTCGTGAAAAACATGGTCAATGGTTTTTTTCACAACGAGGATTTTATTGTAAAAAAAGGAATGGGTTTATAATAAGGCTTTGATGATCACGTACTAATTTAATGATGATGATTAACAATATGGAGGGTCTATATACAATTTCCATGACATACCATACTGATCTCATAGTCGCTATTATACAATTTTACCGATAGCAAAAAAAAAAAATGGCCGAGAATCAAAATAGCAAATAACAAAGCAAATAGATCATACAAATAAAAGGAATATCCCAGTACATATATACCTACTCAAAGAGGGGAGGGCAATGGAATGACGAGGAAATGGAATACTCTGCATTGGAATATACTTTTGGATACAGAAAATATTTCCTTAAATATGTTCACATTGTACCTATGGGGAATGGACAATATTTTTGAGTATCTCCATATATATAAAAGAGAGTTGCAAAAGGGTCGTGACTTTATAACTCACGAACGGTCAAACCGAATTCGATCAAATTTTTAAAGTTTGTTTGCATGGTCGTGTAGTTGGTTATTCTAAAGTTTGAACGAAATTGGTCATCGCGTTCGTGAGTTAAGTCAACATCTGATTTTGTCTACATAAAAAATATAAAAAAAACCTATGAGCGTGTGCTGTTGCTGTATGTTTCTCCGAAACCACTCAATCGATTTCAATGAAGTTTTGTGGGAGTGCATGGTTGGTTGAAGCTTGGAAGATAGTAGATACGATACCTTGGACTCAATAGGTGGCGCTGTTGTCGATCTGAGAAACCGCTCAACCGATTTTAATGAAATTTTGTGGATGCATATTATTCGTTCCCGGTTGAAAGATAGTATACTTTTCGAAATGATAGGTGTAGCTATTGTCGATCGCCGAAACACCTCTATCGAGCTGATCAAAATTTTGTGGGTGGGTATGGTTACGGTGACCATCTGTTTGAATTCCAAATAATGATCAAAAATAAAAAAAAATTAAGCCCAGTTCTTAATTATTATTTTTTTATTAAAAAAAAAAACAATAAAAAAATGTAACAGTTCAGTTTTTTTCTTTATTTAGTAAAAATAAATATTACGGAAGGAACACTTAATTTGTACCTATGTTAGGAAAAAATAAATAAATAAATTTAACTAAATGTTGTAAAATAAACACTTAAAACTGAATAAGTATCCTAATTATTTAAAATAAGGACCTAATATTGTTCTATGTCGAGTTTTCCATGGTTGGCAATAGAAAATGTGGCCATGCACTTGTGTTGCATTTCACATCGCATTCTGTTGTTTTTTTTTTAAGAATTTATATTCTTTTTGTAGTTAAGACATTTTCTTCTGGTTGGCATCACTCATCTTAACTTAAAGATAATTATTAATGTTTATTTAGGTATATTTAAATTAATAATATCAAATAAAATTTACCAATTTTAATCTTTACCACAACGGAAATTTGTCTTCGAATTTTGAAAAGCTTTTGTATTGATTATTATCTGAATGCATTATACTTCCATTTTATGATACCTTTGCCTCCGCACGAATTTAGTTCGCAAAGTAGCGAAATACGCAACTAAGTGCAAAATCGTATATTCCGAAAGCAGTTGATTTGCATTATACTTCCACTTTATTGTACCTTTGCCTCTGCAGGAGTTTAGTTAGCAAAGTAGCGATATACGCAGCTTAGTGCAAAATCGTATATTTCAAATGCAGTTGATTTGCATTATACTTCCACTTTATTGTACCTTTGCCTCCGCAGGAGTTTAGTTAGCAAAGTAGCGATATACGCAGCTTAGTGCAAAATCGTATATTTCAAATGCAGTTGATTTGCATTATACTTCCACTTTATTGTACCTTTGCCTCCGCAGGAGTTTAGTTAGCAAAGTAGCGATATACGCAGCTTAGTGCAAAATCGTATATTTCAAATGCAGTTGATTTGCATTATACTTCCACTTTATTGTACCTTAGCCTCCGCAGGAGTTTAGTTAGCAAAGTAGCGAAATATATTCCGAAAGCAGTTGATTTGCATTATACTTTCATTTTATTGTACCTTTGCCTCCGCAGGAGTTTAGTTAGCAAAATAGCGAAATACGCAACTTAGTGCAAAATCGTTGAATAAAATACTGAACAAATAATGAACAGCTCATGAAATAGTGAACATTTTTATGTTTTTGAATACAAAATAATTCATAATGAACCATCTACTTCAAATAATGAACAGTTCATTATAATAATGAACGAATTGTCACCGTAGGTATGGTTGCTTCCAGTTTGAAAGGTAGGATGATATTGGATCCTATAGGTGGTACTTTATAAAAAATAAGCGGGATATGAAAATGGGTTGTGACATACCACCTCCCTTTCAAACATAAAAACAAACGCTATTTCTAAAGTTGAATAATTAGTATTATTAATGGACATTGGCCAAATAAAGCACTTTGTGAAATGTATGAGCAGGACTTAATACGAAAGGTACGAGGAAAGCCAGGTGGGTATAGCTACATAAACAAGAGACTGACGTCCGTGCACTCATAACTCGGGGATGATTTTTGATTTAAAATCGCGGTGGTCTAAGGAAGGACACTTATGCTACTTTTTGTCGTGAAACAAAACTTTATGGGGATTAGTTAAATTTTGTAGTTCTTTGGATGTTCCGGGCTTACCTTTACACAATTTGAAATTGAAAGTCAGCTTAGTTATAGTTTTTTTGCGCAACCTCAATGCACCGAAACTTTGTAACGGATCGCGTTTGATCAAGAAGGATCTCAAATCAAATATCATGCAAGCGACGATTTTGAGGGAAAATTCAAAAGCAAAGACTTATTCGGCAAATTTCGCTTATTCAGAACGAATTGCCATTCCTATTTGAGGGTCTTGAATTTTCCGTCCGTCTCGCTTTCACTATATGATAAATAAAAAATAATTTGTTGCAAGGATAATCGCTGGATATTCGTGCATTTCTGGCTTCAATCTTGGATTCCCATGTTTCTCACATGGTCAATTTAGTGAAAAAGCGGAAGGTTAGCACACGTCAAAATCATTGCAGTTTGATTGAAACAAATCGAAATTGCTGTTCTTCAGTTATTTCTATTGTATTTAATATAACTTTTCAATAAAGAATTTGAATTAACCGAGTTACATATAGTAGCGAGTGCATTGTGCATGTGCATGCTCGGAATTATTATTTTCATTTTATTGACGAATTTGGGCATATGGAAACAAAGTTGCATCCGTAAGAACGCCCATAACTCGAGAACCGATCGTCTGATTTGACCTATCTTTTCTTTGTTGTATTTATCTACGCGTAAGGAAGGTTCATACGCTGAAAAAATTTGAACATTTTGAAGGGAAATTGGAAAGTTCGTGAAAATTTATTGTTCATAGATGTTGTACAGGGAAGTTTTTTTTTTTTAGTTTTGATTGTAGTAGACAGTGAGATCGTATTTCTCAAAAGATATTTTGGATCAAAAAAGTTAATTTCAGGTTGAATAGTAAATGCTCTAAATTAATTTAGTCAAAAAGTCAATTTTGGGCGGTACGAAGTTCGCCGGGCACGCTTGTTTTTTTTAGAAAGTAGTGGCCCGAAAGTCGGCAAAGTTGTAAAAAGGGGCAAATGCAGAGAATTTTTGAAAAGTCGTGGCCGGGGGCAGTGAGATGACAAAAGAGGCCAAATAGCGACTAAAGCCGCCCATCGGTAGCGCTGCCTGATAGAAAATGTAAACACACACAAACTGTCCACCTAATTTGTCATTTAGGCGAAGTTAAAAGGCGCAATTATCACCGGTTCGCTGAATAGGTGTTTGCCTTTTACTTCTCTACTTGTCATCATTTAATTTAATCAAATATCTGCTTAACACTAATCATCGAAATATTTCCGCACTTTAATGTTTGGTTTTCCCCCGAATCAGTCAATGCACGGATGCATGTCTGTATGACTGGCGAATCAAAGTGGCCGAAAGCGTCAACATTGTTTCGTGTCATGTCCAAGTGTAGATAGTACACATTATACCTACGTATTTAACCAGCGGACATACTTGTATAAGATATTATGTCGCTAAGTTCTTATAACTTGTTTGTGTTCGATCAATATTGTTCTTACTCTTGAAAATTAAACTGGTTCATTGATAGGTAATATGATTTTTTTTTTATTCTGCATGACTCAAAATTATCTTGCTATGGTGCCAGGCGAATTTTTTCAACAAAATCAATGTGACTATGACTACTGTGAGCAAAATACGCAATCATCTTTATCTGCTCGGTATCTGGCTGATGCACTTCAATACCGCACTGATAAGGACTCTTGAGGGATTTGGAGGGTTTTCGCAGGAGTTTGGAAAATCTTTAAATTCACCAACAAACGCCATTGACTGGAGTATTGTTAGTTGAGTTCTCGAATTGTAAGAATCGCGAAATCGTGGAACGCTTTCGCGTACAGCAGTCGAATAAAATAACTGTGTAAGTAGGGAAATACGCTTTCTTTGTGGCGTCGTCGTACGATTAGTCTATCCAATACACTAATGGAGATGACAGTACGCATTTGACAAGTCTCACAATTGTTCAATTACTATGCTCAAGTGATTTTCAAAAGCCCAGATATGCACCAACAATTTAATCGACTGAATGTAATGCAAAAGTGAATAAGTGTCAACGGAAAATTTTACCCTAAGTATCCCCAAGTAGTGACAAATTGTGTGTGAATGAGATATTGTGTTGTTAATTGCTGGGCATAATGCAGATTTGAGTTTGAAGTCATTTAACTGACTTTTCAATGGTCTTGCTGGAATCGTAATTACACAAGAAAGTTGAAATTGCATGAGCTTATACTATGAAAAACTCCTATGAAATACGTGCCAGACTTAAACATCAATTGTGTTTGTACTTAGGCCCCAGTTATAGCCATAAGTAAAATGAAACCGTAAGCATTTTCTTTTGCTTTTTTTGTCCACTTAAATTTGATGGTTGATAAAAAATCAAAAAATACTAACAAATTATCTTTAAATTGTATGGGAAAAGAATTTATTATTTTTTTCGTGATCGGAAAAAGTTTTCGTACGGAAAAATGTATGAATTCTTATTTTAGAAAAGTTTAAGGTAATTTGCTATTTTTTTTTTTTTTTGATAAACTGACTTTTCAATTCATAGGAAATATTTTAAGACCAAGATTGAGCTCAACCATTACATAAGTTTAAGTGGTAAGAAAACGCAAAAGAACATTTTTCGCTATAACTTGGGCCTATATATGTTATGTTAAAGTGGCTCTCGATGAGAGAAACACTTAGGCCGTTGATCGGCCCATTGTGCATACCACTGGTGTTTAGGGGTTCCTTATCTGGTTACTCATGTGAACCATTTGCTTCCGTTGATAAAGCTAAGAATGTTAGCAGCGCTGGTGTCGCATAGATCACTAAGATCATTGAGGAAGTAGTTTCCTAAGTACGCCATCCTTAGATTGGATAGAGCTGGGCAGCTGCAGAGAAGGTGAGTGACAGACTCATCCTCTTCCTCATCCCTGCAGCTTCTGCAAAAGTCATTGTATGGCAATCCAAGTCTTTGCGCGTGTCTGCCCAGAATACAATGACCGGTAATGCACCGAAAAAAAAATTTGTAAAAAACAGCCGTAATATTGATATTTTTCATTGACAAAATCGAGCTGATGTTGAAAATATCAATTCTGATATGACTCCAATATTAATTTCACATACGTTTCGAATGTAATTTTAACAATGAATTCATGTGGAATTGATATTAGAATTTTATAATATTTTAATATTAAAAATGTGAAATTGATACGATACGCATTTACTTTTGATATTGAGAACATCGATTTTTGATATTAAAATTGTGTAATCGATATGATAAAAACGTAAAATGAATATAGCTTTCATTTATTTTTGATAAGAATAATTCAAGTTTTGATATTAAAATTTTTGTAATTTATATGAAATAAATGTAATCAATTTTATATTAGAAATGTAAAATCAATATTAATTTTTACTTACTTACTTTAAACATCAATGCTCTAATTTTGTCCAAGCGGTGTATTTCAAACCTTAATTCTTAAGTTGACTTATTTTGCAATAAGGTTTTGTTTTTTTTTTTTTTCTTTTTTTATAATCCTAAAATAGGTTTAGACGACTTTGTACGTCTTCAGTAATAAAACAATTAGGTAATAACAATTTATTTTAAAATATTTTATTTCTTATTAAAAATGTTCCATCTGGAAAATAGTAAACATGAATTGGAAGACTTGTAAAGTCGGCAATAGCTATTATTTTCAAGGAGATACTTTTGGAACCTACAGAGTATAACTGATCGTGATCTATAAATTCTCTATGTTTCGATTCATATCGGTAGCTCCATAAGCATTTCAGAGCCCAGACTGCCTTATTACGGTTACATAATGGGTTAATTTCTGTTTTTCTGTAATTAAATGATTTACACGATAAAGTTACAAAGATTACCAAAATACGTAATAAAAACTTACACAAAAGAGCAGTAAAAGCTGTCTCTAACGAAATTCCCTTACACGATTCTTCCTGAAGGGATTCTACGGATTCAACCTCCAAAGAATCCGGAAAACTTTGAGGGTTTCCGAGATCATCATCCCCTATTATTTCACTAACGTCTGAAAAAATAAACTGATCTTGATGTTCATCCATTATCTCTTTTTTTTAACACAAATTCAAGAAATTACTCGAACTGATTATTATTATTACTGTGTTTTTACAGATTTTTTTTAACACTAAATATTACAGAAATTGCAAAATTGCACATTAAATTAAAAGTTAACACGGAAAACACTCTACAAACAAACCGATCACTACGAGTAAACCACTGCAAGTGCGACTGCAGTTTCAATTTCAGACTCGTTTATTTCGTTAGCAACTGCCTTTTTACATTATTCATATCAAATATGTTGGTAATATCAAAAATTGCACCTTAGGGTACCGGTATTTTGGGGCTTCGGCTTATTTTTACATGTCTCACATAAACAGTACATTTTGTCAATATTAAAAACACATTTAATCATATTGGTTTTTAATTTGTTAAGTACCTATATTAAAATTAAAGCTTATCAATTTTACATTTTTAACATCACAACAATACGCGTAATGTAGAATTGACATTAAATCTTGTAAACATTATATTACAGAACATCATACAAAATTTGATATTGCTTATTGATATGGGAATGTAAATCGTAATTTCAAAAAATGTAAGCTTTTAATGTAAATCTGCCATGAAAATTATTAATCTGATATTTTTAATATTAAAAAAATACGTTTTTATTCAATTTTTGAAATTTTCGCATGAAATTGAAGTTGATATGACAAAAATATCAATTTGAAATTACATTTTTTTTTGGGTGTGACATTAGCAACCAGCGAGATGCTAGTTCTGTTTAGTCGTAGAAGCTCCTTGGATCTTTTAGTATCCAGGGTCGGCCAGGTGAGCTTGGCAACGTCGCAATATCCCAGATGTTTCCATCTATGGTTTGCAATTCTTGTTGCGTCCGCGTTAATGATTTGTTTAGCGTGCGATAGCTGTGCCTGTACGTTGTACAGACTAACGCTATCAACACCGCCTTATGTGATATTCGATTTTTTTTCTCAGAGGACTTTTAATGTTCGTTTGGTACAAAAAAAAAAAAAACAATCTTTTTCAGATTTCAGAGCACTTTTGCGAATCTGGATTTTTTCTCAGATTTGCTTCAGATTTATACCAATGCAAGTGCGTTTGAGTTTGGCAACTGGTGGAGTTTGTTTATGTTTACGTGAAGTTTTACTACTGCAATAAAAGCCACTGCATCGGGTGATAATCTGTTTTTACTCGACTATACACAGGAAGGGTTATGTGTTTCGCGAAAATTTAAAAAGATTAAAACAAGACACTTTTAAGTATAACTAATTGACAATCGGAGAATACATAGATAATCTGGAAAATATGCGCAGCCTCCGACTGCCACTTAGCTGTATTTAATTTGTTTTAAATCTTTTAAATTTTGTTTACAGTTAATCGGGTTTTTTGGTTTTTTATATTAACACTTTTATTTGTTGTTTTTTTTTTTTAATTTATATTTTTATATTTATTTGTTTATCCTATGACACTCCGGGAAAGAATACTAATTTAATGACACCTTACTCTTCAAAATTCGTCAAGCCGTTTGGGCTACATGGCGTCACGTAGGAACGTACATAGGATACGCGCGAAACACATAACCCTCCCTGTGTTCAGTCGAATGGTACAGCGACATTCATTTATGGATAAGTTGGCTTACATTTTCAACTCTCTCGATTTATTTTCGAACAATAGGCAGATCTATCTGAGTGATCTTTCGAAAATTGAAGAATACTTTTATATTTTTGATCGGATCTAATGATAAAGGACCTATGTGGCTATCTTGCTTTATTTTAGAACTTGTCCGTGGTATTGCCTATTTATTTTGGGTTTGCATGCCTCTGGGGACCTATGCTGTTTATTTCTATCGTTATTCGATAACGTTAAGACCTCATCTCTCATTAGGCGTTTTTCTTTTTTAGTTCAGAGCACAACCTGAACTGTTATACAAAAAGTTTGTGTTTCTTTTTTAGCTCAGATGCATCAGAGCTCGAATTTGTGTTTCTTTTTTCGTTCAGAGCATGATCAGAGCGCGCTCTATGAGCTCAGAATTAATTGACTGAGCATAGGCTGAGTAAAATGCTGATTACACATATACATTCACACTTCCAGTCATATTTGAGAGAAAAAAAAAACAGGAAAAACATAAAAACATCAGAATGATCTGAGCACGCTCGGTTCAGAGCGCGCTCATAATGCTCGAGCTCAGTTCAGTGCTCAGCTCTGAACTAAAAAAGAAAAACGCCTATTGGGTAATATCCTTGATACTTGTGTTACGAGGCGGCCTGTAGTTCAACTATTGGTTCTAACATCACGATCGACTGTCTTTCGAATATCTATCATCTATATGCTGGATCATCGTTCCATCGATTGGATATGCACAAGCCTAAAACATTACAAGCCCACCACCACGCTGACTGGGCTGAACGACTGGTGCGTATTTTTCACGAGATGATTTCGGCATCCAAACAAATCTTCTTTATGGTGATCTATGAGGCTCAAATGAACTGTCTTTTGTCCATATAACCAGATTCCACACCTTATGGGTTTATTTTTTTAAAATCTTGAGCGAATTGGTGGAATTGGTTATATATGGTACTTTTCTTGCAGGACATGTATCCAAATCGAGTTCAGCAAGGAGCCTCTAAATTATCCTTTCGATAATCGGGTTTTCAGCATATTTAGAGAATTTCAGTGGTTAAACTATGATTTTTATTAAACTTCTTCAAAATTCATCTACCATCCTTTTACCTTCTTCGGTATAACTTTTTCGTTTTTTACCCGAGGGAGGTAAATTTTGCACAGAGATCGTTCTTTAGTGATTATTGATATTGTTATTTACAGTTCGCTTTGACAAATTAAATTCTTTCCCTATTTTTTTTAATAGAAAGACTGCAATTTATATTTTTATCAAAATGGACCTGTACCTACATAGAACTACTCAATAAATCTATCAAATTTATTTCAAATTCAAACGATTACAGTATAACAGGTAACAAACCTTGAAAAATAAGTTTGTCAAAATAATGTTGCCAGTCAAAAAATCGTACTTTAACCACAATTAGGCCTGAGCTGTCACACACAATCGTAGGTCATACCACATGCAACCACTGAGTGAAAAATATAGATAATTAAACCGTAGCTGTTACGAATTATTCGCCTTGAAAAGCGCTTTACATTTCTGTCAAAATACTTTTGCCGATGAGTGTATGCTATAGTTTATAGTACCTATACCTGTCAAAAATTCCTGTGCCCAAGTTTGTTACTTTGTCGATTTTTGAAGAAGCTCTTCCTTCAAAAAGGATCACCCACCACCAGCTTCACAGAAGGTATTGAGACTGCAGGCAATTTGGAAGCCTGGTTAGTGGGTTGGTTTAAGTAACTGTATCCCCCGTTTCCTGACAGACACAAATAACGCATTGGGCGCCGTTTGAAGCCGTTGGGAAGCCTAGCACAAGAACTTATTGGTCTAAGAGGTATATGTTGTCTCCCAATTTAGATACTATGAGTGTGATGAGGAAGATCGGTTTACATCTTATGAACTACAATTTAACTACCAAAAATGAAACTTACAAAACGAAACATTCTCTGGCTTATACAAAATTTCGTATTTCATATTTTTACTACATTTAATTTAATCTGTAAATTAAACTCCCTTACAGCCATTCCAATAATTGGCTATTTGCTGAAAACTAAATGAGTTCATCGGAACAACCAACGAGATATACGGAAGTAAGTCCTTTTGAGATTGATCACGGACATAGTAGAAGCAGAATGGAGCCAGTTAAGAAGTCCAGAATTTTTTTGGCCGCCGTATGTGGTAAGTTCAATCCAGTTATACAAATATCATCATAGTACAATTGATTTCTATTTCGTTTCCAGCAAATTTATCGAGTTTTGCTGTCGGAACGTGCTTAGGATGGACATCACCTATTATGCCGAAACTAAAAGAAAAAACACCCGACAGTCCACTGGATGTTATGGTCGACAAAGAAGAGGAAGCTTGGATCTCTTCATTGATTGCTATAGGGGCTTTAATTGGTAAGTTCAGGCGTATGAAGGTGAACAGACTACTTAATAGTAGAAGACCTACAAAAGCGTTGAATGAGGTAGGGATTTCCTATAGGTATTATGTACTACAAAAGGATTTCCAATAGGCACAAAAAACAGAAGACCCTCATGACACTAAAAATATACAAGGTGAAGGTTAAAAATGATTATTGGTAAGGCCCAAAGAGTAGAAAAAAACCGATGGCGGTCTTAGGTTTGATATCTATAGCAAAGATTAGAAGAAATGTTAAAAAAAAATCTGTTAAAAATTATTTGTGATGACAAAACAAAAATCTGTTACCAATAAGTCTTATTCCCTGACAGTTGTTCATAGGAACACGTTTAAATAAAAATGTCTGTGCTGTTTCCATCTATTGCTTTCAAACTTGTTAACTCTTTGGAAAATTAAATATTTTTGTAGTTAGAATTTAGCCTCTTTTTTGTATATAAATATTTGTTTTGAATACCAAAGTCTACTGAAGCTGTTCGTAATTATTTAATATTTGTGTAGCTTTCTATGAAATTGTAAGCTATTCTGACATTCATTACTGTACTGGTACTTTAATAATTTATATAAGAACCACTTGTCAGGGAGTATTATTTCGACCAGGAGAATAAATGTGCATTGCAAGTGTTAACTAATGGCGCCTTGGTGTACTCGACTGCAAATCACGATTAGACATCTTGCTTATTTACACTTACATATAAATGTACAATGATCTGTCAACTGAAATGGTGTCGATATTGTTTTACGTCTTGGCAAATTAAGTTGTCGAATGTTAGGAGATAGTCGTGATTGTGTGTCATGATTGCAACTAATCATATGATTGCACTTCACAGATGATCACATAATAAAGCCGTCAACTGATAACGTATGGAGAGTGTTAACACACTGACACTGACAGTCGTTCAAATATTATGTTCTTTTATCGCCTGAGTGTATTTCCTTGTTAATTGCAGATTGAATTTCATATTCCATCACCTGAAGATAAAGGTATATCGTCGTGTGCATGAGAATACCGCACAACTGACATTTTTTGAGAAACACACTTTTTGGCACCAATGTAATCTCCGGCTCAAATGCCACAGTTTGAGAAGTAATTTGTAGTGCTGACATCTATTTTTCATTGTTTAAATTGAGTTTGAAATACCACACATCTTTAACTGAGTAATTTGTTTTTGGAAATATGACACATCTGCACCTTTCGCGAGCAATAAGACTGTCAAACAGCGGACGTAGTCTTTGTGTACATATTTTGTGGTGTTAAAAACATATCAACAAACTACTTTTTATTTTATTGGTGAGTTTATTTGTTTAATACACTAATTCTTTAATTAGTTTGTGAATTAAAAGTTAAGAAGTACCTCTTATATTACTCTAATGGTCGATTTGCAGATGTGCACTTTTACATTTCAAATTTGAAGTAGTTGTGCGATTATACCGTTACCGGCTTAATATGGAAGTAGATGGTTTTTCATCAGATAGTGATCTTGATGTCCAAGATATTTTTAACCAGTTAGCTGCTAATGGAATAAAAACAAAACAAACAAACAAATCTTATAATAATGATGTTGATGTAGAATATCACGATTGCTCAGTTATTCCAAACGATCAGAACAAACCTGACAATTGTCAATGCATTGACATCGAAATGCCTGACTTTGACAAAGATCTTCAAGAAATACCCCAGGATGTGGAGTCTGATTCAAATTTAGAATATTTGCCATCATCATCTGAGAATGAAGCCTCATTTTCAGATGTCGAAAATATACCAGAGGAGTCAGAAAATGTGGTTTGTATAGATGTAAACAACTTTTTTTTTTATGTCTAAAGGCGTACTTACACTGCAGGAAGTTGAAGATTGTGCCGACAACGACATGTTTGGGGAAAAAAGCCGCTCTAATGGCAGGAACAAAGTTCAAAAAAGGGAAGCAGCCAAGCAATCCAGAGAACGAGGTGAGTCGTATCTTGGGTACCGAAAGCCACAAGGATCGAAAAAAATATTTCAAGACAGTATTAAATCTGAGCGAAAGCTTGGTCCAACTTGCCAATCTAATGCGTGCTTAAAATCGCGTGGACGAGGTTGTTCTAAATTTTCTCAGACAGTTAGAAAACATATTTTTGATAAATTTTGGTAAGACATGGACTGGAAACAGCGCAAAATTTATGTTTCAAATTTGGTACAGGTGATTGACCCAAAGAGAAGGACAAGCGAAAATTCAGAAAATATCAGACAGAAGACACTTCAATATTATTTAAAAAATGATAATGAAACATTGCAAGTGTGCAGAAATATGTTTCTCAATACCCTAGGTGTTAAATATGCAACGATTCGCGGCTGGGTAGAAAAACAAGAATATGGAATCGTTAAGCCCACTAATTTTTCAAAAAGAACTAATTGTCGCTACTCAACCTTTAAAGAACAAAAGGAGTTTTTGTCCAATTTTTTAAAAACACTTCCTACAGTTCCATCACATTATTGCAGAAAAACGACTTCTAAGCAATATCTGCAACCACCAATTTCTTCTATTGGTGAAGTTTTTAACATGTATGAACAAAAATGCAATGAAGATGATGTATCCAAACTTTCTAAAAGATATTTCTATCAAGCATTTCGGGAAGAAAATATCGGTATTTTTAGTCCTAAGAAGGATCAATGCGATATTTGTGTCGCACACAAGGTAGGCAATATCCTTGATGAAGAGTACCAAGTTCATTTAAAAGCAAAGGAGAAAGCCAGAGCTTCAAAAGACGCTGATAAAAAACTTGCTCTTGAAAGGAAAATTAATCTTTTCTGTATGAACCTCCAGGCAGTCAAATTATGCCCAGCTCTCAAAGCTAGTTCACTCTACTTAAAGACAAAGCTGACTGTGCATAATTTTACAATTTACGATATGTGTTCAAAAAGAGTTAAGTGCTACTGGTTTGACGAAACCAATGTGGATTTGACGGCGTCGGCCTTTGTAAGCGTAATTATTAAATTTTTAGAGGAAGTCTGGGAGTCCAATTTGGTGCCGATCATATTGTACTCGGATGGATGTACATACCAGAACAGAAATGTTGTTGTATCCAATGCCTTGCTCTACCTATCTGTCAAGTATGTACAAGGTCCAAATAACACAAAAATATTTAGCAAAAGGACACACGCAGGTGGAATGTGATAGTGTCCACAGTGTCATTGAAAACAAGCTCAAAGACAAGGAGATATTTCTGCCATCGCAGTATATTCAAATTACCAAAGAAGCAAGGACAAAACCATTCCCCTATGATGCTGAAAGCGTCGATTTCTCACAAATCCTGGATTATGCTCAAACCTCGAACTATATTTATAAATCAATTAGGCCTGGAAACTTGGTTGGGGATGAGACAGTTACCAGCTTAAAAGTTATTTTATACGACCCATCTGGAACAATATTTTACAAAACAGACTACGACAACGAATTTGAAGAGCTCCCCCAAAGAAAAATCACAAAATCATCGACTTGCGACATTAAATATCCGCGGTTGCACTCCGAAAGAATAAAAATTGCAGAAACAAAGTTTAAACATTTGCAAGAATTAAAGTTCGTCATACCGAAAGACTGTCATGCCTTTTACGACAGTTTACCGTATAACGTTTCCCGAAAAAAATAAGACTTTATTTTGTAAGATATTATTTAATTTCTAAAACTAAAACTGAATTTGATCTGTGTTATATATTTTTTTTTTTGGTTTTATCAGCGTTATTATTAATTTGTTTTGTTATTAAATGAATTAAATGTTTTTTTTTTTAAGTATTGTATTTTGAATTTATACTGCCATGTTAGGTCCTTACTGCATAAAATGAAATACCGCACAAGTGCAACGATGTGTACAACAAAATAGTTGCAATACAGCACAACTGCAATTACTAGTTTTAATTGACATCATTTTGAAAATGAACTTAAATAAACTGTTACTTAATAAAAAAAATTAATGACGTGTTTTTTCTTTTAGTTCAAACTCTAAGCAACCCTTCGTAAAACAGTTTTTTGTTTCTCCTGAACAATTTGGGAAATGTCAGTTGTGCGGTATTCTCATGCACACGACGATATGTCATCCAGTTGAGTTATCTTTAAATTCGTTATTTTGCGAATTATACCCGAACATTTTCGGTATAGTGTTAGTGTGCTGGACTACTAAGCGAGGGGTCTCAGGTTCGAATACCGCTAAAACCAAATTCCAACTTATGGTTTTTTTCCACTGCGCTACCTCTCGCGAACGTCTGACAAACATCCGAGAGTATAAATGTCTTGAAAGAGCTTCACAATTAGCCGTTTGGAGTCGGCATAAAATTGTTGATCCCTTCCATTCGTCCCAAAAATGAAAAACTCACCCAAAACGAATGGTTGTGAGAAGCTGGGCCTAGGGTCCCTCCGGACCTGTTGCGCCAACTATTTAGTTATTTTTTTATTTTCGGTATACTTTGGTTTTGCAGAATGCTGTTCCATTGTTCCACCGTTCCACCATAATCATTTTTACCCTTCACCATTTATTTTTTGTCACAATATGCAATTTTGTGTGGACAATTTCGCCATTGTGAGTTCGAAAAATTTTATCCTGGACAGTAAAAATGATTATTGGTATTGCGGGATAAGTTCAGTCGATTTAAGTCATAGGTAGGTACCCAGTCTTTTTCCGTCTACTATTTATTATCCCAGACATTATTTTCCTGTACAATTTTGAAGTTTCGAATTTGCTGTTCTTAAATTGTTGTGTAATTATTTGTTAATATTTTGATTTAGTTCCATTTCTTGAACTTGTTAAATGTGCTACGAAATTTGTTTGAAAATTCGCTATAAATTTGAACCATACAATAGCTCCTCTATGTGCTTACCAGATATTTTATTTAAACACTCCTTTATTTTATGTACGTCTCATTATAAAGATTCTGAGCGACCCAGTAGTATGTACCTTACTTTGTAGCTATATAATATTTTGCCTGTGTGAGTTAGGTTAGGTTAGGTTAGAGTGGCAGGCCGCCTCAAGTGCAGCCTCACTTAGGCCAAATTAGGCCCATTGTGTAACCACAGGATCGATATCGACTCCTTATCTACCCGTTGAACCAGCCGGAGCTAAGAATGAAGCGATGGAGGCAGTTGATACCTATGTTTGCGAGTTCGCTGAGATTGTCGAAGAAATGTTCTCCGAGGTATAGTTTTCTACGGAGTGACAGTGCTGGACACGTACAGAGAAGGTGAAGAATAGTCTCCTCCTCCTCCTCGTCCATACAGCTTCTGCAGAAATCATTTGAAGGGAGGCCTAATCTGAGAGCATGTCTCCCTATGATGCAGTGTCCCGTGATGACACCTACTAGAGTGCTTATTATGGGTCTTTTCAGTGTAATGAGACTTTTTGAGCGCTTGGAATCCAGCTGAGGCCAGATCTGTTTCGAGGTGTGGCACGTTAAGCAGCTAGACCACCTGCGATTAGTAGCGCTTAATGCGTTTTGTTTAATTAGGAGCTTGCAAGTAGCAAGAGGCATATAGAGACTCCTCATTTCTGGTAGAGTCGACATAGTAGTGCCTTGTCTGGCGAGCTCATCGCCGATGCAATTACCTGGAATGTCCCTATGGCCCGGCACCCATATAAGGTGAATTTTGAATTGTTTCGCCATCTCGTTCAGAGATAGTCGGCAATTGAGGGCAGTTCTTGAATTGAAGACGACAGATTCCAGGGATTTAATCGCGGCTTGACTGTCGGTAAAGATGGTGATATCCTTTACAGATATTACATTATACCGAAGCCACGACAGGGCCCCTTTGATCGCTATGACCTCCGCCTGTGTGAGTTGCAAAATATTGAATTTTATGGGAAAAAGCTGTAGTTTCTAAGAGGTCAAATATTAAATATTATTTTTAGGAATAATTTCAGAGTATTGAGTATTACTCAATGCTTGCTAAGAGTAACTTACTCGCTTTAGCACTTCTTTTTAACCTTCTTCATTACGTAGTAAGACAAAGATATTGAGCCTTACCAATAGAAATTTTTATTTTTGGCTTTAAATTTTAATAATTCAAAATAGCTATATTTTCCATAGAAATTTTGCAATTGTAAGCTTCCGACTTTCAAAGTCGAGACTAAAAGTTGTTATTACTACGGCGCGTTGTTTGCGTAGTAAATTTCCTACTCGAAATGTTAATCAATTCTGACATTACGATGATATCTAGAGGAACTCAAAAAAGTTGGTCGCAAAATTTTGTCCGTCTGTCTGTCTGTCTGACTGTTCGTCTGTTCGGAGGCCTACAGCATAAATGGCTGCGCGGATTTCGTTTAAACTTCGGACTTGGAGTTTGCGGACTTACAGTTCGGGCCGTTTTTACTTTTTTTTACACGGTAAGTTTGATTTGTTCCAAAACGCCTCTAACGATTTCAAATAAAATAGATATTTAAGCTTATGTAGTTGAGGAAAACTTCGAAAAAAAGATCGAATAACCGTGTACTTTTGAAATTTGGACACATCTCGAAAACGTTGTAACAAAAAATAATTTCTAAGGTAATATGGTCATTTATAATTGAATAGCAAACTCAGTTGTTCTCTGTATTATCGTACAATGAATTTAAAATTGATATTCTCAAAATGATTGCGTACTTAGTTTTCAATTCGAATAGCTAACGCCGAACCGAAAACGCAATTTAACAAAAAACTGATCATACATCGAAAACCCCATTTTCGATATCGATGAAACTTGAAAAATCAAGTAATGCTTACATTCCGAACAACATGTACTTAATTTTCAGCTAAATAGTTAGGGAATAGTATTTTTCAAACTAAACATTGCAATATTTAGTACTGTTTTGTCTGCCAAATTTTACAAAAACCGCTAGCGATTTTGATCAAAATACTTAATAAAAATATTATCAGTATTTTAAATAAGATCCCGTAGTCACTTTTTCTAAGAAAATTCAAATAAATCGTTTATTTAATTATTTCTCAAAAATTTATAAAATTGATTTTAACTCCACTTAGCTTGTTTATTTAAAGCCTATCAAGGTCACTAATTTTTTTTTTTTTTTAAACAGCTCCCTTTGCTGCCGGACCTCTGGCCGATTGGATTGGACGAAAATGGACAATGCTATCGAGTTCGATTTTCTTCGTTTTGGCCTATATTCTGCTTATGATTGGAGGCAAAGTTGGAGTCATTTATGCGGCCCGTTTAATTCAGGTAAGCTTCCAATGAAAAGCTGTCAGTTTAAAACTCATCAGCAAACTACTCTCCTGTAGGGCTTCGGAGTTGGTTTCGTGATGACCGCTCAACCGATGTACGTGGGTGAGATCGCCACCGACGATTGTCGTGGTGCGACGGGATCGCTCATGCAGCTATTCATAGTTGGTAAGTCATCAACTGCCAATCATTTGATTCGCTGACTAATTTTATTCAACTTCAAGCTGGAATTCTGTATGTCTACGCCATTGGACCGTATGTCACTTATATGGCACTGCAGTGGTGTTGCCTGGCCGTCCCTATCGCATTCTGCGTGATCTTCTTCTTCCTTCCCGATAGTCCTTATTATTTCGCCGGCAAAGGGCGCAAATCAGACGCCAGCAAAGCTCTGCAGTTCCTACGCGGTCAGAGTCAGGAGGGAGTGCAAGATGAAATGTCCCTAATCCAAGCTACTGTCGAGGAATCCATGGCGAACAAGGGTAGTTTCATTGATATCATCAAGAACACTGGAAACCGCAAGGCTCTCTTCATATCAGCTGGTCTGATTGCCTTCCAACAGTTGTCCGGCATCAACGTTGTACTATTTAACAGTCAGACAATTTTCATTAACGCCAAGACCGGTCTGGACCCGGCAATCGCAACAATCATTGTGGGCTGCGTTCAGGTGGGATCCAGTGGCTTAACCCCACTCATTGCTGATCGCTTGGGACGCAAAATCATTCTGCTTATCTCGGCGAGTGTCATGTGTTTGGCATTGTTTGCGCTGGGCGCATTCTTCTATGTCCAAACTACGGGCGATCCGTCTGGAATTTTGTGGCTACCCGTGCCGGCTTTGATCATCTTCAACATTGTGTACTGTATTGGATTTGGTCCGTTGCCATGGGCGGTGTTGGGGGAAATGTTTCCGGGCAATGTCAAGTCGATTGCATCATCTATTGTCGCATCGACGTGCTGGGTGTTGGGTTTCTTGGTGACCCGCTTTTATCCTGCTCTAGATGAGCTTGGACCATACTACGCGTTCTGGTTGTTTGGTATCTTCTGTGGAGTTGCCTTCTTCTTTGTGCTGTTCGTTGTGATGGAGACAAAGGGCATGAGCCTGCAACAGATTCAAGACAAGCTCAACGGCAAATGAGGTTCTTGGGTTTCTGTTTAAGGGTAATAGTAAAATGATTTCACGATTAAGACTAAGTTGGAATTATAGATCTTAGGAGAGTAAGTTGTCAAAGTATTGTTAGATTTAAGCAAATATAGATGTAAATTGCGTTCCAAATATGTGTAAATTAAATATGATCAAAGAAAAATGGTTTTTGGTTTTTCTTTTAGTTGTGATATACAAATTTGACAAATAAAACTTTCACGAGTTTTCCGGCAGAAGCATTTAAAACAAAACGAGAGACTCCGGTCTTCCAAGCAGACTCAAACTCAAAAATGCAAAAATGGTGAATGCGAATTGTTCCTCTGATACCTACTGAATACGTCAAAGACTTCATGATGACAATTGTGCTGAATATACGGATCGAGCACTTGACTCTTGTACTTATGCAACATGGAATTGAAATCGAGATTCAACTGTCTTTGCAGGAAACAACCCAGGGAGAGCTGTGCGAGTAACTCGCCAAAAGTTGAGTGCCAATTAAAAATTTATTTTATTAGACACCTGCAGGTATGCAAGCATTCGCGATAAAGTTCGGTAAGTGGATTTTGGTGTATGTAACGACTATTCGTTGAACTAAGCATTCTTATACTTAATACCTAGTACTTGCTAAAATCATTCATTTTAATGAGGTGCAGAACTATTAAATGAAATTGAATATACAAATTTCTGAAGGATGCTCACGACCATGGCATTGACTTAACTAAATAGAATATATCATTTTATGAAATTTTTAGTACAATTTCAAGCACAGATATATCTATAAACGATAAGGCTAATACCATGTTCCCACCAACGTGATTTATTCAAAGTGATTTATAAATCACGAAACGCGTCTCTACCGACCTTAAAGTGTTTTTGTGTGACATTTACGTCAATTTTGACATCAGGTGTCCAACTTTCAATATTGTACCATCCTTCTTTTTTTTTTTGTACTGGTTTTGTTGCTATACCTGCCAAGAATAAGACAATTTAAATAAATATACTTAATAATAAAAAAACCAATACTCACCGAATCACGAAAAAAAAATTTATTTTGACAGTTTGTTTTGTGTTTTTTTTTTCGTTTGCTGAACGAAGTGCTGAAGATAATAACAGGTACGTTTGATTTTATTTGGGTATGTTCGATTTTATTTTGTGTGGATTTACGATGACAGATACGTAATTAAAATTTAAACACGTATAAATCACGAAAATGTATGATAAAGCACGTAATTTATGAGATGATTTAGCTAAATCACGTTGGTGGGAACATGGTATAACGCATAAGTCGAATAAAGCGAGCTGTGCATTATATTGGTGAAACAGCAAATGAAAATGACGTGAAAATAGCATTTAGCTATCAACTCGGTTATGTCACCTGTCAATATTTTATAAAATGAAAATATGTCATAATGCTGTTGCCCCCTATTCAAGCAAAGCATTTCGATACTAGATTTACTTTCTTCTGAAAAGTAGTGTGTTCAACAAAATGGTTGTTTTCTATTGGGACAGAAGATTTGGTCTAGATCCCTTTTTTCAGATCGAGATATTTTTGAAGACTATCAAATACATATCTATATATGTAACAAACTTGCATCCGTAACCTAGTGCAATATTTCATAGCTTGAGATCTGTCAAATTTGATAGAAAGAAAGAACGATAGTATGCAATAAAATGTAGGGTGGGCATTTCATAGCATACTACTTCATTCGTTCAAATGCCGCTGAGCAGAGCAGTTCGTTGCATTCTCGCATTAGATGCCTTAATACACCGTCCATTCGCTACTCAATCATAAAAAAAGGGATACAAGTGTCAAACTGCACAGAAATGACAGCTCATATCATACTATCGATATCATTCTATCATTCTCATATTCTGTCATACTATTTGTGGTCTCCACTGGCAATTTTCACAGTATGATATATTGCAATATATGAAATATTGCTCGTGGAGACACTAGGTAAGACCGCCCATAACTCGGGAACGGATCGTCCGATTTGAGCTATTTTTCTTTGTTGTGTTTGTCTACACCTAAGGAAATTGAAGAATTTTAGAAGGAAATTAGAAAATTCATAAAAATTAATTATCAGTTTTTTTTTTTTAGTGAAATCGTAGATATTTAATAAAAATTCTACATCAATTTAATTATTTGGTAGATTTTCTATACGGTTTAGTCAATTTATTTCTATATTTAGCTATTTCGTTGTTCTCAATAAAATGTTTCTTTATGATTTTGCGACCATATATGGGTCGGCTGGTAATTTAAGAAGAAGGAAATAATAGCTACCCCGCCGGCAGCTGACAGCAGAGACAATACTGAGACCCCAACTCACAATCCTCTTGCCGCTGGCCCCCTCCGTTCGCCATTTTGTTTTCCTATCGGTGTTATGTCTATTTAGAATCCGTGTGACATGTAAAAACATACAAAATATATAAAATCAATGCTGCCAACCGCTACCAACCATGGGGGAATGTGATAGAGTTCGAGAATACCACATTTTAAGATAACTGTATGCTGTTGGTTGGCTATTATACATTTTTAAAATACGATTAATATAATTTGTTTCGTTAATAATAATATCTAAATGAGTTGTTTTATATACTAGAAACATATATTAGGATAAACATTGTTGTGTATTTTCCGCTTTTGAATATCATTAACTTCGATTTCATGAGTTCATTTTTCTTAAATAACGGAAAAAAACATTTCTACAATTTTCATTTTTCATAAATATTTTCAGCAAAAGTGCACTTATTCCTAAAATAAAATATTATTCACACGTAACGAACAATTTCAAATTTAACGGATAAAATTCTATGAACGCTGGCAGCAACTTTGCCGACACCGGATGTCACCGCAAGTTGTTGATATTTTTTGAGGGTGTGTTTGTGTGTTGAAGTTTCGTGACATTTGTCAATACGAATTTCTATGTTTTAATCAAAGATAATAGAATTAAAATTCCATCATCTTTGGTTTTAATACTAGCGCACTAAATTGTGTACACTCCGTACAAGAAGTATTGCTTGTAGGCACGGTAACGGGAAATCGGCCGAAGTTGGGGGTCTCGTATTGTCTCTAGCTGACAGCAGCTTTGTTAATAAATACAATGCACATAAATATACAATATACATTCATAATCTCTTTCTATTTTCTATGTTCCGCACCAAACCAATGTTGGGTTGTCTCTGAAAAGGCGTTGCGAAAAATGCCCATCCTAAAGTGACAGTCATCACCCCCTTATTAACGGACCACTTATAAAAACAAAAACTTTTCATTTTACAGTGAATCAATGGAATTTTAATCGAAAATTGGTTCACGCAAAATAGCTTTATCTATTTAATGCACTTGTCAGTGATAACGATTCTTAGCTCTTGACAGATCTGAATTCTCGTCCATATAAAATTGGTGAAATCTTTTTTAATTCAGTCGCGTCAATGGTGAGTCTCAGTATACACCTACCAATCATTTCAATTGTTCAGTGCTAGATCGACAAATGCAAGTTGAGGGTGCATAAACATTATAGAAATAGTTTCGATAAGAATATTTAGTCTAACATTCGCATTATCTGAATTACCGCTATTGCAGCAAAGTGATCTTATTAGTTATTTCAAAACGTTATAGAAAATGTAGAACGTAATAACAGTGAGTGGTTTTTAAAACTGTTTCTGTACATAACAGATTTGCTTTAAGAGTATTATCGTTCAAAATAGAGTAGTGGCTAGACAGTTATGATTCCAAACGAATTTCCAATTAATGCAATGACTAGGGCCAACCATTACTAGTATACCTAGTGTTCGTACTTGACAATGGACGGAAATCCACTTGTTAAATACCTGGTTAAGCGTGATCCTTTGCATTCGTATATACCTATAACGTGTATTTAAGAAGGAAAGAACAGTTTTGGGTATAAACTACAAAGGCTATCCCTTGTTAGCACTGCTGAAGCACAACGTTCATCTATCTTTAATCTACCCAAAGGGGTTTAAAATGCAATTCAGAGGACTTATTTTTGAATCAATATCACACCCAAAATTTTATTACGAATCCAAGCGGCAAAATTGAGAAGCTGTTTTGAGTGTTTAACAGACGGTTGTAAGAGATGGCGCAGCGGAATTAAGTGCAATTTGTGTTTCTGGGGGTCGAACCCAAATTCACATTTTTTTATGCTCCACTCTGGTCACACTGCTCGCAATGGCATTGCCTTATGCGAGAAACAGATTAATGGGAGAAACAGATTACCACAGCGACTTTGACAGCAACAGCAATAGCGAATTTAGGATTAGCTCTAACGTTGATGTCGCTGTCGATGTTGATGCGCTAATGTGTTCAAAGTAATTAAAATACACTGGTTCTAAAAAGTTGTCAAAGTTGCTGTTGCTGTGTTAATCTGTTTCTCGCATAAAGCCTGAACTACATCGAAACAAAAGTGGGAAAAAGTACAAAAAAGTGGAAAAAATCGGATGTACTCTTCCATCATTAATACAATACTGTATATTTTTTCTCAATTTAAAATTTTCGCTTTGTGGAAAGCTCGAGCATGATCCAGCTTTCACTTTTTGCAAAGCCCTAGAAACAAATACATTCAAGGAATTTGTTCCGGACTTTCCGCTAGATCACGTTTTCATCGCATAATTCCTATCAGTTTTGCAAGGAAAAGTTCTTTCTGCACTTCACTTGGCTAAATTTGTTTATTATTGCTTCCGGACATTTTAAATGCAAACTAAAAAAGCTCTGAGCTTTCATAGTTCAGACTTTTCTCATAGATGTCATATAAATATGCGTGTGTTTTCGGTGACTTTCGAGGTGTTCACTTTTTTGTACTTTTTCCCACTTTTGTTTCGATGTAGTTCAGGCTTAACACAGCGACATTAACATCAACTTTGACAATGATAGCGCGGTTTTTGAGAACCACTGTATTTTAATTACTGAGCACATTAGCACAGCAACATCGACAGCGACATCGACGTTAGAGCTAATCCTAAATGCTTTTGCTGTTGCTGTCGAAGGCGCTGTTGATGTCGCTGTGTTTATCTGTTTTTTGCATAAGGCATTTGGCTGTATTTAATTTCCGCATTTACACGATCACCCATTCCTAACACGGAGAATTAAAGGGATACTAAATACTAAATAGCCGTGCGACTGAAAGGGACAGTATTACCTAGCACGCAAAAAAACGTGACACATATTTTGGTCGGCCATCTTGTTTACGTGGTAAGCGTAGTATGGACCTCTTCTGAAACGAAATTTTCCGGTGGTCTCAAAATAGACAGCGAAACGTCTGCGAAAAGGCAGCGGAAAATAATTTGTGTAGATTTCCATCAGCTGATACTCAAGTAGCAGTGTTACCAGCGCTGGCTATTTATTTCCTATTTGGCTCCTATTTCGCAGTAAGTAGTTTAATATAAGGACTCGTTTACATTTGCGTTTTTTTTTTTGTTGTTGCAGAATGGAACCTAAAAAAAGTCTCTCAATTAGGAGTTTGTGTTGTTGTTTTTTTTAAAATTTAATATTACCAAAAAATATGCAGTTTTAATTTTCATATTTGAGTTTGGATATTTTCGGCTTCAAAATTTCTCAATTTGGCTCCACCCTCTAATGAAAGCTGGCAGCACTGCAGCACAAATGCCAAATTTCGGCAAGCAAATAATGTCCCGGACAATAAACGTGTGCGAAAAAAAAGGTGTAGAATTGTACCAAGGAATCTACTAGAAATACCACTTTTCCGCCAACACTTCGCAGCAGCTGCGTCCTGCGTACTGCAAAACGAAAAGGAGAGCGAAATTTTTCTTTCATGATTTCGTTGTGTCACTTTTGTATGGGATATTTCGTTTGTGAAGAACTGCATACCACGCTGTAGCAATTATAGAAATGATGATGATGATGATGATGATGATATTTTTATAGCGATGGCTAACGAAATTCCGCGTTCCTGTAAAACAATATGCCTTCCGGAAGTGATGTTTTTATGTGATTGCAGAAATGTTGCTAGCCGGAACTTTTGTTTATTTCCGTTATACGTATCTATAATAATTATGGGTAGAACATCTATGTCACTTTAGGTGTCTGATTTGTGATCTCATTCTTACGCCTTTATTTTAACATTGATTGCGGACGATTGGATCTCTCGAGAGCTTCTATCCCCATTCAGTACCCTTCCCTACTTATGTTCTTTTATGGACATTTTTCCTTTCAAATTCGCTATATATTCTGTTTTATTTATATGGTGTTGCAGACGCGTCATTTTTACGGACTCCTACTCAAGAAGTACAACATCGCAAGTCAACTATTCCCAGAATGGATCCGGTTAAAAAACATCGCATTGTTGCAACTGTGATTTGTGGTAAGGGTAACCTGCTAATGGTAAAAGTTTTGAGCTTTTCAAGCTTATTACATTTTTTACTCTTAGCGAATTTGTCGAACTTCGCGTTGGGCACTTGCGTGGGATGGACATCACCGATTATTCCAAAATTAAGAGTCCCTACAGCTGACACTCCACTGGCTGTTGGTATAACGACAGCAGAAGCAGGTTGGATTGGCTCCATAATTGGAATTGGAGCATTTGCAAGTGAGTTAAGACTTCGGCTTAAAATCGCACGTATAGCAAATGTTTTATTTTCTTAACAGCCTCGCCTATAGGCGGACCATTAGCCGGCTGGATTGGCCGTAAATGGACTATTATATCCAGCTCTTTGTTCTTCATTGTCTCATACATTCTACTGATGGTTGCAAGCAAAGTGTGGATCATGTTTGTGGCTCGTGCAGTGCAGGTAAGCTTATGTTGCCGCCCAGTCCACTGGTGACATTTTAAGTATTTCAGGGCATTGCAGCGTGCCTTGTGACGACAGCGGCGCCAATGTACATCGGTGAAATTGCCACCGACGACTTACGCGGACCTTTGGGCTCTACAATTACACTTCTGATGATTGGTATACGTATGCATGTGTGTGGCTTGAATGTTAATAACAGATTTTGATTTTTCAAAGGCGGCATTATCTACTGCTACATTATTGGTCCCTATGTGAGCTACATGGCGTTGCAATGGTGTTGTATCGCCATTCCCATTATATCTGTAGCAATATTCGTCTTCCTGCCAGAGAGTCCGTACTACTTTGCAGCAAAAAGACGGACATTGGACGGCATTAAGTCACTTCAATTCCTACGCGGACAGACCGCAGAAGCGGTTGAGCAGGAGATGGCCCACATTCAGGCAAGGGTCGACGAAGATATGTCCAATAGGGGAACAGTGCTGGATATATTTCGCAGTCGTAGTCACACCAAAGCGCTTATAATCTGTGGCGGCCTTCTGCTATTTCAACAGCTTTCCGGCACCAGCGCTGTCACCTTTAACAGTCAATCGATCTTCAGCAGCGCCAAATCGACTTTAGATCCTGTTATTGCAACCATTATTTTGGGGGTTGTGCAATTCGCGTCGAATCTCCTCACTCCTTTCGTTGTAGAACGAACAGGACGACGAATGATTCTGTTAATATCGTCTGTTGGTATGTGCTTGGCGTTGGTTGCCTTAGGGACATTCTTTTACATCCAAGCTTTTGGTGATGCGACCGCCATTATTTGGCTTCCAGTGCCAGCTTTGATTTTCTTCAACATTTCCTATTCATTTGGATTTGGGCCGATCCCATGGGCGCTTTTGAGTGAAATGTTTCCATCGAATGTCAAACCAATTGCTACATCGATTGCAACTGCAGGTCTCTGGTTGATGGGATTCGTGGTGATACGTTGGTTTCCGGAACTGAATGACCTGGGTGCATACTATGCGTTCTGGCTGTTCGGCTCGTTATGTGCCTTAGCGTTCTTTTTTGTTGTATTTGTAGTGTTCGAGACGAAAGGCTTGAGCTTGCAACAGATTCAAGAGCAGCTGGGTAAATGAGGTTTTCTTCAAGAGAGTTATTTAATAAAACTATGAATACAAGATTGTTAAAAATGTGTTTTTAGAAGAAAAAAAGGTTCATATAGGTAGGCTCCAAGGCTTAGATGTATAGGCATTTAAAATGCGCCGGTAAGATATCGCAACTGTGCGGTGTGCATGGATTTTACCTGCCAATGGGAAAGGAAGAGTGATGTAGAAACAATGATCCTCCAGTATAAGAACTGATTTAACTTTCTAATGAGGATATTGCCGTGAAAACACTAAGCCAAAAGGTCTAATACGCTATTTACACCGAGCCGAAAACCGGGTTTTCGCGAAAACACTCGAAAACTTCATCGAAAACAGGTTTTCCCATACATTTTTCAGTTTTCAAAACGAATTGCTTAGAGTCGTTTTCCAAGAAAACATCACGAAAACGACTTCCAATCGTTGCGTTGTTGAAACAAACACACCTTTTGCATCATTCAGCAGAGCAGCTGGCCCAACATAATGTCACAACTCACAAGTCACAACTTAAAAGCATTTTCCACACTAAAGGACTATTCACATGAGAGCAAATTGCGAACACGCGAATGTTCGTGGTTTCTGACACTTCATTCACATGAAAACCTTTTTTTGTCGCAGATACCTGCGTATCAGTTTCATTTTTAAAGGTTAAGTTCGAAAGAATTTTTCATTCGTGGGTTTGTGGATTGCGACTGTTTTATGTGGATTGTGAATCAAGTGTGACAGTTCGCGGCAAGAATTTTCAATTCGCGGGAAAATTGGTTTAATTGTTAGTTTAGCTGTTTAAATCAATTGAGAGTAATGTTTTTTTTAGACTAGATGTTAGATTAATTAAATATAATGTATAATTAAATAAATTGATTTGTTTGCAATTCGCCTATTCGCAGTTCGCTCTTATGTGAATGGTCCTTAATTGATGGGCTTATATTATTTTTAAATACTCTGAACTCATTTTATTTGTTAATTAATGCGATCGAAATTGGTAAACAAAATAGTTTACAGAGAAGTTTCACGACTAGTGTCTCACAGCTGATTGAAACGTCAAACGAAAACTGGTTATTGTTCGGTCTTCGGTGTGAAAGCAGTTTCGAGTTTTCGACGGAAACACGGTTTTCGTTGCGGTGTGAAAAGGGTATAGGGCTTCCGCAATGTGAGTGAGCCAAAATTCGCATTAAAGCTCATTTCCAGAGTACATAATACGATATACGACAAGTTTTTGCTCACACGGAAGGTGGCTTTTACGAATCCCCTCAAAAGACCAATGATAGAATTTAGAGTACCGAATAACTCGATACTGGACTTTTCATTCGCTTTAATTTAGCACGAGGGAAATGCGGCCAATCATTCCGTATCTAAACTCTACACCTACAGTCACCATCACCAAAGAACTAATCCAATGAAAAGCGGAAACAGCAAATTCCCAAACCATAAAATCTGCGCCATCTACATACTCAAACTCAAAACTACTAATTGCACCTTACAATGCCAACAGTGCCCACACTCAAACGTCACTTTGACATCTGCTGTCATTCTGTCAGTTGGTTTGACAATTTACAAACGCCCCACAAAATCCAACTCGAACGAAACCAACATAACAGAAGTTCAACGAAGCAATCGAGTTTTCGTTGTTCACTCGGTAGGTCGGTGGTGGATTTCTTCGGAATATATTTCCATTATTATATTAATTAAAAAAAAAACTAAAACAAGTAGAAAAAACAACTTAACGACAAAGAAAATCAATCGAAAACTGTGTGTAATGCAGAATGCAGTATCTCGTGTGTGCCTACTAATAAAATGCATTTACATTAGCGTTTAGTTTTCTGTTCGTATGATTTCCAATTATAAATAATCATTTTGACGCGAATTGTTTACGAGTTATTATAGGGCAATCAAAATTACCTAAATCTTTGGATTACAAAACAAAGCAGAATCCAAAATCGACAACCAGCTCCAGCTCCAGGCTCCATTTCAAAAAGAAACGAAAAAAAAAACCCAAAATTTCTCATGCTATTTTAAGTTGTTTCGTGTTCCTTTTTGTGTGTTCTTTTGTGTGGTTTTCGGTTTGTTCATTTCCTTCGATTATTCATTATTATTTTGATTAATTAATTTTAATTCGAGATTGTTGCCGTTTTTGTGTAACAAATAACGAGTGCGTGACGTGAGTGTATGCCAACGCAAAGTGCAGTGCAGTGCGTGTTGTTGTTATGGCTCTTCGCATAGCATCACTTAATTCAAATAATGAAAATGAAAAGAAATCCTCTCGAAGTAGTGAAAATGCAATTTGTCAAGGGGGCTCAGAATTAATTTATAGTGATCCAGCTAACCAATGTCTATGTACGAATCGCCACAAAGGAAGCGTTGATAGTGAAACAGTGAAGCACGTCCCGATGGGAATTCAACAAATCCACCGAGCAATGACCAGTTTGTGGTTGATGATAGCACTGTTGGCGGTCATTGTGCTCCCGGCGGATATTGTTGAAGCTCATGGCGGCTGGAGTGTGAAGGATAGACCAGCTGATATTAAAGGTAAGTGCACTGAAACGGGTAAATGGTTAATCTTTTTTTTGAATCTCTTATAGGCAGGGCTTAAAGTCAATAGGAAGTTGAAATAAGTACGTGCGATAAGCAAATCTGTTCACTAGAACAAAGCTTTGCGGCTGCGGTACTTAGTAATGTTAAGATAAGTCGAAGGGGACAAAGTAGGTGGGCGTTTATTGTCGGTAAGACGTAACAGACTCTACATGATATGCCCCTTTGGAAACAAACAGGCTTAATTTTACTTTGCTGCAGGACGTTACGTCGAACACAACTTTCACACCTCAGTTCTCATGAATGTAGATCATTGAACTGTTAACAAAATTGATCATGTTGCAATAATATGGGTCGTCTTTTGTAAATTAACAGCAGCATAGACTCGGCTTTGTTGTAGCCAAGGTACAAGGATTCAACGTTGAACGGCTGCAATTGCATTAGACACGACATTTTTACATATGCAACAGACGGCATTGATTGTCATCCCTAGTCCCATTGATGACGAGAAATTGCTACAGTCGGCTGTCAAAGTTTTGAATTAGCTACAGAGTGGAGTTGGCTACAGAGTATGTTGGCGGCGGGAATCGCCTCAGCTATTTGTTCGAAAAAACGTATTCCTAGATCTTTGTAATCATTTTTATCAATCGGTTTACATATATATATCTTGCTTGCAATAAAACCGCACAAAAATAAATCAGGTACCTACAGTAATAAGTCGTTCCACAAGAAATGCTGTCATTTTTTCATTTGTAACGTTGTTTTTCGCAACTTTCCTGAAAGGCTCCTCAGAGATTTCGTTTGCCAAATATACGCCAGCTATAAAACATCTACCCATTACGTTATCGTTTTCTTAAATTTATATTTTAAAAACGTAATCACTTCTCAGTAAAATTATAATTGATGTCGTAGTCGTCGAAACATTTGCCTCTTATAAATTCATGCAAATCATCTCCATCTTTATTCAGTGAAAAATATTCAAACATTGCGAAATACAAACTCGTTATACTCGTAAGCTGGCACTAGACCAACGTAGGTATGAAAAAATAAACAAAATTCCTTATCAAAACCACCAACTAAAAATAAAACCAAAACAAATGTTCACCATAACTCGCAGACATCACAATCTGATTCTTACCTACTTGTTGTTATCTCTGCTCAACGGTTAAATTGTTTTACTTTTACTCACTTTATCGATAAATCGTTTAGCCTTCAAATTACACATTTGTTTTGAATGACGACATCTTGATAAACAATTTTAAAAATGAGAAGAAAAATATTAAACTACGTCGCGTCGTCGTTTAACTTATGTACTTTGTCGGGAATTAAATGCTTGGGAGTGAAATTGAAGCAATCCAGCCAAGAGCTGTCGTTATTATAACTGTGTAAACAATTAACACCAATAAATATTTAAGATACTCGCGCGGATTTTGCGAAAGTTAATTTTAGCTATACCTAATCGGTTTCGTATGGTTGCTGCAATTATTTTACACATTAAAATTAATTACGATGGCTAAATATTTTCGAATCACCTTGATTTAGAAATTGAAAGCCAATAAAGCAGAAGATGACTACAGTGAATAACAACACGTGTGCCTGGCTACTTTGGGAATATTTTTATTCAGACAAGGACACCATTAACATTTTGACTCGGCAAAACTCATGTGTAATCTGCAGTAATTGTGAGTTGCGAGTCGTGAAGAATTTGCTGTCTTCACGGTGTAAACCAGTGATGCAAGTCGACTTTTGTTGTTTCGTACTTAAAACTGAAAAGAAATTGTACTAAAACGTACAAAATAGTAAATAATGTTGCTTAGTACCGTAACATAAATATTACTTTCAAGCAGAAAAAAACATCATATTTTAATCAATCTAGCGGCCATTTTATTCACTCCGATTTTTAATCAGGCTTAAGTAAACTTTACAACATTTCATCCGCATTGTTTAAGCACAATCATCTAGTTTAAAAATGTAATCTTATATTTAAAATAATCACTCAAAAATATGCATTAAACCCGCTGTATAGAGATGCATTAAAACGCGAAGTTTAAACCTATTTTAGCCATATTTAAACCAATGTAATGTCAAATTTTACATAAAATAAAATTTATTTTTGTTGAAATCGATTTGACTTGCTGTGTGCTGAGATTCATTTCTATTGTATTAATTATGAATCAAGCCTCCAAAATGCCTCTTTTTCTATCCGAAAATATTTCCGAAAATACACGAAATCGATATCATTAACGCAAGCCCGATTGTGCATTCCATGTAGTCGAAGACGAGAATGACGTTGATTCACAATCTGCTGTTCCATCAGCTCTTTGGTTAACAAAGCCATCAAAATTTCATCCAATTCTCAAGTAAAATCCTTTTCTTTTAAAGCTTGTTGCTACATTTTGTAATTCTATTTCACTTTTACTTACTTTCTGAACGAAGAAATGATAATATTATGAAATTGAGTTTTAACCCGAGTTAAAATACTTAAACTAGTCCCTGGAGTGCAGTTGAAATTTAATCGGATTAAATGCCGACGAGTTTAAACTCAGTTTATGTTCGGGTTCAATGACTGATTTTTTTTGACTTGGGTTTAATTTTTGGAATGAATGATATGGCCGTAAGTTTCATACTTGTTCGATTTATTTCAAAAATTAAAAATAGAACAAATATATAGTACTCAAAATTGAGAAGTGGAACTTGCGTATACTCGAGAAATTCAAATAGTACTGAAATCAGTACAATAGTAAGACTTTTTTCAACAGCAGTGTGAACTGACGTTTCACATTCCATTCGAGTTGTTCACATCATTTAATTGCTTCTATTTCATGAATAAATACACTTGAGCGATTGTGTTTTATTTTCAATATCGATAGACATTTTTATCCAGTTTTCTTATTCGGTAAGAATAAACCCTACCAAAATCTGCGACAAAAAGTACTCCATTGCCTCAGTAGGCTAGTGGCAGTAGGCAAGTTTGCTCTTTCTTGAAAAATGTTAAGAAATCCATTTCAAAGATTTGTTTTAATATGACACATGAGAGTGAATTGCGAATAGGCGAAATGCGAACAAATCAATTGAACTGTATATTTATGAATTGAAAATTGCTGTTTGTTCTATCTTAATATTATAATAATAATCTAACATTTAATCTACAAAAGACATGAATCTCAATTGATTTAAACAGCTAAACTAACAATTAAAGCATTTTTCCCGCGAATTGAAAATTCTTGCCGCGAACTGTCACACTTGATTCAAAATCCACACAAAACAGTCGCAATCCACAAACCCACGAATGAAAAATTCGTTCGAACTTAACCTTTAAAAATGAAACTGATACGCGGGTATCTGCGAATGCACCGTGTCAAAGACTCGATGGGTAACGAAAGTGTGAAAAAATCTGCTGATCCAAGTTAGTGGTAGATCCTTTTTAATTCTGAAAAATAACTCTTTTCCGTCGAAAACACTGCGCAAGATTTTTTTCACTTTTCATTGTAGACCCATCCTGAGTGGCTGTAAAATCCCACAAAATACTGATGCACGGCACTAAAGTTGTCACTTTCCAATCTCGGAAACGCTGATAATTTGTTCGTCCATGAAAAATCCTTGCAAAAACTATTCAACCCGCAATTTGGTTTTCGTGGCACAAGGTCCACGGGTGATTTGATGATTTATTCCAGCATAGCGCTTTTGTTTTGAGAGTAATCGACAAAGTTCGTCATCGAACTTTTGTAGAAAATATGTGTTTATGAGTCTGAATTGCGATGTTTTTATACTTGAGTGAATAAGAAATTGGTGGATTAATCTTCTACTTCAGTGGATGGGATATTACTTTTCTGTGTAAGACGTTTTCAAGCTGGCATATTCCCCATATAAATGCTGGTGTTCCCCAAGGTTCTTCGCTGTCTCCGACACACTTTCCCATATTGATTAATGATCTTCTCTCTGCCATTTCTAATCAAATATATTCTTATGCGTCTCTGATGCTCTTATACACCGTTGAAGTGGAATAGCAAGTAAAATCAGAACATTAAATTGGTACCTTGACAGCGTATTGTTAATTTTGAATGATGCCAACAAAACATGCATTTTTCTTTCCCCTTACTCCCATTTGGCAGTAGCAAGAAAATCAATTTATTCATTACTTTTTATAATTCCTCGTTTTGGGAATTTCTGGCGCCAGAATAACGCACACAAGTGCTAGGAAAAATCGATATATCCTTCTGCCAAACAACTTGTGTTTCAATGTAGAAAATAAAAGGCTCCAGGGATGTAGTTCTACATAAGTAAAAAAAAAAAAAAAACACTGAGTATGAGTACAGCCCAAATGATGTCAACCTTGAAAGTTGCCTCAACTCAATCCGAGTCCTACTACGATGCAATCGATATTGTACTAGTTGTCTGGGAAGACATTGAAGAGGAAACATCTGTAGTAAAATCAAGAATAATTGTACAAACACAACAAATAGCCGAACTGTGACCACCATCCGACTGCGGTTATTGTGCCCTAAACAGAAATCTAATCCGAAAGAGTGACGCGAAATAACAAAGAAAATGAGTGCACGCTCCAAAAAGGAAAATTGACACTAGGTTCAGGTATGATTGCATCACCGTAAAATACCTACCCACCTACCGTACATTTCGTAACCTTTTTTCAAAATTGGTCTTGCCGTGTGGTCTAAGGTGAAATTATTAATTGTCGACTTGAAGTGTACCCTTATTATTGTGTGCTGGGATTTTATGTTTATTATCTGACAGGACCAACTACTGCATACCTGGCTAAATAAACATTCTCTGACCCTTATGCACCACAGGCGGTAAAGAGTATTTTCTTTGTAAATTCAAAAGAAGACATTTCATATTTTCCACGGATTTTTTCTTAACAATGCTGTTTTGCAGTTTACGGTGGAGGAGGTAGTAACATTATATCCGCCCGAACAGGTGAAGTTTGAGTCTTATTATTGGCGTTTGTAGATCGGGTTCTAGACTCGGTATTGCAGTCGGCTGAAAGAAGAATGAGAATAATTTCGATGACATTCGACTTGGAAAGTAGTTGTGCATTTTTTTGGGAGCTGCATCCATTCAGAATGAAATTTATAGATCAAATTTATGCGGTGGCTGGATAAATATTTGTATAATTAACGCACTAGTTGTGAAGCTCAAGCTCCGCTGGGTGAACTTTGTTGAACATTTAATAAATCGCGTTAGTCTTATCTCTTGCTTTAACAAAATACTGCAATGAAATTCAATATCCTGGGCCTAAAAGGTAAAAAATCATATGTCAGTTTTGTACAATTCCAAATAACGTTAAATAGTTAAAACAACTTAAGTGGACTTGAGATGTTTTGCCTTTTAGGCACAGTTTTAATAGCTGCCAATATATGGGAATGTGGTGTTAATTCCCTATTTGGCGAGGTGACCTCCATTTACACTCAAGAATCTATACAATTCCTGCGCTTGTTTTTAAAGAGCGCCCTTGAACTCTATTGTAATTCTATGTGTAGACTTTGGGTATGAACATGAACATGCCTTACGTTCTATTCAGAAATATAGAGATACATGAATAACATAGAAAAAATTTATTTCTATATAAAGGGTGTCCGCCAAAGAATTTTCGACTTTGAATTTGAATAAACGGCGAGCGGGGTATCGGCGGAGGGGGGAGGCGTATTCATTACACTTACGCGTCGTGCGGATTTTAGTAGCCATGGATCGTTGGTCGGCGGAGCATCGTGCGTTTGCTGTAGAGGCATATTTTAAAAATAACGATTCTCCCGTGGCGGCGCGCAGGATATTCGCAAGACATTTCAATATTCGGCGTATACGGGATTGTCCTAGTACGCAACTTATTGGCAAGTGGGTGCGAAGTTTTCGTGAACAAGGACCTGTAGTGGGACACGGGCCAGGTGTATCGCGAACTGTGAGAACTGACGAAACAATTGAAGCAGTTTGTCGTGATGTTATTGCAAATCCACGTCTTTCACTAAGAAAACGTTCTGCAGCACTGAATTTGAAAAAAAAACGACTGTGCACAAAATTATTAAGGAAGATTTGGAATTTCATCCTTACAAAATTCAAATCACTCAAAAAATTAAACAAAGTGACTATGGATTGCGGTTGACATACGCTAGAACCATGCTCGGCAGATTTCCTCGTCCTCGGGGTTATGAAAACATAATCTTTTCGGATGAAGCACATTTTTTACTGGACGGGTCGGTAAATAAACAAAATTGTCGATATTGGGCCACCGAGAATCCAGAAGAATTGAATGAAAAGCAGCTGCACTCAGAAAAAGTGACCGTTTGGTGCGGAATAAGTGCAAAAGGAATTATCGAGCCTTATTTTTTTGAAGACGATAGACACCAAACAATAACCGTCAATTCCCAAACCTATTCGTCTATGTTGGAAAACTTTTTGGAACCTGAGTTGGAGAACAATGAATGGGTAAACGGATCGACATGGTTTCAACATGATGGTGCTATACCACACACTTCGCGAGCATCAATGAACATTGTAAGGCGCATTTTCCCCGAAAAAGTCATAAGTCGTTATGGTAATATCCCATGGCCCCCCAGATCGCCAGACTTAACACCTGCGGACTTTTTTTTATGGGGATTTCTTAAATCTAAAGTCTACGTTAACAAACCGCGAAATTTATTGCAACTGAAAAGAAATATTCGCAACGAAATCAGAGGAATTTCGCAAGAAACTTGCAAAAAAGTTTTCACAAATATGGTGTTTCGTTTAAATGAGTGTGTTCGTCTCCGTGGTAAACATTTAACTTCAATTATTTTCAAAACATAAATCCGCATTTGTATGTTTTATTTTAAAATAAAAACGATTATATAAAAACCTGTGAATCTGTTATTATTTAATTTTAAATTCGAAAATTGTTTCGCGGACACCCTTTATATAAGTACTAAACAAAAGTTTAATTAATTGGCGGGGTGGCAATGGTAATATACTATACAGGTTTGCAATAAAGAAAGGTGAAAACATATCATTAAGGTACAATTCAAGTTACATGATAAAACTTAATTTTATAGAAAAAAATAGCTGACCCCGCGAACTCCGTTCCGCCTAAATTCGTTAATGTAATGAAAATAATATTTCCGAGCATGCACAAGCACAACGTACCTATGCTACTTTTTGTATTTCGAACTCTTTATTCAAAAGTTATATTAAATACAAAAGAAATAACTGAAGTATAGCAATATCGATGTATTTGACGTGCCGGGCAACCTTCCGCTTTTCCACTAAAGTGGTTTGCTCACACAATATGGCAATTCAATATTGATGTCATAAATATCTAGCGATAATTGTTTGCATCAAATTACGTTTTTTGTCACTCCCGTTTGCCCTCTGAACCGCATATCGACTTGATCATCCTCCCACGAAATGAAATACATTTGCGGATATTGGATATTGGTGGTGGCTTCATTTACTGGCAAGAATGGACCCATCCGATGGTAGATTTGGCCTTGAATTTGTGAATCCAAATTTTGCAGCGTAGAATCCCGTGTCAATGTTAGAAAATGTGAAAAGAGAAAATATTACCGACTTGGCATAAAACCCAGTTTTATGAATGATTTTTGTTCCGAAAAAAGTCATACGGGAACAGTCGTTGTACTGTCGAATGTTCTCTAAAAAATCATCCGATTCAAACGATTTTAATGGCTCCGGAGGTGCATCTAATGGACTCAATTTCACTTTGCTAATCGCACAGCAAAGGCCGGTCGTTTCGCCCTTAAATTTAAGCGAGATTCAGTGGTAGCACAAAATTATAGTCATCGCTCCAATATCGAAAATCGCATCACCGCTTTAACTTTCTGTTGGTTCATACTGAAATGCCAGTGGTTCGAATGTCGGCAACGATGCGTGTCTTGCAACTTTTCGATTTGCACTTCTTCCCATCCCAGCAGCAGTACGATTTGACGCAGTTGTCATTACTTGCACTCTCAATTTTCTTGCCTGTTCGCTGTTGATCTGATCTTATGCCATGCGAGATGCGATGTCCCATTCTTCGCGTTCTTCTTCAGTTTGGCTTCCTTGATATATTTGTTCTTGACTTGCATGCCTTGTTCATCGGCCAATATTATGCGCGCATTCGTCTTGGCATTTTCAAAAAAATCACTGAAATTCGCTTTTCAACAGCAAGTTTGTCCGCGTTTAAACTTTTTACATTTAAGTTTTACCTTTATCAACTGTATAAGAGAAGTGAAACTGTTGGAGCGATGAACAAAATCAAAAAATCAAGAAAAAAACAAAAAACATCACTGTTGACCAACGTATAATACATTAATCTGAGATTCTCGATTGTATCAATCTACTTTTTGAAAACAATACAAAAAATCCGTAGTTTTCTAATTAATTTTTGTGATACATCAGGACCGCAAGGTGATTTTCCTTCCTAAACCTGATATACAGCAATACGAACAAAACCAAAAAAGAATCATGAAAATCGTCCCTGGGGTTATCGAGTTATAACATCATCGAGTTTCACCCCGAAAGAATTATATATAGAAAATAAAGAAAAACACCAACCTAAGAAAATATAGATTCAATATTACTGTCATCAAATTGTAAGAGTCATTGTTTAACAGATCTGTCAAACCTAACAGAAACGGTTATTGATCTGATTGATACGGGTAGTTTATTGAAAATGCGACACGATGAAACCAAATAAAATTCACGAAAGATGGTGGTTCGGGAAAACGGGACAGATACAATGTTCGAAAAATTACTGCGTAAGTTATAATCAGAAATTAATCTAAAATTTCGATTTCCCGTTCTGATATAAAAAGTTTTCAATACCTTAAAACAATACAAAATGACCGACTGGAAGAATTTGTCATAAAATTGAACAGTGGAAAACGACGGCGGTGTTATTTTTTTTAGAATCTAGAATTAAAAAGGGTTAAATTTTATTTCGATATGACCCTCCCCAGCATGTAATACCGTATTGGAGCTTCGAGTGAAAAATTCCATAATAAATAATTTTTAATAGTTAAAAAAAATTATTATATATTTTTTTTAATTTGTAAGAACAAAAATTTTTAAGATATAAGAAAGCGTGCAAAGATCATTTTAGAGCCAATATTGAGCTTCTCAACTAAAAAACACTCATCACTGGAATGTAGCGTGTTACTAAAAGTGGGAAAAGATGAAGCAGAAACACAATGCTAGTCAGGCAGTATGCATTTTTGGCAATCCGTAGAATGAAAGTGAAATTCCCCATTACATTCGGATGCAGTCGATAGGTTAAAAAAAATAAATCTAGTTGTAGAGCTAATATTCAATCTCTGTTTGGCGAACCAGAACCTCAGTTCGTTCAGATCCCATAGCTGATATCAAAAACCAAGTCCAAAGCACTACCTGAACCGTAGAAAAATTCAATACCATCTGCGAAGGCAGTAAGTGAAGAAGAAAATAGGTCCCAATAAAGAGCCTTGAGGCACTCCCAAATTCAAAAACTGAACATCACAATTTCAAGGATCTTAACTCTATGGGATCTATTTGACAGATAGGATCCGAACCAATCAAGCATAAAGCCACGAACACCAGCACTTTCTAGCTTTCTCAACAAGATGGTGTGGTTAACCATATCGAAGGTTTCGTGATATCTACAAATAAAACTGCAGTGAACTTTTTTTCATCAAGGTTGGAGAAAACCCTGGAACAGAAATTAAGCGGGGCATCTTCAGTTGACTTTCCCTGCTCAAAACCATACTTCACTGGGCTGAAAAAAATCATTCTTGTTTAAATAAGATAATACTCTTGTTTAAATATTTTTGTTTTCAAAAACTTTACTAAAGACAGGAAGAAGTGAAATTGGCTTGTAATTGCTCATATCTTCTGCTGAATCTTTTTTAAAAAGAGGCACTAAGTCCGCACATTTGAGAGTAGGTATACTCGGAAAAACTCCAGTAAAAATTGTTGTAGGCTTTGTTTTTTTGGAGTGGAGGAAGATTTTGATGTGAAACATTTATTGGCGCGACTAAAAAATCGAGTAAAATCGGCTCGAATGAGACGGAAATTCCGGGGCGACGGCGGAAATCGGACTGTCGCCAAAAGTGAATACTTATATGGGCACCCAGCACCTGAGGAGTGAACTGATAAAGCTAGGTCTTACACAGCCACTAGACTATTTTAGCATATCATTAAATGAAGTTGTTTGGGTTCTTCAAACACTTGATTTTTAACTTATTTTTTGATTGCACTTTCTTAACAAGAATACCTATACTTGTAATCCAAGGCTTAAGTCTTTTGCTAGATTTCTTTAGAGGCACAATGCGGAAGTACATTCATCGATGTGTTAACTAAGAGAGTTTAAAAACAATGCATACGTTGCAGAGACATTTCCGCGTGAAAACCATTCCAAAACTCAGAAAATAGATAGAGCTCTAAAGTCTTGCGAAATCAATTTGTTTAACACTTCCAGAGCCACTTATCCCGACATTTTTTAACGAGGCCAGTATTTACCAAGAAGGCTGTCATACAGTGGGCGGTGATATTCAGGTTAAAAATTTCGCTTTCGCATAAAAGTTGTCTAAACACCTTTCCGAGACCGTCTTAATAGTTGGATCAAATACGACTACGGTGGCCATTTTTTTCAATTACAAAAAAGATTACATTTTTTTAGAATACAGTTGAAAAAGGTTAATGGAATATGGCAAATTACATAGTATTTGAGCTCCAAATGTCCTCTTTTACTTAACACATCAGAGAGGACAGTAGTGCAAAAGAGGACGAATGGTCACCATGAATATGAATGCAGCTGCAGCTTTTAAATCCTAAATTAATTAACTTAAGCGCCCTCATCATGGTTCACATCATGACACACCAAGAGGTAACCACTTAAGCTTCATAACATAACTCGATGTGAAATCTTAACCTATAACAATAACAAATTGCATTTAATGTCCAAACAACTTTATCTCTGAAAGCGATATATATGTATGGTATACCCATCAACACAAGTCATAAGACCTAAGCCTAACCTAAGCAAGACACAACAAAAAGTAGGTAAAAATTTCTTATTTCGCATCATTTGACGCGTTAATAGTTTTGCCCCCTTCACAATGAGTCAGTTCACTCTTGCTCAATGAAGAAGAAAAACAGAAAACCACTTAAAAAAAAGAAAGAAAAACTTTACTTAAAGCCTACTAAACTCCTAACCTAACTCTGCCTACATAAATACGTTGTGAACACTTGCAACAACAACTACACGCGTAATCGTCTCCCATCGTGTAATCTTCTTTCAATTCATACTAACGATGCCGATGTACTCGTAGTCTTTGCCATTAACCGAACCCAGCACCTAGACCTAACCTCACTGTGACTTGTATCCACATATAGGTACACATGTATGATGATAACATTTTTGCAATAATTACTTAAGTGGATGTCGGTTCAGCGAGTGCAATCGAAACGGTCACAGGGTGATCCACCGGAGAGGTTATTGCAGAATTCAATGCTTGCGTGTTCATTTAGCAAATTCAGTTAGTCGTCTAAGTTTGGAATGTTTTTTTTTTTTCTTTTTTTTTTCTGAGAGGGATGGATTAATTACCCTTTGATCTTTTAACTGTGAGCAGTTCGTTGTATCGTAAATGTGTATGAATGAAATGAGTGCCTTCTATGAAATACGAAGCGAGTTAGTCACGACAAAGTGACCCTGGAACAATGTGCGAGTAGTTATAAAGCTCAGCTGAGTTAGTCACAGTAGTTTTGAAGGTTGGTACAATGACTGAATGGAAACGTGTTTACAGCAAAAAAAAGAAAAAAGAAGGAAGTCAATTGAAGCTGAATGGAAGCGGGTGGCTGCGTCGCTGATTAATTGGAGCGAAATAAGGTACTGACAGGTGAAACTTTTGGCGAACAGATGGATGTGGCCATGAAATTTCAGATTTTAAGGAATAAATCCAACGAAACATAATAACTAGTTTGAGGAAGAGTTGGTAGGGCTAAACTTTTTGTGTAGCTATCCACTCTTGGTCAGTGTTGATCAAATGATTGCGACAGATTGGGTTTCCAGGTAGACCTACATATACGGGGAATCGTCAATAAGTTTTTTTTAAAATCAAAACAGATAGCGCTGCCATCTAAAATCCAATATTCGGCATTTTTTAAAAGAACCCACCCAAGTTTCGAGACTGTTCCATCCAAAAGTTTTTTGTTGGGACAGCCATTTTGGAAAGAAATGAACAAAAACCTAAACTCGTGTTCTTAATAAAAGCAGTTTTTTGCGCGAAATTGCTGTCCCATCCAGCATATTCTTCAAATTTAGTACCATGGGAGTATTTTCTGTTTCGAAGCATGAAGAAAGGCTCGACGGTAAGAAATTTGAGTCGAATTGGGTCCTAATATTGAGAGCCTCAAAAGTTCGTATTCTCTAGTGAGCATCAACAAATTGGACGAGGTAGATCCAGCTATAAAAGGCGTCTAGACAGCTACTCTGCCACAGACGTTTTCAGGTGTTAAGGTCACTAAAAATAAATCAGCAAGACTCGTCTCCTTAATCCAACTACAACAAAAGGCATCAATTTCAAACTAGTGGCGTCTATTAGATTAACTTCCCTACTACGGGAAGCAAATATTTTTGCTTCAGAATCTATGCAAAACTTTCAAGCGGCCAATAATGGGTTGACCCTCTATCGGACATCAAATCGACTGAATCTTTCGGAAAATTGCATAGTTCGATGACTGCAATTGCAACAGGCTACAAAAGAATCCTTGCGCAAATAATATTTGTAAGATTCATACGCTCGCGGTGGCCCGTGACTGCTATCGCGTCTGTTTCGCAGTCTTAAGGAAGGTAAGCCTTTGTCACAAATGCCGAGAACAGAGAATATATGAAGGGTTTTGGTGTTCTCGGAGTCTCGGCGAGAACAGTCTTTACAAGGGCGATACATGTTCTTCCAAGTGTCCATTCTTTTTGGAGTGGGAATTGACCGTGAAACTTATTCGAACTTCCTGCATTTACTCGACCGCCTGTAAAGTGACACAAAACTGACAAAGGGCTATGTAGATCAAAACCGTTGTAGCGTTTTAACTTTCATGATTACGTAGTAAGAAAGATGTATACGTATATGTTCGTACAAAATTTCGAAATCGAGATGTTAATCAATTTTGACATTAGGAAGATAGAGGAACTCAAACTGGGTTGTAAAATTCTGTCCGTCTATCTGTTCCGAGGCCCACGTCCTAAATGTCTGCCAGAATTTCGTTTAAACTTCGGATTTGGTGTTTGGGGGCTTACAGTTCGGGACCGATTTTTTTGCACGGTAACCTCAATATTAATGATCCTTCCCATACAAATTTGTATACAAGTTTGATTTGTTCGAAAACGATTTCAACCTAAATTGATATTTAAGCTTAAGTAGGTGAGGTTAACATGACTCAGTTTTTCGTTTAAAACTCGAATAACGAAATAATAGTTTTGAAATTTGGACATATCTCGAAAACGGTCCATACGATTCTAATAAAAATTAATTTCTAAAATATGGTCATTTCTAACTTAATAGCAAACTCAGTTTTTCTCTGTAATATCGTACAATACATTTTTGAAAAAAGTAATTTTTTTAAAAATTTAGTTTCTTTAGTTTACCTCAAAACGGCAATAACGATTTAGATCAAAATGCAAACTTAGAGTAAAATTGAAGTTTTCGAAATTGTTGCGTCCTTAATTTTCAATTCGAATCACCGAAAACGCTAATTTTCAAAAATGCTCATATCTCGAAAATCCCATTTTCAACTTCGATAAAACTTTAAATAATACTTACATCCCGAAAAAATAACTTTTACTCGGTTTTCAGCTAGGTTAATCGTTAAACACTAGCATTTTTCAAACTAAACATTGCAATATTTGTTTACTGTTTTGTCAGCGAAATTTGACAAAAACCGCTCTTTGATCAAAATACAAAATACAATCGTATTAAAGATAATATCAGTATTGTAAATAAGATTCCTTACTTAGTTTTTCTCCAACAATTCGAGAAAAAAAAAACAGTTTTTTAATTATTTCTCAAAAATTGCTACCAAAAAGCCGATCTTTGTTAATATTTATACATTTTTAAAACTCAATATCGCACTTTAAAATGAAAATTGCAACAGAAATTAAGAAAGCAATAACAGCAACGCAAAATAGTTTCTTTAGCAAAAATTACCCAATTCTTCTTTTTTGCAATCATTTTTTTTTTTTCTTTAATTCATTATTTTTAATTATAGATACAAATGTTATAGAAAACAAAAATTTCTCAATCTAACAAAGTTATAATTAAAAATAGGTAGTGACATTATTATTTGAGAATAAAATAGTGATAATGTCACATCTTGAAAAATATTATACGGAAGTGGGGTGAACATTATTAAATACAAATATAATGCACATACATATATAAAGTTATGAATTAGATAAAAGAAAAACAAAATACGTAAAGAGAACTAGAAAGAGAAAGAGGATGAATATAAATGAGGAGAAATTAAATAAATCAAATAACATAGCGCAACAAAACTTTGATTTCATCATGATCGAAACCGAGGAGCCATATTTTGACTTTACACATAAAATTGGGCAAAGATCTAATTACACGAATATTCGAAGGAAGGCTATTAAACAATTTACGGGATACAACACTGTAGAAGTTTTTGAACAAGGCGGTGCGAAAAGTAGGTAAAACGACATAATTACTTGAATTACTACGCAAAGCGCGGGTGTTATAAATTGGACTCTGCATATAGCCACCTCTTATAAAAAAAATCTTTAAAACTTTAAAGTAATACAAATGTTTAAGCGGTAGAATTAGAAGCGGTATTGAGTGTGCACCTTAAAATAATTCCAACCACATGGAGCTTACACGATCAGAAAATCTCACTTCATTTGCACCCCCACATACGTCCATCGGGATATTCAGTTTATAACTGCTGACGCAAAAAACTTGAACCCAAATTAAATCCGGGATTTGATGGTATACCATCCATATTAATTTTAAAATATAGTTCATCTCTCTAGATTCCGCTCACATTGATTTTCAATTTATCCCTTTCGATTGGAAATTTCCTAAACTATTCTTTTGTTACGCCTATTCATAAGTCCGGTAGTAGAAATGTGGTAACAAACGCCACTAGAAGAAGGTTCACAGGTTGATGTAATCTATACAGATTTCGTTAAGGCTTTTGATCGGGTAGACCACAAATTGCTTACAAGAAAATTAGAAGCACTTGGTATCCATTCAAAACTCAACAAGTGGATTGCATCCTACCTAAGTAACAGGATTCAGTTAGTTAGAATAGGAAATACTTTTTCGAGGCAGTTTAAAGCAAAGTCTGGTGTTCCTCAGGGAAGTCACTTGGGACCTTTGTTGTTTGCATTATTTGTGAATGATATTGATTCAAGGGTGTCTTTCTGTAAATGTCTGCGATTTGCCGATGACTGGAAGTTTTTTTGTAGAGTCAATTCTGTAGCCGATTGCCATAAGTTACAGGTTGACATAGACGCAATCACGGAGTGGTGTAATTGTAATAATTTGCATTTGAACTTAGTGAAATCTAAGGTTTCCTCATTTTTTCACATTAAGTGACCTATATTCTATGGTTACTCCATGGCTGGGCACTTAATAACTAGATCTGAGGAAATTAAAGACTTGGGCGTCACGTTTGATTCGAAATTAAATTTCAATAAACACATACACAGAACAATATCCACAACGAACTTTCTTCTTGGATTTATTAAGAGGAACAGCAAGGATTTTTTAGATATACATACTCTTAAAACCTTGCATTGTTCTTTAGTAAGATCTGTGTTAGAATACTGTTCTATTATTTGGTCAACAGCATATCAGGTGCATATAAATCGGATTGAACGTGTACAAAAGTCTTTTTCAAGATATTGCCTTCGTCACTTTAATGGGTCAGTGGAAATGCCCAGTTATGAAGAAAGATGTCGGATAATAAGCTTAAAGTCCCTGGAAACGAGAAGACTTATTCAGGACATAACGTTTATAATGTCGTTTTCCATTGGTTTCACTCGGGGATCGACTCAATCTGAAATCCAATGGAACAAGAAAACTGCTTCTGGTTGAATCTACAAAAGTATTGGTGAAATGCCAAAAAATAATCTACGGCAGCTGTCATCTGACTTGTATAAAACACATAAATTACACTTGTGTGAGTGCTTCTTGAGTGGATTCTGACTTCAAATCGAGAAGCGAATTTCTCTTCTCAGAATCAACAGAAGAGTATTTTTTGTGCCAATGGAACGGTTTCAGAAGCGAATTTTTCGATTCCGGACTCTCCCGGACGCTTGTTTTTGCCCAATGGAAAACGACATAAAAGACATCGCTTCTGGAAGAATAAACTCGACGTTTTTACTGTCCAATCTCTTTTTTTTACGTTCCGGGAATTCCGTTACGTGAGCATGGCTTGTTTTATGAATCTAATCATTCTACAAGCTATGGAAGGAATGAGCCTTTAACAAGGTGCATTAGGAGTTTTAATTCAATATGCAATTCCGTTGATTCCAGTTTTGATATTTCGATCAACAGAATTGCATTTAAAAAAAGATTAAATGAATTGTTATAATTGCTCATAGGGTTTTTTTTACTTTTGCTTAGAATTTTACGAATGTAATTATTAAAAGCACAAGTTTTACAAATAATTGATTAAATTTTTTTCTTGCACACTAGGTGGACGTTTTTTTTCTCGATAAATTTTTTAATTCTTTTTTTTTTCTTCACTTGAAGAGTTTTTTTTTAGCTTAATATTAAATTAAACTAATATTTTCCAGTTTTATTTTTTTTATTTTTAATATTATTAAATATATTCTTTTGTTTATTAAATATTTTTTCTTCTACTTTAAGAGTTTTTTTTTTTAAATTATGTAATTATATAGTCTGTAAATTGTAAAATGGTAGACTTAAATAAATAAATAAATTCAAAAACAAATCTCTGAATTCTTACATGCAATAAATACTTACAGATATTGATCTATCACGAACAATGCTTGCAATGATTGACAACTTAAACCAGCGTCATTAATCTATTCCAGTCAAACATAAAATCATACCCGAACAGATAAAAAAACAGAAACTCCTACTACGCTTGTCCTCGTACTCAAAAACTTATAAAGTGTAAGAGCAGAACTTGCGAAAATTGCCTGTTATTGAGAGCTTCAACCTCCAAAAACTCGTATAGTTATTTGATATATGTACCTACTGCCATATCGAATGAATAACCTAAAAGTGAATTTTATTAAACACTACCTATTTGATTATTTTCTGTACGGTTGCTTCTAAACTTTTTACCTACCTACCAATTGACGCAGAACAAGAAAGTTTCGTGCGACCCAGTTGTGCACTTTATTTTTGTTATATAGTATGATTTACAACAGTACTTTAAAAATCAAAGTCACATTGCCTCATTTTGCTTGTTTTACATTGAAAGCATAGAACAGTCTTAAAAAACCTAGGAACATTTTAAAAAAGGGCTTCCGAAAACATATTTAAGTCGTAAAACATTTAACTAAAAGCATTCTCTCTTCCTGAAGGTAAAGATCTACCTGGCATTGAAAAACAGAATTGAATTCCTTACCCTTACTTACTTACTTAGGTGGCGCTACAGTCCGGGGTGGACCTGGGCCTCAACCAATACGCCTCTCCAGTTAGCGCGATCTTTGGCTAACTGCCTCCAGTTGCGCACTCCAAGTTGGTTGAGGTCCCCTTCCACTTGCGCGCGCCACCTAAGGCGAGGTCTTCCTCTACTGCGTTGTCCCTCCGGGTTAGAATCGAAGACTCTTCGGGCCGGAGCGTTGGTGTCCATTCGCTCTACATGTCCCAGCCATCTTAGACGACTGATGCGTACTTTTCTGACTAGGTCGATGTCGCTGTACAGCTCGTAGAGTTCGCTGTTAAATCTTCTCCTCCAAAACCCGTCAACGCAAACGGGACCAAAAATCACTCGAAGAATTTTGCGTTCGAAACGACCAAGGAGATCTTCATCCGCCTTTGATAGCGCCCATGCTTCTGCACCATAAAGCAGGACTGGGATGATGAGGGTCTTATACAGAGTTTCCTTAGTATTTCTCGACAAGGCCTTACTTATCAGTTGCCGTCTTAGGCCAAAGAAACAGCGGTTGGCAAGTGTGATTCTTCGTTTGATTTCTGATGTGATATCGTTATCAGAGTTTATAGCGGAGCCGAGGTAGACAAAGTCCCTAACTACCTCAAAGTTATAGCTGTCTATCGTGACGTTCTGCCCGATTCGTCGATGTCGTGTGTCCCTTCTTGTTGACAGCATATATTTTGTTTTACCCTCATTCACCACTAAACCCATTTTTGCCGCTTCTGCACTAATACTTGCAAACGCACCAGTGACAGCTCGCTGTGTTGTACCAACAATGTCAATGTCGTCAGCGTATGCAAGCAGTTGCACAGACTTATAGAAAATTGTGCCTCTGGTGTTGGCTTGTGAGTTTCGCACAATCTTCTCAAGAATGATGTTGAAGAAGTCACATGACAGCGCATCACCTTGTCTAAATCCTTTTTTGACATCAAAGGTCTCGGTGAGATTGTTTCCGACCTTTACGGAGCAGCGAGCGTTCTCCATCGTCATTCTGCACAATCTGACAAGTTTGGCAGGGATGCCAAAACTAGACATGGCTCTGTATAGCTCGTCTCTATAAACGCTGTCATATGCGGCCTTAAAATCGACAAAAAGATGGTGAGTATCGATCTGGTATTCTTGGGTTTTTTCCAGGATCTGCCGTAGTGTGAATATTTGATCGGTCGTGGACTTACCGGGCCTAAAACCGCACTGATAGGGACCTATCAGATCGTTGACGAATGGTTTCAGGCGTTCACACAATACAGCAGACATGATCTTATACGCAGTGTTCAGGAGACTGATGCCTCTATAGTTGGCGCAGTTTAGAGGGTCTCCTTTCTTGTGGATCGGGCAAACAATGCTGAGGTTCCATTCATCAGGCATACTTTCCTCTAACCAAATCTTGGAGATGAGTTGGTGTATGCACTCTACCAAGTCATCTCCGGCTGCCTTGAAGAGCTCGGCAGGTAAGCCGTCTGGACCAGCAGCCTTGTTGGATTTAAGCTTAGATATTGCTATCCTCACTTCATTTTGGTCAGGTGGACGGAAATCTTGGCTGTCATCGTCCAGGTTGAATGGATCGTTCTGCCTAACAGCGGAATTTGTGTCGTCTTCGCCGTTTAGCAGTCTGCAGAAATGGTTTTTCCATGTCCTCAGCACCGACTGTGACTCTACTACAAGGTTTCCTTGCTCGTCTCTACAGGTCTCCGTTCGGGTCTTGTTGCCATGACACGTTCTTTTTACCTTTTGGTAAAACTTCCGAACATTGTTCCTGGAGTAACACCTCTCTATATCCTCGATCGCGCGCTTCTCATGCTCTCTCTTTTTTCTCCGGAGAAGCCGATGTTCTTCCCTCCTTTTTTGCTCGTAGAGCTGACGAGCTGCTCTCGTCCTTCTATGCAGCGACGCTTCGTAGGCACTTTGTTTTGCTGCATGTGCTTGCCGGCACTCTTCGTCAAACCAGGGGTTTCGGGGGGGTGGACTGGTGAAACCGAGCACATCAGTTGCGGCGTTTTTGATGGCTTCTTGGCATCGGCGCCACTGGTCTTCGGCACTTGATGCTGGCAGCATAGGACTTCTCGAGAGGTTGAGGGATACGCGATCGGCAAAGGTTCTGGCGGTTTGTTGCGTTTGTAGTCGTCCAACGTTAAATCTCCTCACAGTATTTTCTCGTTGTTGTGGCGTCTTGGATATCCGCATCCGTACCTTGGCTACAACAAGGTAGTGGTCCGAGTCTATGTTGGCCGCTCGGAAAGTTCGGACATCTAGAATACTGGAGGAGTGCCTTGCGTCGATCGCAACGTGATCAATTTGGTTGACGGTTTGATGATCAGGTGACCGCCATGTTCCTTTGTGTATATTGAGGTGAGGAAACCGTGAGCTAGCTATGGTAACATTACGTCCCGCAGCAAAATCAATCAGCCTTAGTCCGTTTCCAGACGTGGTGTCGTGTAGGCTGTGTTTTCCGATTGTGCTACCAAAGATGTCCTCCTTTCCTATTTTGGCGTTAAAATCACCCAAGACGATTTTAACGTCATGCTTAGGACATTGCTCATATGTTTTGTCGAGGAGCTCGTAGAAACACTCTTTGGTAGCATCGTCTTTATCTTCTGTGGGGGCGTGAGCGCATATCAGGCTGATGTTGGCGAATTTAGCCTTGATGCGGATAGTTGTAAGGCGTTCACTAACGTGTCGAAAGCTCAAGACTTCTTGCCTAAGTCTGCCGCTTACAACAAATCCGCATCCAAATAGACGCTGCTTTTGTTCTCTGTAGCAGTCACCGTAGTAAATGTCACAGTTTTTCATCCTCCTTTTGCCCGGCCCATCCCACCGCACTTCCTGGATGGCGGTGATACCTGCTTTGTAGCAGTCTAGGGCCTCCGCTAGTTGTTCGGCTGCACGCGGTCTGTTCAGAGTTCGAACATTCCACGTGCAGATCCGAACGTCATTGTCCTTTTTTCGTTTTGCAGGGTCGTCAACAGTGAATCCGTCCTTATCCGAGGCTTTTGGTTGCTTCGCAACAATTCTTTTTTTCCGTGGTAGGGTCGTTAACCCCACGCACAACCCCCAACCTGGAGGACCAGGCCCTTTCTGTAACCCCTTGGGCAAAAGGAGCCGGAATATTCCGGAGTCAGTAACCCGCTGCGGGGATGTGAGAGCTGCCGTTGACCCATTAAGGGCTCTTCCGCCACCATCTCTATTTCAACACCCTGACTAGTGCTGAAAAATCCTCAATGACCTCAGCTCCAAATACGTCAAAGTAGCTCATTGAGGTATCTGCCATGTTGACTGTTGACGCCACCGTTGATTCAACCATGTGAATTCATCCGCCGTACGTCCTCTTTCTGAGGGGCTCATGTAAGACCTCTGAGACTCGATCAGGCAGTCATTCCGACAGAGCATTATAGTGTTGCTATTTTCTTCGTGTTCAACACTCGCGCTTATAAGTTTAGCAAGTCATGCCCGGAAGGACAAGACCAGTACCCGGTGGCTACCACGCGGAGGTAAAATAAGCACAATTGATGTGTATGAACAGTTACAACGACTGGGCATCGCCAAGTTGACGCCAATTCCTTACCCTGCCTATACTTAAAAGCCTGTCAACGACGACGTTACTTATGACAGCATTAATAGCATAAAAATGTTGACCACAGTCACACCCTGTAAATTTTGCCTCCATTCACTATCCGCCCACGCTTTTCCATGAATCGACGACAGCGGCGGCGGTTGCATGGTCCTCCTCATCAGACAACATAAATATAGTAATATTCAACCACATGCGAGGAAACATCAGTTATACTCTGCGACAGTCCCCTTATTTTTATTCAGTTTCTTTCTCATAAAGTTTGTTTCCTTCCTTCCGTTTCCTTTTGTTGTCTCCCAATGGTCATGAGTCATGACTCATGCAATTTTTCCAATTCGCTGGTCATTTCAATATTACTTCTAGGTCTCATCGATTTTCCCAAAAACCAGAAGGAAATACAACCGATAAAAAGAAAACTGGGAGATGAGTTACGAAATTTGTGACTACAAACACAAATCCATGCGCAATCTTGATCGATCCAAGGCCCTGGGCCGCTGATGTGTAAAAATAAATTTCAGTATTGCGAAAAGGCCACAAAAGAGGTTTTGAGTTCAGTGAACTGCATCACATGTCGCGCGTCTCCATAAATGTATCTTAAAGTCGCATACATCCATATAGCGATTAAACGTCATCGAAACTATGTTTGTGATGCAATTTGGGTATGTCATACACATCTCAGATAATGTTTATCTTTACATAACTTATCATCTGCATATATGGAGTATGAGGAAACTGTTCACACATTGCGACACACATTTGATAACTCGTTTGTTATGTTTCGCGCTGTCTTTCGGTGCTATCTGCTATCAGTTGTTTTGTATTTGCTTGCGCTTATGTGTCGGGGAACTTGTTGCTGTACTTTAAGTTTAAATACCCCTTTCTGTGGTTATTAGCAATTGACGCGTATAAGTGTTTAGCACGATAACTGTTTGCCCAGAGGAATGCGAGAAGACGACAGTTTTTTCGTTTCATTGTTCTAGTTATTGTTGGCGCCTTTTTGTCTTGTAGGCTTAAAAGGTTTTGTTTGTTTTATATTTTTTTATTTGATAGATTACTTCGGTGAGGTGCATGACTCGGAGTTAGTGCAATAAAAACCGATGACATAGTTTCTTGTGGGTTAGATTAGATCCGAAGACAATAATTTACTGCCACATTAAAACTGTTTGCATAAGTTGCCATTTCAGAGGAGTCTTATCAGCGTTTGCAAACTGATTAAGGTGTGTTGTTTTGAGGCTGATAATTGACTAAGTTTGAACGGCACAATCTATGATTGTTTAAGATAATTTATTACAAAAAAGTCTGCCTACTTCACAAGTTACACTTAAGCCAGAGACAAATCTAAAAATCTCTACTCACGGTTAAATGTCAAAAGGCGTCAGCGCGCTGAATCCAATGTCGACACCGTCTATATGAAAACAGAGCCTTACGTCATGGTCACTGACTTACCAAACACAGTTACTACCAATGCAACGATAACTTCTGTTCCTCCGTCTAACTAAAGTTATGGCAACAGTATCCGTCCATCTGCAGAAAGCTATCCCAAAAAGGAGATTAATCAAACGACCACATTCCAGGGGATTCTTGTTTACTCAGACAGAAGTTATCATCATCTTCTGTGAGCCGTTTGGGATGTGTCTTGTTATTTATTGTCATCTGTCACCTGTTTGCTCTTTGCCATTTATCTCGCAAGTCAGTTATATATCCACGTTCTGTATGGAAATAATTACATCTGTGTTTGTATGTCTAATATTTAGATACTGGTTTTCTTTATAAAGGAAAACTTTGTAAGACAAAAAACCGCCACCAATGATCGCTGATTGGCAGGAGCAGGGGGGCGTGGGGAGCGAAACGTTTAAAGAGCTCTGTTGTTTGCTGCCTGCAGCTATATCATTGCAGCACGTTCTCTGCTCAGCTGCTGTTGCTTCGAGTACATCCAGGTGTTTTCTTTTCTTTTCTTCCGTTGCTTTTATGGCACCGATGATACGAATCCATAAGATGAATCATATTTCCTCTCGTTCATTGTGTTGAGTTGAATGCCAAGTAAAAATAAACACAAAGGAATGTAAAGATTTGTGTTTTAATTGGCGTCTCAAAAAAGTGTATGCATTTTCAAAAAATTAAGAAAAATAAAAATAATTTTTTAATTAACGCGGGAGTAATTTTTTTCTCTTCTTTTTTTGATAAAGAAAATGTTAAGTGGCCAATGACAGAAAGGGCCAAATAGAGGTAGCATTCATCTTGGACGTTGGACCATAATAACTCACTGTAAAGTTCAACTTAACCCTTCTCCCATTGGAATTGGAAAGGCTCCGGGACTGGACGGTATCCCAAATAGAGCCCCAAAAATCGCAATTAAAACACGACCTGACTTATTTGCTGAAATGTACAGAGGGCATTTTCCCTGAACCTTGGAAGCCGAAAGGAAAGGGTAATCCAAACGAACCATCCTCCTATCGTCCTATGTGTTTACTAGACACGATTGGTGAAGTTCTCGAGCGAATTATCTACAACAGCCTCCAGCCAGCAATTGAAACAGAGGAAGATCAAGATCTACGGTCGATGCAACTTTTTCTTTCATAAAATAATCACTCACTGTGATCGGCGTTGTTTTTTTATTCACTAAATTTGCAAAATACATTTGGGAAAATCGTATCCCACTGTAGGTGCAAACAATTGTAGACAATGCGCTCAAAAAAATGGTTTTCGCCATTACTGTCAGTGTTGCCAGAATTTCAAAAAAGAAAATGCTAGTTTTCACCAGGTTTTTTTAAAAAAATATCATTTTGTCTTTTTAACTTCAAATTCATCTGCATGAATTTTTTTTTACTTATCTATACTTTTATATCTTGAGTAAGGAATTTCGGAACTAAAAATATCTCAGAAAATAAAAAATATAAAAATCATGTTTTTTTAAACAATGAACTTTATTTTTATTAAACACTAGCTGACCCGTGCTCGCCTTGCTTCGCCAGAGTTCCACTTCTCAGATTTAAAACAAAACAATTAGCGTTATACAAAAAGATCCTTACCCGAAAAAAGAGAAGAAAAACTGTCAGTATAATGTGAGAAACAGATTAACACAGCGACTTTGAAAGCAACAGCAACAGCGAATTTAGGATTAGCTCCAACGTTGATGTCCCTAACTAACTTCTAACTTCTATTATTCCCTCTTAATCTCATTTATACATTCCACTTGTTATTGTCAGTTGTTACAATTTATACCCCATCCCTCTCAATCTAATAACCCATATGCGCCACACTCGTTCACTTACTACTCAAACACAAACATCCTCAAGTTCAAATTAAAAAAAAAAAAAAAACAGAAAGCAAAACATAAAGCAAAAAAGGTGCAATTGCACAAACAGGTTTTGGCATGCACATGAATCACTATGAAATCAGAATCACTATAACGCATTTTAAATCACAATTACAACTGAGTGTGACTCCCTCTCAATCTCAATTACAGACCTATCTCTCTCAATCCCATGCTCCATGTATCTCATTTACTCTTCTACTCCGCTACTACACCGCAGAAAGTGCACAGAGAGAGAAACAGGTTTTGCCGCACACACACACAAAATTTCCTCCACTCAACGCTGGAAAAATCCAACGATCTAGCTTCAATCGAACATTTTGCTTTTTTCAATTGTATTAAATTTATAGTTTATTGCTTATTGTTCGACTTCAGGATAACGTACAAAGATGATTTATATCTTAAAATCTTTGTACATAATTGAACTTTGTATTAAAAAAAATCCCATTTCATTTGGATGAGTGATTCCGAAGCTAGGAGCTAGAAGGCATCCGAGAATTACAACTTTTCTTAGATATCAGCTTAGATTTCCACTTCCGGACAGCGAATAACGGTAAAACATATCCTATGTTCAAATCTAAACAATTTCCTATGCAACTGTGAAAACCGAAATCAAATTCGTGCAGCACTTTTTGAATCTATTCTTTGCAACCAGATTACAGCCGGAAAAAAAGCTACAGTTTTATTATAGTAAGGATTAAAGTATCAATCTTCAGAAAAAAACAAAACAAAAAAATATCAACAGTAAATATAGTGGGTGAATTTTTGTTGCTGTTTGAGGTTCACCATAGATAAATAAATCCTTCACCACATGTCTCAATTAATAAGCTCATGTATCAAAGGGCATGGTAGTGCCCAGCGAAGTTCTAGCACTACACCCTTTTTACAGAAACAAACTCAGGCGATTTTCGACCCCCCTCTATCTTCAGTACTAATGAAGTCAGAGACTTCAAATTCGGAATATTTGCTAAGTTGATCAAGGGCCTCAGTAAACGTTTTAGCATAAGTGGTTCCTGAAATATAGGGCTTCAAAAATCACAAAAACCGTAACTGACTGACTGACATATCATCAAAATTATGGAGTACTCCCCGACATCGTGAAATCTTCTTATTTTGCACAACGGTATGTCTTGTGGTGCAATCAAAGGAATAATTGAGGTGGTATCCATCCACTTTCTCAGAATTGTTGTCAATTATATGGAGGACTTCCGATGGCTGTAGAATAATGAAATTTGGTTGTTCGGTAGAGCTCATAAATCTACGATTTTTCATTTGAAGTGCCTGCCTACTGTCATTTAGAAAGTATACATGCAACTTAAAAGTTTATGTTTCAGTATTGTTCTTCTTCAAATATTTCGTATTAAACCTTAATAAAGTAAGAACTTAGTGTACTTTTATGTCGATACTTTCCACGACTGACTTTGTTACGTAGAGCTTTTTTTTTTATAGAAGAACTCTCTGGTTCTTTTTTTTAAACATTTAGCTTCAGGGCTGATACTTATCTCCACGTACCCAATAGACACGATTAATCGTGCTCACACATTATCCATTCGCACGTTTCACATTTTATATGCGTGGGAAACTTCTATGCACTGTATATCAGCTTAATGCACACGAATGGTTAAAATTCCAGAGCAAATATCGAAAAATACGAAAATCCAAAAAAATGCCAAAACAGCATCTGGCATTTTTCTTTTAAAAAAAATTCTTTCAAATCTTCGAAAATGCATTAAAAGTGCCAGAATGGCATCACTGATTATTGTACCTTTAGAAGTGACACCTAGCTATGCTCGAATTAAACATTTGCAAGCGACGATGAGCGCATACGTCGTTATTCCATATTGGAAACACTCTCAGTCTCGAAGTTCTTTTGGGCCACCTCACCTTGCAAATCACTAAGAGTGCAAATTGGTGGTTGCAATTCTCGATCCTTCTTAATCAAACCTACTTCATGTGGCTTGTTATCAAATTACGTACATTTTACTTAATTTGTGCTTTATACGAATGCTAATTTATCTCATTCAAGTGTGTCAACAGTCAACAAGCCTTCCCCCTTATCAGCATGTGAATTGTATTATTTTTTTACTTTCTCCTATACGAAGTAAGAGAAAGATCTTGTTTTCGTAGAAACTCGACATTTGTATCAATTCTGATATAATGATAATAGAGATAGAGGAACTCAAAAAGTGGGTCTCCCTTTTCTGTGCGTCAGCTCCTGAGTGCAACAGCCTAAACGACGGATTTGTTTCCAACTTCGGATTTAGAGCTTGTGGGCTTACAGCTCGGGCTTGTGGGCTTACAGCTCCTTCCATATAACGCTTTTTAGCAAGTTTGATATTTTCCAAAACGGCTCCAAAGATTTTCACCAAAATTATCATTTGAGCTTACCTATGTATAGGTAGAGTTACATCGCTACACATACAGTTTTTCGCTAACAAAAATTTAATAACGGTTCTTTTAAAAATTCGACTAATCTCAAAAACGGTCCATACGATTTAAAAATAAATTCCCAATTAATAAAATTATAACGACAACAGTCGACACGATTGTAACAAAAATTCATTTCTAAGGTAATAGCGTCTTTCTTAACTTGATAGCAAACTCTGTTTTTCTCTAAATTATCGTATAATGTAATTAAAAAAAAAAAAAAATATTTTCCTTAAGTTTACTTGAAAACGGGCATAACGTTTTCGACGAAAATGCAAATCTGGAGTAAAATTTACATTTTCAAAATTATTGAGCCCTTCATTTACCATTCGAGTCACTAAAAAATTTACTTTTAAAAGCTTCTCATGTCTCGAAACCCCCATTTTCTATTTTGAGAACTTCGAACCATAGTCACAAAAACCAGCATCACCAATCTATACCAGTCATAAACAAAAATTTGCCCATACAGATCAGAAACTCCTTGTATACAAAAATCTTGTAAGGTGTAAAAGCCTATAGACAGTGTGGCGCAGGGACATAAGTTCACGAGACAGAATTTCATAATGTACTTGTGTCTTCGATGGGACACAAGTTCAAAATTTGAATGTGGAATTATGTCCCTCCCAAGTGGACAATAAGTCCATAATTTATTTTTCAAAGATGGGACATAATTCCAACATTTTGTAAGTAGAAGAATAGGCTATCATAAAAAAGTCCAAACCCCACGTTTCAGACATTTTTTTACAAAGCAACCATAAAAGTAATTACTACATTCCTGACACATTATTGGCATTTACAATTTAAGTTTTATTTTATTGAAAACTAGCGACCCGCCCCGGCTTCGATCGTAGGGTTCAGCCTGCGTTTGCAATGTAAGCGGAATGTAATTATTTACGACATTACATTACAAACCTTAACCTCAAAAATAACAGTATTTCTCCACTTTTTAATGGATGTTATTATACATATAAACCTTCCTCTTCAATCACTCTATCTATTAAAAAAAACCGCATCAAAGTCCGTTGCGTAGTTTTAAAGACTTAAGCACATATAGGGACCTAAGGACAGAGAAAGCTTTTTTTTTATACTATGTAGTGAAGCACAAACATTTTGCAGCTAAAACTAAATTTATTTACTCAAGCAACTTTTTCTTTTAGCTTCAGAAAATTTGAGTAAATAAAAGATCGCCAAAAATAATAGTTTGCTTTCCATTTTAAACAATTTGGGTGATTATTTTATATGAGAAATAGTCCAAATTTAAAATTTAGAAAACAGTTCAAGCTTAAATGAACCAACGGCCAATCTGCAATAGACGCCGCTGGATGCTTAAGAGTCTGGCATGGCAGCTCTGTGAAAACATGTTAGAAGGGACATAATTCCCATAAATGTTCCCTCCACAGGAATTATGTCCCCACTTCCGTAGTCCATAATGGATTTATGTCTCGTGGAATTATATCCTTGCGCCAGACAGTACCCATCAGGTACCCACATTTGGCGCTATTTTTTTTTTTTTGCCAGAACTCGCAAAAAATGTTTTTTGCTGAAAGCTTTAGTCTAACATTTTTATTTGTTGTATATATACTGTCATCTGAAATGAATATTTTTAAGCCAAGAGTGCACTTTAAGTATAATCTTATGTTTTCTTATGTAGTATCGCTTCCAATTTTTTACCTATACACCTAATAAAAAAAAAAAAATATGAACGAGAAAGTCTCGTGCGACCCAGTCGTGCACTTTAGTTTCTCTTGTGCGAGCGATAGTTGTCGCCAATCTACTTGAACATATACTGCGCTAACTCTGAGTCAATACCTCATAAAAATATAACTGAAGCCTTTAACAATATGAAGCGTTCCTAGAATTAGACATTGTAAAATATCTTCGGATTTTTAGTTCACAATTTTCAATTGCACCATTATTAACCAATTATTTCTTGTTCTTTTCCAGGTAATTGAACCATTTCAACTCAAATCTTACATAATTCGGTCACTTGGTGAGTATTGCAACTATATGCAGTGGGTTTCAGACTTAAATTGGTTTCTTTTCCATGTACTTTTGAAGTGAGTTCTTTTCTGAATTCACTAAAAAAAATGTTGCTCTTCACAATACCTCGCAGCCCACTTGTGTTAATCTGATCAGCAACATCCTGCAGCGAAGAGCGCCAATCTATTGTGCCAATCACAATATAAACAAGGAAATTTGCACTTCTCTGCTTAATTTCCAACTTATCTGCTGCTTACAAAGAAACCCTTCACTTCCGTAGTAGGAGCTCTCTAGACCATCGTCTCGGTCTCTTGCGTTTTTATGTAGATGATACCTAAAAAAAAAAAAAATAATTCGAACCCATTGAATGCAAAATTTCAATTAGTTCAGCCTTCTAGCAAATTAAAGTCTGCGATGATTCAGCATTTTGACTAAATCTAAATAAATCCAAATTGGCAAGCTAACCGAAAAGGGAACGATGTAGGTATACCTACGTTGGAATAAAATGAACGATAAACATCTCCATCTCCATACAGTTCCACCTAAATGCGCTCAGCTAAGTTTTCTCTGTACATGGGGGTGTATGCATATATTGTCCAACGATAAATAAAGATTCGTTCAGACCGCAAAAAGCAACTATAACTCCACCGAAATTGGTAAAGACCGGGCTAGTCTGCCGATGAGGCTCAAAGATGCACATGAGTGGGCACACTACAGTTGTTTGCACTCACTTGAGAGGTGGGTATATGGATTTTTTCTTCTTTAGTTTATTTTTTATAGTTCCAATGAATCCGTTGATGATTTTTATCATGCTGAGCTGAGTTCGATGAATATTCAACAGCTTTTGCAGTAGCAATGGCATAAGCATTAGATTGAAACAAAGACTATTAGGAATGGTGTTGGCCCATCAGGCATCACGAGGTCCAGTGGGTTGGCTGTTTTATTGTTCTCTAATTAATAGGGAAAGGGTTTTTAATTCGGCGGCTTGTAACATGATACAGTGATGAAGATTGTCCGAAGATTATTACAGTTAAAGCTCGTTAATTCGGAATGGTTGGGGGCAAGGTCAGTCGGAATAAACGAATTTTCCGAATTAATGAGAGATTTTGTCTATGCACTAAAACGCGTTCCTATTTATGGACAAATGCAAGAACTTAAAACCAAAAATTATTTTATTAACACAAAAGATTGCAGATAATACTTACAATTTTTTATAATTCATTTTTGTAACTAAAAACATAAAAAGAAAAATATAAACATATAAAAAAAAATGATTTAGCACAACCTACAAGATAGTCAGGTTTTTTTTTACGGTTTTTTTCGATTTTTATAAGAGAATGTGCAAAATTCTGTCTCCTCACACAAAAATTCTGCTTAGCGAAATTCTGCTTTACAAAATTCTGCTTTCAAATCATTGCGTTATTTAATTTTTGTCTATGTAGTTTAATTTTTACATAAAAAAATTTAAAACTCATTTATTCGGAAATTGTTTTTTTTTTTTTTACCGAATAAACGAGTTTTCCGAATAAAAGGGCTTTTACTGTAGTTTTAATTGTTTATTTCATGCGTGACTGTTTGTTTTTAGACGTAATCATAACTCGAGTTAAATTTAATTAACCTAAAAATCATGTTTAATTGACAAAGTCTTGGCAAGAGACTCTTTTTCACGACTGGAAATATGTCTTCAGTTATTCGATTGAAAATATTATATTCGGTTAATTTTCTGACAGAGGATGATTATTTAATAATTACTTAGCTCAGTTGACATAAAGCTTTACTTTTGGGGAAAACATGCGGTTTCTTAATAAAAATTTCATTAAGTCGGAATTTTTTTTCTCTACGATATTCATAATATTTACTTATTTAAAAAAAAATCAGATTGAATACAAAAAATGCTTAAATTTGACAATACTTCTTGAGGTACAGATAGGGTTGCTATTTCTCCCAATATTCCGGGAGTGCCCCTGTTTTTTTGTACTATTTCCTTAAAAACCAAACAACGAATATTTAAGAAAAAAGTTTTATGACCAGTGCTGCCACAGGGGAAAAAATTTGAGCAAATTTGTGTAGCAAAACTTAATTTGCGTAGCAAAACTCAAAAGTCAAAAATAACATTTTTGAGTCCAGTCCAATTCAAACACTAACACATCCGAAGAAATGGGTACTTGTTGGGTATGGTAGAAAAGAATATAAGTTGGTGTGGGAAAGTGAGTAGATATTGAATATGCTTTCGTTTATTAATTTTTTTTTTTTAAGAAAAATTACAAGATTTATGTTGACATTTCATGTTTTAAAAAAAGTAGCAAAATATACGTTTTTAGGGAGAGTGCGTAGCAATTTTGCTACGATCGTAGCAAAGTGGCAGCGCTGTTTATGACGAAGAAATAATAGGGGTTATCGCGAATAAATTCCGTGGGAAATGTTTCCCTTGTCAGCAATGTAAGTCAGATTGCTGAATAGGAAAGGTTCCCGGGGAAATCTTATTCCCGATAGGGGTTAATATAATCAGTGCCTAATACCCTAATCACGGAAAATCATGTTTTCGTCGAAAACTCGAAGATGTATTCACACCGAACACCAACTAGTGCTCGTTTGACGTTTCAATCAGCTCTGAGACAGTATAATCGTGAAACTTCACGACCAAGTGTGGAAAATGATTATAAGTTGTGAGTTGTAACATTTGTTCGGTCAGCTGCTCTGCTGAATTTGCTGAATATTGCAAAGGTGTGTTTGTTTCAACAACCCAACGATTGGAAGTCGTTTTCGTGGTGTTTTCATGGAAAACAACTTTAAACGACCTTTTTCCAAAAAAAAAACTTCTATTTTCAATGAAGTTTTCGATTGTTTTCGCGAAAAGTCGGTTTAATACACTGGATTTGGCATTACTCTTTTGTTTTTAAACCGCCACATTGGCATTTCTTCAAATATATTTGTTTGGTCAATGGAGAATGGTGACTTTAAATTTTTTTATTACCTATATTTTTTGCATTTTTTCTGTATGTATTTTTTGTTAACTCAATCTTTTTGTTATTGTTATTTTGAAGCAAACCCTGAAATAAAACTATGAATTTCTGTTTTACTATGAAGTTATGAGGTTTTTCTGATTCTTTCCATTTTTTCCCGATCTCCCGATATTTTTTTGTGAAAAATACCGATTTGTTGAGAAACATTCCTGGCAACCCTAGGTACAGATCATAATTCGTTGATGCACGGCTATGTTTCCTGACAGCCCTTTCCTTGTTCCACAAACATTTTCTTAGATTAAGACAAGATTAAGACTTTAATTGTTCGACCTTCTTAAATTATTTGCAGAAAACGCTGAAAATGAGAAATAATTGACTTGGATCGAAATCGTTTTTTAATTAGTTAATTTGAGTAAATGTAGCTGATACATATCTTAAGCAAACTTTGCACAACAGCTTTTATTAAGACTGCGCCTTAAAGAGAAACAATTACCTAACGTAGGATCCATTCCAGATGGCTGGTGATGAAGTCGAAAACTGTCTTTGTTCGGTATATGTTTCTATATTTCCCACCTTAGTACAAAAATCATTCAACTGCAGATACAAGGCCCGATGACCTTCTCCTTAACCTCTAACCAGTTCGACTTTAGTCAAGTTCGTTTAATTTTTTTGTACCCACATAAGTAGTGTAGACCGTCTAACTTGTTGAGGCCTTTGTTCCAAGTTCAATGCAAACAACGCCCCAGCCTCACATTGCAGAACACTGTCACTGTTTTTCCTCCCGTGTCACTTTTGTGACAACTTCGCGCTCGCACATAGAATATTCCCACGTAATGTTTATTTTGTTTATCCAAAAGGAAAACAATTAATTTGTAATTTCAAGTCACTGCCAGTCGTACATAATATATACAAACATGTATGCATAGATACGTACACAAAGTGAATAAAAAACACATTAATCAGACCTTCAGCTATCTGCCATTATGGGTGCCCCTCCGCCGGTTTTACGGTGAATAGAACTTGGAACACGACTTGAAGCTCCTTTGTTCGAATTTGAATGGAATTGGGAAAATAAATACCAGCCAACAACTGGGTAGTTTGTACAGAACGCTGCGCACTGCAGCACAGTGCACAGAACGTTCTGCTAATCGAATGAGTGATGGATGTGCATGTGCTGTGCACGGAAGTGCGTTTTGTTTGGATGGATTGCATTTGTTGTTGATGATGATGAGTTCAGTAACTATCTGGACATTGTTATACAGGGGGAACCGTAAACATAGTCGAAAGAGTGCTTTTACTTTTATTTCCCTTTTTCGAGGGCAAATGTGTTGGAAATAGTTAATGCGAAAGACACAGCTCGAGAGGTTGTTGGCTTTGTGTTGGGGTGCGTATACGTCTGGTGTGGTATTTATTTACGTTTTGTACTATTTTCATGTGTCCAAAGTTGCAGCCAACTTTGATCCATCATTTGGATGACATCTGAGGTCTGTCAGTTAATGGATTAACAGGAAATTGATGCCATATTACAAACGATTGATTTTGCAATCGGATTAAAGGTTCTTCAACCTGATTGATTGTGGAATTTCGAGATGCAATTAACTTGATGTTGTATGTTTTAACTTGTTTGGTTTTAAATCAATAACTGGTTGTCAGCTTATCAATTATGCATGACTGGCTGAAAGAACAGAGTTGACGTCGGGATTATGTGTTGACAACAACACAAGTTTTAAATTAAGAAGTTTGACTTGCAATCGAACTAAAAACTGCAACAGACAACAAGAAAAAATCTGAATTCAATCTAAAATTCATGTTGCCGTAGTTCATAAAAAAAAAAAAAAAAACCCAGCTCTGTCAACGCGACTTTATTCAATTGATCTGCTCATTTTCAGCACGATCACACTTAGCTAGCGCAGCCGAGTCGGTTCACTGTAGGTTCAATTGCAGTTTAACTGAAGTTCAGTGATCGCATATGACTTCGTTCCTATAGTTCTACTTCGCAGTCTTTTCAGTTAAATGCAGTATGTAATAAGGAGAAATCTATTTATGGGCGGGTGATGCGCATGAAATTTGTTAATAATCTTGACATCTCGCGCTTTTTCTCGAAAAATATGTGGGCAACCTGTGGGCTGGACCTGTGTTCAGTTAACAATGATGACCAATTTTCTATATTTTTTTGCATTCAGGTCAACGTCTTTGTCAAAGTTCGTAGTCTGGCCTCCTCCTAGACAGTCCATCGATTTAAACTGCGAACCATGGCCCATATCGAGTTTGAATATACCTGGCTGAGCCCACTCGATTCAATGAGATTATGATGGATATACTGATACGATAAAGGTTGGAAATATAAGACTTTGGTTTTTACTTCTGTATTTTTTTTTTTTTATATACTTCTCCCGGGAAAGGCGAGCCTATAACGCTTCAACAGCGCCCCGAGATGCCTGCAGATGTATGTTTGTTCTGCACTTAAATTGCTGCAAATTGTAGTCTTCTGGAAATACATCCCCAGGAAGCGAGTTCCAAAGTTTGCTTGTCCTGTAACAGAAGGAGTTTTTGAAAGTTGATGTCCTCGCAGTTGTCAAGTGTACTGTATGGTCATGAGCATTAGCAGCCTGTCTTGTTGGGCGCCCAAAAGTTGCATTTCGAGGGATAATGTCTTTGAGTTCCTCAGAACATCTACCATGGAAGTACCTATAGAACAAGCATAGGTCAGCAACTTGTCTTCTGTGCACCAACGGTTGTAGATTCGATGTGAGTGTAGGGTCTCCAATGAGTCGAACTGCTCGTCTCTGTATGCTATCAAGCAGGTTAAGTGAATGCTTTGGGGCCGAGCTCCATATATGGGAACAATATTCCAAGCCTGGTCTTACCTGTGCTTTGTAGAGAAGGAGAAGTTGCTTGGGGCTAAAGTACCTCTTTGCTCTAAATAGGTAGCTCAACTTTGCGGACGCCGATTTTGCGATATAGGATATGTGGTTCTGCCATGTGATTCCTGAATTGACTGTGACTCCTAGAAGGTGCATTGAGTCCTTTTGATGGATGGTCATCCATTTGGATCTGAGGAATTGTTGATGCATTTTTTCTGGAAAATGTTGTGAGCTGTGTCTTGTTTGCATTGAATACAACCAAGTTGTCCTTTCCCCACTTCAAGATTTTGTCCAGATCATCATTTAGAGAATTAATTTGTTCACATCTCTGACTGTGTGATGTAGCCGTATTCACAGGCCCATTGTTCGAGATGGAGGATATAAGAGTGCTGTCATCTGCAAAGCTGTAGATATTATTATTTGTCGATCCAAGCAAATCGTTGATGTGGAGAAGAAATAGAGTTGGAGAAAGAATAGATCCTTGGGGCACTCCTGCATTTATAGCAAACGAATTGGATGATACACCATCTACAACAACTTGGATCGATCTTCCCAGAAGAAAATTTTGCATCCATCCGCAGAGTTGTTGTGGAAATCCGTAAGACGCTAACTTGCCTAATAGGGCTCTATGCCAGACTCGGTCAAATGCCTTTGATATGTCCAAGGCTACGGCTCTGGATTCGCCGTGTTGTTCAATTGATTGTGTCCATAAGTGCGTTACGTAGCTTAACAGGTCACCAGTGGAACGACGGCTCCGAAATCCGTATTGCCTGTCGCTTATTAATCGATGGCCTTCTAGATATTTGATTATTTCGACATTTATTGCCTTTTCCATTAATTTAGAGAGCATTGAAAGTAACGCTATTGGACGATAGTTTTGTGGCAGACATTTCTTCCCTTTCTTTGGAATAGGTTGAATGCGAGCGGTCTTCCAGCAAGAAGGAAACGTCTTCTGGGAGTACGACATTCTAAACAGCTTACAGAGTACAGGTGCAAGTTCTGGTGCACAGTTCTTGAGTACTATAGCCGGGATTCCATCGGGTCCCGTTGCCTTATTGCAATCTAGTTCTTTAAGGATGCGTTGAATTATTCGAGGCCGAAATTTCACTTCTGCCATCGATGATTGTATCCTCGGGATATTTGGTGGCTCTAGCTGTGCAGAATCTAGGGTGGAATTCTTTGAAAACATGCTAGCGAAAAGATCTGCCTTTTCAAATATCAAAAAAGGTTTTTGCTCTTTTTTCCAAAACCTTTTTTTATGTTTTTTTTTAAGTTTTCTTAAATAGAAAAGAAAAAAAAAAAATCCCAAAAGAGTCTTGGAAAAAATGCCAAAATTCATGGCATTAATGTCAAAATATTTGGTCGATTTTTCCTGGGAAAAAAGTGCCACAACATTGTTCTGAGGTTTTTGGGCTTTTTTCCATTAAAATTTTTTGGCGTAATTTCAGGGAACCGAACCAAATAGGTCTCTCCTAGTGATGCATTTTCATTCCTTCACTCTCCCGTAGATAATCTAACCTAACATAGGTGTCGCCAGTAAAATTATAGCTATGGTATTATTGGTAACCGAGTAGAGACCAGCTATTTGGACTACACATACACATGGTTTCTATAAATTTAAAGATGGCGACCGATTACCTCGAGGTAAACTTTGGTGGTCTTTTTATGAACGTGTTGAAGCCGACAAAAGAATAAGCGAGAGAAGAATAATATAACTGAGTGGGGAAGCGAAGAGTAACAACGATTCTCGCTTGTTTTGAGGGTTACCCTGACAATTTCTGTTGGGAAATTATGTCGAATTTCAGTTTGTGAATTATTGTTTGAAAGAAACAATTCTTAACAACAACTCGCAGACACAGTCACTTTTGGTAGGAATGATAGCTATTTCGAACTACACCACTAATTCATCATCAGACTCCTTTGAAGTGATTGTTTTGAATAGTTTTGAGTTCTGACAGTCAATTCTTCAATAATACAACTGGTTAATCTAAATTTTAATATTTGTTTGTTTGTTTTTATTTTATTTTACTTTACAAAATTTGTCATCGCTAAAAGGAAAAAATTAATATAATAAAAAAATATGTTTCTCAAAGCATTAACACCATAAGGGAGATTTCAGCAAATTTGACATACAAGATATAAAAAGTTTTGCAGGTAATGCATACAGTCCACACTTGCCGAGAGATCTGAGCCATTGAAAACAGAACGATGGTGTCGAGTCTTAGCACTTTTGAGACAACTTAGTCAATTTGCAATCACGAGGTTTCAAATTTGTGTTAGAGCTATATTCAGGGCCTTTGCTTCAGTTCCAATGCAGGGTCATAAGACCGAAAGTGGAAGGATAAGGTAGTTAAATAAAGAGCTCGCATACTGAAGAAGCGATTCGGTTGATGACAGACTTTTGATGCGCGAAGTCAGTAAATAATTAAACCTAGTTGACATATATAGTTCGGAAGCATGGATTTTCCAGTCTACAGGCTGTGAATTAAATTAAGCATTTTTTACGTAGCGTTCGGCTCTTGTATTCATTTGAGTCTGATGTGAAATTCTGAATACATTGAAATAAATTGGCTTTTGCCGAGAGATGGTGTCGCACGATCCTGTGTGATTGTATATACTGTTTCAAAAGGGGTTTTTTTTTTATGAGTGTGCTCTGAACAGAGCGGCTCGGCTTTCTTTCAAAACCTCGTAAGTCCCAATTTTATAAAAAAATACATTTAATGTAGTCCTGATAAAAAAAAAAAAAAAAAATAAATCAGTGAATTTAATGTCGTTTTCCATTGCAATTTTCGTTTTAAATTTTTGGAATAATAACACACATAAAAGTTTGACAAATAACAAATATCTTGGTGTTTGTGTAAGTAGGTGTAAATCTCGCTTAGAAATCGACATTCACAAAATTGCTCTGACTCTGAAAAAACTGCTGTTTCTGTCCCAATCGGAAACGAAATAAATATCAATACCTCGTAACTCCATCATGATTCCTTTTGCTTCTATCAAGCAGTTTTAAAACCTTCTATCAGCCTTCAAATTTCCACTTAAAGACTCGCATGTCCGTCTTACGTCTTATTTTAACAGTTTTCTTTTTTTTTATATATTAAATCGGTTTTTTGCGCCTCGTCAAAAATTCGCCATTTTCGACTTACGAGTTTTTGACAGAAAGCCGACGATTTTACTCAACCTGCTCAGTTCATTTATTCATACTCTCATAGAGCACGCTCTGATCATGCTTTGAACGAAAAAAGAAACACAAATTCTGGGCTCTAATCGCGTAGCACAAAACGATTGACCAACATCGTATTCAACAACCAAAAAACGATAATCGTTGAAACGATTTGACGATCATCGTTTTTTGTTGCTTCACGTTACTAATTCAAACGTCAAATACCCTCGTCGAAACGGTTCGATTGAACAATGTCTATTTTGCAATCGTTTCGTCTTTTTTGGCGCATTTTTTCAGTTTAATTAGACCTGAAATAACTATAAAGAAAAATTTAAAGGAAGACCCACACCTATGATCTCTATAGAGGCGACTCGCTCTTATCCGAGTTGTAAAAGAATACATTATATGCAAAAAATAAATTATTGCACTTGGATTTCATTTATTTGTTTTATATTTTTTTTTTCCAATTCAATTCTAAGCATTACAAAATTCTCAACACTTGTGAGCACTTTCACATTCACTTGAAATTGCACTTCTTCTTGATACTAATAGAGGCCTTATTCCTTAGTACCTATCCATTTTTGAATTAAATGCCCCATTCCGTGTCAATCAATGAAAACAAAGAAAAATAAACAAATTCAAGTTGTTCACCTATTTTTTAGGTGAACAACTGTGTTTACAGTCAAACTGTTCAAAATAAAAACGATGAACGATTCGATTGAGATATACGACGATGATGTTATATGAAGCAAACTAAAAACGAGATCGTTTTGTTCAATCGTTTTGACGACTATCGTTTCAAAAATTACGTGACGAGAGCCCTGAGCTCTGATGTGTTTGAGCTAAAAAAGAAACACAAACATTTTGTATAACAGTTCAGGTTCTGCTCTGAACTAAAAAAGAAAAATGCCAAAAGAAAGACTGATTCCTTGGGTGATTTCGTCGCCGAATTTGTTGAATGATAGTGTCGAAGAATATTTGCCAACAGTAGGTATCCACAACTATATACTCAATGCAACATCTCATTTGGAGATAAAAATCTACTAGCGAATCGTAATTAAATCGCAGTTTGTAACAATGCACATCCTATGCGATAAAACGTTAACGAACTTTGAACCACGGGAACCGTACATTTGTCACGATTAAATGTAACCACATCCGTTTGGATCTCCAACGTAGCAATATTAATCGCAATGGGGAAAAAAAATGAAAGTAGTCATTTGTTAACTGCCAATGACATTACATTGTCGACTTTACTACCGATATATGACTCATCCTAATTGACTTGCTATTTAAATGCATCGCATGTGCTGTCCAAGTCACTTTTCGCACGTACCAAATGTCGCACGTATTTAAACACACTAGCTACCGTATTAAATCGCCAGTTCAATCAATTTGCACTTGTTGCGTTCAGATATATTCACTCACTGGTAAAAAAAAAGATACCAAGCCAACAGCGCGTGTATACATTCAAGCGTATCAATCTGTTGTTCTCATTTTTCATGCTGTCTCTTATCTGAGTGCACTTCCGGGAAATCATGTGACAAATATTTTCATATTTTCAGAAACTTTTTCTACGTTTTGAAGTTTATGCGTCCATACGTACATTTGAATGAAAGTTCATTAGACTGTGACAAGTCTGAAAGTTTGAAATATCAATAATGGAAACTTATGCCTCGCACGCCCTCTGTTGGTAGATAAACTAAACATTAACAGCAATTAGCATTTTAATTGGATTTTTGAACGGACGACGACGACCAGCAGCAGTAGAACTTTCTGCACAATAACAGAGCGACGAACATAATTGAGTTTCATATTTTGCAATTGCATTTGCATCTGATAGCAGCATGGACAGTCACCCTGCCCATGAAGACGAAGAGGCAGAGCCACAGTATGGTCGGCAAGGGAGGAGCAGTGTTCTTTAGCAGGTTATTCAATATTTTGTTTTTATAATTATTGCCACGCCAAGGCTTTTCGACCAACCAATCTAGAATCCTGCTAAAAAGTTTGAAAATACTATAGCTATTGGTGAACCAAGTTTCTCCATGAAGTCACAGTGCCAGCGGAGTTTTTTTTTTTTTTTAACTTCTGACTCGCAAACCGCGATACATCGACCTGAGTAGATCTATTGTGCGATATGATCAGAAAAATTGTTTAGGCCATTAGAGTTTCTACTTTTTTTAATTTAGCTGATGATACTTTCAGCAGAGGATGTCTTTACTTCTTCTGGGCTTATTATTTCCCTGAAAAAGAAATTCTTTCTAATACCACAATTTCAGAAAGAGCTGGGCATTCACATAAAATATGTTCAGTTGTTTCGTCTTCTTCAAGACATAGGCGCGGCACTCCGAGGAGTCGACTACATGTATTTTGTTTAGGTTATATCGCAAACCATGGTGCCCTGTAAGGTAGCCAACTAGATTTTTGACATCGTGCTCTGTTACGGCAACAGGGATGGTCTATACATCAAAATCTTAAATATACAGATTGGAAACCTACAAAAAAAAATTGTCATTAGACAGTAGAAGGGTGCATTTGAAAACGCCAGAGTCTTGTCACCGAAAATATTCCACTACTCTAATTATGACGGAACACGCAGTTAGCTTCATTGTTGAGCCTTTTCTGTGGTAAGTGCTGCTCCTCGTTGTAGAGTTCCATTTTACTAGGAGTCCACAAGTCGATAAGTTCGGTGCAGGGAAATAAGTCCCCGGGAAATAAAACCACTTTCGTGAAGTGAAGTGGACTTAGTTCCCATGTAAGGTGAGAAATAAATTCTAAAAACTCTGAGTGGTTTTATTTCCCTTTTAATGTGAAGTAAATTCTCATTGGCGACTAAGAACAAAGTAAAATTTAAGTGTCCGGTAGGTAATTTGCAAATTTTTCAAAATGGAAATTTAGTTTGCAAGAATCTGAAAATAAGCAAAGATAAATCGAGTGATTTTATATATATTTTTAAATATTTTAAATATATTTTTAAAGAAAAATTATCCAATTCTAAATGTGGTAGTTCGTTTCCTCTTCTTGTTTTTGAATGTGTACTAAGTTCCCATAAGAAAGTGGACTTAGTTCCCACCTTAAATGGAAACTTATGCCACTTCACGAAAGTGATTTTATTTCCCACTAGGTAGGAAATAAGTCCCTCTTAGACTTAGTTCTCGGGGACTTATTTCCCTGCACCGATAAGCTCAGCATTGTTATTGCAGCTTTGTGCTACAAAGTCCAGCTACACTTGTGGAAATTCACTTGTTCTACAAGTACTTGTGGTGTTGTGTTATGAGCCCCTTAACAGTTGTTTCTAAATGGTTACCTACCAGCAACCTCTAAAAGTTCGATGAAAAACTCAAACTTTCTGAATGACTTAAAATATCGTAGTTATCGCCACCATCTGTATGTGTGTACTTTCACCTACTAAGCGAGTTCCCTTGTTGCCCTCTTAAGATAATAATTAGTTCAACGACTCTCGCCGTATAGTGGAAACAAGTTATTGCCAAAACCTACCAAGAATATTCGGTACTTACACGAAACATCAACACATGGCCATGACCGGTAATTAAGTAATGAATCACGCAACACTCTACACATGCACGCACATCTCTCTAACTAGCATATTTAATTAAATTAAAGCTGAGGCGAATTCCCCGCTAGTCTGTCGAGTTGAAATCAACAATATTCCGTCATCATCATTATGGGCTTGTTCCCGTATGTAGCCAGCCGAATACGGCTAATGAATATCCGCACGAATGTCAAATTAGATTCCAGTGAATTTTTGAATTAAACAATTATATCTTATATATCGTACAGTAGCCAATTAATAATTAACACACAAAGTGCAATCAGCGTACATTTTTCCTTTATGCGTATTTTATATGCGTTTTCATTAGAATTAAATTGAATGCCGCGTCGCGTTAAGGGCACATGCATTTAAAAAAACAATAAAAAAATGAAACTCTCTAAAACCGAATTAGGAAAATTAGCCATTAAGCCACAGTCACATGGCTGAAACCATAAATATCAAATGATCTAAGTGCCATATTCGAAATTAGGTTTATCTAACGGATGTGACAATATGATGAATGTCTTCAACGCTGCGCGAGGGTGAGGCAGTATAAAAGCTAAAAAACCCATCATAATAATGACAGAACAGTGAAGAGTAACCGCTTAAAAAGCACTCCATCGCACACGCGTTTCCTGCATTGCATACGGAGGCATATTTTTGGGGTCGCCTTCGAGTGGAGCAACAATTTTCGCTCAATTGAATAGATTGTGACAAGCTAGACTTGAGTCTAGACTCTGGACAGATACTTGATGATGACGGATCAAGATATTCCTAGAGACGATGATGTGCGTGCGTAGAGGGAAATGCAATTAGCAACACACACTCGGAGATTGCTGAGGTTTCCATTTCACAATTGCCTTAAATGTAAACCGTCAACTGTCAACTGTCATTTGTCAGTTGATAAATCCGTCACAATAAAGAGGGTGATAGAGTTATGAAACGCACTTACAAATACTAATGCTGTCGACACGGTGAAGGGGGAGTAACATTCAATTTGAAATGACGTTTCCATTTACATTGGCATCCGCGACTGGAGGCGCCCCAATAATTATTCTACACGTGCAAAATATTTACAACACAATGGGAATTTAATTTAAATGTACGAGAGCACTTTCTGCACTTTTTCTCTCAATGAATGGGTATCCGAATCCGAAAGAAGGCGATGAAAATGGGATTAACAAATTTCGCGATGACTTACGCTGTATCTGTATAGCAGACACAAGAACCGGAACATATCCGTTATCTCTCATCTTTTTGTGGTGGTTTTGTATATTTTTCCCCCAAAACGGGAAACATGTGCTCGAGCTGTGTGCGTGCACTTTTGTCATTGTACACTTGAACATTAGCCAAGTTAATTAAAACTGTTTTCCAGTATGCTGGACCGTTTCCAAACAATCACCGAGTACTGTTGTGTACTTTGGCTGCAGTGAAGCAGTTGTAGGGATATGAAGTTTGCCATGCTTGCACTCGTTGTGATAATTATCGTTGTTTCACAGTATGTGTGACAAGAATGGTGATGGGGCGACATTTTTAGAATCGCAAGTAGAATATTCTCGGAGCAGTTGTAGATGTTAGCTCACGAGTGTCTTGAATTTAAAAATATTACGATATCGCATCTCAGTGCGAGATAGCCGTCGACGGTCTTTACTTCGCCGAGCGCTAGACTCAAATTTGTCTGTTCTAACTGTTTTCCTTCTGCATGTTTCTGAGTATAGATTTCAGTCTGTTCTCAAATAAGAGGATACATCTCTGAATTTAAGTGACGTTAAGAGTTGTATTTGAAGTAGGGATAGCTTTTAAGTTATAAGGTGTTCAGTACCTTAATGTTTTGAAAATAATATCGTTCAAATTACAAGACTTGTAACGTGCAGCCTCAAATGATGTACAAATCTATCAATCAAAATACTATTTATCTCTGCCTTTATGATTATGCAAATGCGTTATACAGAAAAATTAAAGTTTAGTAACCACCCTGCATTTTCAAAACCAGTCAAAGGCAAGTCCTTCGTTAAGAATTTGATTCGTTTCCGTATTCAATGTGTAGAGGTCGTGACAATGATTGCACTTGACGTTTGCATAGAGCATGGGGACTATTTCCGCTCGACGATGCTTTCTTTCTTTCCTAAACTCCGAACCAGTCAGACGTCTCTCGAAGGTATAACCAAAAACTCTCGATACTGCTTTGTTGTTTTATTAATTTAATTTTATTAATGACCAATAGTGACGGAGTTTATGGAATTAAATTATTAGACAACTAGTTGGTTGTTTTCAATAATAGTGAACACCACAGGTAATTTTTTTTTGTTGGTTATATACAATACACATGTGACTTATAATGGCTGATCATATCATTCTACAGATATTAAATCTCTTTCGAAAAGCGACAAAAGACGGCATATGGTAATTACTCTTCCAATCTCCTAATCTGATTTTGATTGGAAATAATTATCCATACCATTGCCCCGCTCAAGAGTTTAAAATCGCCACAGCAAAGATCACTAGTTCGCGCCAAAACCAAAGTCTGCCCCCCTTACCGCAGAAGAATTACAGAAGTTGTGGTAAACACACAATTCCTTCACTGCGCAGCCCCTGGACCAAACGTTACCCCAAAAAGATACCATCGAGCATCACCATATGTACACTCGGCATTGTTACAACAACAGACAACGCCACTGCTTATCTAAGGCCTGCTCTTCACCGGGAGACGAATCTCAACCTCACCAGCATCAACGAGCAAAATTCGGCTAATCGCTAACAGCAGCAGCAGTCACTGGCGACTCTTCCTACCTGCTCGACCACGACACAGTATGTATGTATCAATGGTATAATTTTATTCCTGTGTTTTTTTTGTTTTTATATATTTTATATTGATAAACAATAGAAATCTATGATCTAAAGCAAATCTACGATAAAGTAAAAACTAAACCTAATACAAAAAGCAAACGTAGAAAGTAATGAATTTGTAATGGCTTACAATCTAAACTTAAATTAAAGTATAAACCTAAACAAAGAAAATCAAACATTGAATGCATGGTAATATCTATGTATATGAAGTCATCTTAAAGCAACGTATATACCAATCTAAGAATATTGAAATAAGAATTTAATCGTTAGTATCCCCTACTTAATTTACGTATCAATTAATGAAATTTATTACATATTGTGAGCCTAGGAAGTTAATGTGCACATCAACATCAAGGAGAATAAGAAAAACCTAAACTTGTTAGTGTAGTAAGAAAAAGGGAATACTGATTACAAAATTGCATAGGTTGTCGTAATTTGGATAACGTTAAAATGAAATTAAATGATTTTGAGTGTATCAAAAGTGAATTCAATTGAGTGCATTTTATTTTGGTTTCTTGGTTTATGACTATGTGTTAAGTACATGAAGATAAAAGGTGAGATCGGTATGGATTAAGAGCGGGTGATAAGTGGCTGAATGAAAGGGGTCATTGACAAATAAATTTTATGACGGGGAGTTAATGGCACGGTGTGACACTAACGGAGGTGGCATATGTGGAGGGTTTTCCCGAAGTGGTGGACACAATATCGGTGCCATCACAAAAAGAGGATGTAGTTCTTGACCATATTAGGTGATACATAATTGTTTTTTTTTTTCTTTAGTCCTTATTTCGTGCGAGACCATCTAGCGCATTTAATACCTAATATTTCTGTTCATAAGTATGCAATATTATCTCAGTTTTAAATTTTTTTTTTGTGAACACGGATACTTCTGTATCTACCTTGGCACGATTTAAAGATAAAATTTGTTTTGTGTGAGAGATCATAGCAGCAAGTTCCCCGACCAATACGGCGAGCTAAGCCGAGCGGATGCCAGCGTGCCAACCCGCTGCTGAACCTGAAGGACTCCTTTTCATCACTTTGCTTATGCAATTTAGACCAGGCTCTCCTCACAAACATGGCGCCCAACGTGGGGCCTTATCAGTCAATTGACTGATATTCCAAATATTTTTTTTTTTGCTAAACATTTATAGCACATACCTTTCTTTGGTTTGATTTTATTCGACACTCTCGTCGGTTAGAGATTTCCCTTATTCTATTTATTCTTTCGATCCTTGGATCATTTCCTGTATGCTTAGAACAATTCAAGTATTTAGAATGAAAGTTTCGCGAAGAAGTTTAGAAATCGCAAAGGACTTAAGGTCCAGTGTTCAGGTTACTCTTCGCAGAAAACATCTAGTTTAGCATGAACTATCTCAGCTTCCTGACTAATAGTAGCACGTACACAGTTGTGAAATTCAGTTGAACGAGATAGAAAGTTACTACCTGCTATGTCTACTTAAGCAAATATTGCAAGAATATAAGCAGTTTATGAGTCATTGATATATTTTAATACATATTTAGTAAGCTTCAATTTGCCATAGACTGTTTACGATGATGATTTTTCTTGCATAGTATTTTTCAGCTTTAAAGATCTCTACAGAAATGTTTTCAGTGTAGGATCATCTGCGTTAAGAAATTGTCAGAACTACATCCTTCAGTTTTTTTTTTTTTGTAGCCAAACCAATTTTCACCTTCTTTAGTCTTACTGATCTCACCTGTATCAATTATGAATTTATATTTACAAACTTACATTCTATAGAATTGCTTTTATAAATTAAGATTTTTTTTTTGTCGCATTGAGTATTTGAACCATTCGAGAAAATGAATTCTTCAAAGGGAGCTAAACCTAAAGATAAAAGAAATGATGCTTTTGATACAAGTCGTGGTATGACGACTCGATCGTTAACTCACAGGCAACCCAATTTTGATAATTCGCGTGATGCTTTTCCCGGCAATGAGCCTAGGCAAGCTATCCTACATTCACCCCCTGTTCCTGCTAGTATGGTTAGAAGTCCCCTTTCTGAAATTGAACGCCGACATATTGAGAATACTCAAAATCCGGCTGTTACCGAATCCAATGCTTTTTCTCTTCCAATACCTACGTTGATTAGAGATACACCGATTGTGTCCACAAACACGCCTCAACCAATGGCTCCTATTCATAATAGTAATGATCCTCGGATACAACAGCATGATAGAGCAAATATGACTACTGCTTCTGCCAACGCGATGTTTGTTACACCAAGTAAGCAAACGTCATTCAGTGCACAAGTCAAATCTATCGTAGATGCGAGTGTGGGAGCAAGTCAAGCTTTTATGCTACGATCACTCATGAACTCGATGAAACAATGTGTACAAGAATCCGTTCGTGACGCACTTGCAACAAATTCAAATGCACGGCAACCTGTTGTCGATAACACAATACCTGATAACAATCCTCAAAATTTGAGAGATGAAAACGTTCGCCATTCTCCTGTAGAGCCAAATCGTCGCAATGGTGAATATTCACTAAATGTGTCCAATGATAGGAATTCACATCATATTGATAACGATCACCCTCAAGTTACTAACCGACATCCTTCAGCCGCTTACCATTGTGATGATCGGATGCAACCAAGCATTGATCGAAAAGTCGATATAGATCGGTGGGGAATAAAATTTGATGGTACATCGAAGTCTATGTCGGTTCATGATTTTCTGTTTAGAGTTGAGATACTTAAAAACAACCACAACTTTTCGTGGGCTGATGTGTTAAGAAGTTTTCACGTCTTGCTTTCTGGTGTTGCACAGGAATGGTTCTGGCAATACCTTCGCACTAATCCCAGACCTGATTGGTCAGAACTACGGAGGGCTTTATACAAGCAGTTTCAGACTCACGATAGTGACGTAGAAATCATCCAGCAAATTACTGAACGACGCCAACATCCTCAAGAAAGTTTCGATGATTACTACAATGCGGTTATATATTTAAAAAATCAATTACGACGACCAATGTCTGAGCGTCAATTGCTATACATAATGAAGTCGAAGATTAATAATCGATTATTGAATCTTGTATATCCCATGACAATTTATTCGCTTGATAACTTTCGAGATGAGTGCAGAAAAGCTGAAAAATTGTTCTATTCTCGTGATCAGTCCCGATATGTGAGAACACATAATGTTCATGAGGTCGAATATGATAGCATTCCGGTTGAGCTGACCTCATCAGATGATCAGATTGACATATCCGCATTGAGGTATTCTGACAATAATAACGTCAGTCTCGTTAACAACAGAAATCAGAGCAACGTTCGTTGTTTCAATTGTAAAATGTCTGGTCATAACTTTATGTACTGTCCATCTCCAGTCAGGAGTTTATTTTGTTACAAGTGCGGTACTGACAATGTTACCACTTTAAATTGTCAGAAATGCCGACCTATGGGAAACACAAGATCGAGCGGGATGCAAGTCGGGGAATCTCGTTCGACCCAAACCAACCCCGAACAGTAAATAAATCAACCTCCACTGATTCTCCATCGTTATTATCTAATTGTACTGATGAGAGAATACAGATACTTTTACCGGAAGCTTCAGTTAAAAACATTTCCAAACCAAATATCAGAACCATAATACCATATGAAACTAGATTACAAAATTATAATGCAATTCGAGCAAAACTCTTTCATTTAGAGGAAATTCAACGTTCCGTTCAATTATCGAAAGTGGTAAAGGCTAGAATTAGGCAAAAGAAACGAAGGCTTTATAATAAAATTGTTGAGTCATGTACTGTTGTGGTAGATGGAGATCCAAGACCATATGCAAACGTTTCTATTTTGGGGAAGGAAGTAGTTGGCTTGCTTGATAGTGGCGCAACAGTTTCTTGCCTGGGAAAAGGATGCATAGAATTCGTGCATAGTCTAGATCTCAAAATCATTCATCTAGCAACTCACTTAAAAACCGCTGATGGAAAAGAACAACATATCATAGGTTACGTCAAGATCCCTATACAGTATAACTCGGTTACCAAGGAAATGGACATTTACCTTGTACCGAGCTTGACACAGCCGATGTATCTTGGTATCGATTTTTGGCTCAGATTCAACATAATGCCAAGTATAGTGAGCGAGTTAGAAAAGTCTAATGAATCTGACAAACCCAAGCATGATCTTACCGAGGAACAATCAGTTATGTTATCAGTAGTTGTCAAGAAGTTTCCTTCATTTTGTGAACTTGGTCTCGGAAAGACCATGTTAGAAACACACAGAATAGATACGGGTATGGCCGAACCGGTCAAACAACGACATTACCCGGTCTCACCAGTTATTCAACAGTTGATGTACGAGGAATTGGATCGTATGCTTTCGCTGGGAGTAATTGAAGAAAGCAATAGCGCATGGAGTTCGCCTGTTGTGCTAATCCGAAAACCGGGCAAGAACCGTTTATGCTTAGATTTTCGAAAAGTCAATCAACTCTCAGCGAGGGATGCGTATCCTTTACCTCATATAGAGGGTTTGCTAAGCCGGTTGCGAGATACACACTACATAAGTAGTGTGGATCTCAAAGACGCGTTTTGGCAAATTCCTCTCGATGAGAAGTCAAGGGAAAAGACAGCATTCACGGTGCCGGGTAGGCCACTTTATCAGTTCACGGTCATGCCCTTTGGACTGTGTAACGCAGCCCAAAGGATGTGCCGGCTAATGGATAGAGTGATACCGCCTGAGCTCCGTGAACGTGTGTTTGTGTACCTGGATGATCTCCTGGTGATTTCGAGAGATTTCAATGAGCATCTACATATACTTGAGAAGGTAGCTGACTGCTTGAAAAGGGCAAATCTTACGATCAACGTATCTAAATCTAACTTCTGTTTTAAAGAGTTGAAGTATCTTGGTTATGTCATTGGACAAGGACACATTAAGCCCGACCCGACTAAAGTGTCTGCTATAAAGGATTTTCCCGTGCCAAAGTCACAAAAACATGTCCGGCGTTTTTTGGGCTTATGTGGCTGGTATCGAAGATTCATTCGAAACTTCGCAGCGATATCAGCGCCCTTGTCCGATACATTACGCAAGGGAAAAACATTTACGATTTCCGAAGAAGCGATGACGGCGTTTCAAGCTTTAAAAACAGCACTAGTTTCAGCTCCTCTACTGAGTAATCCCAATTTTTCTGATCGTTTTTATATCCAATGCGATGCGTCGAAGTGCGGTATAGGTGGTGTGTTATTTCAATATGATGAAGAGAAAAATGAGAAACCGATTGCCTTTTTTTCACAAAAGTTGAATTCTTGCCAAAGCAACTACAGCGTTACAGAGCAGGAATGCCTGGCCGCGGTACTAGCTGTAAAGAGGTTTCGCCCATATATAGAAGGACTTCCCTTTTCAATTATAACAGACCACGCAAGTCTAAAGTGGCTAATGGGCCTGAAAGACCTTTCCGGTAGACTAGCGAGATGGTCACTCAAACTACAAGCATTCCAATTCGACATCCAGCATAGAAAAGGGTCACAAAATATTGTACCCGATACCTTATCGCGCGCTTTCATAGAAGAATTGTCGCAAGGTAGTAACCTCAGTTCGATCGTTGATTTGAATGGAGATGAGTTTAAATCCAAAGAATATCTCGATCTAATTGAGACCATCTCCAAAAACACTGAGCAATTACCTGATTTGAAAGTATCTGATAACCTGATATTTAAACGAGCGTTTTCGGCAGAGAAAGAACCATTAAACACTACGCTGGAGTGGAGACTATGGGTACCGGTAAAATTAACAGACTCCCTGATTCGATTGGCTCACGATCCTCCAAATGCATCTCACGGAGGCATTGTAAAGACACTAGAGCGGCTAAGAGATCATTATTATTGGCCCAATATGACAACTCAAGTCAGAAAATTTGTAAGTGACTGTGAAAAGTGCAAGGCGAACAAAGCTCCCAATATGACCCTCAGACCTCAAATGGGCAAGCAGTGGCAAATCGAAAAACCGTTCCAAAAACTCTACATAGATTTCATGGGACCTTATATTAGATCAAAGAGTGGAAATCTATATCTGTTTGTGGTACTTGACCATATGTCGAAGTATGTGTTTTTAAAACCACTACGCAAGGCATGTTCGAAGTCCGTAATTGAATTTTTGAAAAGGGAAGTCTTCCACAAATTCGGAGTACCTGAGTTCGTCGTATCAGATAACGGGAAACAATTTGTGTCGAAGGAATTTCAGACATTTTTAACCTACTTTGGGGTAAAGCACATGACCACAGCTTTGTATTCTCCACAAGCAAATGCTTCGGAGCGAGTAAATCGATCAATACTATCTGCTATAAGGATGTATCTTAAAGATGACCAAAGGGAGTGGGATGAATACATATCTGAAATTCAAATGTCCTTGAATACGTCGTATCACCAGTCGATTGGAGCAAATCCGTACTTTTGTATCTTTGGGGCCAATATGGTTCTTCATGGAAGTGCGTACAATCTACTGCGCAAACTCAACTTGCTAAACGACAGCGAAAGCAACTTTCTAAAACATGCTGATAAGCTAGAAGGTATTCATAACAAGGTAAAAACAAATCTGAAGCTAGCATACGAGAGAAACGAAAAATCATATAATTTGCGCTGTCGCGTAAGAAAGTTTCAAGTTGGTGACGAAGTCTTCCGTCGAAACTTTATTCTTAGCGACGCGAACAAAAAACTAAACGCCAAGTTATGTGCAAAATTCGTGAAGGGTAGAATAATTCGTCTGGTGGGAAACTCCTTATATGAAGTTGAAAACATGGCAGGAAAGAGAATAGGCATATTTCATGCCAAGGACTTAAAGAATTAGCCCGGCTTTATTTTTTTTTTGTAGTTCTCAGGGTGATGGGTCGAAGCCACACGTGATCTTGATAACAAACATATCGAGGACACCGTTTGCTTTCATCGGAGGCAGCTCTTTCTTCAATGGTTTTTCGCCTAAATGATAACTGCGTGCAGATAGCGAAACCCATTGTGTTGTAACGTGCAGCCTCAAATGATGTACAAATCTATCAAACAAAATACTATTTATCTCTGCCTTTATGATTATGCAAATGCGTTATACAGAAAAATTAAAGTTTAGTAACCACCCTGCATTTTCAAAACCAGTCAAAGGCAAGTCCTTCGTTAAGAATTTGATTCGTTTCCGTATTCAATGTGTAGAGGTCGTGACAATGATTGCACTTGACGTTTGCATAGAGCATGGGGACTATTTCCGCTCGACGATGCTTTCTTTCTTTCCTAAACTCCGAACCAGTCAGACGTCTCTCGAAGGTATAACCAAAAACTCTCGATACTGCTTTGTTGTTTTATTAATTTAATTTTATTAATGACCAATAGTGACGGAGTTTATGGAATTAAATTATTAGACAACTAGTTGGTTGTTTTCAATAATAGTGAACACCACAGGTAATTTTTTTTTGTTGGTTATATACAATACACATGTGACTTATAATGGCTGATCATATCATTCTACAGATATTAAATCTCTTTCGAAAAGCGACAAAAGACGGCATATGGTAATTACTCTTCCAATCTCCTAATCTGATTTTGATTGGAAATAATTATCCATACCATTGCCCCGCTCAAGAGTTTAAAATCGCCACAGCAAAGATCACTAGTTCGCGCCAAAACCAAAGTCTGCCCCCCTTACCGCAGAAGAATTACAGAAGTTGTGGTAAACACACAATTCCTTCACTGCGCAGCCCCTGGACCAAACGTTACCCCAAAAAGATACCATCGAGCATCACCATATGTACACTCGGCATTGTTACAACAACAGACAACGCCACTGCTTATCTAAGGCCTGCTCTTCACCGGGAGACGAATCTCAACCTCACCAGCATCAACGAGCAAAATTCGGCTAATCGCTAACAGCAGCAGCAGTCACTGGCGACTCTTCCTACCTGCTCGACCACGACACAGTATGTATGTATCAATGGTATAATTTTATTCCTGTGTTTTTTTTGTTTTTATATATTTTATATTGATAAACAATAGAAATCTATGATCTAAAGCAAATCTACGATAAAGTAAAAACTAAACCTAATACAAAAAGCAAACGTAGAAAGTAATGAATTTGTAATGGCTTACAATCTAAACTTAAATTAAAGTATAAACCTAAACAAAGAAAATCAAACATTGAATGCATGGTAATATCTATGTATATGAAGTCATCTTAAAGCAACGTATATACCAATCTAAGAATATTGAAATAAGAATTTAATCGTTAGTATCCCCTACTTAATTTACGTATCAATTAATGAAATTTATTACATATTGTGAGCCTAGGAAGTTAATGTGCACATCAACATCAAGGAGAATAAGAAAAACCTAAACTTGTTAGTGTAGTAAGAAAAAGGGAATACTGATTACAAAATTGCATAGGTTGTCGTAATTTGGATAACGTTAAAATGAAATTAAATGATTTTGAGTGTATCAAAAGTGAATTCAATTGAGTGCATTTTATTTTGGTTTCTTGGTTTATGACTATGTGTTAAGTACATGAAGATAAAAGGTGAGATCGGTATGGATTAAGAGCGGGTGATAAGTGGCTGAATGAAAGGGGTCATTGACAAATAAATTTTATGACGGGGAGTTAATGGCACGGTGTGACACTAACGGAGGTGGCATATGTGGAGGGTTTTCCCGAAGTGGTGGACACAATATCGGTGCCATCACAAAAAGAGGATGTAGTTCTTGACCATATTAGGTGATACATAATTGTTTTTTTTTTTCTTTAGTCCTTATTTCGTGCGAGACCATCTAGCGCATTTAATACCTAATATTTCTGTTCATAAGTATGCAATATTATCTCAGTTTTAAATTTTTTTTTTGTGAACACGGATACTTCTGTATCTACCTTGGCACGATTTAAAGATAAAATTTGTTTTGTGTGAGAGATCATAGCAGCAAGTTCCCCGACCAATACGGCGAGCTAAGCCGAGCGGATGCCAGCGTGCCAACCCGCTGCTGAACCTGAAGGACTCCTTTTCATCACTTTGCTTATGCAATTTAGACCAGGCTCTCCTCACAGACTTTGCTTGACTGCAATCATCTGAAAGGTCAAATTTTGAATAATTTGGGCAAATAAGTAGATCTCAGTGAGGCCGGCCTATTGGTAAAGACCAAACATTCCAAGTAACCCCAAAGTAAAAATTCGAATGGTGTCAAATCAAACGATTTTAGCTGCTAATTGATACCGGCTTCGGTGAGATTACGAGACCCAGAAATTCCGACTTCTATATTATCAATGTAAGCTATATGGAACGGCAATATCCAAACCAAACAATCAATTTGCAGGCAAAAAAACATCAGTTTGGCTCACTTTGACTAAAAAAAAAGAAGATCCGATACGCTGCACTGTGGCCTTAAAAAGGCTAAACTCGTGGAAAAAATACTAAACTCGATGATTTATTCTTATTTCTTATATCTAATAGAACAACAAACAAAATAATTTTCTGCTAATTAGTTTGACTCGTTTGCTTTTCAAAGTTGGTCAATTTTGTTCTAGAGTAAAAAAAAAAAAATAATTTCTTTACATTCTTTTTTTGCAATCGTTACACAATAATCGCAAAATTTTAATTTTCTTAAATGGTCTAGTTGTTTTATATATAGGTAAATTACAATAACAAAACAAAAAATTACCTAATATTTTTAGAAAATAGGCAAAATTCTAGTTGCAACTACATATTTGCAATGTTCGGAGAAATTCTTATTTTCTTAAAAAAAGTCGTGTTCCCAGTGCTGACATTTTGGTCTTAAAAGCAAAGTTCCGTATGGAATATGTCAATTATATTGTTAATTAAAAGAGCTGAGAGCGTGATATTTTCTTCTTATATTAGTTAAAAACAGTTTTGTTATTATCTTGATCGTTACAAAATCTACCCACTTCTACGCCCCTTTTTATTTAAATGCCAGCTGCGTTTTTGTATTCCGCTCACTTTTTGAATAAATTCCTCCCTAACCAAAAGGGCTTTTGAGGTATGCTGTAACTGAGTTTCTTCGAATTACTTAACTTATTGTAAATCATTATTGTTCTTATTCTTAAAGTACACGTACATAAACTTGGAAATAAAGGTATTTATTGATCTTTTGCCTAAACATTACAAAAAGTTGACAGATATATTTAACTGTGGATTATTATTTTATGATTTAATAAACCAGGTAGAAATCTTATTTTTCCCTACTACCCCCCATTGAAACTTCAATTTCACAGGCGACAATCCTTGTTCATATGCACATGCAGGTATATATAAACCATGACAATGGATAAATGGTGTTAGTTTTCAAAAGGCTTTACTGTAGAGAGGAGCGTGCAAATTAAATATTAATACATTTTGTCAATGTCTCGAATTCTCAAGAATTTTTAACTTTGATCCCAAACAATTACCAAGATATAAGTGGCAACGATGAAGCGAAAAAAAAAAAATCCAAAGATTATACTCTCGTTTATTGGATTGACTTTTTTTTTTAGACTGAAAACAAGATTTCTCTCAAAACATGAAGAATTTTTTGAACGGAACATTAACAATCAAATGTGATGAAATTGAAGAAGAAGTGACGATGCCTTCGAAATCCTTAGAAGCATGTTCAGAATACATTAAAAGGAGGAAACAATTGCAAACTACGGGCAATATTTCGACTGAAAGTATTTAAAAGACTTTGAGTATAAAATATTATAAGGATTACGAAAAGACAAAAGCGGGCATCCCAAAAGCAGTTTTAAATGCAAGCCCAGTACGAGTGCAACGGATAAAGGCAAGTATTCGTTTCCGTATGCCTTAAATTGATCTAATAAAATACGCTGGTCCCACTGCGCTAGCCTTGCCTTGGATATGGGGCTTTCCAAGGAAAAAATACAATTTGATGAGAAAATCATTAGGAGGCCATAACGTTGACGTGTTTCAAAGTCATAATTTATTAATGGAAGCTAAAATACAAGCCACTCCATCAAACTTGATAGTAATAGAAACTTCTGTTGAAGTGGATCTCCAAGATTAGGTGGACCCTACAGCAAATAAAAAAATTGGTGCGACAGTATCCAACAGTCCCGAAATATGTGTATGTGTAAACACCGTGCGTGCGGTATGTGTGTGGCTTGATACACGACATTGAGAAAAGAGGGAATTGTAATAACCGTATTCTTGATATATTATGAAATCACAAATACCCGTTTGCATTTCCATCCCCGCAAGTTAAATGACATCAACTGCTACACAGTAAATGAAAGTGTCATTGGAATTTCATTCGGCTTGCATTGCATATTGCTGGTCTACGACATTTTTGTTAGTTGTTGTCCAGCTGTGATTCCTGCGTGCCTGGTAATTCACAAAAGATTTGGCACCGAATTTCCTCGAGATATCCGTCACAGGGAAGAAATGTGAGACCATCATATATGAAAAACATGCTTTATTTCACATCAACAAAAAGCTGAAATTAATATGCCCCAGCTCATAAATGTATGCAACGATAAAAACGTATGCAATGATAAAATGTATGCAATGATAAAACACAGTGACGCATTCCCTGTCCCCGCAAGTTAAATGTGTGGAATTACTCCACCAGATTCCAAAAAAAGTATGCAATGATAAAACACAGTGACGCATTATGGAATTACTCCACCAGATTCCAATAACGCGCGCTTAAATGTTTACACATAAAAAAATGTATATATTTTGGATCACCCTGTAAACAATTAAATAGCCGCAGACCTTTTTTTTTACAAGATTCGTAAAATTTTACCTGTTTTTTTTTAAGTTTTTCTTTAATGCTGTTAATTCCTTTTTCAAAGAAAATCTTACTTCAGCCTAAGATTTAGAAACACCTTGTGAAGCAATTTTCAAAAAATCCCTATTTTTATCGGCTTGGGAATTTCTTTTAAGAAAAAAAAAAAAAAAAAAAAAACAAATGTAGATATATTTTCAGCATTCAAAAGTTATGATTTTTGCAAACAGAAAAGTCATTTTTGACCACAGTGCGCTTTGGGTCCCGCATCCACGCCAAACATTACAATTTTCGATATGCATAATTGTTGACATTGATCTCACTTTCAATCAAAAGTACTCGTCGCAGAAAATGAGTTTTTTGACAAAATTGGATCGGGTTCCATTTGCTTCAAAGCCCAATCAAGGACTGATGCGTCGTATGGAATGGTCAGAAGGCTTCACTTCTTTTGGCAAAATTCAACAATTAAAAGCGTATGCAAAAATTTACGTTTGGCGTTTCGGTTTTCGGGCACAGTCTGTCCGCAGGAATAATTCAGCATTACGTTGACGTATTGGCATGGCGCTCAATTGGCCACTGGATCACTTTTCTTGAAATTCTTTTTTATTGGAACAATAGTATGGTAAGCTCGGAAGAACGCTCATTACGATCGTACGCCACTTGAATTTTCTTTATAAATTATTACGATTTCCATGAGTTGCGATGCAAGGCTGTGTCCATGATAGAACAAAATGACAGCAAAAATATTGTGGAATATCGGCCCAATCTGCTGTCTAAACGTTCTATCGTAGCTATACCTTGTAGTTGTCCATGATTTTTTGTTCATGCGTGTTCTTAATGGCGTTCACAACTGAAGAAGTGTCGATAATCACTTTAATGTGCTCAGAAAATTGTTGAGAAACCTTGTGATCTTTCGAGATTTTTTCTTTCCGTAATATGCACAGATTAGGTACGATGACTAGTGGTTTCAGTCTGACAATACAATGACTCAAGACCTCCTCAACTGGTCTTAACATTGATTTGGGTGTAACCCTTAAACAAACGACTTTCTAAGATGGAAGGTAAACAAAACTTGGAATACGTCCAACACGCTCTATGTCCGACTAATATCCAACTAACAATTCAGCAACTCCTTGATTTGTTGTTCAATTTTAACAACCATTTATTCGTTATGAACTCTTCAGACAAGTGATGGCAAATTTTCTGCATCCGCACTACCTATTGTTTCCTCTAAAAAATCACAAACAAATCTGAGGCACACACAATCGGCACGTTTATTTCCTTGGGGGACACAAACCAAACAATGTTCCATGGGAACACGAAGTCCGAATATTAAAAACGGCAAACGTATGGTTGAAAGGCCACTTTCACGTGCAGCACTTTCTTTTTTACAAACAAAAATAAAGAACAAAGGAGCACTGCACAGACAGACATCGGAAATCAATTGAATTTGGAATAACAATTAAGCGGATTTACGATCAAATGGAAAGAAAAATTACAATTCAAGAGATAGAATGCTGAAAAATATGCTTTCATCAGATGTAGCGGGTTTAATTGAAAATCTCATCATGTCGATGTCGCCGCTAATGACAACGACAACGATCGCAGATTTCTCGCTAAGTAGACCGGTTTTCGGGTTCAATTCGTGACTGTCTCTTGTCGGTGATTCACCTTCGCCGGGCAGATACATTATATTCATTCTCCAGTTAGTACGATGAGAATGATGAATCAAAACCGAAGAAGATTCATAGACGCTTCAAAGGAAATCAATATAAGTAGCCATACAACGGTTAGCAATTAAAGTAGATAGAACACAGGCACCTGAATAGTGAGAATTTGTCGTGTTTTTCTCTGAAACAATTACCGCCGTCATTGTCTTGGCCCAATTACATTTGCATATATAACCCATTTAGCCGATTAGAGAGACATTCGTCATCTCTGGTTTCACCCGTCATTCATCTTACTGTGCGAGAATGACCGGGTTTTTACTCGCACATACGATTGCACATGAAGTTTGTGCTGGTCATTGCTCTTGACCCAATGAGTGTACAGACTGTTATTCGTTTTTGAAGTTGCTGTACACTATTCCGGACAAGATATACGATTGCAGCATTTAACAGTTAGGAGTACCTACTTTTATTTTTTAATTTGATCTTTCTCTGAGCTATTATTAGGTTCAAAAGTGTCATTGCAACGAACCAGAGTATAATGTGGCTCTGACACAAAAAAAAAAAGAAGCCACAAATAAAAACCTTTGCTACAAATGCATAAAATATTAGAGGGAAATTTTTTTCAATATGCGATACGATTATGCATATTCGTTTTAAAATTAACACCCAAGACAGGTTGTGCGAGACGTGTTGCAATGTTCTTCAGTAATGATATTCGAGAAACCCTTAATATCAAGTAAATCGAAATTTTGACCTAACGCGAACAATTCTGATTTTAAAACGTGTAAGAAAAATTTCGAAATTTTGAGTCAGGCATGAAAAATATTATTTTTTGCCTCGGGCTTGAAAAGAATTCGAAATTTTGAGCTGAACATGTAAAAGTATAATTTTTGACCTTGTAAAAACTAAATTTGGAATTTTGACCCAGTTAAAATTAATTTTTGATTCGGGTATGAGAAGAATTCGAAATTTTGAGCTGAACATGTAAGACATGAAAAATATTAATTTTTGACTCGGGCTTGAAAAGAATTCGAAATTTTGAGCTGAACATGTAAAAGTAGTATTTTTTACACATACTAAATTTGGAATTTTGACCCAGTTAAAATTCGGATACAACAAAATTCTAAATTTTGAGCCAGCCATCGCAAATATTAATTTCTGACTCGAATATGAAAACATGTATTTAAAAATTTGGCTCAGTCAAAATTCGTTTAATCATTTTTGTTTTTAAATTTTGACCCAGGCATATTAAACTCGGCCTTATCGTGAATAAAAATTCCCTCGGATTTTTTCCTAATTCCCAATACTCCTATCGTAAATGATGTTCGAATGAGGGAAAATAATTCCCTGGAAAAAAATACCTATCGCGAATGAAAATTCGGGGGAATTTTTGTTGGTTTTTTTCTCCGATATTTCCGTCATTATTTAGTTGGAGAATTTATGAAAAGCAAGTTGGTTGGTTCTCAAAAATTAAAAAAAGTGAATAGAATGTCAAAAACAATAAATAAACACCAGTTCAATGTTTTTATTAATTTAATGGATGCGAGTCCAGACATTGTCAGAGGATTTCATAAAAGGAGTAAGGATGAAATTGCTCGATTTTGGAAAATGGTCGAAAGTGAACTAAACAGTGTAGGGCCGCCATTTTTGATTTTTGAGTGGAAAAGGGTAAATTGTTGTATGATTCCCTATTGTAACATATTAATAAAAGAGTTAGGTTCGGATTTGAACAATCTCAAGCGTCCAATTCCTCAGCCACAACTGTTAATGCAATGCTAAACATTATTTTTTTAAAATATTTGTGTCACCGAAATAAAATTTTAATCTTGGATTTTAACCAAATATAATTGTCAGAACTTTTTCGAAATTAGCTGTTTTTCTTTTCGAGAAGAGATTTCGTTTTCCGAGGGAATTCGAATTCGAGGGAGATTGGCGATAGGCGGATTTTATTCTGGGAACACACAAATTCGGGGGAACGAAATATTCCCTCGGAATTCACGATAAGGCTGACTTTGTTTTTTGACAACGATATATGAACATAATTGAAGTTTTGAACTGACAATAAAAAAATTGAAATTTTGAACTGAAAATATGTAGTTTGTAATTTTGACCAAGTTAAAATTCGGATATTAAAAATAGGTAAAAAAAAATAAAGTTCTTCTTTTTTACCCGGTTATGGACATAATTGCAGTTTTGAGATGAAAATTAGAAAATTCGAATTTTTAACTGAATATGAACATAACATGAAATTTGGATTAGATTATCTAATAATAATTTTTATTTTTAGAAGAAACCCGGTGGGGAAAAAATTTAACAATTTTACCCTCCTATAGCCGTTTCATAAGAAAAAAAAAAAGTACATATTCAGTCCAACTCTGACGGAGATGAACTTTCGAAGAGTAATACATTCTTACCAAAAAATTGAATGACATAAAGATCTCACCGTCACCATAGGTAGGAACGGACATTAACCAACTTGAACTGCTTAAGTTTGGGCAGCTAGCTAGTGGCGAGACTAACTGAAAGAGGCTTGTTACTCTTCAGGATTCATGACATGTCAAAATATAGCGCCATCTAAGAATCTTATTATGAATTTAGGAGTCTTTCCAGCTCTCCATTGGTAAGATTCAAAAATTCAAAAATTGTTGGCGGGGTGTATAGTCCGATCATGAATATTGATTTCCTTAGTAACTTAGAGCTTTATACTTGAATCTTAGAAGATTGGCCAAAAGTGGGGGAGGTGGAAAATTACTACAAAAATATCTTGGAACGGTTTGAACAACAAATTTAAGAAATCTTAAGATTTCGATTTGCTAACATGGAAATAAATATATGCTTAGTATGCTATGCCCTTTCCGACTATTTTTTAAATTTCAAAAATTCTGCAAATAAAAAACTACCGAGTTAAACAAATTTTAGGAATTTTGAACCTGAAAAAGTTTCTCCGTAAATTTCTCACATCTATCAAACGGACTGACGTTTAAGTGGCACCCTTGCTAAATGCAAACATTTCCTAAGTGTGTTTTACTTACAGTTTTCGTATTTTTAAGTCACCTTATCTTTGGCAAGAAAAAATCGTTCCCCACTCTCCCAAATCCGAAAATTTACAAAATATTACTCAAAAAAGTGCGAGTTACATGTCAAAAAAAAAAAAAAAAAATGCAGAATAAGTAAAAAACCGGATGACACTTTTGCCCTTGAAGAAATTGAAATTGAATAATTACATTTTTTTGTATTTAATGCTAAAATGCATAAAATACATAAAATGCACAAAATGTTAAAAAAATTCAAATGTTCATGTTTCGTATCGTCTCTTTTGGTTTCGGTTCTGGTGAATTTTCAAATGAATATCAAGATGAACAGTAACCAGTTGTTTTTTTGGACTCTTATAAAGAAAGACAGCTACGAACCTCCTATACCCGAATCGTTTTTTATTCATCTTTTCTTCCGTAATCTAAGTCGGCGGATTGGCTAAGTGGTTAGTGTGTTGGAAAACTAAGCGAGGGGTCCCAGGTTCGAATTCAGCAAAAACCCAAATTCAAACCAAGGATTTTGTTTCCACTGCGCCACCTGTCGCGAACGTCTGACAAACACCCGAGAGTGTAAATGTCTTGAAAGAGCTCCTCAATTAGCCATTTGGAATCGGCATGAAATTGTAGATCCCTTTCATTCGTTTCGAAAATGAAAAACTCACACAAAACGAATCGAATATGAGAAGCTGGGCGTAGGGTCCCTACGGACCTGTTGCACCAACTATTTATCTATAATCCAAGCATACCTAATGTCAGCTTACTTGTTTTACAGATTACGAAAGCTTGACAGAAATTTCATCCAAGAAAATCTCTCTCATTCTTGCTTTTCTTGCTTTTTAAAAAAATGTTGGACAAAGAAAGAGAATTTACTCAAATTTAACTTGCACGTTGCACGGGAACGTACCTACCTATTATCGCAGCAAATCTGTCAGCCTTCTACGAGAGTTCATCTGGACTTTTGTCGGTCTTTCTCATTTCATTTCATTTTATTTCATTTTAGTTGTTAATCTTGTGTAAGCAAAGCAAACATTATCCGAGTACTGTTGAGTAACTGCACAGAAAATAGGTTGTTATTAGAAAAATCAATACTTGCTGTCCTCTTTAAAAGTTCATATTATGAATATGAAAGAGAAAAATCCAGTTCAAGCCCGAACGCGTGACTAGCGTTCCGCTCAACATTATCTAAAAAATGGCAACATTTCAAAACAAAACATAAAGAGTAACCAAGGCCCAAATACATGTACAAGTTCTGTTTCAAGGGCAATCTACTGCCCTACAAAATAAATAACTTCCCCCACCCTACGATGACTTATTGGCTCCGTTTCCCTACACCGAAAGTATCTAGGTATATGTATCTCTATATACAACAAAGTCTCTCCAATGTGACGCTGACGACTCGTGTAGTCACCTTTGATATTCGGGTCACCATTTATGTGTCCAACTTTACAGATCCCTGTTTGGGTAAACTTTCTCGGAACGTACATACAAAAAATGGTTTTTGCACCAAATACTCGTATATGACACCGGAAAATATGTAAATTTTGACCTCCGATTTTGTGTCCATTTCGACTGCATACACACTCGCATGAACATGACATACTCAAGAGTGGATTCACTTGTAATTGCAGCCATGAAAATTGATTTTCTAAAATTTATTACGCCCGTGATTTATGGCTTACACACATAATCGGTGAACAAGAGAGTCGCGATGTTAACAATGTGACAGAGACCGGGAGAGAGCGACACCACAAATCAGATCAACTGGGTGCTAACTGTTGTGTTAAATGTCAAATGATTAACCCAAAAACCAGAGAAGAGAGTCGCTTTTGTTGCACTGCACGATGATGAATGCATATGGTGATTATCGATTCTGTTCACATGATGGTCGGTTGCCGGTAGTGGCTGCCTTGTTGTGAGGCATATACAACCCAAAGTGTGTGGATATATTTGTTGTTGGTCAGTTCGCTGGGAAATCTGGGTCAATATGTGTATACAATGTACTGTGCATGAGTGTGTAATGTGTTTTCGCCAACTGTCCATTGACATACATATAAATAAATTTAACAGTCTATTACATCGAATACTGCACGAGGTGCAGTGGGGGTCGTACGTTTATCGCTGCAGTGCACGTGAGTGGAGATGATAGATTTATGTTGATCTGGGAAACTGATTGCCAGTTTCACATTCGGTGTGCATGTTCAATGAGATAGTAATGTAGTTAAACACTGAATTTCTGGTCTTAACAATTTCAGGAGTATTTGGGTCTACGTGTGGCCACGACGAAGTGGTAATGCGTGTGAGCAAAAGTTTTCGCATTTAAATCCGATCGAAGGGCACTATATACGTTCCTCTGATGGCTGCTTCAATTTTGAGCGTTTCAAACCAGGTAATTCGATCTCCGGCCCAACACCGGTCCACTTTTCTTCGCAAACGTCTCCTACAAAAGGTGATGACTGCTGTTGAAAATAACCGCCGATGAACATCTACATTCCATGGAACAGAAATTAATTTCCTCTGACCTTTGAAATGCATGCCAACGTTCTGTAACATATCGAATGGTATTGGTGTAACCATCCAATCGACCGGACAGGGTCGTCGAGGTATAAATTGCAAAATAGTTTAGCCCACATAAGCAGGCATTGAGTGTGTTACTCCTGATGCACGCCAGGACGATCTGTGGGACCAGAGGTTTCACCTCAAACACTCGCTTGTGTGAGGTCTCTTTTTTGCTGGACAGGGCAACAATTCTATGCCGCATTTAAAAGCCTGGATTAGGAAGCTTCCTCGGGGCAGTTGTATCTACTCTTGAAACTTAAAATGAACCTATGATTATAAAAATGTACCATACAAGTTGAGTTGAGGCTGCGGTCCATCCCTGACTGTAATCGCCACCAAAAGTAAAGTATTTATAAGTATCACCCTAAACAAAATTATGGCCACGAGGCGCAGCGCAACAGCTAGGGTTGTCATTAGTTTTTTTGTTTGTAAATTTTAGTCGCAACCCGGGACAAAAGCCGTCCCGACGGGACAACCGAAATTCTGTCTTAAATCCGGGGTCCCGAGCAAACCGGGACGTCTGGCAACACTACGCAACACCCTTCAAGGGTAGAAAAAAAAAAACTACTTCCATCAAGGCCACCCACTCTCATACCAGTACTTCCTTGAGGGTTTTTCTGAGTCACACCTCTGGACAAGGGGCCTAATAAGTCTCCGTCTCAGTTTGCTGGAGTTTACGACTCATTTACGCCACGAGCCATGTCCATGTCCTCGTGAGTCATATTAACCAACCCCAATCGCATCACAGGAGCAGACTTTTTTTTTTTTTCTTGTCCCAATTTTAATCAAAATGAATAATCCACCAAACCGAGACCAAATCCACCCTTATTATGTCACCCGATAATAAAGAATGAAAACATCATCGTTCATCATGGGCACCGCCACAGCAACCCCTTTTTGGACTGCAAGCAAAAATCTCCTCTTTCTTTCCTTTTCCGTTCCGTTCTATTAGGTCATTATGTCGACAAAGCAGCACATAAAATGAATGTAATTCCTATAAAATGTTGCTCGAAGCAAAACATAAATACTTGTGTGCGCCGAAGAGAACCCCCTTCAGGCAGAACTTGCCACCCTCCCATTTGCACTTAAATATAGACGTGCCAACCCTCACACATCAGCAGAGTTCGTGTCCTCTCAGCGTGTCGAATCAATTTTACTTTGGGAATAGCCCTCCTTGTGGGAATGGTCCTTGTTATTGTGTGCAAGCATCAGATTTGCCGGGACTCCAATTCATTTCTCGAGTGATGAAAACCGATATACGGCATTCGGGTCAAAGGGGACAACCTGATTGATTAAGGTTTAATAGGCCGACGGTTCATTTGTGATGCCTAATCTTTATTACTCATATATGACACATAAGTCTCCCACGACAGGCCAAGTATTTCACAGTACCTCGTGAAATTTAAACCTCGTATTCTGATTGATTGCGTCTCCTTAGTATAAGTAGAATAACGCCGGTGAGGGATCTTTTTTTTTTTTACAATTCTATGAGTAAAGCTAATAAAACCCCCAGTGCACAAGAGCGTTAAGGTCGAAATTTAATTAACACCCTCATTCGGTGCATGTGTTGAGAAGATTATAAGTCCATAGTCATAGCAGTGTTGATTGATTTTGTGATGGCAGTTAAACCGGAAACCGGATTTAGTTCCTAATTGATGATTCATGATTCATTTGATTTACGAAAGCGCCATGCTTGAAGACATCAATTTGTCTGTCTGGCTGCCAAGTTTCCAAGAATACTGTCTATTTTTGGATTTGAACGATTGTAGTCTCTAACAGGTTTTTGCATTTTTAAGGGGTTTGCAGACTGATCTGTTGCCTAGCAATAGATGTATCGAAATATACTCTAATTTCAAACCGGACCGACTGGATCTGGACCGACATCAGTTTTTTTTGCACCTTCTGACATTACCTTTAACTGATATGTGTTGAGACTGATCTACTCTAAACACGCGTAGGTTATAATGACATAATATCAACAAAAAAATATCTTCGCGCGAATCTTGGAACTCACATCCTGTAGACATTTAGACTGGGGGACTACTACCTACATCCATTCAAGTACCTTTCGGTGCAAAATGTGTCTGAAGACATTTTTCGCTGAAGTCTTTGCCTTTTTTATAGGGAACCAGGGGTGCCAGAATTTAGTTCGCTTTAAGCGCCCAAACCGTTAAAAAATGTAGCCCAATATCGTTGCTCAGAAAGAAGCCCGAAAATCGTTGAAAATTTTGATATTTTTTAGACTTATTCTCACCGCGTTTTTTTTTTTTTACTTCTACGTATTGGATTACGATATTAAATACGACAAAGCGCCCAACCTGGCAACCGTGTAGGGAAATAGCCAGGGCTGCCAATGTTGAGCCCAGAAAGTGTAGCAAACCACCCATTGATTAGTTTTTCGTTTAACAATTACAGCTTTTAACGAATAAGTTTCGCAAATCTATTCAACCTATTTTAAAATAAATAGGACCTTTTTGTTCCATTCAACTCACTCCAATTCAAGTTAATTCTCCTCCATGACAAGAAGTTTGACAGTTTGGAAAACTGAAGGCAAATTGTAGTAGGTTTTTGCGATGAGTGTATTCAGATCAAGCAAATGACTTTTTTGATTTGCAAAAATAAATAAATACAACACATGTTAAATGAAATTTGTATCGTTATTCAAAAATGAGTCGAACAAAGTAGAAGTAAGTTGCTACTTATCAGATGCATACAAAACAATAAATGAAGTAGATCTACTACATAATGAAGTACATTGGTACTAGCCATGGCAAACCCATGCCCGCTTCGCTGAGCACATTTCCAAGGGGCTGTTCCCTCTAAAAAATTCAGTTTAGTTAAAAAGCTTGAAATTCGTTTAATTCGTCAGGCTTGAGAAATGCTAAAACTTAAGAAAACAGAAAGGAAACTGTGAATAAGGTTCGTTTTAAAAATATCATACATTTTATTCTAATGCTTTCTTATAAACAAAATTTTTGGTTTTTCCATTTCTTACATAAATAAAGTGTAGACCGGTTTTTATTTGTTGAGTTGTTTTTCCTCTTTTTAAAGCAGCCGAATGGCCTGATGGTGCTTGTGCAGTTCTTTGCGAAAAATTCAGAGATGTGTGCTATGCGCTTGCCGATGGGTTTTTGATGAACCCATGAAGGCTCTCCCGCTTAAGGCGATATGATCATGTGGCAATATATGCTAAGAACATTCTTGTGTGTACCTTAAATGCATACCTTGAATATCGCACACTCATATAAAGGGTGGTTAAGTTTTAAGGGCCGATGCTAATTTTGAATAAAACACAAATTATTTAGGAAATTATTGTCATTTATTTTTATTATGATAATATTGGTATGGTTCAATTATGTATGGAACAAAATATCGGCCAAATGGCCGACGCGACCTCAGCGGCACACCTCCATCCGATGGTCCAAATTTTCGATGACGCTGAGGCATAATTGAGGTTCTATGCCGTTAATGTGCCGAATTATCGCATTTTTTAGCTCCTGAATTGTTGCTGGCTTATCGATGTACACATTTTTTTTTTCAAATAACCCCAAAGAGAGAAGTCCAACGGCGTCAAATCACATGATCTTGGCGGCCAATTGACATCGCCACCACATGAGATAACACAGCCATTGAATTTGTCGCGCAAAAGAGCCATTGTTTCATTAGCTGTGTGGCAAGTGGCACCATCGGGTTAAAACCACATATCGTCCACATCCATATTTTCCGATTCGGGCCATAAAAAGTTCATTTAGTTAGTCTGAAATTGAGAAATGTCAAATGAAATGCAGAAAAAAACTTGACGTTTAGGTGTGGTTAACATTTAACATCGTCCCTTAAAATTTAACCACCCGTTATATTCACAAAATCATCGTAAGCAAACAATCCTCTTATTTGTATGAAAAGTTTACTGTCTGTAACTCGTCAAGATCTACAGTGATCCCCGGAAAAGTGACCCTCGCTTAATTGCGTTCCTAGTTTAATTCATCCGAAAACTGAGCAAACAAAGTATTCCATAAGAAATATACAGAACTTGTCCCGTTTAAATGCCTACCGCTTAAATGCGTAGCCCGGTTACTTGGTACGATGCGCACTGATGAACGCAACCACTACCGCCAGCCAGACAGCCTTTATGGCGTCCGGGAGAGTGAGAGAGATAACATATCTAAAAACTGGCCGTACTGAAATTCTTGTTTTCCCGACGTTGCTAGCTCTCGTACTATTCATTGCGGGGTTTTCCTATTTGCGCCGACAACAACGGCAAATTTTGACATGCCGACGTCATTATGACGTAAACACTTGTCCTAAATGTGTCACTACGTGTGATCGCCTATTGATCGACAATAGAAAGAGCGAATTTTTGTGCCGTCAGCATGTCAAAATTTGCCACGAAAAATGACACGTGTAATCTTAGCTTTAGTCTTAGCCCACCTCGTTCTAGTTGTCTTACTACAAAAAGGTAATTCTTCGTTCAAGCAGTTCATCTGTTATGTTATCGGGATAGTTTTGGTGATGTTCGTTTTTCGTTTCTGGGTGGCAATCTGGGTATTTTTTTGTATTTTCTTTTCTTTCTTTTTTTTTGTTTTGTTTTAATTTGGTATTCTTCTTTGTATTCATCTTGTTTGAACATTTATTTATTCATGCTCTATTAAGATATTTATTTATTTATTTATAATTAATTATAACCGCGGACTAATCAGCATTTTATTTATTTAGAATTTGTCTCTTATATTAAAATTATATACTATCTGTTAAATTGATACCTAATTGTTTTTCGATTTTACTCCTAAAAGATTATGATTTTTAATTTATTGTGTAAGCTGGTTAATTTAACCAATAAACTAAACTATAAACTAAAATATATATTTATCAAAATTTGAGTTGAGTTTTAACAAATTTTGAAAAATTGTTTGCGGTTATAAAAGGCAGAAAAATCCCTTTTACATTTTGCAACTGAAAAGTCCTCCTCAAAGGGAAAATTCACACGACCTGAAATCACTTTTACCAATAAAATCTCTTAATCTTTTCACTTAAATTCAACTCATATACTTAAAACGACTACCGATGCATTTTAAATCACTTTCCTTGCCCCCAAAGTTACATTTCCAATTGAAAGCAGACCTCCCACGGTGCATGCAAGTCCGTCAGTCACTTTTATCCACCTACAATCAGCGCCTGCATGTCTGCCAGCCAAGCCCTTGTGCTTGTCTATTTTTCCCGTCAGTAGCGTGAGAAACGTGTTTTCCACTGCGCCTTGCATGCCGTTGTCACTAATAATAAACAAAGTGACCCAACCCAATTTATTGTTAATAAAAAAACATTTTCCCTTCCCTCGGCTTGTCTGTACAAACAAAAAATAGACGGCTCCCAATGCGTACGGTGACATTGAAAATTTATTCGATCCCCAGGTTCCATTTTGTATGTAAGCGCCTTCATTACTTGCTACACTGCTATCAACGCTGTAACCTTAAGCTCTGTTCCCAGTTTTGTGCGATAAGCAAACACACACATCTATCTGTAAATAGACTTTGTTTACTTCATGTGCAATTGTCAATATTGACACATGAATGGGCTTTCCATTTGCATGCAGTACAGTCACCTGTCACATTAAGTCACAAACATCCGAAAATTCTTGAGCTGCAATAAATTTCGATACCATCTGTTGATTAAGCGCATACATCGTCATCTATGTGTTACACAATTTATTTCATTCCCACAGCTTGGTTTTGGGCCTGTGCTTGTAGTCGACTTTTCAAGGTGAAATCGATCAGACAGATTGATGAGCTGGACGTAAGCATATAATGTGTGTCGAATGGTGGACCCCGAGACCCAGTAGAGGCTTCCATTAGTGGCGAAAATGGAGCCACATTTTAGGTAGTAAAAATTATGGCACGCTTATATGGGATTATTATTATTTTTTTTTTTAATTCAATTTTAATGTTCCTGCGGTAAATTTTTATTTACCACAAAGCACATGGCGCGGCCGATGTTTAATGTCGAATATAAATTGAATGAAAATGCATATATATTACGGTTTTCGTGCTCAATTTATGTTAAACTCTCCTCGAATTGATGTCAAATTGTGGTCAGCTTTGGGTAGGGATAAAGTCGTGTTTTTCATCGTCGGCATCAGAGAGATGTGTCAGCGGTGTCGGTTGTTCTTTATGTAAGCTGTTGGTTTTCAGCCCACGTGGATTGAAAGGTGATGAAAATTGCCTAATTGGCTTATAGGTCATCGAGACTCAACTACTGCTTTTGTCATAAATTTCCATGCATATCGTCTTGTTATCTGGTCAACTAATTCATTTTATTTATTTTATTTTCTTTCCAGGTAAGGGGTAACAATACTTGTTGGGAATATTATTTCTACGTATTACCAAAATTCATGGCGAAAAAGTATTCTTATTGTCTCAGAAAAAAAGGTAGATAATGGGGGAAAAAAAAGATTACGAAGAGATTTCAAATAAAATTAAGCTTCTGCAGCAGAATATTTACATAGACTTAAAATGCTGTGCACGGATGCTTTAAGACCAAGGTATTTGTCACCCACCTTCCAGTTGGTATGTATAAAATAAAATTCCGAAATTAATTGCTATTTTGTATTTCCACATCGAAAAGCCTTGAAGCATTGTATAGGTTTTTTTCACACAAAATTAGAGTACAATATGGAGGCGTCTATAGTTGCTGCTAATTTATATTGACTGAATAGAGTTGCCAAAGGAAAGTTCATTAGTTTTGCATTTAGAAGTATGTACTGAAACGATCAGTTTTAATTGTGGGAAAAATCAGAAAGCTACACTCCGTTCCAACTGAATAGGTACAACCTTTTTCAAATCTGTGTGGCTCATTATTTCCATGTAGTGTACATGAATCTATCATTTCATGCTGCTAACTGTTTGTCTATGATGTTGCCAATGAGAAGGAATAATTCAAAAAGCATCGTTATTTTTTCTTAATTGAATAGGTATGATACCTTCACAAATTCGGTCTGGCATGGAATCATAAAGCGACTTTAACAAGTCCAGCAAAATAATAAACCACAAAGATTCAAAAAAGCTTGTACCTACTCAGTTGGAATGGAGTGTATGGCAAAACTATTCAAGATTTATTAACAATTCAAAATGCAATCAAAGCAAGTAATAAAATAAAATAAAGAAATAGTTGGCGCAACAGGTCCGGAGGGACTCTACGCCTAGCTTCTCACAACCATTCGTTTTGTGCGAGTTTTTCGTTTTTGAAACGAATGGAAGGGATCTACAATTGTATGCCGACTCCAAACGGCTAATTGAGAAGCTCTTTCTAGACAGTTATACTCTCGGATGTTTGTCAGACGATCGCGAGAGGTGGCGCAGTGGAAAAAACCCTAAGTCGGAATTTGGATTTTTGCGGGATTCGAACCCCGACCCCTCGCTTAGTAGTCCAGCACACTAACCACTAAGCCACTGCGCCTTAAAGCAAGTAATAACACACATAAAAGGCCTCTAGCCCAAGGGCTTCTCCTATAGATAAATGTATCGTGAACGCCTTTACATTTGATTTGAAAATAGAAAGAATCAGAAGTGTACCTACATTATTTTTTGACAGCAAAAAAAAAAAAAATAGATGTGGATCTGAACTTGAAATGCGACATATCCCAGAATGTTCTTATGACCAGAGAGGAACGGTTAGTCACACAAAATGTCAAAACGAGTTCGTCGAAAAGGACATTTTGTCCTTCAGTTGGAATTATTTTAACAGAAGCTAGTCCATTTCAATAATAAAACCTCTCTAGAAGCGCAAAGAACAGTGACCCATATCTCACAAAATTTGTCTTTACCACCATAACCATCTCCGTAAATTTGCAATATCGTTTTCTAGTTCGCATAAACCTCATCTGTTTTTATTTCGCTCTTTTGCGTTTGGCTCCCTAACGATCATTATGCTGACAGTGATTTTATTTCACTTCACAAAATAAATATATCGCCTTGGATTCTCAGATGAACTTGCCCGCGAACGAAATCGTCTTCCGGCGAACTCAAAGCGAGCGAAATGAAAAAAATTGGCTTAATTTGCTGGTATGTGAATAATATTCACATATGGATGACAGAATGTAGTGCAACTTTGTGTGCGCTAGGTGCGTAGATCCGTATGACACTACATTTTTTTTTTGCATTTTTTCTTACTTTTAAAATGAAACAAGAGCAGTATGAAAATTTCCCCTTTTTTTTTTTTTGACATTTCAAGATTATTTGAAAATTTGTGATTGCTTTGCAAAAAATTGTTTAAAATGAGGAAAAAATTAAATAAAAATGTAGTGTCATACGGGCTTTAGCACAATGCTCGGAAATTATGGTAGAAAGGATTACAGTAGTCGTTATCAATTTTTTTATTCCAATTCTTCAGAAAACATATGGAAAAGCATTTTCAAAAAATTACATTGAACAAATAAATAAATAGAGTTTAATGCTGGTACCCACGAATAGTTAAAAGCGATAGGTTAACGCTTTCAATTTAAGAAGAACGAAATTATAAAAATAAAACCGCATATAGTGTTAGGTTAGCTCTGAAAATTTTCAGAAAGAGTTCAAAAAAGGAGTTCCATTCCCATTTTAATATTTTCTTTTCTTTTTTGAAGAAACACGTTGTTATTTGTACCTACATAATTTTAATTCAAAATCAGCTAAAACAATTTTTTTTTTCGAACTCAACTCAATAGGCAAACTCAAACAACTTTGAATTATAGCAAAATCGTTCTACATTTTTAAAAGGAGCCCTAATTCACTGATGGATGGCGCAGTGGCTTAGTGGTTAGTGTGTTGGACTACTAAGCCAGGGGTCCCAGTTTCGAATACCGCAAAACTAAAATTCGTCTGGCAAACATCCGAGAGTATAATTTGTCTTGAAAGAGCTTCTCAATTTGCCGTTCGGAGTCGGCATAAAATTGTAGATCCCTTCCATTCGTTCAACACAAAACGAATGGTTGTGAGAAGCTAGGCCTGTGGTCCCTACGGATCTGTTGCGCCATATATTTATTTATTTTTTTAATTCACTGCTTTTCAAAAATATGAGCCCGGAGTCCAGACGATCAATTTGGTTCTGTGATAGCGTGAATCGAATAAATCGGTTTTGTCGAAATTGTAGCGAAAGGGTGAAAACATTTTTGTTTCACTTTTTCACAGAGCGATAATTGACCCCCAGGCGTTCGAAAAGGAGTCAAAATGACTCTTAAAGGTCCCGATGGTAGCTGATCTGAACCGCTAAAATAAAAACCTTCCTTTTGGAGCGAGGAGTCACGCTCTATTTTCTCTCCGATCAGCATAACTGGCTTGATGGAACTTTTAGCTTGAGTAGGGTCTAGTTCACTTTCATACAATATTTCCATTTAACAACTGTATTCATCCAACTCATCTCTCAAGCACTTCATCCAACATCCATAACTATTATTCTCGGACATCATCCTGCACTGTCAAAACTCAACTTTTTCTTTAAAAACCAACTCCCACACAGTAATCAAAGTTGGCTCTTAGAAGATTTGGTTCATGTACTTTTTAGATGAAATGGCCATCGGTTAGTTGTGTTGTCACCGTCCGTGACCTCTCCAATCACACTCTCAACAATTTTTTTTCCGATTCCACCGTTCCAATCCAACATTGTTTTCACTTCATGTGAGTCTTTTCCAATTCAAATGGAGGACCTTGTGATCGAGCACTGTTCCCAATTTCAGTTACTCCTCTGCGGTTACGAATTTGAAACATCAAACAAGCCAAGTGTGTTTTAATTGTTACAGCAAAACCACGCGTTACCCTATAAGCGAAAACACAAAATTATTCAACGATGTGTTTCAAGAACGATATTTATGACCATTTAGGGGCCACATCGACAACGAGTTTGTGTGCTGCATGGTGCTATGAATACCTTGCGCTTGTGTGCTCTCCACAGAAACCGAACCATCTGCACTACATTCACTGCTCTACACCCTTCTCTTACAGGGCACATTTGGCCCTCGAGTAACGCACGTAAACACTAGATCTTCCGCTCCATATCTATAATCATGATGCTGCTTCCCAACTTCTGGGCATGAGTCAGTTTAAGTGCAGAAGCTTGTTCGGAGTAACGAGAGAATCGAGAACAAAGTTCCTTCAATTACGAAGTTCTTTGAACTCTTTGCAGTCGTTCGCTTCTATCGATTTATGGTCCATAATTCAACTTTACAAATATGGCCAGAGAAACGGTTGCAACTGTTCTTATACCGAGCGAGGAGGTGGATACTTTTTTCCTTTTTTATTTTGCAATTTCTAAACGATTTTTGGTTTGTTTAGTCTTTTGTAGTCTGTCTGGGTTATATTGTGCTCTTTTTTCTGTCCCGGAAAACTGTTCTAAATTTCCAATTACATGTATGAACGAATTCAATCCAAGAAGGCTGGCACAATTTATATTGTTGGGTTTGCAAGCAGCGATGGACAATGGGTGTTCTGCAGTCCATTGATTGGAGGCGTATACCAAAGAGGGTTGCATTTCCGTTTCGGATGGTTCCCTTTTCATTTGAGTTTTTAAGAACAAACACGAGATGGAATTGAAAATGGTTAAACAGAGTTCTTTGTAGTTTCATAGAGGTCATTGTGACAATTGCCGTGAGAAATTGCGGTTAAGAAGATTTAATAGGACTGGACGTTTGTGTCGAACAGATGCGAGTATTGGGCAATTATTTGAAAACAGAAATATAATAGTTGAGTTAGTTCTTTAAAGTGTAGAACGAAGGACCGTTCGGATTTGGCAGAAAATGTTGGACTAAAAATAAAAAAAATAAAAAACGTTTAGAAGGGTGTGGAAACTATGGATATTGGAAAAGAGGTGCTGGGTCTCTGACTAACCATCTCATCGTGCAGCTACCTAGAGGGCGTCTGTTTAATGTCATGTCTTAAAAATAATTGGTAACTTCCAGAATGGTTTTAGACGCCGAAGACCTACAATCCACAATAAATATTCTCATTGCGAGAGATTCCGGTGTCCCGGAAGGAAGTCATCTTGAGCCTATACTTTTTCTCATTTTTATTTGACGAGAATTCTAAATTTCTGTCATTGTCTTTTGTATGCGGATGATGTCAAATTTGTTGCGACTATTTCTAATTTCAGTGACTGTCTTCTGTTCCAGAGAGATTTGGATTATTTTTTTGAATAGTGGAAACTGAACGATCTGCATCTTAATATGGACAAACGTGCCACCATGTCTTATAACAGGACACATAATACGCTAATTCCCGCTTATTGTTTTGAAGACCAAACAATTAATGTTGTAATGGAATTTAAAGATCTTATTGTTACTGTTGTTTTTGATAGTAAACTTACCTTTCATCACTATGTTGACAAATTAATGTCAAAAGCTAACTCGGCTCTAGGATTTCTCAAAAGAAATTCATCTGATTTCAAGGATCCTTATACTCTCAACGCCATTTATATAAGCATTGCACGTCTATGTCTGGAATATTGTACTGTTGTTTGGAACCCGTATTCTTTGAAAAATATTAATAGAATAGAAAAAGTTCAAAAAGACTTTTTGCGATATGCTCTACGTCGTTTCTTTCTAAATGAAAATGTTCACTATTATTACCGCTCTAAATGTTTGCTGTTGGGTTTTGATTCTCTCGAAGTTCGCCGTAAAATGCATTGTGTTATATATGTTAGGGGTTTACTCTCTTCCTCCATTGACTGTAGTAACTTACTTTCCCTAATTTGTATTTATGCCCCCCAAAGGGTTCTTAGAGTCAGACAATTATAGTTATTCGAAGTTCATCACTCCACTTTATACGGGGCCAATGAGCCTGTTAAGTATAGTTGTAGATTATTTAATCTTATATACGATCAACTTGATATTGCTTTACCTAGACCTAGATTTAAGGTACTCGTATTGTTAGCATTAAGATGATTACTATTTATTTTTGTACTTATATCTATTTTTCTTTCTTTCTCGATCTCTTGATGTATTTCTGTCGTAGATCTAAATAAATACTAAATACTAAAGGGTTATTCAATAAGAGGTGTTATTGTGAAAGGATATGGTCCTGAATGCGTGCTCGTGGTGGGCATTTAGCTGATGTTGTTTTTCATTACTAACGGCATACCTTACTCTTTATTAAATTAACATCCGATCATTTATCTCAAAAAATGGCATTTTTCTTTGAATACCAAAATAACACCTCTTATTGGAGAACCCTTTACAAGAATGCTCCCCGTTCCATTAAGGTCGAAAATTAAAATCCCACCAAGACTTTTGAGCTCGATCTCCTAAAACACTCAACCGATTTCAATTAAATTTTGTGTTGTGGGTGTTTATTGTTGCTTACAACTTGAAAGACAGGATAGTTGTTGTCCAGATAGGTGGCGCTGTTGCTGTTCGACTTCATTCTTAAAGTGAATACTTATATGGGCACGCTGGTCCAGGTTAGAGAACTGATAAAGCTAGGTCTTACACGGACACTAGACTATTGAAGCAGTTCATTAAATTAAATCTTAGTTGTAACGATCTGAAAATAAAATGCAAACAAAATCTCTAAAAATAGAAAACGTTTGATTGGATTGCGTTATGAATTTTTTTTTTTTAAATTAATGAATACTACTATCTACTGCGCTGTATTAATTTTACAATTTTTATAAACATTTGGTTTTAAAATTAAACTTAATATAATTAAAATACAACACATAATCAATTTAACATGCACATTTAGCGAGAGAAGTTTCGCATCTGATGTGTGGTCACAAGCACGCACTCTCTGTTTTTTTTTTTTTCCCCGTTGACTTAAGATTAATTTTTGAAGGAACCTTCCTATTGGGGTCCTTAAGCTTTTACAGAATCACTGATTATGGAATGATGTGCAACGTCGTTTGTAATCGTAAAAAACACCGGCTGTTGTTTTATCATTTCATTTCCGTTTTCTCGCGTAGATTTTTTGAGGATTGTTTCATTAGCTTACATTTAAAAGAAAGATCACCAGGATTTTTTGGCTTGGCATCAATTGAACTTGTTTATTTTGTGTGTGGTAGTTTTTCAAGCCTGGGGCTGAATTTGTATGTTTTTTTTCAGCTTTTTTTCAACCCCACTGTTGACAGATAAGTCTCCTGCTGCTTGAAGTAAACTTTTACTCCTTAATATGTAATCCATAAGCCAATTGAAATTCACTAACCTATTCCGAATATTGTAGCCTGTATTAAAAATTAGTTAGCCGAATATAAAATCAAGAACTTGAACCAATTTCTTACTTGACTCTTGCTCGAGTCAGTAATGGAAAAGTGAAAACATTCTCCGTCACTCGAAACAAGCACTTTTCATTCTCCAGTCCATGCTAGATGCTACTTCAAACCAAAGGCTACGTTTGTGCTCAACGGTTCCAAACATTGAGGAAGCTACATGAAGTCAAACTGAATACGTATTACGTATATCTGCAATTGCACGTACTAGTATGCATCAGCTGCACCCTCTTTTGTTCGGGGCAAATGTATCAATACCTGCACCATAGCTTTGCCACCATACATCGACTGGCCCACATGTTCCATGGCCCAATTTAGACCATAATGCACAGATGATTGGAGATTCGATATGTGGTACAGCAAAATGCGAACTCGTACAGCAAATGAGTCACAAAATGTGCGATGCAAATACTGAGGAACGATTTTTGCTTCGCCGACTTGACTTGATTTCACGAACTCGTAACTTTGTCGGCAGAGCAAAGTGCTCGCACGAGGGCACTGGCCGTTATAGAGTTTTTAGTGCGTAACGGAAGTGAATGAATGCAAAAATAATACCAAACATCACATGCTCAATTCGAATTCAGAAAGCGAAGTATTCTCGGAATGGATGTGCTTTCCGTTGCCCTGCGATATTTTTTATGTGTCGGGTTTTTTTGTGTCTTTTTGTTTGTATAAATATTATGTGCGCCGTTGGAAAACCTTTTCGATTGCATGTTATAAGGAGATTGTCGGCTGAAATAGCCAATCTCATCGAAATGAGGATATTAGCATGAGGCGAAATGGGCATATTGGCCCGAATTGCTGTAGTTTATTATGTTGTATTGGACGGGGTGAAATTAATTTGCTATTAAATGAAATGGACGGATTAACCCGATTCAACAAAGCAAATTTCCAATTTGCTAATTTGCTTGGAAATGGGGTTGGTGTTTAGGTGTGTAATTCCTATAGTCGAACAAGCTAAGTTGTACTAAAATTGAACTCGAAAGTGATTGGAAATGGTCCGACTGAGAAATATCTACTGGTGAAAGCAGTTTTGAGGAGGAGATTTAACAGCGAAGTCTAAGAGTCTTACAGGGAAGGCGATTTTGTCGGAAAATTAGGCATCTGTCGTCTAAGATGGAGAGAGCAAATAGACACCCGCTCGAAGACTCTTCCAACTTGGAGAGACAACGCATAGAGGGAAGACGTCACCTTAAGTGGCGCGCGCATGTGGAAGGGGACCTTAACAAAGTTGGAGTCGCAACTGGATGAAGTCAATGAGAGGTGTATTGATAGAGGCCCAGGTTGACCCAAGACTGTGGAGAAACTACAACCAGTAAGTAAGTAAATTCTCGAGTTCCACAGGGCTGCCATTTAGCACCTGCGCTTGTTGTATTCACTTGCCACTTATTGTTTGCCTCCGCAATCTCTACTGAAGTAACTGCGCAGAATATTGTCAACAAAATTCAATGACAGACAACTAAGTGTTGATTAAAAAGTTGATAGACATTCTTTTTATGTGAAAATGGGATTTAAAAATCATATCCACAGGAGTAACAAGCAAACGCACTTGCCACTACCTACTTCATGGCCACCACCCAACACTGGATCGAAACGTTTGGAATACAAATTGTATGAAAAGTTTAAGAAGTCAAAGATTTCAGCACGAAGTTTTGTTGACTGAAATCAATCGGCAGCGGGTCGAAATCTGGGGCCAGATTCTGTAAGGCGAAACGTTCAAACGTTTTCGTGCGCACGAAGAAATTTGCTTGTGTATCGTAGGCCAAACCATTCGTGCGCACGAAAACGTTTGATCGTTTCGTCTTACAGAATCTGACCCCTGCTTTCAAAATTCCGCATCTCACACAAAAATTCTGTTGTAAGAAATTCGTTTTTTTTTTTTTTATCTCTGCTTTACAAAATTCTACTTTTTAGCAATAAAATTCAGCTTATTCTGTTTTTTTTTCCAACTATATAATACAAAAAAAAAAAAAAAAAATAGATTATTACAAAATATTTTTAAATTAATAAAAAAGTTAAGAGTTCAAAAATTAATATTAGATTAAAAATATTGAAAAAAGGGTAAATGAAAATTTGCGAAGTTTAATTAAAAAAAAAAAAATAAGTAGGTATATTAAAAAAAGAGGAGTTAACATTAAAAAAAAAGTTTAACTCAATCTCTGCTGTACAAAATTCTGTAAACAATAAAAATAGGTTTGGGAAAAGTTAAAAAGCACGCAGGTATTATCCAAACCTATTTTAATTGATTGCAGGATTTTGAGAAGCAGACTTTTGAAAAACAGAATTTTGTTAAAATAACCTTGACCCCAACCCAATTCAATCGCCTTATAGTTTCGACAGGCGAGATCCTCTGCGCCATCAATAGAGGCATCAGTGTTAACGCCTGAAACTATTCCTCAACGAACTGATTGGCCTTACGCTCGGTAAGTAGGTTTTTGATGATACAAGTATCGAAATCAAAAACGCTTCCAAGTCAGAGGTGATCCTATTTTCTATGTGCTGGCATGAATTATTCGACTTACTGTGGGTTCGAAACACCACCGTTTTTATAATTCACCATATGTGTCCTACAACCCTCTGTAGGCGTCGACAAATCTCTTTTATGTTTTTGGTCCTAATATCGCAGCTTTTGGTTTGATATTGAAAACGGCCACCGCATATCTTCTGGATACATTGTAGACGGAAAACGTCGCAAAATTTGTGAAAGAAAAACGTTTTTTGGTCCGCAATTTCAACTAAAACATTTTTCAAACTTATGAGTAAATCACTTCGCTAAACACTGTTGGCATCAAATGACAAGGTACTCCCCGAAAAAGAGTTCCCTTCGCAAATAGTAAGACTTGTCCAACTTTGCAAAATGGAACTTTCTTACACCGATGGAGGTCTTCGGCTTATACTAGGCTTAGTAGATCTACCAGGAGGCAATGCATTTTTTTTAAGACCTGCAACTCCTCTTTTTGCAAATAAAACCAATTTTGAATGGATCGAGAGGTAACGTCAAACCTGCCAATTTTCCATTCATAAAATTCGCCTACCTACTTCAGTAAACACCTCCGAAATACGAGTTAATTGTATTGTCAAGGTTACTTAGACACTAAACCCCTCCGTATCTACGTAGCCAAATCAATCGTCTATATCCAATGTCCATGAACAGCTGGCATATTAAACGAATATCCTTCCATTTGTGCTGTAAATCCCACCACAACAATACAATATCCATAAGTAGACTTCTAAGAGAAACAAAATAAGAAGATTATTAAAAGAATTTGCATATGACCGCGTGACCGGATTTGTCTCGCCCCTTCCGCGTGCCAAAGAAAACATTTCCAACGTATCACAGGTAGACACAGGAGAGGCTATTCAAATCACACATCCACATGAATTAAAAACCTCTGCGCTGTTTGCATGGTAAAGTCCTCATGTAAGAAAATACATAAATCCTTTTAACAAACGTGCACTCCATGCCGTAGGAGGTAATCACAACCATTATGAATGAAAGTGGTTTTTACTTATGAATGGCACCGGCCACCGATACCATCTGAAATTGAAAAGGATCTACCTCCTCTCTTGTATTATTCTTTTCACATAAAAGTATAAGAAGGTCCTCCTCTTACGACATTTGTTTTCTTCCCAGTTGCCATGTCCCCCTTAAATGTGGCTATGAAAATGTCAAAAAGGGATTATTGAGGATATCGCCTAAGGTGCGACATAAAGGTGTGCGTATACATCCGGATGATGGGATGATATATGCTTTTCTTGTTAGACAATTGAAAAAAAAAAGGATAAGTGGGGGTAACGATGCAAGGAGCGATAAACCATCTGGACGGTGTGGACAACTGGTAGAAGGTCAACGATGATGGAATGGAATTTCAAAGTCGCGTCGGATGGAAACAGATGCATGACGAGATTAGACAAATTAAATTCAATTGAGCAATGAAGATTATGACAAATGTGTCAAAGTGCTCGTAAAATAATTAAATTCTTTTTTTTTTATCCCTCTCTAACCGCACGCACAGTGGATGTACAATACCCTTCCGATGGTGTGTATGGGAACTCGTAATGGGTAATATCCATCAATAAGCAATTCAACTGTTCCATGTTTCAATGTGAAGTTCATGAGTTATGGACGTTTTTATTTCCTTTCTGTTTTTTTCATTTTTATAAAATAGAATTGTGCGTTGTGCGAGTCTAAAAAAGTTTACAGTATGTGGAGCAAGTCGAGTAGGGAGTCTATGCGAAACGTTGAAGACAGTTTTCAATCGGTGATGTTATGCTACGTTTCCACGGTAGATTAACTTCGGGATTGGGACTAATTTCCCTTATAATCTCGTCTGAATTTCGGGGTTTATCGTACAAATTTTAATATAATCAATATGAGATTAAAACTAATCTCGAAAGCCAACCCGGTTTGCATGTATAGCCCGGTTTGTGAACACACTCTGCACAGCTAAAAAAGGCGCAGTGGCTTAGTGGTCAGTGTGTTGGACTACTAAGCGAGAGGTTGAGGTTTGAATCCTGCAAAATCCCAAATTCCAACTTAGGGTTTTTTCAACTGCGCCACCTCTCGCGAACGCCTGACAAACATCCGAGAGTAATACTGTCTTGAAAGAGCTTCTCAAATAGCCGTTTGGAGTCGGCATAAAATTGTAGATCCCGTCCATTCGTTTCAAAAATGAAAAACTCACACAAAACGAATGGTTGTGAAAAGCTAGGCCTAGGGTCCCTACGGACCTGTTGCGCCAACTCGGCACACCTGGGGATGTTAAAAATTGAAAACGAACGCAGCTCCATTTGACAGAAATGAAATAGAAGACATCAAACATTTCCCTCTCCCTCTCCCTCTCGTAAAACGTCATTCTGTCTCTCGAAACTCGAATGGAGAAGGCAGAGAGAATACATGACAGGGTTGCCAGAATTTGGTTTACTTTAAGCGCCCAAACCTTAAAATTTGTTTAGCCCAAAATCATTGCCCAGAAAGAAGGCCAAAAAATCGTGGAAAATTCGGGTATTTTTCCCACTTCATCATCTCACTTATGCACACCGCGGATTCTATTTGACTTCCTGCAATTGGCTTTTGTGGCTTGTGTCAAATCGAAAGGCATGCAAAATAAATTTCTGTGCGTGCAAGTTAAACGACTGTTCGATGTCACTTCACTGCAACAGTGCTGCCAAGTTCTGAAAGGTCGTGTTTGTTCGAAAATATTTGTTTCTTTTTTTTTTTAGTTTTGTTAACGAATAAATTGAACAAAATTAACACAAAATTTGTAAAGTGATATGTAGCCCAAAATTGTGTTGGACGCTCATTTGTTCATTTCTATGTTTTTTTTTTGTTTTTTTAAGAGAAAAGATAGCACAAAATACGACAAAGCACAAATCTTTTAACTCTGGTACGTCAACTTAATCTTATTTTAATCGATGGAAACACTTTAAGATTAATTTTAAACCTCTTGCACTTAATTTCGGGTTTTATGTCTGGTGGAAACGTAACATTAGATTGTATTTAAATGGCGTCGAGCTGCCATTGTAATAAACTGTTGATTACGGAAATTTGGTGAATGCGCGAAATTTCGAAGTCAGAAAAAGCTTTTTAAAGAAAAGGAAACTTGAGGTTTTTGAGTAATACTTTCATTAATCTTCTTTAACTTGCGGCGTGTTGCGGTGGTGTTGCAGTAAATGCCAAGAAATGTATGCTGGGAAAAAACGAAAAACGAAGCAAACAAAACGAAGTTGCGTCAACGAAAAATGTCGTGGTTTTTTTTATTATTATTATTATTCATTTATTTATTTATTTATGCTGTATCTTATATCTTGCTTCTGTATTTTGTAGTAACATTTAGTGTATCTGTATAGTATATTTTTGTTTTCAACTCATCCAACTATCTAAGTTTTTATCTATAGGGTCACCCCACCCAAAATGTATATGTTTCTGTATCAGCCAATTAAAGTGGCATTTAACTCTATTTTTATTACTTTTGTATATAAAAATAAAAAATGTCACAAATTTTTTTTCTTATATTTTCCTAAGTATTGAATATATTTTAGTTATAACTATTAATTTTATTGTACCATAAAATCATAAGAAAAATAAATATTATATCTATCTATCTATCTATCTATCTATTATTATTTATTTTTATTTTTTTAAAGGTGATTTCCCAAGACTAGGGTAATCAATCAGTTTGGAGAAATACATATTTGCAACAGTGAAGTTTAATTTAAGATCAAGAATCGTTAATTCGACTTTCGTCATGTTTTTCATTATTATTATCATTACTATTCTTATCATTATTATCATTATTATTATTATTATTATTTATTATAAGATACATAAATACAAATTACAAGGTAATAGAATTGTAGAGCCTAGCTGCGGAGACTATTGGCTCGGTGTAGTACTAGATTAGCACAAATATACTAAAAGCTGCCTGAGGTGTAGTTTACATTAAAGTGTTTTTATAAACTTAAAAAAAAACTCAAACTTGATTGTATAGTATTACTTGAGAAGCAAGTTCAGTTAAACAGTAACACTGCTTTCTTACTCAACTTTGAAGGGTTGAAGTACGCGTCCGACGCGTATCAGCAGTAATTGTGTCCTGCTCGAGATAGTCAGGAAGCCAACTAATACTTACCATGCTAAAAAGCGAGCCGCTAACTTATTTCAAATTTGGGGGCTCAACCGGCGTACCTTGCCATTCATTTCGCTCTCTAACTGGCTAACTCCAACTCAGATTCGCTTGAAAATTAATAGAAACAGGAAATGTATGTTAACCGAATGTTATATGGAGACAGGTCTTTACACGCGTATGAAATAAAATCGTGTGGTTTCAATCTTATTAAATGGAAAATGATGGAATTTTGCTTCCAGGGCACATTCCGTACTGGTATTTACGACCGCACAAACCTCGCCCAAAGATGTTTGTAACAATTTAACTAATAAAAATGTAATTACCTGACACCATCTTGCCAGCCACACTATACAAACAAAATAGGTACCATCTAGTACAGTGCCAAGCATAATTCACCCACAAACACAGTCACACTCATCCACCCTCTTCACTTAACAAAACCGTTGAAGATAAAAAAAAACGACCTCATATTCAATTAAGTTATCGATTTTGAGAAATGAAAATGTATGGCGCGCTCATTACTAATTTATATACCATGACACATTTGTTTTGGTGTGGTCGCCAACTATAGCCACGTCTCTAGCCGAGGGAATACTCACCGACCCCGCAACGAACGTTTTCAATAATTTTGAATGCATATCCCATTACTAAACCATTCGGAGCGAGTACTGTGAGTATTTTTTAATTGCTAATACATACGAACCAAACCACTCTGATGGGTCTGGGTACATGTTCTCCCTCTCTGTCTCCCCATCCACCACTTGATATGCTAGATATGAAATTCCAGAACACATTCTGCTGAATGGTATTTGTTTCCGTTGCGGAAAGTAAAGATACGACAAGTCTACTAAGGGCAGGGCGTACCCAGCACTCGATGAAAAACGACCAGATGTGACTATAGTCCCGCTCTTGAATACACTACGGGCCTGATGCAGATTTCATTGATGGACTAGCGACACAGTCGAAAAATGTTTGTTTTTCTTTCTGTTTTGATGTTTATGGCCATTTTACACCGCATGCTGTAACGCGCATTATCAACACTGAACGGGTTTATTGATTATCGTTTTTTTTTTTTTTTACTGCCCTGAGTGCGCCATCCACAAAGAGTTGCAAAATGTGCGATAAGATACTGTGATTCTTTTGATGTGCGATGAAAGGAACCACGCTAGTCTTTCTATTAAAAGGTTGGTGTCAATATGAAGATTTGTATCTCGGGTTTCATACGTATACATACATAACGACCCATGTGTGTTGAACTCGAACACTTTGTATTCCTGTCCTTGTGCGATGGATTATCTACAAATATTTGTAACAGACAATTGTTTACGTAATTTGATATAAAGTTGGGATAACAAGGGTCGAATTGTAGTCGAAGGATATACACAAAAGGATACAATAATTGTTTAGAGAGTGTTTCGAAATAGCTGTATGTGGTATAATACATTGCTTTGGCGGAAGAAGTGGACTGTTTACACGGAAGCGTGTGTTTAGATTTGAAAAATTGAGGGTGTCATGAGTTTTTCTAATAAAATAAAGTGCTGCGATTATACGTAGGTACATAGTAAGGAAATTCCCAGATAGAATTATTCAAAAATTTACTCAAACAGGGTACCACAGTTCAAAAAAATAAAATAAAGTGCACCACTGGGTCAAACGAAACTTTCTCGTTCATCAAAAGTTTGTTTGGTTGTTTTCTTATTTTATTAGGTAGGTCGGTAAAGATCTGAGAAGCGATGCTAGATAAAAGAAACGGTTCTTAAAAAATATAGGAATAGTGTTGAATGAAATCCACTTTTGGGTTGTTTATCTGATATGGCAGTATACATCAAACAACAATGCGAGTTTTTATAAGTTCAATGTCTCAGTAACATGCAACTGTCGCAAGTTCTGGTTATAGAGTTGTAAGCGCCTACTGTACTATTTTAAGACTATACAAGATTTTTGAGTACAAATAAAAGTGTCTGATCTGGTAGGGCATTCTTTTATTTATGACTGGAATATATTAATAACGCTGGTTTAAGGTGTTTATGATTAGAAGTAGGGTTCGTGATAGGCCGATATCTTTACATAGGTATGTAAGAATGCAAAGATTTGTTTTTGAATTTGCTTTAGCAGCTATAAACTGAATATCACGATGGCCATATGCATTCATGGTAACCCCATCTCAAATATAAATTTTGTTTGAAATATTAAGAGCCGTTTTCGAACAAGTCGAACTTTTAATCAGATGTTATATGGGAGGTATCATTAACTTTGAGGTTACCTTCCAAAAAAAAAAAAAAAAAAAAACACGGCCCCTAACTGTGAGCCCCCAAACTCACGACGAATTGATTTACATTTCGAGTTCGAAATTTCTTACGAATACAATATATTTCTCTTACTACGTAATCGAGATACATAGTTAAAAATGCAAAATAAGTGAATTTGAATCTTTTATGGTATTTTACAGCCTGCTAATTCGTCGTTGAAATTTTCAATGGCAAAAGTTAAAAAAAAAGAAATTATTGAGTGACGTAGCAAAGAGTAACAACGATTCTCCCTGGTTCTTCGGTTTTTACCTACTGCTGGGAAATTTTGTCGAATTGAGCGTTGCCAGTTTGGAGGTTTTCCGCCCAGATTTAGAGTTTTTTTTTTTGTCGACGGGGGAAGGAATTGTTTAGGGGGAAATCTGGGGGTTTTAAGAATTATTCTTTGTTTTCGTTATAAAATCCTTTTTGGTAACCTAAAAATGAGCTTCCACAGAAAAATTAAATTTATACGCATTCGGTGAACGTAAGAAACGCTGAGTAACTTATTCTTAAGTATAGGTACCTTCGTTCTATTCACAACTAAATTCAAGATTCAAAATTAAGCAGAATTTATGTTGAAATAAGTGTTCCTTTTTTTAAAATGCTTTTGAATAATCGATCGATCCTCCAAAGCCAATATCTCTGGACTATTTTCATTGAAAAACCACTTCTTTCAAAAAAGGCTAGTGCCCGTTTTATTAAGAAAAGTCGCCTGGCTTTTTAATTGGCCGAACTCGACATAAAACTGTAGACCCCTTCCATTCGTGCCAAAACTGCAAAACGCACACAAAACGAATGCCTATGAGAAGCTTGGCTTAGGGTCTCTTGGATCAGTTGCGCCAACTATTTGTTTTATTTTTAAGTTGTATATATATAAGACATGTTAAAAAAAAAAAATGACAAAACGTTTTTTTTTTTTGGAAAAAATAGCCAAATCTGATTCCAGATTCATCTGGGGGGGACATATTTAGACCGTCTGGCAACGCCGGTCGAATTTCAGTTTGTGAATTACTGTTTTGAGAGACCAACTCTTCATTATTCATTATTTTTGTAAAGCGCCCAAATAAGAACTGCGGGGTTGTGTTTTTCTTAAATGTATGTTGTCCATAGAAAAAATACTGTGTCCTTGAATATCCGTTCCTCGCCTTCGGCGTTCACAAAAAAGTCTTAATTCTAGTGCTGGAGACAATTGTATGAGCTTCGGCGAAAAAAAAAAAAAACATGTGCATCTGTTCCTTGTAGCTGAACAAAAAAACATTATTTTCAGAAACTAAAGAAATAAACATAAAAGAATGAAAAAAAAAGATACCCTTCCACAAGTACTTGGATATTGTAGGTTTTTTCTTTTTAAAGAAGCAGAAAATATATTCTTATAGTGGAATTATATAAATACCTACATACAATTTATCTTTTTATTTAAAGATTAAAACATCACATGACAGAATAAAATCGATTGCGAATAAATCTCGTTGATTTGCCTACAAAAATATACAAATATACTTTTAAAGTATTTAGCGTTGTAAAATTCCAGCCGCTTTACTTTTTACTAACTTTTTTTTTTCATATTTGTTTTTGTTTTTCCTTGACTCTTTGGCTTAATGCGAACTGGCAGTTAACAAAAAAGACTTCTATTGTGGCCGAACGCCTTCAAATTTTCGATCAAGAAAAACTGTTCAAGTTTTTTATTTAGTCTGTATCGAGAGAAAAACTCATCGTCATCAAAATCTTCAAAAGGATTTACTCGGGTTTTACATTCTTTGGTTTTTCTTAAAAGCCCAACATTTTTAAACATTTTGAGATCTTCAAAAATATTAATATCCTGTAAACACTTCTTTCATAATCTTAAATTTTTTTTTTTTGCAATACTAAGGGATAAGATGTACTTTTGGTGATTTTAAATTTAGTAGCAGGTTATAGCGATAAAGTGAGTTTCATGTAGACTATAATTAGAAAAACACTAATACGGATATTGTCACGTACTAAAATAATTTTAAAGTGGCCATAGGTTAGGTAAGGTTAGATCGGCTGCGAGAGCCAGTACACTTAGACCATTAGAAGGTCCATTGTGATACCTATGTAGCAAGAATCCTAAATCCTCACTCGAAAAACCAATTTGAGCTTCTAATGAAGCCAAGTAGACTTCTAACATCGGTGTTAAGAATGTCGCTTGTGTCGTTGAAGTAGAAGGCCCCAACTTTAATTATTGGCCATTAATCTTATAACTGATAAATTAAGATGAGACAAATTGTAAGAAATCACTTTATTACAGCTATTAAACGCTCACGTTACATTTTGCTCTGTGATAATATTCCAAAAATTGCAGTAAGTGATTTGTATATACCTACCTACCAGTGGCGTGGCGTCCATATAACTCGATTCCTACCGAGTTACCTTTTGAAATCTCCACCAGGCAACACTATCTATCTACCAAAAACCGAATATACATGAAACACTACCAAATTAATGTGAATGCTCACCAAATGGTACACACACAAAAGCACTCATATAAAAATCGTGTGTGTATCCATTTTCATACAACGTCGTCATCGTCTCGTGGCGACAAAGCGAAGGTAACCCAAAATAAGTCGGGTTATTACTTATTAAAGTTCTCACTTTATAGTTCATTTTGAGAGAAAATTTGCTTGTTATCTCTTTTTTTCTTCCCTGCGTACTTTGTCTGACTCTGACACCTCTTTGTTCAACACCCATTGTAGAAAATAACCCGCTTTTCTTCGAGTTATTCGCGGTTCTCATAAAGTTCATTTTGACTGCTGAGTACTGAGTGAACATTTGTTTGTATCTCTTTTTTTCTTCCCAGAGCCAGAGCTTGTTACTGGTACTGGCCATGGCCACTGGGTTGTGTTTTGGGTATGTCGTATGTGTTTGTTTGGTTATGATATGAACAAAATAACGCGCTTTTCTTCGAGTTATTCGATTTTCTTTTACTTCTTCTTTTCTTATTGTCTCTTGTGTGAATAATTACAGGTAGTTGTTGAGGTAGGTAAGGGTGTGTTTTGGTTTAAAAATTCAGTTGGCTGGCAGATTGCAGTGCGTGACTTAAAGTGAGTTTAGTATTGTGAACCATATTTGCAAATGCTCAATGTATGATTTTGTTTCAAGGTACACAGATGTAATGTTTTTTTACATTTGTATGGGATTAATTTTGTTTCGACTTCCCATTTGAAAATGTTCACGCCACGCCACTGCGTACCTACATTTTTCGAAAAGTCTGTGTTCAACATTTTCTCCCGTATTAAAAATATTATCTTAAAACATGAAATATTGGAAATTAAACCTACTCCAATTAATCAGAGAATAGAAAAATATTTGCTTATTCAAACAAAACATTAGTTGCAAGGTTTTCAACATTAAATGAAAAAACAAAAAATAATACCTTCTAATTTAGACCCCGCAGCGCCATCTCATTTGTTTACTGCGTAAACTTTTTACTTAACTTTTGATCTCGCAACTAAAAGTAAAAGTAAGCTTGCTGATATTCGTCCATAAAATACGAACTAAGTGAAAGGCTATGCAGCGGCACAAATTTGAAGTCCGATAGAATTAATTTTATTTTTAATTTGGGTTAACATTGATCTGTTATTAGTGACTTCTATAGAATTAAACAAAATAAAAGAAAGTAAATGAAATTGGTTGCTTATAATTTGTTTTCTTTTTTTTCCAGGTATGAAGACTAAATATTCAGCGAGTAGTATTTTATTCGAGTGAGTAACGTGATATTATGGCTTGAGTGATGTAGATGCTTTTGAGGTTTGTTTCGAACTTATGACGGGTGTTTTGAAAGAGCTATGTTCATAACTTTGTTTTTCTCTTTTAAATAAGTAGCGCTTCCGCCTGCAAAAAATTCTTATAAATACCTTGGTACAAGTAATGAGTTCGTTAAGTGTTTTAACATTTATTTCATAGAAATTTTTTGATTATTTAATTTTTAATAAACGTACCCAACCTACAGATGGGGCACAAATTTAAACAGCTATGAGAGTACATGTGCTCAAATTTCACCATAATCAACTTTTCGGTAATATAGAGCTAGAGGGCTTAAATATTTTAGTCTATCAATCAGCTTTCCGCTCCATCTGGGAGATGAGCTACAAACAAAAATCGAGTGTGATTCTATTGAATTTATTCCAAAAATTCGGAAAATATTGGGAACGCTTGTTCTTCCTCGTTGTTCGAAAGTGCTGTTTGTACCGTTTTCTCTGTTTTACCGTAACGAGAGTAAAGAATGCAAAGTCCAACTAATTCTGACGTCGCGAACGACATACAAATACAAAGTAGTTGTAGGTCAAGAAACTTTGAAATCTCCGCAAAGTCTTGATTTAAACGTCATCGAAAATGTTTGGCATCTTGTGAAATCGAAAATTCCACAGAACATAGGAAGTTCTGCAAATGAAACTTAGAAAGATTTTCTAACAGCTTAGAGTATCATTCCTGCAGAGCAAATTCGACGCTTGATAGATTTCGTTCCAAGACGCCTTGCAGAGGTTATTGCTGCAAAAGGAGGAAACGCAAGTTATTAGGTAAAAGTGTGTCAATAAAACCATCGTGATTGTACTAAAATATCTTCTTTTTTTTCGCCTTTTGAATGCGTTGAAGAAGAAAAATGGACTTTTGCAAATAATTTTGCCAACGACTGTATTATATCATTCTACTATTTACTGTATTGAAACTTCGAAAACGAGAATTGCCAAGTTGCTAGTGCCACATATATTGCTCATATTTTTGTAACAAATCTGCGTGGCTTAACACACGATACATTCTAAATGAGTTTTTACTCTTCATGAGATGTTTCGTCTGTTTCAAAGTTTGCGCATTATAATTGAAATATTCCAACGTACTAATTAATATATCCGACTGGTTTTGTGCCATCTTGAAAGGTTAATGATCTCACTTAAGCGGTAAGCATTTTAAAAGAATTATGTATGAAGATCATCAGCGCTAAAATGCCAAACTACCCAACACTTATTGCTCGGTCAATATGTGAAACAAATACCCCCCGGCTATATAGAGAGTCTTTTTCGCTTTAATCTGAAAAATGATTGATGAATAAAGCATTTTAAAATTTTTTTCCCTCCACAAACTTCTATTTGAAAGTAAAAGTACAGACTGTCCTTTAATGCCTGCCTATGCTTATGTCTCTCCATTTGGTATAGAAAGACAAAATCTGCATCCGCACCAGCTGTTTATTATCCATCTTGGGCATAAAATGAGAAATACCTTGAATAGAATAGAACGATTTTCAAATAGCCGAAACAGCCTTCAAAAGTCACTAAGAACATGCCAACAATGAATGCATTTTCCATTTCCATTTTGGAAACATAAATTCCAACTAAACAAACCACGTGCTTTAATCATTTGGAGCTGTGTTGGTCGGTAATGATGGGAGGAGGGTTGAATTTTCTCTGTGGAAGCTCTGCACAAGTGTTGAGGATTTATTTTTGGGTTTCTCCCTGGGACTTTGTGTCTTTAAGGCTAATTTAATGCGGTCGGAAGTGGCTTTAAAGTGAAGATTTTATGTTGGCTGGGGGATGGTTATATGCATGGAATGGAAGAGGAATTCCATTTGGGTAACTGTTTTCATTCTCTTGACTTGATGGGAGGCAGGTATTTAGCGGTCTGTATCTTTGAAAAGTCTTATGTAAGTTGCATAATCATAAATTGTACAAAGTGGACCACTGTTACCATGTTTGTCAATACCCGCCCCTACTTTTACCACTCCGCCGTCGTTAAACGCCCCTCACTCGTCTTATCTACCCAACCATTGACTAAAAAGTCCCTTAAACTAGGTTAATCCATCTTAACTACTTGCCTCCAACTATAAAGTAAACATATCCCGGCGCTTAGTGTATCCTTTCAGTGCAGCTAATCGCACTTTGTCCCTCTTTTCTAATCGCCTTTTGATGTATCATCTCATTGAATATTCATCACCATGCGAGGTTATGAACCCCACCATGCAGAAGATGTTGATTACTTTTCCATGCCAACGGATTGACATTAATAAAAGAGGACTGCTTTAAAAAAAGAACCTTAATCATCAGTTATCCGATGGAGAATGCTGAATGCAACATGAAACCCTACCAAGTGCACGCAAACGGGTTAGGAAGACTAACTGCATTTAGTTGGGAGTTTGCCGTCAGCTGGTGGTGGTGGTGCTGGTTTGACGAACGCGCACCTACCACCTACCTTTGGCATGCTATTCCGTATTCGTTGACTTCCATGGGGTGTATTCGCAAGTGAACTGTGTGATACACACATTATATCAGATGCAGCCGGTTTGACTTGTGTTGCTCTATATAGGCAAGAAAGTGCGGCGCTTGATTATTGGATACAGGAGCTGTACCGCACCTGTATACGTAACGTAGTAATATCGAGTGCAGAGTGTGGTTTTATGTAGCAGCTGGTGGCGCACACGTATGCGTAATTAAAATTCGTTTTCATTTTCTTATGGCGTGCGGTAGCTTTCTAATTACCATAATTACGATGTGAAAAGCTTTGAAATTGCTTATAAGGGGAATAAGGCTTGTTACACAATAAGGAAGAAAATAATTACCTCATACGATGTGTGCTGTGTTTGCTAAAGCGTCGGAGTTTCAGCATTCGAACATTTTACGTTTTCACACCACAATTAGTCTCGGTAATCAATTTTCGTTTACGAAGTCGTGGTGAGGTGGAAGAGCGGTTCCATCTGACGAATTTTTTGGGTCATTTTGTTGGTCTTTTCGGAAGCGTCTTCGATGTATGTACTTGGATTGGATTTTTGTAGCTGCTCGTGTGTTGTATTATTGGCACATTTTCTCACGACGGGACGGTTATTCTCTCTGATGTTTGGCGAAATGCTACCAGTAAACAATTTTTTGTTCTGGTATAAGGAACATTAATTCCGCTTGCATAACAGATTTATACATACTAACCCTGCAGTCTTTGTTGAAATTTAAAAATTACAGCCTCCTCCTCCTCCTTTTAAAGAATATTAGGTAAGTCATATTTTTTTCAGTAAAATGAACCCGTTTCGGGATCTGACTTCCGTTAAAAAGGAAAGGAAAAACATTCTTACATTAGAAAACTTACCTCAAGTCTTGGTTGGCTTTATATATTTCTGGGATTTTTCGACACGACCCTTCTAATGCCAGGGCCTCCTCCAGGGTATTGAGTATTGACATTGTTAGTTTCGAAAAGCGTCTTCAACCCAGTTTTGCAGCTGGTCTTGCAATTGAAATGCACTGTAAACAATGTGACTAAAAGAAAAAAATGCTGTGAACATAGTAGGCAACTTTGACGTTTAGCAATTTCAGTGGGAATATAAAACTGTTGACCATAACTCTCCTTTGATCGATATTGGGATGTTCAACAATAATTGCGACAGAGCGGTTCATAGAACCTGTATAACTGATGGTCGAAACACTTCTTCCAACGATTTAACTAAAAAGTTTCGGAAGTCGCGGAAGTTTGTCAAACGCTTCCGAAAAGTGGGACTAACATTTTTTTTTTTGAGCTGAGTCCGGTACCTTGCTTATTATCCCCACTGTACTCAAGGAAGAACTCTGGAGAAATCCAGAAAGTCTCTCTGGGTAAGATTTATAGTGGTAGAGAGACGAAAAGAAACCCGACAATGGTGGTCTGATTCGAATATCTCTCGAAATCTTTATATATGTAAATATCCCCACAGTGCCTCAGTAAACTCTCTTAAACCTCTTTTTCTTGTTTTATGTGATGCGTTGTAAAATCAACTCCTTAGTCGATGTTTTAAGTACCTACGCAACTCAAGGAAGAAGTTGATCAGTATAAGAATCGTATATCCTTTCAAGCCCCCTATCCACTATAAAAAAAACAGCAAATAATAATCAATAACGCTATAAAATCTCTTACTTTCTTAAGCCCACTTCATTTATTACTTTTTCCACCCCAAACGAGTTAAATTTGTCCCAGGAGCTACAGGTTGTTTTAAATCCAAGCAACTTAAAGTTTCAACAAGCCGAAGTGGAATTTCCATTAATTTTAATTTCCATCAATTATAGACCCCTTTCCGAAAAAAATTACAAAATAAATCAAAACAGCAATAAAATGAAAAAAGAAGCGACATTTTCTCATATTCAAATGACTTAACTTTCAAGGTTCAGTGGACTTGTATGAAATTCTCCTTTTTCTCCTTCGCAGGAATAGACGTTATTTATGCGGTCATTCCTCTGGGCGCTTTTTTTTTTTTTGTTAAACCCCCAGTAGACATTATAACTTCCTGAAAGGGGGGACCTTTTCTTTTTGGCCAGACGAGGAAAATTTCTCAGTTTCCCTGACGATTTTTTTTTGTTCTATCAAGCATTTTTGTGTTTTTGAAGGTGAGGCACAGGGAAAAGTTATTCATCTAGATGGGGCTTACTTTTTATAAATTAGTTGTTTCATTTGAAAATCGTATCCACCTAAGATTAAGCATCCTTTTCTGGTGTTAAGTAAACACTAAAAAAAAAAACAAAAGAAAACAATAAGGAAAAGGAAGTGAATGGACAATAAGGTTGTTGTGGTAATTGTTGTCCGTTGTGATATTCCTTCGTTCGACCTGTTATTATGGCCGCAATTCATTTCAATTTGTTACGAGTGTCAAAGCGCTACTTAAAAAATGACAGAAGGTCGTTAACTAATTTTTATTTAAATTAAACGGTTTTATAAAATATGAGACTAAGACAGTTGGTAGATATACTTTGAAGGATCTGTTTTTAGGAATATACCAGCAGATTATGTTGCAATAAATGCATAACTTGATACTGTCACGCTACAGGGACCTGCTGGTTTTGGTTTTATTGTTAAGGTGGTGTAAGGGTGGTAGGGGGCCCCATAAACGATGCAATCAATTATTTGCTACCAGAATTTTTGGTCCGAAAATGTGCAGTCGGAGTTGATCAGTTATATTTTCCTGTGACAGCCAACTAGGTATGTTGATTGAAATAAATTGTTTGTCGTGTGCGTTTAACTGCGTCCACTGTTGGAGGCTATTAGCGCTGGGAACTTATAACGCTTAGAAATAAGTAACGTTGAGTTTCTAAAAAAAAAAAAAAAACTACTAGAAATAAATAATAAGCAAACTCTGGAATCAGTTCCCCTAGTTCTCAGAACGTATTCCGTCGAGAAAAAGAAAAAATCCACAGAACACAACCTCTATGGATACCATTTTTAGTTAAAACGCGCTCAAAAACCTGTTGAAAAATGCATACAATAACATGTTCAAAGTCGCGTTTAAAAAGGACAAATAGGACTGGAAGTGTGAATGTATATGTGTAATCAGCATTTTACTCAGCCTGCTCAGTCAATTAATTCTGAGCTCATAGAGCGCGCTCTGATCACGCTCTGAACGAAAAAAGAAACACAAATTCGAGCTCTGATGTATCTGAGCTAAAAAAGAAACACAAACTTTTTGTATAACAGTTCAGGTTGTGCTCTGAACTAAAAAAGAAAAACGCCTAAAAATTGCGTTCAAAAAATCGCCTCAAAAAGACGAGAAATGCGTACATGCGTATAACGTCGAATAACGCACCAGCAATTGCATGGAAAGAGATGTTCAAAAACTTTACAAAACTCGTCGGAAAAGTCGCCCAAAAACACAATTAAAACGCTTTCAAATCACGTAAGTTAACGGGTACATAAACAGGTACGTAACGCGTTAACATCGCTTTAAAAAGCGGGTAAAAATAAGTCTAAAACGTGTCCAAAACTGCGTCCAAAAATCTACGATAGAGCCCCAAAAATATGCCCAAGACCGGGTCCAAAAATGCGTCAAAAAATTGTCGAAAAACTTGTCAAAAATGTGAATTAAAATGCGTCCAAAAACGCGTCAAAAATCGGTTTAAGAGACTCATCAATGTACACTTGAAAAAACGCGTTTCCAAACAGTGTCTAAAAAGGCGTCCGAGGTCCCAGCCTTATACCCATAAAACGCTTAGAAAAACCCATCCAAAATCGCCCCCAAACCCATGAAGAGCTTCCAAAGACTAAAGGCCTAAAAACGGATACAAAATTGCTGCTTGCACAAAAAAGGTGTTCAAAATCCCATTCATAAACGAGCCCAAAGAGGCATCAAAAACCGGCTCACAACTACTTCGAAAAACGCGCTTAAATATGTTTCCAAAAATGCTGTCGCCTTCAGGACCAGAGTTTCATATTAAATGGAATACTAATTTATCGGTGTTCACAAATATTATTTCTCACTGCAATAGTAACTGCTCATTATTTATCAAACTTCCCACAGTTTCGCTGTATATCCTCAGTGCACGCAGTAACACAAAGTGCGATAAGTTTAATTTTTTTTTCCTGAGTAACACATTTGCGCATTTACTCGTATTCACAATCTTAACACCAACCGGAAACCGCGCAACAAAATTTACACAGATTTGCACTTTGCTATGAACAAAAACAAAACACACCGACTATGCGTGTATGTGCACTTGCAATCGCAAGGAAAACTCCACATGACCAGGCTCATTTTTATTATCCGCCTAGCTATCGACTCTCTACATGAGTTCCACAGAATCACCGCACCTGTATAGCGCAACTGCAACACCGTTTGGCACTTCACCTCAAGTGCAATCACAGTTTACTGCTATGTAAAGGATACCCACAGCGGCATTGTTAATTGTTTTTATTATAGTCCCAAGTATCCTAGAGGTATTTGTGTACCTTCTCGACGGGATACCGATTACGCAGCTGTGAAGTCTTACTCCTTAACAATAGAAAGGACCTACGATAATATTCACTTTAACAAGCAAACATAAATTCCCTTAAGGCTCAAGAAATTAATTTAACACGCAAATATCCTTGAAGGTCCTTTCTTCACCGGCAAACAATTGGATTCGTTCCGCTGCTCATTTGTAGTACGATTTATGTTTGTTATTTTTTAAGAAAACTCCTTGAAAATACAAAAAGTGACAGGTGCACATTTGACCTACGCCATCTGCGTCTATCCGAAGAATAGCGCAGGTAGATCCTCCTATACACCTACATCATCGCAATCGCTGGTAGAATCTGGCTCCGCACTTATTTTCGCTTTAATTGGAGGAGAAGCTAAGTTTGTCTACGAAAGTGGGTTATTCCAAGTAGACGATTACAAAAATATAAATATGGGAGAGGATGCACGACTATAGTTTGTGTCTTGTTGAGCAATTATGACGGTTAATTTCTGTTGCGATGATTGTGCTCTTTTGATTGAAGCAGAATACAGATACAGTTGTGTTTATAATGATATAATTGACGTAATTTAATGTTGTTTGCTTGGCGTTCTTTTGACTGATGACTGCATCTTTGTCTGACCCAAATGTAGATGATGCTTCTTGGCGGAAAACAAATGGTACGTCACTTTTATTTGTAGCTCTCCGAGCGATCCTCATGTTAGATGAACTAAACCGTGGAAACTTACCTATATAGTGCTTCTGGCCATAAATATGTTGAAGTCAACGTCAATCGGACCTTGCGTTTGCAAGGGAAATGAAGATTTTGCTGAATATGCCATCATCATCATCGTTCTGCTTCTGCTAAGACGATATCAATGTTGGTCTTGGTCTGATATTCCATTCTACTGCTTGGCGATGCTGTTATGTGGTCCTAAGGTCAATTTACTGCAGCCTTAGCTCTAGCTTCTGTTGAATTTTTCACAACTTGGGGCGATCGCTTCCTTCGAATCTATCAAAAGCCTGTAACTTTCGTATTTTTTTAACCCACTATCTGGGAATCACACGGAGAACTACCCTCGTTTGACAAGAATTTACGGCTTTGACAGGCATATAGATAAGGTAAAGGTATATAAAAGATCACATATCCAATGTTGAAACACTTCTAGCGTCTAAGCTTGCAGACAAGTGCGTTACGAGATTCTGCTAAAGAACTAGAAATTGGAGGCAGGATACATACGGCAGTGTAAGTTTCATTAAATTTGTTTAATCAGCTCTCTAGTGGCTAAACTCCTCGACCTCATACGTTGACGTCTGCTTCAGAATAACCCGCTGATCTTTGCAGCGGTTTATGTGCAATATTTCAGTCGTCTTGCCATTAATCCTTAAACCGGTAGACCCCATTCACCTGCAGCTAATATTGAGACATTTCCTTTCATGGTCATCCTGTTGGTTTTTTTTATGGCCGTTTAATGTCTACCAATAAACGCAACAAGAGCTAGGGCACCGTTTTGAGACTAAAATTCATAAAACCTGCTAAAAAAGAGAAGAAAATTTAAGTGAATTTAAGACCTTTCGAGTTCAGAAGATGTTGTTGAAATTGATGCGTGCGATGTACGAGCGGTCGTCAAGGAGCGTCTGGCCTAGTGCACTCCTCCTTAACGGGAAGAACTTCTATCTGCTGTAGTTGGGGAGGCTAAATATTTTGAATTAAGTCCGATTGAAGAATCGCCTGCTCCCACTTCACAGTCAATCATCTGTGAAGGCCGGTATATTTCGAATTCTTTATAAGTATTTTTTGAACCCACTATCTGGGAATCATACGGAGAAATATGTTTGAAGGTTAAGTGAAGTGTAGTAAGTGGAGATGGGTCCTTAATACTTGGTAGAAAATATTATAGTGTACCCATTGGTGTAACCCTCGTCAATGCGTGCCAGCAGCCGATCTCACTGTTTCTCACTGCAGGCGAATGTTAGGAAACACTTTGACCTATATCGCCCATGAACGTAGAGCTCTTAACTAATCAGGAGAAGAAACAAGTAGCTAATGTAAATCCATATAATCCACATGCGCAATATTTCATAATTCAAAATTTGAATTCTGCGCCACTTAATAGTACAGTGATGCCAACGGGAAAAAAAAGACAATGTGACAGATGACAGTTCGGGGTTAGTAAAAATGGATCGCTGTACTAAAGAACAACGCATTTTGATTGTTGAGCGATATTTTAAAAATAATTAAGGTTTATCAGCTAAAAAAAATCATCTTCATTGATGAAGGTCATTTTCATCCTGATAGCTTCGTTAGTCGTCAAAATTGAAGCATTTGGGAAACAAAGGCATCCACAACACTGTTATCTCGCAAGTATATTTTTTTTAGGTATTTTATTTCAAAATCGCTTACAAAGTAGGACAAGAGTCTTATAAATTTTTGAAAGCCTTTAAATTAATTTAAGAATTTGAACTTAATGCATTTATTAAGCTATTTACATCATTATTTATTTATTAAAAAGAAAACGAAATTTAAAAAGAGAAAACAAACAATAAAAAAAAAAATGAATAAATCCTCGCACTGTTTGGTGCAGATTTTGGGCTGGAGGCATTATCGGACCAGGCAGTAACAATTAATGGTGTTCGTTATCGTGACTTGATTAGTTGTTAGTGCCTAAATTAAAAGATATGGATATGACCCACAGGTGGTTTCAACAAGACGGTGCCAATTGCCATAGAGGCAGAGAAACAATTCAATTACTGCATAAGTCATTTCCTAATCGTGTAAAAATGGGCCGTTTTTGCGATCAGAACTAGCCATCCAGATCTTGCGATTACGCAACTGGACTTTTTTTCTTTGCGTTTTTTTCAAGTCAAAGGTCTATGCAAACAAGCCCACGACCACCAACGCCTTAAAAGAGGAAATTGGGAGGTGTATTAATGAAATTCAGCCACATTTATGTAAAACGGTCATAGGAAATTTCAATAAAAGAGTACGTACTTGGGAGCAAGCCGTGGCGGCCATTTATTCGATGTGCTATTCCATGCTCAATCTGTATACTCTTTGAGTCAATAAAAAATTTGAGGTTTTTAATTAAAAATCTGTATTTTCTAACAAAATTACATTATGCGTGAATTATGGGACACACTCTTTTTCCAGGACTTAAAAAAAAAAAAAACATAAGAGTGTTCATTTGCTTACAGATTCCGTTAAAAGACTGTTCTAACTTTGCCGGAATTATACTGCTATTGCATATGCTTGCAAACTCTTCACACAGATCGATGAAAGACTCTTGGATGGATTCAGTATGAACCTTAGTTAAAGCTTCTTCAATACCTAGGTAGATGACTTATGATAGAAGGTATATAAAAAATGGTGGCTGGACCTCTCATTACTTCGTACAAGGCTGACGTTGTATCCAGTAAGAATTTTAAAATATAGGTAGGTAGGTAGGTAGAAGTGACGGTTCAGCTTTGGACCCAAGTAGCTCTGTGATGTGCCTTTTTGTTACCACGACTCGTGTGACCTGGTTTGTTATGATAGTTAAGGGCGTGATGCATTCGGTGTCTATATCCAACCTGTGGAGTTGAGGAAACGGATTATGTCTAAAATCCCTTTACCCGAAATGTCGCTAAGTTCGCTAAAGGTTGGTTTAGCGTGCGCAATCTGGCTCTTGCTAGTGCCGCTCATTTGCAGAGAGTTTCTTTCTCATTTATGTTCCCGCAACTGCGGCAATAAGGGTTATGTGGGATTCCAAGTTTGGCCGCATGGTCTCCAATCGGCCAATGCCCTGTGATTATTGATAATATTATCACAAAAAAGAGCAAGTGACGTTTTTATGTTCGATTAGCCACACGAAATCTGAAATCTGAGAGCGAATCTGAAGAAGCCCAAACGAATACCACATGAGTAGACCCCGGCCCCCACACCGCAGTTCATTTAAGATCCGTCGGTGTATATGACCGCGTCGAAGCCCTGCACTACCACGTTCCTCTTCCACTGAGCTCTGGAAGGGAAACTTACCTGGAAGCCTTTGTTGAAATTACGTTGGGGTGTGATGAAGTCGGTTGGAAACGTAACCATGTCGTTTGGTAACGAGTCCAGAATGTTGCTGTGGGCGTACGGCCTTGCACTCCAGAACCCAGACTCCCTGAGTCTTATAGCGCTGTATAGTGCGGTATATTTTGTGTGTAGGTCGAGAGGTAAAAGATGCAGGAGCACCAGTAAGGGCATCCGTTGGGGCCGACCTCATTGCACCCGTCGTGCCTATACTCGCTGTTCTTTGCAGTCTTTTTAGTTTTGTAAGGTTGTAGCCTTTACTCAACGCAGCCAACAACACCAGGGGACCATAGGTAAAAATTGGACGCATAACGGCCGTGTGCATCCACAGGTCATCTTTGGTTGAAGTCCCCACTTCTTTCCAAAGGTTTTACTGCAGACATAGAAGGCAATACACGCCTTCCTTACCCTATGTTCGATGTTTTGTTTACAATATAGTTTTGTATCAAGCATGATTCCCAAATACTTAGCGCTGGAAGATAGTGTGAGTTGTTGACCATTTAGACGGGGAGGGCGAAATCAGGCATTTGGTTTTGATATTGAATAGCATCAGTTCGGTTTTGTTAAAATGTACTTCACGGCCGGTCGATGTCCATTTGTATGTGAAGGTCTATTATGAACGAGTCTGTCATGAAGCATTCTGTTCTGCTTCAAACGAGTTGAAAAGCTGTCCGTTCCTAAAAAAACCTCAACCTCTTTTGGGACCTATAACACAACACTACAAGTACTTACAGCATATGTTAAATCCTACAAGCCAATCCTATTACAACTTGTGTAAAAATTTTATAGACAATCATCGAATTGTCTCTCAAGTACGATATCTTACTGTATGGCCACCTTGACGAAGCGGCCTTTCTAAAGACCGCTCGATAGAGTTCCCAGATATGAGATCATAAAACTGCATTCAGTCAATTGAAAGCAACACAAAAAAAGAAAAGAAAACGATAACTCTGTCAGTCCCGAAAGTGAGCAGGGAACGTCTCTATTTTTATCACCTGCATACGTGATGGGGGGAAGATCATAAAACCATCGTCAGAACCCAAAAACAATTTCCAAGTAAATACACTCGAAGATAACATGTTTCGCTTTATATCTAAAAGGCACCAGCACCGACAGCCACCTATTTATCTACATCCTCTCAGGGCAAATATTGACTTGGCACGTTCCCTTTATTCACTACTTCCGATTGCGATATCCATTGGTCTGCCTTCTGCCGTCACCACTCACAATAATGAAACTGGAGCACTCCTTCAAATGCGCAAACAAGGACATTTTGCGAAGACCGTCTTTTAATTGCCATACAAAGTGGGGTGACAAAAGTCCATCACCACCACCAACACCACCACCAACACCACCACCGACACCGACTGTCAGTTTGCATTTGCATCTCACACTCTCCTCATTGTGCGCATTGAAATGCTATGCCAGCATATTCATAAATATTTAATTGAATATAATCTCCTGTCGACGACGCCAGGCGCCTTGATTCTTTACCCAGTGCTGGGATGAGGCCACGCGAATAAATTGAATTCACCCTGGTGTTTGAAATAATAAATTTAATTCTCTCGATCGTTTCTTGTTTTCTTTGTCGCCAAATCGCAGCGGACAAATTGCATGCGCGGCATCATCAATTCCAGCAATTTCAGATACAATTTATGAGCACAATAAATTGTTATCATCGTCTGGTGATTTATGTAATGGGAAACTAAACTGTGTGGTGGCTTACCTTCGCACACCAAGAATGGCGTCCAAGTGCCTGCCTGATACAAGATACTTAGTGCTTGGAGTGTAATTGACATTAACAGAGCCAAGTTATGTGATCTGATCATGCTTCAACAACAAGAACAACAACAGCACGAACAGGGGAGAAGGGAGATGTTCAGCCCTACACCTGCAGCCGAGTCAGAGATTGTCACAAGGGAGCAGTGAATGTCACCACGCGTATCTGTATACTGGAGTGAGAACGAAGGCCATTGAGTGCGGCAGAGTACACCTATTTGCGGCGTGGGTGGAACGTGTAAATGAATATGTTTGAGGTGCAAGTGGTATTTGTGTTTTTTTTCCTGTCTTGAGTGTCAATGCCTTGAAGTGCATAGTACTCATTATGCAAAGTGAATGTGTCAATTGAGCCTCCTAAGGAGGAGTTCATTCGAAGTGTTTTAACGGGACAGCCTTGAATTTTGAAAACTCTGATGTTGACAAGCGATGTTCAGAAATGTAATTTCATTGTTTAGTTAGCTTTAGACAGGGGCGTCGATCTTTTGAGAGTCAAACTGGGGCCGAAACTACTTAGTCAGTTTTGAGGGGAGTTTTATGACCCTGTTTACATAGGTTCCACAAATTGAATTATTTGTGTCCTCATCATATGCCCCGAAACTTGTAGAAAATGTAGACGCGCCTCCCAAACTCGCCCCAAACCTTTATTCGAAGTACCTTTGAGTTCCATTTAAAAGAAAAGTTGCCTATGAAACAAATTTAATTAAATCGGAAGATGGTAACCCCTTTGATTACTGGAGCTAATTGACAAAAGTAAGCAAAGCCGTTCATATAAACAGCTCGTAATATGTTAAAAAAGACGAATTCCAGGCTCTTGACTGGTTAACCAACTATGGACACTACGAAGGTATGATCTTAAATAAATTTGACTATCGGGCAATGACTTTTGCGGAGACTACGGAACACATTCTCTGTAAATCACGTTCTAACAGTGTTGCCGGAGATAAATATGATAAGTTAGTATTGCAGTCCAAAAAGGGGAGTATGTATTTTGAAAAAATGGTAGTACAGATATTTCTTAGTCTTCAAAAATAAATGTGGACTTAAAAATGTTTTTGAACTTTATTTAAAACAAAAATCATAAAAAAAAATAATAAAATAAATAATTAAATAGTTGGCGCAACAGGTCCGGAGGGACCCTAGGCCTAGCTTCTCACAACCATTCGTTTTGTGTGAGTTTTTCATTTTTGGAACGAATGGAAGGGATCTACAATTTTATGCCGAATCCAATAGCCTAATTGAGAAGCTCTTTCAAGACAGTTATACTCTCCGATGTTTGTCAGACGTTTGAGAGAAAAAATACAAAACCTAAATAAATAAATTATTAATTCTAGTAACAGAAATTTGGCTATTGATGGCTCTTGCAGCAGGTGATTTTGGTGCTAAATATATAGGAAGAGCAGCAGACTCATTTGTTTTAGAACCTCCAGCAGCACATACATATTTACAGCTTTTTTTTTTAAAGTGCTGCCAAATTTTCATTTAATTTGAAGTGAATTAAATTTATTAAGGCTTAAATTACACTTTGATGCAAGTGTAAGATATCTTAGGTCTTTAAAAAAATACGAGTACGAATGTGAAAGGAGCAGTACGGGAGTACGGAGGTGTTGAAAGTAGTACAATACTCCCATACGAGAAGTATGTCTCTACCTTCTATGCAAAGAGGAAAGTAATTTATATATAAATACCAATGAGGAATACCCAACAGACAGAATACTTTGTTTTACAAATAGCCTCAGTACCTCTGCCTTAAAGGCTTTATTGAAAATAGACCTCTACTGGAATACAATCCTATTTCAGTTTTCATCCCACAACATCCCATCCCAGTCAAAAAGAGGCAACGTGCTGCATCCAGTGGCGGCCTTAGCCTTTCTGGCGCCCCAACCTTCCAAAAATTCGTATTTATAAAACATTTTCTAATGCGTATTAGTTATACAGGGCTTGCATCAAAAAAGATAATGAAATGGTGCAGTCTAGTTTAAATCTAAATATCAGTCCGAAAAGATAAAAAAAAATATGACAGATTTTTTAAGTCAAAATGACCTTTCGATACTATTCCACCTCAATTAACCATTGGTGTTGCATCGGTGGTCTTTACCTTTTTCCCTCTTGTGATAACCAGACGCTGTCTTATTCCTGGAGCAGTGGCGATGCGTCCTATTGTTCATTTCGTTCATGAACGCCTAACTTTTAGCGAATAATATAAATATTAACAATTAAAAATGTTTTCACTTGACCTCTAAGTCACTCTAAATACAGTCTAGTCTAGTATTTTCCAACTCGTGCCACTCTCTCGGGAACTTGAGCCAAATCGTTTTTCATACAAAACGAAGTAAAGGGTTTCAACAGGGACGTAAATCCACAGGCACAGTACAAAATGTTCCCATGCCAGTGAGACAAAGAAGTGCCCGTAGTGTCGAGAATATTGCTGCCGCTGAGGCTTCAGTTGAAGAAAGCCCAAATGTGTCTCTCACACGTCGTTCTCAAGCGTTGGGCATCTCTGTCGCTGTGGCGAATTTTGCGAAAAGATCTTGGCCTCCATCCTTACAAGATTAAATTGACGTAAGAACTGAAGCCGCTTGACCACCAGAAGCGTCGTATGTTCGTGAATTGGGCTGAGCAACAACTTGAAAATGATTCGGATTTTCATCGAAAAATCATCTTCAGCGATGAGGCTCATTTCTGGCTGTATGGCTTCGTCAATAAACAAAATATGCGGTATTGGTCATGTTATGTTATGTTAAAGCGGCTCTCGATGAGAGAAACACTTAGGCCGTTGATCGGCCCATTGTGCATACCACTGGTGTTTAGGGGTTCCTTATCTGGTTACTCATGTGAACCATTTGCTTCCGTTAATAAAGCTAAGAATGTTAGCAGCGCTGGTGTCGCATAGATCACTAAGATCATTGAGGAAGTAGTTTCCTAAGTACGCCATCCTTAGATTGGATAGAAGGTGAGTGACGGACTCATCCTCTTCCTCATCCCTGCAGCTTCTGCAAAAGTCATTGTATGGCAATCCAAGTCTTTGCGCGTGTCTGCCCAGAATACAACGACCGGTAATGACATTAGCAACCAACGAGATGTTAGGTCTGTTTAGTCACAGAAGCTCCTTGGATCTTTTAGTATCCAGTGTCGACCAGGTAAGCTTGGCAACGTCGCAATATCCCAGATGTTTCCATCTATGGTTTGCAATTCTTGTTGCGTCCGCGTTAATGATTTGTTTAGCGTACGACAGCGGTGCATGTACGTAGTACAGACTAATGCTATCAACACCGGAGGAGCCTAATCTTGCAAGTTCTTCAGCTGCACAGTTCCCTGGTATATCACAGTGTCCCGGAACCCAGCAAAGGGTAAGGTTGTACTGTCCAGCTATCTCGTTAAGAGATACGCGGCAATCTTCCAACCCCTTAGATCTTATTTCACTGGAGACTAAGGATCTGATTGCAGCCTGACTGTCAATATAAATATCAATATCCCTGTGTGATATACTATTAATCGACAGCCACGCCGCGGCTTGACGAATAGCTGTGATTTCGGCTTGGAAGACACTACAGTGTTTCGGAAGGGAGAAGGAGAGGCGCAAGCTCAGTTCTTCTGAGAATACACCAGCCCCGACTCCCTCTAATGTTTTGGAGCCGTCCGTAAAAATTGACAGTGCTCCTACATGTAGGACATTCCGTGAGTCCCATTGGGATCTTTTCGGTATTTCCTTTGTGAAGCCTTTTTCGAAAACGATTTTTGTAGGCAGGTAGTCAGTTGTATTAGGTAAGGGGCTTGTCTGCAGGACCTGCGGTATTGGTCAGGCAGGTACTCCATGAGTCATCATTGCATCCCGAAAAAATACGGTTTGGTGTGGTTTATGGGCCGGCGGCGTCATTGGGCCGTACTTATTCCGTGATGATCAAGACCGGCAGGTTACTGTGAATGGGAATCGCTACCGTTCAATGATAACCGAATATGTTTGGCCCCAAATGGATGATATGGACTTGGAGGACATGTGGTTCCAACAGGACGGCGCCACAAGCCCCACAGCGAATGTCACAATCAATTTATTGGAAACCAAGTTTGGATAACGTGTTATCTCACGAAATGGTCCAGTCGCTTGGCCGCCTCGATCGTGCGATTTGACGCCGTTAGACTATTTCCTATGGGGCTACGTCAAGTCTATGGTCTATGCCAACAAGCCAGCGACGATTGATGAACTTCGTACGAATATCGAACGTGAAATTGCAGCAGTATCGGCCGATTTATGCTTGAAAACCGTCGAAAAAAGAAATCAAGTTCCATACATAATGGCATCGAACGTACTTTCACAGGAATAAAGAATTTCATTGCTATCCAAAACCGTTTTTGTTTTATTTAAAAAAAAACTTTTGTAGTGCTCTTATAAAAACCCGATACTATAACCTGCGACAGCAATACTTTCCACTCATTGTGCTACAACATCAAAATTAAAAATTAAAGAAAGTTTCCGGTATCCACGTATGCCCTCAGTCCTAACCAAACTTCAGTAAATTTCTTAGTGTATTTCCCATTAGTGCCAGCCTCTTGTGCACTTGAGCTCATACGTAATTCATACCGAAACGAAAAACTACCCTGATAGACTACATTCCCACTCATTCGACCATCAACTCGTTCAGATTAGTTGGAAACGAAATGGACCCATTAGAAATAAATAATATAAACGGAGTATAACGCACATCGTACCCAGTATTTCGTTCAGCTCAGTTGTAAACGAAATCAACTAGACTATGGGTTTGTGTGGGGTTCGTGTGATGCTTGGGCTTTGGGTTTGGGTTCGATAAAGTGGAAATGAAAGCCTGAGTAATTATGTTGCTTTCACGTTCTACTCGTTCTGGAATGCTATGAACGAAATGATAAATTTGTGTAGGATGTTTTGGGTGTATAGGATGTTTTCGGTGTATAGGTAATTCTGGGTGGAAAAATGTCATTTAAATATTTTTGAATAAATCTAGAAGGCTGGACTTAGAATATAAGTAACTTTTCTGTGGCTGACGGCCTAGCCATAGCTCTTAAATTCATATTTTGTACTCTATGTGTAAATGTAAATAAATGAATAACTTACCTACTGACTTTACTAATTTTTCTGTGTATATATATGTATATCACAAAAAATTAAAGAAAAAAAATAACTCCTATACTTTTTACTCACGCGTCGTCACTGTCTTTGAGGAATAACCCAAACGTATTATCCACGGGGCTTTGTATTTGACGACAAATCGACAGAAAGTACGTGCAACCCTGGCTTGTTCCGATATACGTCCAATTGAACTTGAATTCAACTCAGAAAACGAATGAACTCGTCAATCTTGATGAACTTTTCCCCCAAGTACCGGGGGCCAATGCCTCATTATTTTCTCTCCAATCGATTTCAATGAACGAATAATCTCCGCCTTTATCTCTGCAGCTATACCCAGCTTTCATTCTTGCTGTTCTAGCAGAAAATTCCCAGACAGTATCGTGAACTTCTGGCCTTGTCAAAGATGCGGTGCAGATATATAGCTCTGCTATGCTCACTACGAGCGCGATAACATACGCAACTGCATGCACAACCCCACAGCACAACTGCAAAAACAAGCTTCAATTAATTAATCACACCAGCGAAGGGTGCATTTGTTTTACTTTTTTCTTATTTTTAACTTTTTTTTTTTTTAAGATGCGAGATATACGCGTACGCACGAATCCCAGATGCAGTCTCTAAAAACAGATCTCAGCTCCAAATATTTATTTTCGTAACGAGAATTCGCACGCACATTTTTAGTTCGATGCGTGTGTTTGCAGATTTTTCACTCGCTCCGAGATATGTACTTCAACACTTGGATGCACCTGATAAACAATGTGTGTATCTACAAATGGTTGCGATCCCGCGAGCAAGCGTAAACAAATGAAACAAATGGCAAATGGTTAACGCGTGCCAATGGATGAAACATTAAGGAGAACCAACTCCGTAAATAGCTGCAGATACGAGTACTTCGACTGTTCGGATGGCAGCATCAATTGATTTTCTGCTATGCCGAGGACAGAATCTTCTGCCGTTGTATACACCCTTTTTTTATTAGGGTAAATCGCATCATGCTGAAGAGGAAGGTGATTCACAGAATTGAAGGTCCTTTCTCCATGGACGCAAAAATAGCTCTCTATGGCAATGGGGGAAGTGTAGTTGACATTCTCGGGCACCTGCTTAATATTCAGCAAAGCAAGTGCAATGATTTTTAAATGAGGCGGCAAAGCTGGCGGCAAATGAGTGACGAATAGAAACTAAAAAAAAAAAAAAAAAAGTATTGAAAAGTAGACGCCTGGGACGGCGGCACACAGTAGGGTGGAACTCTCGTCCCCTTTTGGTTCCACTGTAACGTCATGTGTTTCATTAGTCGCGCTGGCGGGTAATACGACATGCATAGGATGTTGCATGTCACTCCAGTTCTCCACTTTCGACACTGAAAACCGAGGGACTAAGGACCAAATTACGAGCGCAATTGTCATCTTGTGTCAAATGTCTGCGCGTTGACGGAGACGAAAACAGTCTCAAGTGGGGTTTTTTTTTGTTTGTCGATTTTATTTTTCCTTTTCCATTGTACTTATGGAACATCCATCAACATGATGCACGATTTTGTTTATGCTACGGCAAGTGGATGTTGTACGTACTGTAAATACAAAAAGGGATAATCGTGCGGTTGTAATTAAAAAAGTATCATTATGACTTTTAACTATTTCTCGTTTCGGTTTTAATGCGACTGCGACTATATAAACGAGACAGACGGGAAAAAAAAAAAAAAAAAAAAAAAAAAAAAACTATAAAAGAACGACAATTATGTCAGGGTCTAGGGTTGTGACATATTTTTTTATAAATATCTAAACGATTTGAAAGGATTACTTGTAGCTGCATAGATTAACATGGAATGCTGTGTGGTTTCCAGCAGTCATATCAGACGGCAGCTCAAAAATGTGGCGCCAGCTAAACTAAACACTGAGTAGGATATATGGGACAATTTGGAGATTAAAAAGCTGTTCAGTGTAATGAGAAATGGATGATTATCAGCTGTTGTGGTGGGAAGGGAAATGGCGCGATAGTGATATGGATTGATATGCGCGCCAAGTGACGACTTTTGATGCATTCAAATGTGATGACTTGTGGGTCAGATTAAATTAAATCGGCAATTTACATATTTTAGAGGCACAAAGTGATAGGGGACCGCTGAAGTGGTCTCTTAAAATGTAAGTTAAGGTTGGGGTGTGCCTAAAATGTGTGATAACTGCTATTAAACTATGGGTATGAAGGTTCGTTTCAAAAAGCAAACAGTTGATAAAATGAAGGCTAGGCTATGCAAATTATATTTTTCGATGCATCGTCTTTATGTAGGTCCTAATAAACGCAGGCCCGCTTCGATGATCACATTTTCAATGCACTTTAGTTAAGAGGCGTAAAATTATTTCAATTCGTCAGGCTTGAGAAATGTTTAAACTTAAGAGATCAGAAAGAAAATTTTGATTGAAATTCGTTTTTAAAATATCTTTTATTTTATTCTTCTGAACAGCATTATTTATTTTTTCCATCTTCTACATACATAAAGTGTAGACATACATAAAGTGTTGAGTTGTTTTCCCCCTTTTTAAAGCAGCCGGTTGGCCTGATGAGGCTTGGGAAGTGCTTTGCGAAAAATTCAGAGATGTTTTGCCGCGATGCGTTTGCCGATGGATTTTTCAATGAACCGCGCATTTGAGAAAGTCTTTCCTCCTCGTCGTATAAATCTGAAATATAAGAACAAATAAAAATGTCTTGTTTGATTTAGTCGATAAAAACGGCATGAAAGTGACTTTTTTCGGATGAAGTGCTGTTTGAAGCACATGAGGGCCAGAAACGCATATTTTGCTTATTGATTAAGCCGTTTAAACAAACATGCACTTTATCGCTGAAGATTGAAAATTGGCATTAATGCTCTTAAAGAGAAATATTATTGTGTTCATAAAAAAATTTTGAACTCGAGATGTTAATGTTAATCAATTCTGAAATAAGGGATCCGGTCGAAATTCTGCTTTCAAAATTCTGTACCCTCACACAAAAATTCTGCTTAGCGAAATTCTGTTTTTTTTTTTTGATTTTGCTTTACAAAATTCTGCTTTTCAAATTTCAAGCAATAAAATTCTGCTTATTCTGGTTTAAAAAAATATATCATGCATTCCAGGTTTTAATAATATACTACAGGTAAATTAATTACAAGAAACAAATCCAGAAGAAGCAAATTATTTCGCATTGGAAATTACCAAAAAAATAATTAAGCTATATTTTTTGATATTCGTTTAAGAAAACCAATATGGCTAAGATCTGATCTCTTTTTCTAGAACTCTTCTTATTTGTTTTTTTAATAACTGTCCTTTTATTTTTCAATTCCTCCCCATCCCCATCCATCCACGCACAACTTATCTTTCCCTTTTTTGGATTTAACGATTGAAACATTCGTTATGAGTAGGGTTCGGATTTTCATGCACTAAAGATCTCAAAATATGCGCTTATAACTGAAGTTAGTGGAGCATTTTTGAAAGAAAAAATCTCATCGACGGTAAAGTTTTTTGTGTAATTTTCGTCATTGCTCCAAAAATATGAATTAATATTATAAAAAATATGCAAAATATGTATATATAGTAAAATATGCACAAAAATTGCAAAATATGCATTTATAGTAAAATACGCAAAAATATTCACTAACGGTTAAATGACATTTTAAAGGAAATTTCATGATACGTACACATAATAAGTTGCCTTGCATCCAAGGTGTTCATAAAAAAACATGCATTTGCATGGAAATTCGATCCCTAGTTATGAGTATAAATAACACTATCACAGCACACGTTCACGAAGGGATAGCAAAAAACACTACTTGGAATTTGGAAAAGTAATTGTCTAAAACAACACTGCAATCTTAAAAAAAATATCTCTACACTTTATGCTTAGACTAGTTAGAGGATTGTCTTTACAAAGCGCGCCCTTTTTCCACTTTCCAAACTTTTTTTTTTATTGTTTGCAGAATTTTGTAAAGCAGAATTTTGAAAAGCAGAATTTTGTAAAATGAATTTTGACCCATCCAGAATTTTGACCCCAACCCCTGACATAAGTATGATAGAGGAACTCAAAAAAGTGGTTCGAAAAATTCTGTCCGCCCCGTCTGTCTGTCCGTATTCACCAAAATTGATACTTAAGCTTAAGTAGGTGACATTAACATGACTGCGTTCTCAGTTTTTCGCTAAAAAAAAAAAATTTTTTTTTTTGAAAAATATTGTTTTCTTTGGTTTACCTGAAAACGTCACTAACAGTTTTGACCAAAATGCACACTTAGAGTAAAATTAATGTTTCCAAAATGATTGTGTCCTTAATTTTCAATTCGAAAAACTGAAAACGCTAATTAAAAAAACTGCTCATATCTCGAAAAAGCCATTTTCGATTTCGATAAAACTTGAAAAAAAAAAAAAAAAACAATTAATGCTTAAACCCCCAACATCCTGTTTTGTTGTTTGCGTAATTTTACAAAAATCGCTCTGACGATTTTGAACAAAATACATATTAAAGATAATATCGATCAGAGACAATACTGAGACCCCCAACTTCGGCCGATTTTCCGTTACTTGCCTACAAGCTATATTTATATGGGCTGGTACACGCTAAGTGCGTTAGTATTGTTACATAGAAATTCGTATTGACAAATGTCACATAACTTCACTCACCAACACACTCGCACCTTGCGTGTCCCACTTCCGCTTCCGGCAAAGTTGCTGCCAGCGTTCATAGAATTTTGTCTGTTAAATTTAAAATTTTTCGTTACGTGTAAATAGTATTTTATTTTAGGAATAAGTAAAATTTTGCTGAAAATATTTATGAAAAATGATTACTGCAGAATGGTTGAAGGAAAATAAAAACATTTTGAGCAATATTTCTTCAGTTATTTAAGAAAAATGTACACATGAAATCGAAGTTAATGATATTCAAAAGCGGAAAATACAAAGCCAGTTTGTCCTAATATGTTTCTAGTATATAAAACAACTCATTTAGATAGTCAGCCCTATCATGAATTCCGTCGTAATCGAAAAATCGCTACGAATCCCGAAAAATACATCATGAAATCCATTCGTAGTGGATTCGTAGTCGAAAATCTGCTACGAATTTCGAAATTCGTGAAATTTGGTATCACAGAATCCGAGTAAAACGGAAAATATACCTCTTTTTCTACGACAAGTAATTTGCGTCGGAGACGTTGAGAAAAACGGTTTTTATGCAACAAAGATTGTGTTTTCTTTATTCATCTTTCATCTAACCAATTCAGTTCATCTAATTCAAACGGATCACAAGCGTCTCGAAGTATTTTTCTCTGAATTTTAAGGTTTCTCTTTCGCCTGGAGGTCTCTGTTTGACCAGCAACTATTGCGAATGCAAATGAGTCCGTTTTTAAACGATTTATTTTATTTTATTGATAAAAAAAAAAGAATATCTTATTTATTTGAAAATTTGCTCACTATTTATTTCAATAATTTTCACACAATGACCGATGTTTGACACAAAACAGCTGATTTCGAAAATGAGAATGAGAGCGGTTAATGAGGCAATGCTTCTGTTGATTCCATTCGGATTTTGTGAAGTAAACTTTTCGTAGTTCGTAGCGTAGCTTTCATTCGGGGATTTTCTACGAATGGATTCTGTGATAAGGCTGAGTATTATTAACCAAACAAATTATATTAATCGTCTTTTAAAAACTTATAATAACCAACCAATAGCATTCAGTTATCTTAAAATGTCGTACTACCGAACTCCATCACATTCCTCTGTGGTTGGTAGCGGTTGGCAGCATTGATTTTATATTTTTTGTATGTTTTTGCATGTCACACGGATTTTAAATTGACAGAACACCGATAGGAAAACAAAATGGCGAATTTGAAAGAAAACTGAGGGGCCAGCGGCAAGAGGATTGTGAGTTGGGGGTCTCAGTATGATTTGTTTATGCGTTCACAAAGGGATAGCAAAAAAACACTACTTGGAATTTGGAAAAGTAATTGCCTAAAACAACACTGCAATCTTAAAAAAAAATATCTCTACACTTTATGCTTAAACAAGTTAGAGGATTGTCTTTACAAAGCGCGCCCTTTTTCCACTTTCCAAACTTTTTTTTATTGTTTACAGAATTTTGTAAAGCAGAATTTCTTTAAAGCAGAATTTTGAAAAGCAGAATTCTGAAAACAGAATTTTGAAAGCAGAACAAAATTTGTAAAAAGAATTCTTACCCATCCAGAATTTTGACTCCAACCCCTGACTTAAGTATGATAGAGGAACTCAAAAAGTGGTTCGCAAAATTCTGTCCGCCTGTCTGTCCATCTGTCCGTATTCACCAAAATTGATACTTAAGCTTAAGTAGGTGACGTTAACATGACTGCGTACTCAGTTTTTCGCTAAATTTTTCTTTTGAAATTTGGACATACATACTATCTCGAAAACGATCCATACGATTGTAACAAAAACTCATTTCTAAGGTTATATGGTCATTTATAAGTTAATAGCCAACGCAGTTTTTCTCTGTTTTATCGTTCAATGGATTTTAGAAAAAAAGTAATTTTTGAAAAATATTGTTTTCTTTGGTTTACTTAAAAACGGCACTAACAGTTTTGAACTAAATGCTTACTTAGAGTAAAATTTATGTTTCCAAAATGATCGTGTCCTTAATTTTCAATTCGAAAAACTGAAAACGCTAATTTTAAAAACTGCTCATATCTCGACAACGCCATTTACGATTTCGATAAAACTTGAAAAAAAAAAAAAAAAAAAAAAAAAAAAAAAAAAAAAAAAAACTTACTTACATTACATCCCGAACATCCTGTTTTGTGTGCGTAAAGCCCGCACCAGACCTGTAACGTGTGGTGTGTTGTGGTGTGGTCTGTCGTTTCGTGTTCTGTGCACACTTATCTAGTGTGCTGTCATATTTTTAACGTTATTAATTTCCTAGTTCATGTGTGCTCTTTCTTTCACATATGCAATTTCAGATAATTATATATGTCTCGTTTCATTGCGCCATAGAGCGTTGTGGCTCAATCGGCACAGGAGCGATTTCGACACAACGCGACACACTGCAACCAGTGTTGTTAGCCGTCTCCCTTCATTTATCCCACGAAGCGTGGTAATTTATTCCTTTTTTCCCTTTTCGCTGTACTCAAAATCCCTTTTTAAATCCCACGATACTTTTTTGCCTCAAAATCCAGTTTTTAGAAGTAAAATTTGTATTACAATGAACAAAAACACTGTTAATTAACTTTTAGTATAAAAACCACATTATTACGATTATTTTTTAGTACTAGAAAATTTTGATAAAATACTATTCATACGAGAAGTTATTTTTGCACATTCAATGTGTTGATAATCATGGTGAAATGAAGGTGTTTTTATGAAATTTCAGCAAAAATGTATAGTTTGAATGTTTTTTGTTAGATTCCTCAAAATCCCACGATTTGGTGCTTTATCCCTTTATCCCACGAAAGGCTTTTCGGACATCGAAATTCCCACGAAAAGGGATAAATCCCATGATATAACAACACTGACTGCAACACAACACACGAGAAATATATGTTTCTACGCATATGAAATCCATTGGAGTGATAGCGACACGACACTCCACATCACAACACACGTTACAAGTGTGGTTCCGGCTTAATTTAACAAAAATCGCTCTGACGATTTTGAAAAAAATACATATTAAAGATAATATCGATATTCTTAATAAATTCTCAAAAAAAAATCTAATAAATCAGGTTTTTAATTATTTCCCAAAAATTGCTACCCAATTTTTATTTGTTTAACACTATTCCCAGCATTGCTTCATTGATTTCTATACCAACCTATTAAAATAAGACAAGAACTAATCAAACTTTTGAGCAACGAGAAAGTTTCGTTGAACCAAGTCGTGCACTTATTTTTTTTTTTTTTTTGTCATTTCATTAAAATTTGTCTAAAGAGAATTCCCCAAACTGTGTTTGGTTTCTTTAAACTGTCAATTCTTGAGTCTGTTTGACATAAATTTCAGTCGCTCCCGCTCTAAGGTTTACTCTAGTTGAAAGTAGGTTACAAAGCGTTTATAATGAACTAAAAAGTTAGGCACCGGTTTTCAAGTTAGAGGGCTGTTACTAAGTATATACTAAGCTCTCATAATACACCACGACTATAATTTTTGCGCCAGTGATTCCAATTCAGACTTCTTGAATCTAATTGAACTTGTAACGAAAATCCAATGCCTCCTCTTCTCGCCTAGACCATTTTGCTGGTAACAGTCCAATTGTTTTATTTTTCTCATTCCGCTCCAGTGTTTGCGTGTATACCATGTGCACCAGCACAGACCACCTCTAAGCAGGCACTTTCAGGAAAGATGGTTTTAGTTTCAAATTCGATCACATAAAATCTGTTAGAGATTTATGTCTCTCCAAAACCATCTGCAACATCTACGTTGAACAGGAAGACATCAGTTTTTGACGAATTGCAAGATACCTAACCTACATGTAGAACAACACAAAATATGTTACTTATTTACTTGTAATTTGTTACCACTAAAGACGTAACTTTCTCCATCTCAATGAACTTTCTTCGGGAGGTCCAATATTCCATAATTAAATCTTTAAAAAAATACTTTTTATATACACCAGAGGCAGATTCATCTCCTGTTAAGTTTCATTCAAAGTAACCCACATCCGCCATTAAAAAAATCTTTCCCTCTCAATCTACATCGGTAATCACCAGCATATCTAACCCGTTTTTTTTCTCTCGAAAACCCATATGTTAAGAACATTCCTTCAATCCTTTCGAATATTAATTCAAAAACCCCTCAGCCGTGCCGTGATATCTCTCTTCTATTCGTTAGAATTAATTAGTAGGTACTCCTCCCCAGTGGTTCAAGTTGATTTCATCTATCAAGGAATCGATTGAATACCCTCTAATCTCTCACCAGCCACACCAATGAATCAAATACACATTTAACTTGAGTCCTTTAAATAATTTTCCATTTAAAAATGGAAGAGGTTTCTTTTTTCCTATTTATTCCTCCGAATAACTAATGAGATGCATAATTCAGTTCTGGTCCTCTCGTTAATGTTTTAGGACAGAAAAAAAAAAAAAAAATCCTTATTCGATGCATAGCACAATTGAAGAGTGTGTGTGTTACGAGCAGAAGTGCTCCATTATCATATCCAATTCAATTCTCTGAACTGTGTTACTCATTTTTTGTTAACTTGCCCCTCCCGGAGCAAGATGAGCACATCACACATTTATCCGACTGTGCGCGACTGTCCCCAAATGGAAACTTGTGTTATGCTGCCGGAGAATCTAAATACGCAGCAACGGAAGTGGAAAATTGAAAACTCAAAGTGGAGTGGATCTTGGAAATTTGCAGGAAATTCCATCTCGTCCCGCATCTTGCAGAAATCAGATTTGAAATGTTAACATGCCGTGCGGAGGGAAAGTATACCGGCTGTGGTGGTAACGTGGCGATGCCACTCAATCCTGAAGGCTACCGCTTGCAAGTGTGTGTTGGATTAATTTTAAACTGAAATTGTTTGTTTGACGCTTGAGGACGAAATGGAGTTACACTATGTATATAGTCTGTGGTAGATTATATGGAAAGAGATTGAAGAAGGGAAAAACTGGGATTACTAAAGGACGATGACGATGACGAATGGCGCCAGGAGTCGGGTGGCTACTATTAAATGGAACTGCAGTTAATAAGTCGACGGGTTGGCTTTTTTTGTCAACGTGGAGAAGCAACATTGCATTTTAAAAGCAGTGGAAAGTAATTAGTTTAAAAGGCGACCAGGGATTTGGAAGCTCTATGTAACTCATCTATGATGGGACAGAACTCTAATTGGACTGAATAAGTAGAAGCTTCCCTTACTTCGCTATATGTTGATGTTTTCAGATGAAATGTCGTCGATGCTTATGGATAGCTACTGTTCAGGGGAGTTATACCCGTCTGTTTGTTAGTTGCGTAACAAATTAAGTAGCCCACACATTTACTGAACATCGCTCATCTTCATCATTCCGAAATTGAATTGTTCGACAGTTGACAACATCGCCCAGACAGTTGATAACATCGCCATGCCCATATGCATATTAGAACGTACTGTGCATATAAATTCGAATAAAAATTAGTAAAATATTTCAGAAATATCCTATTCAATTGCAAAAGCCTAGTAGTTAAAGAATTTTAAAATTTCACATACCTACGCTTATGCCAATGACAGACACTTATGTCATAGCGAGGTACCTGTATAATGACTCTACGTGATTGGACTGCCACTGAAACTTATTTCGCAATAGCCAGTCGCATTCTTGTTTCCTATAGCGAACTTATTGTCTTCAGGAAATGCCGCCGTCCACTTTTGATTTGAAAATCGAATCAGACTCGCCAAATAGATAAACCAGTCCGGCAACGGAAATGCGTGGCAATTCAGATCGTCTATCAGGTTGATCGCAGAACTCATTGACGCCGCGAAAGGAAATGCCTGTTGATGACGAAGAGAGAGCACAGAACACACAATACCTTGGGGGTGCCCAATGCGTCCTCATTTGCTGAACCAAAAATAAAAAAATTATGAAAATAATCGGATGCCCGTAAAAAGCTGTCCACGGAGCTATTGAATTTATTCATCCTGATCGTGCAACGACACGCGATGTCCATACACTATGCCGCGTCACTTTCTTTTTAGAACTTTATTTTCAGACATTCAATATACGCAGACAATAGGCACTCATGCACTGCGCGTTCCCCACAACAAAAATAGAAAAAAACAGACAACAGACTGAAAAGGGGGAGGGAAAAGAATCACAGAACGCGGTGCCTCAGTTGATTGATTCAGAAGCATGATCCGGCAACTAAATTTAAATTAGCTATGCACTCCCGAACTCGAACTGATTTCGAGATACAAAGAACGACTTCTTTCGGTAGGAATTCGTGTATGCGCATAGTGCAGGCGGGAGTAGTAGTACACACTCAGCCATGCGGTGGGAAATGATTTTCATCGGGGGAAAAACCTTGAATACTAAAATCGTTTTATAGCCAATAATGGATTTATGTGGATCAGCGTCTGCAGCGGAGGTAGCTATACTTAACGAATCATCCACCGAAGGTAAAAATTAATTTAATTGACTTCATTTCTGGTGGTCGCCGACTCAGGGACTGTTTTTACTTTTGGACTATACACTGCTTTTGGTTGTTGTTTTTTTTTATCTGTTTTTGAGACCATGTGAACAGGACAGTTTTACGGGAATTTTATTTGTCATTTAATGGAGACATAAAAGATAATTCTAGACAAAACACGTCCCCCTCGGAAATTAAATGTCCGACTACGCTTTGAATGGTGTGTCGTTCTTTTTTTTTCGATTTTAGTCAAAAATTTGTGTTCAAAATTTGAAGTGAGGAACAGTTGACAAATAGGCGTGTCTGAAATTCAGCACAATTATAAGAGTAGCCCTATATTAATAGTGGGACGTGTCAAACTTTGAGCTGAAAACTTTAGTGACATGTAATTGCAAAGAACTGTCATTCGTAAGACTGCATTTGTTGTGACAACTCATGACAAAGAGGCAGGTCATACAGTTTGGACATTCTGAAGCTTCAGGTAAGTCGATGTGACTTGAAATCGTTGCCCTGACGTAAAAGTGATGAACGACTTCATTTAAATAGATATTAATTTAACACTATGGAAGATCCCAGTAGCGACGCAGAACCAACAATATGTCTTCTCACATGTGTGTGATCAATAGACTCAAAAACCACTCAACCGATTTTGTAGAAAATCCAACAGTTTCTTTCTGTTTGTGCCAAAAGTGTTTGAAGAGTGGCTTGAATGAAATCCGATAGGTGGCGCTGTTGATTTATTTATTTATTTATTTAATTTCATCTACAAGCATGATTAGATAGCTAACAGACGTTACAAATTTACAAAATTTAAAATATAAATATACATAATAATAAAGATTTAAACTTGTCTCTAGATAAAGATACATCTATCTCCCTATAAACGCTGTTGAAAGCAAGTATAGCTCTAGATATAGGTTCGTTTTGACCATAATTAGTTCTGTGACTTTGCTGAAACAAAAGATGCCTTATTCTTAAGAGTCTAGATGGAGCATATATGGGTACCATCGTTAGCAGAGTAGGGCATCTTATCTGGTAGCACAGTAAGTCCCTCACAAACATTACATCACGAATCTGTCTTCGGTATTTCAGGGATTTAATTCCAAGTAGAAGACATCTTGCTTTGTAATTGGGCGAAGGGATCCAATGCATTTTATAAAAAATATATTTTGTGAAACGCCTCTGAATTTTTTCGAGTCGATCTGAATAGGTAGAATAGTCAGGATTCCAAATGACATCGGCATATTCAAGAAGCGATCGAACTAAGCCCGTGAAACGTGATAACAAAGCAAATGGATCTTTAAAGTCCGAACCGTTTCGTTTTATAAATCCAACAACTGAATTAGCTTTTGCAACGACATATTCAAGGTGGGCTTTGAAAGAAAATGAAGAGTCAATCATTACACCTAAGTCCTTGAATTTCTCTACTCTGTTCAAACGAGTTGAATGAATTGAGTAGTTAAACTCGATAAGAGACGAAGATCTGGTAAAAGATATCGCATTGCACTTACTTATGTTGAGTATCAAGTCATTGGCGTTGCACCATTCAGTAATACTGTTGAGATCCGATTGGATCAAATGACAATCTTCTATACGCTTAATGGTTGAAAAAAGTTTTAAGTCATCTGCGTACAGTAAACACTGACTATTTCTGACGACAGAAATAATGTCGTTAATAAAAATAACAAAAATTAATGGGCCTAAATGGCTCCCTTGCGGTATGCCGGAGGTACAGTTTATCATTTTAGATAGGGAAGTTCCAATTTTTACTCGTTGAGTGCGACCAATGAGAAAAGATGAAATCCAACGAAGAATTTCAGAATGAAACCCAAAATATTCTAATTTTTCGAGAAGAATTGAATGCTGAACAGAATCGAAAGCTTTACTAAAGTCGGTGTATATGATGTCGACTTGACTTCTATTCTCCATTTCATTAAGAATGTAGGAAGAAAAAGAGACCAAGTTCGTAACTGTAGACCATCCAGATACGAAACCATGTTGAACTTCGGACAAATATTCCTTCGTCAAAAACTCAAGCCTATTTTTAACGATACTTTCAAAAAGTTTAGGAATCGCTGACAGTTTACAAATACCTCGATAGTTCTCGACATTATTTTTAGATCCGGACTTATGAATAGGTACCAAAAATGACATCTTCCAAACCTCTAAGAAATTGCCTTCGGAAAGAGAACGGTTAAAGATATTGAGCAAAGGAGTACTAAGAGAATTACTACAATATTTTAGTATAATGGCAGGTATACCATCAACACCGCAATTTGGATTTGGCTTGGGAGATTATGAAGAGCCAGGAGGACTTCTTCAAAGCCTAGTTGTAATGACCCAATGTTGACACAATTAGTGATTTGACTTCTCGAATTGGTATGAGAATTATTTTTTGTGTAGATTCGAAGAAGGTAGCGAAAAAGTCTAAGGTTGATTCAACATTAGACGATTCCACGTTTTTGTAAAGCATTGTAAAGCATTTACTATTCTGTTTAATGTTGCATTCAATAGACGCATGATGTAACCTTTGTGAGGAAATTTACTAAGCCCTATGAAGTCTCTGCGCAGTTTGCTAAAGTTCTCATAATGATTTGATTATTTGACTTTTTAAACAACTTAAATGCTTTATTTTTCAAATTCTTTAAATAAATTAATTTTTTATTATACCAGGGAGGCTTGGATAGAACCCTTCTTTTAGAAAATGGGACAAATCTAGCAAAGCCCTCGCACAAAATTTCAACAAAGCGTTTGTGCATACAATCTAAATTCAAGTTATATATTTCATTGAACCAATCGATGCTAAGTTATTAAGACCCACAAAATGTGTCTTTGAAAAGTAAAAGGAGTAAGGAGAAAGGAACTAGTGTAACATTAGCTTTAAGTTCATCACAACAAACAAAAATTAGATCTAATATATTAGAAAAAGAGTTTTGGATTGGATTGATTTGAATTAGATACAGCGCGTGAATAAAATCTTTGCATCGGTCAGATCGAAAAACATCATAAAGATGCTCATCAAATATTTCTTTATCAGATATTTTAGGATACAACCAAGATTCGACAATGATGATGATATCATAGTGCAGATGACAAGAATTGTTGAACAAACTGGCAACTTTTGTCCTGATACCACTGGCATTATTTAAGTAAATTTGCAAGGTATCCTTACACGACGGCAAAGCGATTTCTTTTAGGCTCTGCCTGCCGTCGTTTCCGCAACGTTTTTTGACATCTCCTCGTTTTTAGCTTTAAAGACAAAAGGCCTTATCTTAACACCACTTGGCCAGAACGAATCCACATAAATCTTTTTTGCGAATTCAACGGGAACTCCAATTTTAAAATGACCACTACTGCCGTCGCAGTGTACCTATAATGGCCGCAGGCACTCCACTATCTGCTATTGCACCAATCGCTTATGTGAAATTGAGAATTTTCATCTGTCACTTAGAAGTCACCTCGCTTAGTGGTGGGTAAACCATGAATTGAATACCCGAATGAGAGTGCCATTTGGGGAGACTTGTCTACGTGTGATTTGTACTAATCTTGTCAAAGCATAAAAAAAAATGTTTTCATATGAAGAAATAAAATATATACCAACTTAAAATAAGCATAAATAAAATATCTAATCTATCTATCTATATATATAAAACAAAGTTGAATCCGTAAGAACGTCTATCACTCGAGAACGGATCGTCCGATTTGAGCTACATTTTCTTTGTTGTGTTTGTCTATGCCTAAGGAAGGTTCATACGGCAGGAAGATTGAAAGATTTTAAAAGGAAATTGAAAAATTCGTAAAAACTAATTTTCCATACATTTTTTACTGGGATTTTGTTTTTAGATTTTAATCGCAATATACAGTGTGATCGTGTTTGTCTAAAATGCTACATGAATTTAATTATTTAGTAGATTTTCTTTACGGAAAGAATTTTGTTTAGCACGGGCAAAGCGGAGCGAGAACAACTAGTATATTATGCAATTGTGTACTTTCCTTTTCATTCAGATATAACGTAGACGTTCGATGGGCTGTGTTTTTGTCATTCTTTGACATTTTTTTTTTTGTAATAAAAATACATTTTAATACTGTTTTTAAACAATTTCCGTTTCACAGAGATTTTTGATTTTTTTCCCTTTTTACCCGACAGGGGAGGTTATGTATTTCACGCGTATCCTATGGACGTTCCTACGTGACGCCATATAGCCCAAACGACTTGACCGATTTTGAAGAGTGAAGTGTCATTAAATTGGTATTTTCTCCCGGAGTGTCTTAGACTTAACATATAAATATAAAAACATAAATTAAGAAAAAACAAAAGACAATTGTCACACAAATGTCAGTGAGATCTTTTTTACAGTCAGTCGGTTAAGTCTTAAGTTGTCCCATTTTTTACTCTTTTTCATTCAAAAATTACTCAAATTGGCGCTTTTCCCCTCAATCTGCGATCACTGCAAAGAAAAACAAATCCGTAGGCCAAGAGCTAAATAACTCGTTACTCGTTATTTCTCTCATTTTCCGTAATACTCTTTTCAGGGCTTTCATTTCCATTGCGATTGTTTTCGATTTAAACTGATTTTGTTTTACCTAATGCGGAGTCAAACACTCTGACAAGCAGTTGCTTTCTTCCCACTGTTTTGCCAACCGATACAAATTTGGCAACAAATGTCACACGAATCGAATTCGTTTCCTAAAAGTTAAAAGATGTTTCTAATCGCACCTTTAGGCAAGCCGCTCTCTATTTCAACTGCAATTCTGTCAAAGTTTGAGAGTATTGCCTCGATTACCATTAAGCCATTACAGAGCCAAGTTAACCTTGACACGATAATCGACTTGTTGCGAAAATTTTACCAACCATAAAAGGCTGTGACGGATTTCATCGAATATCCGAATGTAATCTCTATGCCTCTCTTGTGGTTATCTCACTAAATCTGATGTAACAAGAACAAAGACTGGATTATCCCCCTCCATTTCAAACAAAATATCGAATCGAATATATCTCTGTCACAAAAACGTCTCAGTGTCATTTCTAGGTCAGTAAAAATATCTCCACGACAGAATAACAATTTTGGAAAATAGTCTCAAAAAAATTGATTCCTCTCTGCTACTTATCTGCATCTGTCATCGCTCATACCCGTAAACATACAATTTGATCCCAAAGTTGCATCGCATGAACCCCTTTTGTGTCATATCTTAATCTGTCCCGACAAATGTCTCGTTGAAAAAAATTAAAGCCCCCTTATACGACATGTCTTCAATCTCTCATTCCACTTGATAGGTAATCCCTTTTTAAGTTTTATTTTCTTTATTTAATTATGCCCTTCCTCCATGTGATCTTTGGACGTTGAAATATTTCTGGATTTCGAAATGATTAAATGACAAAATGACACCTCCAAACGGAGAACGGCGTCAGAACGACTTTCCTTGAAAATCATTTCCATAACACAATCCTTTGTTTGCATGGAACGCTTTACTTTGGTGACTTATACCTACATCCGTATTGAGTGACAGTTGGGACAACATTTTTCAAAGATCTTAGGATTGGTTTCGGCATCAGTGCGGGACAAAAGCCTTTTCAAATATAATACGCAACGGTGACTCTTACTGAATATAGCTAATGAGACGATTTCGTCGACTAGACATCAGAGCTGCGCGCTGCAATTGAATTATTTATAGTCTGACCTAATTACTCGTAGGTACATCCAGGAAATTATTCACGAAAAGGTACAACGGTACTCGTACTCGTATCTATTATCTGTACAGTGTTTACAGTGTTTAAAGTGTTTACAGTGCGGCTATGTTTATTTTGTTGTAAATCCAAAACAGCAACTCTATACAAAAATAATGGAATGCAACTTCTTTTTGTTTCTATTTCAGGATACATCCCGGGGAGTGATTTTTTTCAATCGGTGCACGAGTTCTCGAGTCATGAGGTGATAAAACCGGAGCTACACAACAGACGACTTAGAAGAGCCATTAGGAGCACATTGGACTCGGAGGTAAGCAGAGTTTATTGAACTTTTCGTACACATGCTGATGGTATCTACTTTACCACCCAAAATGTCCTCTAAGTCGTAAATCTTTAAGTTTATTGCTTCAGATTGTGGGCGGTAATGTGTATACAAGGCAATGCCATTGGGCAGGCGCTTATGGGTGAGCTTCACGAAGATGTATCACATCCCTAGAAGGGTTTTTTGTTTCAACACGAAAACGTCTTCAATTAGTTTATAGTTTTCTGACGACGGGCGGGGGTGGCAAGATGTAATTTCTAATTAGAAGAAACTCTGAACCGTAGCTGTCTGCTAGAATATAGGTCATGAGGTGGTAGTGTTAATGCATGCGGATGTTTTGCTTATAGCTGTGAAAGTGGGTGATTACTTTTCTAATTAGTTGTTAACATGCGGGCTTAATGGATGTGAAATCATTTTCTACTCCGCTGGCGCTGTTGGTTAACAATTATATGTGAAGTCAGAATTTTGGAGACTTTAAGGGATGTGAGTTTTCCTTGCTGCTGACATGTGGCTCTTTCCCATGTAGCGCATTTAGACAGATAGTCTCAAAGTCGGGTACAGCTGTGTGAACCCGTATTCGCAACAGCGTTGCTTGGTTAAATAGCTTTTTAACCTCCTGCCTGAGTTAAGCAGTTCTTACCCTTTAACTGCGTTGGGTGGAGGACGACAAGGATCTGACAGAAGGTAGAAGGTAGATTTCAAATGATTTTGAGTAGCAAATGTGATAAGCACCTCCTCAAGAATCGCATGCATGAAACTAACCGCGGCTACAAATATCTATCTCACCACGGGACATATGCTTATCTATTTTTGACACTACACCTCCTTACTGTATTATGTGCATTTGCATCGCAACTTATGATGTAGTGTTGGTTGACTTTTTGACCTAAGACCTTACACCTAAACCTTTTAAGAGGTGTCGTTGTTATCAAGTCTTACATAACCGTTTATAAAGGACTCACCGTTAAAACTGGGTACACCACTATGCGCGTATGCGTCTATGACACTCGAAAACATTAACAATCCCATTTGAATTTCCCATTCATCCGATGACAACACGCCCCTATGTCTGCTCAAGGACCTACATCACACTGAAACACAAATGTGTGCCTAGCCCCTTCGCAACCACCATTAAGCGATTAAATTTCACCCAAAACCAACCGCAAACAATCTGCGACGAAACCCCATCCGATCTGGGACTGGGACTATAACACACTCGGTAGTAAAAAGCTTCCACCTCGCCTAAAGTGATGAGCGATTAAACCGACGCCTTAATTAAAAGCCATATCAACACCGCCCAGCTATGTGTCACCTAACTGAGTCTGTTTGATAGCCGCTACCTTAATTAGGCCTTCCTATCGCATATCGCACACGTCTAGTGAGCAGTCACACTTAACACCATGCCAAGCGTGGATTTTTGCGCCCAATTCCGATACAGACAGTACTTCGCTACAAAGTCACAGTATATCCATGTGCGATGACATAAAATTCGCACTCACCCCGAGTTGTGTGTGTGGTTTGGTACGACAGGGGACGTTCTAATTCCACTGAAACCACACACACTCCACAGTATCGCGTTTCCCATGTCCCATCCCCCATTCAGTAAACTATACATTGCATGTTCGTCAGAATATACGATCTAAATTAGGACGTTGTCAGCTTGTCACGTATCTGGTGTTTTTGTTCACATGTATTAATTTCGACATGTTTTTTTGTTTTTCATTTACAGAGTGGACTGCATGTGTCTCATATCACGCTATCATATCACCATCAAGGTCAAAGGATAGTTGCCGACCTTCATTTGAATGAGCAACTTATACCGGATGGACACTTTTTACGTTCGCAGAACTCCTTCCATGGTGGTGGCGACATTGTACAAAACTTTACAAAGACTGATGTAGATCTCTGCCATTATAAGGTAAGTTGACGTTGCCTATTGACAAAATGTGCTCTGAGCTCTAATGTGACAAATCTTCTTTACAGGGTTTCATTAGAGGGAGACCCGACTCGCGGGTTGCTGTTTCGACGTGTAACGGAGGAGTGAACGGTGTTGTACACGATGGTGTGGATACGTATTTCATACATTCTGGTACAGATGGACGAATTCAAGATGATCATTATTTATTTAAGTAAGTTTGGGAGATGTAGCCCGCTCTAATGGCTTTCACAGAAACAGGGATTCAAGTTGGTGTCAATTTTTTATAGCTGCTTCTTTGATTCATGTTCCTTAGTAAATCTTTCTTTGTTATTATTTAACTATGCTGTGGGAAAACTGGGGTTGAATCACCGCATCCGGGATCGACTATTGGATTTTTGTTATTGTTTTGCTTGTAAAATCAACAAAATTGTGTGACGTGTGGTTCTGTCCAGGGATGCGGTAGATTAGATTAGATTGAATGGCGGGAGAGCCTTCAGGGGGCTCTGGCACTGCGGCTTCTTAAAGGAGCCTATTGTAAATTCTTAGAGCCATCTTTTCACTCCAGAGACAGTCAGGAAGACAAGGCTCTTCTCTGGGTGTATGTTCGCAAGATTTGCTGAATTGACGATTTCATCGCCAAGGATGTTTTTCCTGAGAAGAGAAAGAGCCGGACATTCTGTGATTATGTGAAAAGATGATTCGTCACTCTCAAGACAGAGTCTGCAGATGGGGTCCGGTTAGACGCCAATGCGGTGAAGATGTTTTCTCACGCGACCGTGGCCACTGATTGTTCCTGTTAGGATTCTCGGGTTGTTTTTATCCAGATTAATCAAGAAGAGTTATTTTCTGGAGGAGGATTTGGGGAACATATTTCTCGTGCAGTTTTGCCCAGCTGTTGAGCCAGATCTCGTTAGACTCTATACTAGATTGGTTCTTGATGTAGTTCCTGAAATGGTATTTGCTGACTTCGCAGAAGGGTTCAGGTCCGACGAGTGGAGTGGTTGCTTCGACTTTTGGCAGTGAGTCAGCCGATTCGTTACCCTCAAATCCTCTATGGGCTGGAATCCAGTTGAGGATGACTAGGTTTTTCTTAGAAAGTTCATAGATATTTGAGAATGTTTCTAAGAAAAGTTTTGATTTGATGACAGATGAGTCAAGAGCTTTGAGAGCTGCTTGGCTATCTGAGAATATGAATATGGTTTTTCCACGTGTGTTAGAACTTCGATTTATTCTAGCGCAATGGTTGATTGCAAGGAATTCAGCCTGGAATATGGATAAGTTTTTCCCAAGGCCGACTGACAAGTTCACCAGGTTTGACACACCGTAGATTCCAGAGCCAGTCCCTGGATCCATCTTAGAACCGTCTGTTTACCAGATGATGTCGAGTCGAGGTGGATTAGGTTTATATTTTTTCCATTCTTCCGTAGGGGGGATGATTATGGAGAAGTTTTCATGGAAGACATATTCCGGTAGCATGTCATCAAGAGGCATGCTGAATGAGAATAAAGGTTCAAGACAAGGCCGAGTAAAGACTGATGACCTCCCTGATAGGTGGTATAGGGGTCAAAGTTGTTCGAACGGAACAGACGGTGAATACCTAGTCTAGCCTTCATTTGAATAGGTATGTGTTTGAAGGGATGTAAGACCAAGGATGACATTAAGTGCCGTAGTCGGAGTGGATTCGCTCTTTTTAACGAGCGAATAAAGCCAGTATATCATCCGAGGTCTAAGACCCCAGTTTTTACCGCAGACTCAACGACAGATCCACAGAGATCTGGTGGCTCTGTTTACGGTGCGTTCAATTTACTGGTTCCATGATAGTTTACTGTCAAGGAGAGCTCCCAGATATTTGGCTTCTCGATAGAATTCAATGGTTTCGCCAAACAAGGTAGGGCGAATCAGGAGATCAAGTTTCCTCCGTCTAGTAAAGGGGACTATAGCTGTCCTCTTTGGATTTACAGAAAGACCTTCTTTATTACACCATCTCTGAACAACAGACAAAGCATATTGTAGTATTTCTGAGACCGCGTGCTTTTGAATTTACCACTGACAATGATTGCAACGTCGTCGGCATATCCTATGGCATAGATCCCTTGACTGGGATACGTCAAGGACTGAAGTAAATCGTCAATGACAAGGGATCATAACAGGGGCGAGAGGACACCCCCTGAGGAAACCCTCTAGTTGTGAGTGCCGAGATTTCCACATCATAGATGCGGGACTGAATTATTCTGCTATTCAGCATTGACATTATCCATCTTCCAATAATGGGAGATAGATTCATATTGTTGAGAGTCCTGTGGGTGGACTCATAGGACGTGTAATTAAAAGCTCCTTCAATATCAAGGAAAGCGACAAGACAGATTTCCTTACAATTAATGGAGGATTCAATTTTTGTTACTAAGTTATTGAGTGCTGATTCGGTGGATTTACCTGGTTGATATGCATGCTGAGACTTACTTAGCGGAAAGTGTGTTATGTGTCTACCAATTAGTTGTTCCATGCTTTTAAGAATAAAAGACAGGTGACTGGTGGGGCGAAGGACTTCGGGCTTGACACCAAATTCCTCCCTGCCTTAGGTAAATATTTAACTGTTACTTTCCGCCAGGCTTCCAGTATGTGACCGTAGGCTAGACTGCAGCTGAGCAGTTTGGTGAATATGGGTACCAGTACGCCAATTCCCTGCTTTAAAAGTGCGGGAAATATGCCGTCTTTCCCTGCTGCCTTATATGGCTTCAGGGAGTTTATGGCCCATTTAATGGCGTTCTGGTTGCAGATTTGTGTCGCAATTTTTCAGTCCCCTCTCGTCGGCAGACAGTTCCGCTCGAGTCGGGGGGATAGGTTTATTGTGAGGGGATCAATAATAGTTGAACCGGGAAAGTCTGTTTTAATTAAGAGTTGAAGTGTCTCTCGCTTATTTTGTGTCTGACGACGAATCTCATCGGCAAATGTCCCTTATGATATAATTCTATCAGAGGCAAGAACTTTATGTAGTCGGCAACTGGAAGGAATATCGGAAATACCCTCACAGAACCGTCTAACTGATTCTTTTGGGGCATTTTTAATTTCTTTGTTGTAACGGGTGATTTTTTAGCTGGTTTGGTTTTGGCAACACTGGTTTTGACAGCTGACGTGTGTTTAGTACCTTGTGTCACTGTCAAACAGCTTCAGTTTGGTTTGCAATTTAACCATGGATCGTCTTACAAATGAACAACACTTGCAAATTATTGAATTTTACTATCAAAATTCGTGCTCGGTTCGAAATGTTCATCGCGCGCTGCTTCCATTTTATAATCGGCATTCTCGACCTTCTGAGCAGTCTATTCGGAAGATTGTGACCAAATTTCGCACCAAATTTACTTTGTTGGACATTAAACCACCAACACGTTTACGTACTGTGCGTAGTGAAGAAAATATTGCGGCCGTATCAGCTAGTGTGACAGAAGACCGCGAAATGTCGATTCGGCGCCGTTCCCAGCAGTTAGGCCTTTGTTACAGCACTACGTGGAAAATTTTGCGGAAGGATTTGTGCGTAAAGCCTTTTAAGATACAGCTTGTGCAAGAACTAAAGCCAGCCGACCTACCACAACGCCGAATTTTTGGTGAATGGGCTCTTGGAAAGCTGGCCGAGGATCCGCTTTTTTATCGAAAAATTGTGTTCAGCGATGAGGCTCATTTTTGGTTGAATGGGTACGTAAATAAGCAAAATTGCCGCATTTGGAGTGAAGATCAGCCAGAAGCATTGCAACAGCTACCAATGCATCCCGAAAAAGCCACTGTTTGGTGCGGTTTATGGGCCGGCGGCATTATTGGGCCATATTTCTTCAAAGATGATGCGAATCGCAGCGTTACTGTCAATGGTGAACGCTACCGAGCGATGATAACAAACTTTTTTTTGCCCGAAATGGAAGTTCTTGACTTGCATGATATGTGGTTTCAACAAGACGGTGCCACATGCCACACAGCACGCGAAACAATGGCGCAATTGCGAGGCGAGTTTGGTGAACAGTTAATTTCACGTTTTGGGCCGGTCAATTGGCCGCCTAGATCGTGCGATTTGACACCATTAGATTATTTTTTGTGGGGGTATGTCAAGGCTAATGTGTATAGGGACAAGCCCGCTTCGATTGACGCACTGGAAGCCAACATCCATGCATTCATTCGTGAGATACCGGCCGATATGTGTGAAAGAGTATGCCAAAATTGGACTCAGCGGATGGACTACCTGAGACGCAGCCGCGGTCAACATTTGCATGAAATTATCTTTAAACATTAAATTGCAAGGTTCAAACTATCGATTCAAATAAATATTTCATTCATTTTTTCGAATTTTTTGTGTGTTTTTTTTTTTTTTAAAAGTTAAGCCTCTTAAAAAATCACCCGTTAGTTGGTGAGAACACTGGAGTAGGTTTGCCAGTCATCATTGCGTTTTGCTTTGTTGAAAAGTTTCCTTACTCTAGATCTATGTTTTTCGAGATCTTTACTCCACCTGATGGTTTCCCTTTTTAAACTTTTAAGACTTAAGGGGAAAGTTTTCCTCGACGGCAGATGTAATAGAGCATCTTACTATTTAGGCAGAGTGCTTTAGTTTATCTTTAGTATCAATTCGAGATATTTTCCCGTTGAGTGTATGACTTAGGTGCTCATTATAAGAGGCCCAGTCTGTATTTCTCCTAGGACGGTATGACGCAATTTTAGTATATTGGGTTCATTTATTTCAAATCTGATGTGTCGTGTGAACATGACGGTTCGGTAGGCACATGCCAGTTGAAATTCAGTTCGTTAGAAAAAGATTCAGATAGAGTGACGTCAAGAACTTCTCTTGTAACTGCATTGATGAAGGTTGGTTCCCTCCCGATGTTGCATATATATAAATTATTGCACGTTATAAAGTCAATTAAGGACTCACTACTGTTGATTTCCGAGCTCCCCCAAATTGTGTGCTGTGCATTTGCGTCACAGGCGAGAACAATTTCTGTGTTGATGCGTTGCACAATGCACATGCTGGAGAAGATTCTCTGCTTCAGCTGGGGGACATGCAGATGAGTCACCGGGGAAGTTAGCGGATGCTAGTATAATCTCCCTGGTGTTGTTTATCTTCACGATGGCAGCCGTGAGGTCACTGGAAATGGACTCTGTCAGTGGGAAGAAATTCGTATTATTATCAAAAATAATACATGTTCTAGGTGTAATGATGGAATAAATAATCCTACCTGTAGGTGTTGAGAGTCAGGGATGCGGTAATTCGACCCCAATCTTCAATCCACTAACTTACGAGACTTACGCGATATCATATATGCACGGTTTAGACCACGGAACGCTTTATATAAATGATTGAGCCGTGTTTCTGGGAAAAGATACAAGATTTTTATCGAAACAATGCTTAAAAGAATCAACCAATTGGTTCCGTCAAAGCCCTTGGTCTCCAGACAGAAAATTCCTCCAACACCACACTCATTTCCACTTCAATCGAGGTCTTATGTCACTTCTGAGTCGGAGCGCAGTGGGTTTTTGGACGCTGTTTGAATAATTTTCTATGAGACAGATTTACGAACATGTCGACTTTCGCCAAAGCTCTTACTATAAGACTGTGATTATTATTCAATGTGTTAAGAACAACCTGCGCGCTGCAGCCTTGATCTCTTTTTGCAAGAATCTGCTGCATACAGAGCTCTTCGGCTAAACCGAACTGAGAGTTCTATAAAAGTATTCAAAAGATAATATCGACTGACCGCCAATCTTCAGCTGGACTCTCTTGTTGCCTGTTTCCTAAACAACTTCCCTCCAATAAATATCTCCTGAATCTCTCTGGCCTTTTGAATGAGCCTCATCGCGAAAATAATTACAAACCTCAACCCCCATTCGCCATTTATATAGGTTTTTCTAATTCCCACTTCCAAGGCATTCGTAAATATTTACTCTTTACCTTCAATGAAATCGAAACCATTGGCTGTGTACCGGCCTTCGGCATTATATTACCATCAATATCAGCAACCGCTGCGTGTCCACTAATAGTTGGGTAAATATTTGCCAAATTCGTATTCATTTCAAAATAGAACAGCACGGGGAACGCCATTCGTTCGATTCCACACTCAAAATTCAGGTGGTTTCTGTTTGTTCTACGCTTGTGTTATGTTTGCCAACAACGGTTGCGTACCGGAGCATATCTATACACAAACACAAACAAGTGGCTGACCATTCTGGGAAGCCGGAAGGAATCACTTTACCTTGTATTTCCAAAATAACACAAGTTCTCTCCTCTCTCTCTCTCTATTGCAGACAAGCTGACATATTACACAATGCAACATGTGGATACAACGGTGAATCGAATCACATACACGAAACAAACGAGAAGCCAAACGAATGGGATAGTATTCAAAATCGAATCGATGGCAGCGAGTTCAATCGAATTTTACGAGTAAGTATACTGAATGGTAAATCTTGACAATTTTTTTAATGCTTGCTTAATTTCAGTACAAACGGTCCAGCACTGATAACATCATCCGGGGACCGTTCAATGCCAATAAGCATTCATCGTTCGTTGAACTGGTTATCGTTGTTGATAACAAAGTCTATAAATCGCTGGGAGAGAGCATGAAGAAGGTGCACAATCACTGTAAGGATTTGGCGAACATTGTCAATGCGGTAAGGCGGTTGGAGTGGTTGGTCAAAGTGGGATTGGAACTGAAATTGTCTATTTCCAGCTGTATGAACCACTGAACATCTTTATCGCACTGGTCGGTGTTGTTGTTTGGAATGAATCGAATGAGATTGACTTCTCCGAAGACGGCGATGTGACATTGAAGAATTTCCTGCATTATCGTCGAACAAAGTTGGCTGTGAATCATCCGAACGATAATGCCCAGTTGTTGACCAAGGAGCCATTTAATGGCGGTGTTGTGGGTGAGTTAGATACTGCTTTTCTTAGACCATATAACTTTTGTTGAGTTATATAATGCACACACATTAGGCCCCTCGTCATGCACAAACTGCGACACCACTTACACACTAAATAAAGTCTATTTGTAATCTTCCCCGCAGGCAAAGCCCTCAAGGGACCAATCTGTACATTTGAATACTCGGGTGGCGTATCGATGGAACACAGTCCGGTCGTCGCAGTAGTGGCCGCAACAATGGCCCATGAAATGGGCCACAATTTCGGCATGGAGCACGATTCCACCGATTGTCGGTGTCCCGAAGAGAAGTGTATCATGTCAGCATCGAGTACGTCGGTTGTTCCACAACACTGGAGCTCTTGTAGCATTGATCAGCTGAATGTGGCTTTTTCGCGCGGCATGAACTACTGTCTGCGGAATAAACCCACCAAATTGTTCGACTCTCCACAGTGCGGCAATGGATTTGTCGAACCGGGCGAACAGTGTGACTGTGGTTTACCAAAATACTGCAAGAACACCTGCTGTGATCCGCACACGTGTATGCTGCGCACCAATGCCTCCTGTGCGACTGGAGAATGTTGCGATCTGAGTACGTGCCGACCGAAGACTGCTGGAACAAACTGCAGACAAGCTGAGAATGAATGTGACTTGCCCGAATACTGTACCGGGGAGTCCGAGTACTGCCCCACGAACGTTTTCAAACGTGACACACAGGCGTGTGACAATGGAAATGCGTACTGCTACCAAGGTACCTGCAGATCTCGCACCAAACAGTGCCGCATTCTCTGGGGACCCTCTGGTGAGAGTTCAGAACATTGCTATTGGAAAAATCTGAACGGCAGCCGACACGGAAATTGTGGATTCGATCGGGTTAACAATAAGTACTTCCAGTGTCAGCGGGAAGACATCTTCTGTGGCATGTTGCACTGCCGCCATCTGAATGAACGACTCGAATTCGGAATGGAATCGGTGGCCGTGTTGTCGCATAGTTTTCTCAATCACGAAGGCAACATCATCCCCTGTCGGACGGCGATTGTTGATCTGGGGCTGCAGTCGACCGATCCTGGTCTGACGCCGAACGGGGCCAAGTGTGGCGAGGATAAAATGTGTGTCCACCAGAGGTGCATTAGCATTGAAAGCCTCATGTCGGGTGGTATTGGTGTGGAATGTCCGGAGAACTGCAACGGCAATGGACAGTGCAATAGCAAAGGTCATTGCCATTGTAATGTTGGCTCCTCACCGCCTTACTGCAGTGGCCCTGGACCTGGTGGCTCCGAAGACAGTGGACCAGCTACAAATCCAAATAGTAAGTCATTTATTAAGAAAATTATTCACAAATGCGATGTTAATCTTTGTTTCTCTTTAGGTCGCGATGGTTTTACACTTTTCATGTTCATATTCTTTTTGGGCGTTGTACCAGTTATGGCGCTACTGTGTTTCGTTATGTACTACTGCCGGAACCATCCATATATGCCGGGGAAACTTGTCGAGAATATGTATGTACAATCACCACGCTCATTGTGTAGTCAAATTTCTACTCCTTCTTCTGAAAACACAACCACATCTACACCTACTTCTTGTTCTACCACTGCTACCACAAATAATAATAATATCGATAATAATAACACTACTAAAAGAAAATTACAAATAACTGATATTAAACTGCATTCGACTACTAATCCGCACGCACTATGCAATAGCACCGCGTATATACTAGATCAGAAGAATAGGTGTGTCTATCAGTTGACGTGATATCAAATGGAAAGGCTGGTGTTGTGCATTGGCGTTGTGCTTTATTTAGTAGTTTCCAACTGAGCTCGAATGTGTTTAATTTTTATTTTTACCAAATATGTAGATTTAAGTAGAATTTATGATTTTTTATCGTTTGTATACTCGAACAGGGTGGTGTGAGGTGAGATCTTGAGAGAACGTTAACCATTCGCTTGTGTTCGACTTTGAACAAAAAAAGTGATTTTACCTGTTGTTTTTTTAGTCAAAAAATACTTTCTGTTTACTGTGAACGGATAAAATGAAAAATCAACTGCTGTTTAACGTTATAAGACAGAATTAACTTATTTCACAAAGAACAAGACTTTATTTATAACAAAACTAGCTGACCCGGCGAATTTCGTTCCGCCCAAATTCGTTAATGAAATGAATAATTCCGAGTATGCTCATACTGCGTGAAGTAATTCATGTTTACATACAAATACAGCTGTCACTTGTGGGAAGGTATTCTCGACCTTGTTGACTGTTGGCTTTGGTGACGTCAACACGGTCGTTTTTGTGGAATCCAACAGCTTGAGTGTCACAATTATCGGCGAAATCACTTGTATTTGAGTGGTAGTTGCATGGAGTTGGAACTTCTTCGATGTCGGAAATTGCGGACATGTTCTGAATGTCCTTGGAAGAGCCGTGTCCATTTCGGTAACCAGTTTCTTAGCTGGCCTTTAGAAGTGTCACTTTACGTTTTTCGTAACAGTTCTCTATCCTATCGATGAAGCGCATCTGTGATGCACTTTGCCTATACAGTCTGCAGCTCTCCAGCTGTATTGAAACCTAGTTTTGTTCGTGCTACCCTCTCTGTGTGCTAAAACGTTCAGACAGAAATCGTGCCCCGAACTTTCTGTTACTTAGTAGTGATTCTAGAAAAAAGTTAAACGTCGGTTGTCACTTGTCGATGTCCAGTATCAAGGTTTTTTTACCGGCCGAATCTTGACCGAGTATTCGTCTCCATTTGCTTGTTTGCCAAAGTACCAGCAAGTCAGTTCGGTGCATCGTAAACTACTACTATAAATTAAACTACTACTCGCTGTCCCTAATTCGATCCAATTGGATCTGCATTTCCCGCATGCTAAAGGATATTTGCGACGATATTTCCTGACGGAACAGCAACTTTCTGCTCCGAAAAGATGTCGGACAATAAAGAGATGGCATCTGTTTGGTAAAGCTGTATTTACCTAATACAGGTATCGCAACAACAAGTAAACAAGCGCCTTCCCCTTATAGTCCCATTGAATATAATGTCGCCGACTTCAATCTTTTTCTTATTGAAGCAATCACTGTCAGCATCACTGTCAGCAACCAGTCAAAATCTCACCTCCACCCTGTACCATATCAGACTTACTGCCAATCTGTGTTTTTAATATTTTAAGCGTGTATTTTATGGTTTCTCTAATTTTCTGTACTCATTTTCATTAAACTTTTGTTTAGCTTTTAGTTTAAGTCTTAGTAGCAAATATAGAAATAACGTATTTGTATTAACCTCTGGTGTTCTTTTGTTTTTGTATTGCTAATGCACAGTTCGCATGGGTTATGGCTCACATCTATCTGCTAACAGCAGCTCACGCTTATCTATGTGTGCGCGCACTTTCCAAGTTCATGTACTTTCCAATAATTTAACCACAGTCTTGAAAAACTTTCTTTCAGTATGAAATCGACTAGCAAGGGGCCAGCGCCACGGGGGCCGCCTTCAGCACCGAATGGCGGACTGCCAAAATCAACGCCCAGCAGTACGGATGATATGAATTCCGCCCTTCTGAAGTCACCATCGGACTCGGATGCCTCAACGATGAACAACGGTATGTTTGGTAAATTCAAGGGATTCACTTTAAGACCTCTTTCGGATTCAACCACTCCAACGGCGGTAGTAGGACCCAATGTCGCCTTTGTGCATCCAGTCAGCAAGACGACAACGCATGAGTCCAGCAATGGAGGTGTTCCAGCACGTTCAGCACCACCGGTGCCCAAACACGCCAGTCTGGATAGGAACGATGTGCAGAAACTGAATGGCGTAATTGGGGGCACGAAGAAAGCCAGCACTCTGGGGAGAATGGCAGATGGCTCGGCTCCAGCGCTTCCACCGCCTAACCCGGGCTCACATCCGCGACCGATTATATCGAGCCCAGTGCTAGAGGCGTCCACATGTAAGGAGATAGTGCCCGTTCGACCGGCTCCAGTTCCGCCGCCACAGCTGCACCCTGCGCCACCACCACCGGTGCCGCTGCACAGTGATCCAAAGTTGAACACGAGGCCAAGGGACGGAACTATCAAGCGAATTGCTTCGTTTTTGAAGAAGGAAGACAAACATCCGCAGAAAATAAAGCCCGTCATCGATAAGGAGAAGCTGAAAAACATCGAAATCTCCGCCCCGATTCCGCAAGTGGACACATCGAACTCAGACTCTGAGCAACAGGACGAGACGAAGAATCTGGTGAAACGCGCACAGAGCATGCGAAGTCCAACGAAAAAGCAGCCAAATGTGGCAACGTTCGGGTCAATGAGGAACCCACCCGGTCTCCACCGCCCGAAGAGCCTAGTTAGCACTGCAAGACCAAAAAGTCCACCCCCACGACCTCCGCCTGTTATAAAGAAGACGCCTTCGACAACTTCTTCGGGCTACCAGCTGCCATTGTCGCCCAAAGTCGACCATACCTATGATGACTGCGAAGCGGTGGAGGTTCCATTAACTGATATCAAGGAGTCGCCATCACCATCCGGCTCGGATAACATTTACTCTGTCATCGAAGAGGTTCCGAAAACCCATGCGCACGCTGAAAGCTCCGACAGCATGGGCCTCCTAGGAGAGATCGTCAATGAGATTGAAAAACGAAACGTTGACTCTATATACTCCGCTTCAACGCTCAAGAGCACTAGTAGTAGCGAAGGGGCCAAGCCAAGTGCGCCTTATGAGAATGTTCCTCCAGAGGAGCCCGAACCAGAGCCGGAGTACATCAAATCCGGCAGTAGTACCGCATCAGGTGGCTACATACGACCGTCGGCGGTTAATACACCAATCGCCAGGGTTGCACCAACGCGCTCGGACGTAGCGTCGGCGAATACATTCTCCAGCTTTAAGCCCCGGACAGAGAATGTCCCTTCAGCCGCACAACCTGCTCGAGGAAGAAAGACCACATCACCCACACCGCCAGTCACCAATAAACCTTCGACAATCGTCTCTAAAAATAACAAATCATTTAGTAAATCCCCTAGTCCCCTAGCTAAGACAACTACCCCAGCAGCGGATGCTAAAGCGGACACAGCTGCAAAGAAACCACTGCCTCTTGGTGCTGCGAAACCAAAACCACTATCAAAGCCCTCTCTAGCAAGTGCTGGCACCAAACCCACAGTGGGTCGAACGATATCCACAAACAAAAAGCCTGCCGACGCAAGTGCGACCACAAAACCAACCCAAAGTGCAGCTTCACGCCCGGCTCCAGGCAAAGCGTCAACGTCAACTGTTGCCTCATTGCAACAGAAGTTCGAGAACTCAGCAAAGACTAAGCCCATTACGGGCGGTCTAGCGAAAAAGTGAGACAGGGTACCCGCCTCAGATTCCCGCAGCACCATTCCTTTTATGTCCCGAAATTAGTTCGTCCTTCGTCGCGAAGTAGGTTATAAGAGTATGTTTATTGACAGGCCCTCGCCGCACATATTTTTGATTTGAACAGAACTGACTGAACGAGAGAGACTGTTACACGACGTGATCTCTGAGCGGACTTGGGTGTTTTAATTTATTACAAGTTCGGTAATATATACCCCTCTCCCCTGCGGCAAGGGCTTGACATTTTCATTTTAACTATAGCTAATTTATAATTATTGTAAATAACTGTAACGACTACTTAAGAGTTTTTGAGTTTTATTAATTTAGCATTTGTGTTGATTTTATTTTTGTTTTAGGAACAGTTTCCTAATTTTCGGAGCTTAAAGAGAAACGATTGTAAATTTTGTAATTTTTAAATAAAAAAAAAATAAATAAATTGTAAATAATGTACCAAAGATTTGTGAATTGTAGACAATGGCTGCTTTCTCTGAATTGAAAGGAGTTAAGTGCTAAATAACGTAGCTACTTATTAGATACGCATTCGGTCGATATAAGTCTTATGGAACAAAAACGAAAAACAGCAGAGAATGTAATACAACTTCTGCGTCTTTGAAAACGAGAAACTAAATAAACTACTAGGTACTAACTAATTATTAATTTTATTGTTTGTTGGCAGCAACAGACGAGATATGTAAAATAGGAGTAATCATATATAGGCCCTATGTATACATAAATTAAAGAAGAAACCTTTTTGACAAAATTATAAACGCTTGTTTTATTTTGAGGCGCGGAATAAACCGCAGATAAACCCGCGAGGGATGACGCAGTAGAGGAATACCACGAATCAGGTGGCGCACGCAAGTGGAAGGAGACCTTAAACAACTTAGCGTGCGAAACTGGAAACTGCTGGCTGTTGGTTGGGGCCCAGATCCTGGACTGTAGCGCCACCGTAAGTAAGGATAAAACCGGACAACGGATGATGCACTACAGATTTCTGCTAGATAGTAATAGTGCATTTTCTAAAACCCCAAAAACAAAAAAAGGTTTAAAAAACCAAACTCGGAAATACCTCGTCCAGTTTCTCTCTCTCTACTTTCTTATGCGCCATCTACACTCTCGAACCCGTATCGATTTCTATTCAAATAAATAAACCATCAGCTGTAAACTGTCAACATAAGATTTTGACGTTTCCTCTCTAAAGTGTGATTGGAATGGATAATGATTTGTAATTCTTTGATCTAAAAACATAATTTTATAAATCAAACACAATTGTATTGAGATGTTAATTAATAAATTTGCTCAACTCAGAAGTCTGTCTACCAAAATCAATGATTCTTTCTACGTGACGACACCAATTTTCTATGTAAATGCATGTGAGTACCTATCGTGCCGGCATAGTTACCTTCATAACTAGATTTCGTTTTCATATTGCAAATAGCTCCTCATATTGGACACCTCTACTCGGCGGTTATTGCTGATGCCATAGCACGTTATCAGAGTCTGAAAAATCCACAAATAAAAACCTATCTCTGCACGGGCACCGATGAGCATGGAACCAAAATTCAACAAGCTGCCAAAACTCACAATGTTCCCGTGGCAAAGTACTGCGATGATATTTCGCAGACCTACAAGAGGGTATTCAAAGAAGCTGGAATTAATTACACCGACTACATTCGCACAACAGAAGAGCGACATAAAAAGGCTGTCGGACATTTCTGGGTTTGCATAATTGGATCTTTTTCTCCATCAGATTGCACTAAGTTGTTGATGTTCCTTTTAGAATGTTTTGAAATCCCGAGGACACATACACTCTTCTCAGTACAATGGTTGGTATTGCATTTCAGATGAGACATTCCTTACGGATAGCCAGTTACAAACGAACCCGGACGGAAGCAAGTGCTCATTGGAGTCTGGTCATCCCGTTCAATGGACCGAAGAGACTAACTACATGTTCAGTTTGTCCCAGATGCAGGATAATGTGCTGTACTGGGTGAAGCAGGGCGGTCGGATTCGTCCGGCTAAATTTGAGAAGATCCTATTGGACTATCTGAGCGAACCACTGCCAGACGTGTCCGTTTCGAGGCCATCGAATAGGGTTCACTGGGCCATTCCCGTTCCGGATGATGACAGTCAAACTGTTTATGTGTGGTTGGATGCACTGATTAACTACATAACTTCGGCGGGATATCCAAACGAAGAGGTGAGTTTCTGCAACCGTTTGTGGTGCACTCAAGTATGCACAGGTGTCTTTACCTGCCACATTGTCACAAAGAAGATGGTTTGTTAGTTTCTTCGTCTCACACGAAGTGATAGTCTTGACGATTTTGTCAATTTTGCCCAATACAACACCTCATTATCGGCTTTGAAAGGCACACTCCTTTTCTGCACTGACAGTCAAGCGAGAAGTGATGCGAATGCACATGTCTGGAGTACTTTTTTGAATTCTTACGCAGCAAACTTCACACTGTTGTCACGTATAACACATTTTTTAATGGCTGCTTGACCTAGATCAACAACTCCCTTTGCTCCCCTAAAATTTTCACATAGCAAATGATTGTATCTTCCCTTTTTCGTTCAGTTCCGAAACAGATGGCCCGCTACTCAAGTGATTGGAAAGGACATCCTAAAATTCCATGGCATATATTGGCCAGCATTTTTAATCGCTGCCGGTAAACTCCTTAAACACAACTGGTTTAGAACTTTATTAACTTATTTTATCCGGGACAACTCTTAGGTTTGGAGCCGCCTCGGCAATTGTTCGTCCACTCTCACTGGATGGTCGATGGACAAAAGATGTCAAAGAGTAAATTCAACGTAGTCGATCCGATAGAAGCGGCAAAAGTTTACACAATGGAGGGATTACGATATTTTCTATTGCGAGAGGGAGTCGCCCACAGCGATGGCAGTAAGTAGAAAACTCTTGGCCCACCCCTTTTCATTAGTTTAGCCGTTTTCAGCAAAGTTTAAAGGATCTCCCCTGCGAGAGTTGGCTGATAATAATAACATTTATCTGCTCTCGGAGAAGTTTTATTTTTCGTTCGGTTGCATGACCTCTCATAAAGTTGCAATGCATGACTCTGAAAGGACATCATCGTCATAAGGACTCTTTGGTTTGTGTAAAATTTGCCCCCTTAACATCTCTAACAGGAGCAACTTGGGCAGCTTCTTCGCTAGAAACTAATGAAGTTTTTGCTTTTGCTGCCGTGTGAACGTAGCTCAGATGAGTTTTAGCGGTCCGGGTGGTCGTGGGAGGAGTGGGAGACTCCTCCATTCATTTTAACTTCTGTTGGAAAATTGAATTTTCCAAGGAAGTACTAAAGTTTTACCACAATACCTACGCAGAGAGAACAGTTCTGAGATGTTGTTTCAAAGGTGCAAATTTTGATTGGGTACCTATCTCGAGTGGTCTCATTAGACAGCTTCTCGGATTTGTTTGGTCTGGGGAGGGAACGAGCGGAAAGGCTTAAGCAAAGTTTGTATATACGATGTAAATGGTGCTTTAGATCGGATAAAGCGAAAGTTTTACTGGACTTTGATGATAATAAGTGGCGTCAATTGGAATGAGATGTTTTGCAAATTGAATTTTTTTTTGACATGGCCCTCGGTACATGGGCGGCAGCTTTGAATATGCATGGGGAGGTTATTGTTCTACTTTAATGAAGTTATGTTTATTCTTATATTAAACTTTATACGAAACTTTGAGCCTGTGGGAATAGAAATTATGGCGCGTTTTGAAAACCGAACTTAACTATTAAATAAAGGCTGTTTTTTTGTTTAGAGGTGTAGAACTTTAAGTTGGCAACACTATCTTATCTGGCGGCCATTTTGTCAGCTGTCAGGTGATAAATAGACTGACGCCTGAACAACGCTTCCAAGTTGTGTAAATTTATTTTGAAAATCATGGTTATGTTCGAAATACGTATCGCGCCATTTTTCCAAGCGAATTTTGGTTAGCGCTGAAGCTCACTTTTGGTTGAATGGATACGTCAATAAACAAAACTGCCGTATTTAGAGTGATGATAATCCTCAAGTGTATGTTGCGATGCGACACCGTTACATCTGCAAAAACTGAATATTTGGTGTGCTTTATGGGGTTGGTGGAATAATTGGTCCGTACTTCTTAAAAAACGATGCTGGCCAGAACGTTGCAGTCAATGGCGACCGCTATAGAGCCATGACTACTGACTTTTTCGTTCATCAATTGAAAAACCATGATGTGCAGGAGCTGTGGTTTCAACAAGACGACGCAACATGTCACACAGCTCGTGCCAAAATTGATTTATTGAAGGAATCGTTTGGTAACCGTGTAGTTTCACATTGCGGACCCGTGAATTGGCCTCCAAGATCGTGCGATTTAATGCCGCTTGACTATTTTCTGTGGGGATATGTGAAGTCGCTAGTCTACGCCGATAAGCCCTAAACGATTTACCACTTGGAGGACAACATTCGCCGCGTTATTTTTTTTTTTTTATAATTAACACGCGCTAAAGAGGTTATGACTACTCTTATAGTGTTTTTACACATCGTGGGCATTAAGGAAATTGGGATAGAGGAGATAGGAGATACCGATGCACATTGGTCTTAAATGTCTGTAAATTGCATTGGGGAGGAAAAACAGCTGGGCAAGGCATTCCACATTCGCGTTGTACGGCTTATGAAAGAGTCTCTGTAATATATAGTACGTCCGAAGATAGGCTGGATGGTAAACTGATGGGCATTACTAGCATGGCGAGTATTGCGGTTGAATTGCTAAAGGGAAGGAATGCAGTTGGCTATTTCATTTGAGCGCTGTTTGTTGAAGAAACGGTAAAACAATGAGAGACACGAAACGTTTCTACGATGTTCAAGCGAATTAATAGAATTCGCGATGTTCGTTCCTCCGATTAGTTTCAACGCACGATTTTGGATCCTATCTAGTAAGTGCAATATAGTTTTCGGTGCACCAGACCAGATGTGGGAATTGTACTCAAGCTTTGGGCGAATGAACGCCTTGTATATTGTAGCCAGATCAGAAGGGGTAAAATATTTCTTGCACCGTTTGAGGAAACCTAGACGTTTCGCTGCATTCTTGGCGACTTCGTGTACATTGTACATGGTCATTCCAAGGTGGTCATGAACACACATACCGAGAATAGAAAGTCTTTCGGTTTCGGTAATGCAAGTGCCATTCATGGATAATGGCTGTAGATTCGGGTTTCGCTTTAGAGACAGCAGACAGCATTGTGTTTTTGAAGCATTAAATTCCACTCTATTTTCTGAACCCCATTTTGAAATGCTGTCAAGGTCGGAATTTAATGAGCTTAACATTCGTTGCCGTTCCAGTTCTACGGCCGAAGAGCAGGGACGTGAGTCCTGGTAAGAATATGAAAAGCTAAGAGTGCTGTCATCAGCGAAGGAATGGATTGGATTAGAAGTTGCAGACAAGAGATCATTTATAAAAATGAGAAAGAGAGCCGGAGACAAAACTGAGCCTTGGGGAACACCAGCATTTATATGGTGGGTTTCAGAACTGAAACCATCTAAAACATCTTGAATTGAACGGCCAGAAAGGTAGTTTCTAATCCATTGAATAAGAGACGCATCGATCCCATAAGCACGCATTTTCGACAAAAGAGCTTGATGCCAAACTCTGTCAAATGCCTTTGAAATATCGAGCGCAACAATGTTCGATTCACCGAAGTGATGGAGAGATTGGTTCCACTTCTCGGTGAGATAAGTCATCAAATCACCAGTGGACCTGTTGCCACGAAAACCGTACTGCCGGTCATTGAGGAGTTTCCGTGATTCAAGATATTTCATAAGCTGACGGTTTATCAGCGTTTCCATGACCTTAGAAAGAATGGACGTAAGTGCTGGTCGGTAATTGGTGGGAGAAGAAGATTCGAAGAAGATTTTTTTAGGGACGGGCTGGACAAATGCTGTTTTCCACCTACTCGGAAAGAGTCCAGAAGAATAGGACAGATGAAAAAGCTTACGCAGTGGTTTTGCCAGCGTGGAAGAGCACCTCTTCAGAACGATGTGGGAGTTACAATCTGGACCAGCGGATTTATTTATGTTGAGATCGTAAAGTACTCTTGCGACTGTACGAGTGCGAAAATGGATTGGTCCCATGGTAAATTCTACGCACTCGAGTACAGGTGTAGACAAACCGCAATCTGGGAGCATAGAGCTGGCTGCAAAATGTGCATTGAGCAGATTAGCTTTGTCTAAAGAGCTGACAGCTGGAGTGTCATTGTAAATGAGCGTTGGGATTGCTGACGAGGCCGAATTCTTAATATTTTTTACAAATGATTGCCGATATACGGCCACAAATGTGGAATACGTCCGAGCCGGCGGTCATATGCCAGAAATCATATTTAAAATTTCAGGTGAATTTAAAAAAATCATCTTTGTTTTTATTCCATTTCAAAGTTCTATACATCTAAAAAAAAAACACCCTTTATTTTAGGGCGTCTGATATTCACCTCCCGCAGCACAGTCGAAATGTTTGAGTTGAGGCGTAAGAGTCTTACGATTTCCGTCAACAAGAAGCATATAGCCAATCAGAAACAAAAACATTATTGGCAAGAATGCGGGATTACAATTTGGATTTGGATTTTCAATTTGTCTGCCAGACTTCCGCTGTGCTCTGTGCAGATTGTGATTTGTGACATCTTTTTATCTTCTATGTACGTTTATAATTCTTTCGGGTTGAAATGATGACGATGACATTATAACTCGATATCCCCTGGGACGATTTTCATGATTCTTTTTTGGCTTTGTTCGTATTGCTGTATTTAAGGTTTAGGCAGACATTTTTTCTTCGGAAAATCGCCGTGCGGTCCTGATTTGGCATCCATTGATTGTTCCTATTAAATATTTATTTTGACTTTTCAATGTCAAAAATGAATTAACAAATTACGTAGGTATGTGCGGTATTATTTTGTTTTCAGAAAGTAAATTGAGAAAATCGAGAATTTCAGATTAATGTATGTTTTATGTTGTATTAATATACAGTGCTGGTTTGTTTTTGATTTTGTGCATCGCTTCATCAGTTTCATCGCTTTTATACAGTTGATTTAAGGTACAAATTAAATATTAAAAGTTTAAACGGGCACAAAATAGTCGTTGAAAAGTAAACTCAGTCATTTAATTCATTCATTTTCAATGGCCGCTCTTCCATTAGTAGGGTCGCGGGTGTAGGATGCCTAAGTTAACCCTCTATAGCTCCCGATCTTCCGTCATCATGAATTTAATTGATGAAAAGTAAATTTCAAAGACTTTTTGAAAATGCCAAGACCAATGCACGCAAATATTGGCCGACGAATAAGGCAAGTAAGTCAACAACAAAAAATATATCGACGAAGCCAAACTGAAGAAGAATGCGAAGCACATAGAGAAGTCGACAGAATGGGACATCGCACTGACCAGATCAACAATTTGAAAGGGCATGTAATGAGAATTGCGTCAACTCGTCGTTCGTCGATCGTACTTCTGCCGCGAGAAAGCAAACAAGTTCAAATTGAAGAGTGTGTTGTGATCCTCACAACCATGCCATGACTCACCCTAATCATAATCATAATTCTCATGTTTTCCCACTCAATGCTATACCAATCCATACACCAGATACATTACCAGAGCGCACGGCTAATAATAGGTCATTTGCTTTGTTTTTCGTTCGTTTTCCATTTACCCAAACGCCACCCAAGCATAATGAGTCAAGTGCCGATCTACCCAAAACGATACACACGTAACCCAATTCCGATTGCACAGCGGCACGCCAGCATACGGCAAAACTGCAATAGTTGCATATCGATGGAATACTACGTTGTAGTATCAGGGCAGTAATAATAATTTATGAATGGATGACACTTGACACCAGCGTAAGGCAAATGACACCCAAGATGTCATTTGGGTACTTTTAATGGGAACGGAAAACAATTAAGCAATACCTAGAAATAGCGCGTTTGCACATATGGTAATTGGTAAGGAAGCAATGACGCATGGAGGGGGAAGATTTCACGAATAAAATAGTATAAAAGGCAAAGGTTGTGACCAGGAAGGCAGAGTAAGAATAATCAAAGCAAATGAATTGGTCGCAGCCCAGCTACAGACAGCGGGCCAATCTTTGTAATAGTTAAACAAAATTATAAACTAAATAATAAACGATACTATTGGTCGCAGCCCTGCCTAAGACAGCGGGCCAATAGTTATTAACATTATAACCCAAGCGTTTTTCTTAAACTCTCCGTACGTACTCTTCCCTCGATATACCGAGGAAGCACGGTAACGTAACGTAACAAGTGGCAAGACGCTCATCGTTGCTGACATACGAACGACTGGCATGAACTCCGGAGCCATTAAAATCGTTGTTTGAATCGGATGATTTTCTAAAGAACATTAGACAGTAGGGTAGGTAGGTAGAAGTGGCGGCTCAGCTTTGAACCCAAGTAGCACTATATGATGTGCCTTTTTGTTACCACGACTCGTGTGACCTAGTTTGTGATGATTGTTACGGGTGTGATGTGTTCGGCGCCTAAATCCAACCTGTGGAGTTGAGGAAACGGATTATGTCTAATATCCCTTCACCCGAAATATCGCTAAGGTCGTCGAAAAAAGCTTGGTTCAGTGTGCGCAATCTGGCTCTTGCTAGTGCCGGACATTTGCAGAGGAAATGGGAGAGAGTTTCTTTTTCGTTAACATTTCCGCAACTGCGGCAATGAGGATTTTGTAGGTCGTAAGTAGGCCATATCTTCCTTGATATGACGCAGTTGGTTAACCCCCTCCATTGGAGATTTGCTTTCTGAAGGGAATGTGAATGAATTTGTTCCTTGACCACTCCTAGTGGAACGTGGACCCTTGCCGTGAGTGAGCTGTGTAAAGTAGTTACCTATTATGTAACTATGCCCGGGTGCCCCGAGAAGTGTTACACTAAAACGTTCGCCCAGACGGGCAAACTCTTTTCGGCACTCCTGCGCCAGCTTAGAGGATATGGTAGCCGAATTGATGGCTTTGATGGCAGCTTGGTTATCTATAAGGATAACAATGTTTTGTTTGTGCGTTGTGTCGTGCCCTAGATGCACGCAGGCATCTCGGATAGCCAGTAATTCAGCCTGGAAAACGCTGGCAAAATCCGGCAAACGATATGATACTGATATATTCGGTGATTCTGAGTAGACCCCGGCCCCCGCACCGCAGTCTTAGATCCTTCGGTGTATATGACCGTGTCGGAACCCTGTACTACTTCGTTCCTATTCCACTAACCTCTGGAAGGGAAGCTTATTTGGAAGCCTTTTTTGAAATTAAGTTGGGGTGTGATGTAGTCGGTTGGAAACGTGTCCATGCCGTTTGGTAACGAGACCAGAATGTTTACGGCCTTGCACTCCAGCACCCAGTCTTATAGCGCTGCATAGTGCGGTATCTTTGATATGTAGATCAAGAGATAAGAGATGCAGAAGCACAGTAAGGGCATATGTTGGGGCCCACCTCATTGCACCCGTGGTGCCCATACTGACTGTTCTTTGGTTTTTCTTCTTGGTCTTGTAAGGTTTGAGCACATAAGACAGTACAGCAACTGTTTCTGTATGACTTTGTTCGAATCAAAAATCATTCAATAAACTGACTGCATGCCGACTTGCAAAGTATTTTTTGTTTTTTTTTTTCTTTTTTACATCTTGACACACCCGTTTTAACAACTAACAATGGCACGGGATTCTACACTGCATAATTCAGATTAACAGATTCAAGGACAAATTTACTATCGGATGTCTGCATTCATGCCAGTAAATGAAGACGCACAACAATATCTGCAGGTGTACTTCCTTTCCGTAGAGAGGGCTCTAGGTCTCTGATCTTGATCTTGATCTTGGGAAGCACTCGCTCGCTTTCGCTTTGGATACTCCTGCATCGACTACATCAATCGGACACCGATCAAACCATCTGTTTGTCAATTTCCAAGACGCTTTCGATAGTTCAGACAGCATACTAAAAACCAACCATCAGAATACCCAAAATTCATCGACGGCTTGTCTGTGAAATTGATTACCGAAAATCCTTTCGCTTAAATTATCATCCGAACCTCTAAATTAAACCCTAACACAACAATAAAAATGAGGTCAAACTCTTTCCAACCAACTCGTTCTAAATTCAGAATGCCATTCAATATCATTTCGAGTGACAACTTAATTTGAGACAATAGAACTTTTAGTTCTAAACAAATACCAAACCAATGCGATTCGATTGGTAAGTGCAACAAAAGGATAATTTCAGCACTACCACTAATGATGCGTCCAGCACCCACTAATCATGCACCCGCTCGACACCGGATTCGGTTGGCTAGAATTTTCCTTCGAAATCGATTTGCCACAAGCGGCACTCATCACTAATGACAGTCATTTGACAACCCGTTTTCGATGTAGTTGCAGATTCGAAGAGCTCTGTCCTCTCATTCCATTTTCACATTGTTAAACGGTGACATAAAATGTTTTTACGACTGAGCACCATCGTCGAAAAAGTTGGGCGTCTGTATTGTTTTCAATTCGGATTATCTCAGTGAGGGCCATGGTAATGCTGGTGACAGCTGAGTAATTGCGCTTAATTGATTGTGAATAATGAGATTGATTAATTTTTAATTGATTCTGGGAACTCAACGATTATCTTAATTCCTGGAACCAGGGTGAAACTAGTTGTTACTTTGCGTGGGTTTGCATTTTCCAAATACCTCGACATTACGCAAGCCAATTGATAAAATCGTTCCATGTCAATTTTTGTGATTCCAGATTGCACTCCACAAGTGTGGACGAAGGTCATTACTTTTGACGTTGCTAAAAGTAGCGCGCTCGACACCGGATTCCAGTCATCTATACCTATAGAATAAATCATCACGCAAAGCATAGCTCGCCCGCACTAGTAAAAGTCGGTCTCCCAAAGCAGACAGTCAAAATCTATAGTACATGTGAACAAATAAAACAGTTACCATTAATTTCAGTTGACCCAACGATCCTTCTGTCCTTTCGCACATCCACCATAAGTTTAGAATGTGAACCACTGTTCGCAGCAATTTCAAATATTGCTCGCACACGACTGACGTCCATTCCCAGTTACGGGCCGGAAAATATTGTTTACGACCTCCCTTTTTCAATTTAGAAAATAGTTATGATTTGTGATCCACCATTAATGTCCGACAGATTGATGTCCGAGGGAAAACGATTTACAGCATATTCTCTCTAACTCGACAGAGAGACTATATGCAAAATCGAGTTTCCATCCGAATCAGTTGGCTTTTTTCCACAACTTTCACTTCAACGGGGAGAAATAAATTTCGAAAAGCGTTCCATTTCATTATCCATCACCGGAAGGAAATTGCCATCAAATTGAGTTTAATTGAAGGGCGCCACTGCCGGTTCCCTGACAAGCTTTCAGGAGAGAAAGTACGTCCTACGGTGTGCATCTGCAACGACGTTCTGATGGAAGTGAAAGTCGGGAGAAGAAAATGTTGCTTGAATTTTTCGTGACGTCTTTCCTAAACTAGTTCGACATGGCTATAATTGTTCGTTCCTTCCACGAGGGATTACCAATTAGAGGAATCTACTGCATCTGGCAGACGAGAGAGTTTTTTTTTATTTTTCTTCTGACTGCGATTGCTTGAGAAGCCATTGAAAATGCATTTTAATGCGCTCAGGCGTTGCTGGTGTTATCTCGACAAGTGCGCTTTAAATCAGCGCGTTATCCTATTAGGAAAGGATTCACGTTTGTATATATGTTATACGCCGTAGGACTGTATGCGAACATTTTTCGAGAGATGTACACAACGAGTAGTGCTGAGCTGAAGTACACTCCTGGGTGCGAACATATGGTTCAGAACACTCGCATGCACGCTCATAAGTGTAATGCAATTTAAATTGCATGCTAGTGAACTTTCTTTCCATGATTATGTACACAGCTGCAGGGATTTGAATTATATGCTTTTAAAGGATACCAATAGAGAAGGGGTTATTTTTGCAAAGACCACAGTATGAATTGGCTGTCTGTTGTTGAGGGGTTTATTATATTGACATCGGAAACACGGCAGTTGGGATGATCCGAGTTGTAACCTAACGATTTTATACACATTCCCATCTGCAGATATATTTTACACTAAGCGGTTGTAATGTAAACGGCAACAGACAGGTGTTCTTTCGTCAGAGGACAGGACGCAGTGTTGCCGCAAGCTTTTTTAAAAGTGTAACAATTTTTTTCAGAAAGTGTAACAAATGGATAAAAAATGTAACAAACTGGAAAAAAATGTAATAGTAAAATCATCGTTTTTCAACTCAAAAAAATCTTTATTAGGAACTCTTTATCACATTTCAAAAAAAGCTCTTTTTTTAACCTACCTGTCCACTTTGTGTTTAACAAATAAAAATATTTCACAAACTTTATTTACCACGAGATGTAGAACATTGTCAACGGCGACGCGGCGAAACAGAAAAATAGTGTTGTCTTTTCTCGTTCTCTCCCATTCCCATTCCCACTCGCAGTTTAACGTTCTGCACAACTTTGCTCTGTGTAAACAAACAAATACATTGACAGAAATCGGTAGAAGTTTGCTCGAAAGAAAAAAGTGCTGCCAGTTCAGCTTTTCAATATTTTTAATGAGAAAAACAAAAAAGGATTTTAAGGGGAAAAATGTAACAAAGCGAAAAAGAAAGTAACATTGTAACAAAATTATAAAATAATCAAAAAGTGTAACACTTTTGTTACACTTGTAACATTGTGGCAACGCTGGACAGGAGCGGCCAAACGGCGAACGTGAATCCGAACTGGCCCATCGGCAATGATTCGAATATTCGACTTTTGAGGAAATTGGTTGCAGATTCGATGTGTCGGTGAAACATCCGATTTGCCTCCGTATGCTGTCGTGGGTTTGTAAATTTGTTATACATATGTTGATTATGTTTAGCAAGGCGTTTTCTTGTTTGTCTTTAGTAGGCCGCAAAGTTGAGGTCGATCAAGTGGCCGGTGCTAGAGTTGAAATGTGTTATTTTCATAGAGGTGAAAAAAGAAAATTCTAGTAAGTCACATGTCACTCCGAGTGATGCCATTCTGGCATTTTGAAAGACTTGAAAGCATTTTTTTTAACAAAGAAATATGCTAGATGCTGTTTTAGCATTTTTTTTTCGATTTTATTATTTTTCGGTATTGGCTCTGGAATTTTAGTCATTCGTGTACATTAAGCTGATATACAGTGCATCGAAGTTTAAGATGTTTCCCACCACTTTCCCTCGCATATGAAATGTGAAATGTGAGCGGATAATGTGTGAGTGCGATGAATCATGTCTATTGGGTACGTGGAGATAAGTTACTTACTTACTTAGGTGGCGCTACAGTTCGGTGTGAACCAGGGCCTCAACCAACGAGCCTCTCCAGTTAGCCCGGTCCTTAGCCAACTGCCTCCAGTTACGCACTCCAAGTTAGTTGAGGTCGTTTTCTACTTGTGCGCGCCACCTGAGGCGAGATCTACCTCTACTGCGCTGACCCTCTGGATTGGAATCGAAGACTCTGCGGGCCGGAGCGTTGATGTCCATTCGCTCTACATGTCCTAGCCATCTCAAACGTCCAATGCGCAGTTTTTTGACTAGGTCGATGTCGCTGTACAGCTCGTATAGTTCGTCGTTGAATCGTCTCCTCCAAAACCCATCAACACAAACGGGACCGGATATCTTACGAAGACTTTTTCTCTCGAAACGACCAGAAATATCTTCATCCGCCTTGGAGATAGTCCATGCTTCAGATCCATACACCAGGTCTGGGATGATAAGGGTCTTATATAGAGTCTCCTTAGTTTTTCGGGAGAGGGCCTTACTACACAGTTGCCTTCTCAGCCCAAAGAAACAGCGATTGGCAAGAATTATTCTCCGTTTGATTTCTGATGAGATGTCATTTTCAGATGTTATAGCAGAGCCAAGGTAGACAAAATCCCTTACTACCTCAAAGTTATAGCTGTCTATTGTGACGTTCTGCCCGATTCGTCGATGTAGGGTCCCTTCTTGTTGACAGCATATACTTGGTTTTGCCCTCGTTAACCGCTAAGCCCATTTTAGCCGCTTCTGTATCTATACTTGCAAACGTGCCAGTGACAGCTCGCTGTGTTCTTCCAATTATGTGAATATCGTCCGCGTATGCAAGTAATTGTACCGACTTTTGAAAGATCGTACCTTGTATCTTGGCTTGTGAGTTTCGCACAATTCGTTCATGTATGATGTTAAAGAAGTCGCATGACAGCGCGTCGCCTTGTCTAAATCATTTTTTGACATCAAAGGTGTCGGCTAGGTCATTACTGACCTTGATGCAGCAGCGAGATTTCTCCATCGTCATCCTATACAGACGGACGAGTTTGGTAGGGATGACAAAATTAGACATGGCTCTTTATAGCTCGTCTCTATAGATACTGTCATAGGCGGCTTTGAAATCGATGAAAAGATGGTGAGTATCGATTTGGACTTCTTGAGTTTTTTCCAGGATCTGCCTAAGTTTGAAAATTTGATTGACGGTGGACTTTTCTGGCCTAAAACCGCACTGATAGGGGCCAATCAGATTGTTGACGAAGGGTTTTAGGCGTTCACACAATATTGCAGGTAAGATCTTGTACGCGATGTTAAGGAGACTGATACCTCCGTAGTTGGCGCAGTTGAGGCGGTCTCCTTCTTGTCGATCGGGCAATCGATGCTGAGGTTCCATTCATCAGGCATACATTCATCTGATGAATGTGTGGAGATAAGTAGATAAGAAAAAAAAAAATGTTAAAAACGAGCCAGAGAGTTCTTTTATATAAAAACCTCAATGTTTTTAACAAAGTTAGCCCTGAAAAGTATCGAGATCTAAAAGTACACCAAGTTCTTACTTTATTAAGGTTTCATACGAGATATTTAAAGTAGAACAATACTGAAATAAGTATAAACTAGGAGACAAATTTTATTATTTAATCATTACTGACTAAAATTTGGTGCTGATTTGTTTGCTGATCAAGTTTTTAAAACCTTTCGAATTTGGCGTGATAAAAAGAAAACTTGCCAAGTAAGCCCACAAAATTTTAGTCAGTAATAAGTTCTTAGGAAAGTCATGAACTTTTTAGTTGCATATATATTTTCAAAATGACAATATTTAGACACGTCGAATGAAAAATTTTATATTTTCGAGCTCTACTGATCAACCAAATTTCATTATTCTACAGCAATCGGAAGTCCTCCTTGTAATTGACAATAGTTCTGAGAAAGTGGGTGGGTGGATACCACGTCCCCTTATAGAGAAACCTACAATTTTTGATTTATTTCTTTGCTTGCACCACAAAGACATACCGTTGTGCAAAATTACAAGATTCGACGATGTCGGGGAGTCCGCCATCATTTCGATGATCTGTCAGTCAGTCAGTTTTGTTTTTTTGTGATTTTTGAAGCCCTATATTTCAGGAACCACTAATGCTAAAAATGTTTACTGAGGGGCTTGATCAGTTTAGTAAATATTAGGAATTTGAAGTTTCTGACTTCATTGGTACTAAAGATATAGAGGGGGTCGAAAATCGCCTGAGTTTGTTCCGGTAAAAAGGGTGTAGTGCTAGAACTTGGGTGGGCACTACCATTTCCTTGATACATAGGCTAATTAATTCAGACGTGTGGTGAAGGATTTATGTGAAGTGGACCTCAAACGTCAAAAATATTCACCCACTGTAGTTTACTGTTGATATTTTTTTGGTTTGCTCTTTTCTGAAGACTGATACTTTCATATTCAATTAAAATAAAATTCACTGTTTATAAAATCATGGTTTTTATTATTTTCTGAGATGTTTTTAGGGTCGAAATTCCTTACTAAAGAGAGGGTTACATTTTATATTATGTATAGCTAACGGGTGATTTTTTAAGAGGCTTAGAACTTAAAAAAAAAAAAAAAACACAAAAAATTCGAAAAAATGAATGAAATATTTATTTGAATCGATAGTTTGAACCTTGCAATTTAATGTTTAAAGATAATTTCATGCAAATGTTGACCGCGGCTGCGTCTCAGGTAGTCCATCCGCTGAGTCCAATTTTGGCATACTCTTTCACACATATCGGCCGGTATCTCACGAATGAATGCATGGATGTTGGCTTCCAGTGCGTCAATCGAAGCGGGCTTGTCCCTATACACATTAGCCTTGACATACCCCCACAAAAAATAATCTAATGATGTCAAATCGCACGATCTAGGCGGCCAATGCCAATGCTGTGTGGCATGTGGCACCGTCTTGTTGAAACCACATATCATGCAAGTCAAGAACTTCCATTTCGGGCAAAAAAAAGTTTGTTATCATCGCTCGGTAGAGTTCACCATTGACAGTAACGCTGCGATTCGCATCATCTTTGAAGAAATATGGCCCAATAATGCCGCCGGCCCATAAACCGCACCAAACAGTGGCTTTTTCGGGATGCATTGGTAGCTGTTGCAATGCTTCTGGCTGATCTTCACTCCAAATGCGGCAATTTTGCTTATTTACGTACCCATTCAACCAAAAATGAGCCTCATCGCTGAACACAATTTTTCGATAAAAAAGCGGATCCTCGGCCAGCTTTCCAAGAGCCCATTCACCAAAAATTCGGCGTTGTGGTAGGTCGGCTGGCTTTAGTTCTTGCACAAGCTGTATCTTAAAAGGCTTTACGCACAAATCCTTCCGCAAAATTTTCCACGTAGTGCTGTAACAAAGGCCTAACTGCTGGGAACGGCGCCGAATCGACATTTCGCGGTCTTCAGTCACACTAGCTGATACGGCCGCAATATTTTCTTCACTACGCACAGCACGTAAACGTGTTGGTGGTTTAATGTCCAACAAAGTAAATTTGGTGCGAAATTTGGTCACAATCTTCCGAATAGACTGCTCAAAAGGTCGAGAATGCCGATCATAAAATGGAAGCAGCGCGCGATGAACATTTCGAACCGAGCACGAATTTTGATAGTAAAATTCAATAATTTGCAAGCGTTGTTCATTTGTAAGACGATCCATGGTTAAATTGCAAACCAAACTGAAGCTGTTTGACAGTGACACAAGGTACCAAACACACGTCAGCTGTCAAAACCATTGTTGCCAAAACCAAACCAGCTAAAAAATCACCCGTTAGATAGGCAAAAAAAAAAAAAAAATACATTCAGATGAATTTGTAGTATAAAAGACGAAAGTAAATAATACATATATTTTATGATGTAAACAATGCGTTCTAAAACACAAACGTAATATTCAATAAGAAACGCATCAGCATAAACTGTGCATCGCATCAGCAATGCAAATAAGCAGTGATGCCGCATCACTGCCCAAATGTTTGACGTTTCTGAATTTACACTATGTATGCTCCTGGTAGCTCATGATAATTTTGACCTTATAGCTGTCGACGTTTTGCAGGAGGATTTGCCATTTCGTAAAGCTTTCCTATACTGATGCATCACCGAATACGAAATAATCGCTTTAACAAGTTTCATCCATATGGATGTCCACTCCACGATATATCTCCGAATGCACTTCTAAGCCTCCAGTGAGTCTGGACAATATCGATCAGTCTATTATCCACACTGACTTGAATCGAAGGACGCACGAATGACGTTTCTCCCAAATATTTAACAAGTCAGTTCCGAAATGTGTTACATTTTCCGAATCAAAAATTCGTACATACTATTCCATCCGTCCACCTCTCATCGTCATGTTCATTTATCGATGAGTACACTCAGTTCATGTTATTCACACTCCAAAATGATTTCGTATTCAATAACAGTCGCCACTATGTATAACCCCCATTTCGGACTGTTTATATTCCCTAAAGATGTAATTTTCCACCAGAAGACACATCCCCATTGGGATGCTGTGCAAACACTGTTCGTTGAGTTCAAATCCTTCTTTATGCATCGATCACCCCACAGTACTTCTGCTTGAATTAAAGAGAAAAAGAAAAAGAAAAAACGAACACAACGAAAATCGGTCTAGTCACATCCACGATTTATGCACTCGACGCTTCCACTGGCACACATTTCACTTCAATCCACCCAAGATGTTTGAACTGCAATTCGTAAATTCCTTCATACACACCATACCGGGGAGGGGTAAAAGGATATCCTAATAACACTATGAAACCATCTCGAGATGGAGAGTGGTTATTTTTCTCGAAGAAATCCCTTTTCCTCCGTGCGTTTGCTATCGAATCCTTAATGCAAACCGAATGATGTATATACGATATTGAAATAGATTTTCAGCATAATATAATATACACTGTATAAATATACAGTATACGTGATGCTATAAACTATTCCCCGGCAGATGGATTTATTTTTGTAAACTTACAGATGGGATTCACCTCCTTTGGGACTTCTTAGCGATGCATTTGTCATTGCAACAAAGTAGTCCCTGTGACTATACAAATTGATACTTCGTTAGCGATGCATTTGTCATCGTCATTAGGTGACGTGGGTAAATTTGTCCGGATGTATTTTTGATTAACCCCATAAAAAGCGCAATTTATCAATCCGAACAAGGGTCTGGTTAACGCTTGGACATAGGTCAACCAAGCCTGCGCCAACTCGGCTCTGTGTGCCCAGTAACTATGGGACCGCATGAAATAAGATAAATCACAAAGTCAGACAAAGCAGGATCACTGCCCCTAGTGGCTGACCCTGAAAAGATATCGAAGCAATTTAATTAAATTTTCTCACATAAAGTTCTGTCAAACAGTTCAAATACGAATTGCTATAGAAATTCCTTGGCAGAAAATATGGGAAAACATGGAGAGATTCTCTCCTTTTCATCATTTTCATCCTTGTCTCGCCAACAGACAAGACACCAACGATGAGAAATTCCTCACCCAAAAAATAGTTGGATTGAATTTCCAATATTCCTGCACAGAACACTGACACGTATGTAGATTTATTTATGAGCTCTAGATTCATTACAGTTGATGATGGGCTTTAGTGTCTGTGCGGATATTTCAAAATTAGTTGCCTGATCTTTGAATGGTACACTGGTTTTGTGAAGCCGGGGGTCGGGGGACTCATTATCTTTTATACAGGGTGGGCCAAATACAAGTTTCTTTTTAAAATGCAATAAAATGAACAAACTTACATTTTTTCCAAGTAGGGTAAAGTCGGGTCATATGGCACCATGGGCGATATGGCACCCTCTCAATATTTCCTACTTAACGATTTTATTTTAAAACAAGGACATCAAAATATCGTTTAGTTTTACGTACGTTCCTGAAGTGTGTAGTCGCAACCTGATTTGCAGGTGAATTTTTGTTTGTTACAGATGAAAAAAAAAGAAGTAAATTCGAACAAAAAATTGTTTGTGTGTATGAGCGAAAGAAGTGTTGGTAGAAAAGTATTCGGTGCCCAGTATTCATTGTTACAAAAAATTTAAAAGCCTATTACTGCATGTATGCTCTTATTCGTGTTTTTCGTGAAAAAAAAAAAAAACTACAACATCATTTGGGAGATATGGCACCCCAAAGTTCGACATAATGTGCACCGGTGCCATTTCTCCCGCTATTACTTTTATATTGTAAATTTTAGAACTTTTTTTTGTATGATTTTTATTAGAAACTAGCTGACCCGGCAAACTTCGTTCCGCCCAAATTTTTTAATGTTATGAAAATAATAATTCCAAGCATGCACAATGCACTTCGTAATTTATGTAATTCGGCCAATTAAAATTCTTTATTCAAAAGTTATATTAAATGCAATATAAATAAGTGATGAATAGCAATGTTGATTTGTTTCAATCAAACCGCAATGATTTTGACGTGTCGGCCAACCTTCCGCTTTTTCACTAAATTGACAATGTGAGAAACATGGGAAATCAAGATTGACAAATGCACAAACATTCATCGATTATCCTTGCAATAAATTATTTGTCATAGTGAAATCGAGACGCACAGGAAATTTAAGTCGCACGAATGGTAAATCGTTCTGAATAAGCGAAATTTGCGGAATGAGAGTGTTTGCCTTTGAATTTTTCAGTTTCAGAAATTCAGTTTTAGTTAGAAACAAAAAATTAATTAGGTATTTTATATGTAGGTATTTTATCAATATAATAACTCAGATCGAAGCATCTGTTTTAATCGATATTAATTTTTTTTACATCCTCTTTGACGATATTTGCAGCACGTGAGCAAGGGAAATAGGGATTAATTTTTATATATATGTATATAGATAAGGCCCCGAAAAAGGAAATAACACCCCAAACTGTAGGTACTAAAAATCGGATAGGCGACCCATTTAATTTCAAATCCGCAAAGTTTGACTTGCGGATCTGAATTGTATAGAATGTATGCGTTCACGCTTCACGGTAAGAACAGCGCACAGTATTACCGATGTTACCGACATTAACGAGGTGAATCCAAATTCAGATCGAATGAATACTGGAATAGTGTTCAATGAAAATTGTAAAAAATTGTATTTCCCAACGTTTTTCAAGAGTAAAGCGTGGTATGCACCTCTTCACAAACGAAATTTTCCGGTGGTCTCCAAATGGACAGCGAAACGTCTGCGAAAAGGGAGCGGAAAATAATTTGTGTAGATTTCCACCAGCTGATACACAAGGAGCAGTGTTACCAGCACTGGCTATATATTTACAATTTTGGCTCCTTAAAATTGTCATTTCGGATTTATCGTAATTTACGCTATTCACTTTATTTAAAGTTTTGTGATTTTTAGGATCCTTAGGAATTTATAATTCTATTGTGAACGTACTTTTTTCGTATAACTAAAACTTTTTAAACAGTTATGTCTTTTTCGATTATTGGGCGTTTCATATTTTTGATGTGAGATTTCAGATTTTTACTGCCCAATGGAACATTAAATCCGAATTTGGTTTCTTTTGTGAGTTGGCCGCAAAAAAACATATTTTTCACTTGCACCGGAAATTCATTGCAATTGATTTTCACACATTTATACCAACCCGTTTCGAAGTAGGTAGTTTAATATAAAAACTTGTTAACATTTGCGCTGTTTTTTTTTGTTAACATTGCAAAATGGAAACTAAGAAAAGCTCTCAATTACGAGTTTGTATTGCTTTTTTTTTAATTTAATATTACCAAAAAATATGCAATTTTAATTTTCATATTTGAATTTGGATATTTTCGTCTTCAAAATTTCTCAATTTTACTCCACCCTCATGAAAGCTGGCAACACTGCAGCACAAATGCCAAATTTCCGCAAGCAAAGAATGTCCTGGACAATAAACGTGTGCGAAAAAAGAGTGGAGAATTGTACCAAGCAATCTACTACAACTACCTACTTTTCCGCCATCATTTCGCAGCAGCTGCGTACTGCAAAACGAAAAGGAGAGCGGAATTTTTCGTTCATGATTTCGTTGTGTCACTTTTGTATGGGATATTTCGTTTGTGAAGAGGTGCATACCACGCTTAAATCAATTCATTTCGTTCCGCGGAGGTATGATACTGACTTTCTGTCAAGATTTTGAGCGGGAAACAGCTGTCAGTGTCAAAATAACCTATGATTTAAGCAGAAACCAATAGATGGCCCACCCTTTATAAATAGGCGAAGGGAAATAGTTCAGAACGACTTTCACTGCCTTAACCACGACATATTCGCTTGATTTTTTTTGTTGGGAAGATAGTGCAGAGATGCAATGCTGTCGGTAATTTGTTTTCCAATTTGTTGTGTATAAGCCAAGTCACATAAATTCTACCATTGGGCGAACTCTAGTTTTATGAAATGCAAATCGGGGGATTTGCGCATTTTTAATTAACTCCCACTGGTTAAAACTGTCTTACACCCACCCTTACCCATATACTCGTAGGTGTTAGATGGAGTTGTTGTGCGCAAGAAATCATTCAAATTTTTGTGTAAAGTAGTTTGGAAAATTCAATTTTCTATTATAAACAAGGTGGGGGCATTCTTTTGTGCATGGTAATGATGGAAAGAAAATAAGTAAAGCGCAAGAAATGCAAAATCAAGGAGTGTTCCTGCCATGAGCGCCGGGAACACAAGAACTAGTGCTATACTCAGGGGGCATTACATGTGCCGTCAGTCGTGTGCACATATGGTGGTGAATCCGAAGATGATGTCTTTCTTTTTTGTGCTCACCATGAGCAGTAAGTGCACTCGCTGGGAGGAGTTCACACAGTGATAGCTGACAGGACGTATTTTTGCATTTTGTTATTTCCGCAATAACATGCATAGATACATTTGCATATAATTTTGTTCGAGCACAAATGTAGATTTTTGTCCTATGAAACTGGAGGAGTTTGTGTATGTATATTCGGCTCTTGGGGCTGAGAGCTGTTTTATTATTTCATATCAATAAAGGTGCATTTTTGAAAGGGTTCGCTGCGAGTCATCTTCAACACATGTGTTCCACGCGACATCTTTGTTACACATGGCATTACCGTTTGCGTCGCAATGGGACTATATAGTGATGTGTTCCGTATTTCTGCTAGAACTCGTTGTGATATTTGACAGAAAATGTACTCCACTAGGTCGAAGATGGGGTACAGTTCATATCTAACAGCATGCATTGGAGCATTGAACTACATTTTACCTAAATGAGCAACTCGTTCGACATTTGCATGCAGAAAGGTTGCTCATTACAGTGGTTTTGTAGGTTAACTGCTCGAAGCGCTTGCACTTGAGAAGTCAACTCAAACTCTTACCCCCGGAGTGGCTGCTGAGTATTGGGGATTGGGTAACCAGGGCCCTCTCGAAGATTGTTGATGGCAGCTTTCGAGCGGGTGGAAGAGTGTCCGTCCTAAAAGGACATTCAAACTCCCTGCGGACTTGCGTTACTGCAAAGTAGGCCTTGCAGGGTATTTATTAATTTATTTGAATTACCTCGAATCGTGACCAGAGGGTCGATTCTGGTTCTGTGAAAGAGTGAAAGTGAATCGAATAAATCGTTTTCACATTCGCTTGCAAACGTTGATTTCATTTTTTCGATTAACTCGCGGTACTTAAAAGCGATTCTCGCTCAATAAGTGAAACTATCGCGGTGAATTCAATATCGCAAATCGATCACTGTGTTGTACGACATTAGTTTCTCTATTTTCAAACTCTCACTAAAAACGTTAGCTTGAAAATGAGAACGTGAAAAAAGATTCTTTATATGAACATTTTTGAAGTTTGGCTTCACCCCGGTAGCAGTGAACGAATTTCATGAATATGCAATTGAACGACGCTATAAATTCGAAGCAGAAATTCTTCTGCACATGGTAAAGCATAAATTGCAACATTGCGAAGCTGTCCGTATAGTGAAATAGTCACGTAGCAACAAGGAGCAAGGTCCATTTCTGAACCTAATAAAAAGATAATAGAGTTGGCGATATTTTTTGCTGATGAGCTAAACTACGTAAATGGAAGCGTAAGAGCAGAAAACACCCTCTACTCTAATGAATGAAATGACCGAGAGCCACGTTTGTGCACAAAGTTATGTCAAAATCTATATCTGTGCATGAGAATGAATTCCAATGGAAAGAGAACAAGGTTTAATGAAGGGAGATTTGGAGAATGGACATGACCGAGGGCAAAATGCACAAACACTAGTGTGGACTGTGGACGGACAGTGGACTGTGAAGGTGAACTGTGAATGTGAAGTCTATAATCGATGTGTGAATGAACATGTGTAGAGTTCCAATTGGAATCGATTAAGGGAACACACCAATACCGAATGAAAAATCTTTAAAAGGGGCGTACTTTATATAGTGATTGACTGTTTTTTTTTGTAAATATCTCTTAAAATATTAACTTTTCGGCAAAACATTCTTGGGTACATATATAGCTACGAGCATAATCTACAAAAGAGTATAATATCCATTTTTTTTTTTGTAAATCAAGAAATAAGCAATTTTGTGTACGAATGAAATAATTTTGTTCATCAAATTACTAATTACTCTAAAACCACTCGATGTATCGCTACCATTGGTATTTGTCGTTTAACTAGAGGTTATACCGGGTGTTGTGTTCAAATTTCAGCCTTCTACGTCAATGAGTTTCTGAGATAGACCTAGGTACAAATTTGGTCTATTGGGTCGGACAGACGGACAGACATCGTAGCGAAACTCATATTTTTCCGTTTATCACTTTGCGTTAGGAACCTTAAAAAGCAAAAATATAGAGGACAAAAAAGAGAGCGAACAAAATTAAAAAACACACTCGCAAAAACTTAGAAAATGTGTTTTATAATAGCATAAACAATTGATAATGCATGTTTAAAAGGGAGCTTTAAAAAATAATAATAAATACAATATTCAGTCTGTTCGTATTTATTTAAATAGTCCATACACCCGTGAATACGTGAATTTTATGTTAAATATAAATTCAACTCACATGCCATACAAAAATGTAACCTTTTATATTATTTTCGGCCAACGCAACGAGAACACGAAAAGTCATTTGAAATATTTCAGTATAAAAGTTAACGTTTGGGTTGACAGCCGCAAGCCGCAAGCCGCAAGCCGCAAGCCACCAGCCCTTAGTTACTTTCTGTCTAGATAAAAAATGCAGTAGTTTTCTGAATTTTTGAAGTAGATTAAAACGAAATACCTAACACCGCGCATACATCTCGCTTTAAGTAACCAGAATTACCAAATCTTTTGGAAAATAAAAAAAAAAAATTATATAATTGAGAAAAGATATATAGAAAAAATAAAACAAAATAAAATAGACCGAAAAAAGAGAATATGTTCTATTTTAAGGATATACGATGGAGACCCTGTTACACTTTTCCGCGAGTTAAGAAATAAGGGTAGGTAGGATGCTACCACCTCGGCCGCTCAGCTGGGGTGGGTTCAGCGACGATGATCAACCGAATTATGACACGGATAGTGTATATAAAAAATATTTACTTAGCCTTTTTGTTTCTCCGCTGAAATTAATTACCTGTGGGGTAAATAGGAATGGGCGCCACACAATCTTTTACCGGGATTGTGAAACCGGTGAAAATGCTTCCCAAGAGTCCAAGAGAAAACCAAGAACGAATAATTGTTCAAAAGAAACAGTTTCTGATACGTTATAAGCTCCGTAAGGAGAACGGCGTTTTATTAAACGGAATGAATTGATTATTGTTCACAGATAGCGGATTTTGACGCCGATGAAATGGCCCACTATCGCTTTCTCCCGAATGTTAGAATTACAGGTCACGTGTCCCGCTTTTCCTGGGATTTAGTTGACGGAACGAAAGCCTACTCGATAAATATTTCAAAGCACCTAACTAACCCGAAAATTTCACTTCACAGATTTAAAACTTGGAGCTTGGGGCCAGTGGGACTTGTTCCCTAGTCTCGGAAAGCAGAGCTGTGGGCACAGAGGATGCTGGTTAATTCCTATTACGATTTTTCCTGTTTTTTTTTTTTTTAATTTCCTACACTAATCGGGGGGGCTTTCGCGCAGATTTGGGGGTTTAGGGATGCGCAGATAGTGTGCCATTTCTTACAACTCGTTGTATAACTGTTGGATGGGGCCTCTAGCCCTTGGTGACTGCTGTGGCTAACGTCGGGGTTGACTTCCTCTTTCTTTGGCTCGCTATTGGTGAGGTCTCGAGCTTAATATTCTGGTGGGTATCGATGTTTGTGTATGTCTTTTATTCTTCAGGCGTTTTATATGTTTTGTGCCTGGTACTGTTTGTGTCTTCTCTCCTTCTTTGGGACCGTCCGTCCCTGCCTCTAACTGTCTTTTCAGTAATTCGTTTTGTTTGAGCCATCTTTTTTTCGCCTGTGGGACCGTCCGTCCCTGCCCGTCCGAATGGGCTGTTGGGGTACCTGCTTTTGCTACCCTCCTGGGGGACATGGTAAGCACGATCGTTGGATATTAAATTATACCCAACAAGATCGGCTAAACCACTTCCTCAAGATGATAGCGGAAGGAATCGAGGGCAAAAAATCGGGAATAGGTAGGAAGGTGGAAAGGTGGGAGACAAACACTTCCTTTTCTTTTTGTGCGTTATCTGAACGCAACAACCCTAACCCTAGGTAGTAATAAAAGTCTGCTTCGACCGACATATTTGAAGCTACCTCGGCTGTCAAACTCGAATAAGCCAGTTGGTGCATCAAAAGTGTGGGATACACAAGCAGAGTTTTATCTCTAAAGGAAGCGTGATGTTTTCCATAACAACTGCGAGTCAAGCTGTATGATTTTACAAGACTTCGTCATAAGCTTGGTTATATATGTGTACGTTCTCCTGAGTTACAGTTTGCCTTTGAAAAATTCATAAATTTCGAGTTCTCTCTGAAAATTAACACTCGCTAATCGATGATACGACTAGGGACTAGGGGGAATTAAGGGTACGACACCAGCTTAGACCAATTTCCATGAAAAGTTAGGGCTACTAAAACAAAACAACTACTAAAGTTCTATATAACTTTGTCAATAATTTTCCCCATAACTTTCAGCAAATCAAAGAAGAGAAAAACAAAAATAGAACCACTAATCTTTCTCTACCCACTCTGCATACATTAATTTCATTTCAATGATACTTATGACATACCCCAAGCAACATCGATATAAGCTTCAGCACATTCCTGTTCGATTGGAACACATTCTAAGAGCTTATATCACAATGGCCCACTGTATTGCTAATGAGAATTTCTCCCTCTGGTTGGGGGAAACAAAACAAAAACAAGCAAACAATGTTGCAAACTGTGTTCGACGAGTTGTCATTACGGCAACCTTCCCACTTCTTCCTGCAGGTATACCGCATAATGTCGAACAATTGATAAATATATTCCCCCTCGTCGAAACAATAAGACTAATAGTTGTGCCACCTTCAGGGCAACTTCCATCTATAAATATTATCCGAAGAAATATACTCACCCACTGTGCGAGAAGAACAAGGATTCCAAGCTGAATTACTGCCACATGTGTGTGTCTGCGAATGGCGGACCGATTCTCATCCAACACAGAAAATTCGCATTAGAATTAACGCTTCACTAAGCTTGAGCTACTGGTACTGGTACCACAGCTCATTGTACCCTTAATTTATTACATTTCATCAGGATGAGTGAACAGAATGAGCTGAAATATTTTTTGCTCCTCTAGCTCCTCAATAGCAATGTCAGTATAATAGTTACATTAACATATTTGATTTGCGGAGGAATTTCATGGCAATTTGCTCGGTTGTTGCTGTGGTTACTCTTGCTATATAAGCCAATTAGGTTGTCCTAGATTCACGACAATAATGCCCAATGTAGCGAGATCATAATTTGTCCTTTTTTCGTTGTACCTAACGTGCTGTTATTGCCTATTCGCTTGACTGGGACTACAGTGGGTGGTAATTTGTTGTATGTGTGCTATATCCGATTTCGTAGAACTTTCCAACAGTGCAAATCGGGTGATTGAACAGATGTCTAAGCACGGATTATCGGGTCAGATCTAATTTGTAATGAAATTTTTCAAATTTCCTATTCATATCAATGTTGTGACACAGTCGACTATGGAATGCAAGCACATTTGCATGCAGATGACGTGTCAGTGTGCATATGTATGCATTTTAATGGCATGCATGGCTGTAGACAGATGTTTTCGTTTTTAGAACGTATTCTAATGTATGGAGGTGGACTGCATGCTCGGGGTGGTCTGGCAGACATACCGTCATCAGTTTATTATATCCACAGCTGTCAAACTGTGAATGGCATGTCGTGAATAGCAATTAATTCGAATCTTGGCCCATGAACTGGGATTTGTTTGGTGTGAGCTCGCAAAAGGAATTTTTTCTCACTGGGATGAAGCCCGGTCGGGAACTAAGTTCGAATTTAAAACACTTTTCTCGGTGAGTTCTCAGAAGCGTTGTTCTTTTTACACCAAAACCGTCGTTAATTGGCACCAGAAAAACACGACGCTAATCGAAATAACGATCCTTTGATCTTAAGTTAAGCTTCACTGTTGCAAATGTATTTCTCTAAACTGATTGATTGCCTTAATCTTTGGCAATTCCCATTTTACAAAAAAAGTTAATGAAAAAAAAAAAAAGGAATAACAAAAACGCAAATTGAAATAATATCGAGGCATCTTCGAAACCACGATAATGTTTCAATGACGCAACTGCGAAAGGACGCAAACCGGAGCGACGCAAGGCGATGTTTTAGTGTACCCGTTTTAAAGTTGGCCATAACCATTTTATCTGTAAAAATGAAAAACTATCAGAAACGGTGGCGTATACGTAACATTTTCGTTTTTTCTATAAATAAATCAGATAATCAGATATATTGACAAAATAAACAGATTTAAGCATCGGGCGTGTAAAAATTATATTGACACGTCGTGACATCTTGTAGTTGAACGTGTATCTTGTATCGTGTATCACACTTGGAGCTTCCTTATGACAGGTACAAGTGATTTGGCAACAAAGTGCTGATCTGAATGACTGCATGCAAAATCTGAGCACACAGATGACTGAGCAAATACTGTGTAATTTTAATGGTGGCATGTAATTTTTACTCAGTGGTACCTACCACCCGAGGACCTTAAGATGGTAGCCCAGTTGTGTTTTATTCGGAACTAGCTGGAATCGGCATAACTCCGTTTTTCCCGAAAAATTCGAATAAATCGATTTTCTGGAATTTACTTTCTGCCTAAACCTAAAATACAGCAATACGAACAAAACAAAAAAAGAATCCTGAAAATCGGACCAGTTGTTATCGAGTTATAACGTGCTCGAGTTTCACCCGGACGGAATTATATATATAGAAGAAAAAGACTCGCGTTAGATGTGAATCTAGAATCAAAAACTCTTCATTTTGCATGGTTCTTAGATAGCTGCTTATAGTCTTCTGAACTACGTAATCTTTTACTACCTTGACACTTCAAAGACTGTTTACTGTTCTAGTCAACTCAGGCTCCGAAGTTCCAAAGCGGTTTTTGTCTACATCGCCATGCCACGGAAGAGCTTGGTTTATATTTGACCAATGTCCTTCAATTGAACCTTGTCCTTCCTAGCCAGCAACACAACGCAAATGAAATGGCGTCATTGCCACTATTTTTTCGGAACACGATTAATGAAGAGCACAAGGAATAGACCAACAAACTCTTTGACAAAACCTCGTTGTCCTTGTCGTCTAAATTGTAATAGTGTTTTGAGGGCTATAAAACATATAAATCAATGGTTGGCGCAGCAAGTCCGTAAAGGACCCTAGACATAGCTTCTTGTTTTGTTTGAGTATTTAATTTTTGGAACGTGAGGAATGGGACTACAATTTTATTCGGAGTTCGAAAGGCTGAATTGAGAAGCTTTTCCAGGACAGTTTGTCAGACGTTAGCTAGTGGTGGTGCAGTAGAAAAAACCTTGGATCGGATCGAACACACTTAAAAGTAAACCACTGCGCCACTGGTGGCTATAACTGCCTTAAAAAACAAGCAGCGAAAGTGCGTCCAATTGAATACGATGAAGAACACTCACTTCTGTCTGTTTTTACGAGTATGTGGATTTGTTCCTGTATCACGTGAAGACTAGTCACCTTCGATCCAACACATAGCACTGAATATACGATACGAACGAAGGTCATTCTGGTCCTAACAGCAGCAGTAGTAATGTTTGTTCTCAGAAGAATTAGGGAATAGTTTTGGAGAAGGCCTAAAACAACGTGACGACGGTCCGAGATGGGTTAGCAAGATCCTCCCCCAAAGGGGACGAGCTAGCGTACGTACAACTACCAGCAGGCCTACGCGACTGTTCTATGGGTGGACTAAAGGGAGAGATGGTCAGTGGTGAGCTCGAAACCATTAACGCATTTTCATCATTGGGGTGACCTAGTTTAGCACTGGGTTGTTTGAATTTTTTCTTTCTATTTGATGTTTTCCGAGCTCGCACATCGTCCGGGTGGACTCCAACTCAATTTACCTGACATGACATCTAATCAGGACATCCGAATTTCGTTACAAACGTAATACGTATGGATTTCTCAGGAATAATGGCATAATAGTGCAGTCAGAAGTTGAACGAATTTTAAGAGCTTCTAAAAGGGGACAGATTTTATGCATGTCATGCAATTCCATACAGTAGTGTCTCTCATTGGGATCTCTTTGTGCATTGCCTAGTGGTAAATGGGAATTATGTGTCCAACTACGTTTTGATATCGCTCTTATTAAAGCTGCTTACTTTGTACCAGTCGTGTACGTCACTGTCCAGTGTCCATTGTCATAAACCCAGTGGCGTTTGTCCTTGATAAGTCAAACAACTTCATAGCGCACTCAAAACAGCACTACAAACCACTAGAGCACTTTGTGCCAATTCAATTAATTAGCTTCCATTCCTAAAACTGTAAACATTCTCAATCCATCAAGTGCAGCAGCGCCGGTTGAAACAAATGGAATTGCTTCAGCACGATGGATATTAAATCTTGAATGCGGATAAACCTTCGAGCATGGTTTATTGTGAGTCCAATCTCCAATCTACAATGCTCTAAGGCACCGAAGGAGTTTGCATTGTTAAGCGTTGCCACAAAATTCCAATGAATTCCATATAGATGCTGAATTGTAAACGCATGCTTTGAATACAAAAATCTACATACACTCACCCAAAAGGGAATACACAACCAATTCGAGATCGAAATTCACTTGTTCCTCAATTAAACCAAATCGACCGGAAGGCCTTCTCCACACCCACTCTCTAGGCTATTACCATTAGCGTTTCCAGCTCAGTTGCACACTCATCTTAATAGCCGCACCATTCCCACACATACGAATAACCCACTTAACACCACAGATGTGCTGGGCACGGCGCCGACGATTCCATTAGCACGTAATGAATCCGGCCTCGGATTTTGCAGTCGATATCTCAGTTCGAAAACCACGCCAAGATGGAGTATAAATTTGCTATCGCAACAGTTAAAGAGTCCCGTCATGTAATTACTGGAAAATCAGTTGAACTCTTATTGCAGCCTCGGAACATATCCCCCTATTCAGCAGGTCACACACACACAAATTGCTAAGGGTTTGTCGGTTCGCACGTCAAACAGCGCAAATGTACCGTACCACTAATTTATTGCCGATCAAATTCAAGTGGAACAAACGAACTTATTCAGGACTGGTATTTTTCTTTTCCACTGGCTCTTTCAGTACATCAGTCCAGGCCAATCAATATTCATAGTCGAGTTGGTACTTGGCCGGTGGCTGTAATTTCATACTCAATACTCACAGCCCTCGCGGTCGGGGCTTCTTCCAGAAGGATAATTACTTTAACAGGCACCTAGAAAAATATTGTTAAGACGCCTGAGTGCGCTTCTCGGCGATTTAATCACACCCGCAGTGAAGAATAAAGAAGACGATTTTTTTTCCTCGCCCGCATCTGAAGTATTTCACTTGAAAAGAAAGATACGTCTATGAGGATTTCATTCTTTATCTCGAGTCGTGGTGGGTAGAATGCGATCCAAACAGTTGCGAGTGATGGAATGCCTCGAAGGGTGTTTTATTCTTCTTCATCATACTGCTTCTCACAAATGGGAGCAAAAAAAAAAAAAAATATATATATATACCCCTATATATCTGACTATCATGGGTTTTTATGTGGGGTTCTTGAAACAGCTCGCTCCGAGGAATGGAAACAATTACGCGCGCTTTCTCATTTCTCATAAAAGTATTATTTAAGTTATCTTGTCTGTAATGTACCATGAAATAAGCAGCGAGTATATAGGTCTCGTGGTGCAGTACCAAGAGCATTTGCGAAAAAGGTGAAGTTGAACTGCATATGCTTGACTTTGAGCTGTTCATGCACGCCTAGCGTTGCACTGACTGGCTCGCCGGATGGGGGGGGTTCTTGCTCTAATCAAAGCTGAACTCATACTACATGACTAATAAGTTTTTGCGTGCATGGAAAAAGAAAAATTTAAAATACGCTACATCACCACGATTGGTGAAGACACACCTGATGTCGGTCGTTGTTGTTGTTGTTGTTGTTGTTGCCGCCACTACTACAGATACTTGCATAGCCAAGATAGGAAACGCGATGTTAATTGTTTTCTCCTTGGTCTATCCCCTCCCTTCCTTGGTCACTTAAGAGAAGTTTAGTGACCCCTAATATGAGTGCTTACCCGTTCTACAGCCTAGTTCTCTACCACATGATCCACAAACAATAATTCAGAGTTAGTCCATGTTAATAATACTATATTTATTTAACAAATAGCAAAATACTTAGGAGATAATACTAATAATACAAGGTTGCGTAAGTTCAAGCGAATCTTAACCATTATTCTTACTTATAACCTAGATACTCAAAATCAAAGTAAAATGTTTCACAAAAGAAAGATGATTCTCGAACAAAAGTTACTTATAAACTAGGTGGTCAAGTACAAATTAATTTATTTGTCCCACTAAGGAAGTGTAGCATCGACCAAAAGTGTCTTAAAAGCTAAATAATCAATCTCAAAATTATAGACGTCAACGAAAAGTGACTTAAATCTAAATAGTCAATCTCAAATTTGGATTGTATTTCAAAAACATAATCGTCAACTAAAAGTGACTTAAATCTAAATAGTCAATCTCAAATTTGGATTGTATTTCAAAAATATTATAGCCTGGAATAAAATACAGGCGGTTGCAAGAAATTGTCGAACGCGATTGTGTATCCCGGGGATCAATGAAACATAAAAAAAATAGGTAATTAACCCTGTCACCCTAACCTAACGTCAGCGCTGTCGTTGTGTCAAAATGCAGTATCCAAGAAGAGAAAAATGTAGTTTACCCTCTATGGGGATGACCAACAAAGTGGTGTCTAAAATCTAAAAGATGAACTGTACGTCAATTTCTATAACCCTTATCCTGTAAAGTTACGTGGTGGAAAAAGTGAAAGATAATATTTATCGCGGGCAAATAAAGAACCCGGTGAAATTTGAAAGAAGTTAACAATTGAACTGGGAGTATCCCTTAGGATTTAACATGCAATAAGAATCAATCTACACAGTTCTAACTACAGATACTTAATAGGTAAGGATCCTGTCAGCGATGATGAGGTTCTTCCTTCTGATGGCAGCGTGTCTCCTGGACGTACCGTGTTGCATACTGTTGCGACCTCTTCTTTTCGGGCCCTGTTAGTGTCCTTTTTATAAAGTTCGGCCTCAATTGCACTTCGCGTAAGTTGGCTCAGAGAGCTTATATCACTTCGAGATGATCTCGGGTCTCTGGTTCAGGGGAAGAATGAAGAAGACGTGTGCCAAGATTTAGGCCTCAGTCTGGTATCGGCGTTAAGTAGCCTTATCAAAGGGGAAAGTCACTATTTTCAAGCACGCAGGCTTCACAACACTGCACTGGAGTTAATTAGTGGACCCTTTAAGCAAGATGGGGGATCCTAGCAATCGCCAAGGACGGGAATAATTTATGGAATCACGATTTCCTTTCTTTTTGTTGAAGGCACTGTATTAAACGGCGGTCACACACCGTTGAAAAGGCAAGTTTGTCTGCCGGTGGTGGAGTCAGAGATAGAGTGAAAGGGCTTAAATGCACCGATGAACACACGTGGTCAGCAACCGGTGGGTAAGTCAATGGCAGGGAAGGGGTGAATAAAAAATCGCACCGCACAACCGGGTAAGCACAAAAAAAAATCGTGTGAAAGTCACAGGGGTGGTCTACACTGGGGGTTAAGTACACAATGTTACCGTCACGGCAAAGCACTAACACGTGAGTATATTTAAATTATACTTTTTTTTGTTTTCCACGTTTTACGATTTTGTCACTACGTATACAGCAGCCTTAACCGGACACAAATCACTTTTATTTATAGGCGATGATGGATTTAAATTTTCGCAAAAAGCAACACACGTATACCCAATAATTAATTAAATTTTCTTGAGTTAAATTTACCCCGTCACCATACTGGTGATACACCGTGTAATACTTTCGAATAAATTGGTGTTGTGTGGTCAAACCGACACCACGACTCCGCAGAGCCAGATTCCAACCGTCTTCACCCAATGAATTCCTGATCTCGACCTCCCATCTGCCAACCAAATTTTCCTACCCAAGCCAAACCCAAGCCACGCCATCAGCCGTTTAGCTCGTAAACAAGTTTACGAACAGTTTCCATGATATCACGCCATCCATAAGACCACGTATAAAAGCAAATCCCGCTATGCACTTTTGCTCGCAAACAAGATGTTTACGAACCCATCTGCACAGTACCGCTATGCACTTTTGCTCGCAAACAAGATGTTTACGAACACAAATTACACAGAGCCTATAGGCGTCTTTTGTTCACAACCAACTTGCTTACGAACAAAATGCGAAAAATGTTGCATTCACCATACATTGGTATGTCACACAAAAATATTCTCTCTTACAGCAAAATCCCTACGACTGATGACCGATCCGCCAATCAAATTCTCTTAGCAACGAAATCACCAAAACCCACCACCATTCCAATCACACAAGAAAAATCCCTCGCTCTGCCACACACACTGCATAACAAATGCATTGAAACTGTGCACGGAGGCTCCTCCTCTTTTGCTTATAAAAGAGTGTGCTTGTGGTGACGATGAATATGCGAGATCGCAACAGGGTTACCGTGAGGCAAAAGTTTAAAATCGATGGTACAAAAAAAAACAAAAAGTGTTTTTGTGGCGGAGAATTTTCTTTACAAATAATTGGACATTACAAAACAGGACTTTCGACCTGATCGTGAGTAGGGGGAAAGTTCTGAAGACTAAATTAAATTTACGACGATGTTAGGCTCGTATGTCTTTTGCATGGTAAGTACCTAATGTTTTACCCTGGAGATCCTCCAGTAGATAACAACAAGTTCCGATTTTCTTCTGTATCCGGGCTTTCACAAAGGCCGGAGCAAGCTTAGCATTAAAGCCTTGTTGCCAATTGCTTTGCGCAAAATTTCGCCGGTAAACTTCTTGTCCTACTCGAAAATTCACAGGTAGGGTACGAGTGTTGTAACGTTTGCTATTATTTTCGTATGCTTGTTTCATCAGAGTTTTAGCTTTCGCTCTGGTGGATGCCAACAGATCTTCCCTTTTTATAGGTACATCGGGAGGTTCCAATAAATCCAGATTTCGAAGTAAACGATAAGCGGATCCGTGGGTGATCATATGCTGACCGAACAACGAATAATATGGAGATTGTCCGATGGACGAATGAAGAGAATTACGCAAGGAAGTACTTATGTGACATAGATTGATATCCCACTCTCGTTGATCTGTCCGCACAAAGGATCGAATTGCGGCTATTACGGAGCGGTTAACACGCTCGGACGCATTGGATTGCGGGGAATACATTGCTGTATACACATGCCTTACCCCATAGCTGTTTAGGAACGAATTGAATTCAGATGACTTAAATTGAACGCCATTGTCGGAAAGCACTATTTCAGGCACTCCGAAAACAGGAAATATGTGATTTTGCAGATAGATACAGATAGGTTTGGTGATAAACCTTTTCATGGGAAGAAGAAAGTGAAACTTGGAGAAATGATCCAGAATGATAAGTAAACCGATATTTCCGGATTTAGATCGCGGGAATGGACCAATTAAGTCCATGTAAAGACGCTGAAAAGGTCTTACTGAAACATTTTGTACACCCATAGGGGGACGCAACGTTAGATTAGGATGCTTCGTCATTTTACAAACATCACATTCCTGAATCCTTGCTCGTACTTGGGCGATCAGTTTCGGCCAGAAAAAGGTTCGCTTTATTCTTTCTATTGTCTTTCCCATGCCACTATGCGCGGAAGTTGCTGATGCATGTGCTTGATTGATCACATCGTTCGTGAGTCCATTCGGAATCCACAGTTTCCAAGCTTGTTGTTCTGTTAACTCATCTTCTGCGGCATGGTCGGTTCTCTTGTAGACATATTTATCTATGACCTTGAGGTCGGGCAACTGATTTTGGTTTTTCTCTATGTTTCGCTTTAATTCAGAGTATTCTTCCGAATCAAACTCGGGTGAATCTAGATCTACAAGAGGTTCTACCATCTCCAGAGCTGCTATTTCTTCTTCAAAAACACGAGAAAGTGCGTCGGGCACAATATTTTCCGCACCCTTTCGATGCTTGATCTCAAAGTTGTACGCTTGTAGTTTTAATGCCCATCGGCCTAATCTTCCACTTAAATCTTGCTGACTCATCAACCATTTCAACGAAGCATGATCGGTTATTACCGTGAATTCTAGTCCTTCGATAAAAGGACGAAACTGTTTAATACTGAGCACAACCGCGAGGCATTCTTGCTCAGTGACGCTATAGTTCCTTTGAGCTTTATTCAATTTCTTTGACCAAAAGGCCAACGGAACTTCGTTGTGGTCAGCGTCTAACTGAGCTAAAACTCCTCCAACGCCAGTTTTGCTAGCGTCGCAATTTACAATAAATGGTTTGCTAAAATCAGCTGTGTGTAAAACAGGTGCGATGGTTAAGTAGGTCTTAAGATTTTCAAACGCTTGCTGCGCTTCCTGTGACCATTGAAACTGCTTACTCTTTTTGAGCAAGTCGGTGAGAGGTGAACATATTCCGGCGAAGTTAGCGACAAACCTACGATACCACCCGGTCATTCCTAAAAATCTTCGTAACTGTTTAACCGAAGTGGGAGCTGGATATTCCACAATGGATTGAATTTTAGAATGATCGGTGGTAATCTGACCGTGTCCAATGACATGACCGAGATATTTAACTTCTCGAAGACAAAATCGGCTTTTCTTTACGTTAATAGTAAGCCCGGCTTTCTTTAAGTGGCTACTAACCTCTATAAGGAGCTGTAAATGGCTATCAAAATCCTCTGACATCACCAACAAATCGTCGAGGTACACAAAAACCTTTTCACGGAGTTCACCAGGAATGACTTTATCCATCAGCCTACACATGGATTGCGGAGCATTACATAGCCCAAAAGGCATGACAGTGTAATGGTACAAGGGTCTGTTTGGTACCGTGAACGCGGTCTTCTCACGTGATTTCATCTCTAGAGGAATTTGCCAAAAGGCGTCTTTTAAGTCCAAACTAGAGATGAATTCAGCGCGAGGCAACCTGCTCAGAATACCTTGAATGTGTGGCAGTGGATAAGCATCCTTAACTGTGACTGCATTGACTTTTCTGGAATCCAGACAAAGTCGAATCTTTCCTGGTTTCCTTATCAAGACTACCGGTGAACTCCATGAACTTTGTGACTCTTCGATTACTCCAAGAGCCAACATTCGATCAACTTCGTCAAACATAAGTTTCTCGATGGCAGGTGATACCGGGTAATGTCTTTGCTTTATCGCTTTGGCCTCTCCGGTATCTATTACATGTTGTAAAACGGACGTTTTGCCAAGGCCATCCTTCTCGAAGGAAGGGAAAAACAACTTTGCCGCTTCTAATTGTTGTTTTTGTGTTGGTGACAACAAGTGTTCATCAGATGGTATGATGAGACTATCCTTGATATCGATTTCTGACAGAATGTCTGGAGCCAATCCAAATTTTCGCCAGAAATCGATGCCTAAGTAGAGCGTCTGCGCTAACGACGGTACGATATATAGTCGAATGGAATGAGTCTTTCCTCGGAATGAAATGTCAACGTCGGCATAACCTTTGACTACTTGAGCATTTCCATCAGCTGTGGTGATGGTGGAGCGAAATTTCTTACTTTTAACGTTACTTTCTAGAATTTTACCAGCTAGAGAAGAACCTGCACAACTGATACAAGCACCACTGTCTAGCAGTCCTTCTTCAGAATTTCCCAACAATGATACGGACGCATAAGGACGAACGTCATTGTTGTGAAAATTGATGGATGACAACAAAAATTTTCGATTCTTCAAGACCTCCCTCCAGAAGTTACGTAAGCGCAGAGTAGAGCGCTTTGGCTTGGGGGTTGGCATATATTCGGGATCAAAAATTCTTCTTCGGGCTTCTCGATATTCAGCCAAACGAATGTGATAAGGTTTTATGTTTCGGGGTACTTTGGGTTTCAGGCAAGCGTCGACCTTGTTACAAATAACTAAAGGTTGTACGCGTGGCGGTAAGGTGTAATTTACTGCAGAGCTGAGCTTTGGTGTTATGGTTGAGGATAACGGATCTAGTGTCTTGTCGACTCGTTCCTTGGATGAGAGCGGCCGACTGTTCTCACATCCCTCTGTCGGTTTCCCGACTGCAGACAGGATGTACAGTTGGGTTTATAGGTATTGGCTGCACCACATCCATAACAAAAAATACGACGGGGTTTCAAACACATGTCGAAGCGGTGTCCCTCCTCGTCACAATTCCAACATTGCAAATTAGAAATTGCACAATTTTCAACAGTGGCCTCTTCGGTCACTAATAGGGTTTCATTAGAACAGATGTTATTGTCTAGATACTGATTTCCTAATTCCGACAACTGACGACGTCCAGAGTATCTGGGATGCAAAGGAGTTAAGGACAGATCGTCGATAAATCTTTCTCTCCTCTCACATACTTTTCTTAACTCGGAAACCGTTGGAACATTAAGGTGTAGTATTTCATGCCTGACTTCAGGACGCAGGTTTCTAATCAGGATCTCAACTAGGTCGGCTTCCGAAAGTGGAGATCTGAGTCGATCCGTCAGGGTAATTATATGGTCGTAGAAATCGTCAAACGTTTCTTTGTCCTTTTGCTTCCGACAACGGATCGCGTCGCGAATATCATAATCCGTACGACTATCTTTGTACTGAGCACGTAATTCATCCACCAAGGTGGTCCAAATAAAATTAGGGTTAGCCTTGTGGAATCGCCAAAACCAATCTTTGGCCTTGCCTATGAAGAGGATGTGAGCATTCCGACATAGAAGCTCGAAATCTCCACCTAGGCTTTGTCTGGTCAAAGAGTGTACCTGATAGATAAAATTATTTACCGGTATTCCTGAATGGAGTCCGTCAAAATTTAAATGCCAATTATGAATGATGCTGGACACCTTTACGGATGTGGCAACATCAAAACGATTATTGTTTTGTGGCACGCTGGGTAAAGTTGGTCTATCTCTCGCGAAAAATTCTTGAGGCCATGCAACAAATTCCTCCACAGGTGGAGTTGCAGTGGTCGGGGGTGGAGCTGGTGGTACGGGATTGCTAATTGCTAAATTCCCTAAACATCGGCTTACATTAAGCTCGATAGTGCTTGCGAGATCTTGAGTCAGCCGTTTAAACATATCTTGCTGCTGTTGATGCAAGGTCTGATTCACTACTTTGTGGATTTGGTTAGTTACATCAAGACTATCTCGTGTATTTTCGGTGGGTAATGGCAAGGAATTTCTCGCCTCTGAGCGCGGAAATCGCTTGGGTTGGTTGTTATTCTTGCGAGAGGGTCTTCCTACTTGCGGTAGATCGGTTGTTCTGATGGTCCAGCTGGATGAAGTGTTGGGTCTGGACTGGGATCGGGTATTGTGAGCGTGTTGTTTCGGAACTGCGCCCTTGGTTGCTGCAGTAGAAACACAATCTCGAAGAGAGTTACGGGTGCATGGTTGATTGCACTGCGGACATGTTTCGGATTGAGATAACCATCCCTGAATACATGACTTGTGAAGCACATGGTTACAGGCGGTAATCGTCTTTTCAGCAGGTGTGTTCAAACTGTCCGAACAAATAGTACAAATATCTGGGAGGTTCGCCGAAGCAGAATCCTCAATAGCTAAATCTAAATTCTCGAAACTTCTGTTTACTGGCATTGCAAAAATAATTTGTTTGGTTTCATGTGGTTAAAGAACAGGATAATTAATATTAAGACTACCTAATTATTGTCAAAACGAGTAAGCGAATAAGTATCCAAAGTAAGTGTGGCAACAAACAAAAAAAAATAAACAAAAAAAAATGAATTGGAGATGTACGGGATGATCCATCGGACTGATACTCAAGGTCTAAGCCTTACAAGTTCAGTATTTCCAGAGGAATTCCGTTACAGAAAAGTGCGGTTAAGTCGTTCATTGGTTCGAAGAATATCCATCGGTCTGATACTCGAAGTCATAAAACTTACAGGTACCGCATCTCCAGAGGATTCTTCTCACACAAAGAACTTCTAAAGTTAAACAGTCTTTGGGGTTATCATTAGGTTGAAAGCGAAAGAACTATCTATACAGCTTCAATATTTCTAATGCATTACCAATACTGGGTTTCAAAAAAAAAAAAAAAAACCCCAAATGTTTATCTATTGCAACTACTATGTGGGTGAAATTTTAATTTAATGGAACTGAAAACGAAGAGTACCATAGGGTATCAGAGATGTCATTTGATATGATATTTCGATAAACACGGGATCCGGACTGAGTACTAACGAGATGGTCAGCAATTGGAAAGCGTGAAGCTCGTGACAATGCTGCGAAATCCGGACTCGTAGAAGTCAAATCCGAATCTTCGTGAATCCGTTAATGGCCATTAATTATGTAATGCCATGTCTCAAGTAAATCCTCTTCTTTTGCAAGGAATTCTTCGTCTTCGTGCCCCACGTTGGGCGCCATTTTATTTATGTAATGTACCATGAAATAAGCAGCGAGTATATAGGTCTCGTGGTGCAGTACCAAGAGCATTTGCGAAAAAGGTGAAGTTGAACTGCATATGCTTGACTTTGAGCTGTTCATGCACGCCTAGCGTTGCACTGACTGGCTCGCCGGATGGGGGGGGTTCTTGCTCTAATCAAAGCTGAACTCATACTACATGACTAATAAGTTTTTGCGTGCATGGAAAAAGAAAAATTTAAAATACGCTACATCACCACGATTGGTGAAGACACACCTGATGTCGGTCGTTGTTGTTGTTGTTGTTGTTGTTGCCGCCACTACTACAGATACTTGCATAGCCAAGATAGGAAACGCGATGTTAATTGTTTTCTCCTTGGTCTATCCCCTCCCTTCCTTGGTCACTTAAGAGAAGTTTAGTGACCCCTAATATGAGTGCTTACCCGTTCTACAGCCTAGTTCTCTACCACATGATCCACAAACAATAATTCAGAGTTAGTCCATGTTAATAATACTATATTTATTTAACAAATAGCAAAATACTTAGGAGATAATACTAATAATACAAGGTTGCGTAAGTTCAAGCGAATCTTAACCATTATTCTTACTTATAACCTAGATACTCAAAATCAAAGTAAAATGTTTCACAAAAGAAAGATGATTCTCGAACAAAAGTTACTTATAAACTAGGTGGTCAAGTACAAATTAATTTATTTGTCCCACTAAGGAAGTGTAGCATCGACCAAAAGTGTCTTAAAAGCTAAATAATCAATCTCAAAATTATAGACGTCAACGAAAAGTGACTTAAATCTAAATAGTCAATCTCAAATTTGGATTGTATTTCAAAAACATAATCGTCAACTAAAAGTGACTTAAATCTAAATAGTCAATCTCAAATTTGGATTGTATTTCAAAAATATTATAGCCTGGAATAAAATACAGGCGGTTGCAAGAAATTGTCGAACGCGATTGTGTATCCCGGGGATCAATGAAACATAAAAAAAATAGGTAATTAACCCTGTCACCCTAACCTAACGTCAGCGCTGTCGTTGTGTCAAAATGCAGTATCCAAGAAGAGAAAAATGTAGTTTACCCTCTATGGGGATGACCAACAAAGTGGTGTCTAAAATCTAAAAGATGAACTGTACGTCAATTTCTATAACCCTTATCCTGTAAAGTTACGTGGTGGAAAAAGTGAAAGATAATATTTATCGCGGGCAAATAAAGAACCCGGTGAAATTTGAAAGAAGTTAACAATTGAACTGGGAGTATCCCTTAGGATTTAACATGCAATAAGAATCAATCTACACAGTTCTAACTACAGATACTTAATAGGTAAGGATCCTGTCAGCGATGATGAGGTTCTTCCTTCTGATGGCAGCGTGTCTCCTGGACGTACCGTGTTGCATACTGTTGCGACCTCTTCTTTTCGGGCCCTGTTAGTGTCCTTTTTATAAAGTTCGGCCTCAATTGCACTTCGCGTAAGTTGGCTCAGAGAGCTTATATCACTTCGAGATGATCTCGGGTCTCTGGTTCAGGGGAAGAATGAAGAAGACGTGTGCCAAGATTTAGGCCTCAGTCTGGTATCGGCGTTAAGTAGCCTTATCAAAGGGGAAAGTCACTATTTTCAAGCACGCAGGCTTCACAACACTGCACTGGAGTTAATTAGTGGACCCTTTAAGCAAGATGGGGGATCCTAGCAATCGCCAAGGACGGGAATAATTTATGGAATCACGATTTCCTTTCTTTTTGTTGAAGGCACTGTATTAAACGGCGGTCACACACCGTTGAAAAGGCAAGTTTGTCTGCCGGTGGTGGAGTCAGAGATAGAGTGAAAGGGCTTAAATGCACCGATGAACACACGTGGTCAGCAACCGGTGGGTAAGTCAATGGCAGGGAAGGGGTGAATAAAAAATCGCACCGCACAACCGGGTAAGCACAAAAAAAAATCGTGTGAAAGTCACAGGGGTGGTCTACACTGGGGGTTAAGTACACAATGTTACCGTCACGGCAAAGCACTAACACGTGAGTATATTTAAATTATACTTTTTTTTGTTTTCCACGTTTTACGATTTTGTCACTACGTATACAGCAGCCTTAACCGGACACAAATCACTTTTATTTATAGGCGATGATGGATTTAAATTTTCGCAAAAAGCAACACACGTATACCCAATAATTAATTAAATTTTCTTGAGTTAAATTTACCCCGTCACCATACTGGTGATACACCGTGTAATACTTTCGAATAAATTGGTGTTGTGTGGTCAAACCGACACCACGACTCCGCAGAGCCAGATTCCAACCGTCTTCACCCAATGAATTCCTGATCTCGACCTCCCATCTGCCAACCAAATTTTCCTACCCAAGCCAAACCCAAGCCACGCCATCAGCCGTTTAGCTCGTAAACAAGTTTACGAACAGTTTCCATGATATCACGCCATCCATAAGACCACGTATAAAAGCAAATCCCGCTATGCACTTTTGCTCGCAAACAAGATGTTTACGAACCCATCTGCACAGTACCGCTATGCACTTTTGCTCGCAAACAAGATGTTTACGAACACAAATTACACAGAGCCTATAGGCGTCTTTTGTTCACAACCAACTTGCTTACGAACAAAATGCGAAAAATGTTGCATTCACCATACATTGGTATGTCACACAAAAATATTCTCTCTTACAGCAAAATCCCTACGACTGATGACCGATCCGCCAATCAAATTCTCTTAGCAACGAAATCACCAAAACCCACCACCATTCCAATCACACAAGAAAAATCCCTCGCTCTGCCACACACACTGCATAACAAATGCATTGAAACTGTGCACGGAGGCTCCTCCTCTTTTGCTTATAAAAGAGTGTGCTTGTGGTGACGATGAATATGCGAGATCGCAACAGGGTTACCGTGAGGCAAAAGTTTAAAATCGATGGTACAAAAAAAAACAAAAAGTGTTTTTGTGGCGGAGAATTTTCTTTACAAATAATTGGACATTACATGTCTTCTTATTATTCTTCACGTCACGGCTTACAAGATTAAAATTGAAAAGGAAAACAACGTTTAAGTACCCACCGTCCATGGCCAAGAGCATTCGTTCAAATGGAAGAACCTTTCAGATGAGTGGTTGAAAGAGAAATTATTTTTCATCAGTGTGAATTTATGGAAAAACAATGAACACGAATGACTGACGACAGACGTATTTAAATTACAGAAATGGTTTCATCTTGCAGTGGCAGTTGATGTGATCAAAATTGTTACCTTTTAGAAAGGGTGTCCGAAAATTCACGCGCAATTTTAACTTAGCGTCCTTGCAGCCAAAAAAAAGAACACGGATGGCAGTTTAGTGTGGAGCTTCGCTTTTCCATTGTTCGATGTTTACAAAAATTGAAGATTCGGCAGCCTTTTCTTCACCTTAATGATATTTTTAATCGACAAAGTTGTCAAATTTGGGGCTCAGAAATAGATAAAGGGTTTTCCAATAATACAATGACATTCCAGCTGTCAGCTCTTTGGACAAAGCAAATCTGCTGGCTGCGCAATTCGCCGCAAGCTCCAACATTCCAGATTGCATCATGTCTCCACCTGTGCTCGAGAGCGTCGAATATTTCATGGGACAAATACATTTCCGCACTCGCACAGTAGCAAGAGTATTAAAAGATCTTAACATTCACAAATCCGCTGGTCCAGATGGTATATCCCCCATAATTCTGAAGAGGTGTTATTCCACGCTGGCAAAACCACTGCGTAAGCTTTTCCACTTGTCCTACTCTTCTGGACTCTTTCCGAGTAGATGGAAAACTGCATTTGTCCAGCCCGTTCCAAAAAAAGGCGATTCTTCTTCACCCACCAACTACCGACCCATTGCACTTACGTCCATTCTTTCCAAGGTCATGGAAACGCTGATAAACCGTCAGCTTATGAAATATCTTGAATCACGAAAACTTCTTAATGACCGGCAATACGGTTTTCGTAGCAGCAGGTCCACTGGTGATTTGATGACTTATCTCACCGAAAAGTGGAACCAATCTCTCCACCACTCTGGTGAAACGAAGATTGTTGCGCTTGATATTTCGAAAGCATTTGACAGAGTTTGGCACCAAGCTCTTTTGTCGAAAATGCGTGCCTTTGGGATCGACGCGTCTCTTCTTCAATGGATTAGAAACTACCTTTCTGGCCGTTCAATTCAAGTTGTGTTGGACGGTTTCAAGTCTGCAATTCACCATATAAATGCTGGTGTTCCCCAAGGCTCTGTTTTGTCTCCGACACTCTTTCTCATATTCATCAATGATCTCTTGTCTGTTACTTCTAATCCAATACATTCTTTCGCTGATGATAGCACCCTCAGTTTTTCATATTCGTTCCCTGACTCACGTCCCTGCTCTTCGGCCGTGGATCTGGAACGGCGACGTATGCTAAACACATTAAATTCCGATCTTGACAGCATTATAAAATGGGGTACAATCAATAGAGTGGAATTTAATGCTTCCAAAACACAATGCTGCCTTCTATCATTAAAGCGAAACTTGAACCCTAACCCATTATCCATGAATGGGACTTGCATCGACGAAACCGAACGACTTTCCATACTTGGTATATGTGTCAACGACAAACTCCGTTGGAATGACCACATATATGAAGTCGCCAAAAACGCTGCGAAATGTCTAGGTTTCTTAAATCGATGTAAGAAATACTTTACACCCTTCGACTTAGCTACAACATACAAGGCCTTTATTCGGCCTAAGCTTGAGTACAACGCTCATATCTGGTCAGGTGCACCAAAAACTTCATTGCACCTACTAGACAGAATTCAAAAGCGCGCGATAAAACTTATAGGTGATAGAAATATAGCGGAGTCTATTGACCCGCTCGAACATCGCAGAAATGTTTCTTGCCTTTCTTTATTTTATCGATATTTTCACCATCGATGCTCTGATGAAATAGCTAACTGCATTCCGCCCCTTCAACAATTCTCTCGCAACACCCGTCACACATCGAATGCACATCAGTTCACCCTTAAGCCTACCTTCGGACGTACTGTAAAATATAGAGATTCTTTTGTGAGCCGAACAACACGCATGTGGAATGCATTGCCTCACACGGTTTTCCCCTCTCATTACAACCCACAATTGTTTAAGACCAATGTGCACCAGTACCTCTTCTCTATCCTCCCTATCAACCCTTCCACTCGTGCTGTGCATTAGCATTATAAGGGAACGAAAACCCCTTGAGCACTAGTGAATTATAAAAAAAAAAAAAAAAAAAAAATAAGAGGTGTTATTTTGGTATTCAAAGAAAAATGCTATTTTTGGAGATAAATGTTCAGATGTTTGTTTCATAATAAAGAGGAAGGTATGCCGTTAATAATGAAAAACAACATCAGTCAAATGGCCACCACGATCATGCATACAGGACCATATCCTTTCACAATAACACCTCTTATTGAATAACCCTTTAGTTAAGTAATTTTTCATTTCGGTGATCAGAATTGGCCCCCAGAATTACGCGATTAAACGCCGATGGAAATTTGTCTCCTTTGGGATATTTAAACGTCTACGGTTTATAACTCCAAGCCGACGGGGTAAGAAAAAAATTGAGAGCTCAACTAAAATCAGACACGTTTTTTAATCTTTCATTGACATTCTTTTCTGACATTTTTATCCATCCATATAAACGTCGTCCCTCTGCCTGTTTTTTTTTTTTGTTTTTTCATCCGCCTTGAACCCGAGAAACACTGATTGATGATTAAAATTTTTAACTTTCTCGATTACGTAGAAAATAGTTGGCGCAAACGGAGGGACCCTAGGCCTAGCTTCTCACAACCATTCGTTTTGTGTGAGTTTTTCATTTTTGGAACGAATGGAAGGGATCTACAATTTTATGCCGACTCCAAACGGCTAATTGAGAAGCTCTTTCAAGACAGTTATACTCCCGAATGTTTGTCAGACTTGAGGGGGTGCAGTGGAAAAAAACCCAAGTTGGAATTTTGGGTTTTGCGGGATTCGTTTTGCTGCGATTACACGGCCATTTTTTGTGTCATTTAAATGGCGCTCTGACGTAAAAATCGCGTCACAAAGCCGTCATTTAAATGTCGTTCCGTGTGATCGCAATTTTTGGGACGACATTTTTGGCGTCATTTAAATGACTAGGAAAATGGCGGACCAAATGGCCAAATGGCCGTGTGATCTCTCTTAAATGGCACTTAGGACAAATGACAGAACTTTTCCGATGATTCGCCATTTAAATGTCAACCTCCAAAAAATGACTAGGCACGAAATTCATGCCCTGCCATTTTTCTATGCAAGCGACAAATGACGCAGCATTTAATACGATATCTGTGGTTTCATTTGGTCTTTTTCTCGTTGCAAAAGGACGTATAAATAATTAATAAACTGTTTTTTATTTGTTTTGTTGTGGTTGTGTTGTTAGGTACCTATTGAGAGAAATGGAAAAGGAACAGTCGAGGTCAAGTGCCGACAATTTGGATAGGACAAAAGGTATACAACGAAGTCGAGAAAATTAGTCAAAACGCAGAAAGCAGGATTGACTCGGGATAGGAAAATTGGGCATTCGTGGAGCGACGAAGAGGAATCGCGTTTGATTGTGACGGTGCAAAAGCAACGGGTGCTTTGGGATAGCTCAGTTCCATTCATATTTACCTTTATAGTTGTTAAATACGCTGCCGGAATTGGGCGGTGCAACTATCACTACGTGCTTACCATGAACTGCGCCGAATGCCGATGCAATCCGGGAATTGCCATACGTTTTTCGACAAAATAAAATATAAATAATAGGTCGCATTTCAAACTTCACTATCAAATAGCACACACCTTAATAAACTCAGCGACAAGAACCTTGTAAATAGCGTCGAGAACTTCCAGAATGATGCACGTTATCGTTGGCTGCGATACGCGGAAAAGGAATCGCAGCGATCGAAAACCTTCACCAGTGGCCAGGTAGCGCAGTGTGATCACCAGTCTTGTTTCCGCTGAAACACTCTCTCGCATATTTGTGTTCTGTTTTTCGATGTGTGGCTTCACCAACCTCAACAAATAATCGAATTGATTGGCTGACATACGAAGGAAATTGCGATATAGTTCAGGTTCTTCTTCGCACAATTCGAGCAGTAATTCAGCACAAAATCTACTCTTCTCGCGACGGCTCAACCACCTCTTTTGCCAAATACTCCGCTTCCGTCGCATTGGCTCGTTATCAAGATTGTCGTCACTGCTTTCCAGTATACACGCTGCCAAAGACGCCGTCCCCGCAATTTCCACCATCGCAAAATTCATTTTCGACATTTTTTATTTATTATATTTTTTTTTTCCACTGCTATTTAATTTAATAAAGTCGTAGCACACGTACGCGTCTTCGCCGAGAGAAAAACACCAAATGGCAGTAGCTATATTTTTGTCATTGGTCATTGCCGTCTGATCGCAAAGCAGATAAATGACGCGAAATTGAAATAATAGGAAAGGTGACATTTGCCATTTTGATGAGGCATGTCATTATCGTGTGATCGCCATTTAATGGCATCCCAAATGAAAATTTTAAATGACGCGCAGTGTCCGTCATTTGATTTTGGGACAAAAATGACGATGATAGTCCTTTCGTGTGTTCGCCATTTTCTTGCAAATGACAAATGACGAATCGTAGCATAAATGTCTCTCTAATGCACATTTTTTCCTGACGTCAGAGCGCCATTTAAATGACACAAAAAAATGGCCGTGTAATCGCAGCTTTAGTCTAGTAGTCCAACACACTAACCACTAAGCCACTGCGTCTACAGAGATATTGTATTCGCACAAAATAGCGAACTCGGATGTCAATCAGTTCTGAAATTACGGTGATAGAGCAACTCAAAGAAGTGGGTCGCAAAATTCTGCCCATCTGTATGTCCGTACATCCCGAGGCCTATAGCCGAAACGGCTCCCAGGATTTCATTCAAACTTCGGATTTGGTGGGGTCATTTTTTTTTCAAGGTAGGTAACCTCAATATTAATGGTACTTCCCATATAAAATGTTCGTACCCGCTCGAAAACGGCTCTAATGACTTCAACAAAAATGATTATCAGGAATTTGGACATATCTCAAAAACGGTCCATACGATTGCAACAAAAATTCATTTCTATGGTAAGGGTAATTTCTAACTTAAAGGCAAACTCAGATTTTCTCTATATTATTGTAAAATGAATTTTTTAAAAAAGTTATTTCTTAAAAATTAAGTTTTCCTTAGTTTATTTGAAAACGACTATAAGGATTTTCACCAAAATGCATACTTTGAGTAAAGTTAATGTTTCCAAAATAATAGTTTCCTTAATTTTCAATTCGAAAAACCCAAACCGTTAATCTTAAAAGCTGCTCATATCTCGAAAACGCAAATTTGGATAAATAAAAAAACACCAAGTAATGCTTACATCCCGAAGGTTATATCAGTATTCTAAATAAGATACTTAGGACTTAGTTTTTCTCAAAAAATTTGAACAAATCAGTTTTTTAATTATTTTCGAAAATGACTACCCATCAGCAGCTGATCTATGTCATATATAGGTATTTTAAAAACTCAATACCGCACTTTAAAATTAAAATTGCAACAACCAATTGAAATGCAATAACGGCAACGCAAAACTTATTTTTGGCAAATATTACCCACTGCTATGTACGTTCCTACGTGACGCCCTACAGCCCAAACGGCTTGACCGATTTTGAAGAGTTAGGTGTCTTTAAATTGGTATTATTTCCTGGAGTGTCGTAGGCTAAACAAATAAGTATTAAAATAAAAATTAAAAAAAAAAAAAAACGAAATAAAAAAGTTTATTTAAAAAACAAGAAAACCCGACTGACTGTAAAAAAGTTTAAAAAAGATTAAAACAAGACACTGTCAGCAGTGCCATATCAGCATTGCTTCTCAGATTTTTACCTACCTACCTGCCTAATAAAATAAGAAAACAACTATAGGTAATCAATCTTTTGATCAACGAGAAACTTTCGTACGACCCGGTCGTGCATTTTATTTTCTCTTTGTGTCTAGCACCATTGTCGGAGCAGGTTTTAGTGTATATTTTTTAAAGATACGAATATACCGTGGTGCAAAATAAGGGATATGAAGAAAGTGATAGAATTTTTAAGTTAAAATAGCGTCATCGAAATTAAGTGTTGGCGCCTCAAACTTTATATAGGGTAGGTCAGACGGAGAAAAATAATACGGACTAATTATTAGTGTTTTTCTGCGGTTCGAATCGTAAACTTCTGAATATTCCAGCACAATAAACACTACGCCATTGTTCTGCTTTAAATAGCTGGATGTACATAGAACCATCCATGCAAATTAAGGCCATAAAGGGCTTTGAACTAGATCGTGTGATTAGCTGAAATTGTGGAACCGAACTTACATAGTCAAGTAAGTCAGAAAACTCAACACCAACCACCCAAGCTATAAACAAAATGTCCATCTTGATACGAAAATGATTTGAATTATTTAAAAGTACTCCGCACCCGATACGAGAACAACCATTGAAATTTGATTTTATGACTTCCGCCCCAGACGTAAAACCAACTCAGCATAACTCATCATCGCCATATCATACTTTACGACCGAATATGAATCTTTGAAGAATACCAGTTGCTGGCGGCGGCAGCTGTATAGTAACTGCCTCCGAAAAAGGCACACAATTTATGGAAGGCATCCCCTCATCATCTTAAGACCGTATCCGAAAAAAAAAAACAACGCTTCTTCTCGCCCCTAACTCTGCTGTGGAATATTTATGAAAAGCTAAAAGTAACTCGCATCAAACCACGGAGAGCTGGGCATAAAAAAAAAAAACCTCCATCTATCTCTGCGAAAAAAAATAGGACGAAATATTACTTGAAATAAATTTTCATATTTTATGTTTGGTGTCCTTGTATTGCACCACATAAAGAGTCAACATATCAAAATCACTTAGATATGCTGCTTGTATCTGAAATGGCTTAAACTGTGCATACAACGCGAAGGGCAACCGAAAGGATGCAATAAGGGATGCAAAACTTTTTGCAAATGTGCAAAAAAAAAAAAAAAAAATTGTGGTTTTCATAATATTCTTTATGAGCAGCCAGTTTGAAAGTCGTTTTCTGTTGCACACAAGGAAGGATACGACTGCAGCTTTTGTGGTTTTAATAATGAGGAAAATATTTTGCGAACAAAATTCCAGGATGATTTGGTCATTTTGCGTTCCTTTAAGGTCACGATTTAATTTTATAATGAAAAATGAGAAAGAATAAATGAAAATATTACCCAAATCTATGATAAGGATCATCGCCTTCAGTTGTGAATGGCGTCCCATTGAATTCAATTTAGTGTATCCATTTGCAGTGTGGCCAAAATAAATGACCAACATAAATGGTGGATGCTCAAACTGGTATCAAGTCATTTGTTACATTGGACATGGAAATAGAAGCTGATAGTTGAGCTACAGCAACCTCGCCGAGTGATGGAGGTAAATCCCTGTGGCTTGGCTAACCCATGGTGATTCACAAAAGCGACATGAGGGAATACGATATACTCGCATTTAGTTACTGTCAGTAGCACTTATCAGTGACGAATACTACTGTGCGGTTGAGAGTTACGGGTGTTGGGATCAATATTTACCTATGGAGTGAGGAGGAGGAACACAGGTGACCTTTGGCACTTTGTATTCGAAAGATTAAACCGTAAAACGTATTGTAGGTTGTCTCCAAGGACAGACTCTCTCGTGGTCGTGGTAATGTAATGGGGGCTTTGTATACAGGAGACTTTGAGACAGGAAATTACCGTGTAATTTATACTACCCACGAAAAAAAAAAAAAACAGGGCAAATAGACGAAACCTTTTTTAAATACGGGGTTTAAATGAAGGGTTGTATAAGTTTTAGGGTAGCTGCGGTGTCTTGGAATATAAATGAGAACGGGAGGAATATCGAAATAACGAACATTTTGCGATCTTCCGTACAAGTGACACTCCGCTCTTAGTGTCAAGGCTAAATTTTTCGAACTCAATTTTCGAAATTTTCCATACAAATTTGAATATTCTGACCTACAAAGTATATAAGGTGAAGGTTAAAAATGGTGATTAGAGGGCCCACTGCCTTGTTGTAAGAAGATAAATTCATGCAGAGGAAATTTTTTACTGTCTAAGTGCGGTTAGCAGCAGTAACTTGGGAGATTTAGTGGCCAAAGTTATTTCCAAGAGTTGCCCTTAAACTGTGAGTACGCCTTCTGCGGTACGATTGTCCAGACGACAACACGCAACACGGAACAAACCAATAGATCTGCCAAACATAAAGTCAGCCCCATCAATGTCAATGATTCTAGACGAAACGACACGCGATTGAATGGAATAGTAGTATAGGACACAAGTATCTACCCGATTGAGCATCGACTCAAGCTACAAACGATGCTCCTTTTCGAACATTCTGGAAAATCGTAGTACGGTGAATCGAAATGACAGTCTACATACATAGGGAGGTTAAAATTTGATGGGTATTCAAAATCCACATCTGTCGAAAATTTAATGTACACTTCAGCGACAAAGTGACCTTCAAGAGAATATGACAGTTGGAGGGCTGAATTATAGCAACCGAAATCTAAAAAATGTCAAACGGCGATCATAAGATCCTTAGATCCAATAAAGTGGCAGCTTCGTGAGACTTTTACTTATTTTTACCTTTACTTGGTGGAACATTGGCTATCTCTTGCCAATAACATCTGACAATAAGTTCCGCTCCCTCAATGAACTTTTTGCCTTGAAGCGAAAGTAGGAAGGAAAGTATCGGAGCTTGCCACCCGCTCCTCAGATGTACCCAAGCGACCTCTTTGGGTCGGCCCTGTATCTTATTCGAGATGTTTTAGTTTAATTCTGAACCCAAATTATTTTTCTTTCAATCGTCAAAATAAAACAAACAACATCGCTAATCAACAACCGAAACAATTTAGGCGAAATAACACAGCCCTCCGGAAATTTTAAAATTCTTCGGAAGAGACAACTTAAAATGTTGGACCAACAATAACCAAAATGATATAATAATAATAATAAAATATTAACCAAAATACAAATGAAAAAAGGCCCCAAAAATTTGTATAAAGCAACAACAACGTTTGATTGTCTGATTGGGATGATTTTGCATTATTTTGGGGACTTTTGTCATTGATAATTTGGGGTAAAATTTCATTTTTGTTTGTCAAACTATACCCCAATCCCCAATGTTATATATTTGGGGTCTTTTTTCGAATGAAGGAAGGCAAGGCAAAAGAAAGGATATTTGCCCGCTAGTCCCGGAAAATTACGTAAAGGCCTGACTCCTCTAGTACAAGGAGCGACACAATTTCATCCTCTTCGTCTTTGCCCGTTTTAAGTGCAAAAATATCACCATCGCTGAATTCCCGAGAATTTTTAACTTTTATTTTCTCAAATTTTCTAAAGTTAAAATTAAAAGTTATTTCCAAAAATAAATACAAATTAAAAGTCAGCTAAGGTTTAAACAAAACTTTTAATTTTTTCGGATTTTATAAGAATTTCCAAAAACAAAACAAGGCACATTAGGTCTTCTGCGTAAAAAAAAATCTTAAAAGTTGAATCCATTAAAATCCGACGCTGACCTTCAGAAACATTTTCTTCGACAATCTTGATCGTTTTTAATGACGAAAATATACAAAATGCATACATAATTTTCCTTCTTTATACAGGTGGGCCAAAAGAAGTCATCCGATGTTCTTTTGCTCTCTTTTTTTTCTAAATGAAAAACTTCGATTCTGTTTTTCGAATATGTTTATTTGAACCTTTAGAATTTTATTGGTCAATTCGAGAAGATGATATCGGCCAAATGGGCGCCGTGACAATTGATTGCCATACGGGCTCGTTTTATAGCATTTTTCATCACTTCGGCGAGAACTTCGGGCGACAGATTCTCGCACTCGTGTTCGAATGTTATCCGTGAGGGCTTATAGGGTCTCGGGCTGGTTCACGTAAACACGGGAAAACCCCACAAAAAAAATTCTGGAACGGTTAAATCGGGCGATCTTGCGGGCTAGTGCAAATCGCCAAAACGAGACCCGGGAACGCCGCTTTCAGAATATCGGCTGTGGCTCGCGCAGTATGTGCCGTAGCTCCGTCCTGTTGGAACCACATGTCCTACAATCCTAATTCGTCCAATTGTGGCAGAAAAAAGTCGGTTAACATGGCCCTATAGCGCGCACCGTCCACTGTTGTCGTTTGACCAGCGGCGTTCTCGAAAAAAAAAAAAAAAAAAAAAAAAATGGCCCGATGACTCCTCCAGCGTGAACAACGTACCTCGTGCATTACTCGTGGATTTTCGGTGCCCCAGAAGCGATAGTTTTGCTTGTTAACTTACCCGCTGAGGTGGAAATGAGCCTCATCGCTCATTATGATTTTGGTCGAAAAATCGTCCACTTTACCTCGAGATTGAGGATGGCTTGGGCAGGTAGGTTACACGCGTTTGGCGGTCGACAGGCAGCAGCTGATGCACAGACTGGACTTTGTACGGGAACATGCGCAAGTCTTTGACCAAAATTCGCCTAAGGGACGACCGGCTGATGGCTAATTGCGAGGCACGGCGTCTGGTCGATGTTTCCGGCGACAGCTCGACATCCTCGTCAACAGCGGTACAACGGGCGCTCCGGGGACGGCCGCTCTTGGCAACGTCTCGTGTGGTCCCATACTCTTCAAGGTTGGTGGCCAAACGGCGCAGTGTTTGCGCAGTCGGTGTCGGACGGCCGTCGAATCGGGAGTTCGCGCTGCGCCAACACTACAGACGAATTGTTACGCAAAAAAAATAGACACGATTATTCCGCGTTCTTGGGGAGTATATAGCTCCATGGCTTGTTCACTTGTATTCTACATCTGTCTAGTCCACAAATGTCAAAACAGATTTCACATTGGCGGCCATTTGCAAAAATAAGAGCATCTTCCAATAGGGTAATATCTTTTGGCCCACCTTGTACCTACATCCTACATGACGTAAAAAATTGAGGTGGATTGACTTAGCCTGGCCGGTGTTACAACGGTATGCTTCGCGTTTTTACGAGTAGAATTTTGGTTCGATACCAAAATAAGAAAATGAAGAATGGCCTCAAATGGATTTCAAACAATTTGCACTAAATGAAAAATCAGAAAAAAAAAAAAAAAATGGAAAAAGGCCCGAAATATATGTAAGACGGCCCCAAAATACTCCCCAATTTCGTAATAGTTTTTGTTGCATGCATAATTTTTCATATTGTTTGCTAACCATTCTGGATTTAGTTGGGTCAATATTGTATATTGTATTGTATTTTGTAATATGAAATATTGCGCCATTTTTGGGGCCTTTTTTTTGCCATTTTTCATTGGGGCATAATTTCATGGGAGCCGTGACCGCCCTACTAATATAGCTACTAGATTTTCTCTTGGCTTAAGGTAAGCTAAACAAAATGTCTGTTGACTATTGAACGCCTTTTCGAAATCGGTACACAACATTTAAAGGCGAGTGTTCGATATTTGCCGCAGTGTTTAAAAATGAACTGAAAGGTCATAACATGGTCGATAGGAACACAGTAGGGGAACCTACTTATTCAGATAAGTTCAGATTTGATAAATCAAACAACGGACATTACCAAAAAGTTGACTTCATAAAAATGCCCATAACAGAAATCAAATGAAAATTGATTTATTTTTTTCTGTTTTTCGGTTCAAGGGTTTTTATTTTATTTTATTTTTAAATACTGACCCCCGTATTAATAAACACTGTGTAAAAGTTATCAACTTGTTGCTCAGCAGTTATGTCCAATTTTTGTATGCTATCTGACGTCTGCTAACTAACTTATTTGTGCACATTTTTTATTAATAAGGGGGTGATAGTCCAAAACTTACACAAATATTTTATTTATAGCACAAACAACCGCTGAGGTGCGTTCCGTTTTTCTTGGAAATACATGCCCGTTAAGCTCTTTGTAAGCTTCTCTTCAGACTGCAAACGACCAAAACTAAATAACATACTTAAATCCCTTAATCCGCTAACTACAAGTTGCAATTGATTGAAGGAATTATTGGGAATATCATTCATAATTAGCAATCTTACCGCACACCAATTCAAAATTCGGTTGTTTATTAACGGACCATCCAAGGTAGCTCGTATTGCGTGGGCGAAGATAATTCCATGAAATTCGATACGCAGTTCTGGATATAAATAACTGTAATTGAACACCTTCACCAAATAATCCTCCCACCAAATGTGTATATGTATATCCTCGCGCTCGTCTATGTTGAATTCCAATTAACATTTTCCCATTGGCAGAATGTGTGTGTATGAAAGGCGATTAGCACGACCGAATCACTGTACTTGAATTGCGTTCAATTTATTTTTGGGCAACACAGGAATGCTTTGATTTGCGGCAACCATCATCATTCCCGATGAGCCATTGTGCGATGGTGTTTGTTTCAATAAATTGTCTGTGTGGTTGCACTTTCTCTGAGCACTGTTTTCTTTATCATGTCTGTGCAGAAGAATGCAACTGAACTCAAAGGAGTGTTTGAAATTTGCAGTTGAGCCAAAGGCGTCGCACTTTGGTTGTTATTGACAACAAAGAAAAATTTGCCGGAATTTTTGCATTTATGTCGATATTGATTTCTAGGTCTAATTTCTCACAACTATTATTAATTATTATTTGATGGTCTTACCTTTTGTTGCCGCAGTCAAACGCCTGAAATTAGAAGCCCCTCAGGACAGTTATGGCATCGGATCGAACTTAAAGATCTAATGTGTGTGTTTTTTTTTTTTCGGGGATTGAACCGTAGAATCCTTCCTTAGTAGTCCGTCGCATTGCGAGCGATTTCGAAACACAAACAGTTATCCATATCAAACGAAAAACGTTCAAAACGCCTTTCCCACTACTGTCCCATTCTGCTGTCATCAACGTTCAACCGGCATGGGTTGGGTATGTCGTAAAGCTGTTTCCACTTCTATTTTCCATCAAACTCGAGCAGCAAAATCCAATAACTCTTCACATCGCACGTCCAGCCAATAAATTCGGAACAACGAAGCGTATCTACTGCGTAAATAATATCTAACGCCTTGTTCAGCGTTAAAGACCAAACACGGGCTACTTTTCATTTTCGTTGCTTTAAATTGGAAAATATTCTGAGAGCTCGTTCGCCGCAGCAAAGAAGTGAAAAATCTTTATTTGTGTGTTCTTTGTCGCCCCCGTGGCAGTATCTTTTATGGTATACTCCGCCGAAACAGATTACAAGCAATAAATACACCTCCCACCAATCACCACCAGGTGATGAGGGTAAAGTCCTCGCGTCATGAAGGACTCAACAACTGTGTGAAACATTATTAAATAAAGTGTACGACTGGGTCGAATAAAACTTTCTCGTTCATTAAAAGTTTGGTTGTTTGGTGTTCTCTTATTTTATGAGATGATATCTGAGAAGCAATGATAGATAAAAAAAACGGTTTATAGAATATAGGAAAATGAATGCTTAGTGTTAAATAAAATTAACTTTTGCGATTTTCATCTGATATCGCATATGGCATAACATCAAATACGAATGCGATTTAAATCACGATTGTTCGTGATGTAAGCATTTACTTGGTTTTTAAGGTTTTATCGAAGTCGAAAACGGGGTTTTCGAGATATGAGCAGTTTTTGATACTTATAAGCGCTTTCGGTTATTCTAATTGAAATTAAGGACGCAATAATTTTTTAAGTTTGCATTATAGTCAACATTTTTATCGCCGTTTTCAGGTAGGTATAAACGAAAACTAAATTTTAAAAAAGTTCCTTTGTTTTTTTTCAAAAATTCATTGCATGTTAAAACAGAGCAAAACTGAGTTTGCTATTCAGTTAGAAATGACCATATTACCTTAGAAATGATTTATTTTTATAGTCGTATGGACCGATTTTGAGATATGCATGTCCAAATTTAAAAAGTACCGTTATTCGACTATGTATCGAAAAACTGAGTATGCAGTCATGGTAACCTCACGTAGTTAAGCTTAAATATCAATTTTTTGCTTTAAAACGTTAGAGGCGTTTTCAAACAAATCAAAGTGGTTTGAAAATTGTATATAATATTGAGGTTACCTCGCAAAAAAAAAAAAAAAATGGCCCCGAACTGTATGCCCCCAAATTCCAAATCCGAAGTTTGAACGAAATCCGGGCAGGCGCTTAGGGTGTAGGCCGCGGGACATACGTACAGACAGACGGACAGCATTTTACGACCCACTTTTTTCATTGGTAATGTCAGGATTGATTAACATCTCGAAGTCGAAATTTTGTACGAATACAATATCTTTCTCTTAATACATAATCGAGAAAGTTTAAAATACGAAACAGCAAACTTTGCTTGAAACCACAGCCAACGGCGTGTCGCAAAAAGTGCAAGTTTGGTAAATTTATTCGTATGTCCTTTACGGTGTGATGGCTTAGCGGTCATGGTAAAGCAACTCTTGTTGAACCGCAACCGTAACCACCTTTATTCAGGGTTCGCAGTCACTCTGTTTAAATAGTATGTATACAAGCGGCGGTTTGAGAAAGTCTTCTCTTATTTTGGTCACTGTGGCGTATGTGGAATATTTTGTTTCCCCACTTTAAACCTATGCAAATGCTTATTTGATACGTCGTCGTGCAGGATATCTCAATCTGATTGCTTTGTCCAGTCACAACATGGTGAAATTAATTAAATCGAATCATCTGTTCGAAACCCATTCCAAAAATATAAAGGGGATGGACAAATAAAAGGAAATCCATATTTTAAGGACCCTTTTGTGGCACAGATTCAATTTCATGGTTGAGCAGTGAGAATTTCGCTTGAATTAAAATTCATTTTATACCCAAACTGATTATGCTAAGAACCACATCCGAAAGTGGATTCTTAATCCACCCGTCTCTGCCCTGTGAGGATTGTGTTGCATCTTCTTCAAATAGTTACTATTCGTGTTAAGTGGAAATTGCCTTTTAGCTGAAATTTAAACATTTATGAAAAGTGCTTCATGCAACTAGGTGCAGAAACAAAAATAAAAATTACAGGATGTTCGAATTATACAGGAGGTAACCTTTTATATAGATGTATAAGTCGGTAGCTCGCTTATGCATTTATATTCTCTAATAGTTTGTGGTGGAGGACCTTTCTGTTGCGATTTGGAGTAGTTTTTTATTTCTTCTCTTGGTTTTCCGGAAGCCCAAATCTCCATTTAAGAGATTGGTTTCTTTCTTGTTTGCGCTTTTAGATTTATAATTTCCTGCAGGCATTTGGCGACATTTTAATGCAGCTGAGCAAACCCTTTCGTCGCAATTTAAAGGAGAGGAATAAACTTCTCTTGCGAGATTAACTTGACTGCAAATTGTGACATTTTTTGCTCTGAAAAGGTGGAACTTTTAATTGCAACAAATTACAAAGTACTTGCTTAATGATTTTCCTTACAGATGTTTTTTTATTGTTTCCATTCCTGGACTTAGGAATATTTTTCAGTTCCCCCAACACTCAACAATTGAATGAACTTAAGGTGAACTCAAGCTCAACTCTGCACGAGTTTTGACATTTTCTGTTTGCAACGATTGAAAGATATTTTACTAATCACAAATGGCAATTTTTTTTTAAATCACAAAAACCACAGTTTCAAGTAGAAAGTTGAAACTTCTTGTACTCACGGTAGGTATTTGTCGCAAATCCCAAGTGATGTGAGTTCAAGCCATATAGTTCAGTTTGACAACCTTCTCGATGTATGCAAGATACAAGCGGGCCTGTACTACAAAAGCCCAGACATACCCCAAAATAAACAGTCTACAGCACTTAATGCAAAATAATTGCATACCTGCGGGCTGATTAGGAGCAATTGACTCTGAGTTGATCTATCAGGCATTTGTCTTTTTAGCTTTGCTTTAGGTAAGGTTAGGTTAGAATGGCAGCCGCCTCAAGTGCAGCCTCACTTAGGCCAAAGTCTTACCGCTAGACTTATTTATTAAGAAAACAGCGGCCCTAGCGGCACTTCGTTTGCATCGAGATGCGCAATGGCACAATCGTGGTACCATCTATGGACATAGGAAGATCCTGGAACTTGTCAAAAACGAGATTAGGGAGCTGAACATGCCTATGGATGGGATAACAAGGGTGCGTATTATGGAAAGGAATCACAAAACGGATTACTTCCAGAAAAAAGTAGTGGTGAAATAGTGATTTTCACAGATGGATCCATGATGGATGACGGAGCGGGTGCCGATATCTATTCAGCAGAGCTGGAACTATCCCGCCACGCTAGCCTCGGAAATTACACTTCTGTATACGGCTGAGATGATTGCATTGCTGCATGCGTTGGACTACTTGCTTGAGGGTCAGGTGGAGGGAAGAAATATCCTTATAGCACTGGACAATCAGGCGGTGATCAGAAGCATGGAACAAACAAACATAACAACATCATTGGCACTGGAATGTGTACTTAAACTCAATAAGTGTTCATCTAAAAATGAAGTAACACTGACTTGGGTACGAGGACACATAGGGATCGAAGGCAACGAAAAGGCGGACTCCCTTGCAAAACAGGGGTGAACTGAGAAGTTGCTGCGACCAGAACCATTCTCTTCAATTGGCAAAGGAATGGTAGAACAGCTGATTCACAAATGGATCACGGCAAAACACCTGAGAAGGTGGTCAACCGTGGAACAATGTAACAGGCTAAAATGGCAATTAAGTGGCCGACCTGCTCCACTCAAAGAAGGGTTCTAAGCATGAGTCGAGGAACATTGAAATGGGTGGTGGCTTGGTTAACAGGACATGGTAATTTCGGGTATCACTTAAAGAAGATGGGCCTTAGAGAGGATGATACCTGTAAACTATGCCTGGAGGAACCTGAGACAGCGGCACATACACTGCGTCAATGTCCGGCGTTGGCTGGCAAAAGAATGAGGATCTTGGGACATCATTGGGTCGAGACCCAGTCGATGAAACAGATCTCTCATAAACAGATGCTAGCGTTAACACTAGGAATTGAGTTCAGGGAAGAACTCTGGATAAATCCAGAAAGTCTCTCTGGGTAAGATTTATAGTGGTAGAGACTAGAGAGACGAAAAGAGACGAAAAGAGACCCGAGAATGGTGGTCTGATTGGAATATCTCTCGAAATCTATATATATATAGGCCAAAGTAGGCCCATTGTGATATAAATTAACACAGAATCAGTGTTCTCATAAACTGCCCATTGAACCAGTCGGAGCTAAGAATGAAGCATTGGAGGCGGTTGATTCCTATGTTTGCGAGTTCGCTGAGATTGTCGAAGAAGTATTCTTCGAGGTATAGTTTTCTACGGAAGGACAGTGCTGGGCACGTGCAAAGAAGGTGAAGAATAGTCTCCTCCTCCTCCTCGTCCATACAGCTTCTGCAGAAATCGTTTGAAGGGAGGCCCAACCTAAGAGCATGTCTCCCAATGATGCAGTGTCCCTACTAAAGTGCTTATCAATGGTCTTTCAGTGTATAGTAAGACTTTTAGAGCGCTTGATATTCAGCTGAGGCCAGATCTGTTTCGAGGTTAAACGCTTAAGCGTTTTGTTTAATTAGGATAGCTTGCAAGTAGCAAGAGGCATGTAGAGATTCTCCTTTTCCGGTAGAATCGACATATGCCTTGTCTGGCGAGTTCTTCGGCCATGGCAATTAGCTTGGTTTGACTTTTATTTTCAATAAATATTTTACAATGTAAAGATTATCCTAAGTCATTATTGGATTAGCCTATGGCCGTCCACCAGGTTGACAAAGTATAAACTTAAGTTTTACATTAAAAATCTCCTTCTTTGATACGTTTTCTATAACAAAGTGCTACTACTGAGTAATCATATAAGATCTCCCATCCTTTTTCTCCATTTAAGATGCTCATTACTTCATCTTCGTCTAACACAAGTTTCCCGAATATTGATAGTCGAAATTATTTTAAAATGGGACAAACACCTGCAAGAAAATGCAAGATATTTTCTCTCTTCTTCATGTTGCAGGGGTCACAAATTATTGGTAAATCTGGTTGATGGGGTATAAATTTTAACTCAACGAGTTCACCCCTCAGTTTGAAAATAGTACTTATTTTGTCAACTCCGTAATTGTCAAGGAAGTACGTTTTTTCATTTAAAAAATGGTTTAGTTTTCTGTAGTAGTTCCTAAACAGTGAAGATTCAGCTTCTTCGACATATTGGTCATATGTATGTATGTCTACCAAATTTCTCCAAAAGCGTGTTAAATTTTTCTCTTAATTGATAAGGTTGCTCGTTCGCCTGAATAGGCTGGTTTACTCCGCATTCATAAGCTGTTTTCTTCCATTCCTCGCAAATGCTTCCGTTTGTTCTAATTAGACTTCTTAAAACTACGTTTGGTAGTCTGCATTCATTCACCTCTAGTACTTTTAGAATATACTTGAAATGCGTTTTAAGCGTGTACAAGATCATTGGAGGAGTTCCCGTTTCAAGATGTAACATATCGTTCGGGGTATTTTTTGGTAACCGGAATATCTTCTTCCAAAAGGAGCGGATACATTTTTCCACAGTATCGTAACTTTTGTAAACCCATACCTGGGCTCCGTAGAACATTATCGACGCTGCAGTTGGGTGGAACAAAGTCTGTTTTGCATTTTGTGAAATGTACTTATTTTTGAAGCAGCGTTCCCAAATCGAACAGATAGCTCTTTTAGCAGCAGCTAATTTTTCCTCAAAGTGCGGTTTGAAATTTAAAGAGGATTATATTAGGATACCTAAATATCTGTACCTGGACACGACCTCAACTTCTTCACCGTCTAACTTCCATTTTTCCAAACAAGAGTAACGTCCTCCTGTATTTCTGAATATCATCATTTTTGATTTGTCAAGATTTACAGTGAGATTCCAACATTTACAAAAAGCATTAAGCCTGTTTATCATTAACTGCATACCCTGGATAGTGTCGCACAGAAAGACGATATCATCAGCGCAGAAATTGATACATCGTTGAACCTTATTCCGCCCTTAACAGCATCTGTTACATCATTTTATATATAACTAGCGTGCCCGGCGAACTTCGTCCCGCCCAATATTGACTTTTTGACTAAAATAATTTGAATTTGGAACATTCACTATTCCACCAGAAATTAATTTTTTTGATCCAAAATATCTTTTGACAAATGCGATCTCACTGTATATACTACGATCAAATCAAAATTGTTTAAAAAAAAAAAAAAAATAACACTCCCCGTACAAAATGTATGGAAAATAAATTTCTACAATTCTCCAATTTCCCTTTCAAATTTTCCATTTTTTTTTCGTCGTATGAACCTTCCTTAGGCGCAGACAAACAGAACAAAGAAAAGATAGCTCAAGCCTGACGATCCGTTCTCGAGTTCCCTCATATGAAAAATTTTGTGGTAGGTGTTACCATCTCTGAGATTGAAAGGGAGATGCACGGAAAATTCAAGACGCTTAAATACGAATGGCAAATCATTCTGAATAAGGGGAATCCGATCAATGAGAATGTTTGCCTTTAAATTTTCCCCTCGAAGCCGTCGCTTGGATGGCATTCAATTCAATTCAATTGACATTTGATTTGATCTTTCACCATCAGATCAAACGCGTTCCGTTACAAAGTTTCGGTGTATTAACGTTGCGCAGCAAAATTATAACTGCCCGGAACATCCAAAGAATTCAAAAATTCAACTAATCCCCATAAAGTTTTGTTTTCACGACAAAGAGTAGCATAGTATGTCTTTCCTTGGGCACTTGCGAATTTAAACAAAAAATCATAAAAATCAACCAATCCGTTCCCGAGTTATGAGTGCATATCCGGACGTCAGCCTCTTTTACATGTAGTTGTACCCACTCGGATTTGCTCGTACCTTTCGTATTAAGTCCTGCTCAGATTTTGCAAAGTGCTTTATTTGGACAATGTCCATTAAAATTTTTAATTATACAACTTTAGAAATAGCGTTTGGTTTTATGTTTGAATGAGAAGTGCCGCAACCCGTTTTCCTATCCCGCCTATTTTTGTAAGGTACCAACAATAGGGTAATTATCCTCTCTGTCAAAGTTGAAGCAACCGTACCCATCCCAAAAATTACAATCGTCTCAATAAAACTGTTTCGGAAATCGACAACAGCGCCACTTATCGGGTCGAATCTTTCAAGCTGGAACCAACCATACACATCCACAAAATTTCATTGAAATCGATTGAGCGGTTTCGGAGATCGACGATCGGGTCCAAAATAGTGCTATCTTTAAAGACTGCCTAAACCTGAAATACAACAATACGAACAAAACAAAAGAAGAACCATGAAAATTGGCTCAGTGGTTATGAGCAGTTTCCTTGGTTATGTTATTTGTGCCGGAAATCGAATGGAAATGTTATTTACCTATTTAAAATTGATTAAAAACTAATTTGGAGTTTTCGTCGAACAACAACAGCTAAATGAAATATGAATTACTGAAATGTCAAATTCAAAAAAGTATAGACAACCAACGCCAACTATATTATTACAATTAAATTTAATGTTGTTGATACAATATTGATATGCAGGGAAATCTAACTTTTCGTAAATACTCCCAGCGCCACCTATCACAACCGATTACTCTTTCGAACTCAACTATCGCTGGTTAAAAATCAACTGTCCATCTGTTGTCAACGCGCCCCTTTTATATCCGCGCTGCCACCTATCGGCGAATGTTCCAGAAGTAGATAGATTCCAGATGTAAACTCCATATCTTCTCTAGATGGTTCTAGAATTAACTAATACAAACTGCAATACAATTCCAGTCTCCAATTATTGGAAGTGGAACTTGAAGAGGGAAACAGATTGTTACCAGGTGCCCGATTCACCACAATTCCTAAATGCCTGATTCACTAAGTGCCTGATTTACCACAATACGAATGGGCAATGGCACTATCATTACATTATAATTGTTAATTATTTATTTAATAGAAATAGTTTAAATATTGATTTCTTACAAATATCAAATTGTCATCTATACGTCATTATATAGCTGTCATTATACGTCAATTACGTTGCTGTCATTTGCGTTTTGTTATTCCAAGTCTGATTCTTTTTTGTTATACCACATTTTATAGTGACTGACGTTTCATGTCAAGTCACACGGGAATGCTGTCGAACGGGATAAAAAGTATCTTATGTCCGTCTCCTGGCTCTAAGCTACCTCCCTACCAATTTTCACCCAAATCTGTTCTGCCGTTCTTGAGTTATAAGTGGTGTAACTAACACGACTTTCTTTTATATATATATATATATAGATATATAGATATAAAAAGCAGCGCACTTAGAGTACATCCTTGTTTAACACCCATTGAGGTTTTGAACTCTTCAGAAACTAAGTCCCCATCCCATACATATGCAACATTATTCCTACAACGCTCTCAGGATTCGAATAATATTACTTGATAAACCAATCTTGGAAAGCTTGTAAAAGAGTGCTTCTCGTGGTATTGAATCAAAAGCTGCTCGAAAATCTACAAAGAAAGCGTACAACTCTTTTTTCTTACTGTTATATGTTCCAGCAATGTTTGTTAAGCAGAATATCTGATCGATTGTAGAATATCCTTTTCTAAATCCGGCTTGAAATTTTTTAAGAATGTTATGTTCCTCGACCCATTCATACAATCTTTTGTAAATTAATGAAGCAAACAGTTTTGCTGATGTGTTTAAAAATGTGATTCCTCTATAGTTCTTCGGGTCCTTGTAATCATGGCAATTACCTGGAATGTCTCTGTGGCCCGGCACCCATATAAGGTGAATTTTGAATTATTTCGCCATCTCGTTAAGAGATAATTGGCATTGAGGGCGATTGTGGAATTGAAGACGACAGAATCCAAGGATTTAATCGCGGCCTGACTGTCAGTAAAGATGGTGATATCCTTTACAGATATTACGTCATAATGAAGCCACGAAAAGGCCTCTTTGATCGCCATGATTTCCGCCTGAAGTATTATTAGGAAGGCTGAATGAGAGTTTCCAATTTAGATCATGAGTGACAGTTGCTTTTTTTTCATACAAACTTTGCAATTGTGAACTTCCGTAATTTTAAAATCGAGACTAAAATTTGGTATTAGTACGGCGTATTGTGTGTAATGATGTAAATGAGGAAATTAACTCGTCCAAACTTTCGGTAACTTGGAAACTAGCTCGCTCTCATAACCTATATTAAGAAAAAAAAAAAAAAAAAAGTTTCCCAGAGAATTTAAAGCAAATTTCGGCCTAGACTAAACGTGCAATATTCGGTTTTCCCTAAACAAAACTTGGCATGAGTTCAACGAATCCATAAAACGTAAGAACGGGACAAAACCCGCCAAAAATCGTACCTTTATTATTAAACTGTTAACGTTCAGAAAGGATTGAAAGTAATCTTTAAAGCAACTTAGCACATTCCCCTATTTCTATATTCAACCCTGCTCACCTCTACCTGCACTCTATCCATTATCTCCATTGCACTGTTTCGTGATGTTTTTCCAACCACCCTCCCCGATTTCCGATTAAATTGCACCTACTCTACTAGAATTTTCTTATTTTTACAGACTACAGCAGCACCAAAGCGATGCGTATCCTCAACTCAGAGCTAGCAGACACCTTCGGGAACCTGTTATCGCGTGGCTGTGCCAAATCCCTAAATCCGCGACAAATTTATCCTCGCATTTATGTTCATCACTGCGAGCAAATCCTTCGATTGGATGCAGCCAAACGGTTGCACGATGTACTCTCCGATCTGCCAGGTAAGTTTAAGGTTGATCCCTGTGTTGTTTTAAGTGTCAATCACCTCGAATACACACCAACCTCTATTCTATATATACCATTACAGTCCCATGTAGCTGAAACTCTTCTCATTTCTCTTTAGAACGATGCGCACAACATTATGAGGATAATAATTTTTACTTGGTGGTGGATGCAGTTATGGCAGCCCTTCATGCGACAAATAATTTCTTTGAGTCGTCGAAGCCATGGGAATTGAAAAGGACAACAACGTCGACTGCAGCGCTGTCAGACTACTCGGAAGAGCAGCGCTCCAACAAGTTGGATACAATCATTTCGATGACAATGGACAGCCTTCGCCTTTGTGGAATTATCCTGCAACCCATTATACCGGACATCAGTGGGAAACTGTTGGATAAGTTGAGTGTGCCACCGAATCAGAGGACATGGTTCAATTTGAAGGAGTGCTTTGTATTCGATGTTAACAGCAGAAATAAGGATACACCGCTGGCCGACACGGATCCAGTGTTGTTCCGAAGAATCCTTTTGGCGAGCGAAAAGGATAAGCAAACACTGCAACTGCAACAGAAACGTCAGCAGAAGAGAACAAAGACAGCGCAGTAATGACAGTCGTTTGTGATAGAGATGGCTGCTAGTGGAGATATGGTCCTATCCTTGTTTGGCATTTTACTTTGTGCAGCAAGCAGTGATAAAAATAAATAATGTACGAGGTACTTTTAGGAGTTGTACTTTTGCTTTTATGGTTTCGCCTTCTTTGTTGCGGATTGTCGAAAATTTAATTTTGTTCTGGCCTTAAAGTTGGGTAGTTGGAATTTTTACTGAATAATAAATAGGATTATACTTTGCTTTAAATGGGATTGTATTGCAGAGAGAATTTTTTATCTTAAAGCATGTCTGCAGTTAGAAGATAGAAGGAATTTAAAAAGGAGGTCTGGAAACTGCAGAGAAATCATGCCTTAAAAAAGGCATCGAATTCATCGGCTAAGAAGGCTAGGATATAAAAACAACGACAAGGGATTGATGGGATTAAATAATAAGATGAGTAGAGTATGGCATAACAAGGGAAAGTAACGAACAACACTTACAAAAGGGATACGAACAACGAAGAAATAGGAATAGATAGAGCGTGGGGTTTAATCGAATAGAAATGTCATTTAAATAATAGTTTATTTAAAAAAAATTGCTTTGCCCTTTCCATTTATGAGGCCTTTTTTATTATGCGCACATGAGAAAAAAAGGGCCTATTTCGTCATATGCGGGGTGCGGCTAACCGTCGGAAACAGTAGGAAAACGTGCACAAGATCAACATAGCTCTGAAAATGCCAGTATGTTCTTTCAAGCGATTAGTATGAAGCATAAAGGGGGAATATTCCAATTTGCTTAAATGTACAATCGGGAGTTTCTTGTTGTACCATAATTTTCAAGTGGTTGATAAAGTTCGGGCTAATTCCGAAGGGTAGACCCCCGCTTCCTTGCAATCTACTGCTCTTTGAATGCAATTCTGCAACAACCCCATAAAATACAAATTCAATTTGCAACAAAATCTTAATCAGCATGCCATTACTGGCTTATTGCAAATTCACGGAGCGGTTAGACAAAGACAACACAACTTGACCTAAATACCAAGACAGGTTCTTATGTCTGAGGTCATCATTATCGTGTCGCGCTGTAAAGAAATGTCGCGAATATAATGAGGAATTTAAGTAGCACTCAGAAAGGACGAACAGAAATTAATTCAACTTATTACAACGAACGTCTATTTCATTAGTATTTCATTTGCTTTTGAGTTCCTTAACAAGGTATTTGCAAGTTTTAATTTGATTATTTTCATTCGGGAAAATGGCTTGGATGGGTATTTTTTATTTTATCAAAATAAATTTTGCAAATTATTGAATAGGGTTTGGAAATTCCTAATCAATTTTTGATTGTTGTTGTTGATTGACATATTTACGAATGGTGCCCTCTGGTTAGAAATTGACGAATTTCGTCTGCGACGGTTAGGGAGATGGGGATATATTATCTGTTGATATAACCACACATTTGCCATGTAATCTCTTCTGCTTTCCTATTGCTTCATGCGGATGGAACACAGTAACTTTTACTCATGGCGTTTTCGATTAAAGAAGAGAATTGCCCTTTCTATTGTCGTTTTCCATTGGTTTCACTCGGGGAGTGTAATCCAATGGAACAAGAAAACTGCTTCTAATTGAATCCATAAAAGTATTGGTGAAATGCCAAAATATATATTTTATGGTAACTGTCAGCTGACTTGTATAAAATACATAAATTATACCTGTGTTAGTGCTTTTTGAGTGGATTTTGACTTCAAATCGAGAAGCGAAATTCTCTACTCCGAATCACCAGAAGAGTGTTCCGGACTTATGGAAAACGACATATGAAAAGAGCAAATCCAGAAATGCTCTTTCTATGTTTTCTATGTTTCATTGAAAAAAGTGCACTTCCAGGTAAATTCTTAACACGACAGAAATATCCGGGATATTTTTAAGAAAATACCCTGAACTCACCAACACACACAAGAAAAATGTCAGATTGAAATGCTAGTCCGAAAATATACAATGTGGGTAGATCACCCTATTGGAAGATGCTCTTATTTTTGCAAATGGCCGCCAATGTCAAATCTGTTTTGACATTTGTGGACTAGACAGATGTAGAATACAAGTGAACAAGCCATGGAGCGATACACTCGCCAAGAACGCGGAATAATCGTGTTTATTTTTTTTTTGCGTAACAATTCGTCTGTAGTGTTGGCGCAGCCCGAATTTCGTCGCCGATTCCACGGCCGTCTAACACCGACTGCGCAAACACTGCGCCGTTTGGCTACTGTGCCGCTGTTGACGAGGATGTCGAGCTGTCGCCGGAAACATCAACCAAACGCCGTGCCTCACAATTAGCCATCAGCTGGTCAAATGACAACAGTGGACGCGCTATAGGGCCATGTTAACCGAGTTTTTTTCTGCCGCAATTGGACGAATAAGGACTTACAAAAGTGCTCCAACGAATTTCATTGAAAAGAGCAATTCTGAATTTTGGGGCAATTCTCTTGAATCTTCAATGATAAAGGCCATCAGAGATCAGACTAAAGGAACAACAAATTTGCGAATTCACTGCTTGTTTGCATAATATACGCTCTCTGAATTTCACTTTCCTTGATAAGAATAACTCCGACTCCGTTTAACTTACTGTTACTGTGCAAGTATTTTCCCAGAAGCATTACTCGAAAAGCACATTTCACTGTTTTTCTCCTTCCTGCTTCCTTGTTCTGTTTAAGCGTTTTTTTTTCGCACACAATTGCGATTTCGTTCAAATAAAATACCTCCATAATCCTCTCAATATTCAACTACAGAAGGACACTCAAAAGAAACGCCTGTAATCCTAAACAAGGGTTCTCAGTATTCCGTTCCTGATTTGCGCTCTTCTTGTATGTTCAATGTACATCCGCGTGAGCGAAATAGACAAAACACATACACAGGGGAGCAACAAATCCATCCCCGGCCCAATAAAAAAAATAAATAATTGCAAATTGTATTATTTATTTTTTTTTCGTACGGTAAACACAAATACTGTCATGATGAATGGCGGGCTTCTACAAAATATTTTGGGTTGGTTAAACATCTGACAAATGGGGGTTCGTTTTTTTTTTTTCTTTTTTCTTTAGAAAATAAAATTCATGGTGTTATCCCTTTCATCGTGTATTCAACAAATTTGTGTGTGTTTTTCTTTTTTCTTTCTTTTGAAATTGATTCGTTGTTGAAATAAAAAAAGCGGCTATTAAAGCATTTATCTCTGCGTGAGGTTGGGGATTGATATCATGTGGGGTGGCTGTAATTCAACATCTCTTTGTGGAGAGAGGGCTGTCTGTAATGTGATTGCAATTAAATTTGTTCTATCCTTTTCGCACCTTTTATTGCGCGACGGAATTTCTGTGTAAGATTGGGGTGTAATCACGGTCTTTATACATTTTATAGGCACCTGCATTTGGCTTCAACTTATCAGGATGCATCTGACCGTTGAGATAAATTTAATTTCATCTCAGGAGGAGCTGCCTTAATGGGAGATAATTAATGGAGGACTGCAGGTTGGAATTAAATTAAACTTGTTAAGGTTACAAAGTTAAGTTGCAGAGAAATTAAAATATTCAACGGCCAAAACGTGCGGCGAGTTTCAGGTATAATTTAACAGTTGAAGTGAGTTGAAAGTAATCCCAGTCGTTTGGTACTTAACTACATTACTAATTCAAGTAGCTAATTCATAGTCCTCGGCGATGATTAAATACCACATACACACACTCATTCTTCACAGCGAGATAATGCTATTCCATCATCCATTCCTCAATCTTTTGAAATGCAAATTCGGCTTCCAAAATAAACTCTTAAGGGAAAGGTACCTCCAAACTACCATATTTAATACTGTTTTTCTTTGAGGAAAGCCGATTACTGGATGAGACTGTGCACGTATAATGCCTTTCATTTTATATCCCCAATCAGAATCACTGTTGCCTTTATTATCCTCCACAGTTTCCGTTGAGTTAATCCAAAATAAATAACAATAGCTTCTTGAATAATATGCTTAAAACTTCACAAGCATCATAAGGTTTTATTACAGCGGCACTCGCAAGAAGTTCGCATACAAAGCTTGTGATGAGGTGGTGGTTATGCACCATAGGATCCGCATCCGCACCAAAGTGTGTTACGTGGGAGAAGAATATTCTCAAGAAAATAAAAACAAAATTATGTAAAGCCTTCTTTTCGAATAAAAGAAAGGATTCACCGGAAAGGAAAGGATTAAAAAATCGAATGTTATCCGCTTTCGAGGAGTAGCCAAATGGTACTATATTGTCAAGGATCGTTGGGGCAGAGTATTTCCTTAGCGTTTTCCCTAATCTCACCTTAAAGTCTGAATTTTTTTAAAGGAGGAATCTAATCAGTATAAATACGTTTTCTCTTTTAGTGAAGTGACCGTTGAGTATGTCAAAGTCTCTACTTCATGTACCTACAGCACGAGGAGGGGTCTGATGTCTGAATCGGAAATGGCGTAATGATGATAGAGAAACCCAAAAAAGTTGCCTAAAGCCGGGTTAGTTGTATTTTAAGTCCAACTTAATAGCTGGGGTTTTTGGGTCTCTCGAAAAGGGACTGTAGGTAGGTACTTACCATTAAACGATTTTACAAAATGTCTGTGCCGTCGCTGCCTTTGGTTCACTTCCTGTAAATAGGCGAAATAGGAATTTTCAATTTACTCGTTAATCCCTAGCTAACTCTAAGAGCATGTACATGCGTGTAATTTAAATGTAGGTAATACTTATACTGCTTACTTATACAAAGGGAAAAATGAACCTCACAAGGCTTCAGAGCCCGAACCGAAGCCTGCAAGGACGAACAAGGGAACATCGTAGTAGAATCGCAGTCGATGCTGAGGATATGGAAGAACTACTTCTGCAGACTGTTTACTCGTTCTTGAAAGAATAGTGCAAAACTCAAACGCCAACACCAGAGGCACGATCTTTCAAAAGTCCGTCCAATTACTTGCGTACGCCGATGACATTGACATAATTGGCAGAACGCAGCGTGATGTAAATGGCGCGTTTGTGAGTATTGAGACTGAGGTGGCGAAGATGGGTTTTGCGGTTAATGAGGGCAAGACGAAGTATATGCTGTCAGCTAAAAAGGACACCCAACACCGACGGCTCGGACAGAACGTCACAGTAGACAGATATAACTTTGAGGTGGTAAAGGACTGTGTCTACCTAGGCTCCGCTTTGAACTCAGACAATGACACAAGCGCTGAGATCAGACGAAGAATAACTCTTGCCAACCGCTGTTTCTTTGGGCTAAGAAAGCAATCGAGTAGCAAAGCCCTCTCTCGAACAACTTAAGTGACCATTTATAAGACCCTATCGTCCCAGTCCGGCTATATGGCGCAGAGGCATGGACTCTATCAGAAGCGGATGAGGCAACTTTAGGTTATTACTCTTACTCTTCGAGTGATTTTTGGTCCCGTCTGCATTGACGGTGAATGGAGGAGAAGATTCAACGACGAACTGTACGGGCTGTACAGCGACATCGACTTAGTCAGAAGAGTGAAGGTCAACGACTGAGGTGGCTGGGTCATGTAGAGTGTATGGACACGAATACTCCGGCCCGGAAGATCTTCGAATCCACACCCGAGGGAAGGCGCAGTAGAGGAAGGCCGCGACTCAGGTGGCGCACGCAAGTGGAAGGGGACCTTAACCAACTTAACGTGCGTAACTGGAGACAGCTAAAGATCGCTCTGTCTGGAGACGCTTGTTGGTTGAGGCACAGGGTCCACCCCGGACTGTAGCGTCACCTTAAGTAAGTAAGTAATACTTATACTGCATTTACACGATCACAAAACGATCACAAATTACTATCAAGGAAGACTTAAGGGATGCCCACTACTAAATAGCCGCCTGACTGAAAGGGACAGCATTACCTAACACGCAAAAATACGTGAGGCATAGGTATTTTGGTCGGCCATCTTGTTTACGTGGTAGGAATTATGGGAAAGTTCAGCATGTTGACATTTTTATTTGATTTATATTTTACGACGACTTTCGCGTTCCTGTAAAAAAAAATGGCTTCCGGAAGTGGTGAACGGACAATTCTTTATTATTTACTTTCTATAACTGATTAATTGTTTGTTTACCTGACTGACAATAATTACAGCTCTCATTTTACATTTTTTAAATCAGAAATAGAAGTGTTTTCAAATGATTGCAGAAATGTTGGTCGCCGAAAGTTGTGTTAATTTCCGTGACACTTTATAAGCTGTTCACACCGAGCCGAAAAAATGGTTTTCGCGCAAGCACTCGAAAACTTCATCGAAAACAGAAGTTTTCCCATACATATTTCAGTTTTCAAAACGAGTCGTTTAAGGTCGTTTTCCACGAAAACACCACGAAAACGACTTCCAATCGTTGCGTTGTTGAGAAAAACGCACCTTTTGCATAATTCAGCAGAGCAGCTGACCGAACAAATGTCACAACTCACAACTTAAAATCATTTTCCACACTAATTGATGGGCTAATATTATTTTTAAATACTCTGAATTAATTTAATTTGTTAATTAATGCGATCGAAATTGGTAAACAAAATAGTTTACGCAGAAGTTTCACGACTAGTGCCTCACAGCTGATTGAAACGTCAAACGAAAACTGGTTATTGTTCGGTGTGAATGCAATTTCGAGTTTTCACTGCGGTGTGAAAAGGGTATTAGGTGTCTCACTTGTTTTTTTATTCTCACGCCTTTATTGGCATTGACTAACTGCGGACAAACGGATCTCTCTTTCCCGTCTCGTGCAAAAATGCGCTTGCAGATTGAAGATGTAAATGCGGTATTATATTTATCAACAAAAATAAACGTCAAAATCAATGTGTACTTTCTCAGTTTAGAATTTATTCGGAGTAGTTATAATTTTCAGATTAAACATCCAAATGGTCGGTTTTGGCTTGTTTATGGACATGTAGGTATTTCCTGACGTCTTTTGTGGCATCTTTTGCTTAATTTTTATTTTATTTTATTGGGTATTTTGTATGGCATTCCTTTGAACGCTTTGTGGGAGGTTTCATGGACAGTTTTCTCATTTGATTTACGGAACGTTTTTGTTTTTTTTTGTGTAATTCTAAAGTCATTTATTTGTAGCAAGCTTAAGGCGAATGACATTCAGAGTAGGCACAGTATGGCTTAGTGCTTAGTGTGTTGGACTACAAGGGGTCCCAGTTTTGAATCCCGCAAATACCCAAATTCCAACTTAGGGTTTTTCCGCGGCGCCACCACTCGCGAACGTCTGATAAACATCCAAGAGTACTGTCAGTCAACTGTCTTGAAAGAGCTTTTGAATTAGCCATTTTGAATCGGCATAAAATTGTAAATCCCTTCCATTCGTTCCAAAAAATTAAACCTCAAAAAACCAGGCCTAGGGTCCCTACGGACCTGTTGCGCCAACTAATGAAGTTTTGTTGCATAAAAAAATAAAGATAAAAAATACAAGTTATGTCTTATGTGCGACATTATTTTTTTGCTAGCCTGGTGAAGACATTTATATTCAGTAAATTAAAATTTCTAGCTGCACCAGTCCGGCAAATCTTCAAAGTTTTCTCCACTTCATGTCTGTTCGCTTTAAGAACTCAGGGCCGGCATTCTGTAAGGCGAAAACGTCTACACGTAACATGTAACATCATGTAACATCAAAAACGAAAGAAATTCTCGTGGCCGCGAAAAAAAACAAACGAACACATTTTTTTTGACGTTTTCGCTTTTCTTGCTTCATGTAACCCTAAAAACGAACAGATTTTATCGTCTCCACGAAAGAAAACAAACGACAGCTATTTTGTTGACGTTTATCATTTTCGTTTTTATTCTAATTGAATTTGGTGGTTTTAAGATTGTGCTGAATATTTTATTAGATATGTTAGCAAATTATTATTTTTTGACCAGCGACAGCGAAGAAAGTGAAGTTGAAATTGAACATGTGAACTTAAGAAAAATTAGAAAAAGTTTGCGGGATTGTTCAAATCCTCTCACATTACCTGACAAAAGGTTGGTTTATTTTGATTAAAAAGTTAGTTAATAAGTTAGTTAAAAAGTTCGTTTTTCTATTTAGTTTTGTGCAACGTTTTCGATTGAACAAAGCCGCCTTTAAGTATGTGCTGGACAATATTAATTTGCATACAGGTACACGAACGACAAACGTGCCTCCTATTTTAAAACTTTCCGCAACATTAGAAGTACTGGCTGGAGGAGGATCCGCTTCGTAAACAATCAAATTCCACTTTAAAAATATTTTCAATTGTCAGCTTATCGTTGTCAAAACAACTTAACGAAAATAAAACGACATACTGAGACTGCCAAACTATAATTTTGCTGTCACACAGTTTCTCAAACCTAAACGAATGTGAAGAAAAAAACGTAAGGAGTTACATGAAGCAAATTTTCGCTATCGTGTGATTTCTATCGTTTCTTGAAAAGCGAAATCGTTTTTCGTTTCGTTTTTTACAGAATCTGGCCCCAGACTTACCTTCGTAGATCCTTCATTACTTGTTACAATACTGTTGGTAGCCTTGTTTGGTGACCGTATGAAGGGTAATCAATCTCCTTCGAGTCCCTGCACTGTATGAAATTAGATGCTATCGAATTTGATTCTCACTGTGAAGAGCTATAAGAACAGATGCACAATAGTACTGAATGAGAGGATAATCAGAATAAGTCAACATCACTCTTCTTGTAACGATTGTTGATGTTTAATTTGATAGCAATTACGAAAATTCCCCTTGACAGGAGTAGGTCGTGTGTGTAAAGGGCTGCACGAAATTTGCATGCAAATTTGATTTGAACGGGCAAAATTGAATCTGTATTCCAGGTCATTGTCGATGATTAGAGGATATACAGCAACAGTTGTCAGAGTAATTTTCGATTTCATCTAATGAACTATGTTAGGGAGGTGTGTGAAGAGATGAATGTGGGCTTTTAGTGATAGCTTACATTATAATTGTGATATTAATTGTTGGAAGTAGGAGAACAAAATTGCGACAACTTTTGTGTAAGTTGGCGTTTCGATTGAAGTACCAGGCGAAATCTGTTGGCCTTGAAGTAAATGCGGACAAGACTAAGTAAATGCTATCAACAAACAAACAAGCATCTGTCGACCGCCTATGACAAAAAATCACTATCAATAGTGCAACAAATTCGAGGTAGTTAATGAGTTTATCTACCTTGGAGTAAACATGAACTCGGCAAATGATACTCTAATGGAGATCCTGCGAAGAATTACCCTAAGAAACCGATGCTACTTCGGTTTGGGAGAAGAATCGGACTCAAAACTCCTTACTCGAAGGACGAAATGTAGTAAAGTAGTAAAAGTAAGTAGTAATAGTTGTAACTTATTATACTTTGGCCATTCCCGTCAGCCGCGAACGAAGTTCGAAATGTATACTTTTTTGAAAACCCTTATCCTGCCAGTTCTGCTGTATGATAAGCAGGAAGTTAGCTAATATTGAGCTCCTTTGACAGAAAAATTCCTCGACAAAGTTTTTACTCTGTGTCAGGGACGGCTAATAGAGGAGAAGATAAAACCGCGAGCTCTATAAGCTTTACCAATATGTGGATGTAGTCTAAAAAGTCAAAATACATCGATTGTTTTGGCTCGGCCACATCGAGCGAATGGACGATAATTCTTCAGCTAAGAAGATCTTCGAATCCAAGTTGCAGGTTCGCTTGGTCTCGAAAACTGGAAGCAGCGTTCGCGGGAAAGGAAAGTCGCAGTCGTAGGCGGAGACACTGCACGGATCGGGAGCCCCTTAAGCAAGAAATTAATTCTCTATCTAAAAGCCCCGGGGTACACAGAGAACCAACGCAGTCATTAAGTGCGACGGCATTTAGGTATTATAAAGTGCAGCACTTGCGCATACTAAGCACTTTACAACTTCCTACTTTGTATGTGGATGTTTAACCCAACGATCAATGTTGCAACCTTGTAACAATATATTGATTGTCCAAAATAAACATCCTCCCAAATTGCTATTTCAGCTTGCCACTTCCAGCGTCAATGCCCAAAACTTCCGACCTATACATAGGTAATAAATAAATAAATAGTTGACGCAACAGGTCCGGAGGGACCCTAGGCCTAGCATCTCACAACCATTCGATTTGTGTGAGTTTTGTATTTTTGGAACGAATGGAAGGGATCTACAATCTTATGCAGACTCCAAACGACTTTTTGAGAAGCTCTTTCAAGACAGTTATAATCTCGGATGTTTGTCAGACGTTCGCGAGAGGTGGCGCAGTGAAAAAGACCCTAAGTTGGAATTTGGGTTTTAGCGGGATTCGAATCTGGGACCCCTTGCTTATTAGTCAAACACACTAACCACTGCGCCTACCTATACATGAACGATGTTTATTTATGGTCATTTTCTCTTGCACAATAAACTGCCCAAGTCAGTTAACTCATCATGCTGATGTCGCACTTCGCTCACCATACGATCAATTTATGCATCGATCGTATGCGCCACAAAGTAACATAAGCTACTTCACTTCGCCGGGAATTCCCTTCCGAATATCCTTTTTGTATATTATTCTGCGATCAAACAATCCTAACACGGAAAATTTAAAGGATGTCCAATACTAAATGGCCGTCAGACTGAGAGGGACAGCATTACCTAACACGAAACAAGAACGTGACACGTATTTTGGTCGGCCATCTTGTTTACTTGGTAGGAATTAATATAAGAAAGCTATGCATGTTGATATTTAACTAGCGATGGTTAACGAAATTCCGCGTAACAATAAAACAAAATGGCTTCCGGAAGTGATGAATGGGAAATTATTTATTTATTTCGTGTAAGTGATTGGTGAATTGTTGGTTTAATTTACTGAAACTAATTAACACTCTAATTTGACATTTCTTAAACCGGAAATAGAAATATTTTCATGTAATTGCAGAAATGCTGGTCGCCGGAACTTGGGTTTGTTTCCGCTGTACGTATCTATATTTATGGGTAGAACATCCATGGCACCTTATGCGTCTGAGTTTGAATTGTGATCTCATTCTTACGCCTTTATTAGCATTGACTGCGGACAAACAGATCTCCCTGTCTCGTCTCGTGTAAAAATACGCGTGCGTGATAGAGTAAATGCAGTTTCACTCTGTTTTGCCTTTTTCTTCTTGTTCGTTCTTCGAACGCGGCACTCAGTCTTTGTCAGTCGCTTGGTTCAGATCGCGATATCATATTCAAGCTTATTTTGAAATTCGAACGAATGTCTCTATTCACTATAACCAATAGCATTCAGTTATCTAAAAATGTCGTATTCCCGAACTCTATCACATTCCCCCATGGTTGGTAGTGGTTGGCAGCATTGATTTTATATTTTTTGTATGTTTTTACATGTCACACGGATTCTAAATAGACATAACACCGATAGGAAAACAAAATGGCGAATTTGAAAAAAAAAATGAGGGGGCCAGCGGCAAGAGGATTGTGAGTTGGGGGTCTCAGTATGGTTTGTCTCTGATTTAGAGTATATATAGAGTGACCATTTCTTTGTTTATTTTGCGGAGGCAATTTTTTCGTTGTTTTATTAAAATTGTAGAAATATTTCAAGTTTCATCTATTTAATGAGAAATAAATGCTAAAAACCAGGTGTAGGAATATTAAAATGTATAAGTATCAATATTTTGACATGCTAAAGTCTGAAATTTAATTTTGAACTTTTCTAAAATATGTTTTCATTTTTTGTTATTAAATTACAAACTCATTATTTAAGTAAAAAACTACAAATTTTCGCTTTAATTTATTCAACTCAAATCTGGTCACACTAGCTTCAAAATATTGTTTTCTGCAGCATCCTTCCAGAACCGGTCAGTATCGATTCGGTTCGCTGAGAACCCCTTTGCGATTTCGGGATTTTCTTCCATCATCCTGAGCAACGCTTCCTTTTGTTTTCTATTCGTCCAATTGTGAGTCCTTACGAAGGCTGAAATCTTATTTTATTTAAAACAGAAATATTTAACAACAACACATATTTATTACAGTCGAACTTCCATAATTCGAACTTCTCCATAATTCAAAGTTTTATGGATAACTTTGATATCTTTTTTAAAGGCTTTTGCTACTTTAAAAAACTTTTTCTGTCTTTGAAATATATCCTTATAATAAAATCAAAAAAAATCAAGTTTTTGTTTTTATTTCTCTAAGTCGAATTTTCTATAACTCAAATTTTTGTTCTTACATTTTTCGAGTTCGACTTATGGAAGTTCCACTGTACTTACATTTTTGCAAATTTTATCCGCCAAGAATATGCAGCAAAACAAAGAACTCGCTGTTTAAGCGATAGGAAATTGCATACGAATAAAAAATGACATTTGCTTCGAACGATTAGAATGTCAAAATACACTGAAAAAAAAAGTCGGCGTCGTATTGATGAATGGCGTTCATAAACATGTGATTCATTGATATGACGTACTTTTCATAAAAATGATGAACAAATTTATGAAAACTTTTTGACAATTGATGAACTTTTTTTCAATATGATGAAAATGAATTCATCAATTTTTCCAACAGGATTCTGAAGAGAATTTAGCGTATGCTCTTATGAACTACGTTCATTATTTCATCAAAACATTTCATCAATATGACGAAAACACTTATTTTGATGAATTTAGTCAATTGTTCATCCAGTTGATGATTTATTCGTCTTATTGATGAATGGAATCATCAAATTCAAGTACGATTGCCAAGTTTTGAATTTCTATCATATTGATAACGACGTTCATCGTTTTGATGAAGGCTTTTATTATATTGATGACAGCGTTCGTCAAAAAACAGACATTATTTTTATTAAGGAGAACGATGATGTTAACTTCATAATATAGATGAACTAATTCGTTATATTGATGAAAAAAATGAAATTCACCGTTATATTCATCATATTAATGAATGGAATCCTCATATTGATGAACTTTTTTCATCGGTTTCTTCAATATGATGCACAGATTGTTAATATGATGTATGCTGTAGGTGTACACAGTTGGTACAGCATTTATACTCACACACGCATGATGAATCTTTTAATGTATATATGCGTAGATAATTATATGTCATTGCTCATCAAGCGTAAAGCATCTACACAGGGTGGCATAGAAGAAAATTGTGAATGGTTTTACGATGAACGATGAATATCTTTAAAGATTCGATATATATGATTTAGAAATTTCATCACATAATTATTTGTTTATCTTTTAATTAATGTTCCCCCAAAAGTATCCATTTGCATTTTAAACAATGTATTGACAATTGCTTGGCGATGAACAAACTTTTTTATTTTTTCTTTTACTACGGGCGACTGATTTTGCTAAATAAACTGCAGTATATACAATTTAAAACAATTAATGAAGTGTGAAAAATGCAATATTAGTATAAGAATGGTGGAAATATAAAAACGCTATAGTCTAACTTCGATTATTCACATTATATAAAATGTTATAAATTTTGCATAAATAGCTTTAATACATTAATATATTTTAAATATTTATTATGTTATCAGTATAATGAAACTTATATAATTAGAACCTATATCTTCGATGGAGCGCCTCATTTACCCTAAATAGAATGCAATTTACCTAGCCTTAATTAAAGGTATGCAATTAATGTATAACTTTAATTCAGTTGCATAGATATATCTGGGAGGTGTTGACCAAGTGATTTCGTTTCAATGATTTTACTATGTAAACGAACGTTTTTCGGCATAAATTGTTTGCTCTAAATCTTCATAGCGACGTTTTAAAAGCTAAATCATGAGTAAGACTATCTAATTTTCAAAGGGTTTATTTTTCCGATATCTTGATATAGCTTTTTCATTTGTAAAAAGTAAAACGTAAATATCGAAAAATGTTGTTGTACGTGTTTTACAGTGGCGTCTCGTCAGGGTGTGCAAGGTGTGCATTGCACACCCTGATCTAACGGAAATAAGTCCCTCATCAAACACTGTGTAGTAATAATAACACACAAATAATGATTATGCACAATTCCATAACCCATAAAACCTCCATAACACAGCCAACAGCTACAGCCTACACCATACCTATTCATATTCATCCTTTATAAATTATAATTCTTCTTTCAAAATTCCTTCACCGCTGAGAAAAAAAAAAAAACTCGTACAAAAACTCGCTGTGCACCATTCTGTTGATTTCATCAAATAAATTCATCCAACTCCAAACTATATCCCTCTACATGTGCACGTGCTGTATTCATTTTCTCTTCTCTTGCATCTGTTCTGTTCTGTTTCCGTAAAGCGTCATAAGTCAAATATACAATGTATTACATCGATACTCGTGCAAATAAAAGCTGTGCACGAAAGCCGATGAATGAATGGTTGAACTTAGCTTTTCGTTTAAGTGGTTGGGGATTGGGGTTGCAGTTTCGTGCGGTGCTTTTGATTTTGTATGCGAAAGTTTTATTTTTCTATATTTTATTTTGAAAACAAAATAAGATATCAAAAACAGCAAAATAATGATTGAGAAAACAATAAATGGGACGTGTTTTCAGGCAATTAATTGATGTTTCTAAAAAATGTATAATTTTAAAGAATTTGCACACCCATCTAAATAATTCACGCGACGCTGCTGGTGTTTTAGAATACATACTTCTAAAAGGTAGGTTAAGCTACGTTTCCACCGAACACAAATACCAAGATTAAGTACAAGAGGCTTAAAATTAATCCCGAAGTATTTCCACCAAATAAAAGAAGATTAACTTGACATATTCTCTCTGGCTCTGTCCATTTTAGAGAAAGAGAGAGAGAGAGACATTTTTCCATTTTTGATGTCTTTTCTTTCATTTTTTTTTTTCACTTTTGACAGCTCGATATGGAGCTGTGAAAAGTGTGTTTGTTTTATTTCTAATCTCCCTTTTTATGAAATTACTTTCGTTTGATAAATTCCGAGATTTATGCGGGATTTACGGAAATTTTTCTAAATCTCGCAGTTATTCTCCGGTGGAAACTTAACAGTTGGGTCGATTCTTGACGTTAAATAAATATGTCATTAAAATAAAACTACAATTATCATGCATTTTCTACAACGATTTTCCTTTGGTAAAAAAAAGAGCTCGCTATATAATTATAACGTTGTGATTTCATTACACACATAAATGTAAATAAATATTTACTTTCTAAAAATATTTTCAAAATCAATGTAATATTGTTATTTAACCAAACTTTTCTCGTACATTCTTCTCTCACGCCTCAACATTATAAAATTCAACAGAATGGATCAATAAAATTATAACTAAATAACAAAAAACGCAAAAACACATTTCAAACACAAATGTATGCACATGCACCCTGTAACTCTATGCATATGGCAGGCAAATGGCCGTTCTTTGATTCTCATTGGGATCCATTGTGAAAAAAAAAAAAAAAAAAACTGTCCCAGGAGTGATAAAAGTAACTCAGAAATAAAATTTATTTATATAAATCTTCAATATTTCTTGAGCGCGTGAGTTTTTGCCACTACACTTTATTGACTTTCGTGATAAAACTGATTTTCGTTTGAAAATTTTCCTTTCGGATGGAAAGAAATTCAATAGTTAAATTCACATAATATTACCATTACCATTTTCATGACATTATGCTCGTTTAAGTATTTTAGCATCCCCATGAAAGTGGGAAGGCTATATCTTTACGATTTATATTGGTGTCAGTATTTTTATTTCATTTTTTTATTTGTGTGAATAATCTTACAACTACATGAAAACAAATTTGACAGCACAGAAAGTGTGCATCATATTGATGAACAAATTTGTCAATATGATGAATACATTCATCACATTATGAAATTAAAGGGGAATTTGGGTTCATCATATTGATGAATTTTTCATAATATTGATGAACAACGTTGATGAATGATGAACAACATCATATTGACGAAATCGGTTTCATCATACTAATGAAAAAGTTCACTGGACTAAAATTGTTGATTTTTTCATCACATTGATGAACTTTTTCACTACTATGGTGTACCTTTTTTTTTCAGTGACGATCAACCTTCGAATGACAAATGAACTTTCGATTGATAGGATGAGCTTCTTTTCTGTTCAAATGTCAAAATACAGATTCTTCGAATTCGAGACACTTTTGGAACAAATCGAATCTCAAAATAAGCGTGATTCCAAATCTTCTAAAGCTTAATCCTTTTTCTAAATAGTGCAAACAGCCCGATTCTGCCGTTGTGAGTCCTCACAAGTCACAAGCTCTTGTGGTGTTGATTTCTTGTGAGGTTTGTTGTGATTCGATAACTTTTTCAGAATTTTACGATAACTTCACCACAAAACTAACAAAAAAATTCACCTCAGCATGGTTACTTTTAAGTTGGGAAGGAGTTGGTCCGAACTCGTACACGAAGTAAGTAAGGAAATATAAATTTTTGAATTTTGTGACCTGCTCCATAGAAATCACAAATTCGATCGTTTTTGTTTTGCTAAGTAGCGTAAGCAAAATTTATGAAAAAGTACTCAAGGATAAATTGTTAAAAATAATTGATTATCGAAATATTTTTCCTAATGAACAATTTGGTTTTAGGCGTTATCATAGTACTTGCCACCAAATTCTCAGAATTTGCAATACTATAAAGGCAAATCGTGACGTAGCAAAATCGACGGGATTGATACTTCTCGATATTGAAAAGGCATTTGCCACCGTTTGGCACAACAGCCTTTTATACAAAATGCTTGATTTAAATTTCCAAGTATTCCTTTGTAAAATTGTCCAAAGTTTTTTTGTCTGGTCGTAATTACAGAGAGTATGTCAATAATAGTTCATCGGATTTACTAGATATTACCGCAGGTGTTCACCAAGGTTCAGTTCTTGGGCCGGTACTATATAACTTGTACACGTCAGATATCCCATCCTTGCCGGAATGCGAAATCGCTGTATATGCCGACGACACTGCGATATATTCGTCGCATGAGTTTGGTCTCACCATTGAGACGAATCTACAAAATGCGGCAGAAATATTAAGAAGATATTACAGTAAATGGAAAATAAAAGTAAACGCGGAAAAGATCCAAGCTATCTTTTTTACAAGAAAAAGAAAGTCTTGTTTCTTACCGTCGCACCATTTATTCATAAATGGTAATCAGATAAATTGGGTACCAGTTGTTAAATATTTAGGCGTTCATCTTGATAGTTAACTAACCTTTAAGGAACATACTGCAAGGACATTACATAAAATAGGTATTGCAATTAAGATGCTGTATCCTTTTGTTAATAGGAATTCTTTATTGTCAAACGAGAATAAAATGTTGATACACAAAGTTATATTCCAGGCAATTTTGTTATACGGCTGTCAAGTTTGGGGAAAATGTGCTGATTGCCATATCAAAAAATTGCAGATTCAGCAAAATAAGTTATAAAAAATGATGTCGAACCTCCCTTGGCACTACTCCACCTCTGCTCTACATAACAGATCTAACGTTGATTTGATCTCCGATAGAATTCGAAAACTTGTCGGAACGTTCTTGATCAGATGCAACTTCTCTGATAATCCTCTAATAAATGATTTGAATAACAATTACCAGCAATAAGACTGACTTACCCATGTTCTTTTCCAGATATCTTAATTTTTTATTTGTGTATTTTTGTTAATTTTTGTATTCGTTAAATTATTTATTTATTTGTTTTTATTTATTTATTTATTTATTTATTTGTTAATTTATGTAGATATTTGTTAAATTTTTGTTAATTTACTTATTTATCTTTGTTAATTTCTTATTCGTTAATTTATATACTTATTCGTTAAATTATTTATTTATTTTTATTGTTTTATTTATCTATTTATTTATATATTTATTTATTAAATTATTTATTTATTTATTGATCTGTTAATTTACATACATATTTGTTGAATTTTTGTTAATTTATTTATTTATTTGTTAATTTACCCAAATGTGAATTGAATAACTTACTTGCTAGTATTAGATATTAAATTTTCAAAATTACCAATTCAAATTTTACTTATTTATTTATTTAATTTTTTTATTTTTTTTTTAATATTTTTTTTTCTTCTTAAATGTAGGGTTTTCTTGTTGTTTCCCTTCAAAAAAATTTTAATTTATAAAATTGTATTTAAAATATTTAAGATTATTTCAGTTGAAAGATATACAACCCTACATATCATATCTCTGTACTTTAAATGGCTCTCCTTTTGTGAGTGTGCCGACAGAATACGAAAACCTCACTTTTGTGGTATCAGTAAGGTTTGCCAGAATCGGGCTGTTCCATCTGCATAACCTGTTATAAATTGTAATCTAAGCACAATTATAACCTAAGTATATAAAAAACTGAGTGTTAGACACGTAAGACCCAAGAGAGCATTATCTAAGTGAAGACTAAAAATTACAAGATAGGTAAAAACTGCAACGCCTGCAATTGCAATTTAAACAGAAAGCCAAACGGCATTTTTCCAATGAGAATGTGACGAAACGCCCACTCACAATGCCCATTAATGCCAAATTCACCAAAATCAGCCTATTTCCGACCACATCCCAACAGAGGAAATCTGACATTCAACATTCCAACAGAGGTCGAGTTTTTATCCTCGGTAAATAGCCTACGACTATACTAAACCATCACACAAAACAGTGACAAAACCCAATTAATTTCCCAAAATAATCCCAAAGTGCCTATTAACGATACTCTTCGATGGTGTCTCATTGGCTTGAGCACTTTAAGCCGATTATCATTAATTAAAATCATATTAACTCAATTCCCAATCACATCCTGATTCAGAAAAAAAATGAAGGAATTTAATTCCAATGATGAAACTTTTCGTAGGGATTTTCAAAGAGCTATAGCAACTCTGCCTTTGTGGCTACAACATCAGCAACCGATTATTATACCCACAGGCAGGTGGGTTTTTGTGTAGAATAAATTTGAATTAAATAGTTCCCTGTCAGGGGGGTAGTTATTTCTTCCATTATTTTTGATAAACAATCCGCCAACTTTGACGCAAACTATTTACTTTCGAATTCCTTTCAAGTTGAAAAGTTGTGTATCCTTTTAAGGTGAGCCATTATTTTGGTTAGCCACAAAATTTAATTAAAACTGAAAATATTTTCTTAATTCAATTAATGGTTCAGAATGAAAATATTTATTCCTAACATTAAACATTGGCGCAAATGCGATTTTGTGAATATGCGACGAGGCGAACAGTTTCGATTCATCAAACCAATTTTCGTATCTAACACAACAAATTGATGTAATAACTCAAATTGAATAGCCGTCCATTACTTGAGTAGAAATGGATTCATCAGCCATCCAAAGTTTTCTATGGTAACCGATATACAGATACAACTGCTGCTAATTGCATAATTAAATCAACTCTCAAGTTTTGATGCTTAACTTTTCAAGTTAACATTTTTGCTTGAATTATAAGTGGTGCAGTCGAAAGAAAAAGTTTAAAGTGCGGTTTGGCAGACTTTTTGTTTTTTAAATACGTTAAAAGGGATCAACTTTGAAGGACTTGCTCTGAAGTTGCACAGAAAAGAGACTCTGGCCCTTGAATGTATATTTTTAGTTCATACAGAGATGATGTGATTGGTACTTGGGTGTTGTTTTGTTCGGAATAGGTATTTTACATCAAGTGGTTGCAACAGCAGAAGGTCATTGGAGTCACTTAATCAGAGCTTGGCTGATTGATTGGTTGGCAAGTGACTGTTTTTAAAAACTACTTTTACTTTTTTTTAAGAGTCAACGAAATTAAAATTTCGAAAATTTGTTTAAGTTATAGATTACAACTGCGACTAATCTATTCGTATGTTTATTAGTTTGTTCTTAGTCATATCTGACAAGTGTACCTGGAAAACCAACCAATTCGTAATACCATCAGGATCACAAATCTGGTACGCCAACGGTTCAAAGATGGAAGATGATGTCACCGGTGATGGGGTTTTTGGGCCTAGATTCCAAAGAGCTATAGCTCTTGGAAAATCACCAGCATATGTAACCGAGAATTCCTATATGAAGGCGCACTAAAGGTGCCCGAATCTTCATCCTCTCAGAAGGCCAAGCAGTTCTTAAGACCCTAGGATCGTATTCGATCAGATCAAGGTGGATTGGGAATGTTTCAACCGCCTCGAAGATCTGGCCGAGGACAACGCATTCACCGTTGCTTGGATACCAGGTCATGAGGGATTTAAGGGCAATGAACGGGCGGATTGTCTATAGCAAGAAGAGGCGCATCACGCCTGTTCACTATGGTCCTGAGCCCTATTTCGGGGTACCTTCGAGTTACGTACACTCAAAATTCAGGAAATGGGAAGATGATCACCTTGCCGAATACTATGGACAGAGGCAGGTGAAAATATTCATAAGCCCAACTCGTAGTAAAACAAGAAAATTACTTGAGCTAAGCAAGGAAGACCTAAGAATCTTATCGAGTTATCTTACTGGCCACTAAGTTACCATCTCAAAAAAATAAGAGAAGAGGAGGAGACAACGGAACACATACTCTGCGAATGCCCTGCTGTGGCAAGGAGTAGATCGATCCATATGCAAGGGGTGTTTTTAAGTTCTGCAGATATAGGAAACCAAGAAGGGACTGCGGTTTACAAAGAGCCTCAACAGTTTCCTGGTGTTAAATAACAGAGGCCAACACAATAGATCTCTTCTGGTCGCAGTGTACATGGCCTATTACTTACAATACAATAGCTTGTTCTTCGCAACAACATTCACATAATTTATCAAAATAATTTTAATAAAAGATGAGGTAGGTTAGTGTATTGGACTGCTCTGCGGGGGTCCCAGGTTCGAATCCCGTAAAAACCCAATTTCGACTAAGGGTTTTTTTTTTCGCTGCGCTACCTCTCGCGAACGTCTGACAAACATCCGAGAGTATAAATGTCTTGAAAGAGCTTCTCAATTAGCCGTTTGGAGTCGGCATAAAATTGTAGATCCCTTCCATTCGTTCCAAAAATGAGAAACTCACACAAAACGAATGGTTGTGAGAAGCTAGGCCTAGGGTCTCTCCGACCTGTTTCGCCAACTATTAATTTATTTATTAGATACATAAAGAATAGATGAACTGCAGCTGGGGCCTTCTAGTGTTTAATAACATCCTCCACAAGACAAGGGGAAAGTTCGAGGGGATGCAGCTGTTTAATCTGTCGGCTTAACAGTTTACAATCAGCTAGTCTTATCAGACTGGAACTGACCTTCTAAATTGAGTCAGACACTCCAAATAAAATGATTTGAATTCAATTTCGTTCGATGAATTAAAAGGAACGTCTGGAAAAAAGTAAAACAAAAGAAGGATAGAAATTTACTTTGAATGGCATCTATTTTCAAATTTTGTTGAGAATAGAATAGAGAAAATTTCGAAATAGGTCTGCGTCCTCTGTTTGTGAAGGCAGAGTTAATATTTCCAATGGTTCAGAGCTTTACCAGTACGATCCTCAATTGTTTGCTCAATTCATGTGATTCTTCATGGGGCGTTAGCATCTTGTGTTAGAAACCGCGACCTGTACTCGTGATAAAGCAGACTCCACCATGAATCGTTCCTCGCTTTTCGATGCAAGAAAAACCTTCGCATCATACTTATTTCATATCACAAAAATCTGGACTTGATTCCTATGTCACCCTTCGAATTTACTTAGCCTTTAGTCGTCAGCCACTCGTGGCAGATGGAAAAACAGGTACAAATGACGACATATATCACAAAAATCTGGACTTGATTCCTATGTCACCCTTCGAATTTACTTAGCCTTTAGTCGTCAGCCACTCGTGGCAGATGGAAAAACAGGTACAAATGACGACAAAACCCGCTGCACAAATGTGTTTGAAATGGCTTGGGGTTGGCACGTTTGACAGACACTTTCAATGATGGTGCACCTTTTTGGAGTCTGCCCCAGTGCTCCCCGACTGTGAGGACTGTTTTCGCCCTTCTTTTTTTTTATCAGGAAAAGCATTAGTTTTGCCCTAAATTCACAAAAAAAATCCCCTTCTGCCCCATGTTTTCATAAGAACAACTTAAAAACTGAAACTGTTTTTATTAAAAAGTTTCAAATAAGCATGTCACATAAGAGTATACATATTATAAAGGGTTTTTCAACAGGGACACTACAAAAGTAGAGCGACAGGGACAGCAAACGACGCCGAATTTCTTGCCGCTCTTTTGACATTTCCCTTCAGTAAGGTTTGCCATTTCATGATGAAAAGATATACGGGCCAACAACGAGTCGAAATTATTAAAATTTACTACCGAAATTTGGAGTCAGTGGCCTCAACGTTAAGAGCGCTCCGTCAAATTTATGGACGTCATAATCTTCCTAGCAGATCAACAATTGAGCGACAAAGAAGTGCCCGTAGTGTCGAGAATATTGCTGCCGCTGAGGCTTCAGTTGAAGAAAGCCCAAATGTGTCTCTCACACGTCGTTCTCAAGCGTTGGGCATCTCTGTGACGTCGTTGTGGCGAATTATGCGAAAAGATCTTGGCCTACATCCTTACAAGATTAAATTGACGCAAGAACTGAAGCCGCTTGACCACCAGAAACGTCGTATGTTCGTGAATTGGGCTGAGCAACAACTTGAATATGATTCGGATTTTCATCGAAAAATCATCTTCAGCGATGAGGATCATTTCTGGCTGAATGGCTTCGTCAATAAACAAAATATGCGGTATTGGTCAGGCAGCAATCCACACGTACTCCATGAGTCAACATTGCATCCCGAAAAATTACGGTCATTGGGCCGTACTTCTTCCGTGATGATAAAGACCGACACGTTACTGTGAATGGAAATCGCTACCGTCCAATGATAACCGAATATTTTTGGCCCCAATTGGATGATATGGACTTGGAGGACATGTGGTTCCAACATCGGACGGCGCCACAAGCCACACAGCGAATGTCACAATAAATTTATTGGAAACCAAGTTTGGAGAACGTGTTATCTCACGAAATGGTCCAGTCGCTTGGCCGCCTCGGTCGTGCGATTTGACGCCGTTAGACTATTTCCTGTGGGGCTACGTCAAGTCTATGGTCTATGCCAACAAGCCAGCGACGAGTGATGAACTTCGTACGAATATCGAACGTGAAATTGCAGCAGCATCGGCTGATTTATACTTGAAAACCGTCGAAAATTGGGTTCAGCGTCTGGACTTCTGCAAGCGTGCCCGTGGTGGCCATGCAAAAGAAATCGAGTTCCATACATATTGGCGTCGAACGTACTTTCACAGGAATAATGAATTTTGTTTTTGTTTTATTTAAAAAAAGCTTTTGTAGCGCTCTTATTGAAAAACCCTTTACAATAATTTTGTTTTCTACTAGACATAATATCAAAACGAGTGAATCAGGAGTCTAATCGCGTCCTCCGTGCACGAGCATTTCGTGACGGAATTTGTTTTTGTTTCAAATGTAAGACCAACTTAATTCCGTGAACGTGTAGCTCGTTCACGGAAGTGGCGATTCGACCAAATTTTCACAAAAGACTTACGTAGACGTTCGATGGGCTGTTTTCTTTCATGATGAATATGAAAAATTCATTCTCCAAGATTATTTCTTAATGAAAGTATGTTTTAATTTTGTTTTTAAACATTTTACGTTTCACAAAGACTTTTTATTTTTCCCCCTTTTTAAGCTTGTCCCTCTTTTTCCTATTTTTCATTCAAAAAGTGCGAAAATTGGCGATTTTTCCCTCAATCTGAGACCACTGGTCCGCCCTTTGAAAGAAGATTTCTAGAAATTTACTCTCCTCCGTGCAAGAGCACCTTACATTACGATAAATTTTTGAAAGATTTGCCGATACTGTAGGCAAAAAACCCGACTCAAGCTTCTCAAACGGTTGCGAAATATATAGGTACCCTCTTTGATAGCTTTTTATAAGGCCGACCCCGACCGAAAATACGTCAGACCCTGTCTGTAATATTCCTCCCAACCATTATCACAGAAGATTTAAATTAATACACGCACCATTTCTGCTTGTTCATCGTTCATTCGCTTTCCCTGTAATCCACCGTACGAACAAATTGATATTTTATCATCATCTTGCGAGTATTTTTTCTACGTTGGTTTATTTTTTTTTTTTTTTTTTCAATTTTAAATCCCAAGCAAGAAGAGACAAAAATCTTGTATCCCACTTTATCCTCTTAAAGAAACGATAATAAAAAAGCGAAGGAGAGGAAATTCCTCTTTGTTTCGAAGGGAATAAAATTCCTAAGTATTCGATAAGGCACATCCTCCTCTAAAGGGTTATTATGCTTTTCGATTTGTGTCAGTTGGATATGTCAGCGACTTAACGAATTGTAAATACGATGAGCTGGTAACAAGTGTGTGCTGTTTCAAAACAACCACACACTTGCACAGAATACGTTTTGTGTAACAAATGGGGCGTCGTAAGCATGATTGATGAGCTCAGCACACATTGCGTATACGGACTATTTTTTTTTATTTTTATTTTTTTCCATTTATATGCTTAAGTTAAATTCTCCTTTTGTTTTTGTTGGATTTATTAGGATTTACTGTGATCGGAAATTGGTGTCGTAAATAAATGGCAAGATTCACGACTTTCGGTTATTTTTGAATATGTCTTCATTGCCGATGGTGACAGATTTGGATTCAGTTCCAACGACATTTTAAAAAGTTGTCTTTGCAGTTGATTGATTTCCTTAAATTTATTTCAAGTGTTAGTCTATAAATTGCAGGGACCTTGAAATTTTTTTTATATGTTGTAATCTTGCCAGAAATAATGCGACGTCTAGTGCAATAAAAAGTACGAAAATAAATCTCTCCATACCAGTTTTGAACGTGGGTTTTTATTTTAAAATAGAGTTCGCTCAGTGGTAGAAATACTACAGGGTGCCCGCCGGGAAGGTATACAACTTCTTTTTGCCGCCATTTTGGTAAACATTCGGCTTGACACTTCATATTTGGCGCTCGTGAAGTAGACACGTGGCAAATTTATTATGGAAATATATTCGATAAACCAACGTGTTTTAATCGTTAAAACATTTTATCAAAATCAATCATCGATTACTGTGACGATGAGAAAGTTACGTGAAATTTTTGGGAGAAACAACGTGCCAACAAAACGCACTATTTATCGTGTAGTGAATGATTTCAAAGAAAGAGGGTCTGTAGGTGATAGGCCCAAGCATGGACCCACAACGTACTGCAAGATTGGCTGAAAACATTGCTGCTGCTCAAGGAAGCGTTCAAAACAATCCATCAAACTCAATTCGACGCCGTGCTCCATAGCTTGGTCTTCAAAGAACAACTTTGGCGACAATTTTGCATAAGGATTTGCATTTGTTTGCATGCTTTGGGCTTGATTAACATGTGGTATCAACAAGACGGTGCCACATCACACACAGCCAGGATTACAATGGAATTACTGCGAGACCTCTTTTCACAACAAGTTATTTCAAGAAATGGTGATGTTGATTGGCATCCATGGTCGTCTGACTTGATTGCTCCGGACTTCTTTTTGTGGGGATATATTTGAAAAGCAAGGTTTATGCAAACAAACCAGGCACGCTTGAGCAACTCAAACAAAATATTCGTGATGAAATTAATGAAATACCGCTTGAAATGTGTGAGAACGCAATGAAAAATGTGCTCAAAAGGGCTCGCGTTTGTGAGGCTAACAGAGGCGGACCTTTACCATATTGTACTCTCTATTCTCTTTCATTTAATCAAAAATTATAAACAAACAAAGTAGTATACCTTCCCGGCGGACACCCTGTACAAATTTAGTTAACTGGCGTACACAACATATTGGAAAACAAATTACAGGCACCATTCCACAATCCAGGCAATCTTCACAATAAGCGAATATGTTCTGTTTAAGATTCTGAAAGTGGGTCTTAACTATTTGCCTTCGCCTTTTAATATGAGGACTTAAATATTCACATGAGTCTTTATCCCCGAAAGGGACAAACTACCTGATAATCTTCATCGATTAAAAACACGGTAACTTAGAGAAAATGAAGCAAATCACTGTTTACATATGAACTCCAAAAAACATATGAGCCACGATCTTAGCGTAACGGGAAGCCATTAAGTCCTCAGTGAGAGGCAAAGGAGGAACCCTTTGGTAGAGCAATCGGAAGTACTGGTATGGAGATCTAAAGTTGAACGTTCGGGCATCCCACATTATTCTCTTTGCATATTTTGCTCAAATCTCCGTTAAATCTTAATACAGGGTAGACCAAATACAAGTTACTTTTTAAAATTGCAATAAAATTAACAAAATTATTTATTTTTTCCTTGTATTATGGCTTTAGTAGGCGCAATGGCTTAGTGGTTAGTGTGTTGGACTACTAAGCGAGGGGTCAAGGTTCGAATCCCGCAAAAAACCGAAATTCCTTAGGGTTCTTCACTGTGCCTCCTCTAAAGAACGTCTGACAAACATCCGAGGGTATAACTGCCTTGAAAGAGCTTCTCAATTAGCCGTTTGGAGTCGGCATAAAATTGTAGATCCCTTCCATTCGTTCCAAAAATGAAAAACTCAAACAAAACGAATGGTTGTGAGAAGCTAAGCCTAGGGTCCCTCCGGTACTGTTGTGCCTTGCGCCAACCATTTTTTTATGGCTTTATTACTAAGAGCAAACATTCCCATTAATTGTGGAGCACAACGTTGTTCAAGTGGCTGGCTCGGCTGGCCTCGCAGTGGCGCATTTTGTCACTCCAATTTTCCTAGACCTTGTTGATGGTTTCGGGCTGTAGCTCACGGATTGTTTGGATGATATTGGCCTTAAGTACTTGAATCGTTTCCAGATTGTTGGCTATCATCGGTCCTTCACGGTTCCCCACAAAAAAAAAGTCCAAAGGGGTCAAATCGCAGCTCCTAGGCACCAAATTGACATCGCCAAGACGACTGATAACACGACTTATGGGAATGCGCAAAAGCTCGATTTGATGTTTGTGAATTGAGTCATTGGGGACGTTCGGATTCATAGTTTAGTAAGTTGACAAGCTGTCTGACTAGATGTCATTCAGTTTTGATTGGCCCAGAGTGGTCACGTGATTAGTTTTTGCAGTTGACGTTTATGGAGGGGAAGCCGACAAATCTAGTCAGGAAAATCCTGCCTGCATACTCAGTTGACATTTCGAAGAGTCAGATTTAAAATAAACAGAGTGGCCGTGGCAGAATTCTGAGGTGTCGAAAAAAGGGCCAGTGAGAGAAAAGGGTGCCATTTCTAAAGGAATCTCTGCAAATTTCGAATTTTCGCACGATATTTAACAACCATTAGTTCGCATAACAGTGTAATATAGTTGTGAAAGGCAACCGTGTTACATTTTAAATGTACTTATTTGAAAATATCAATTTTTGAAAAAATAATGAGGGGTCTTTTCCGAATAAAAAAGGGCAAATCAAACAAAGGCAACGCTGACCGCGAGAATACAAAAACAATTCAACTTGCTCAGTCAACGCGTTCGGATTCCTAGTCACGACCAATCTAGTTGACGTTTTACATAAACTATGAATCCGAACGTCCCCATTCTCGTCTGTGCCCACCGTATGACGAAGGGGACCATGTGTGTTGTCCAATATCATACCAATCTTACGGACTTTTTGCACAAACTTGGGTACATCAAGCGCGATCTGTGCTTCATTTCGGCCAAAACTTTTTTTTTTGTAAACACACTGATTGGGCTACACCGCACTTACTTTGGAAATAAGTTTTTAATATTTCCCAACGTTGATCAAGCGTAAAGCGACTCATTCATTCCGCGAAAGTATGATACTGACTATATGTCAAGACTTCGAGCGGGAAACAGCTGTCAGTGTCAAATAACCTTTGATTTAAAAAGAAACCACTGGATGGACCACCCTTTAAATAAAACAAAGTTGCATCCGTAGGAAGGTTAATACGGCGAAAAAATTGGAAAATTATAAAAGGAAATTGGAAATACAGTAAAAGCCCTTTAATTGGGAATTCTTTAACTCGGAAAACTCGTTTATTGGGAAAAAAAATTTGATTTTTTTTTTTGATGAATTAACTAATGTACTGATAAAGAAGTTGTACCCTTTTGTAAATCAAGAAAGAAAAATAAAACAACATTTGAAAGAAAGTCAAATTAATTTTAAATAACATTTTTAAATTTACTGTTATTATTATTGTTTTGTTAGATCGTTAAGTGTTTTGTTCTGTTTTTCCAGTTATATTCAAAATTTCAATTGCACCCTTTTCGTTCGTTTGCTTTCTGTATTTTGGCTATTTCAAAGGTAAGTTAGTGATTTGTGAAAACTTCGTGCGATTTATAAAAAGTTATGATCATTTACAGTTCGATATTTGTTACGATGCCAAAAAGAGGTCATGGTAACATTGGTCGGCGTTCACAGAATGCATCACGACATCGAAATATCATAGCACGTCAAACGGAAGAGGAACGTGCTATTGAAAGGGAATCAGCACGAATCAGAAAGCCTTCTGACCACAAAGTCACCTTATAATTTTAAATCTTAATATATAAAAACGTTCGTGCGTATGTATGACCGACCATAACAGCTGAACCACTGAAGCTATCTTTCATATCTATCTATCCCTTATATTCACACCATATGTTTGTGTGGTGCTCCGGATGGTTTATGTTTATTTTAGACCCTATAGGGGGCGCTGGGGTCGATTTTTTGAAAATTCTTATTTATGGACCGATTTGGCTCGAATTTACACCATATAATACTTAAAATAAAATAGCGCTGGGAGATATTTACGAAAAGTTAGATTTCCCTGCATATCAGTTTTGTATCAACAACATTAAATTTAATTGTAATAATATAGTTGGCGTTGGTTGTCTATACTTTTTTGAATTTGACATTTCAGTAATTCATATTTCATTAAGCTGTACAATTGTTCGACAAAAACTCCAAATTAGTTTTTAATCAATTTTAAAAAGGTAAGTAACATTTCCATTCGATTTCCGGCACAAATCAAGGAAAATGTTCTTACTGGTCCTAATTTTATGATTATTCTTTTGTTTTGTTCGTATTGGTGTATTTCAGGCTTAGGCAGTCTTAAAAGATAACATTTTGGACCCGATAGGTGGCGTTGTTGTCGATCTCCGAAACTGCTCCACCGATTTCAATGAAATTTCGTGGATGTATATTCTTCGTTCCCACTTGAAGGATAGGATACTTTTGGACCTGATAGGTGGCGCTGTTGCCGATCTCCGAAAAAGCTCTACCGAGTTGATTGATTGGGTAGGTATGGTTGCTTCAAGATTGAAATATGCTATAGATGGTACTTTGCAAAACATAAGCGGGATAGGAGAACGGGTTTTCATTAAAATTATTAATGGACATTGTCCAAATAAAGGACTTTGCGAAATGTGAGCAGGACTTAATACGAAAGGTATGAGCAAAGGCGGGTGGGTACAGCTACATATAAAAAAGACTGACGTCCGTATTTACTCATAACTCGGGAACCAATCCTTCAATTTTTATGATTTTTGGTTTAAATTCGCATGGGCCCAAGGAAGGACATATGCTACTTTTTGTCGTGAAAACAAAACTTTGTGGGAATTAGTTGAATTTTTGAATTCTTTGGATGTTCCGGGCTTACATATATAGAATAGAAAGTCGGCTCAGTTCTAATATTGTTGCGCAACCTCAATGCACCGAGGCTTTGTAACAGAACGTGTTTTATTTGGTGGTGAAGGATCCCGAACCAAATGTCATGCAAGTGACGATTTTGAGTAGAAAATCCAAAGGCAAACACTCATTCCGCAGATTTCGCTTATTGAGAAGATTTGCCATTCGTATTTAAGCGACTTAAATTTCACTATGACAAATAATTTGTTGCAAGTATAATCTATATAATCGATGTGCATTTGTAGTAACAATCTTGAATTACTATGTTTCTCACATGGTCAATTAAGTGAAAAGCGGAAGATTGGCCGACACGTCAAAATCATTGCGGTTTGATTGAAACAAATCAACATTGCTATTCGTCATTTATTTCTATTGCATTTAATATAACTTTTGAATGAAGCATTTTTATTGGCCGAATTACATAAATTAGCAAGAGCATTGTGCATGCTCGGAATTATTATTTTCATTACATTAACAAATTTGGGCGGAACGAAGTTTGCCGGGTCAGCTAGTATGTGTATATATATATTTTTTTTGCATATTTTCATCAATAGGAACGCGTTTTAGTGCATAGAAAAATGTCTCATTATTTCGGAAAATTCGTTTATTGGGATTAACGTTCTCCCCAACCATTCCGAATTAACGAGCTTTTACCATACATAAATTTTCATAATTACTTGTGATATTCATCGCCAGCCATATTGACATGGAAATGAATTTTTTATTATCAGACTATTAATGGCTCCGGCGTAAATCACAAATATTGGCTTTCATAAAGAGCGCATAGCATCGCGAACAACCCATTTAGGAACTACCCAAATTAATATTATCGAAAAGGCCGCGATTTTATTACCCCCAATCGCAGGATCTTATTGAATTTCCAAAATGAATCTCCTAATCGGATTAAGGTTATGTTTCTCATAAAATTGAGTTCACTAACTCAAGGATACTGTCTACTTTTGGCTGTCTGCACGTAGCACCAGTTTGATTGAAGGATATGCGTATGTAAATGTCCCCTACTACCTTTAGAAAATTATCGACCAAAAGGGTTTTATGATTCCAAAAACAACTTTTATATACCCGCTACTGCTGTTTGCAATAATATTCATCTGGTTGTAGGATATCTGTGATTTTTTATTCACCGGCCTATTTTCAATCCAACACACACGTATTGTATTTCAGGAGTAAGGAAAGTTTATTACGTTTTTACACCACAACTGGCGAGTGTTTGTTTACGCTACTTGAATGATGTGGCTGAGGGACATCGTTTTCTTTGCATCACCTTCAGCCAAATGAGATCAAAATAGATGCCTCGGATGGATGAAGAAAAATGTGTTCTGCGGTAGCAAGGAACATTAGTTACGGCTTAGTTTGCGAGGAAAGTTCATCCAGGCAAATGGAAAACTCAAACAAGTGGCAAGTTCAGGTCTATAAATAATTATGTGTCAAAGTCATGGAGTTCCGTTCAATAGAGTTGTGCGCGTCCTTAGGGAAATTCATGGAAGAACATAAATTTAAAATTTCCTTTACAGGAAATGTACCTACATAATTTATGCAAGTAAATTGTTCACATTTGAATTATTTACAACTGTCAACTGACGGAACAGAAACAAATAGTCGCAACCTTTTAATTCGAGAGTTGTTTAGTATATAGTCGTCCTAAGAAGTGTTATTTCCCCTTTTTTCAAACATTTTTGGGGCTGTTGGTCCTACTCATCTCCATGGCGAAAATGCGTTAGAGGCAGTGGCGGATTAACCTGCTCGGCGCCTTGAAGCACTCTCAGTACCGCCCATTTTTTCTTATACTATCCAAAGGATCGTTATTTGAATGGGCCGGCCCGGTAGTGAGAATTTTTTTTTTTAAGTTTTGTGTTGGGAATTCGATGGAAGTGAAAAATCATGGAAAGACTTTGCAGAGCTAGTACGCGAGGGATGCTTATGCAATAGTGATGGACTTTAACTCGTCTTAAAAAAAAACTCCCGGGGGACTGACATTCGCCAATCCCGAATAAGATTGCACCTAGCCGTACGACCAATCAGCAATTTATTTTTGAATTATTGATGAATTTAAGAGGTAGATCCGCCGTTTGCCGGATTTCTAAACTTGTTTTGTTTGAAAACAATATACCTGATTTATTAGCCCTAGCTAACTCTTATAGATCAAGAGGTTTTATCCGTCTCAATCTCCTGATTACATTGTCATTAACTATTTAAAAGTTCTGTTATTTCTGTATTTACGTGGTTGAGAAGCCTACTTCTATCGAACAACCTTCTTATAACATACTAAATAACATACAAAATTTGCCGCCCCTTTAAAGTTGCCACCCTAGGCTTGATTCGTATTAGCCTAGTGATTAGTCCGCCACTGGTTAGAGGACAAACTTGAATTTGCTGAAACGCCTAGTAAAGGGTGGTGAACCACACCTAAAAGCCAAGTTTTTTTCTGCATTTCATTTGACATTTCTCAATTTCAGACTAATTCAATTTGAACCATGGAAAGATACACAATTGAGCAACGCGTTAAAGTTATTCAGGCTTATTATGAAAATGGGCGTTCAAATCAAAGTGCATATCGTGCACTTCGTGATTTTTCGGTCAATTTAATCCTCCAAATGTGCGTACAATTGGAAAAATCGTGCAAAAATTTGAGCAAACTGGGTCTGTAGGAGATGTGAAAACACCAGTGCATGCCCGTACAGGTCGTGGTCGTGACTGAGTGTGAGAGTGACTGTTTGGTGCGGTTTATGGGCTGGCGGCGTCATCGGGCCTTATTTTTTCCTAAATGTCCCCGGTGAGGCAGTTACTGTGAATGGTGTTCGCTATCGTGAGATAATAACTAAATTTTTATGGCTCGAATTGAAAGATATGGATGTGGACGATATGTGGTTTCAACAGGACGGTGCCACTTGCCAAACAGCTAACGAAACAATGGCTCTTTTGCGCGACAAATTCAATGGCTCTGTTATCTCACGTGGTGGCGATGTCAATTGGCCGCCAGGATCATGTGATTTGACACCGTTGGACTTCTTTCTTTAGGGTTATTTGAAAGAAAAGGTATACGTCGATAAGTTAGGAACAATTCAAGAGCTAAATGATTAGATACTTTGGCACATTAACGGCATAGAACTTCAATTATGCCTCAGCGTCATCGAAAATTTGGACCGTCGGATGGGGGTGTGCCGCCGACGTCGCGGCGGTCATTTTATTCCATACATAATTGAACCATACCAATATTATCATAATAAAAAGAAATGATAATAATTTCCCAAACAATTTGTGTTTTATTCAAAATCAACATCGGCCCTTACAACTTAACCACCCTTTAGAAAAAGAACCTTAACCGACATGACTTCCGCAACTCGATAAAGATTGCCGAAGCTCACGTAGGTAATAATAATCTCTTGAAAGACTTATGAGCTGCACTAATACTAGATTTTAGTATCGATTTTAAATCTACGGAAGCTAACAATTGCGAAATTTGTATGGAAAATAGAGCTCACAAAACTCACTACTAAAATTTGAAGTAAAAAAGAAAATATTGTGTTGGTAAGGCCCAATATCAAGCCATTTTCTCTCACACCTTAAATAACCCTTTTATAAAGTAATCTCCTCTTAAAAAAGTTACATTCTGAAGAGATCTTATCAAGTGTCACCTGCATAATACTATTGCAAACTTTAAATTCATCTTTTCTTCACAACTTCACCATGCCTTCGTCGAACTCCTTTCGAACTAGAAGTGGTTTCCCAACATACCAATATCGATTGGTCGGTGCAAGAATTTCCATTGCCCTGCACAGACAAGTTATCCATTCCTTTTTCTTCTATTGATGTTTGCCATTCTTATCGGCTAAAGATTTATTTAAATCCTCGTAAAAAAAGAAATTGATGTAGGTACTGTCCTGCTTGAGGTTGCGAAACTTTTCCAAACGAAACAAGAAATTGGGTCAAACCTTAATATAATAGCCCTTCTCCTTTAACGAGATTTCCTTATTCAACAGGGGGAAATGGGATTTTGTGGTTTTTATCCTTATAGAAACAGCTTTCTGAGTTCTCCCAACTGCAACACATTGCGGTAAGTTAAACCCCTCACGTCCCGGTGCACTTGTTATTGGAACTTGAAAGTGTTTTCAATTTCCACAAAACAGCCTTCGACCATAATAACAAACGAAAAGGTTGACATTTTAATTTTATTTCCGACATCTGCAATAATATTTAATTTGAAAACATTGCGTCAAATGTAATTTTTAATTGGCTGAGCATGAAAGGACATAATTTCGCTCTCCTGGATGGATGGCGAAAAATTAAAAACACACAAAAATTAATTCCATCAGGGGGAAGTAATTTGTGTGGTTGTTCCTTGTGGAAGGTAATTGTTCGATTGCTTTAGTTGAAATTCTATGAAAATATGAATAAAAATTCAATTAAGAGCCAGCCGAATTGGGACAGCAATTTTGGTTTTCCATACAGGCTTTGGTAAAGTGTAATTAAAAAAAATATGGTACGGAGTTTGTAAAGTGAGTTTCAGAGTAGATTACCTCATGCCTGGGTAAAGCGCGTCAATATAAGTTTTTCTTTTTTTTTTTGTTGTTTTAATTATTTGAAATGAGAATTTTTCTCAAAGGAAGAAAATAATTCTATTGCATTAGAGCTTTACGTCGCATATGAACAGCGTGTAAGAAAAACAAACATCCTTAAGTATGATGCAACTTGAACATGAAATTGTGCAGCAAGCTAGCTCCTTTGCCTTTCTGTATGGGTTATAATTAAAAATGTTTCTCAGCGTGAGAGATTAGCAGAAAAGGACGAGGTTGCATTTTGATATTCAGTTTGACGTAAGTATTTGAAATGCTTAAGAAATTTGTGATTGATGATGATTTTGATATATCTGTCTTCGCTAGAGAATAGGTGAGTTTATAATGCAACATTGTTGCACGTGCCATGCAAAAAATATTGATTCATTACAATAATGAACAAAAATACTGCTGCAAGTTTGCAGCAGTTTTGCGTTTCCGAAAAATAGTTCATATATGCAGTACATTTTTTTTTTTCACTTTCATTCCTATAAAATACAAATAATATATTTGAACTTTTAAGTAAAAAAAATCCTTCATTTATTTTGGATAAATCTATTCAATTTTCATTTATTTTACTCATTTTTTCCTGCCATCTTCCTGCAACTCAGCAACAAAAAAAAAATTCCAATGCAGAGTTGATCGCAGTTTTTTTTACATTAATGAACGCAAAAATTGCAGTGCTGTCGCATTTTTACTTTTATGAACTCAGCCAATGTTCCATAAAATTTTAAGGTGATTCGAATATCCTGACAGTTGGGTGGTTAGCATCTTCTTTAAGTTCTTTATCTGCATTGACTCAGTTTAATAGTTAATCTGTTGCGAGAGTCGTACCTAATACAACTTTTCACCTCTTCACGTCATGAGAAAGCTTGATAATTAAGCAGTGGAATTTTCATTCAATTTATGTAAAAAATTCATACAAAGTTGGTTGGAAAATGTTGGCTATGAACCTACCAATTGTGTCCAATGTTTACTGAAATAATTTTGTTTGCATCTTCGATAAAAATCGTAGATTCTGGTATATATGGTAACTCGAATATGCCAAAATAAATCGATTATGCGAACTAAATAGGTAACAGTGTAGAAATTTACGCGAATCTTTGAACTTTCAGTCGCACTCATTTATTAACTGAAGGTGGCAACAGTGAATAGTTATTGTGGTCATTTCGTCACTGAATCAGTCAATCCATGGAAAAGTAGTTTTTTTTACAAACCAAAAAGAAAAAAAATAGAACAGTTCTTCCACCACTACACAAAGAAAGATGAATCTGTTTAAGATATATCCGGTGTGTTTAAAATATCTCTCAAATAAAAAAATGCCGTAATATGAAAAAAGATTTAGCAGATTAAGAAAAAATTTAAATATGCACAAGTTTTTTTCTTTTTTCTATTTTATATTAATTTTAACTACAAAAAGAAAACCTAAACCATTTATTACAATATAATAAAACTATATACTAGGCCGTTTTGTGTTTGTTACTTAGTGGCGTGAAATCTACAGAGCGGATTTTTTTGGAACTACATTTTGTCAGCGTTCTCTAGCAAAGTGTTTTTTTTTTTTTTCTTTCTCAAACAGATCTTAAACAATATACCTACACAAAAAAAAAGCAATACTTCAATAAGCCAACACTTTCACAAATATTTTAAGCTATCAAACAGCTTTTGGGAGTATTCAGAACTCTAACATGAACTTAACTTCTTTCAAACTCCGTTTATACTTTTGTGGGCTCAAGCTTAGTACGCTGCTCGAGCTAAATATTCGAGCTAAATAATCAAACTTTTGTTTCAGAATGTACTTCATGTATCTGTCAAAATTTAGCGTGCATTTAATGGAGCGGTACATTTTCTCAATCTAAATTTTAACAGATCGTTATGTTCTGTTGTTTTGTTGCAATTTTGTATTGCGGAGAATGGGAGAAGTAAGCAAGGATGTATTTTGTTTAATTAATACCTCGACGAAGAGTACCTAGAATTGGAAATGGTTGAAATCAGAGAGAACAGCTGTTTTAGTGACAATTATCCGCGGCTTGCTTTATGTCAAAATTTAGCTGGGACTTTAGCTGAAGTTTGAAGAGAAAAGTTGAAGACCAGAAAAAATTTAGTCAAGCTCGAGCAGCATACTAAGCTTCACTAAAAAAATTAGATATCTAAATCTCATCTTCTATATTCATATTTTAAGTGAATTATTGTGTTTATTGGTGAATTTAATGTTTTTTTTTTGTTTTATAAGATAAAGAATTAAAGTGTCATCAAACTATGTAAGAGCTTTTCTTATAAATTTAGAGAAAAATCTATATCCGGAATTTTTGATTATCCGTTATGGGCTCGGTCCCAGCCATTCCGGAATCGAGTTTCGACTGTATATAAAAATGAGTTTGATATATGTTTGTCCGTTTATATCTCGAGTTTGGCAGCACCGAAATTAAGATTTCTTTTTTTGTAGAAATGCATTCTTATGTAGCAGATTTGTATTTCAAAAAAGAAAAAATACCTTTCCAACGAAAAAATCATTGAAATCGGAATTGCGAAACTGGAGATAAAAATTAGGTCCGTTTAGCCAACGAAGTGAGTGAACAGAGAAAGAACATCGTTTCTCCGTTTCTACCATTCACACTCCCGTTCGAGTGGATGCTTGCACGCATTGGTATAGCCAGCATCTCTGCTATGGGCGTGTTCCCAGGGTTCCCAGATTGGGCGCATTGTCGTATTTTGGATTTTCTCTTTTCAAAAAGCGATAGAAATGGAAAAATTTTGGGCTCTATATATCGTTTTACATATATTTTTGTTAATTTTGTTCGTTGTATTCCCTCACAAAACCAAAAAAAAAAAAGATAAATAAATAATATTTTCGGCACCTTTAAAACTTGGCAGCACTCTTGCAATGAAGTGACATACATCGAACAGTCGTTCTTGCATATACACCAATTTATTTTGCAGGCGTTTTGATTTGACATAAGCGACAAGAGCCAATTTCAGAAAATAGAAGTCAAATAAAATCCGCGGCGCGCATAAGTGTGATGGGTCATGGGTCATGGCTCATGGGTAAGTGGAAAAAAAAAACAACATTTACCACATTTTTTGGGCTTCTTTCTGGGTAACGTCTTTGGGCTAAATTTGTTTAATGTTTAGGTGTTTGCTGTTGCGTAAATTCAAATCAAGTGCTATATTTAGGGTTTTGTGTGTTTTTTTTTTGGCGGGCATCATTCACGGTTAGTATTAATATTTGTGAAACTTTTTATTCAGATATTTGAAGTCAATCTTGTCCGTGTGAATTCGAAATTGACTTTTTATGCGACAATGAAAAGAAAAACGGTGAAAGTTTTGAACAACAATCAGCAAGTGTTGCTTTGGAAGCATTCAAATCGTCATGTCGAAAATCACAACGATACAACCGAAGATGAAACAAAAAATGTGATAGGTATCATTGGTTTGGGGACAGAATCCCGAAAACCGAAATCCCGTAAGCCTAAAATCCCGAAAATCCAAAATCCCGAAAATCCAAATTTGGTTGATGATTTATTTGTTTTTCTTGTTAACCGAACGAAAATAGCTTCAATTTTGTTTGCAAACTGGTTTTAAAATATCGAAAAAGTATACTTCTCCTAACTAAAGTGTTAATTTAATTGTGTTCGAATAAATTGTTCACCAAAAACTACTCTTAATTTTAGAATCTCCAACATCATCTACCATCTACCATCTACCACTTTATTTTCAACAACCTTCTGAACATAATAAAAAACAAGCGTGAACAAATATTTTTCATTCAAATAATGTTTACGAAAACTTTCCCACAAGCTGTGTATGTACCTACGGTGCACGGTATTCAGTTTTCCTACTTTTAAAAACTAACTAAATTAATGCTCAAAGTTTACATTGTAAACACTACACGATTACATCCCTCAGCAAGTGCTTAATGAAGCTTTGATAAGGACACAGAATGGAAATTTAATGTCAGTTTTCAAAGTTGTATCCGGTTTATGTACTGGGGTAGTATTACATTTACTTTAAAAGCTTGTTATGAAAAGTGACATGATGTAGATGTGAAAATAATTGCCCTTAAATAAAACCTCTGGATTGTATTGTGCATTTGGAAGCCTTAATTACTACTGAGGTTGGAGTTGTTTTTCATCATGAACAATAGAAAAAAACCTCAAGGGTTCTTTAGTTTGCGATCTCATTTATGTGTGATTCAGAAAAGGCGTTTTTTTTTTTCACCTGCATGATATATAAAAATCATTGATTTCTATCGTTCGCAGCAACAGTTGGTTCTCGTACTATTTTAAACCGTGGAAATCATTGATCTTATAGATCATTTCGACCAAATAAAAAAAAGGTCTACTGCTGCTAGGTCCAACAACTATTTTTTCAAGCAATGGAAGTGGGTCAATCTTCATACTCAAAACCATGGCTTCGTTTAAAAAACTGATTGCATTTTGAACAGATTTTTATCAAAAGTCTTTGTTGGACGCCAAACAGACCCCAAGTAAAAATAGTCGAGCAAACTCGGTTACCCTGAGTACTCTTCTAATCGTCAACCATCGGCCTGTCGAAAGATATTCAACTTGCAAGTAGAATTTATAATAAACAATATTTTATTTCTCACAACCAGCAACCAGTAACAGCAGTAAGCCTCGCAAAATAATGCAACATTCATGCAACTCACAGACAGCTAGGTCCTTATCCCCAAACCATGCTCCATCGTTTTGTTTGCATTCGAAAAACCGCTGTTATATTTATTTTTTTGCAGGAATTTTTGTTTACTTAAGCTCAGCGAATTCACCTGTCGAAAACCTTTTACTCGCAACTTCCTCTCAAACTCTTTCTGCCCACAGTCAGTTTCAGGTGATTTGTTTCTTCTTCCATTTTAGAGATTCCGTTCAATTCCCTTTTCAATGTTATTTCAAAACGAAACCATCTAAGTAATCTCAGCTAAAAAAAAAGAAACAGCTGCAAAGGGTTCGTTCCTTGTAGCGGGGTACATTTTTTATACTCGCTCGCACAAACACACATACGAGTTCCTTGCACGATACCGTTCATTGTTCATTTTTGTAGAAGGGAAGCCCGTGGATCGTCGTCGTCTCTATATCTTTGTTATCCCATTTTATCAACTGACACTTCCTTTCACTTGCACATGTGTTAATTTATCACTTCCTAAGGGAACAGAACTCATTGTGTCAAGTCCAAGGAAAGGATGCGAAATCATGCTCATTAACTTTGAGAGCGAGACATGGTGCTGTTCGCATTGGGGCGACATGGATGAATAACCACACCAGGATATTTTAGTCAGGAAGATCCACAACTCACTCTGTGTACAGCGCGAGCATGGGTATAACTTTCGAATTTCCAAGAGCACATTAAAACTTTTCAGCTATTTTCAAAGTTTCAAGTGCATTATGTTAGATTTGAGTTTCTATATAGCTATCCGGTAAAAGTATCTAAAAATAAATGCATCTCCATTGTTGTAAGCGGATTAAGGATGCAGTTGTTTGAGTGAATTGTATGGCTAAGGCGGAGAGATGTAAAATAGATGCAAATTGTGAAAGGAAACTTTTCCATTGAGGTTCTATTGTCCTGATTTAATAATTTTGGATTTAAGTTGCAATTGGAATTGTTTTAAAGCGGGGAAGGCGAAATGGGGCAGATTTTTAATTACCAATGTGGGTATGGGTCAGCGTTGTTCCGAAGAAATTTTGGAGTTGAGTTAAAAGAAGGAAGGAGTTTTTTGAAATTTCTAAAAAAAAAAAATGCAAAATTTATGGGTGCGTTCACTTGGTGAATCTTTGAACCAGCTATTGTTTTTGTAACAGCGTTCAGTCGCCTAAATAATTCTCAATTTAAGATTTATTGTTTATCAATATTTTTTTTTTAAGGAAGTGATGTTTAAGTTTTGAGAGAAATGTGAGCCATTTCTCTTTGGCTCGGAGCATTAAAGGTTAAAATACTTGAGCAAAAGTACTCATTTGAGTACCTACTTCAGCTCAACGCTGGTATGGGTGTCCTTAGTGGAGTATTCTGATTGATTGTCAAATATGCGTCTTGAAATTGATGAGGCTGGAGAATAAGGATGTCGCCATTTTCTTGGATACTCACTTTAGTACTTTACTGTCCATTTGAGCGGAAAGGCTAATGAGGGCTGCCAAAAGCTTTTACCATTATAAGTCACCCACGCCCGATAGTGTTTTTGATAATGTCGAAGACTTTCGCAGCAGTCAAACGATTTGCGTAGCACTGGGCGCAACTCTGCCATCTTGGAAAGGGGGTCAAAGTTGTTTTTCCATTCTTATGTATACTTCCCTAACGACTCTGGACCCTTTAGTCTGGCAACTTCTCTTCTTAAAGGTCGATCGTCGACCCCCATATCGAGGGCATTATAAAATCACTGTAAATCATTGACTAAGCGCAGTGACTTAGTGGTTAGTGTGTTGGATAACTGTAAAGGCGGCACGGCGGCAGCTGCAAAATGACAATGTAAAGGCGATACGGCGGCAGCTGCAATATCTTGATTGAGAAGCGAGACTCTTTTTTTTGTTTAACGAAAAATTTATTCCACAAATGTTTGTTTAAAAGTTTTATAATAAAAGGTGAAAACGTAAATTATTATTGCAATGTAAAAAATAGCGAAAGCGTTGGTTCGGCGAGCGTTTTGCGTTTCACGGCGAGCGTTGAGCGTTGAGCAATGTTAGCGTTTCGTTATTGTTTTATCTTATGGCGTCCGTCTTCGATGGCTTTCTTCTCGCAACTGATTTTTACAACAGATATTTACCACCCTCCCGAGGATGTGTTGTTGTATTGGTTCGGTATTTTTGGTGGGGTGGGATACGATGACGATGAGTGACTTTCGAATCCCGCAAAAACCCAAATTCGAACTTAGGGTTTTTTCTACTGTGCCACCTCTCGCGAACGTCTGACAAACATCCGAGAGTATAACTGTCTTGAAATAGCTTCTCAATGAGCCGCTTGGAATCGGCATAAAATTGTAGATCCATTCCATTCGTTCCAAAAATGAAGTTGTGAGAAAGCTAGGCCTAGCGACCCTCCGGACCTGTTGCGCCAACTATTTTTTTTAAATCATTAATACCGAACTCAAAAAACCACGCCTACCAAAATAAAAAGTCCACGGAATGTACAATATAATTTTTTAGCGTTGATCGAAAGGTCCCTTTCATGACTGTCTTTCTGGGCATAGTGAGTGCAGTCACACGCTCAGTGATATTGAATGTATACACAGGCCAGACAGTCAGGCAGCTTTACTAGCTTTGGCGTCCCACACAATGGACTCCAAAACAGTTAAGTGTTGTCACGATGCTCTGCAAACCCTTGCGATACACAACAAGGTAAGACTTGGCTGGGTGCCGGATCATCAGGGTATTGCAGGCAACGAACATGCAGACAAACTAGCTAGGGCTGGTTCCGAATCCTCTCTGTGCGGACCAGAACCATACTGCACAGTCAATCTGACTTCTGCGTTAAGGCAAAATAATGATTGGGAAAAACAACTTCGTCTTAACCACTGGGAACATGTCCCTGGTCTAAGACAATCCAAACGATTAATTAAGCCCTACTCCTATAAGAAAATCCTTAGACTCAGTAAGGAAAATATAAGAAAGCTAGCGGGCTTCCTCACATTGTGGCCTTAGATATCACCTCAACAAAATGAACCTTTGTCCGGAAACAGAAGGCAGATTCTGTCTGGAGGATGTCGAATCCTCTGAACACATTCTCTGCGACTGCCCGGCTTTTCATTGGTTAAGAAAACGTGTCTTTAATAGAGAGACCCGCACACCAGCAGATATAGCACACTCTGCTTCTAAGGACTTATTGACCTTCATTAGGGAGGTCACACGTCTCCTATATTAAATTTTCCCCACTGATAGTTACAATAGATCTTTTAGGTCGCAATGTCAGCCTAACTGGGCATGGGAATCTTAAAAAAAAAAAAAAAAAAAAAATACACAGGCCAACCAAAATGTCGCATCATCAGCTGCCTCCTTGTACACATGGTAAGGGCGGATGGTAAGGGCTACCTTTGGGAACAGCTGAAAGTATGCAACAAGGTCCGTTCCACAGTCCCACTCCTTGAAAATGAACAAACATGCGAGTGTTTGGCTATAATGAAAACACTTTCCAAATTAGCTATTCAAACAGGGCATACCATTTTAGGCCGCCTCAGAAATAAAATCTTATGCAAACGGTTGCGAAAAGCAACTACTGAAAGTCCTTAATTTTTATCTCACTTGGTAAATATTTTCTCCATTACTTCGCTCCTCCGCATACATACGATATACGAATATGATTGAATTTTATTTTTGTAACTTTTTCGTTGTCCCCTAGAAGCCGTGGATTTGCATATCAATTAACCGTCGGTTAAATACACCACAGATAAGCAACTGCAGCAAAGAGACCAATTTAAGGCTATCCACCGTTTTTCCATTATCAAAAACTCCCATTCGCCGTATACGAACAGGAGGCTTAAATGAAAACATGGCAACAGGACTCTGATCAATGCCCACAGCTGCCACTCAAAGTAAAGATGCAATCAATGGCCATCTGCATAATACCGCATTTCAGTCGACGAGCCTTATTACAATTTGTCCACCCGGGCCACAGTTTGAGCAACTGTATTCAGTACATGAATTCAATATCAGTGTGAAAATAGCCCCCAAAAGGTTTTTGGTGTGGATAAAAATTAAGATTCAGCTACTGGATTCATTTTTAAATTTATTTTCACAAAGATAATTACTTTTCCATTTCTGTAAACACTGAGGGGATTGCTTTTCAGGCTCGCTCTGCCATTTTTATATGGTAATGAGGGGACATTATCTATCTGCTTGGATTTTAAGGGCTATTTCGAAACTTGCCAAGCGAGATAAATTGATTTTATCGCCGGCTGCGAGAAAAGGGTTAAAATGGGTGACAACATAAATTTGCACAAGGTGATAACGATACGTTTTGCACCATGATACTCAATGACGCCAAAATCAGGTTGTTGCCTTTTTAACATAATTTCAAGATAAGTGCCATAGCCTTTGAATAAAAATCATGGACCGTAAGGGGCTAGGGGAGAGTGGGTGGGAGTGGTTGTCTATTGCTATAGACTGGTCTCGGTCTTTCGTTGGGAATCATTTTATTAAGGCAATTCGATTTTGTTTATATTGGAAGATAGAGACTGTTGAACCGTAAAGTTGCAGACTGACACTTTCCTTTGTCCTTGATTTTGAGTCTGATGTCTGAGTGAGTGCTTTGAGAGGGTTTTTTTTTGTTTGCATATCGTGTCTTCGGGAAATTCAGTTGTGCTAAATTTTATTGGTTCAGAATAAATAAATCAATATGTTTATATAAATTGGACTTTGCAATTTCACGGGCGAGAAGATTTGGAGCGCTTGAAATTCTGTCCCTATTGGCGTATACTACGCATAAACTCGATCAAACTCTTTGACATAAGTACGTAAAGGAAACTTTAAACCTCTTTGAATTGACACGCATTGTCACCCAAAGTCAGTCACACATCACACTTCTTTTATATCCTTAGGATAGCAACACACTTTTTACATAGGTAGGCGAATAGCAACAGGGGTGAGCTCTGCCACCCCAATGTATTCGACTAAAATAAATAATAAGAAATTAACTCAAAGCTTAACTTTTATTTTTGATAATATTTTAGCGAATTCATATAAGAAAAAATTAGTTTAATTAATTTTGGGGAAAGTTTACGAATATTTGAGTTTTTTTTTTTTTTAATAAAAGCTACCTATTTATTATTATTTATTTATTTAGTGTGTTTATGTTCTACGGAGTCATGAGCAGATTAAAATATAAGAACAAACCAACAATACATAAAAATCTGACGTAAGCAATGTAGAATGTAATAGTACTAAAAATGTGTCATAAATTTATGTATGTTGTGTTTTTTAACGAATTGAATAAACAATACCCCTGAAGATGTTGGAAAAAAACCGACGAAACGTAGTGTGCAATGATGGATTAAACGTTTTTTTTTTAATTACATCTTAAATAATAAGACCATCGAGCTGAACTTCGATAATAATAAAAATAAATTTATCGGAAAACAAATTATCAAAACTATTCCAACAAATTTTACTGAGGTGCTGTTGACAAACTGGAAACCAGCAGTTTTTGCAAGCTGACTAGCTTTTCTGTCGCGGCTTCTTGGACAAATGGCACATATTAACTGCTTCTTAGATATTTAAAGGCGCTTCTATAAAGTTTCTCTCCTGGATGTCTCCTAAAACTGCTCGAATAAGCACACAACTCTCGAGGTAAATTTGCTTGCAATCGGCTCCTCTGTGACGATATTTCGTCATGGTGTCCTGCTTCTTGGCTGTGGTACTGAAGACGTTTGTGCCCATATTGTCCTTCCAACATATGTCCCTGCTTTTGCGGTAGCGAAATGTCCTCAAGATGCCAAAAAAAAACAACTATTTGAAATGATATCATCTTGCTGCGAATGACCAGAGACATAATCCCCGTTTTTCGAAAACTCCACATCGGATACACTGATATATTGTCACCTGAAATATTTCCCCAAAACCTCTTGCACATAGTCTTACATAGTTTGAATCGATTAAAAAGCCATTTTGAACTGAAAAGTTATGAATTACAAAACAATTCCTGTAAAAAATTTTTAACATAAATAGCAACATGTCACTCCACCCATGCCTGTAAAACAAAAAGTACGAGCTACCGTGAACTGACAGTTCAGCTGTCAATTTGAGAATAGAGAAAAGCAGAGAGTGATTGTGTGGCGGAAACGGGAATGTGTGAAATGAAGATTGAAGAACTCTTTGTCGTCGACGTTGAAAATAAATAGAGTTTTACTTGTGAAACTTTTGAGCTGTCACTTTGTTTTCAGTTTTCATTTTGCAAGTCGGAATTCGGCGATTAAAAAATTACGAAAAGATAAAAATGAGGGGATATGGATGGAATGGGTTTTTGTGTTTTTCAATATTCCCAGTAGGTGGTCGCATTCGCACAGTTTCTTATGTCGTTTTCGATTTGGCTTTTGAAAGATCAATTTTTTGGAGAAAAAACTTTTCTTTTGGATTGGTTTTCATGTACGATTTGCCAAAACATCAATCTTCTTTTTTGATCTGAGGCACTTTTGCGAAAACTGGATTTTTTTTCTCAGATTTAAACATATTCACTGACACAAATGTCTATGACACACAACTGGCGGTTACGATTTGTTTATCGTTGGAAGAATCGGCTTTTTTAGCTGAATTACTACTTTACGCGTATGGGAGTGAGTTCTTTGATTAGATTATTTCGAAATGCGTTGTTATAAATGTTTGAAAATTAAGTGAAAATGAAAAGTGTTTTATTTTGCGGCCAACTAATTCAAACAAGAACTATTAAGATATGGATCGAATGTTCGATTTGGCAGCAGAAGTCTGAAGTCTCAGATCAAAGTCTGAATGGCCACATCAAAAACGACATTAGTAAATTTTTAATAATTTTACGTTTAAAAAAACCTTACGAACGAGCCTAATACCTCCCATAGGGTGCTGTGTATGACACCATGACCAAATTATAGTGATACCATAATCTCTCACTTCGGTTCAATTGAATAGTCATCAAACCAATTAAAACCGTTTTAAGAATTCCCCATTCACTGAATGCACAGCACAAGACGGTGTGAAGCAATTTACTTTTGATCAGTACGCGAGAAGAGCCGAACACAAGATGACATCTTTCCGAATTGGAGAACACTCGGTTGGTTCACCCAATGATCCCATTTTCGTTATAGCGGAAATCGGTCAAAATCACCAGGGCGATATTAAAATCGCTAAGAAACTGATTGACGAAGCGAAGGTATTTTTATTTATTTTCTACCGTTCTGGTGAATACAATTTGTGCTCTTTCAGAGAATCGGATGCAATAGTGTCAAGTTTCAAAAATCGTGTCTGGCAGTAAAGTTTACTAAGAGTGCTCTATCCAGGCCATATGTTGGAGTGAACTCCTGGGGACGTACCTATGGAGAGCATAAAACTTTTCTGGAATTTTCACTTAACAAATTCAGGGAGCTGCAAAGTTATTGTCAGTCTGTGGGGATACTGTTCTCCGCTTCAGCAATGGATGAGGTATGTAAAAAAAAAAAAAAAAAGATCAACAATAGGTACAGCACATAATGACTGTATAGTATATGTTTGTTATGTCTTGTTAACTAAGTTTGAAAGCATTCTGAATGGGATTTTGTTTGTTTCCGTGGCCCGATTGATCCCAAAGAAACAGTGAATTGGAAGTGTAATCCTGCATTTGGGTTTACATTAGAGCCGCGGTAGAGAAAATTAGTTATTATACCTATATGTTGTAGCTGTCAGTTGTGACGTTCTACCTGATTATTTGCTAACGTTATGTAGCCTTCATTCGCAAGGAAACGCATTTCGGACAACTGTCACAATATTTGCGAAGGCGTCAGGGAAAACTCGTTGAATTCTGACAAAAATGTAAATTTCATCAGCGGTTGTAATTGTCGACACTATTTTCAGAGTTTTACCAAATGTTTTGACTTTTTCTTGAGTGTTATGTTAAGGAAATTACTTGAAAGCGAAATAGTTTGCCCTATGTCCATTTTTTAAGTCAAAAATCTCATGTGGTTTTCCATTGGGACAAAAAATCAATTTTTTTTTTTGATTCGGATCACTTTTCGCAGATCTCGATATTTTTTCAGTTTTACGCATACCAATATACTTTGTACAGCTGTTTAACGTCAGTTTAAGAAGTTTCATTTCCAGGCAATGCGCAAAGTTTCGTGAAAACCAAAATAACAAAATAAATAAATAGCTGTGGGTATTATTTCGGAGGAATTATTATCTTCATTGTCTTCCTCGTCATCTGAGGACTACAAATCACCAATAATACTTCATTTGTATCTACAACAGGCGAAATATTTTTCAGGTCGATATCCATTTGTGATTTTGCCAAAAACGAATGCCATTTGAACAGCTGATATTGTTGTCAATTAACGCACTAATCCGTTTACAAAAACAGATCAATCCCGTTGCGCGTTCCATGAGCACCGTAGAATCTGAGATCTGAAAAAGATTTCAGGCGGTCCCAATGGAAAACCACATCAGTGAGATCAGTCCCGACCTTAATATTTTAGCGAGAGTTCACTTCATTCTGCACAGATTGGCGTGTTTGACAGGGATGCCAAGACAAGATATGGCTTGACATAGCTGCCTTTTTTTAAAACCTAAAACTCAAAATAAATAGAAAGTTTTAAACCGTCCTGGAAATCTGGAATTTTTTTTTAGACCTTTTCGCAGTGTGAATATGACAGTCGGCTGTGGTATAATACTTTTAACCTATATTTTCACTTGGCTTTTAGAGCTCTGCTATTGTGTAATCTCTGTCCAATACCAACTCAAATAGAGTTAGTGTAGCAACACTTATTTATAAAAGATTCTACCCACTTTCCAATTTTAATTATTGTAGGTCTCGCTGGAAGAACTGCACTCCCTCAGATTGCCATACATAAAAATTGGCTCCGGAGATGCCAATAATTTTCCACTGTTGGAGAAAGCAGCGCTAATAGAGTGCCCCCTCATCATATCCACTGGCATGCAGGCGGCAGCCACTCTAAGGAAAATAGTTCAAATTATGAAGAAAGCTAAGAAAACCAACTATGCACTCCTGCACTGCGTATCCTGCTACCCAACAAAGGCGGAAGACTGTAATTTGCTAACCATACCATTACTGCGAAATATGTTCCCCGACGTTGTAATAGGTTATTCCGGGCACGAAATTGTGCCGCAAATATCGCAGGCTGCGGCTTTGCTTGGTGCAAAAATAATCGAACGCCACATAACATTGGACAAAACGCAGAAGGGGTCCGATCATTTGTGTTCGCTGTCACCAAACGAGTTCCGTCGTTTGATACAAGACCTAAGGTCTCCTGAAATGATGCCCCTCTTGAAGGAACCTCAATCGACTAGATTTATTCTGAGGTATTTTAATGGCTGCGATAACGTACGCAAAGCGTTACGTGAAGTTACCGATAAAACCGTACTCGGCTGTGAACTCGCATGTCGAATGAAACTGGGCAAATCGCTGGTTACGTCTAGATCTATGAAAAAAGGTCATATACTGTCGATAAATGACATTGCGGTGAAAGTAAGTGAGCCGTCCGGCTTGGCTGCTGAATATCTGGAACACTGCATTGGGAAGATGCTGCTGTTTGACTTGGGCAGCGATGTACCGCTGCAAGGCAAACACATGTATGGATTCGAATTGGTGGTTTAATTTGAAATGCTTTCTAGTCTCTAAAGAATGTTTAAAGTTATTAGTGGAATGGCGATTTGGGGTGTTGTCATAAATTAAAAATTAACTTCCATTCAAAGTGCTTGTTTACAAAAATTGTTGTTTTTAATTCAATGTTAGTAATTAAATTAATTTTAGCCCTTAAGGTAACTGACACACACAAATGTTTTATTTGTATTAGTATATGTAGATGTTAAAAAACTATGCGACTTATTATGAGAAGATGCATCATTTGTGAATTTAAAAGTAAAAAATAAAAATTAAATCTTACAGCAACAGCGAGTAGTCGTAGTATCAACATTTGCGAGTAGTGACAGCTCGCTAGAGACTTGCGCATGTTACTATAGGTTTTATTTAATTTGGAAAATATGTCGGGCGATACAGTTTATAACACAAAGTTTGTAGAAATATTGGAAAAATATAATAATAATAAATAATAAAATATAATCCAAATATTTCCACCATCATCTAAAATCATCACCGAATATTTCCTTTTATTTTGTCTCGTTTTTCTTAAAGTCCACTACATTAGTAAAATCGTATCATCGGAGCAGGGCTGTCGTTTGAAGCCAAAAAACAGCAACAGGAACACCAGGCGTAGCGTATACGATATAGCTATGGATGGGCTACTAACCAACGTTGAAATTAATACACTTAACACACTTATGTAAATTGCTTGTACTCTATATTAAACAAAATATATATTGGGTGTCCGCCGGGAAGGTATACTACTTTGATTGTTTATAATTTTTGATTAAATGCAAGAGAATGGATCTTATATTGATAAATGTTTTATTTAATGTCGGCAATTATGTATGGAGTACAATATCAGGTAAATGTCCGCCTCTGTTAGTCTCACAAATGCGAGCCCTTTTGAGCACATTTTTCATTGCATTCTCACACATTTCAAGTGGTATTTCATTAATTTCATCACGAATATTTTGTTTGAGTTGCTCAAGCGTTTCTGGTTCGTTTGCATAAGCCTTGCTTTTCAGGTATCCCCACAAAAAGAAGTCCGGAGCGGTCAAATCAGGGGACCGTGGAGGCCAATCAGCATCACCATTGCTTGAAATAACTTGTTGTGGAAAGAGGTCTCGCAGTAATTTCATTGTAATCCTGGCTGTGTGTGATGTGGCACCGTCTTGTTGATACCACATGTTAATCAAGCCCAAAACATGCAAAAAATGCAAATACTTGTGCAAAAGTGTCGCCACAGTTGTTCTTTGAAGACCAAGCTCCTGAGCACGGCGTCGAATTGAGGTTGATGGATTGTTTTGAACACTTCCTTGAGCAGCAGTAATGTTTTCAGCCAATCTTGCAGTACGTTGTGGGTCCATGCTTGGGCCTATCACCTACAGACTCTCTTTCTTCGAAATCATTCGCTACACGATAAATAGTGCGTTTTGTTGGGACGTTGTTTCTCCCAAAAAGTTCACGTAACTTTCTCATCGTCACAGTAATCGATGATTGATTTTGATAAAATGTTTTAACAATTAAAACACGTTGCTTTATCGAATTTTTTCATAATAAATTTGCCACGTGTCTACTTCACGACTGCTAAATATGAACTGTCAAGACGAATGTTTACCAAAATGGCGGCAAAACAAAGTAGTGTACCTTCCCGGCGGACACCCTGTATATACCCTCTTAGGGGTTTGTACACTTTAAAAGTTATTGGGCAAAATTCGAAATCTGTTGAAATATGGCTTTTTTATGTGGTATTTAATTGGGCTTCTTCAGATTAGCTCTCAGATTTCAGATTTCATTTCACTGCTTACTGTGACAACAAGGAAAAACAGGATAAGTCGACTTATGTCAAAATTGAGTTAATGACTTAATGCTACGATCGGATTTTAAATATTTTTTTACATTCATATATCTGTTACGGTTGCTGGATTATGAATCGGGAAAAAACGCATAAGTCGTCTTCCCAAATCTAAAACCAAACTTTTAACCTGCGCTCCTGAAAAGAAGCTAAAAACGACTTATGATGTCTTTCCTTGTTGCCGCAGCCATATTATATAAAACAAAATTGCATCCGATTTGAAACCATCTTTTCTTTGTTGTGTTTCACTACGCCTAAAGCCTAGTCCGCAACTGTTCCGAAACGAAAAGTCCCATACAAAAGTGACACAACGAAATCATGTACGAAAAATTTCGCTCTCATTTTCGTTTGCAGTGGGCAGCTGATGATCCAAATGATGGCGGAAAAATGGATAAATGTAGTAGACTGCTTTTCACAACTCTCCACACTTTTTTCGCACACATTTATTGTCCGGAACAGCTTTTTAAATAGGTATTGAACCGAATTAAGAAATCTTGGAGCCAAAAATATCCAAACTCATATAATGAACATCAAAAATGCGGATTCTTTGGAATTCATAAGCACACTTATTCTGATTAAATTGTTTTTAAAGACGACAATATTAGGTTAAGAAAAATATCTGTAATTAAATGCAATAAAGGAAAAGATAAGTTGTGCGTGGATGGATATAATGTATTATTGTGAAAAATTAAGTAAATGTGAAATATCGGTTTTCTTTGGAGATTATCAAAAAATATTGTTCTCTCTGGCTTTGTTTAGTTTCTTAATGCTGTTGTTTCTTTTTGTTGGTTATTGCAATTATGAAATAATTTGTCAATTTTTGGCTGTTTTTTTTTTTGTGTTCTTGGTATCCACCTGTGTACCTTCTTTATATGAAATATATTATAATTTGTTGATAAAGTTGAAAAATATTTGTTTTCTTTAAATTTTTAAATTGGAAAAAAAAAATGAATTAGCAGAATTTATTTGTTTAAAATATTGCCTGTCAGAATTTTAAAAAGCAGAATTTTGAAAAGCAGAATTTTGTAAGACAGAACAGAAAAAAAAAACAGAATTTTGAAAGCAGAATTTCGACCCACTCCCATTTTTTAAACGTTTGAACGATTTCCTGAAAGGTCGTTGTTTTTTTTCAATGCAGCGGGTAGTTTTGCGCTAGATTGAGAAATTTCTTTTTTTTTTTATATGGAGTTTGACATGCCGCTAGTCATCTAGCGGGCAGTGGAACGCGGCCAATGGTAAAGCCAATTAGTTCGTGCTGTGGCTATATTTTTGTTTTATGCGAGTGATTGAAATGATACCATGATGGATTCTTGTCCCTGGGATAATGAAGTCACTCGTGGCCTAAAAACACAAAAAATAGAGCTTGTAGGTAATGGCGGAGTAGTTTTCTCTTTACCATGCTTATCTTCTCTACGTAAATGATATTCAAAATAGTATCAAATCCATGCCTAATAAGTTTTGGAATTTCATTAACTCCAAAAATAAGAGTGATGGTTATCCCACTACATTCTGTTTGAATGGACAGTCATTGGATTCCTCGCCTGTGAGCATTTTGGATCATTTTTTCAATCTGTTTATACAGATGTAAATTCAATTATAGATAAAGAATTCTTTAGCTATCTTGGCGAGTCTCCCTCTCCTATTTTTAATAAAGTTTAATTCCCTGAAGAAGACGTTTTAGCAAATTTATTTGCAATCAAGCCTAGCTTTACTCCTGGCCCAGATGGCCTTCCTTCCATTTTTCTCAAAAAATGTGCTATCCCTCACATAAAATAGTTTGCCATATATTTAACTTATCTTTAAGAGCAAGTACCTTTCCATCTATTTGGAAGAACTCTTTTATTGTCCCTATTTTTAAATCAGGAAGAAAAAATAAAATTGAGAACTACAGAGGCATTTGTCCTCTATTCCAAAATTATTTGATATGTTGGTTACCGACAGATTGAATTTTCTTTGCAAATCTTTAATCTGCAATGAACAACATGGTTTTGTGAAGAATCGATCGACAGTTACAAACCTTCTTTTGTTTACAAATTCTGTAATTTCTGAAATCGGTAAGGGAAACCAAGTTGATGCAATTTATACAGATTTTAGTAAAGCCTTTGACCGCGTGGACCATAAAATATTGCTATATAAGATCGATAAGTTAGGTTTTCCACATCCTTTCTTTGTGATAGATATCAATTTGTCAAGTTTCGTAATCACTTTTCCCAACAAATTTGTGTGACGTCTGGTGTTCCTCAAGGAAGCCACATTGGTCCTCTTTCATTTGTCTTGTTTGTTAATGATGTTGTTAATTTTGTTCCTGATTGTAGTATGCTTTTGTATGCGGACGACTTTAAGTTGTATCTGTCAGGTAAACACGATGATTGTTTCCTACATTTAAATAATTGTCTTCAACGATTCTATTTGTAGTGCTCAAAAAACTATCTGTCCCTGAATGTAAGTAAATGTTCAGTTATTACATATTCACGTCGAAAATCGCCCATCATGTATACTTACTTTTTCAATGGCATTGCTATTCCACGTGTCTCCTTAATAAAAGATTTGGGTGTGCTTTTAGATACTAAACTATCTTTCATACATTACATAGAGTATGTCACAAATAGGGCAAATAGAGCATGGGGACTATTAAGGCGCTGATTGTGATGGTGAGTTTTCTGGCCCATACGTTATCAAAGTTCTCTATCTTTCATTTGTTAGATCTATTGAATCTATCCAAAAAAGATTTCTCAGGTTCGCCTTAAGAGGGCTTCCTTGGGCTGACGTTAGTAATTTACCCTCCTATCAATCAAGGCTACAATTGATAAGCCTAGAATCGCTTAAAAATAGGAGAATAGTGGCAAGAATTATTTTTGTATATAGGATTCTTATTGGAGAAATTGACTCTCCGGAGATCTTAGTATTTCTTAAATTATATATCCATCGTCTAAATTTACGAATTAACCGTTTTTTTAATATCGCACATTCTCGTACAAATTATGGCAGGTCATCATCTATCAACGGCTTACTGATAAGCTACAATGATAATATTAATTTAATAGATTTTAACTCATCGATTGCTACAATAAAAAGAAAGCTACTAGATGCTATTCAGTCATAATCGTTTGCTCTATTTAGTTTCTATTTATTAGTAATATTTTTTGTAAATTGAGTATTGTTATAATCTAATGTCTATGAAAATCCAAGTATTTTGCTGACAAAAAAATAATTAAATAAATAAATAAATAAATAAATAAATAATTTAATTTACAAGCTTTCGCTGTTATTATTTTTATTTTATTTTTACAACTGGCAAGCCCTTCAAGGAATTATCTGGGATTAAAACTCGATACTGAACGTATTCATTATTTACCACCGCTTTAACAAATTTATTTCGCACCTCACAAGCAAAGAAGATCCCACTAATCTGTCAGTCGTGATATTTAACACAAAACAAATTTCGCTGCATCCAATTGCCCGGACAAGCTTCTAGGAAAACGCGGTTATATTTCCACAGTCACGCATCATACGCTCCGACAGATTGGTCGCTAATAGTGAAATGAATTCGGAAAACGTGACATTCGACCGAATGATCACCCCGACATTGGTTAATTTAGTTTCGGTTGTTTGGTTTATTTTTTACCAACTCATGCGGAAGCTGGTAACTGACAGTTTTTGCTCATTCTCCGGTGTCGGAAATTTGCGGTAGGTAGGGAGTTTTTTATTTTTTTGCATAGAGCGAATTGTCATTCTTTTGTTGCGATAGAAATTTTTCAACAAAGAATATTTTTTCCTAAAATATATTGCAATCGCATAACAATGAAATTCATTTGGAATACGACCGGAATAGAATTGCGCCATCTGTTTCGAATTGCTATTTGCACAACTGAGTAGACCATTCAAATTAGTGGGTATTGTTGTTTGCATTTAATTTTGTTGGTGTGTGTGCGTGAAGCTTATGAATGGGACTAGGTACACTCTTTAAAATCTAGATTAAATGGGGTTTATTTGATGTTCCTTCGTATTTGGTTAATTGATTCGGTAAATTGGTTTACAATTTTCAAGCACTTGGTATGCGATTAGATGAGCGGTTTAATAGTTTGTAGATTTATATTTAGAACATGCATGCTTGAAAAAAATTAATATATCCGAATAAAGTGGAGCATTATAGATATTGCAATTTATCCAGTTGTGCTATGGTTAGCAATACCAAAATCGGAGTGTGCATAAAAAATGAGGATTTCAGTCAACCAAGGAGCAGAAGGATAGATGTAATTTATCTAGTATCGGACTCAGTGGTCGCCCAACTTAATGGAGCAAAAACAACCATACACCAGAAGGTGGATAATTAGTTCTATACACAAGGCAAATTGTCTGACTTTCTGTTTCTTTCTGTTACTTATGACCGTAGTGGTAAATATTGAAAGAAGCATGTTGCTTAAGAACATGAACCAACAAAAAAAAAAATAAATGAACTTTCTGTTTCTGCTAATGCACCTCATTATTAAATTCACTTTCTGTGATTCTATACTGGACTGGGTAACGTACAAGAGCGTGACCGGTGCAGAATTCTGAAACAAAAAAAGGGCCAATGAGAAAAAATAGTGGCATTTCTGAAACCATTCTGCACATTTTGTCTTTGTTAACGATATTTTTAACAAGCATTATCCCGCCAAACACACTTAGTTACAATTTAAAGGTTTTTATTTGGATATAAATGCATTTGAAGCATTTTTAAAGCGTCTTCTTCAACTAAAAACCGGGCCAAAGTAGAAAAAAATTGTGGCAGACACACAAAAAAAAGGGCCAACAACTCTTCGGTTTTCAAACAATTTTTTCATCTGGCTACATTACTTATGTGGCGTCCAAAGGCTATTTCGATCGTACAATATTTATGTGGATAAAAAGTTGCACGCGAGTTACGAACTCAAAAATAAATAATAACAGTAGGCGCAATAGATTATTAATGTGGTATTCGTTTGGGCGCTCTCAGATCACTTTTTTTGCTCTCAGAATCTTTTTCAGATTTCAAAGCACTTTTGCGAATCTAGATATTTTCTCAGATTTACCAACACAAGTGCGTTTGAGTTTGACAACTGGTGCAGTGCGTTTAGGTTTTCGTGAATTTGTTCTACAGCAAAGAAAGGCATTGCATCGGCTGAATTTATTTTAGTAAATTGGTTATGTATAAATATTTAAAAATGAATTGAGACGCAAATTTCGAATGTTTTACTTATAAACTTATGCAGTGAATGGAAAACGTTTTGAAAAGTGTTGAAGGCTACACATATTCGAATCGCACGAATATTATCATAAAAAAGAGCAAGTGACGTTTTTATGTTCGATTAGCCACACGAAATCTGAAATCTGAGAGCGAATCTGAAGAAGTAGAAACGAATACCACATAAAATTACCAGTACTCAGTCCCAGTGTTGTTATATCGTGAGATTGATCCCTTTTCGTGGGAATTTCGATGTCCGAAAAGCCTTTCGTGGGATAAAGGGAAAAAGCACCAAATCGTGGGATTTTGAGGAATCTAACAAAAAACATCAAAACTATAAATTTTTGCTGAAATTTCATGATAACTCCTATATTTCACGATGATTATTAATGTGCATAAAAAAACTGCTTATATAAATAGTCTCTTATCAAAATTTTGTAGTACCAAAAAATTATCGTAATAATGTTACAAACTGTGATTTTTATACTTAAAGTTAATTAACCGTGATTTTCTTTCCTTGTGTAACAAATTTTACTTCTAAAATCTGGATTTTGAGGCGAAATTTGTCGAAAAATTGTCGTGGAATTAAAAAGGGATTTTGAGTACAGTGAAAAGGGAAAAAAGGGAAAAATTACCACGCTTCGTGGGATAAATGAAGAGAGAGTGCTAATGCTAACAACACTGCTCAGTACCCCTAGATTCTCAAAACCATTCGTTTCGTGTGAGTTTTTATTTATATATTGGGAAACTCTTTCTTGACAATTTGCACTCGGAACGCGAATCTGTTATTATGGAAGTTGTTGTTGTACTACGACCTTTTGGTTTATTGTCGCCCCTGCTAACGCCTCAGAGAGGTAGGTATATTCCCTCATAATATTGTCCCCCTCACATTATAGCTGCTTTCGGAATCATTTTGGAGGTTTTTGTATAGCCTTGATGGAAGAAATCCGTCCTATAGCTCTCTCTAGTTCAGTTTCCTTTAACAATCTAACGATGAGAGCTGGCTGTCAGTGTCAAGTGACCGTATTTCCTCTCTTATTGCTAAACTTAGTTACAAAGTTCCTTTAGATAATGTCGTCTCGAGGAAAGGCCAATAGTTGTTGTTTTTGGAGCAAGTTGGACAAGTTCTCATGGCCCGTGTTTACATAGGTATGCCAATCTTTGCAACTTGTTGAGTGTCTTCCTTGTGGTGGATAGACTACTCAGTTTATAAATATGAAAACGAATATGATAGGCGTTTTTTATTATGCCGTCATTGGGCATTCAGGTTGTACGTTGTAAGGGTCTCAGGGAGGGCAGGAATGGTCACATTTGACAGGCGTGGTTCTAAAGTTTTGTCTTATTTCATTTCAGTTGCCATTCTTTGTTGGAACAGTGAGTAGCGAACTTTAATATAGCCCCATTGGGCACCGCCCCGTAGCGAATTTCAATTGTTCAATCATTGAGAGCTGCAATCTTGCAATCCATACGGTACTCTGCTCGCAAATATAACTATGAATTAGACTCTTCAACCGTGAAGTGAATTTTTCAAGATGACCTTCGCTACCATTCATAAAAGTTGGCGATCTATCTCCTTGATAGATTTTTCTAAGGGAAAACTTTGAAAAGCGCGTTATCTCAATAAGGGGCCAGTACGGTACCCGTTTTTTTTTGTGATGCTGAGATCCCACGGTTCCGTGAAATAAGTTAAATGGAAATAATGTTCTACAATTTTCGAAGTAATGTCGAGTTTCGTCAGTCTGAAGAAGTGGGTTATATTTGCTAAAAATAAGTTTTGCTGTTATTGCATTTTTAATAGCTGTTGCAATTTTAATTTGAAAGTGCGGTATTGGGTTTTAAAAATATATATGAAAAGAGATCGGTTTTTGGGTAGTAATTTTTGAGAAATCTACGGGATCTAATTTAGAATACTGATACTATCTTTAATATCGATGTAGATATTTTGATAAAATTCGTTAGAGCGGTTTTTGTAAAATTTGGCAGACAAAACTATACCAAATATTGCAATGTGTAGTTTGAAAAATAATACTGCTTAACTTAGCTTAATTTAGCTAAAAACTGAGTATCTTATACCTTATACCTTTAAACGAGCAATTCTTGTATGTATATAAATTTATATATTTCTGTGATCTCGGAAACGGCTCTAACGATTTCGCTAAAAATTGGTAGGTATATGGGGGTTTTCGTGGGTAAACAATTGATCTAGATTAGCATTATGTTTGGGAAAACGCGTGTTTTCGAGTTTTTATAGGTTTTTCTTTCCACGCTGAATATGGTCGCTAATTTCGTCCTTCCGGCCACTGTCCGTTTGGTTCATCGGTTTAAGACATCAGTACCTGGGCGACCGAGTAGTAGTATTAATTGTAATTTCAAAAACAATAAAAATTAAATATATATATTTATATAAAAAACAAAAGTACGTCACCGAGCGGGATTCGATCCCGTAACACTGGTTTCTTGCCGTTCGCGTCATAGTAAAAAGAAAAAAGGAAAACATCAACCGGCATTTAGGAGACTTAAATTTTTTTTATATGTTCAAGTTTATAACGGGTGATTTTTTAAGAGGTTAAGAACTTTAAAAAAAAAAAAAACACTAAAAATTCGAAAAAATGAATGAAATATTTATTTGAATCGATAGTTTGAACCTTGCGATTTAATGTTTAAAGATAATTTCATGCAAATGTTGACCGCGGCTGCGTCTCAGGTAGTCCATCCGCTGAGTCCAATTTTGGCATACTCTTTCACACATATCGGCCGGTATCTCACGAATGAATGCATGAATGTTGGCTTCCAGTGCGTCAATCGAAGCGGGCTTGTCCCTATACACATTAGCCTTGACATACCCCCACAAAAAATAATCTAATGGTGTCAAATCGCACGATCTAGGCGGCCAATTGACCGGCCCGAAACGTGAAATCAACTGTTCACCAAACTCGCCTCGCAATTGCGCCATTGTTTCGCGTGCTGTGTGGCATGTGGCACCGTCTTGTTGAAACCACATATCATGCAAGTCAAGAACTTCCATTTCGGGCAAAAAAAAGTTTGTTATCATCGCTCGGTAGCGTTCACCATTGACAGTAACGCTGCGATTCGCATCATCTTTGAAGAAATATGGCCCAATAATGCCGCCGGCCCATAAACCGCACCAAACAGTGGCTTTTTCGGGATGCATTGGTAGCTGTTGCAATGCTTCTGGCTGATCTTCACTCCAAATGCTGCAATTTGCTTATTTACGTACCCATTCAACCAAAAATGAGCCTCATCGCTGAACACAATTTTTCGATAAAAAAGCGGATCCTCGGCCAGCTTTCCAAGAGCCCATTCACCAAAAATTCGGCGTTGTGGTAGGTCGGCTGGCTTTAGTTCTTGCACAAGCTGTATCTTAAAAGGCTTTACGCACAAATCCTTCCGCAAAATTTTCCACGTAGTGCTGTAACAAAGGCCTAACTGCTGGGAACGGCGCCGAATCGACATTTCGCGGTCTTCTGTCACACTAGCTGATACGGCCGCAATATTTTCTTCACTACGCACAGTACGTAAACGTGTTGGTGGTTTAATGTCCAACAAAGTAAATTTGGTGCGAAATTTGGTCACAATCTTCCGAAAAGACTGCTCAGAAGGTCGAGAATGCCGATCATAAAATGGAAGCAGCGCGCGATGAACATTTCGAACCGAGCACGAATTTTGATAGTAAAATTCAATAATTTGCAAGCGTTGTTCATTTGTAAGACGATCCATGGTTAAATTGCAAACCAAACTGAAGCTGTTTGACAGTGACACAAGGTACTAAACACACGTCAGCTGTTAAAACCAGTGTTGCCAAAACCAAACCAGCTAAAAATCACCCATTATATATCTTTTTTTTTTAATTTTTATTGTTCTTAAAATTGCAACAAATAGTAACAAGCCTCGGTCACCCAGATATTAAGTTATTATTCGGATTGTAAGGACTACATGGTTTTTAAAGTTTTATCGAAATATAAAATGGGGTTTTCGAGATATGACCAGTTTTTTAAATAACAGTTTTCGATGATTCGAATTAAAAATTTAGTACGCAATCATTTTGAAAACATAACTTTTACTCTAAGTTTGCATTTTGGTCGAAAACTTTGTTGCTGTTTTCAGGTAAACTAAATAAAACTACATTTTTACAAAATTCCTTTTTTCAAAAATCCATTGAACGATAATACAGAAAAAACTTGAGACTGCTATTAAGTTAAAAAGACCATATTACTTTAAAAATAAATATTTGTTACAATAGTATGGACCGTTTTCGATATATGTCCAAGTTTCAAAATACCGTTATTCGATTTCTTAGCGAAATTTAGGGCAGCCGTTTAGGCGGTAGGCCTCGATGGACAGATAGACCGACAGCATTTTGCGACCCACTTTTCCTCTATCATCGTTATGTCAGAATTGATGATATTCGAAATTTTGTACGAAACAATATCCTTCGCTTACTACGTAATGGAGAAAGTTAAGAAGGCGCCAAAGTAGCAAAAAATTGTGGCTGATTTTCGAAAAAAGTGCCAATTGAAACTTTTGTCGCACAACGGTCACGCTGCTTCCATCAGCCAGTCGTTGGGCCCAGGGATGAAAAATGAACTTTGTGGACTGTAACTATATCTTAGTTACGATTGCATTTTTTGGTATTTTTTCAATTCGCGTTTCTCGTATACAAGTTAAGGAGAAAAATATCGTTTTCGTAAAAAAATTTGAGATGTTTTTAAATTCTATGTAACTACATACCTAGTATAATTTATATATATAAAATTCAATGCCATTTTTCGTTGTAATTTTATAACTCAAGAACGGGCTCACCTATCCAAACCAAATGTGTAGGCTTTGTTCGGACTACTTAGTAGATGGCTTATGTGAAGTTTGCACAAAATCGTTCGATCGGTTCTTCATTTATCACATTTTTTGTAACAAATGAATTCAATAAATGGCGGATCATTTTGTTAGTGGGGATTTTGTTGTCAAATCGAAACTTTTTTCAGATGGGGATAGCGAATCTGAAGATGCCCAATCGAATACCCCATTAGATATTTTATAACTTTGCAATTTATTTTGTTCATGGCTCACTTACTCTCCCACTCTCACAGTGATGCCAATAATTAATAGCACAAACTAAGGTATAGCTTAGCTCAGCTGTTCCTTCTTGTGTATAATCTGTAAGATACCAACTGGAAAGCACTTCACTTGTTTGTAAGGTGAAGTTTACGTTACGTACGTTGTACAGTGGAATTAGGTGCGTTATAGCAGTAATATGGATAAACGAATACAAAAAATTGTAACAGGTAATTATGAATTATTTCAAAATAAAAAAAATACTCTTTGAGGGTAACTTTTTCCGGGCGATTGTATTTTGTATTTTTTCAAAGTTCATTGTAACTTAAAAGTTACGATTGTAACGCGTTTTTCAACCCTGGTTGGGCCTCATGAAACCGCATCTATCGTTTTCCCTCTGATTCCATTAATTAAGGAAATGTAAAGCAGCGAACTAGTAACTACCAAAACTAACCTTTCTACAAGTGGCAGCTATATTTTCCTGCCCTTTTACCTATCGTCACCATGACCTACAAACATTTACCAACTATGTGGTCACTTTTATTGAGACGCAAGTCCCCAGCGAAATATACAAACTTGCAACATTTATTCGAAGCCCCGGAGAAATGAGTTTCCCTCCCATAGCCACTGGTTGTGTCATTTAAATTCAATTTATTTGCACAAAAAGTAATCCCACACACATACCGATACGATGCGATTTCAATATTTCAATTCAATTCTATTCATGATTTAAATTTTTGTCAACGTAATAAATTTCGTTTTTATTATAGTAGCAAACTTTTTCATCAGTCATCCTTTAACGATCCCCGAAAGTAATCCATACATGAGTAGATATACTAATCCCCTGGGAAAAGTTACAGCGCAAAAAAAAAAAGGAAATTTTATTATTCATTACCACGAGGAGGCCCAATTGTTGACATTGGACGCTATCAATGGAAGAAGATTGAATATTTTACTTGGGAATATTATACATCAACGAACATATTTCATTCATCACACACATTTATGCCATACAAAGTATAGGTATGGTTTCTTCTATATACGAGAAATGAGAAATGAGAAAATTCCATGAGGAGTGTATAGGATGTAGATGTACCCCTCTGGGAGAAACCTACTCAACTTGGGCAACTTTCCAGCATCGATATCATATCAAATAGGAGGCACACAAATTGGGTTACATTCAGAGATATTGCCTGAGGCAATATTTATTCGGTTATAATCGCGTATATGCGCGTGTGTGTGAGTTGATTGCCATTGAATCATCAAACGTGTTGCAACTTAATGAAAAACATTATTAACGTAACATGCTGTTCGCTTCGGGTGGTCGTGGTCCAAGAGGTGGACAAGGAAAATCGGAATTCTTCGGTTGTGGACTCGTGCATAGTTCCTTCATTTGTATTCCATTGGCTGTGCGTCGTGCAACTGCCCAGAGTTATGCTTAACCGACCGCAAACGAAATGAAATACTATCCTGCCGATTAATTCGGCAGATAGAATTCATGATTCTTTTGTACCGCATGCGAAACAGTGGGTTATAGAGAAAATGCGTTAAGCATGGCTAGACTTATACACTCATCGGCAAAAGTATTTGGGCAAAATTAAAAGTTAAATTTTATAAATTCTGAGAAGTAGTGAACAAAAATTAAATTAAAAATTTTTATTTTTAAATACTTTAATTTAAATTTATTAAAATTAACTAAATTAACATTTTTTCTTTAGCATAATTATTTGGACAGATAAGTTTTAATTAAAAAAAAAATATATCTATATATTTTGAAATTTAAAAAGGATAAAAATAAAATAATATAATAAAAAAAAACAGAGAGTGTGCTTGTGACCACACACCAGATGTGAAACTTCTCTCGCTAAATGTGGATGTTAAATTGTATTTAATTTAAAAACCAAATCTGTATCTCTGCTCTTCTCTTCTCTTCTCTATCTTCTTCTTCTCTTCCCAATATATATTGTGACTTTATAACTCACGAACGGTCAAACCAAATTCGATCAACATTTTAGAGTTTATTTGCATGGTCGTGTAGTTGGTTTATCTAAAGTTTGAACGAAATTGGTCGACGCGTTCGTGAGTTATGTCAACATCTGATTTTGTCCATATAAAAAAAAAAACCTAGGCGCCTATGAGCATGTGGTGTATGTAGTATGTTTACTGTGTGCTGATGTCATGCACACGGCAAATACACGTTGCAGCGCAAACATGCATACAGCTGTCAGTGAGTTATTATGTTACGGTTATTTTTTTTTTTTCATCGAACTCACATTCTGAACGGATGTAATATTAACTGATTTGTTTATCGTTTAAACACAAACGTACTTGCACATTTTATTCGCGCTTGCCGGTAAGTGTTGTTGTTTTTGGCATGATATTGTATATAGTGTATATATATTTTCATCGACAGCAGTGTAAACTTTTCATTTGCGTTTGCCGGTTTAATCGGATTTCAGGCCATTTATCTACGTGTCAGTGTCACTTTGTAGGGGAGAGGGGGTCAGCTTAGGACATTTTTACAAAAATCGCTCTAGATCCATTAAAAAGCGGAGTATCCCTTCGGATCTTGAAAATTATTATTACATGTTGTTTTATCTTTGAATCTTATATCCAAATAAATATGTATAGTTATGATTTATATATTTTTTATTTATTTTAATAATCTCTTTAAAGTGTCTCATTCTGCCCCTCTGGGGGGCACCTTGAGACAACCATGGGGCAGTCTTGGACATGTCTAAAAAAACGGTCATTAGGAGCGGTTTCCTCCTTTTTCTTCTAGTTTCTGACCATTAGTGCAGAGATAAACCTAAACAAATAACACCAAAAACAATTACACTGAAATAGATTGTTCAAATTGATAAAAGGGGGCAGATTAGGACATGTCCAAAAGCTCCCTTCGCGCATTGTCCAAAAGTGCCCCGAGAGGGATAAAAAACTAAAAACTTCATATTTTTTTAGAAACAATGTAAATTGTTAATATTTTAGTTGAATAACATCGCTACACATATAAACATTATAATTGAACACTTTTTATTTGTAAATTGAGCATATTTATAATAATATGCTTACGTCTAGGAATAAAAAAAATTGCAACTGCCCTCCTCTCCCCTACAGTTTTTTTTCCTCAGTTCTTCAGTTTCTATGCATAAAACAACCACATAATGCACACATACTTATTATACATATTTTTTATTATACAAATTAATTTAAATTATTACACCTTTCCACATAGAAAACATTTGAAATGCCACGTCCAAGGCATTCAAATATTGGTAGACGTACACGTCCTCCGAGCTATGTTGCAACCAATCGAAGATCAGTAAGTGAACGAGATCGTTATCAAAAAAATGCATCACAGCGGGAGCGACGTAGACGTATAAACCAATCGGTTGATAATGCAAACACGGTTGACAAACAACGTACGCGTCCCTCAATTCAAAGCATACGACAAATGGAATTGGCGGCTTTTAATTGAGATAGCACAATTGATTACAGTATGTATTCTTATATCGGCCAAATGAATAAAAAATGTGTGCATTGTAATGCATTCAAATATATGTAGGAGGCGCTTGGCATGTGCTGTGCTGGTGGGAAAGTTATATTGCCTGTATTAGAACCTCCACTAGATGCTTTGCATTCATTAATCAATGGCAATTCACCAACGTCAAAGCATTTCCTAACAAATATTCCCAAGTACAAAGTTTCTGTATTGTGTGTCATTCAATTAATTGTCAATTAAAATGCAACTGTAATCGATCGCAAAGGTTAGATGCTCGAAATTATTTAAACCAAAAAATCTATTTTGGGCGGGACGAAGTTCGCCAGGTCCGCTAGTAATATTATAATCTTAATACAGCGTAGTAGATACGTAATACTCATTCATTTAAAAAGTTTTTTTAAACCAATCCAGTCCAACGTTTTCTATTTGTATAGTTTTTTTTTGCATTTAGATTTAATTAAATCAACTGATTTAGTAGTGTAAGACTTAGATTTATTAGTACGGTTCCCAGGTCCAGCGTGCCCATAAGTATTAACTTTAAGAATTAAGTTGAAATAATTGAAAAAAAAAATACCTATATATATACATATTATATATATATAAATATATCGGCAACAGCGACACCTATCGGGTCCAAAGCTATCCTATCTTTCAAGTTGCAAGCCAACCCAACCATACACGCTCAGAGAATTTTATTGAAATCTGTTGAGTGGTTTAGAGGTCGAGGGCGGCGTCGTAGTGATGGCGACAGGCCGATTTCCGACGTCACGCCGGAATTTTCGTCCCATTCGTGTCGATTTTGCTCCCAAGTCGCGCCCATAGAGGTTTCACATCGACAATATATCCCCTTTAGCATCAATAACGTCCTGTAATTATCTTGGAACCTATTCCACGAGTTTTTGCAGCATTTCTGCAGGAACGTCATCCCAAATCCTTGTTACTTCAAAAACGATCTCCTCTCTGCTCCGTGTCAGAGAAACAGTTATTTTTCCTTTAATGCAACCCCTACGTATTCAATAACATTAAATCTGCGCCCCGGGGTGGTCAGTTGCGTGTCTCCCGTAAAAGTTAAATCATACGATTAGGCTTTTGTGACAAGGAGCGTTATCCGGTTGGAGAATAAATGACTGCCCGATTAGTTTACCGCCAGATGGGAATGCGTAATTGTGCGTATTTTTCACGAGATATTTTCGGCATCCGAACAAATCTTCTTTACAGTGATCCATGAGGCTCAAGTGAACCGTCCATAAGTCCCGGATATACACCATAGTTTCTTTTTCAACTCTTGGGTGAATTTAAGCCTCTTTATTTTGTTTTCGTGGTTATATATAGTAGGTACTTTTCTTACAGAATATTTATCTAAATCAAGTTCAGAAAGGCACCTCTGAGTTATTCTTTAGATACTCGGGTATTCAGCATGCTTTTCCATTTTAATTTAAATGAATTTTTAAATTGAATTTTAAGAGATAGACTTGGATTTTTAACAAACATCGACAATTTCGGGTCGTTCTACCTTCTTCGGTATAATTTTTTAATTTCTTACCCGACCGAAGTAAATTTTGGACAGTGTGATTATTAATTTGGATATTTACAGTTTGCCTCGACAAATGAAATTCTTTTCCTATTTTCTAACAGAAAGACCGGAATCGTATTTTGTTCCAAAGGCCTTTCGATTTTTCATATTTAACTCTGTCGTTTTAAAATATTTTAGTCGAAATGGACCTATATACAATAAGTCTATCATGTTTAATTCAAACTCAAACGATAAGAGGGTTTTTTTTTTGCCAAAGAAACCTTGAAAAGTGAGTTTGTCAAAATATTTACTTTTGCCAGTCAAAAAATCGCACTTTAACCACATATAGTCCAGCGATTGGTCTCAAATTGTCGCATTTACACACACAGCCATAGGTCACACCATATACAACCACTGAGTGCAAGCTTTAGACCAGCGGTTCCCAAAGTGTGCTCCGCGAAGGATATTCAATTGCTCCGCGGAAAGATAAAAAAAAGATAAATACCTAACAAAATTCCATTACACTAGTGACTAGTTAATTTTGTGCTTCTGAACTTGTCATTTTGATCGCAGCAATGCGAATTTGTAATGCTCATTTAAAAGAAATCAACACCTACAACAAACTAACAATATGTGATATGGGATGGTTTAATATCAACATTATGTATATGGAATCCGCGAAAATAGCATAAGTGCAACGAAGTGCTCCGCGAGGAAATTTTCACCTAAAAAGTGCTCCGTGACTAAAAAAGATTGGGAACCGCTGCTTTAGACAAATAAACCGTAGCAGTCAGGAATTATTCGCCTTGAAAGGCGACTTGCATTTCTGTCAAAATACTTTTGCCGACAAGTGTAGTGATGGAGACGCAACGAAACGGATATCGCTTTCTATCTGAAATTTGTGGCAGCTGGCAGGTAATGAAAAAGTCATAGAACAGCAGATAAGAGCGCAGTAAATGTTTAACGATTTAATGAGGATACACGATAATTAACTCCCTTGGGATAGGTTTGATTCGCCGGAATGTCAGGTTGTTTGGCCTCCATTGAATAAGCAAACCGCAACGCTGTAGATTATGGCGAAGTTTTGCAATGGGAGTGTGTTGGTTGAGTTCGTGAGCAACGAACATGGATTGATTGGCGAAGAAAATGGATTAATTGGCGATAAACATAGTCTAAGCCTTGAGACTGATTACTGATATCCAAAGGCCTTACTAATGTAATAGACAATTTTATGTGGAAAATTTCCCTATACTGAGTTCGTAAAACAAACTCTATAACTTTGTCTACCTCGGTTCCGCTATTAACTCTGAAATTGACATCATACCAAAAAGTAAGCGAAGAGTTGCACTTCCCAATTGATGGGTTAGAATTAGAACCTATGAAGAAACACTAGTTAGACTCTATGATACCATGATTACTGCAGTTCTGCTTTATGGCGCAGAAAATGCAAAGCAAGGTCGATGGTTTATTTCACACAGAGGATTTTATTAAAAAAAAAAAATAATAAAAATACATCATAAAAATTACAATTAAATTTGCCCAACAGATATCTTTCAAAAACTTGTTGACAACATCGGAAATGCACAAAATATCCGCTGATCTGTCAAAAATATCATATGTAAAGCAGTAGCTAATGGCCTATTGTTCTCTCGGGCACAATTTTCGAGACTCTTTATAGTACACTTTCCTCTGATTTCTAATACTTCATGATTGATTTATTAAGGCCTTTGTGTGGCATTATTGGTGGTCTAAGGATAAAAATTAAATTTTTAGCAGAAAATTAATAAAGCCGTTGACATTTTTCCACCCGAAAGCTGTCAATGCAATAGATGAGACCCCCAATTCGCAATCCTCTTGCCGAGGTAATTTTTAAACATTAGGAAAATTTAATCAAACTTCAAGAGAGAAGAAAACATTTCCCCAACCTGCAAATATAAGGCCAAGAAATTTCTTTGGGCTAATTGATTATTGCTGAGAGCTGGTTGTCAAATCGCTCAAATGCTAATTTGTAACTGACTTTTAATTTGATTTCATTTATACAAGGTGGGCCAAAAGAAGTCATCCGATGTTGTTTTGCTCTCATTTTTTTCTAATTGAAAAACTTCGATTCTGTTTTTTGATTATGTTTAGTTGGACCTTTAGGATTTTATAGGTCAAGTCCGGAAGATGATATCGGCCGTCATGACATATATATTGCCAATATTAAACCACAAAGGCAGGGAACAGACCTTAAAACTTTTCCGACAGCGCTTCATATTTTTTTGCGAATGTGTTCTTGAGCCGTGGCGAAGTCAACTGTTCAATTCAATCATTGTTTCATTGAAAGTTCTCATTGTTGGTGAATCGCTTTTCAAAGAGTTCGATAGCAGTTTATCTGTAGCCAAATATCTACCTGGGCCGCCTAAGGTACTGAGAATTGTTGAAAAGAATAGGTGTTCAGGTATAAGTCGTCCAAGCTAAAGTATAAGCAAAGCAGATATTTTATTTTGCTCGCGATGACTCTCAACAAGTCTTGAAAATATCCCAACTTATATGAAATTTATTTTTTAGTAAGCATCCATTCGTTGCTTACAAATTATTAAAAAAGGAAAACCAATCAAAAAGCAAGCACGGTTAAACAAGATAAAATAAAGAAAGGCACAGAAATATTTATTCTTCAAGTGTTTAGAAAATAAAACAAAAATGTAATATTTTGAATATTTTTACATCTGTACAAATTTGTGTTTGTTAGACTCCGAAACCATTTGCATTGTTGTATAAGAGAACATTTCAAGGGTCTTTCAATGAGGACTTGACAACTTATTTTTTTTTTTTTAATAGAATGCAAAGTAGGTACTTGAGATGTCTATAAAAAATGTATTAGCTTGAATTACTATCAGAACATTTATGAATGGAATTCGACTTTGTTCATAATGCCCACCACGGGAACATTTCGACCGATACGGCCGCTATTTCTCGTTCAATATTTCTGTGGCAACAAGGAAAAACAAAAGTAATTTTTATCAACTTTTCAGAAGCGCAGGTTAAAGGTTTGACCTTAAATCTGTAACTTTTCCTGATTCATAACCAAGCAACCGTAAGATATATTTGAATGAAAAATTTGTTTTAAAATTTTGAACAGGGTACTTTTAAAAGTGCATTCGATCGTAACATTAACTCAATTTTTACATAACTCGACTTATGCTGTTTGTCCTTTTGCCACATATTTCCTCTGAGCTCTTCTATCGTCGCTGGCTTATTGACCAATGATTTAATGAAGCCCCATAAAAAAAAAGTCTAAAGTCACACGTACACACGATCTCGGCGGGCAATCGACGGGTCCGTTTCTCGAGTTAACATGTTCACCGAACTGAGACTTCAATAACCCGATTAGGGCACCCGCTGTGTGGCTTGTGGAATACGCTCCATCGCTGAAGATTGAAAATTGGCGTTAACGCTTTTAAAGTTGCGACCATCGACTCGGAGTTTCGGTATAGTAAATTTTAGTTAATTTTAGTTGTTCCTTCGTTTAGTTTAATGTTGATTTTACTGAATATTCATCGGTAATCGGTTTAAGGGTGCGTTCACACTAAACGCTTAAAGTGGTCAAGTTGCTAATGAAATACCCCATACAATTTACTAAAATTAATTTATAAGTCATAATATAAAGCTCAGGCAGCGTATTTAAATTCGCTCTTATTACGAAATTCAATACCGTCATTCATGATGGCTACTCAACACTCTTCAAAATGACAGTAAGGGATTATTGATTTTTGGTAAATTTAAGATTAAACGTGTCATTTCTCGTGGCACATTTTGACATCCTGACGTCACAAAAATTCGCCAGCGTAACCAGACGCTTGAAAAGCGACCACACGTAGTGACTTATTTGGGACAGGTATTTACATCATAATGGCGTCGGCACGAAAAATGACACGTGTAATCTTAACTAAAGGCCGTCTTTATGGTTAGTGGACCTATCGTCTGATAATGCCAAACTGATGTAGTATTACCTGATGTTATACGAAATACCTAGCAGTGTGTTTCCTTCCAACTAACCGGCAAAATATGTGCTCCTCTCCATATTTTAGCATTACGAAATACGAACCTCGAGAATAACTTTTACATGATGTTATGAACCTCTTCCGAAGAAACATATTTCACATAACTATTTCATAAGTAAACACGTGTAACGCTGAGTTTTGCTCAACGCTGTGTCTTATAAGTGGATTTGGGTAAACAGCCCTAAAGGCAGATAAACTACCAATCAAGTAATTGTAACCGGGACAGATATAAATATAACACACTTGCAGATTGAAGCAGTTGTTTTTCTCTAATTTATGGGTTTGAAATTTTGGGCATGAAAAACATTTCAACATTCAAATGAAGGGAATAATGTTATACTTGGTGTCGTACAAGACGTCAGATATGTACCTTAATTTGTCAACAAGTTGCACATTAAAATCCCCGCTGTGAATGAGGTAGGATGCCTACTAGATTGCTATTGTAAAAAAAATACTGAGCTATGTTTTTCTAAACTAAAGGTGTCCAACTATTGTATCAGACAAAATTGAAAGCCTGGTGAACTTTACCTTTTATGCTTACAAAAATAAATCCAACACCCACCGAACGGACCATGTAGGCAGTTCCCAAAACGATTTCATCACAATTCCACATGAAGGTAAACGTTACTTCAGTTTCCCGTTATTTTCTGTGCTGTGCATCAAGTTCTTCGCTTAAGCAAATAGACCACAAAATGCTGGGTAATGTTAATATTGTCCTATCAGATAACACACACCTGGCAAGAATGGAATACCGCAGGGAATCCCAGGAACTGGTCGATATACCTACATTCCATCAACTTGAACATGGTGTATTTAAAGCAATTCCGGATATATATGTGCTCGTCGTTACACGCAGCCACGTAGAGTATTAAAATTCCAAGCTATCCATGACTTTCACAAGACTCTCCACGATGATGCTGGTGAAATGAAGGTATTTCCTTGTAAATATTAAAACAAATAATGCCTTCATTAAGCATTCCCATGCTGTGGAGTTCAAGGTCAGCAATAGCACACCGATGCTTCCCATTTTGGCCTTCTCGTCGAATGGCATACCCGTAGCCGTAGGTGTTATTTTCGTTGAGGGAATTTTAACAACCGCAGTAAAGGGATTCAACTATGATGGTACAAGGTACAGGTTAGTGGAACTTTCATTCGGCCGATAGTGGTCCCACTGGTAGGGTAAACTTTTATGTAATTGCATTTTTTTTGTAATCTTTCGATTACTGTAAAGTGAAAATTAAAAAAAAGTACTATTTACAAAACATTAAACAACACAAAAGTCTGTGTAACTGACAGCATTTTTTGCAACAATTTTTTTATATTTTCAAAAACTTCTTCTAAAACTGAAAACTTTTTTTAATGGTCCTAAAATCATTCAAAAAAGTCATCATACTACGCACATATCCATGGTAATACTGTGATATGCCACCAGGAACAAGACTTATACCCTATTTACACCGAACCGAAAACAGGGTCTCCGCAAAAACACTCGAAAACTTCATCGAAAACGGAAGTTTGCCCATACAGATTTCAGTTTTCAAAACGAGTCGTTTAAAGTCGTTTTCCATGAAAACACGACGAAAACGACTTCCAATCGTTGGGTTTTTGAATCAAACACACCTTTTGCAATTTTCAGCAACTTCAGGAGAAGAGCTGTCACAATTCACCATTTAAAATCATTTTCCACACTTAATTGATGGGCTAATGTTATTTTTAAATGCTCTGAATTAATTTCATTTGTTAATTGCGATCGAAATTTGTAAACAAAATAGTTTACACAGTAGTGCCTTACAGCTGATTGAAACTTCAAACGAAAACTATTTAGTTATTTTTCGGTGTAAATGCATTTTCAAGTTTTCGACGAAAACACGGTTACCGGTGCTACGTGAATAGGGTACTGGCAGTCCGTTTTATGTTTATAACGTAGAAACGTATGGTTGCAACTTCGATATCCACAAGTGGATTTTTTTGAAGTCGGTAAGGTGGTATGACTCATGGCGATATCTTTGTTCACGGGTGCCATATTTGCGGTGTAAATGAAACTCTGTAATTTTTAACTTTCTCGATTACGTAGTAGAAACTCGAATTTAGAACTCGAGATCCTTATCAATTCTGATATACCAATGACAGAGGAACCCAAAAAAGTGGGTTCGTCGGCTCCAGAAGTCTATAGCCTAAACGGATGGATGGATTTATTTCAAACTTCGCATTTCGAGTTTGAAGCATTGCCAACCATTTTTGACGAAAATATGCCTAAATTGAAAAAAAAATCAATTTTTCAATAAAATAATGCGTAAAATAATTGTTTTTTGGTAAAATAAAACAATAAATCAAAAATAAATACTTAATATAAAAAAAAAAATAAACAAAAGCAATTTTTATTTCCATTTCATTATTTTAGAGTGATAATTTGTTGAATGGAGTTCTAAATTTCAAGACGAAATAGTAAAATGAGTTTATAATTTACTTCCTTTTTTTATGTAACGAACAAAAAACAAACGGAACAATCAGCTTTCAATTTTTTTTTTCAAATCTCAATCCACTTACTGGGAGTAAAAGCTGGCATTATTTTTTAAGAATGGCAGATAAAGTGTTCGGAAACTGGGCAGAATTGGAAACACATTTTTTAAGAACAAGGTTTCATATAATATTCTGTTTGGCCAATATTGTTTAAGAAAGTTTTAAAAAATAAGAAGTCAATACCTGTGTTGAATTAAAAAAAATAAAAATGTTTGAAATAAAAAAAAATAGTATTTTTTTGAAACAAAATTATCCTTAAAACCTTATCTCGGAAATGGTCGATAATATTTTAACAAAAATCCATTTGTAGAGTAAGTGCGGCAAATATGGCCCACCACTGTATTTCGCAAACCATAACCCAAGGCGAAATAAAAAATGTTTCACTGCGAACACGTTCAACTCGGTTAAGCCTCAGTCTTTTTTGGTGAGTGTGGCGCGACGGGGTTTGAAGATATTCGGCGCATTTTGTTTTTTATACTTTCGTTGTAATTTTTTGGTAAGTTTTCCTAAGTGTTTTTACATAAAATTCTGTGTTAAATTGGTAAGTTTTTTCTAAAATTAAAGAGTATTGAATATTTTCTTAATTTGTGTGAATTTAAAATTTAAAAGAAAGTTTATGAAGTAAGTTGAAAATTAAAATGAGTAAAAAAATCAAAGTGTGTTTAATATGGCCCACCCCATGTGTTGGTAATATGTCCAAGCCATATTTGACACGTTTTCTCGATTGAAATTTGATTTATTTATTTAATTTAATTTTTGTTTTTTTTTGAAGGCTAAAATGTCTAAACAAAGTCCACAACCACGGAAGACTTGGTGGAAGAAGGACGTGATGAAAGCCATATCAGCAATCTACAACAAAATAATGGGATCTTTGAAGGCCCACCCTGGGCCATATTTAACACCAGGTGGGCCATATTAGCCGCACTTTTTTCAAAACTGAATTATAGAGTTCCTTTAAGTTTTTGTTTTTAACTTTTAATTATGTTTGTTTTTTTAATTAAAGTTTCTTAAGACTGAAATAAAAATAATTTGTGAGACTGTTTAAAAAAATATTAAATGAATAAGACTTAAATTTATGGTTTTATTTAAAAAAATGTTAATGGTGGGCCACATTTGCAGCACTTACTCTAATATGGTAGTTCTTAACATGATAGCAAACTCAGTTAGATAGATATATATATATTTTATTTCGCATAATATCGACTAACATTCGGTAAAATACCACACATGATACATTAGGTACAGAAATATGATTTTTGTATATCTTACTACTAAAACAACATATTTAACAAATGTGACGGTAATTATTATTTAGTAAACAGCAATCTTTTTGTTTTCTCTAAATTATGTGCAATAATAATTTTTGAAAAAAGGCATTTGGATTTTTTTATTATTAACTAGCTGACCCGGTGAACTTCGTTCCGCCCAAATTCATTAATGTAGGTAATGAAATTAATAATTCCGAGGTTTCGTTTCATTCTGCTTCATGTAAATCGGTCAATTCAAATTTTGTATTCAAAATGTATATTAAAATTAAATAAATAAATAAAATCTAATACTTGTCGGCAACCTACCGCTTTTTCACTGAAATGCTTTACACAACATTTTTTGTTCTATTTCTATTATCGGTTGTGTATTGCGACTTATTAATTGTCATAGCAAAAGCGAGACGTACGGGAAATTGAAGACGCTTAAATACGAACGGCAAATCGTTCTGAATAAGTGGAATCCGCGAAATAACAACACCTTCGCCTATGAATTTTCCAATAAAAATCGTTGCTTGAATTATATTTGATATTAAATTCTTCACAATCAAATGCGTACCGCTACAAAGTTTTGGTTCATTTAGGTTGCGCAACAAAATTATTACTGAGACGATTTTAAGTTTCAAATTGTGTGGAGGCAAGCCCAAAACATCCAAATAATTTTAAAATTCCGTGGGATAGTTGGTGGCTTCGTTTTCATCCATCACGGAGTCGACTGATTTGTATGAATATAACTCACCAGCGATTTAGTTTTGAATGGCGAAATTCAAATGTTCGACGTTCTTGTTTTTCGCAGCCAAAATCACTCTTACACTCAGTCAATCATGGTCAATATAATTCTGAGCGATATTCGGAAAAACATTCATGATTAGTTCTTCCGGTGTCGTTGTAAAGTTGCAAACATTTTGTGGAAACTCAATCAGGCCGGTGATCATTGTTCCACCGAAAGGTCATTACGTAAACGAATCAGGGCCTCCAATGCGCGTTTGTAAGCCATTGTGCATTCGTCCCATATAATAATCTTACATTGCTGCAGTACTTTCGCCATCGCAGTGTTCTTTGAAATGTTGCATTTAGGTTCTTCTTCCACTTGCAGATTCAATGGCAATTTCAATGCAGGATGAGCTGTTCGACCGCCTTCTAACAAAGTAGCCGCTATCCCAGAAGAGGCTAGGGCCAAAGCGATCTCAGATCTCGAACGAATTGTAGCCAAAATAAGTGAAATCATGAATGTATTTCCAGTTCCGCAATTTTCATTATCGACTGCTTGCATCAATTCATCGTACACTTTCTTTTATTCTTGATTCAACATTGGCACATTTGTTCGAATAGCTTGACTCAATGCGATTCGACCGAAGTCCATTTCTCGCTCCAATTCTGGATTAAATGCGTCTTGCATTAAACGATTTGGCTGTGGCATCCCCAATTTGCACAACAAATTGCCACTCATGAGCAGACACATATCCTCGATCAAAATCAAAGCTTTGTTGCGCATTTCATCTCCAGTTCATTATCCGATATCACAGTACGAATTCGATGCAAAATATCGTCGGCCATATCATCTTTGTATAATCAAAGTATCTACTTCATTTCAAAAAGTTACTTAATGTAACATAGTAAACATAATTTATTAGAACAAACTTTTTAGGTACCTATAGGTATTTAAAAAAAAACTTTCAAAATTGTTGACAACAACAATTTGGTTGGAAAATAATTAAAATAATTGACAACAACAATTGCTTTTAAAATTTAAAATATTTTTTTTTTGTATTTGAAGTGTCACTACTCGATTTCTATCCAGTTTTTTTTTTTTTTTTTTCAAAGTGTACAAAAATGAATTTATTGGAATGGCGGTTGCACCTTCTTCCAAAAATTTATCATACTAATATATTAACCTTCTCTGCATGGTTTATAAACCAACAAAAAAACTAAATCAAAATCGGACAGCCTACCGACTGCCACACACACATTTATCAAGTTATTTTTATATACATAGATCGATTTTTTTTACTTGAAAACGTACATCGACCAATGTTTAAACTGGGAGTAAAATTGATATTTCCATTCGAATAACCAAAAATGGTTCTTTTAAAAATTGGTTAAAAATATTTCTTTGAAATGACTACTTAAACCACGATCTATGTTCACGTACGGCATATTTTCGTTTATTTCAATGCCTCACTTTCAATAAAAACATAATAACAACTATGTATGCTAAACTTAATTTCGGCAACTATCACCCACTTTCGCTCTTCTTCTAAACTTGTACACCACAAAATAACAAGGTATAACTCATACGACTACCTAACTTACACAATGGAAAACACACAATCCTACTACTTCAATTTATTACAACATAAATTATTTTGGATAACATTAACATTTTTCGAAACATAACATTTTTAATTTATTAAATAAGAAAAAAACTTATATGTGTACATATTTTTACTACTGAAACCTTCTACAGTCTACTTCATTACACATACATACTTGAATTAAATTGATTCAAACTGCTGCGTGCTGCTATTTATGTTCAAATTGTAGCAAGAAGTTTCTTGCATTCTTAGCAAATTTTTAGCACGCAAAATTTCTTGCAAGGTTTCTGTGGCAAACGAATTTCTTGTTTTCGTTTCATTTAGGTAAACCGCCGAAAATATTCGTTCAACAATAGCAGATAAATTCGGAAGTGATAAGATTTCAAAAATGATTTTTTTTCATTAACGGAAATGCTATAATTTCATTTGTTTGTAAAACGTTTTTCCCAAAAACTGTTACATACATCTTTTGAAGATTGAGGTTCAGAAAAAAAGATTTTCAAAAATTAAGCTGCTGATCTTACGAAATTCGGCATCAGCGAAATGAATTTTTGTATTCGATGAATTTGAAAAATCTTGGAATCTTATGTTTTTTTTAGCTCAAAAATCGTGGAATAAGTTTGAAGCCCTAAAATCCTAAAAATACGATAAATCGTGGAATCTGTCACCGCTGAGTATGTCATACGGATGTAACAGATCTGAAACTCCTGCCACGGTTTTTCTTGTAGTGTAAGGTGTAAGAGGCTATGAACAGAACTTGATTTTTACGGAGAGCTTAAGCCTCACATTATCTATTCTTTGATGCGCTGCTATCTGAAATGAATATGTTTAAGCCACCAATGCACTTTATTTAAGTATGTTATTCTGTTTTCTGTTCTGTTTGTTTATATATAACGACTCTAGAAACGCTTCTGAATTATTTTTACCAAAAACTTAGTAAAATAAAAAGCAATCGACCAAACTGTTGATATGAACGAGAAAGTTTTGTGCGAACAAGTCGTGCACTTTATTTTTTATCATACAAATCGACACAGAGTGAGTTAAAAATAGAGCAGGAGAAGTTTAGTAACCTTTCCTATTTAAGGGAATTTACGCTTGTAGTCGGAAATCGACTCTGGATGTAATACTAAGAAACGTACTACGATTTTCGATAATTATGGTATTTTTTTTTATAAGAGAAAAAGCAACATCTGATATCAATAAAAAAATACTACCCTTTGAAAATAGTTTAACTCATGATAAGTATTTTGTTACCCGCAAATTGACTTAAAAACCACTTTAATAAATTCTTACATTGTGGCGATTAATAAATAAATTAACAACATTCAACAAAACTGTCAAAAAGTGGGTAAAAAACGCAAAAAAAAAATTAAATTGTTGTTTGTTGAAATTAGTAGGTACGTGGTTTGTCACGATGAAAAATATTATGTCGAAATATGTTCGTTTCCATAGTAACATCATTGAAACCAACCATCGCGTCATCAACTCCTCGCAGATATGATGTACCTGAATTAAATTTAAATACACAGTTGCTTACTTTTAGTAAATATTATTGTATTCCTTCGAAAATAGGTTCTAATCTAAGATGATATATATTTGAATACGTTACTTTGGCAATATGGCGACGACAAATTCAAAGTCACCAAAATGGGTTCAATACTTCAATTAACTGATAAGCATTTTGTGTTGTTAGCTTCATTTTACCTCCAGTCTTAATGGGTAATGGCGGCATCATACTGGTTGTGCGCAGTAGGGCACAGTACCTTTTGAATGATATATGTTTCATTCTTCTCATTTCATAAAAAATACTAAAACTTCGGATGTTCACGTATTAATAATAATGAAATGAAGTAGAAACTGGCAAGTCTAACTACAAACCCACCATCGGATTCCTTTGAAATAGTTAGGTATTTGTAGCAGTTAAATTATGAGAGCCAATTCAGCGCAAATCGTAGTTGGAAATTCCTTATTATACAGTTTTCCCTCTGCCAGGAAGTGAACCTGAACTTCGATTCGCCATCAGGAACTTGTTCACTCTTATTAATCGCAGGACTTGAACATTGTCCCCAGCTTAAGTATATAAACGCAACCCATACTTAAATAGAGAGCAATCAAATTTGATTGTAAATGCAAACATTTTCGTCGAATATATCCTTGTTAGAGTTTCGCCTCTCAATTACTCTAATTGGACTTTACTCAAACCTTAAGATTCACCGATAGTACTTCTCTCTAAATTCCAAGCATGATTACCGCAAGTCGACAAAGGTTTATTTAACAGTAATTGGAAATCCATATCAACGGATCGGCAAATGGCTTTGAAAAGTTCAAAGAAAACCATGGAAAGGGTCAAATGTGAAATCAGTCGGAAGAGCACGTTCTCGAGCATTAGTATATACGCTTTGCCCAATTAATAAGACATTTTCGAGTGATCGATAAGTAGGTAGTTAATCGAGTGTGATTCCACATATCCCTACTTTTCTGAGAAAGACCAGACGAATTTATTTCATTGGCTCGGTATGGTTAGCTGAAACGCTGTGTCCTCAATGTCACGCACTTTAAGAAAAGGCAAACGATTCTCTGACACAAGCTGAAAAGCAATTATAACGCTCCAAGGGAGAACGTCCCCCATTATATTGACATTATAATTTTGGACAACCCTTTAGCATTTTGCCAGTTCAATTAGTTTCCATTCGAAAATGTTCAATATTCGGATGTAATCTTCTCTGCGTTAAACAGCATCAAACTCGGAAGGACACCCGAGCCAGGAGCTACAAACAAACCAACAGAGAAATGCAAAAGAATTCGTATTTAAAATTTCACAGAAGATCTCTCAGCCGAAAAAAAAGGACACCAACTTTTGGAGCGAAACTTTGCACAGCTCAGGAGTAAATGCAAAAATCACAACCATTTTAGTGTTGACTTAACCAACTCTTCCCGCCATCAGCAGCGTCCTTGGTTTGTGTTTACTTTTACCCCAGCACGCTGTAGTAAACAACACTGACCAGTTATCCAGTGGGAAAAAAAATAAACCGCCACTATAAGCTTAATGGTCGCCTGCAGTCTTTATATCTATGCGAACCTGATGCTTTTCCACTTCGGTGATACTCGCAATGGAAAGACTCAAGTCGGTCGGACTGTCTGTTGAACCAAATCGATATCCAACTAAATTTCAGCGGGTTGTTTTGGTTTCTTGTTTGTTTATCTCGTTCTAAATTAAAGAAAAAGGGATTTCTTTTTTATTTTCAAGAGTCCGTTTAAAACTTTACTTTTATCCGTTCCCGTCTGCGAATGTAGAAAGAGCTTCATTTGTAGGTATGTCAATAGCACGTTGGGCGACGGATGTTTTCCACAGCAGTTAGTTTCCCTTTCAAGGAAGTATCAGAGGACAGAGATTGCGATTTTTCCAATTTCGGAGGACGATTATCTCAGTCTGTTGGCTCAAGGGCATCTATCCTTTTTCGTGTTGCTCCCTGCAATGTACATATAATATTGTTGTGACGCTTAATGCAAAATTGAAAGAGTTTCCTCACTTAATTGTTTACATTTCCAGTGGATTGGATTTTAAACTCCTTTCGTAAGCACTTTTCATTCGAAATTCGAGCTCTTATTGGTATAGGTATAGACGTATGTATGTGCAGTTGTTTGAGTACATTTTCAAATTCACTAACTTTGGATGGGTTGACTTTGTGTCCTGTAAAAGGGCTAATTTCGTCTATCAGGAACTGAATTATTAATGCAATCAGACCTTTAATGGTAGCTGGGGCTGGCAGACTTTAGAGGTAGATGAAAGTATATCAGCGCGGATAAGGTACCAACATTGCAAAGAGGGAACGACTACATTGCATAGAAGTTATATTGAAAAATTGTGAGTTGCAATTAGCTTATAGGCAGTCAGTGATAGTACACGTAGGGTAGGTAGGTATAAGTATTTTCGAATAAAAAAAAATACTCTGTAGGGGATAGGTTTTTAATATTTAAAACCATTCACTGTAAACGAAGGTATTTTTCATATTTTATAAAAACATCCTAATAAACGATAGCTTGTATGTTGTTGTTTTTTTTTTTTTTTGTAATATCCCAAGGTTTTCTTATCTTTTTAGTGGAACTAGATTTGAGATCTTGTTACATCTCACATTGTTGTATCTCTTGCCACAATTCTATTTCCAACTTAACTTTTTTCCCCAATGATTTCATATAAAATTTCTAAATAAAAAACAACAATATTACCTAGAATTTCAACGCATTTCTTTTATTTTTCCCAAAGATTATGTAGCCAGGCAGATTTGTATAGGAATTCTTCCGACGGTAGGAAATTTTTGGAGCCGTGGTAGGTATTCTTATTATTTGAATGTACTGTCACTGGAAGCAGTGGGTCACCTGAATGCGAACCGTATCGCCTACGGGATTTTTTTCTGTGGTTGCTTTTGATGAGTTTTTCGACGCGCTTTTCGAAGAGTTTTTATTAAGCTTTTTACAACGTTTTTTGATGTGTAAACATCTAAGCGCGCGTTATTGGAATCTGGTGGAGTAATTCCACACATTTAACTTTCGGGGACAGAAAATGCGTCACTGTGTTTTATCATTGCATACATTTTATCATTGCAAACGTTTTTATCATTGCATACATATATGAGCTGGGGCATATTAATTTCAGCTTTTTGTTGATGTGAAATAAAGCATGTTTTTCATATATGATGGTCTCACATTTCTTCCCTGTGACGGATATCTCGAGGAAATTCGGTGCCAAATCTTTCGTGAATTACCAGGCACGCAGAAATCACAGTTCGACAACAACTAACAAAAATGTCGTTGACCAGCACTTCTACAATATGACATGCAAGCCGAATGAAATTCCAATGACACTTTCATTTACTGTGTAACAGTTGATGTGATTTAACTTGCGGGGATGGAAATTCAAACGGGTTTTTGTTATTTCATAATATATCAAGAATACGGTTATTACAATTCCCTCTTTTCTCAATGACATGTATCAAGCCACACACATACCGCACGCACGGTGTCTACACATACACATATTTCGGGACTGTTGGATACAGTCGCACCAATTTTTTTATAAACGTTTCGGACGAGATTTTTTAAGTGTTTCTTTTTAGTATTTTCTATTTTTAAGTATTTTAAGTGCGTTTTCCGAGCGTATTTTAATGCGTTTCAATAGCATTTTCGAAAAGTTTTGAATGCGTTTTTTTGACGCAGTCCTTCAAAAAGTCTTCTAATGAGCTATTTATTGGAATTTGTTTATGCGTTTTTGATGCGTTGTTAAAAGATTTTTATTGCATTGTTTTAAACCATTATTTCAAAATCTTGTTTTTTAACTTTCTCGATTACGTATAAGAAAAAAATGTTGCTTTCGTACAAAATTTCGAACTCGAGATGTTAATCAATTCCGTCCGTCTGTCTCGAGGCCTACAGCCCAAACGGCTGCCCGGTTATCTCTCAAACTTCGGATTTGTAGTTTGTGCCCATGGGCTTACAGTTCGGGGCCACTTTTATTTTTGCACTTTATTCACTTGCATTTAATTATAAACGTTATTTAAAATAAGTAAAACAAGTTTGATTTTTTAGAAAACGGTTCCAACAATTTCAACTAAATTTTAATTTCGAATCACCGAAAACGCTAATTTTAGAAACAGTTTATGTCTCAAAAACTCCATTTTCGATTTGGATAAAACGTAAAAAACTATGTAAGTGATACTTCCATCCCGAACAATCACCCCTATTGAGGTTCGGAAAAAATTCCGATACGAAAGTCAAATCCGATCGGAACTCAAATTTCGTTCGAAGTACCTATCCGTTTCGGAACAAAATAGATGAAGCGTATAAACGCGTTCATTTCGCATGAAAATATTCCGCAGCAATTAGTTGTCGGAGAGGTTCGGAAAAAATGTACCGTGCAGCTGTCAAAAGTAATTGGTATAACGCGGTTCCACGCAATGCGACAAGGTGCGCTACGGATACCTCGATAGGGGTGAATATCTTTTACACAGTTTTCAGCTAAAAAGTTAAGCAATTGTATTTATCAAACTAAATGTTGCAAAATATCTTACTGTGTTTTCTGCATAGATAGATAGATAGATAGCTTTATTTCGTATATAAATTTAAAATGACTTTGTTACCACACATTTTACAATTCAGAGATATGATAAGTTATACCTATCTTTCTTCTGAAACATTATTTTTACCATAAGGATGATTTTGAGATTTACATTGAAATATTACATCTGAAGGAATTCTGCATGAATTTACAAAAACCGCTCTATGGATTTTGATCAAAATTTTGGGAAGGTTTCGTTCGGACCAGTCGTGCACTTTATTTTAAATGTTTTTAAAGCCATTTTGAATAGTGTTAGGGGGATTTTCACTCATTTTTATCGAGTTTTTTTTTTTAAATAATTAAATAGTGTTTCTGACGTGTTTTTTAAAAAGTTCTTAAAAGGCTTAAAAGTCGTTTGATTGCCACTTGCGGTGCGCGCGATTTTTTAAATGTTTCCTAACTCGTAAATGAGCACATAATTTACAGTGTTTTTCATTTGTTTTCTTGGCAACGTGCTTTGCAGAAGTTGTCATGCATTTTTTTTAACACTTTTCTTAAGATTAATAAGGCGTTCTTTGTTCAAGGCGTTTTAAAGCCTTTTCAATGTTTTTTAAACACATTCATTTTAATACATCTACGGACGCGTTTTCAGGCGTTTTTTCTTAGGTGAACATCAATCCCGTTCTTGAAGTGATTTTAATGCATTTAATTCGTTAGATGCGTCCAAAGCGCTAGATGAATCTAGGCTTACAAAAGTCTATTAGTTAATTGACACCATTGGGCACAACCAATTAATTCGACTGAGAGTTTAAGCAATCATGCATTCATAGCTTATCAACATAAAGATAACGGGTGATTTTTTAAGAGGTTTAGAACTTTTTTAAAAAAAAAACACAAAAAATTCGAAAAAATGAGTGAAATATTTTTTGGAATCGATAGTTTGAACCTTGCAATTTAATGTTTAAAGATAATTTCATGCAAATGTTGACCGCGGCTGCGTCTCAGGTAGTCCATCCGCTGAGTCCAATTTTGGCATACTCTTTCACACATATCGGCCGGTATCTCACGAATGAATGCATGGATGTTGGCTTCCAGTGCGTCAATCGAAGCGGGCTTGTCCCTATACACATTAGCCTTGACATACCCCACAAAAAATAATCTAATGGTGTCAAATCGCACGATCTAGGCGGCCAATTGACCGGCCCGAAACGTGAAATTAACTGTTCACCAAACTCGCCTCGCAATTGCGCCATTGCTTCGCGTGCTGTGTGGCATGTGGCACCGTCTTGTTGAAACCACATATCATGCAAGTCAAGAACTTCCATTTCGGGCAAAAAAAAGTTTGTTATCATCGCTCGGTAGCGTTCACCATTGACAGTAACGCTGCTATTCGCATCATCTTTGAAGAAATATGGCCCAATAATGCCGCCGGCCCATAAACCGCACCAAACAGTGGCTTTTTCGGGATGCATTGGTAGCTGTTGCAATGCTTCTGGCTGATCTTCACTCCAAATGCGGCAATTTTGCTTATTTACGTACCCATTCAACCAAAAATGAGCCTCATCGCTGAACACAATTTTTCGATAAAAAAGCGGATCCTCGGCCAGCTTTCCAAGAGCCCATTCACCAAAAATTCGGCGTTGTGGTAGGTCGGCTGGCTTTAGTTCTTGCACAAGCTGTATCTTAAAAGGCTTTACGCACAAATCCTTCCGCAAAATTTTCCACGTAGTGCTGTAACAAAGGCCTAACTGCTGGGAACGGCGCCGAATCGACATTTCGCGGTCTTCTGTCACACTAGCTGATACGGCCGCAATATTTTCTTCACTACGCACAGTACGTAAACGTGTTGGTGGTTTAATGTCCAACAAAGTAAATTTGGTGCGAAATTTGGTCACAATCTTCCGAAAAGACTGCTCAGAAGGTCGAGAATGCCGATCATAAAATGGAAGCAGCGCGCGATGAACATTTCGAACCGAGCACGAATTTTGATAGTAAAATTCAATAATTTGCAAGCGTTGTTCATTTGTAAGACGATCCATGGTTAAATTGCAAACCAAACTGAAGCTGTTTGACAGTGACACAAGGTACTAAACACACGTCAGCTGTCAAAACCAGTGTTGCCAAAACCAAACCAGCTAAAAAATCACCCGTTATAAATGTGGTATATATTTCAATTCCGAAATTACAATGACAGAGGAAATCAAAGCGTGGGTCTCACGAATCACGATTCAGTTCATTTTCCTGCCGTCTCCTTCATTAAATCGGTGAAGTGTATTCAACTTTACCGTCCTTCCTACACCCACATCCCATGAAATGGAAATTGAAAACCTGGTCACATTGGATCGGATTATAGGCAGCTCCTGAAACAGAGAAATAGAGATGCGAAAATGAAAAAGGAAAACAGCGAAACTTAAAACCCCATTGCGCGTCATCACCATCCGATGAATGATCTTTCATCTATTCTCCAAAAAAAGGAGGTTTTCTCCATTAAATCCCTTCTATATATATATATATAGGAGCCGACAATGCGATGCGGAAGACTGCCCTTTCCTCATTCCCTCCAGTTCGAAATGAATAGCTGTAAAATGTTAACTCTCTCCCTAGCGATGGGAGTATAGCAAAAAACTAATTATCCCTGAAGTAGAAAACTTTTTGTTGGCATAACGTTCTTTGGGTGAATGCGGCGGAGCACCAACGAAAAGGAAACAACAGCTGCTGCGATAGTGAAAATGCTATTTATATTCGAAGCTTTGCAGCTATTGAAAAATGAATAGTTTGTAAATAGTTGTCCGTCTTCACGCGATGCTCAGCTGGGATAAAGCAAAGTGAATTTATGGCGTACGCCTGAAGCAAAAAATTAATCAAGGATGCCATGGATGAAAGTGCACTTGATCTTGATGATGGTCCCTCTTAAATTAGATGAAGTTAATTTTCCTGCTAATTATGAAGAGTTGATGGTCTATTACAACCCATTTCAGTTGAGTCTCTAGGTTCATTAAAGCAGAAGTGAAACTCACAACACGAGTAAGGAGTAACGACAATTTTTCAAAACAAACCCCTCAAGTCCTTGACATCTTAATTCAGGTTCAAATTCACAGTCGAATCTTTTATTAAACACACAAAGGATGCATAACTCATTTTCGAGGTCATACGGATACAATTGTGTGTGCTGTATAGACTTAAGTTCACCATTGTAAACATGGATGTGATAAAAAAAAAAAAAAAAAAAAAACACCACGCCCGCAATAACAAGACACGTATCCCGGGGGATTTACCTGTCATTGTGCTCTATGAAAAGAAATAAATCGAATGTCTCAATGGCTGTGACACAGTCGTCTGTGTACCTAACCTCACATCACAACATCACCGGCTGGAGAACTTTTCTGATTCGAATAGAAAATGCTTTATGCTGTACCAAGGACCCACAGTTCGTAAGACTTAACGAACTTAAGCGGATTTTGTTTTTTTTTAAAGGAAAAAATAATTTTATTACCACGGCTGTAGTAGTCTTCATCGATGCGAATCTAAAATTGTTCCAACGATTCTGGGAAAGAATGGATATTGCCTGCTAGAATAATCAGATAAACACCGTATTTAATTATTTTTCTGTGTTAACCTTTTGCAAGCCTTTTTTGCTGTTAATTGTGCCGTTAAAGCTTTTCGGAGCAATTAAAAGTTGAAATTCCCGTCCGAAACTTGTGCGGTAATTGTGTTAACTTTTCTAAATTTAACTTGAAAAGGATTTGCGCTTTTCATGTGTATTACTTGGTTTAATTAGTTTTTTTTTTTGTTTAGGCGTGAGGACATTTGATGGGGGCATGTCGATCAAATGAATTTATGGAAATATGTTGGAGCCTATGTTGGTTAAGGGCATAGAATCCGTTGCATCCGCCGCGTCGTCGGATTCATCAATATGAACGCATTCGACGGAACGAGCAGTCGCATAGAATCCGTCGCATACGGTGACAGGCAGTATTTTAAATATTCTATCATTATTTCTCCCACGAAACGTGGTAATTTTTCCCTCTCCACCATACTAAAATTCCCTTTTACGTAATTCCCTTGATAGGTGTTTTTTTTTTTTTTTTGTGAAAAAATCTAACTTTTAAAAGTAAAATTCATATGTTACGGAAAGATTATCACATTAAATCACCTTTGGTATGAAAATCACAGTTTGTTAATATTATTATGATTATGATTACCTTTTTGTACTAGAAAATTTTGATACTAAAAAATCTTACTAAAATGCGACTTAAATAAGCTCTTTTTTAATTTGGTGCTGAAATTAAAAAAAAATTCTAGTTCGATTGTTTATTGCAATATTTTCTTTTTTCGGACATCGAAATTTCCGAAAAGAGGAAGAACTCCCGCGATATATTTGCCGTGTGTATGACATTAGCACACAGTAAACATACAGCACACTCTCAAAGGCGCCTAGGTTTTTTTTTTTTATTATATGGACAAAATCAGATGTTGACATAACTCACGAACGCGTTAACAAATTTTGTTCAACCTTTAGATAAACCAACTAAGCGACCATGCAAACAAACCCTTAAAATTTGTTCGAATTCGGTTTGACCGTTCGTAGGTTATAAGGTCACAATGCTTTTGCAACTCTATTTTATGTATATGTAGAGACGAGATTATATGACTCATTACCCAACAGGATAAACGAGGTCATAGAAAACAGTGTATGCACAAAACTGTTTGAAAGAATGAATTCCGAAGCGTCCGAGAACTGCGAAGAGGAACTTTTGTGCTCAAAACCCAAAGTGATGGAAACGAAACTCAAAACGAGAGAAAAGAACAAAGGAGACGTCCGTCTTGTTGAAACCACGTTTTATTAATACTTCAATTCCTTCTAGATTCTTTTGACATTTATTCAGCGTCGTTAAGTTTACAATATTTACCTTTTGCCAAGGTTGCCACTTATTCAAATTAATAGTACTTCTCAACATTCCGCCCACCTCGTCCAGTTATTGCGACGAAACATCTGGCCGCCCACCGTGTTCATCTGCAGACTGACCATCAATTGGAAGCACGACCAGCTTCGAGATAGCTCGCTTCAAGACCGATGACTGGGTACGAATTGACACGACTCGTACTTGGTTGTCGTCGCCTACATGTACCTCCAAGACACGCCCCAATGGCCACTGGGTAGGTGGTGCGCGTTCGTCCCTCACCAGGACTAGGTCGCCCACTTTAATGTTGGTTTTTATTTGTTGCCATTTGCCTCGTACCTGAAGCTCATGCAAATACTCACAGCTCCACCTTCTCCAGAAATCCTGTTGCATCTGCTGGAGCTGCCTCCACCTCGTAAGTCTGCCTATGTTGATGTTAAGCAAAGCCGGTTCAGGAACGGCCGTGAGGGGACCGCCCACCAAAAAGTGCCCAGGGGTTAAGGCAGCTAAGTCTGTGGGGTCATCTGTCAAGGCTGAAATGGGTCTCGAATTTAGCACAGCTTCAATTTGTTTCAGGACGGTGTAAAACTCTTCGAACGTTAAGGTTGCTTCCCCGATTGTGCGCTTCAGGTGGTGCTTCATACTTTTAATGCCGGCCTCCCATAGGCCCCCAAAATTTGGGGAACCCGGGGGAATAAAGTGCCACGACACACCATGGCAAGACACAGATCGTGCACCCTCCTCTAACTGCCTCCGGTAGGCTGCGAAATCCTCCTTTAGAACGGTATTAGCACCAACAAACGTCGTTGCACAGTCGCTATAGATGTCAGAGCTGTACCCTCGTTGAGCAAAAAAACGTCGTAACGCAGCCAGGAATGTCTCAGTTGTCATGTCGCTTACGAGTTCCAAGTGAATAGCTCGGGTGCTGAAACATACAAAGAGCGCCACCCATCCCTTGTAGCTACGATGACCTCGTCCCTTTGTTGTACGAATCGCATACGGTCCACCATAGTCTAACCCAGAGTGCTTGAACGCAATTGCAGCTGTACAACGTGGTGTTGGGAGGCTTCCCATGATTTGGGTTCTGGGTGGTGGCTTTTGTCGCAAACATGTCAAGCATCGGTGAATGTACTTTTGTATTGAAGAACGACAATCAATTATCCAATAACGTCTTCGGAGGAAATTAAGGGTGGATTGCGTACCCCCATGCATAGTACATTCATGTCCTTGAGCAATAAGTAGCGTACAAAGCAGACTCTCTTTAGGCAAAATGATAGGAAATCTTTCAGACACAGTCAACGACGCATTTTTCAATCGACCATTCAATCGTATGATGCCACTTTCATCGATCATTGGATTGAGCTTGCATAGCTTGCTTTTTGAACTGATCGGCTTGCCTTGAAAGAGACAAAACATTTCGTTAGAAAAATGTATTTGTTGAACATACCTTATCCAAAACTGTAAGGCCAGTCGTCGCTCAGACGCGGTGCACCAAAACGTAGTCGAATGTGATCTTCTTAAAGTTGCATCAATAAACCGAAAGCACCAGCATGTTACTCCAATTAGAGTGTTGATGTTGGAATATTTGTGTAGCAGTCCCATTGCTCCCACGTCCTCGGTTAACTTGGGAGAGTCTTGGATAGCAAGGAAAGCTGTGATTTCAGGTTCCTTAATAACAGAAAAACTTTGTTGCGGCCATTCATTTTCGTCTTTCTGTAACCATTTTGGACCAGACCACCAGATGTCTAGTTCCCCTAGCTCGGAAGGGTATATGCCACGAGAGGCTACGTCAGCCGGGTTGCTTTTAGTTGGCACATACCTCCAGCAGTCAATAGATGTGAGCTCTTGGATTTTTGTGATCCTGTTCGCCACGTACTGCTTATGTTTTCCCGGGTTTGATCGTATCCAGCTAAGAGTTGTCTTTGAATCCGACCAGCAGTAAGTGGTTGTAGACGGTAGCCTTAAAATGTCGTGAGCTTTGCTGGCTACCTTGGACGCCAGCAGTGCCCCGTTAAGTTCCAAGCATGGAACAGTAATTTTTTTCAGAGGTGCCACTTTAGTTTTGGCCATGAGTATCGACACTTTATATTCACCATCACATGTTTTGACTCGCAGGTAGCAGACAGCTGCGTAAGCAGAGGTAGATGCATCCGAAAAAACATGCAGTTGATAGCTGCCTGCACCAGGGGATGAGCAAATCCACCTCGGGACCTTGATGTCTTCTATCAATGGCAGCTCTTCTCGAAATCGGATCCAACTCTGTTGACAGGGTTCAGGGAGCGGATCATCCCAAGATATACCGGACAACCAAAGCTGTTGACAGATGATTTTGCCTGTAATCACGATCGGGGCTAGTAGACATGTTGGATCATAAATTTTTGCAACATCGGATAGTTGTTGGCGTTTTGTGATTGCCGATGACACTGCAGTGACGTTCACCTTATAGCCAATGCAATCAGTTTGACAAAACCAATAGATCCCGAGGGCCTTGGTTTCACGGTCTAAAATGAGATCACAGCAAGCATCGCTCGATTTATCTGGCGTGCTGACTCCTCGCAGAAAGTCGGTAGAATTTGAGTTCCACTTTCTCAACACGAAGCCTCCTCGTTGCAGTAGCTGCTGAAGTTCCCCCTGAAGCTGTTGAGCGGCCTCAACCGAATCGGCTCCGTGAAGGCAATCATCCATGTAGAATGCTTCCCGAAGTACTTGAGCCGCTTGAGGAAACTCCGCCTCCTCGTCATCGGCCAATGTATGCAGCACCTTGATTGTCACATATGGAGAGCAGTTTAAGCCATATGTGACAGTTAACAATCTATAGACAGTTGGGTTACCCTTACTGTCTGTCCATATAATTCGCTGCATGTCCGCATCATCTGGGTGTACAAGTATTTGTCTATAGCATTTCTCAATATCCGCCATAAAGCCGATTCGATGAGTACGCCATTTTAAAATAATCGCAGACAGATCACTCTGAAGCTTCGGACCTACATGGAGGCAATCATTTAGTGATTTACCTGATTTGTATTTCCTCGACGCGTTGAAGACAGTTCTCAATTTAGTGGTCGAGCTTGATTCCTTATAAACGCCATGATGTGGAATGTAACAAACCTGCGCCGGTGGGTCATCTTCATGGACAGGCTCCATGTGTCCGAGGTGCAGGTATTCCGACATAAATTCTTCATACATTGTCTTCATTTTTGGATCCTTTTCTAGACGATGTATTTGATGTTGGAATAGGATGTAGGCGTCTGCTTTAGAGTCTCCAAGCGCCGATCGGTCTACAAACTCTTTAAACGGGTACTTGATGACGTAACGTCCCGAACTGGTTCGCTGTACCGTGCGTTTAAAGAATTCCTTGCAGAGGAGCTCATCTTGTGTCATCTTACAGGAAGACTCCACGTCCTCGTGCTCGTTAAACTTCCACATGTCCTGAACCAATTTAGTCAACTCAGTATGGGAGAATGCACAAAAGTTTGTGACCAGCTCTCTAACGGTAGATTCGGGCAAGCGTCCATAAATAACCCAACCTAAATGGGTGCGTTGTGCCACAGGAGCACCAGCAGATGATTGCATAATTTCCCCACGTAGAAGAGAGCCATACAGGTCAGCTCCCAAAATGACGTCTATCGATCCGGGCTCGTGAAAGTTTGGATCAGCCAGATCCAGATCCAAAAATTCACAAAATGGTTGGGGGTCAATACGCAGAGTGGGCATTAGATGGCCCAAGCGTGGTAAAATTAATGCTCTGCAGTTAAGGGTAAAATCTGGTTCTCGAAGAGAACTCACAGAGATATCAACCAGCCCTGTTGACTTACCAACACTTGCCCCTCCTACTCCAGTTACCGGTACAAAAAGCCTCGTTCGCCGCAGATGTAGTTGTTGCACAGCATACTCACTAATAAACGACGCCTGCGATCCGCTATCTAGAAGCGCTCGCAATTTTAGGCGATGTCCAGTAGCAGATCGTATTCCAATTTGAGCAGTGGCCAGTAGAACCGGTTGTAGTTGTATCATTGGTTCACGGAATGGGTTGCGAGAGGGGCAGGGGTCACACGTGCGTTTTGTCAACGCATGGTTGGTGTTTACGCATGGCTGTGGAGATTGCATGCTGTCGTGCAGCATTGTGTGATGTGTTTGGTGACATTTCAAGCACGTGTTAGCCGATTAACATTGCAGCTGTCCGTGGTCCGCCTTTAGACAGTTTTTGCATAGCTTCGCCTTTGTCACGAATATCAGCCTCTGCGCTGGTGTTTGATTTCTGAAATCAGCACAAAACATGAGAATATGCTTACCAGAACAACTGGGACATCGACTGATATTTGTCTGGTGGCTGCGGACCGGGTGTGCGTTTGTTGGTTTTTGGTGGGGTTCCTTGTGCTTCGAGCGAGAGCAAGCGGCCATGGCCTCAAGTCCTTGTAGTCGGTTTTCCAAAAATTGTTCCAGTTCTACGTACGTGGGAATGGAATTTGGACTGTCGAGCGACGTTTCCCAATCTTTAATAGTGACAGGATCCAATTTTTCCGTCACAAGTAGAATTAACCAGTCGTCCCAATTGTCCGTTGGTCGCCCTAATTGCTGTAAAGCGCGAACGGCTTCAGTGATTCCATCGAGTATCTGACGTAACCCCGCTGGTGATTCGTTTGCCATAGTCGGTAGACTCAGAATATCACGAAGGTATTGTTTGACAAGTTTCCGTTTGTTGTCAAATCGGCCTTTTAAGATGTCCCATGCCGTCTGAAAATTATTCCCGCTGATTCGAATGTTTTTTAATAGATTCGCAGCACTACCACGTAGACTGCAATTCAGAAAGTGCAACCGTTGCACATTGGAGAGCGTCGCGTCGTTGATAACGCAGCTGGTGAACAGATCTTTGAAGGTCAACCACTCGTCGAATGCACCGCTGAAAGTGGGCAATTGAACCGGTGGCAAGACGGATTTGCTGTTACCCGCTCCGCTTACGGCGGTGTGATTCGGCGTTGAGTGATTCAGAGTTTCAGGTGCGGTGATGGATAGCTCGTCGATTATGTCATTTAGTTCTCCGAGCGCTTCGCAGTACGCAGATTCGACTCTGGCCACACGTTCATCAGAACAAATCCTTTGGAGATCCTTTTCGATGTCGTCGGTTACCTCCATTGATGAAATCACGTCATGTGCCTCGTTGAACTTGATCCAGTAATCTTCGAGTAGCTTTCTTCTGCCCATGAAGTACCCTTTCGTTTGTTTTGCCTTCGCGATTTTCTGTGAATTAGTTTAAAAATTCCTTATCTTTATTTAACGCGGAAGACTCAGGTTCCCCGCAAGGGATGCCAAATGTTTGAAAGAATGAATTCCGAAGCGTCCGAGAACTGCGAAGAGGAACTTTTGTGCTCAAAACCCAAAGTGATGGAAACGAAACTCAAAACGAGAGAAAAGAACAAAGGAGACGTCCGTCTTGTTGAAACCACGTTTTATTAATACTTCAATTCCTTCTAGATTCTTTTGACATTTATTCAGCGTCGTTAAGTTTACAATATTTACCTTTTGCCAAGGTTGCCACTTATTCAAATTAATAGTACTTCTCAACAAAACATTATTAATTATTTTATATATAACTTCTAAATTTATTAAATTATTAATTATAATTAGGTATTTAAAAAAAAAATTGGTGCGACTGTATCCCCGAAACCACTGGTTTGACGAAGAGTGCCGGCAAGCACATGCAGCAAAACAAAGTGCCTACGAAGCGTCGCTGCATAGAAGGACGAGAGCAGCTCGTCAGCTCTACGAGCAAAAAAGGAGGGAAGAACATCGGCTTCTCCGGAGAAAAAAGAGAGAGAATGAGAAGCGCGCGATCGAGGATATAGAGAGGTGTTACTCCAGGAACAATGTTCGGAAGTTTTACCAAAAGGTACAAAGAACGTGTCATGCCAACAAGACCCGAACGGAGACCTGTAGAGACGAGCAAGGAAACCTTGTAGTAGAGTCACAGTCGGTGCTGAGGACATGGAAAAACCATTTCTGCAGACTGCTAAACGGCGAAGACGACACAAATTCAGCTGTTAGGCAGGACGATCTATTCAACCTGGACGATGACAGCCAAGATTTCCGTCCACCTGACCAAAATGAAGTGAGGATAGCAATATCTAAGCTTAAATCCAACAAGGCTGCTGGTCCAGACGGCTTACCTGCCGAGCTCTTCAAGGCAGCCGGAGATGACTTGGTAGAGTGCATACACCAACTCATCTCCAAGATTTGGTTAGAGGAAAGTATGCCTGATGAATGGAACCTCAGCATTGTGTGCCCGATCCACAAGAAAGGAGACCCTCTAAACTGCGCCAACTACAGAGGCATCAGTCTCCTGAACACTGCGTATAAGATCATGTCTGCTGTATTGTGTGAACGCCTGAAACCATTCGTCAACGATCTGATAGGTCCCTATCAGTGCGGTTTGAGGCCCGGTAAGTCCACGACCGATCAAATATTCACACTACGGCAGATCCTGGAAAAAACCCAAGAATACCAGATCGATACTCACCATCTTTTTATCGATTTTAAGGCCGCATATGACAGCGTTTATAGAGACGAGCTATACAGAGCCATGTCTAGTTTTGGCATCCCTGCCAAACTTGTCAGATTGTGCAGAATGACGATGGAGAACGCTCGCTGCTCCGTAAAGGTCGGAAACAATCTCACCGAGACCTTTGATGTCAAAAAAGGATTTAGACAAGGTGATGGGCTGTCATGTGACTTCTTCAACATCATTCTTGAGAAGATTGTGCGAAACTCACAAGCCAACACCAGAGGCACAATTTTCTATAAGTCTGTGCAACTGCTTGCATACGCTGACGACATTGACATTGTTGGTACAACGCAGCGAGCTGTCACTGGTGCGTTTGCAAGTATTAGTGCAGAAGCGGCAAAAATGGGTTTAGTGGTGAATGAGGGTAAAACAAAATATATGCTGTCAACAAGAAGGGACACACGACATCGACGAATCGGGCAGAACGTCACGATAGACAGCTATAACTTTGAGGTAGTTAGGGACTTTGTCTACCTCGGCTCCGCTATAAACTCTGATAACGACATCACATCAGAAATCAAACGAAGAATCACACTTGCCAACCGCTGTTTCTTTGGCCTAAGACGGCAACTGATAAGTAAGGCCTTGTCGAGAAATACTAAGGAAACTCTGTATAAGACCCTCATCATCCCAGTCCTGCTTTATGGTGCAGAAGCATGGGCGCTATCAAAGGCGGATGAAGATCTCCTTGGTCGTTTCGAACGCAAAATTCTTCGAGTGATTTTTGGTCCCGTTTGCGTTGACGGGTTTTGGAGGAGAAGATTTAACAGCGAACTCTACGAGCTGTACAGCGACATCGACCTAGTCAGAAAAGTACGCATCAGTCGTCTAAGATGGCTGGGACATGTAGAGCGAATGGACACCAACGCTCCGGCCCGAAGAGTCTTCGATTCTAACCCGGAGGGACAACGCAGTAGAGGAAGACCTCGCCTTAGGTGGCGCGCGCAAGTGGAAGGGGACCTCAACCAACTTGGAGTGCGCAACTGGAGGCAGTTAGCCAAAGATCGCGCTAACTGGAGAGGCGTATTGGTTGAGGCCCAGGTCCACCCCGGACTGTAGCGCCACCTAAGTAAGTAAGTAAGTATCCAACAGTCCCGAAATATGTGTAAGTGTAAACACACGTCATTGAGAACAGAGGGAATTGTAATAACCGTATTCTTGATATATTAAGAAATAACAATAATTTATTCGTTCTGTGCTAGTTTCGATAGAATAGATACAATCGGATTGTGGTAGCTGAAGTAAGATATGTACATTCGAGACTGTAATCTATCTAGATTACGCTGGAAGACAGCATCGATGGTTGTTCCATATCGTGTTGTTGAAATTGTTGCAAAGTGCACCACTTGATGCATACCAAGCACTTTACAACCTCCTTACCATTTTTCCTTTGTATGCAAGATGTTTAACCCTACGATCAATGTTGCAACTTTGTAACAATATATTGATTGTCCCAAATAAACATCCTCACTAATTGCTATTTCAGCTTGCCACTTCCAGCGTCAATGCCCAATACTTCCGACCTAAATAAACACTGTTTATTTATGATCACTCATCACTTTAATTTTTATTCCCTTGCGCAACAAAGTGCCCAAAACAATTAATACAAGTCAACCAACTCATTATGCTGTTGTTGCATTTCTTCCACCATACGAACAATCGTATGCGCAACAAAGTAACATGAGCCACTTGACTTGTCCGGGAATTCCCTTCCGCGTTGTGCAATTCTTTTTGTTTTCTTTCTTGTCCATCGAACCTCGAATTGAATGATTCAATTCGAGGCTATTTATATTGGTCGCTATGCAATGACGCGGGAATTGATATCCCAGTTCTCGTCCGACCATTGGCAAGCACTCGCCGCAAGTTCACCCGGTTTACTCGGTCATTCGTCGCAATCTTTTCTATCTTTCTAAATCATAAATCCAACCTCCTAAATCGTTCCTCGTGAAACTAAATAATATAACTACCTAATTAATTAAACCGTAAGATTATATTAAATTAGTGTATTAGAATTATAATATATATACCTAATTAATTATAAGACATAAAAATTAATTAAATAAGTGTTATAAAAATCGACGTTGTTTACTTTTGAGACTTTGAGACAGATAACACGATAAAAGGTAAGACCCAAATGAGATTAGTGCTTCTCATTGAATAAAAAGCAGAACATAAAAATTGGTGTCAGATGTGGGGTCTGCCAAAAAGGTGTTAAAAGTCCAAACAGTGCGAACAATAAACCCTCAGTGTCAAAAAAAAAAAAAACTAAACTAATAACAAACATCAGTGAAAAAAAAAAGACTATCAGTGCAAGTAAAAGAAAAATTAATCATCACAAATACAGAAAGAAGCCATCAACCGTGCAGAACCTTCAACACCAACACCATTCTACAACTCTACCAGCTCAGCTCTACTACATCTTTAATCAACCTCAACATCGCCACAATATTTAGTAACTATTACTCTACTATTTTTTTTGTGTTTTGTTTAGCCTTATTCTAGTCCTATACTCTATAGCTAGTTTTAAGTAAATTATCTAACAGTTCCTGTGCGAAATTTAGCATATAAGAAAATTGCTTTCTTTCACCTTTTTTTTCTTTTCACATGTTAGCCGAAGATAGTTTAGTCTCCATCTCAGAGTCAGAAGATTCCAGCACAGTTAATAATTCCTCTTCCTCTGAATCCTCTGAATCCTCAATTATGGCTCCTAAATTAGATCGCTCTTTCGCTTTCAAACTCATCCCCGAGTTTGATGGTAATAGAGCTCACCTACACAAATTCTTAAACGCGTGTGACCTGCTAGACCAAGAAACCTCTGCTTCTGAATTGCCACTTTTGATGACCATAATAAAAACAAAATTGATCGGACCTGCATATAATATCGTGAAATACTCAGTATTCGAAAATTGGACAGAGTTAAAAAATAAGTTGCTACAACAATTTTTAGAAACCAAATCCTTATCTCAACTCCAACTAGAGTTGATCCAAATAAAACAAAAACCAAATGAGACAGTGCGGGTCTACGCTAATCGTCTCGAACAAATCTTGGCAAATCTGAACGACGCTTGCATCGCTAGCGAATGCAGTGATCATGCCGAAGTTATAGAGAATCTAAATCGTAAGACTGCGCTTAAATCCTTCGAGAGGGGATTATCACCCAAAATAAATTTAATTATTAAGGCTTCCAGATTTGAATCTCTTACAGACGCCATAGAGGCCGCTGTACAAGAGGAAAAATGTTTTTCTCCTTCTATACCGAATCCTAATACTAGCTTCAAGACAAAAGTAAATTGTAGCTATTGTTCTAAGCCCGGTCATACTATTGACCAGTGCTATACAAAGAAAAATAGAGAGAAATTACCCTTAATTAAAAGTGAAGTGAAGACAATAACTGTAACGTGTAACTATTGTGAAAACCCTGGACATCATATCAAGGAGTGTAGAAAAAGAGAATACAATAATAGGCGCCGTCAAGAAAATTCTCAACTCCAATATTCACAACCTCAAAACTCCCAACCTCAGAATCGGAATCCTTCTCCTCCGACTCATAATTATCATTCGGAAAACCACACGGAGGCCGGAACCAGTGGCAGGGTCCGGACCAACAATTAAATTCTCCTCGCCACATCTTCCATGTCAATCTCAATAGCAAAGTTAATCGTGTAGACTCCAGAAGCAGCAATCGACTCTTCCTTAATTCATTCCTTGTCTGGAATTACGGAATCCATTATACTAACCCAGGGAGTCGTCTACTTTGATATAAACCTACCATTAAACATCACCATCTCGTATCCATTTCATGTAGTAGACAGGAACTTTCCCATTGTTACTGATGGAATAATCGGTAATAACTTTTTAGACGATCATTTAGCCCAAATCAATTATGGAACCAAAATCTTAACTCTCCTCTTCAAAAAACATATCATAGAATATGACTTAATTCCATCCCATTTAGTAACCAATCCCGCTAGAACAGAAATCATGGTCCCAGTTCATAAGAAGGTTGACGCGGATAGTATATGTCTCTCCCAACAACTTCCCAACGGATTGTATATCGGTAATAGCATTGTTCCCGCCAATCGTCCCATTTCACACATATCTGTAATCAACTCCTCTGAATCTGGAATTGAGTTCAATACAGAAGAATTGTTATTCGATAAAATTTCTTATTACAATGTCTTCCAAATCCAACAATACCCTTCTACTTATGATAGAATTCAAGCCATCAAGGAATTAGTCATAACTGATCATATGACTAATGACGAACGAGACTCCATTCTAAATCTTTGTCTGCTGTATAGTGATTTATTCTACCTAAAGGGGGATAAATTAACTCATACTACTTCCGTTCAACATTCGATCCATACCCCTGATTCTACCCCTACTTATATCAAACCCTACAGGTTACCTGAAGCTCAGCGACAGGAGGTAAATAGACAAATTCATGAGATGATGGACGATAATATTATCCAACCATCGAATAGTCCATGGAATTTTCCTCTTATCGTTGTCCCTAAGAAACCTGATAGGAATGGTAATAAGAAATGGAGAATCGTAGTCGATTTCCGTAAGCTCAACGACAAAACAGTCGGTGATGCTTACCCACTCCCCAATATAACTGATATTCTAGATCAGTTAGGGAGTTCCAAATTCTTCTCCACCTTAGACCTCGCTAGTGGATTCCACCAAATCGAAGTTAAGCCTGAAGATAGAGAGAAGACAGCCTTCTCCTCGCCGTTTGGTCATTACGAGTTCATTAGAATGCCTTATGGATTAAAAGGTGCCCCCGCTACCTTCCAAAGGTTAATGAATAACGTTTTGACTTGTCTTCAAGGTATAAAAACTTTCGTTTACATGGATGACATCGTAGTCTATGGCAAAACACTAGGAGAACACAATTCCAAATTAGTTGAAATCTTTGATCGTTTGAGAATGCATAATCTCAAACTGCAACCCGAGAAATGTCAGTTCCTGAGATCAGAACTTACTTACTTGGGACATATAATTAATGAATCTGGTATTAAACCTGATCCTCAAAAAATCCAGTGCGTTAAAGACTTTGTTCAACCCAAAAACGCCAAGGACATAAAAAGTTTTCTGGGTCTTGCTGGATACTATCGCCGTTTCATCAAAGACTTCGCTAAAATTTCTAAGCCTCTTACCAATCTTCTCCGCAAGGATGTCCCATTTGACTGGACTCCTCTTTGTACTAATTCGTTTCATGGATTAAAAGAAAAACTTATTAATCCTCCTCTTCTACAATATCCCGATTTTACGAAAAAATTTATTCTAACAACAGATGCTAGTGATGTTGCTGTTGGTAGTGTGCTTTCTCAGGGTGATCCAGGAAATGACTTGCCTATCGCATATGCCTCTCGCACGCTGAATAAGAGTGAGAAGAATTATTCCACTACAGATAAGGAATTGCTTGCCATTGTATGGTCAGTCCGGCATTTCCGCCCATATCTGTACGGAAGAAAATTCCTCCTTATCACAGATCACAAGCCACTCATTTACATTCATAATTGCAAGGATATTAGTTCCAGACTAATGCGATATCACTTGCAACTCGAAGAGTTTGATTATGAAATCATTCATAAAAAGGGCGAACAAAACACGAACGCCGACTGCCTTAGCAGGATCGCTAAAATGACTCTTCGATCGTCTCCTAAAACGCCTTCTACATCGTCTACTACATCGTCTACAAATTCGTCTTCTAACTCTTGTACCAAATCGTCTACCAAATCGTCTACTAATTCGTATGCTAATTCATCTTCTAAATCGTGTTCCAATTCTTGTACTAACTCATCTACTAAATCTCGTACCAAATCATCTTCTAAATCGTGCGCTAGTCCATCTCCTAAATCGTGTTCTAATTCTTGCTCTAATTCATCTCCTACATCGTCTACTAATTCGTCTAATATATCTTGTTCCAAAACTCTTACTAATTCGTTTACTAACTCGTGTACTAATTCTTCCAGTCGTCTACTAGCCCTTCTACCATATCAACTCCTATATTGTCTCCTAATTCGTCTACCAACTCTTGTCCCAATCCGTCTACAAACTCGTCCCTTACTAATTCGTCTCCTACTTCGTCGCCAAACCCGATTACTACCTCGTCGCAGGATCCTTGTACCTCTTCTGCAGTCTTTAATCCATTAACCAACTCTTCTCGTACTCGTGAACTATCTCGTGAAGAAATTCTTATTATATTAAAAGAATTCCATTTGAACCCTATCGGAGGACACTGCGGAGTCAACCGAACTTTTAAACGTATAAAATTGTATCACAATTGGAAAAATATGTTCCAAGATATAAAAGCATACATCAAAAACTGCGAACTCTGCCAGAAGAACAAAGTCACCAAATATACCATGGAACCTATGGTAATAACTTCTACTTCTAAACATCCCTTCGAAAAGATTTTCATCGACATCGTTGGCCCATATCCTACCACTTCTAACCAAAACAAATACCTTCTAACCTGCATCGATGATTTAACTAAATACACCGATGCAATTCCATTACCGAATCAAGAAGCTAATACAATTGCAGAAGCTTTCGTCAAAGAAATAATCTTCCGCTTCGGTACTCCCAAATACGTTTTATCCGATCAAGGGCAAAATTTTCTTAGTGACATCTTCAAAAACGTATGCAAACTTTTAAAGATCACTAAACTTCAAACCACAGCTTACCGACCCCAATCAAATGGGTCGTGTGAACGAAGTCACCGAAACTTCGTGGAGTACCTCCGCTGTTTCATTAACAAATCTCAAGATGATTGGGATTCTTGGATTAAATATGCCGTATTCGTCCACAATACTACCCCGAATACCTCAACTGCTTTTACCCCTTTCGAGTTAGTATTTGGAAGACAAGCCGAACTTCCTACTAGCTTAACTAAAAATCCAGAAGTTTGTTATAACTATGATTCGTACGCAAACGAATTAAAATCTCGATTACAACATGCTCATCACATTGCTCGAGATAACTTGGTCAAAAGTAAAGAATCCTCCAAGATCCAATATGATAAAAGGCAAAACCCTGTAACTTTCACAGAAGGAGATCATGTTCTACTTAAAAACGAGAGTTGCCCTAAAAATAAAAATAAGAAGTTACTTCCAATATGGAATGGTCCATATGAAATCATCTCTTCCTTTGGAGTTAACTCAGTACTTAAATACAAGAACCGAACTCTTAAAGTACACAACAATAGACTCAAATTGTTTTCCCCTTAATAACAAAAATCATTCCTATATCTTTCTAGACATGGACGGAATTTCTATAAAAATCTTCCTTCTAAGTACCCTCGTGTATTTGACTTCTGCAATGGCTATATACAATCAACCACTAACACCTTATGAAATCACCGATTTGAAAAACAAAACTGGAATCTACTATGAAAACATCGGTAACGTCAAGCTCTTTTCAACCCATTGGAAATTAGTAATATATTCTAGTCTAAGCGAATTTGATACTCAATATAAATCCATTCTACTATAACACAAAAAAATTTCAACCCTTTGCGAACAATTCCTCTCAAACCAAGAATCCTTAAACCAATGTACTACCCTACCCATTCAATCATCCATGATTCTGAACAGACTTAATGAACAGGATCTCATTATAAATAAATATCTTGGTACCACTTTAAAACCCCGTTTATCCAAACGAGGACTTCTAAATGTTGTCGGGACTATTTCTAAGCAATTGTTTGGAACCCTTGATGACAATGATGCCAAAATGTTTACAATGCATTTACAAAATGACCAGTATCCCCAATCATGTTGGAAACAACTCGTATTCCGTAATAATTCCTGAAAAACCACTACTCGTCATTGATTCTGAAAAACAGTCTTACTTCCTCTACGAAGAACAAAATTTAGAAAAATGTTTTAATACCCATAAAAATAATTACATTTGTGAACAGAATGGACCAATTTTATTTACTCATCTCAGTAATTCTTGCGAACTTAACCTGCTTTCTACATTACCAAGTACTCCCAATAGCTGTAAAATGCAAATTATGCAAATTCTTCATCCAATATTCCTACAACTAGCCGATTCAAATTCTTGGCTATTCGTCTCCCCAAATCCCGAAAATCTTATAATAAAATGTCAAAAATTTAACTCCCAATTAACCCTTAACTCAACTGGAATACTGAAAATCGATTCTAATTGTGTAGCAAACACAAAATATCAGTCCCTTACTTCCAAAACTAATTATGAAACTGATATAAAATTAAACTTTATTTCATCTGCCATTCCCGTATCAGCTCCAAATATTACCCAATTTCATTTCAATAAACTACCCACCATAGAAACTCAAACATTTACCATTCGAAACCAAATTAATGACCTTAACGCTATAAGTAAGAGCTTAGACGATATAAACTATCACACAATCTTACATCCCATTGAAAGTTTCTCAAATAAACATATAACTACAATCTATATTCTCTTAGCCATTCTTTTTATTATGATGTCCATCGTTATTGCCCTTTTAAGAAAACTCTTTACAAAAATTGAGATACCCAAAGATCTCAAAGCTTCTGAACCTCTGCCTCTACCAAAACCACGATCAACCACAAATCTTTCTCCTCCTATTCTCACTTCAAGCAAGTTCTCATCAAATCTCTCTCGTTCTCTTTCCCTACCAAAAACACAAACCAATAATGGTCCGTCATCTTCTGCTTCTTCAACCGAAACTCGTACCAATCCTAGGTACAAGTTTCGTTCTTAAGGGGGGAGGTGTTGTAAAGTGCACCACTTGATGCATACCAAGCACTTTACAGCCTCCTTACCATTTTTCCTTTGTATGCAAGATGTTTAACCCTACGATCAATGTTGCAACTTTGTAACAATATATTGATTGTCCCAAATAAACATCCTCACTAATTGCTATTTCAGCTTGCCACTTCCAGCATCAATGCCCAATACTTCCGACCTAAATAAACACTGTTTATTTATGATCACTCATCACTTTAATTTTTATTCCCTTGCGCAACAAAGTGCCCAAAACAAAATTTTCCGGTTGGAGTTCATTTGAAGATTAAATTTATCTTGCATAGAATCAATAAATGGTTGAGCTTCTGGAGTTGCAAAATTGATATTGAAGTCTCCGCTTATGATCATTGGTAAAAGATGATAATCTCCCTGCAGAATTCTTGAAATTTGTTCTGAGTACGGTGCAAGGACGAAATGGAGAAATTTTATTTCAAATCAACAAAATGCTGAAATTAATATGCCCCAGCTCATAAATGTATGCAATGATAAAAACGTATGCAATGATAAAATGTATGCAATGATAAAACACAGTGACGCATTCCCTGCCCCCGGAAGTTAAATGTGTGGAATTACTCCGCCAGATTCCAATAACGCATCAAAAACATAAAAAAAATATTTGGGGATATTTTGTATTAATTTTCTTATGCTATTCAACATTTTCAAATAGGGGTGCTAGTCAAATGTCCGAAAAGATTGGATTTTTCATATTAAAGTCGTTAAGAGCCTGTTATATTGTTAATTATAGATAAAATATATGAGTAAATACTGTAACTATCATTTCTTTTCACTTATAATATTATAAACTTTTGTTGGCGACAAATTAATTTCAAAAGGCCTGTTTGATTCGCTGATATTAGACTCCAAGAACACGAAGCATAGGGGGCGCTAATCGCTTGTCGGGCAGTATAGAAAAACGATATTTGTATTAAAATGCAACCCATGATATAAAAAATGAAACTACTTCGTAAAAGCTATGCCAATCATTTTTAGACAAATTGCTTCTTATTTTATTTACACGCGCTTTTAGCCACAAACAAATAGCTGACTTTCAAAGTTATCAAGTTTCGGCTGTGGTAGAAAATTTCTTAAAAGCTTTTAGCTATTATAACAATGCCCAACCAAACGTGCACACAATGTCCATTTCTTCCTAAATGTCTTCACAATTTTTTTATTAAAAATTCCATTTCCGCTATTACAGCTTCCTTATATTGGTAGGATACAAATTGTTCTGTGAATAATTAATTGCCAAGGCCACTTAAATCACTTTTGTTGTACGGGAATAAAACAGATGCCATTCCTTCTATTCCTTCGTATTGACTCGTTGAAATTCTTATTTCAATGTGAAATCTGATTTGGGACAGCCAAGCGATTCTATGGAATTTTCGTGATTGTATTTTTTTTATTTGTTTGCATTTTGAAACGTTAAACATCAAAACAAAATACGATTACTCGTTGTAGGGCGCTATGTTTAATGCCCTCGTATTTGTTCAAATTTGCGGTTGGTTGCTGTTTCTATTATTTGCTAATTGCTGTCGCTGTATTTTGCGTTGAAACATTTAATTTCCTCATTGAAAATTGAAAGCCAATTGTCTATGATGGTATATTCGAACTTGATCCTCTTATAGGCTGAGTTGCAAATAATGACGTGGTTTTTAAGAAGCTTTACGCGGAGGGGAGTTTAAACATGAATAAGAGTGGTTGGCCCAAGCATTTGGTCTAAGCATGCATGTTATTAACTAAAACGTTTGTGCGCTTCAAGCCTAATGATGAATAATATGATGGAGGTTGATTTAAGACGCAACTGACGTTTTCTACACTATAAATGGGCCTTACTATTAGTCTATTTAACCTTCATACTTAATATTTTGTGGATCACAATGGGCCATTTCATATGAAAAATTTCACCATTGTGAGTTCGTAGAATCTAGCCTGGAAACCAAATATGATTGTTATTATTATTAGCGTAGTGTCTATCTAAAAAAAAGCCAATAAGTTTATAATGTCGATAAAGTTTCGGTCGGGTTTCTCAAAATTCGCAGTGATTAAGCATCGGGCTTGAAGATGTGTCAAAATATCTCTAGAGCTTGTTACCCAAAGGTGTATCCAAGCAAGGATCTTTCATGAAGCCAACCACTCCGATAACTTCACATTACATTCGGTGCTGAGAGCATAGAAAAGCATTTTCTGCAGGCCGCAAAACGGCTCATTCAAGACGAACCATTAACCTGGGCTTGAACAATATTCAAGCTGGATCGGACGGCGAAATAAAAATTCTTAGTGAAAAACTTTGAAAATTCCGGAAAATCGCGAAAAATTGGAATTCGACGAAATTTTGCGATTTATTTGATTTTATGATTTTGGACGATGTATCTACGTAAAATTGGATAATTCGTTGTAAAAATTTCGGATAATTATGAAATTCGTTAAGATAAAAGACCTTTTGCTTGCATTTTTGGTGGAGAAGTTAGCGAGATAAATAGCAGATGGCGCTGTGCTGCGATCAATGCCAAAACCCGATAGATTTCTGGAATCTTACGCCTCAAATCCAAAATAGACTTTTGCCATCCATTTTTTTATGGGCTTAAAGGCTACGACATCAGCGGGTTGTAAAATCCGTGTTTAGTTTGGATAGAGGCAAACCACGATAATAATTAGTTCCGTGCAAAGCTCTGACAGGCTGTAGGCCAAATGACTTTTTACTTTTATGGCCGTCCAAATGTTATTGTATAAGAAACTTTGTTCCATTTTTAACCAAGGTAAGATGCAAAATTGTTTTGATATATGTATTTAAAAAAAAATGTTTCTCCATCAGTGATCCAATCACGTTCTCCGAAGGGAATGCCCTAGTCTTTTGGAAAGGAATTCTTACATGGGCATATATTATCATAGGAGGGGTCACCATACCGGCGGCAGAAAATGTGAACATTAAAGTAAGACTCTCCTTAGCTCTCCTTGGCAAAGGATGAAGTTCGTCTCATCCCCGTTAAAAATGCGACTTGGATCTCGCAAGATATATGAATTACTTGTTTTTAAAAGATTTGCCTGAACCATCCTTGGATGTCGTTTTCTGAATCGATGGCATATACAAGAGTCACTGGTTCTGGCGCTCTTACCGCTATTTGTGGATGCCGCATTAAGAAACATCTATACTACGTTTCTCCTTTTTTCAAAAATTCAGAAACATCACTCTGAATGTCTTCCTTTCGTCTTGGAAAACCCCTTTCATGATTTTGCTTAATCCAGTGAAGGATTTGATGTAATTTCCTCAGTGGTCAGTACAGTTTTCGGTCCGTAGGCAGGGTTGCCAGAATTTAGTTCGCTTTAAGCACCCAAACATTTAAAAAATGTAGCCCCAAATGTTGCTCAGAAAGAAGCCCAAAAATTGTTGAAAATTCGATGTCAATTGACTGCAAGAGTGCTGCCAAGTTTTAAAAGTGCGGGTTTGTTCGAAAATATGTCTTTTTTTTAGTTTTGTGAAAGAATAAAACAAACAAAATTAACACTCAATTTGTAAAACGATATGTAGCCCAAAATTGTGTTGGGCGCTCATGAAAGAAATTTCTATCGTTTTTTTAAGTAAAATGATAGCCCAAAATACGAAAAAGCACCCAATCTGGCAACCGTGTCTGGAGGTTGTATTTTTTTTACTTTTCCTGTCGATCAGTTTTTTAACTTTGTACGAGGAACGTTAAATTTAGCAGCAGCCGTTTTTTTTTTTTTTGCCATTCCCCTTTTAACCACGTCCAAAGCATTTTGTAAATCTTTTTCTCTTATACAGCTTTTCTTTTAGCATATTAAAGCCTGAAAGATCGCCGAACAGTCAGAGATTTAAGACTACCTAACGCTTTAAAAGGAAAGTAAAAATAATGAAATGCAAGTACAAAGAAAATGTTGGTGGTGTCCCTGTCCATAATTAATACTTATAGTCAAAAATGTCAATTGCGCCAGTAATAGACATCTGTATCGGTCACTAGATTTATTGAACATTACATTTCAGTTACCAACACCCCGCGTAAATTTCAGATGTTTTATTATTTTAATAATAACTGACTAACAAATAAATCGACAACTTAATTCTCTTAAATAAAATTCACTGTTCAATTTTTTACTATACCTACACGGTCAAATTTGAGTGCCTGAACATGTTAAAAATAGTTTCCGTAACATCCAGCCGCAGGAAACCTTAGGAAACGGAAAAACAGCGGAAAGTGACCATAACTGAGAAGGTATCGGTCACAAGATACTTTACCTATATTTTTTTAATATGACCAGTTCATGGAAAAGCGCATGAAAAAGGCCCCATCTGCATTGACAGTGAATGGAGGACGAGATTCAACGACGAACTATACGGGCTGTACAGCGACATCGACCTAGTCAGAAGAGTGAAAGTCCAACGACTGAGGTGGCTGGGTCATGTAGAGCGTATGGACACAAATGCTCCGGCCCGGAAGATCTTCGAATCCACACCCGAGGGAAGGCGCAGTAGAGGAAGACCGCGACTCAGGTGGCGAACGCAAGTGCGGAAGGGGACCTTAACCAACTTAGCGTGCGAAACTGGAGACAGCTAGCTAAAGATCGCGCCGGCTGGAGACGCTTGTTGGTTGAGGCCCAGGTCTACTCCGGACTGTAGCGCCACCTTAAGTAAGTAAGTAAGTTCATGGCAAAGTTGAAACGATCTGAAACATACTACAAAATATTGCAAAACGTACCGGAACGAAGTTTTGAAAAGAGCCAGTACCTATAGTTTTTAGTGATCTTCAAAAAAGGTAAATACTTTGACAAAATTGCTTCACGTTGCGAGCGACAATCTCATACTCTGCCTTTGCTTCAAATGGAAAGCTATTGCATAGCAAGACAAGCTATTGGGTTTAGAAAGGCTTTCATTTATTTAACCTCCTTCAAAGGGTGTCTGCGAAAAGCAAGACTCAGGCGTATGGCTGCGTTAGAAAGTGTCAATCTTTTTTCTTTAATAAAGTGTGGCTCACAGAATGCTACTATATATATTTCAGAGATAATTTTCCAATATGCACCTCGTTCCAATCAACTCACTGGTCTCCTAATAACACACTGAAGGACTTCCATTAAAATATTGAGGTAGGAAAGTACCTCGTTTGGCTTACTCGATATAATTGAAAGCAATTGCCTGCGCATTTATTTCTCGAATCGATTAAATCAATAATTAAACGCCCTTAACGATGTCGTCAATTATCGATTGACTTTTTATCAGCTAAACACATTGAAACAGGCAATAAACTGATTTCCTGATAACTTTCCTTTTTATACTCTCAGCTTAACTACCTCGCTGGTGAAATTAAATACACATTATCTACATTAAGGTATTGGCCATCGCAAGCTCTATTCACTTTTTCAATGGCACTTTGGAGAGACCCTAATCGAACAATGGCTTCTGAAAAGGTTTCGTATTCAATAAGCCGGTCAATGAACTACTAAACGGTCCTTTTGAATGAGCTCCCCAAACTTGACCTTTGTAAAAGTGTCAAATCTCAAGCAGAGCGAAAAGGATCCATCCCTTGTCCTAACAACGGAATGGCCAATTTGTTGCCAATTTAGTTCCACCGTACATAATTGCTGTCGACATACAAACCGATTAAAATGAAGCTTGCGATATACATAAACTAATTTTTTTAACTGATTAAATTAATTTGAGATGATAATGACAATGCGGTTAACCGCATATTAAAATGTCAAGCCCATGTATGCGGACTAAGCGGATTGTTATGACAGTTTTAATGGGTGTATCTTTATCCGATGTTGAACACAGTCCGGGGGCATTCGAGCTAAATTCAACATCAACTGTAGGTTTGAGCTTAATTGAAATTACTGACTAAACTAAAGAGCATACGTACAGTGTACATCCTGTAGAAAGGTACGATTTATTTAATCCCTTCTCAGCCATAAGGAGAGATTTACTTATTACGAATCTGGTTTGATTCCGGTCCAGATTTGCATGCGCAAGTGATACCTATGACACCATATGGTAAATCAGCTTAAGGCAACGGATTATGGTCGGAGATTCACAAGGACTAGGGTGTATTCTTCGGAAGTGGCTTTCTCTTCGCAACAAACAATTGCACGGGACGTGTGTGCATTTGCCTTCCATTTGCTGGATACTTTGCAAACGATTTGCTACCTTACTGTAGGTCTCAGAAATAGACAAACAGGAGTGCAGTTTCATTGCTTCTGGGGTTGCCGTAATCCGTTCACTGTCCTACACTGTCGACCCATTCCGGCCATTCTCACCCGCCCTCTTTTTGTTTTTTGAGATAGGTATACTTTTCGGATTTTGTTGGATGCAAAAAGCCAACCCTGAGTGGAATATAAGGAACGGCAAAGTTTTAAGAGGTTTAAGGCTCTTCAGTCTTCAAGGAGTGCGTTCAATTTCCCTAAAATCAGTTTTAAAGCATGAATAATAGTCGTTCATGTGCTTTCCCGATAGCGCATACCTCCCTTTGAATATGATTTTGCTCTATGTAAGTAGCTACCTTGGGCGAAGCAGCGATGGCATGACGCGCAGAGATAATAAACAAAGTAAGTCCATTAACGCCTATGTGCACAAAATTCGGTTAGAGTGCGACAGGACATAGGTACAGCGGACGCTTCACAGAAACTGGGAACGACAGAACTTATCTTATACCATCACTGCACTTGACGTTGTACCCTCCCTTTGAAACAATGCGACGACATCATTTTGAGATTTTGCCAAGTAATAAAGGAGGATGAAATGAGATTTTATCCTGGTATCCTGAGGAAACTATTTTACGGGACATTTTCTCTAATGGGTTATTAAATTCTTCGACGAACAATAGTGAGTGTAAATGTTCAAATTCCTCGGTGTATTTTGCAGCGAAATAACAAAGTTGACTATAAAAACGGAAACACACACTTCACAAGCGCACAAATAATGTGGTTCCGCAAAGTCCCTACTGTAGCTTTGTGTGAAGGGCACTCTGAACACGAGTGCGATGTACCTTATTTCATTCCACGCTATGAATGCGGATGGATTTTCACAAAGAAACTAACTTCTGTACGCAAACATTGGCTTCCTGATATAGGGAGTGGGTAGGACTGAATGCAAACAAGACTACACTCAGCAGAAGTTTGCCGAGAAACGTTTTTCCCATTTTCTGTTGCATAGGAAGCACTCTCAGCATGAGTGGAGCATGGATAGAGGTTTCATAGTTGAACTGCATAGGCTGTGTTCTGTGTCCTGTGTGCATAGAGCATAGCTGTGTTTTTGGGAAAACCATCAAGTTGCAGTTTTTTCTTTGGGGCTAAACTTTTGCTGAATCTCTTGTGCACGAGAAAAGGAAGACAACTTTTGTGCCATATAAGACAAATCTGCTGATGCAGTGTTGCAAATTCTATAGGTGCAGGGCGTTCATATGTACTAATTTAATTAGAGGCAGCAACGAAACATTTAAAGAGGTCCGATGTTTGTTCATTTAGAGTTTATAGGGCTTTGTCGAGATTTATATGGATATACTTGACTTTACTTTTTCAGGAATGGTGTAATGTAAGTGCTATAACATTTTTTTGTTTCTCTGCAATTCAGAACGAAAACAGAAGAACGCATTACATTTCAAGAAAAATGAACTCGTAGAAAAGTAAGAGAAAGCAATTCAAAAAACACTAAAAAAAAAAACGCCAAAGCACTAAATCTACTTTGTCTAACGCTGAACGCATTGACTTGGTAACGCTGAATATGGCCCTTATTACGTTATCAAAATTGTACCTATAGCCTACAGGTCCGGTAGTGGGCAGTGAATCCGATCAAATTGGACCTAATGATCGTTTTTTTTTTTTAATTCGGTCATAAATCCGGCCCTGCACCTTTAGATTTATACGATGAGACGGAAAGACTTTTTCAAAAGCGCGGTTCATCGAAAATCCATCTCAAGCGCATCGCAAACATCTCTGAATTTTTCGCTAGACACTTCGCAAGCATCATCAGGCGATTGGCCTGGCTGCTTTAAAAAGGGGAAAAACAACCCAACAAATGAACAATTTTATCGGATCGTTCAAAACTACCGGTCTACACTTTATTCATGTAAAATACGGAAAAACAAAAATTTGGTTAATTAGAAAGCATGAGAATAAAATACAAGATATTTTAAAAAGGAATTTTAAGGTTTTCTTTCGTTTTAGCAGTTCTCAAGCCTGACGAATTGAAGCACTTTATGCCTCTTAACCAAACTGAAATATTTTTTTTAGAGGGAACAGCCCCTTGGAAATGTGCTCAACGAAGCGGACATGGGTTTGCCAGTTTTTACTAAAAATAGAACACAAAATTTAACGGCTGGATTTGCCCGTGCTAAGGAACTTTGTTATAAAGGGTGGTAAAGTTTTAAGGGCCGATGTTGATCTTGAATAAAATACAAATTATTTAGGAAATTATTGTCATTTCTTTTTATTATGATAATATTGGTGTGGCCATTGAATTTGTCGCGCAAAAGAGCCATTGTTTCGTTAGCTGTGTGGCAACTGGCACCGTCCTCTTGAAACCACATATCGTCCACATCCATATCTTCCAATTCGGGCCATAAAAAGTTCGTTATCATCTCACGATAGCGAACAACATTCACAGTAACTGCCTGACCGGCCTCATTTTGGAAAAAATACGGCCCAATGATGCCGCCAGCCCATAAACCGCACTAAACAGGCACTCTTTGTGGGTGCATTGGTTTTTCGACAATCACTCTTGGATTATCATTCGCCCAAATGCGGCGATTCTGCTTATTGACGAATCCACTGAGGTGAAAATGTGCCTCATCACTGAACATGATTTTCTTCGAAAATTGATCATCCACTGTTGCCATTTCTTGCCACCATTCTGACTATTGACGACGCTTGAAATGGTCAATAGGCTTTAGTTCTTTGTCAATTGCACCTTGTAAGCGCGTAAATGCAAGTCTTTATGCATAATGTTCATCAACGACGAGCGTGGGGGGTGCAATTGTTGAGCACGACGACGAGTTGAGGTGGACGGCTCTTCAGATACACTATCGCGAACAACAGCAATATTTTCTGCAGTACGAGCTGTACGAGCATGCACGGGTGTTTTCACATCTCCTACACCCGGTTTCCTCAAATTTTAACGCGTTGCTCGGTTGTGTATCTTTCCATTGTTCAAATTGAGTTTGTCTGAAATTGAGAAATGTGAAATGAAATGAAGAAAAAAACATGACGTTTATGTGTGGTTCTAATCCAATATCGGCCCTTAAAATTTAACCACCCTTTATATCATCCAAAAAATCCTTATTTATAAAAAAATGCATATTCGTTTTGCAGGGCTTAAGTCAGAAAATGTAATAAAAATGAGAACTCTATTACATGTACCTGTCCAAAATGATAGAAAAAACTTAGCAGCTTGCGGAAAATGCGAATTCAATTCAAAATGAAATTAAATTCAATTTCAAAATGGAAAACGTAAATAGATTACGTTTGGAGAATTGGTACCTACTCCTATGAAAAGTTATTCCCATTGTTCATGCTACATGCATAATGTGATGTACATTAAAACACAATATTTTAAACACCTTATCGAGGATATAATCACAATAATTTCATATGAAAACGTCGATAATAATGCGTCCAAATTAAGAAGGCAAGCTTTTTTGCTCAATAATCTGAAGTCAAAATGATATTACGATACTATTCCACCTCCAAACGCGTTTATTTTATACATACAAACTCTTAGCAACGTTGAGATTTTTTTTATAAATAAGGTTTTTGCGTTTTGCGGCATTTTAATGAGTGCATAACTTGATATCTATACACTCTCAATAATACGTTTATAAATAAGGCTGCAATGACTAACGAGGCGAATCGCCAATACCCGTGCATTGTGACTACATCGGTCAATGGTTGATCTTCTGATCGGCTCGGCGGCATAATGTCTCCCGAACACTGAAAGCCCAAAGACGAAGAATTCGAGTTATTAGTCGCCAACCAACATTTTTTTTTTTTTCTCAAATGCAATGAAAACATAAAAAAAAACGTTGATTGGTTCCTAAACTTACCATTTGGCAACTTAAATTTGCACATCACTGGCAAAAACATAAAACTATGCGGAAGACTATACAAAATTGAGATATACCATGCTGGAAGGTTTTCCTTTTTTTCGCAAACAAATTGAACAATTTTCTATGAATAAATAGGTAGTCAATATTTCGAAAATGACCGAAGAAAAATTCAATTGCAAATTAAAACAAATTGTTTCCGTAAAGAAAGTCTACTAAGATCACTGTACATTGCGATCAAAATTGCAAAAAAAAAACTCGAACAAAATGTATGGAAAATTGATTGAGGAATTTTCCGATTTCCTCTTAAAATTTTCCAATATTTTTGCCATACTAACCTTCCTTAGGCGTAAGCAAATACAAAAAAGAAAAGATAGCTCAAATCGGTCGATCCGTTCTCGAGATATGGGCGTTCTTATGGCCTTTCTTATGGAAGCAACTTTGTTTTATATAGATGTAGTTTATTTATATTTTCAAACAAATCTTAAATCAAATTTTCCAACACAACCAAGGATATTGATCATGTTTAGCTAGTTTAACTTTACTAGGAACATAATTGTTAAAAAAAAGTGTTAATATTTCGGGTAAGGGATTCAACTTGAACTACGGCGCCTTGCTCCAAGCTTAGGTAGTTAATATGATCAAAATCTCCGTACAATGAGATTCGCTTATTTGAAACTCGTTTAATTAAAAACACCGCTTATAATGTCTCATGAACTCATGTCCATATACGCCGTCTTAAATAGGTTATATGCTGCAGTCTCCAGTTAGGACCATTGACGAGCACACAGCTTCGGTTGCAATCAAATTATTATTATATTTTTTTAACCATAATGACTTCAATTGGAAAACATAAGGGACGAGGTGTTGCACAAGGAAATCTATTTCCTATTTTTTTTTTTTTTTTTTTTTTTTTTTCAACACTTTGTGGCGTTAAAAACTGGTGAGGAAGTAGTGCTGATCTGTCTGTTTATAGCAAGTGTAATTAAGACCTAAATCTGCAAGGATGTCTGATGGTTTTCTTTGACATCATATTGGCTTCTCTTAGCCTGATAGCAATGGCATATTTACGTTCAAGTTCCAGTGGGGCTGTTATCACGATTGTTGCGTCGGGCAAAATGTTAAATTTTCAGCGCATTTATCCGAGGGACGCAATAACGGGAATCCCGCTTAAGTGTCGACGCAATAAGGAAAACTCCGCAATAAAGTATTTTTATTAACATGTTCTTGTTCGTATATGCGGCACATTCACGAAATTTGTTTATTGTGGCGCATACTCTGAACATATGTCATGTCAAATGGACAACTGTCTTGAGAACTGTCTTTAATTTTATTGAAGCTCAAAATGTTTTCAATGCTTTTCTTAGAACTGTCTTTAATTTTATTAAAGCTCAAAAAGTGTTCAATGCTTTTCTTAGATGTGTGTTTATTTATACGGGAGAATGAAGTAATGTATGAAGTTATACGAGAATATTAACTTTTAGTAGCGCAAATAACCGGGTTATGCATTTAAGCGGTACTCTATTAAGCGGGAAAAGTTCTGTACATTTCTTATGGAATGCTTTATTTGCTCGATTTTCTGATGAATTAAACGAGGAACTCTTAGCCGTAAGCCCTGGCAGCTAGTGTTATCTTAGTTATTAATTGTGTAATTTACTTACTAATTAATAAAACTAAAATAATAATAATAATAGGTACAGGAGGAACGCAATTAAGCGAGGGTCACTTATCCGGGGATCACTGTAGCTCAGTACAGCACATAAAGTCGCGTTCTGCAATCACCTCACCAATCACCATTTACTGTCACCCACATTTTAAGAAAACCGCTCTACTAACATGAACTAAACACAGTTCTTTTTTCACTTTTTCCCCTAAAATTCTTTTTCCAAAATTTATGTAATTTTGAGTTGAATACAACATCCATGAAGTAGCATTGCCACCGAATAAAGGGTTAAGGGAAAAGATTTGGTTTCAGTACTGGCGGGTGCCATGCTGCTAAATTTGTTAACGCAGATTCAATAGCTTTGTAAATTTTAAGAATGTATTTTCACGAATAGTATCTCTTCTTAAGGAATTCCCAAACTTAGGAAAATTCTTAACGAACTTTGTAAAATGTTTTAAAGAAAATGTGATTAGCACCCTCCATTGCCACGATCAAGTTCTCCCTAAGATTGGTGAGGGGCTATGTGTCTATACAATTGACTTGAAGTGTTAGCTCGCACTGGGCTTGAGCACTTTGGTGTACTTTTACATTCCTCTAAAATAATCCAGCAGTAGTATTTATGTTTCTGCAAACTTAACCTCAATGGGACTAAATTAAATACGTGAATAGCCTTTTTTATTTTTCATTCTTTGCTTGGGGTGAATTCCGACCCTAAATTTATTGGGTACCAGCTGGATATCAACACTCCGTTTGGAGAAGGACAGTCTACATAGCTGTACAGCATTCTCTATCCATATAACACTAAATTACTTGCCAGACCGTTTCGTTACAAGACACATTTTAATTTGACATTTGCGTCTTATTTAAAAGTCATCGTCAACCTTTAAGAACTAGTGACAGTCCATCGATCATCTACCATTCCTGATCCATCCTACAAGTTGTCAGTTTTTGTGCCTTTCCATAATCGTAATAAATCATGCTTGCAATGAACTTCGTACGGCTCCACCTACCATCTGGTGGTAGAAATTTTTTATCATATTCCATGACAGTTAATCATATCGTTACTTTAAATCAAATCGAAAATTTAATACACGCGGTTAACGACAGACAATCTAAAGGCCATTATCTACCACACAGCCGACCCCCTTGATGTAAATCAGGTTATTACTTGGCCTTTCATATAATATAATACAAAATCACCACCCGAGTGTCAACCACGCAGCAAACCAACTAAACAAACTCAACTGGACAATCGATGTAATCACCTCTTTCGGAAGGACCCAGGTTAAACACACAAACAAGCGCGCGCCAATTTATGAATACAAATTACGTCTGGCCGATTTCAGGTCACAGTCCAATGGGCTTCCGGTTGACCCAGAGGGTATTAAATTCTTTAATCAAAAAATGCGATAGGATATTTGATAACACAATACGTTCACCCTCCGTTCGCGATAGCAGGTGGCTTCTCCTTGTGCGTTGCGATATAAATTCCGTTGCTGCTGAAACTCATAAAAGTGGCAGTCTTTTATATTTTATCTGTCATCCACCAGTTGCCCAATGGCCTTGAAGTCCAAAGTCGAAAACAAGTGGAAGCCTACAGTTGGCAAGGAAGTGACGGAAGCTAGTGAATAATCTTGGATCCTTATCATTATTATTCCTACCGGTGAGGATTGCTGAAAGCTGGTTTTTATTTTTGCCTCCAAATGAGATTGAATTTTTCCCTTGTGGTACAACAGGTGAAAGCTTATCCTGAAAACTATATGTGGATGCGCAGAGTTGTTATTCAGCGGTTGGTTGGTGAATGTATTCTGTGTTGCGTCGCACCAATGTGTGCGATGTGTGTTGATGCAGTGCAGACCCCTGTGGTTGGTGGGCAACATTATTGTGGAAGGACTTTTGTTTAGTTACACACTGAAAAAAAAAGGTACACCATAGTAGTGAAAAAGTTCATCAATGTGATGAAAAAATCAACAATTTTAGTCCAGTGAACTTTTTCATTAGTATGATGAAACCGATTTCGTCAATATGATGTTGTTCATCATTCATCAACTTTGTTCATCAATATTATGAAAAATTCATCAATATGATGAACCCAAATTCCCCTTTAATTTCATAATGTGATGAATGTATTCATCATATTGACAAATTTGTTCATCAATATGATGCACACTTTCTGTGCTGTCAAATTTGTTTTCATGTAGTTGTAAGATTATTCACACAAATAAAAACATGAAAGAAAAATACTGACACCAATATAAATCGTAAAGATATAGCCTTCCCACTTTCATGGGGATGCTAAAATACTTAAACGAGCATAATGTCATGAAAATGGTAATGGTAATATTATGTGAATTTAAATATTGAATTTCTTCGCATCCGAAAGGAAAATATTCAAACGAAAATCAGTTTTACCACGAAAGTCAATAAAGTGTAGTGGCAAAAACTCACGCGCTCAAGAAATATTGAAGATTTATAAAAATAAATTTTATTTCTGAGTTACTTTTATCACTCCTGGGACATTTTTTTTTTTTTTTTTCATAATGGATCCCAATGAGAATCAGAGAACGGCCATTTGCCTGCCATATGCATAGAGTCACAGGGTGCATGTGCATACATTTGTGTTTAAAATGTGTTTTTGCGTTTTTTGTTATTTAGTTATTATTTTATTGATCCATTCTGTTGAATTTTATAATGTTGAGGCGTGAGAGAACAATGTACGAGAAAAGTTTGGTTAAATAACAACATTGCATTGATTTTAAAAATATTTTAAAAAAGTAAAGTACCAAAGGAAAATCGTTGTAGAAAATTCATGATAATTGTAGTTTTATTTTAATGACATATTTATTTAACGTCAAAAATCGACCCTACTGCTAAGTTTCCACCGAAGAATAACTGCGAGATTAAGAAAAATTTCCGTAAATCCCGCATAAATCTCGGAATTTATCATACGAAAGTAATCTCATAAAAAGGGAGATAAGAAATAAAACAAACACACTTTTCACATATGTCAAAAGTGAAAAAAAAAAAAAAAAAATGAAAGAAAAGACATCAAAAATGGGAAAATGTCTCTCTCTCTCTCTCTGTCTCTGTCTCTCTCTCTCTCGTGAAATGTCATTTTCTCTCAAATGGACAGAGCCAGAGAGAATACGTCAAGTTAATCTTCTTTTATTTGGTGGAAACACTTCGGGATTAATTCTAAACCTCTTGTACTTAATCTTGGTATCTGTGTTCGGTGGAAACGTAGCTTAACCTACCTTTTAGAAGTATGTATTCTAAAACACGTACACCAACATTTTTCGATATTTACGCTTTACTTTTTACAAATGGAAAAGCTATATCAAGATATCGGAAAAATAAGCCCCTTTGAAAATTAGATAGTCTTACTCATGATTTAGCTTTTAAAACGTTGCTATGAACATTTAGAGCAAACAATTTATGCCGAAAAACGTTCGTTTACATAGTAAAATCATTGAAACGAGATCACTTGGTCAACACCTCCCAGATATATCTATGCAACTGAATTAAAGTTATACATTAATTGCATACCTTTAATTAAGGCTAGGTAAATTGCATTCTTTTTAGGGTAAATGAGGCGCTCCATCGAAGATATAGGTTCTAATTATATAAGTTTCATTATACTGATAACATAATAAATACTTAAAATATATTAATGTATTAAAGCTATTTATGCAAAATTTATAACATTTTATAATGTGAATAATCGAAGTTAGACTATAGCTTTTTTATATTTCCACCATTCTTACACTAATATTGAATTTTTCACACTTCATTAATTGTTTTAAATTGTATATACTGCAGTTTATTTAGCAAAACTAGTTGCCCGTAGTAAAATAAAAAATAAAAAAGTTTGTTCATCGGCAAGCAATTGTCAATACATTGTTTAAAATGCAAATGGATACTTTTGGGGGAACATTAATTAAAAGATAAACAAATAATTATGTGATGAAATTTCTAAATCACATATATCGAATCTTTTAAGATATTCATCGTTCATCGTAAAACCATTCACAATTTTCTTCTATGCCACCCTGTGTAGATACTGTACGCTTGATGAGCAATGACATATAATTATCTACGCATGTATACATTAAAAGATTCATCATGCGTGTGTGAGTATAAATGCTGTACCAACATCGCGTGTGTACACCTACAGCATACATCATATCAACAATCTGTGCATCACATTGAAGAAACCGATGAAAAAAGTTCATCAATATGAGGATTCCATTCATCAATATGATGAATATAACGGTGAATTTAATTTGTTTCATCAATATAACGAATTAGTTCATCTATATTATGAAGGTTTACATCAACGTTCTCCTTAATAAAAATTAATGTCTGTTTTTTGAAGAACGCTGTCATCAATATAATAAAAGCCGTCATCAAAACGATGAACGTCGTTATCAATATGATAAAAATTCAAAACTTGGCAATCGTACTTGAATATGATGATTCCATTCATCAATAAGACGAATAAATCATCAACTGGATGAACAAATGACTAAATTCATCAAAATAAGTGTTTTCGTCATATTGATGAAATGTTTTGATGAAATAATGAACGTAGTTCATAAAAACATACGCTAAATTCTCTTCAGAATCCTGTTGAAAAAATTGATGAATTCATTTTCATCATATTGAAAAACTGTTCATCAATTGTCAAAAAGTTTTCATGAATTTGTTCATCATATTTATGAAAATTACTTCATATCAATGAATATCATGTTGATGAACGCCATTCATCAATACGACGCCGACTTTTTTTTTCAGTGCATATTGCTGTCAAACTTAGAATTTATTGAATAAATGTGCTATTCCTCATTAATTCTTCTCGAACATGAGGACTTTTATAACAGAGGTCTCAGCACCTATATGTTACTCCAGCTCAGTCCTAGAACGACGAACACATTGACTTTTCCAAATACACAATGGATTGTTCTTAGAGAAGAAGAATTGTTATTTATAGTTCTTGCTTTGCTTAATTTATTCGACTGGCAACTCTATATGACTTTTGTAAAAGAAGTTGTAAGAATTGGGAATGTACTTTCAGTGCCTACAATTTCGCACGTTACTCAGAAAAACGTTGTTGCTGTTGATGTACCTACATTAACACGTACATCGCATCGTATCTTTCATTTCGTTCCAACGGAAAAAGCGACACACAACATGCGCCAACCCCAAAAGAACATTCATTGCTGATGTATTATTTGATTTATTGAAAGTGCCTACGTATGTGCCTGTGAGTGCGACACCTAGTGTGTCTCGATCTATTTCTATTATTTATTTTGCAAAACTTGCCTGTGCGTAGATACGTAAAAGCTAAGGATAAGCTAACATCATCAAATTAATTCAGTGGCCGAATCCTTCTTTCCGTAAAAAACCTATTCGTTCACAAAATAAAATCTCTTTTACATGCGAAACAAAACAAATTTTACATAAACCAGCCTAAAACTCGTTCTAAAGAAACTTTTAAAATCACATCAAAAACATCTTCTAAAAAACACCTTTTTAAAGCCCTAAAAAGCGATCCAAAGAACCTCCCAAAATCTTGTCAAAAATCGCCGCCCAAAATGTTACTAAAATCGCCCAAATATTTCGAAAATTGCACCGGAAAAATATTCAAAAACTCTCCGAAAATCGGCGTAAACGTCTTCCAAGAAATACCTTTAAAAAATGACTTAAAAAGCGATCCAAGTAAAAACGCCCAAACACCTCGAAAATTGCACCGAAAAACTATCCAAAAACTTCCCGAAAATCGGTCTAAACGTCTTCTAAACACAGGCCTAAGAAAGCGAAGCGGTGCGATGATTGCACCGAAAAACTATCCAAAAACTCCCCGAAAATCCGCCTAAACGTCTTCTAAGCAAAGGCCTAAAAAAGCGACCCAAGAAACCTCCCAAAATCTTGATAAAAATCGCCGCACAAAAAGTTAGTAAAAACGCCCAAACACCTCGAAAATTACACTGAAAAACTATCAAGAACTCTCCGAAAATCGGCCTAAACGTCTTCTTAAAAACACTTTTAAAAAAGGCCTAAAAAAGCGATCCAAGAAACCTTCAAAAATCTTGTCAAAAATCGCCGCACAAAATGTTACTAAAAACGCCCAAACAACTCGGAAAATTGCACCGAAAAACTATCCAAAAACTCCCCGAAAATCCGCCTAAACGTCTTCTAAGCAAAGGCCTAAAAAAGCGACCCAAGAAACCTCCCAAAATGTTGACAAAAATCGCCGCACAAAAAGTTAGTAAAAACGCCCAAACACCTCGAAAATTACACCGAAAAACTATCAAGAACTCCCCGAAAATCGGCCTAAGCGTCTCCTAAAAAACACCTTTAAAAACTCCCCGAAAATAGGCCCAAACATCTTCTTAAAAACACTTTTAAAAAAGGCCTAAAAAGGCGATCCAAGAAACCTCTCAAAAACTTGACAAATGTCGCCGCACGAAATGTTTTGAAAAACAACCAGAAATTCGAAAAAAAAAAAAAACACCTCATGTACTTGCCAAAAATATTCCTCGAGAAGCTTCCCGAAAAGCGCCTAACAAAATGCTTCCAATAACGCTCAAAAAAGTGCTATACGAGACACCCAAAAAGGGCCCCTAAAACACCCTAAAAACTGTAAAAAAAAAAAAACACAAAGAACGCTTGAAGACATAGTCCCGCAAATACCCAAATCAAAAGGAAAGAAACGAAAACTCGCTTGACAGCTTGTCATTCTTCTACTTTCTCTACGCCATTCCAAACATTTTAAAAGTATCCCAAAACACGCCAAAACGAAACCCTACAAAATTGCCGCAATAGATTCTAAGAAAAAACATCTCAAAAACATGTCCAGAAACGGCCCACAAAAAACCTTATAACTTTCCGAAATCCACCTATGACTACTCGACAACATTTTGAATAGACCCCAAAATAATTCAGCAAAAATCCGCACAATCGGGTGTCGTTATGTTGGAATTTTACTCCAAATCCAATGATATCCGCTACATGAAATCAATTTCCCTATTATTGCAATCCAATTCAGGGAAGTGGCTTCGACATCCTTCTACCTAAATATCCATAGAGGCGCATAACAAATGAAACTCAATAGTCTGCTCTAAATCGTTTTTGAGAGAAGCAAATTCCACCGCACTGAAAATATCCGATGGCGGAATATCCTTTCAAAATAAAGATACTTTTCAAGGGTCCTTCTCATCGGATTGCCATCCATTTAATTGTGCGGAATGCCCACAGAAATTTGGCACAGCTCGATGGCCGGTGGTTGTTCGTTGCCTTTGTCTCCTTTGGTCAATAGCACATCATGCAATAAGTACGTATATGACCGAGTGTCCTTATTAAAATACATATATATGCTTGAAAAAAAAAAGCATCTCGTGCGGCCTGCCTGCTACTATGAATGTTCATTTTGTTCAACAAGTTTCCGCTGAGATTTGTTTGTGGTATGACACAAGAGGAGGTGTAACACTCCACAGTCTATGGAATGTATAGGATGTTCCGCAACCAACCCTGGTCGGGGAAAATGTGAAAACGCCATTACCGAAGGAAGTGGCAGGAATATGAGATGGGTAATAACAAGATAATGAAACAAGCACCAGCGGCAGGAATTTCCTTTAAGCTCTTTGGCAACAATACATTCACAGCGGGAAACCAGCCCGAGGTTTTCGAGACGCTATCTGTGTTTCCGGAGCGAGTGTTGTCTTATGGCTGTTGAAGTGGTGGAGTTAATAAATTGCGGCGAGCAACTCGCATTAAAGCAAGCAATGATGTTCTGACACAAAATGTCTTCAAATATTTTTTCTGTCTAACAGAAACAGAAAGCGAAAATACGGTTCCTGAATGCCAACCTTAAAAACTCAGCAATGGCTTAATAAGATGATGCTGTGAAAAAGTCCTGTATTCGTAGGAAAAGGAAGTCATTTCATTAATGAGCCCCAACACAATGGAACAAAGGATTGGATCCAATTAGGAAAACTCTGAGATATATATACAGACTGACTCGTAACACATCAATCAACATCGCGTGCAAATTGCTTACATGTCTTCATCAAAACCAATCAAAGCAATCAACTCGGGAAGGAAACGTGTCCTGCAGGTACTCATGGAACCTATTGTCATAATAAATCCCCTCTCTTTGCCAAAAAGTTTATTATGAATACCACTTCAAATTAATGAATTGTCAAGCAGCGCTGGCTTATCCGTTTCTAAATTACCACTGCCACGTCAAGGGTTCTTGATAGTTAGAATTCTTGTTCTTGGAACGAAAAAAAAAAAATTCTCGCACATGCACACGATGGTTTTGTTGGAGATTTCCAACAACATGGTCAACAACATAGTCAATTGGAGTTTGAGGACGAAGTCTTACTACTTCAGCTTTGTTTTGAGCTTGGAGTTGATATTTTGAATTTCGTAAGTGACGTAGATAAAATAGTCTCACGAACTATTTTGAGGGTAGTTCGCACAACCAACACCTTTCCTATGCTAATGGGCGGCAAAACTGGGCATGTAACGGTGTGAAAATGCTTTTTAATGTTTTTTTTTTAATCTAATATCACAAAGCTAAATTGTGCAGTTGGCTACCGCAGTAAAGAGTTAGTAACGTTGGTCCCTCTAAACGAGCGTCGACGTTGACGAGGAAGTACGCCACTGCAAGAGTTCATAAATGGTATCTTGTATTTGAAATGTGTTCAAACCACGTGTGTGTAGAAAAACCACAAAATTCAGAGACGTATGGCTAGTTCACGGATGCTGTAATTCGGCCCCAGGATTCTATTGAGGCTCGTTCTTCCAATATGAGTTATTGATAGGTATATATTTTTCAACATTCAGGGTGAGTCAACTTCGATTATGATTGATAGATATGTCGCGATGGACAAGCTGTCTACATATAAGGCGCTGCTCCACACCGAAACTGGTGTATGAGGTAAATGCCTTCCAAAACTTGGTTGCATAGTTTGAGGTTCCAGGTCGCCAGCGGCTAGTTTCAAAAAAACTACAAGTTGCAATTTAGAAGCAATTTTGAACAACTATTTTGCAGGAACGACATAAAACGCACCTAAGACTTGAAGCAAAATACCCGATGGAGCATGGACCAATAGTTGTGTCTGAGTGCTCTATAGTGCTGTGCATATCAAAAACACCGAAATAAAAAAAAAAAAATTAAGACCACGACTGGGTCGAATGAAACTTTCTCGTTCATCAAAAGTTTGGTTGCATGTTTTCTTATTTTATCAGGTAGGTTGGTCAAAATCTGAGGAGCAATGCTAAGTGAAAGAAACCGAAACACGAAATATAGAAAACGGAATAGTGTTAAATACAATTAACTTTAGGGCTATTCAACTGTTGTCGCATATGGTAGTAACAATACGAGTTTTTAAAAGGTAAAGCTCTCAGTAACAGCCAATTGTCGCAAGTTCTGGTTAGAGAGTTATAAGCGCCTACTGTACTACTTTATAAGCTCTTAGCTCGCAGGAGGAGTAGATCTGTTAGGACATGATTTTATTTTGGTTTAAGTTGTCAATCATTGCAAGCAGTGTTCGTGATAGATCGATATCTATATGTAACTAGCTGACCCGGCAAACTTCGTTCCGCCCAAAATTTGTTAATGTAATGAAAATAATAATTCCCAGCATGTACAATGCACTTGCTAATTTATGTAATTCGGTCAATTAAAATTCTTTATTCAAAAAGTTGGTAAATCGTTCTGAATAAGCGAAATTTGCGTAATGAGAGTGTTTGCCTTTAAATTTTCCCCTCAAAATAGTCACTTGCAGGACATTTGATTTGAGATCCTTCACCATAAATCAAATGCGATCCATTACAAAGTCTCGGTAAATTGATGTTGCGCAACAAAATTTTAACTGAGCCAACTTTCAAATCCAAATTATGTAGAGGTAAGCCCGGAACTACTAAAGAATTCAAAAATTCAACTAATCCCCATAAAGTTTTATTTTCACGACAAAAGGTAGCAAAAGGTCCTTCCTTTCAACTGAAAATCATAAAAATCGAACGATCCGTCCCCGAGTTATGAGTGCACATACAGACATCAGTCTCTTTTATATGAAACTGTACCCACCCGGCTTTGCCCGCACCTTTCGTATTAAATCTTGCTCACATTTCGCAAATTGCTTTATTTGGACAATGTCCATTAATAATTTTAATTATGCAACTTTAGAAATAGAGTTTGATTTTATTTTTGAATGTGACGTGCCACAATCCTTTTTCTTATCCCGCTTGTGTTTTTCAAAGTAACACCTATAGGGTCAAAAACTATCCGAAATTTAAAACTGGAAGCAACCATATCCATCTACAAAATTTCAATCAACTTGGTAGCGCTGTTTCGGAGATCGGCAACAGCGCCACCTATCAAGTCCAAAGGTATCTTATCCTTCAAGCGGGAACGAAGAATATAAATCTACAAAATTTAATTGAAATCGGGTGAGTGGTTTCGGAGATCGACAACAACGCCATGTAGCGGGTCAAAAATCCTATGTTTTAAGTTCGCGCTAACTTGAAATACAACAATACGAACAAAACAAAAGATGAATAATAAAAATTGACCCAGTGGTTATCGAGTTATATCATCATCATCGAGTTCCATCCCGAAAGAATTATAGGTATAAATTATGAAGATTATTATTAAAGAAAATTTAATTGAACTGAAAACGACATATACGCCTACAACGCCACATGTTGAGGATTTTCCGACGATGTGCACTAAGAAATTCGGTTTTTGTTAGAAATAATAAATTAATTATTATTAATGTTATGCCAAACGCCATAATATTACATCAAAAAAGTTTGAATTGTAAAAGCGCTATGGTGGTTAAGTATTCTTAAATTTTCTAATTTAATGCGCAATTTTCTTAATTTTTTCTTTCATAAGATTCTTCTCCTGACAATAACAAACACAAAAAAAAAGAATTAGTGAAATCGGTCCAGCCGTTCACGCGTGATGCCGTGACCAAGGGAAATAGGGATTCATTTTTATATATATAGAAGATGGATAGATAATTCAGAGATTTGTTTTCGAATTTGCATTAGCAAAAATTATCCCGATGGACTTGTTTTGGGGTGCAAATGAAGTAAGATTTTCTGATTGTGTAAACTCCAAGTGGTTGGAATTATTTTAAGGTGCATATTTCAAATGGTTGAAAAAACGAAGAAGTGGGTAGTATTTGCAAAAAATACGTTTTGCGTTGCTGTTATTGCCTTTTGATGAAAGTGCGGTGTTGAGTTTTAAAAAATTATATAAGCACATGGATCGGCTTTTGGGTATAGTCATTTTCGAATAATAATTAAAACAAAAAAAAAATCTTGCTTAGCTATTTAGCTGAAAACTCAGTATTAGTTTATTGCTCGGAATGTAAGAAATCTATGGTTTTTAAAGCCTCCTAGCAAAGTCACTTTCAGAGGTGTTGAGGTAAATCTGATTCCTTAAAGTTGACCAGGACAAAGACAAGGTAAGTGTCTTCTCGAAAATATTGTAGACTGCTTCCCTTCCATCTTCGTTCTCTTCTGTGGAATCGTGGACACAAAATTATCGGAAGGCTTCTAAATTTAGTGTCTGCCTTAATGGCTGACCAATTATAAGCTGCTATTGTCATCTGGGTAAAGCCCTTCATTGCGAAGCAGTGTCACGAAAAATATCTCTAAGTCACTGTGAAAAACATCAGAGTGTGGTGTAAGTTACAGAAATGATAACATAGATTTAGATCGGTTTAAGATGCCTCTGCGCCTCTGCCTGTAATCGACGTCGTAGTGGTTACTTAAAGTCGCAATAAAAAACAAGATGCCACACCTAAAAGTCCAGTGTAAACCCACAATCGGCGGTGAATGGATCCACTTTCTCAGAATCGTCCAACTGCAGAAATTTAAAACATGTTCTTGGACTAGACCGTCTTGTTTGGTATCGAATAATGTAAAAGCTCTTTCTCTGAACAAAGGTATTCACAATATTATATGTCCGGATCTAAAATATACGTCGTACCTATGTATGTCCTTTGATGAGAGCCATCAAATAAACTGAATTACTTTTGTTTTCTAGTTTGCTAATAGACTGAGTTACAATTTCAATTACCCGCACCGCAAATAAACCAAAAATGTTTCAAATAAAATATGAACGCTTATACCTACTTCTGTTCCCATGGTTATGAACATTATAAACCGCTTCCGACTTGATTTGCTAAGCCTCCATCGACATAATATAACTTTTTGTTCCGTTCAAGCTCATTTCCTAATCAACTGTAGTTAAATTAATGGGAGAAAATCCATCATCAGTTCATTGGATTAGCCCTAAGAAGGACGGGCGTACAACTGAAAATAGCTAGAAATATTTTTCAATGCGATTATCGCAAAATCAATAGGGACATCGACATCGACGTTTACGACACAAAAAGCCACAAAAATAGAAATCCCAAGGTATACTAATATCGTCCATCCCCATGGTGTATTCGCCTGCCTCTGTCGATTAATCATAAATCAATAACCAATTCGCGTGTATAGTCTGTACCAGCATGTCGAGTTCACCATCGTCATCATGAGAATAGAAGAGGCTGTGCGAACTTAAAAGTATCTACCATCGATAAGGTAAATATGCATAATAATTTCGATGCGAAAATAACTCGGATATCTCAACAGTGATAATGCCAGTAAAGATTCCGATAATAATTCAGCTTATGTTAATTTTTTGAGAAAAATAAATTTTTAACTTTCTCCATTACGTAGTAGGTAAAAGAAAGATATTGTTTTCGTACAAAATCTTTAACTCGAGATGTTAATCAATTCTGATATTACAATGATACACGAACTCAAAAAAGTGGGTCTCAAAATACTGTCCGGTCTGCCCGTCTGTCCTTTCCTCTGTCTGTCTGTCTGTCTCTCTGTCTGTCTGTCTGCCTGTCCCTGCTATTTTGCCTGCCAAATTTTACAAAAACCGCCTAACGAATTTGATCAAAATATATATTAACGATAATATCAGTATTCTAAATTATACCCCGTACTTAATTTTTCTCAAAAAATTCGAAGAAATTTGTTTTTTAATTATTTCTCAAAAATGGCTACCCAAAAGCCGTTCTCTGTTCATGTATATTTTTAAAACTTAATACCGCACTTTAAGATTCGAATTTTTAAAACTCAATACCGCACTTTAAAATTCGAATTTGCAACAGCCGTTAGAAATGCAATAACAGCAACGAAAAACTTATTTTCAGCAAATATTACCTACTTTCAATCATTTTGAAAATGCACCTTAAATAAATTCCAACCACTTGGAGTTTTAACAATCAGAATATCCCACTTCATTTGCACCCCCACCCATGTTCATCGTTATATTATTCAGTGCTGCTAATGCAAATACAAAAACAAATCTCTGAATGCTTGCATATACATATATATATTTATATGAAAAGATATCTATCTGTAACGAACAATACTTTCAATCAGAGACAATACTGAGACCCCCAACTCCGGCCGATTTTCCGTTACTTGCCTACAAGCTATATTTCTATGGGCTGGTACACGCTAAGTGCGTTAGTATTGTCACATAGAAATTCGTATTGACAAATGTCACGTAACTTCACTCACCAACATACTCGCACCTTGCGTGTCCCACTTCCGCTGTCGGCAAAGTTGCTGCCAGCGTTCATAGAATTTTGTCAGTTAAATTTGAAATTATTCGTTTCGTGTAAATAGTATTTTATTTTAGGAATAAGTGCACTTTTGCTGAAAATATTTACGAAAAATGATTAATGCAGAATGGTTGTAGGAAAATAAAAACATTTTGAGCAATTTTCCTTCAGTTATTTAAGAAAAATGTACACATGAAATTGAAGTTAATGATATTCAAAAGCGGAAAATACACAACAATATTTGTCCTAATATGTTTCTAGTATATAAAACATCTCATTTAGATAGCGTTATTAACATAACAAATTATATTCATCGTCTTTTAAAAATTTATAATAACCAACCAATAGCATTCAGTTATCTTAAAATGTCGTATTCACGAACTCTATCACATTCCCCATGGTTGGTAGCAGTTGGCAGCATTGATTTTATATTTTTTGTATGTTTTTGCATGTCACACGGATTCTAAATAGACATAACACCGATAGGAAAACAAAATGGCGAATTTGAAAAAAACTGAGGGGGCCAGCGGCAAGAGGATTGTGAGTTGGGGGTCTCAGTATTGTCTCTGCTTTCAATCATACACAACTTAAGCCAGCGTCATTAATATATTCCAGTCAAAAAGTAATCATTCCCTAACAGATCAAAAATGAGAAACTCCTATTATGCATTTTTATATAGCATTGATTCTCAGATCCTCAGATCTTTACCTACCTAACTAATAAAAAAAAAAAAAAACCAACAAAACTTTTGATAAAAGAGAAAGTTTTGTTCGACCCAGTCGTGCTCTTTATTTTTTGATCGCGATTGCGTTTCATGTTCGATTTGCCAAAAAATATATATGTTTTTTTTTGATCTGACGCACTTTTAAAAGATCTTGATGATTTCAGATCTACACATGCTTTCACCAACACCAATGTTTATGACACACAGCTGAAGCTGACGGCAGGGTTGCCGGAGAGAAATATTTTCAAAAATATAGTAGTAGTACAGACATTTTTTAGTCCTCAAAAATAGATGTGGACACAAACAATTTTTTTTTAACTTTATTTAAAATCAAAATTATAAAAAAGAGCATATTAATATATTAATAATTTTTATAACAAAAGTGCCAGGGGAAAACAGGGGAAGGTACTGGTTCTGGCATCCGCTCTGTACACCCACAACTAAAAGTGTCTATACGACTACCGGATACAAGCAGTGTCTTTCAGTCAGAAGTTTTAGCTTTTCTTAAGGCGGCAGAACTTCTGCAGATGCGTTCTATATCTGGAAGGGATGTTGCAAGCTACATCATAGCCAGGCTGCACTCAAGGCACTGGAATCCATTACCATCAATTCCGAAACAGCCAGGGACTGTCACACAATGCTCCAGGCATTAATTCAATTCAATTTATTTGCAATAATCTTAACAGTAGATAGAATTACATTAATAAGAAATTGGGTTTGTAGATTTTTAAGCATAAATACATTGTAATATATTCCTAAGGCTAAATTAAAAAAGAAAAGAAAAGTACAGTGAAAACAATAGTAAAGAAGAATCAAAATCATCATCATCACTAGCTCTAAGCGCCTCCAGATGCCGCCTAAGTCTGCTCTTGAACTGAGATCGAGATGTACAACTTATTACTGCGGTATAACAGGAAATGAGGAAGCTGCTGAGGTTGGAAAGGAGGGGAACTGGGAACAGAAGAGAAAGTAATATTAAAACACCTCTATGTATACTAAAGGGTTAAATCAAAAATCAAACAGAAATGAAGGCCGTCGGAGGATGGGCATATTTTTGTCAGATTGTGTAGGTAGTCTCCGATTGTCAATTAGTTATACTTGAAAGTGTCTTGTTTTAATCTTTTTAACTCTTATTTGGAGCTTACCTCCTTAAGAAACGATTTGAGTTATAGGGCCCTGTACGGAAATTTTATGAGGAGTAAAACCAAGTGTAACACTCGAGCTTGAAGGGTAACGATAGTTTAACACTCGAGCTATCGTAACGATAGTTTAACATTTCGATAGTATCGATAGTTTCGGAATAAAATTATCGATACTTATCGATATCGAAACTGAGTTTTTGCTCAATCATAATATGCGTTTCGATAGTATCGATCATTTTTTTGAAACATCGATAGTATCAATAGTAAAATTCTACCGATAGACTATCGATGAGAGGGAGAGAGACTATAGTACTATTCGTTGGTTTAGACTTTAGAGTTCAGTTGGCTGGCGCAGAAACCTCAATGGTGGCGGTTGCAATGGTGTCAGCGCTATAAGTTGCTATTTTTTAAAGGGCAAACCACCCAAGTGTATGCGTATGCATTTGCACTGATGTTTTATGATGCTTTCCCTTTCCGATTTCAGAGTGTGGATGAGGGGTGGATTTTGTAGTCTTCTTTTTCTGCCTTTTTGGTTCGATTTCATAATATTTTCGGGTTTGTTTTTGTTGTCTGTTGCTTTAATGAATGAGATGAGCAGGTACCTACTTTGTGTGTAGTTTGGATGTGCATTTCTTTTAAAGTTAAATTAACTTTTTTATATAGCTGAATTATTCATTTTACGCTTGTGGGAGCGTAATTATTTCGAAATTCGTTCTTATAAAAGTGTTAAAATCGATTGAAATGGATTTTCAGTTCAAGTGAGAGAAAATATTTTTTTGCCGCCCACCCATAAAATTCGGATTTTATGTTCGATTTGGCAGCAGAAATCTAAAATCAAAAACTGAAAAGCCAAATCGAAAACGACATTAGCCTCAATAAAATATCTCATCAGAAATTTATTGCATATGTCAGTAGATACAAAAAATGATTTGTTTTAAGGTATTCCCATCTGGTTTTTGTTTCCTATTCTCCTTTTGCGTATTGAACTGTGACATTTGCATGTAACGTTTCTGGATCTCACAGGGGGTGAAAAAAAAAAGAAGAAAAATTGTTCCGACAGCTATTTCGAGAGCCTCATGAAATTTTATACATGACGGATTTTCCGGAGGTAAAAAAAAATCACAATCGAATACGTGAGCACGGCAGACACATTGACGCAGTGCTCATTTGCAAATTGAAAGCTTTAAGGACTTGCCTATTGTGAGGATAGGAATTTCAGCATTAATATGCCTGATTTTATTGTTCGATAAGTTGTGTAAATATCGTCGAAAGGCGAAGAGAGAAAAAATAATAATAGATCAATGAACAGGCTTATGGAAGTATGAATGCGTTTACAATTCACAGGACTAATATTACTTGAGAGAGGGGCGTGAGTTCATTTCATTTGTTAATTTCACACGTATACTAAAGAAATGCAGCCTTTAGTTAGAGACTTCTGCCACAAAAATAGGTTTGCAAGGCTGTCGCTTTCCACTAAGGGGTAATTTAAGAGGCAGATCAGATACAGAAAAGACGCCGGCACATTGAACAGGCCTTTCAGCTTATATATGTTGAGATTACAAAACCCCACTGAAATAATAGTGTTCCAAAAGTTGGCAAGTCAAAGAAAACGGGAAGTAAAGAAACATTTGTACCAAAAGTCACTAGAGACTTGAGGCCTAAAGGAAAAACGTTCAATAAACACCGATGGATGCGCGCAGCGAATTCAACTTTAAAAGTTTGCTGATCTTAATCAGTTAAAAGCGTGTTTGTGACAGCCCATACCCCACAAAGAGTGTAGACGTTATGCAACGTAGTGCAATGCTGTCGTGTATGTTTGAGCTTCTTCGTTTTCAGGTTTAAAATACAGTCAAAGATTTCGGGATTAAAAATAAATAAATAGTTGGCGCGACAGGTCCGGGGGGACCCTAGGCCTAGCTTCTCACAACCATTCGTTTTGTGTGAGTTCATTTTTGGAACGAATGGAAGGGATCTACAATTTTATGCCGACTCCAAACAGCTAATTGAGCAGCTCTTTCAAGCCAGTTATACTCTCGGATGTTTGTCAGACGTTCGCGAGAGGTGGCGCAGAAGCTATGCCTAGGCCCAGTGTACCAACGGACCTGTTGGGCCAAGTATATATATTTTTTAAATGAGAATGACCCTCGTGACATACATAAATTGTAAACTCTGGCTGCGAAAACATTAATACTTTCAGAATAAATAATGCAAAAACCACAGTTCAGTTCGTTCGGTTAGTTGCATTTTTTAATGCACAGCAACAGTCAGCTGTCACGCAGTTTTTTTATTGATTGGCAGCACTTCAAAGCACTTTGCATGGATGTTTAAAAGCCTTTCGAACACAAAATTAAACAAATAAAACAAATCAGTTTTTGAGGTAATTGTTTCGTTTTAAATTAATTTTTCATTATCAAATATGGGCGAGCAAAGCATCCTAGTGGTTAGTTTACAGCTAAATATTACATCAATAATATTCCGCATCTGAGAGGTATAATATTTATACACATATGCTAAAACTAATTGGTTACCTAAGATAAGGACGACTTGAACTTTATACACAACCAAAGACTTGAATACAGTTTTTGGTCCTCAGATGATATCGCAACCTACCAAGGGACAAGGCATTCAGTAGATACCACAAGCAAAGTTTGAAATTTACACAAAACTATTGGGAGCGTATACAAATTTTTATCTAAAACCAGCCACTGAAAAGACTGCTTTATCTGGGGAAAAGTAAGGAAAATTTCCTTTGAAAGTGTTTGTTCAAAAATTTGATTAAAATAAATAAAAATGAAGTGATGGAATTTGCAAAACAACTTTTTCTGTTTCACTGCCGCAGAACATTGTGAAATAAATTTGAAACTTTGCTGTTTCCCGCTGTGAGAGACGAATTGGAAAGAAGCACTTTAAAGTTTGCTTACAAACGAAATCACTTTAAAAATTTCATTTTGAAAAATACGAGTATATATTGTGTGAAGTCAAAAGAAGTAAATAAAAGAAAATGCTTAGGAATTTTTTTTTCTGTTTTATATTTTTTTAAATAATATTTTGAGTTTGAATTGATGCAATTGTATTCCACTCCGCTTGAAACTGTCATATCTTAGATACTCTTAATGTAACTCTTCGCCTTAAATTGAATTAAAGAGGTGTCATGTCCAGAAATGTGTCAGATAAGTACCTATACTCTTCGACCTCAACGACATATGGCGACAGGTTTAACTAATATTCTTTAGAAGACTGCCCTTAGAATTTAAAGAATGGATTTACATTATTTTTTTATAGCACTAATTAGGTCAACTCGAGCTGTATAGCGACATCGACCTGGTCAGAAAAGTGCGCATCAGCCAACTAAGATGGTTAAGACATGTAGAGCGAATGGACACCAACGCTCCGGCCCGAAGAGTCTTCGACTCCAACCCGGAGTGACAACCACTGTTGCCGTTCTAGCGATTTTTTCGCTAGATCTAGTGGAGTTTTAAGACTCCCGACGATATTTATCTAGTAAAATGTTGTCGCTAAAAAAAACCTAGTGAATTCTAGCAATTTTTAACTACCAAACACTGGTACTACAAACCATGTTAAAATGACGGATTCAAGTGAAGAGAAGACTCTTAAACAGGGAAAAGACAATAATTCTATTGTTGAATTGGCCGAAGAACTTGGATTTGACGATGACACAATAGACAAGATTTTACATCGGCACAACATAAACTTTATTAAATAAGGCACCACAGGATGTACTGCCAATTTGTTGAATTTGTTTTTGTTATATTGAATTTGTTGATTGTTTTTTTTTTTTTATTTATATTATTCAATAATAATTTACTTTTAAATATTATGTATGTATTTTTTAAACTTTTACTTTCAGCTTGATATATTAGCGAATTCTAGCTGATTTTTGCGATGAACAAACTAGCATTTCTAGCGGATTTTACGTTATGGTCTAGCGGATATTTTGTTCTCTTAGCGGCAACACTGGTGACAACGCAGTAGAAGAAGACCTCGCCTTAGGTGGCGCGCACAAGTGGAAGGGGAGAGCGCTGCCACTTGTACTACATATGTAGTACTATGCTACATATTTGCTGGATTTTTTAACGCCGTACTACTTCGTTACCCAAAGTACTACATTTCTTAAGAGCCAACCATTTTAAATTTACTAGGAGTTTCCATGTAAGAAAGCAAATTTGGAAATTTTAAATGATTTCGATTTTATTTTGAAATGTGGACCTCAAAATATGGACATTGTGGGATTATGGGTGGAATTAAACAAACAAAAAAAATGTTTAGGAAACATAATATTTGAAGAACTATCTAAACAACTATTTAATTTTAATACATAAAAAAAAAAAAAAAAAAAAAAAAACAGGTACATTTTGTTTGAGAATGCTACTTTTTTTCTCTAACCTACTGCATTTGCTAAAGATTTAATTGGCAACGCTGAAGGGGACCTTAACCAACTTGGAGTGCGCAACTGGAGGCAGTTAGCTAAAGATCGCGCTAACTGGAGAGGTGTATTGGTTGAGGCCCAGGTTCATCCTGGACTTCAGAGTAGAAATTGCGTAATGGTTGCATTGTTGCGGAAAATCATCGAACAGAAGCAGGAGATGCGAACGGACCTATCTCTAGTATAGGGGAGAGTGGGTATGTATGGGTCACTTTTCACTAAAAAGTCAACTGCTGGCAACTTATAAATCATATCCGCAGAAAACAGTTTTCCTAAGATCAGATAACAAGCTATCCAAATAACAAAAGTAACCAAAAGTATACAAGAATAAAAGTTAGAATTCATTCCATGCACCACCAAAGTTTGTCCCATTCCTCCTGCTTTCAGCTTATGAAATATTTTTTTTTATCTTAAGATTTGTATTTCAAAAACAAAAAACTATATAATAACATTAAGTTTCTGTTTATTTAACAAAACAAGAACATAACGAAAAAAGAATATATTATTCAGTTATAACAAAAAAGACTTTCAGAAAACGACTTCACTTGTACAAAAAAAACAAAAAAGGAACATAAGAAAAAAGCTTAAAAAGAATAAAGGGAACAATTCAGAATTGCAGGTATTTCAGGACAATGAAACAAACTTAGATTTTAAATCCAAACTAAAAGAATAAATATCCCTTGGACTCCATTTAGTGCAAGTCGCTGAGTTTGCGGTAGCTTCAGAACTATGTCTTCCCGTAACACTGAACTTTGATTCTCAATTTTGGGATACACGAAATAAATAGACTCAGATCCCTTCTTCCGCAAAAAAATTTACTTGGAAAAGCCCTCCTTCTCCGCCTAGGACAATTTTTCCGACAAAATGTGTTACCATTTTTGAGATAACAAACCTTACCACGACGAAGTCTCCAACTGCAAGTATTGAGGAATCAAATTCACCTTGCTCGTCCGCGTTTTAAAGGCTAGAGCCACTGACCGTATAGATGCACCATTTGTGACTTTCTTTATGGCCGCTTGAATTTGAGTTTCAGTAGTTCTTTCCCTGGCAATCTTCAGCTTCCAAACCCTTGGCATATTGAACTAAAAATTGAGATAATATTAAAGTAAAAACCTTCATTAACAAAAAAGTAAAAAGTAATGCAGGAGGAATGGAACAGTGTCCCAATCCTCCTGGGAGTGTCCTATTCCTCCTAGTAAGTGTCCCAATCATCCTGTAGGGCACTTCAAAGAGATGAAACATAATATCCTTTTAAATACGGCACAGACTAAACAAAATTAGAACTGATTCACTTCATAATATATATTCATATCTATTTAATTCACTTTTTGTACAATATGTTCACTCATTATTTTTTTTTTTTTTTTCACTCAAATTTTTCCCAACGATTTTACTTTTTATGCACAAATTACCTTTTTTGCTCTCCACTGCTTAATTTCAACTACAGACAGGGCCTGCTTCGTTGACCGACGGAGACAGACTAAAGAGCAAATTTGTGATCAACAGGAAAGATAAAAATCATACGACGTTTAGGAAAATGGTTGTGTCCCATTCCTCCTGTGTCCCGTACATACCCACTCTCCCCTAAGTATCCGTTGGTATTACATATCGATTGAAAGAAAATGTTATTTCTTTGAGGATATACTGACCACGGTTGCCAGATTGGGCGCTTTGTCGTATTTTGGGCTATCCTTCCCAAGGAAGCACACCAATTCATTTTGCAGGCCTTTTGGTTTGACACACGCCACAACAGCCAATAGCAGAAAAAAAAAGTACAAACAAATCCAAGGCGTAGCGCGTAGGTCAAAAAAAAAAAAAAAAAAAAAAACGCGGTGAGAATAATAGTGCATTTACACGTTCACACATTCCTATCACGGAAAATTAAAGGGATGCCCAATACTAAACAGCCGTCTGACTGAAAGGGACAGCATTACCTAACACGCTAAAAAACATGATACGTTTTTTGGTCGGCCATCTTGTTTACGAGGTAGGAATTATGGGAAAGCTATGCATGTTGATATTTTTATAGCGATGGCTTACGAAATTTCGTTTTCCTATAAAACAAAATGGCGTCTGGAAGTTATGAACGTACAATTATGTATTTATTTCGTATAAATGATTGATGAATTGTTGGTTTAACTTACTAAAACTAATTAACACTCTCATTTCACATATTTTAAATCAGAAATAGAAATGTTTTCATGTGATTGCAGAAATGTTGGTTGCCGGAACTTCCGCTTTACTTACTTACTTACTTACTTAGGTGGCGCTACAGTCCGGGGTGGACCTGGGCCTCAACCAATACGCCTCTCCAGTTAGCGCGATCTTTGGTTAACTGCCTCCAGTTGCGCACTCCAAGTTGGTTGAGGTCCCCTTCCACTTGCGCGCGCCACCTAAGGCGAGGTCTTCCTCTACTGCGTTGTCCCTCCGGGTTAGAATCGAAGACTCTTCGGGCCGGAGCGTTGGTGTCCATTCGCTCTACATGTCCCAGCCATCTTAGACGACTGATGCGTACTTTTCTGACTAGGTCGATGTCGCTGTACAGCTCGTAGAGTTCGCTGTTAAATCTTCTCCTCCAAAGCCCCTCAACGCAAACGGGACCAAAAATCACTCGAAGAATTTTGCGTTCGAAACGACCAAGGAGATCTTCATCCGCCTTTGATAGCGCCCATGCTTCTGCACCATAAAGCAGGACTGGGATGATGAGGGTCTTATACAGAGTTTCCTTAGTATTTCTCAACAAGGCCTTACTTATCAGTTGCCGTCTTAGGCCAAAGAAACAGCGGTTGGCAAGTGTTATTCTTCGTTTGATTTCTTATGTGATGTCGTTATCAGAGTTTATAGCGGAGCCGAGGTAGACAAAGTCCCTAACTACCTCAAAGTTATAGCTGTCTATCGTGACGTTCTGCCCGATTCGTCGATGTCGTGTGTCCCTTCTTATTGACAGCATATATTTTGTTTTACCCTCATTCACCACTAAACCCATTTTTGCCGCTTCTGTACTAATACTTGCAAACGCACCAGTGACAGCTCGCTGTGTTGTACCAACAATGTCAATGTCGTCAGCGTATGCAAGCAGTTGCACAGACTTATGGAAAATTGTGCCTCTGGTGTTGGCTTGTGAGTTTCGCACAATCTTCTCAAGAATGATGTTGAAGAAGTCACATGACAGCGCATCACCTTGTCTAAATTCTTTTTTGACATCAAAGGTCTCGGTGAGATTGTTTCCGACCTTTACGGAGCAGCGAGCGTTCTCCATCGTCATTCTGCACAATCTGACAAGTTTGGCAGGGATGCCAAAACTAGACATGACTCTGTATAGCTCGTCTCTATAAACGCTGTCATATGCGGCCTTAAAATCGATAAAAAGATGGTGAGTATCGATCTGGTATTCTTGGGTTTTTTCCAGGATCTGCCGTAGTGTGAATATTTGATCGGTCGTGGACTTACCGGGCCTAAAACCGCACTGATAGAGACCTATCAGATCGTTGACGAATGGTTTCAGGCGTTCACACAATACAGCAGACATGATCTTATACGCAGTGTTCAGGAGACTGATGCCTCTGTAGTTGGCGCAGTTTAGAGGGTCTCCTTTCTCTCTTTTCTTCCGGAACTTCCGCTTTACGTATCTATAATTATGGGTAGTACATCCATGACACCTTAGGCGTCTGATTTGTTATCTCATTCCTACGCCTTTATTAGCATTGACTGCGGACAAACGGATCTCTCTGTCCCGTCTCGTGCAAAAATGCACGTGCGCGATAGTGTAAATGCAGTTTAAGTGTGAAAAATACCAACATTTTCAACGATTTTGTGGCTTCTTTCTGAGCAGCGATATTGGGCTACATTTTATAAAGGTTTGGGCGCTTATGGCCAATCCTGATACTGACGTTCAACGAGGCAGTGTCTTTACGAGAGATTGACCTGGCTGTCTTAAAATTGACAGAGGTCGACCAATTCTACAGGGAAATCGTCGCCGAATCAGAGTAGAGTAGTCTCTTTTGCATACTTACAAATTGTTGTTAACGAGCATTTTTTTTAACAAATTTGTGAAAAAAATTGTTTTTTTTTTTTTTTTCAGTTTCACAAAACTTGTGTTTTACAAAATTATTTTTGCTGTTTACAAGGGAAATTTGTGGAAATTTCATTATTTCCGTTTCGCCAATAGTTAATTCTCTTTGTTGCTTACAAGAACAAATTTGTAAAAATTCATATTTTTGTTGAAGTTTGTGTTTCACCCAATCAAGAAATTTTACAATTTTTTTCAATCACGGATAATTCCTTACAATAGAAAGATCAAGTGTCGATTTAATAACAGTGTTTGTAATTTTCCAAAGGAATCACTGTTCAAACCTAAAAATGTCTTCACGTCGATAGTGACATAAGTAAAGAATTTGTAGTGTATAGACAAAAAAAAAGTGTATCCACACCGAATTAACTACAAAAATGTTGGATTCCTTTGTTTCAACAAAAAGTTTCGGATAAAAAGTGCTAAGGTAGAAACCGAAAATTCTGTTGCCACTCGTTAATTTTAACTTTATTATTTTACTGTATGAGAAAATTTGCCTAATAAAACATTTTTCTTATCAATAAACCAATCATTTTGTTCTTTGATGTTATCAGTTAGAGGACTTACAAAATTATGAAAAAAGTTTTTGTTTACAACGCTGAAAAATAAAGAGTGACGGGTTTTTTTTTTTTATATTGTAAACAAATAGAATTTCCCTTAATTTTGTTGTCTTTTTAACAAATTTGTTGGAAATAAGGGTGTGGTTTGTGAAATCAGTTAAAAAATTTGTAAATGTAATCAACAAATGCAAATTTGTAATTATAATTATTGTAATTTGGTGAAATAAGCCACATAATACTTCTCTTTAAATTCGATGCCAATTCATCATCTTGAGATCAATTCATCATCATCATCCTAAGTTGTTGCCCCTATTTGTTAGGCAATTTTTGAATTTCTTCTAGTCGGGGTATAAAACGTGCGTGCATTTAAGGATAATAAACTGCCGCTTCCAGCGAAGCACGTAGGCGCCTTGCTCCCAAAGGTCACACCACTACCTAACCGTCAGAAGACATATAAAATCCTCTTTGCCAGCCAAATCGTGTTGCATTATACGATATCGTGAGATCCCATAAAAATATCAAACAGAAGGATACACGAAAAATATGCCTATATATATATATTTTTTTTATTCTTTATATAAAAAAAACTGTATCAGCCACTTGACTAAGTCTGGTATGCATGCAAGACATTTAACCTATATTAATCGTCCACGAAACGCTATTGCGTGAGGCAGCTATTTACGATCGATAGAGAACAAATTTATGCAAAAGGAAATAAAGGACACACGAATAGTTAAGCTTCGGAGCGCTGAATATGAAAAATACAGAGACAAATTTGCACCACTCTGCTGTATACAGAATACAGCTTCAAAAAGTACTAATTGCATTCGATTGGTCTTCCGAGTATGCGACTGTGCGTGTACGTAAAATTGGTTTCATTTAAAGTGAATAATCCAATTTGTATATATCCTGCACTACAAGCGGAAATAATTTCATTCAATGGAAACAAGTAACGAAATTAAAAATCCCCAACTTGAATTTGAAGAAACCATCCGAAAAAGGAGCACCAAGTCGAAGACAAAGAAGCAGCTGAAAGGATGCGACGCACTGGGGTTTGTTAGAGTTCTACAAATGAGATTATACACTAAAGGGATTATCATGGTTTTGCTCTACCAGATAAAGTCCTTGTTCGCCTAAAGACGTTCATTTTTCCAGATTTTAAGGATTTGTTTCAACTTTGTGTGTGAGTTTTTTTTTTTTTTTGTTTCTGTTTTGTTTCAGTAATTCGTACTTTGCTTGCTGAGACATTAAACTAGCGTATGTGTATGGTTGTAGGGGATGGGACGAATTAACTGGTTTCAGATGGCTATATGGATATAAGGAGATTTAAGGCTTTGAACGGATTTAATGTTTTCAACTTTTTCTCAAGACGGATAAGTGCTGATTGTCGAAGTGAGTTGCAATGTTCAATGCTAACTAGTGTAACAAGGGGTAGATAGGTTATTCAGATGTTTTTCTCTGTCGGAATAAACCGGGTAAAAGTGCTTACGAAAATCATTTCATATACTACGATCAGTTTCGCAGAGAGCGGCATCAACTCAGATATCAAATATCAAAATGGTTACCATATTCCCTCTTGTTTGCAGTCAATTTTACTACAACTGGTACCTGGTACGTGTCCATCATAATTTCTATTTGTAAACAAAGCGAACCCTAATTTGCCTGTGGCTCTGGAATATTAATAAAATCCAATTCCAACGCTGTGTGGGCATTAGTATTCCACACATGCAGCGGTGGAAACTACTTTCAGGAGTCCTTGATGACCTAGCACTCCAACTGCACCGCAACTCACAAACATTGCACGGTTTCCTCGCTATACATCTCGGCCGCAAATTGTAGGAAACAACATCCAGTGTAAAGCGAAACCCTGCGAAATTTAATTTCTATAAAAGTATAACTTCTATACACGGAGACAATATCTAGTTGCAAATTCGTTTTTTTTTTTTTTTACAACTTCTCGTAGTGCGGAAGATAATCATGAATTCTCAGGAGAGTCCAACAAGAGTAAGCTCCTGTACCAGCTGCATAATTTTAATCCAACAAAGTAATGACCATGAGCATGACAGTCACTCATTCTCCAAAAAAAAGAAAAAGAAAGACGAGATATCATGGAAATTTGACCTTTAAGTCGTACACGAAGGGACAACATGAATTTATCTTATTATATTCCATTCCATAGGCATAGGGTTCATGTTAAAGTGCGGCGAATTTTAGTATTGCAAAAAGTTACGAAATTAAAGTGAAGCCAGTCGGCGAAAGCGGTGTATCAGCTGCCATATTAGGTTACCTAAAATATAATTTTAGACCTTTCTACTGTGGGACTGCGTATCACTAATTTAATTTAATTGACACACGGTCCCTTTAAGTACTAGGGGAGAGTGGTCCCCTTAGGATACTTTTTACAAAAATCGCTCTAGATCCATTAAAAAGCGGAGTATCCCTTCAGATCTTGAAAATTATTATTACAAGTTGTTTTATCTTTCAATCTTATATCCAAATAAATATGTATAGTTATGATTTATATATTTTTTCTTTATTTTAATAATCTCATTAAAGTGTCCCATTCTGCCCCTCTGGGGGGGCACCTTAGAACAACCATGGGACAGTTTTGGATATGTCTAACGTTCATTAGGAGCGGTTTCCTTCTTTTTCTTTTAATTTCTGACCATTAGTGCAGAGATAAACCTAAACAAATAAAACCAACAACAATCACACTGAAGTAGAATGTTCAAAGTGATAAAAGCGGGCAGATTAGAACATGCCCAAAAGTTCCCCTCGCGCATTGTCCAAAAGTGCCCCGAGAGGGATAAAAAAACTAAAAACTTTATATTTTTTTAGAAACAATGTAAATTGTTAATATTTTGGTTGAATTACATCGCTACACATATAAACATTATACTTGAATACTTTTAATTTGTAAATTGAGAATAATGTTAGAATAATATGCTTACGTCTAGGAATAAAAAAAGTTACAACCGTCGTCTGGAAACACACTTTTCTTTTTATTTTATTTTTTTAAAGTTGGTATCGTTTCAATATCCATCAGATGTTTGCTTGAAGTGGATTTGACACTGTAAAATTTTATTAAAGTATTAAAAAGTTCTAAACTGCTCCCTACATGATATTCATTTGCTTAAATCAAAGGTATGCGTTAATGATCGATTTATGTGGGAACAAGTTTCAAGCGACTCAGTCGTGCATTATCTTACTCGCCTGGCTACAATTTTTGATGGATGATGGACAAATTTTTCGGCGCATGCAGTTTTGAAAATGTTTCGAATTTTATTCAATACTGGCAGGCCTGCCGGGCTTCACTGGAGTGTTTTACTTATAAAGCCCAATATTTAGTATAATTTTTTTTTTCTATAATATAAACCTTATTTAAAAGGAAAAACAAGTCGTTGGGAAATAAGCCACTTACTTAAATAAAGAAACCTACAGTCTGGTTCAAAAAGAGTGCTTCAAAAGCAAGGTGGGGAAATTATTTGCCTGATAGTTTATTAGAATTCTGTTGAGGTTTGAGGCCCTCTGCTTCTACATGATATTTGACTTCATTCAATATCGAACAAAAAAAATTCTTTAAACCTTGTTTTAGCTACAATTTCTGTGACCAACTGTTTGGCATAGTTTTTAATTCCAGATCTTTTTTTTAAACGATTTTCATTGAAATGCGAAACGTCTTCATGAATTACATGTTTTTCGATTTTTGTTTGTAATTGGAACCACCAAAAAAGAACTGTGGCCGATGGCCCTCTGATGTGCAATGCGGCAACTCGTTGATTTTTGTCGTTTTTGACACAACTGTAATCCACATTTTATAAAAATCGGTTTTCAAAAAAAAAAAAAAAAAAAAAAAACGGTAACCAGTACGACAGAAAACAACTTGCAGGCTTTTTAAATACCTAATTAAAATTAATAGTTGGCGCAACAAGTGATGCCATTCTGTCGTTTTTGATGCTTGCTTTTTTTAAATAACAAATGCTTTTTTAGTATTTTCTGGATTTTTTTTTATCGATTTTTTACTCTTTTTTTACTGGAAGCTGATATACACTACATCGAAGTTTCAGATGTTTCCCACCACTTCCCTATCAATCAGATGCATCGTGAGCAGGTGAGGTGTGAGTGCGAAGGACGATGGACATCATACGTCAAAAAAAAAAAAAACCCAGTCACTGTAGTTAGATTCCTCGAATTGACAGTGTAAATTTTATATTTGAGTAGTGTTTATTATTAGTTGACACTTCGCTCCTCTGTACTTTAAATTAAATGACTGGACACTGAAGAAAAAACGTTACGATTAACTTGAAGGTTAACAAGGGAATACAAAATTTAATAGCTTCAAAAATATGGTAGAACAAAGAGTACAAATTATAAGAATCGGTTGACGATTGACAAATTTATCAATTAAAATTGATGTTGGTATTGCGAAAAATAATTGATAAATATATATAACCTACGAACATAACGCCAAAAATAAAGTTATTGTGAATGAAAACTCAACTTTGACAGTTCTAAAATATTTTTGATTTGAAGAGTGATCGTTAAGGATTTTGCAAACAATTTAATTAAACAATAATTACGAGTGTTACAAATTTATTGAAAAATATGTCATTAGTGGAATTTTCGAATGGCAAAATGTATATACATAATAGCCCTTAAGAAATAACAACAATAACAATTTAAAATGATGATGTTCAACATTTTCGTTTAAGAGCTGTCCTTATCAACACCGAAATTGCGATTGATAGAACAATTGACAACTACCAATAAAATTGTTCGAGATTGACATTCACAATACCGATTTGTCAACCGAAAATTGCTGCACGTTCACAGTCGATCAACACTCAATTGATAATTGATCGTCGCAATACCATTTAAAGAAATTTATTTTTGTTTAATTTAATTTGTTTTTATTTATTTATTTACTAGCTGACCCGCCCAAATTTGTTAATGTAATGAAAATAATAATTCCGAGCATTCACAATGTATTTCCTAATTTATGTAATTCGGCCAATTAAAATTCTTTATTCAAAAGTCATATTAAATGCAATATAAATAAATGATGAATAGCTATGTTGATTTGTTTCAATCAAACCGCAACGATTTTGACGTGTCGGCCAACTTTCCGCTTTTTCACTAAATTGACAATATGAGAAACATGGGAAATCAAGATTGATGCCACAAATGCACAAACATCCATCCATTATCCTTGTAATAAATTATTTGTCATAGTGAAAGCGATACGCACGGGAAATTGAAGTCGCACGTGATATCCACATTATGTAGAGGTAAGCCCGGAACGTCTAAATAATTCAAAAATTCAACTAATCTCCATAACGTTTTATTTTCACAACAAAAGGTAGTATAATGTACTTCCTTTGCCCGTACCTTTCGTATTAAATCTTGCTCACATTTCGCAAATTGCTTTATTTGGACAGTGTCCATTAATAATTTTAATTATACAACATTAGAAATAGCGTTTGATTTTATTTTGGAATGGGACGTGCCACAATCCGTTTTCTTATCCCGCTTGTGTTTTTCAAAGTACCACCTATAGGTCAAAAACTATCCAAAATTTAAAACTGGAAGCAAGCATATCCATCTACAAAATTTCAATCAACTTGGTAGCGCTGTTTCGGCGATCGGCAACAGCGCCACCTATCAGGTCCAAAAGTATCCTATCCTTCAAGCGGAAACGAAGAATATAAATCTATAAAATTTCATTGAAATCGGATGAGTGGTTTCGGAGATCGATTACAACGCCATATAGCGGGTCAAAAATCCTATCTTTTAAGTTTGCTTTAACCTGAAATACAACAATATGAACAAAACAAAAGAAGAATCATAAAAATTGACCCAGCGGTTATCGAGTTATATCATCATTATCGAGTTTCATCCCGAAAGAATTATAGGTATGAATTAAGAAGATTATTATTAAAGAAAATTTAATTGACCTGAATAACGACATACGCCTACAATGCCACATGTTGAGGATTTTCCGACGATGTGCACTAAGAAATTCAGTTTTTGTTAAAAATAATAAATTAATTATTTTATATGTATTTTATCAATATAATAACTCCGATCGAAGCATCTGTTTTAAACTTTACATCCTCGTTGACGATATTTGCAGCACGCATTCTGTCAATGTTATGCCAACGCCATAAGGTTACATCAAAAAAGTTTGAATTGTAAAAGCGCTATGGTTACATTAGATATAATTTAATATGGTGGTTAAGTATTCTTAAATTTTCTAATTTTCCGCGCAATTTTCTTAACTTTTTCTTTCATAAGATTCTTCTCCTGGTAATAACAAATTGTTGACAACAACAATTTGCTTGGAAAATAATTAAAATAATTGACAACAACAATTGCTTTTAAAATTCAAAATATTTTTTTTTTATTTGAAGTGTCACTACTTGATTTCTATCCAGTTAATTTTTTTTCAAAGTGTATTTCCCCATTCAAACTTTAATTTTCTAATTTTCCGCGCAATTTTCTTAATTTTTTCTTTCATAACATTGTTCTCCTGACAATAACAAACACAACAAAAAAAGAATTAACGAAATCGGTCCAGCCGTTTGTGCGTGATGCTGGGACCAAGGGAAATAGGGGTTCATTTTTATATATATAGATTTTTATATTGATAAGTATCGACTATCAATTGATAGCTGTGTATAACTCGTTTAGCTTGACATAATAGGTACTTAGGTAGTAACGAAACTGCGTTGCGCTTGTGCGCCAAAATTCCGCCACGCTCGGAGTGTACAGAGCGGCATTATTGTTTGCACTGCGTGAAGCCCTCTATGCCTACTGTAGATTTCAACAAAATCTGATAAATTCCATTCGAGATATCCGTCCCGATACAACTTTCGGAAAAATCCTCCGATGACATTGTAGCGATCCGTTAAAACATCGGTTACCACCCAGCATCATACTATCACCGGCCACTGATAGCCACCACTGATCATCACCACTATACTCTGTCCAACAAAAATTGTCAGTACAGGGAAGACAGGATGTTTGTCACTCAGTCTGGTTGCAATGACTTACATAAATCGGTCCCTCTTTAAAGCTCTCATTGGGCTACCATAGTTTATATGATAATTCGCCACAACTTAGAGAGCAATGCTATTAGGGTTGCCATCTTCCAATTTAAAATAAAAGAAATTGCTGAACGAAATAAATTCCGTTTATATTTTTCCTTTTCAATTACAATACAAAATAATATAACCATGAAGCAATGTCACATACCTTAACAGATGGTAAAAGGACTGCACTTGTGAAGCTGTACATACATTTTTGAATATAGACCTAGATACCTAGATTACATATTTGTTAACAAATTATTACCCGGTAGTGCAGATCTTCGCGAAAACAGTATCGAAGAAAGGATCATAAAATCCTTTCAAGGCATTATCGTCACTGGGGACGAGTGACCCGATGTGATAGAAAAAAATATTGTATCCTTCAGAAATACAAACAAATTATAACCGAATGCAGCACCCCACATAATAAGTCGTTCTCAAAAGCGAAAAGTTGGAAAGTTCTTTGACAAAATCCATAGAAAAACCCTTAAGGATATGCTCTCTTTGTTCAACTGGTAACACTCTTCTGATGTGCTTCAGTCACACTTCACTCTTCACACACACTGCTTATTTTGGTTGATGATAATAGCAAGCGAGCACAAGACGACCATGTTCATTCTGCCCGCGATTGTGTGGCAGTTGGCAGACTGGTTATGATGGACTCTATGCGAATTTTAGAAAAATTACAACAACAATTCCTCGATATGTCAGTGGCTTGGTTTTTATTTTAGTGGCAATTCTTGTGTTTGAGTGCCGTGAGGGTATCGACAGGCACCACTGGTAGAAAAAAAGCTCCTCCATAAGGCCTGTACTGACAATTTTTGTTGGACAGAGTATAGATACGCCGGTACCAACCAACGATGATACCAGTACTAAGAACCACCGACCGTCACCACAAAACCCAGCACGAGCAGCCGAAACAACAACAACCCATAGGGCGAATTTTCACGAGCCTTATAAGTCACACTCACTACTCCCTTAGTCAAACCCGGTTCGCGAGGGCAGTACACCCAGTACCGGCTGAGCCTGTTCTCTAGAGAGCCTATTCTCAAAATTTTTGGCGGCGTAATTCTGCTTCAAGAATTTTATGTTCGGAATCTAGTATTGTGACTTGTGAGCATTCCGAATCCGATCCACTTCGCCTCCTTTTACTGTTCTTCTGTCTGTGGGTATGTATTGTGAGCATACCGATCAACCACAGCCTCCGTTCCTTTTCCTGTTTTTCTGTGGGTGTGTAATGTGAGCATTCCGATAACCCACAGAATCCTGCCATCCACAGAGCAATAAATGGTAAGAGTGTACAACGCTCCATAGTTCGTGTTTCTTTGGGGGCAACACTGGACCCCACGATCATACCCCGGTCGGAGATAAAAAGCACATCACAACATGTAGCGCACCTTGTCTTATTGCATGGAACCTCAGTACCACTTACTTTTGACAGCTACACGGCACATTTTTTCCGAAACTCTCCGAAAACGAACTGCTGCGGAATTTTTTAATGTGAAATGAACGCGTTTATATGATTCATTTATTTTGTTGCGAAACGGATACTTCGAACGCAATTTTAGTTCCGATTGGATTTGTCTTTCGTATTGGAACCTACTGCGCGTATATTTACAGAACAATTTTTAAGTGAAAATCAAAATCGCATAGAAAATTACTTGTGAACTTGAAACAGCTAAGAAAACAAAAAAAATGTGTAGTTAAATAACGAACAGCGATCCAGGACCTGCTGTTAGTTTTAAATTCGTCAAATAAAATAAGCCACATAATGATCCAGAAAACACTCTAGCTTCAAACTCAAAAACCCCTATATCCAAACCAGTCCATAGGTGGACTGAAGTTTACATATAGTACACAACCTGCCTATATGGGCGAAGGGAACTTATGTGCGGTCTAAACCGCCGCAAGGGCAGTTTGCTGAGATACAAAGCAAAACCATTTCATTTTCTTTTCTTTTTTTCCAACGCTTTCAATATTATTTTTTAATGTCCTTCGGTTTGCTTGTTTATCCATTTTTTTCGCATATTTTTCTCGCTCCCTTGAAAAAATATTTCAAGTCCTCCTTCTTAACTCATCCGAAAGTAATTTCGCTTTATGGGTCACCTACCAAGAAAGAGAGGCGAAAAAGAAAAACTCACCATTTACTTGATAAATATTTATCTCTTAGCTTGATGATGTCCTATAGATATAGTGGCTCCGGCAAATAAGTAGAGTAGTAGTTGAGTTGCTTTGGGGCTTATGAACATATGTCTATAAGTCTCAGTGGACACTTGTTTTTTTTTGCTTTGTTTGTGTTTGCTTCTGTCCTGGAGTTCGTGACTTTCATCATGCCAACAACAAAACTTTCAACACAACAAACGTTCTCTAGGCAATGTCAACATGAATCCTAATACAAATTACTTTCATCCATTTATTGGATATATGAAGATGGTAACATCATGAGAGGTCGTTGTTCTAATGAAGATGTCTTGCTGGATGCTGCTAAGCCAAGTGACTGGCTTGTTTGTTTATTTTAGTAAGCCAATTGCGTTTATCAGCAGAGACGACAGACGACTTTGTTCAGTTCTTTAGTTGTTGTTGGATTTAAGTACTTGGAATTAACTTATTTCAGGAAGAGAAGAAGTAGAAGTGGGGAAGTTAATGAGATTGTTATAATTGTATTGAATTTCGTGTTTGAAGAGGGTGAAACTGTAATTAAGCATTCTTTTTGCAAACAAACTTTGCGACTTCCCCAAAACTGAGATTTGTCAAGACTTTCACTAAATTCTTTCGATCTGTTAAATCGTCGAATACCCGATCCGATTGTGTATTTTAATGGAAAAGTATATTCATAGTTTTTTTTTTTTTTTTCGCGGAAATTAATTTTCCTCCGGCAACGGTCTCAACAAAATCGATATTCGTTCAGATAGATAGATAGAATGTATTTTCCTAGTTCCTATTCACCACGTGGATCGAAGTACCTTCGATGCAGTCGCGGAGAATCTTTATGCGAAAAATGTATTCTCGTTTGCAGAAGAGAGATAGATTTAGTGTCTGTGCAGTCGCTATTCCCTCTTTTGCATTTATTAATTGCGAGAATCCTGGCAATGCAAATGAGAGTAGTTTACCCTAATATCTTATAACAACAACAGCGACATTTCTGCTACATCAGTTGATGAAATCCTTCGTAACAACAAATCTAACTTGCCACCAATTTCATTTAAGCAAAACATAAAACCCTCCTTGGATATCCTTTCCCCTTAAAAATAAATAAAAGTCCACTGCCTCAAGTACGTACTCGGTACTCCACTATTTCCGCCTAAATTGTCCTCCTGAGGTGCACTGAACAAATTGATTTAGTATGAAAAAACTTCAGCCAACGACTGCTCATTAAGCGCTTTTAGCGATTAGTATGTAAACTTCAGACGTAGAAGGGCTTCGCGCTGCACAATGCCCAAACCCTTCGAACCACCAACGTTCGATTTGAATTTGTATAGTCCAACTTTTCTCATTTAAAAGTTTTCGAATGCGTTCGCCAAACGGCCGAGAGCGCCCAGAAATCAGCCAACACCGATGCCCTTATGTCGTTGCAGTCTGTTATTCTTATTGGAACGAGCTTTCATGCCTGGCAAATATTTGCCAAAGTAAAGTGTATTCCTTCGGGGCGTGGTAGCGCTGTGCACGCAGTAAACGAATGTGAGAAAGTGGATATTATATAGCCAGCTGTGATTAAAACGACAAACACATCATTAACACATTCCCGCCTTCAAGTACGGAATTAGCAATATTGCACAATGCACAAGCGCGAGGGATATCGTTGACCAGAGCACCCGGAGTGATTACTGTAGCACGGCAAGTCATCATGTTTCATATTTATTACTGTGATTAGAAAATACTCGCCGTGTTTGGATAAGAGTATAAGTCATGCATGTGGGAGTGTGTGCTATTTTGTTGACCTGCGGGGCAATCACCTTTAAGTGGGATACCACTTAAGGACCTCCTTAGCAGTTGTGTGACGTTAGAACAATTTTGGTTAGGGGTTAAAATGCTGTACTAATTTAAATTAAATAAGTTTTAGTATGCTGTATGCAGCATGTATGTTCAATTTTATTGTTTGCAGTGGTTTTCTCTGGCTTTTGAGGAAGGACTTTGTCTTTGGTCCTTGTATTTGGTGGCAATGCAAGCTCAGTTAAAAACCTTAAAACGGTTCGTATATCTTGGGTAAATATATACCATCAATGCTTGATAACCTTCCAAGGATAGAGTACGTCGAAGTTGAACTGCTGGCTCGCAACTAAATTTGTTTTTTGGCAAGGCATCTTGGAGAGTGGATATCTATGGATGATTTGAGCGAAAGTTCAGTTGTCTCATAGATGATTACAAAGGTACGAAATGGTCCCGACTGACATGGCTGTTCATATCTGACGTTACCTTGCCAATTAGTTATACTTGAAAGTATCTTGTTTTAATCTTCTTAACTGTCAGTCCGGTTTTTTGATTATTTAAATTAACGTTTTTATTTTAGGTTTTTTTTTTCTTTATTTATATTTTTATATTTATTTGCTTAGCCTAAGACACTCCGGGAACCGGGATAGAATAACAATGTAATGACACCTCACTCTTTAAAATCGGTCAAGCCGTTTGGGCTACAGAGCGTCACGTAGGAACGTACATATAGGATACGCCCGAAACAGATAACCCTCACTATGTAAAGTCGAGTAAAAAGAAGTACATATTTCGTAGGTAGTTGTTATTACACATTTATTGGAAGTCAGGCATTGAGATTATTACAAAAATGAATCGTAGATATGATCGGGATTTGGGTATTTTTGAAAAACAATTTTTTAAAAAAACTGATTTATTTTAATTTTTTAAGAAAGACTGAGTTTTTTAGAGTACTTACGTTATCTTTAGTATGTACTTAGATCAAAATCGTTATAGCGGTTTTTGTAAAATTATGCAGATAAGATTGTAACAAATTTTTGAATATTTATAGTTTGAGAAATAATATTGTTTAACTATATAGCTGAAAACTGAGCATTACATATTGTTCGGGTTCGGGATATGTTTAGTTGCATTACTTGATTTTCAAAGTTTAATCGAAATCAGAAAATGGGGTTTTCGAGATATGAGCAGTTTCTAAAATATGCTTTTTCGGGGATTCGAATTCAAAATTGCATACAATAAATTTGGAAACATACATTTCACTCTAAGTTAACATTTTGGTCAGTATAGTTCTTAACATTTTCAGGTAAACTAAGGAAAGCCAAATAAACCAAATTTTCAAAAAGTTTCTTTTCCTCAAAAATTATCTATCTCTATCAATCTATTTTATGAGTAAGTTAGGTTAGGAATGACCATACTACCTTAGAAATTAATTTTTGTTACAATCGACCGTTTTCGAGATATGTCCAAATTTCAAAAGTACAGTTATCTGATATTTTTGCGAAGAACTAAGTATGCATCCATGTAAGCCTCACCTAATTAACCTCAAATATTTATTTTGGTTGAAATCGTTAGAGCTGTTTTCGAAAATACCAAACTGGTACGAAAATGTTGAGACTAAAAAAAAAAAAAAAAAACGGCTCCGAACTATAAGCCCCCGAACTCCACATCCCAAGTTTGAACCAAATCTGGGTTGATATTTAGGCTGTAGTACTTAGGATCTTACGGACAGACAGACAGACAGACGGACAGAATTTTGCGGCACACTTTTTTGAGTTCCTCTTTCATCATAATGTCAGAATTAACATCTCAAGTTTGAAATTTTGTACGAATACAATATCTTTTTCTTACTACATAATCAAGAAAGTTGGAAAAGATAAAATGGAACAGAATTTTGTACTTTCCTCAAATAATAGTGACAGACGACATTCCACTAGTGGCTATACAAGGTTGAGAAAGGCTGGCAATTTCGCTGATCCTTTTAACAGTTCCGACAGAGAGGGAGATGTAAAAGAGTAAGTTCATAATTTTCTCCATTAAATATGAACCCAATAACTACAACCTTTGCTTTTGCGTCTTTCAACTACTCACCCTACGAAGTTTCTATTCCACTCGAGAGCAGTTTCAGATCAAAAGATGACTGTCCATAATCGATTTAATAGGTAATTGCTGATTTTTATTCCACAAGCCATATTAATGTCGATAGCATTTGCTGCACAACTATTGTCCCTTTGCAAACTGAAACTGTGTTCGCAACGGATGCACTGTCCACCGTAAACCGCCCCCAACCAACACCATCCTTCGCATTTCGATCTGGCCAATAGAGTGGGGGTGTCCTCTTCTTAACCAACTGTCCTCACTCTGTGTACACGATTTTCCATTCGAATATGTCCAGTCCAATTAAGGGTTTTGTGGCGAAAGAGATTTTGTTGTTAACACAATTTCGCTGAACCCTCGTCGGTCGAATGTTGTTGTCACTTGCATTAGTACTCGTACTCGTATATTTTACCTGTGCAGCTGCTCAGGTAGTGGCGCTATAAATTCTGACCTCTTAACAGAGGGTACACACATGCTTCGTGGTGCACCTGCACACGCTTATTTTTGAGTCCAAAGAGCAGACAATTGAACAAACCCAACCGGAACACGACAACATTTACTTTAGCCAGAGGAATTTGCGGTTTGCCCAGAGCCCAGACCCAGACCACATCATGGACTCGAATCGCTATGAGTCCGCGTTCTCCATCATGGCGGTGTAATTTTATCTGATGTAATATTTGCGGATGCTGCCATGAGATGAGGAACATATATGAGCGGTGGGATTGGTTTTGATGGCAGTGCAAATGGGATGTTTTAATTTGCTCTGCGTTAAGGGACACGTGGGTAGTTGAGATTCATTTGGTCCGTTGAATACGGTGTTACGTATGACTTGATAAGGTCGGGGAATGGAATTCAAATGGCATTGCTGTATCGTAAAATGTTGTCATGTGAGAATTTGCGCACAGTTAATGGGGAACTAAAATTCTCACAATGGTATTTGGACTCCTCTGGAGTACTAATTGGTGGCATACATAACTGAACTCTCGGATATTACGAGTGAGCCCACATTGTTCGTCTCTCGAAACTCAAGTGTGCACTTGTTCTGCTGTTCGTCTATGCGGTTGAATGTTAACTTTCCAGTGCAGCTATATTTGTTGGGCGCCGTTGCTTAAGGTACCGGAAAGATGGGCATTGCTACACCCTAAAATTTCGTGGTATTTATGAAAAGTGGTCGGTAAGTAGTATGCCAGTTGCTATAAGATCTTCTAACAGGGTTGCACTCGCAGTCATTTTGTTTAAAACGAGAGGTTATAGCTTCATCCAGATGATGGATGAGAATCACCCCAGGCACACTCGTAATTTGCAACCCTTTTCCAAGCACTTCAGTTCTACTACTCTTCCAGTTATCTGAAGAATACTCGAAGACCTGCAAACTCGTCAAAGTAGGGACGGTTTCAAATCAAATCTGCCTACAGGATTTATTTGGATAAGACTCTCAATAGCTCCGCAGAGTATACGGTCTACCTGATCTTAATGTAGAAACGACCAAAGTTGCGCTTCTTACATCACTTTACATGTTGTAACATTTAAACGCGTCGTTTATCTCGTTTGTAGGTTAGCAGGTCCAGGTGCACTTTAAACTAAATTCACTAGTGCAAGAGGGTGGATTTTGTTGTTATCCCCACAACCATTACCATAGCCGCTGAGTGGGTCAACAACAATGGGTTGTCTGTCATAAAGCCGTGATGGAGTTTTTCATGATTTCCCTTTATGGTTCTGCAGGAAGGAGCTTTGGATGGCTTATGTAACGTAGAGCATGGGTATAATCTCTGTTAAAGTGGTTGAGAAAAAGTTTGCGTTCATTTTTTTTATTTTGCAATAAATAAATGTTATACGCTTTGTAAAGTGTCTGGTGTTTAGGTGGCTAAGGTTCTTATCGTAGATTACCGTGTAAATCTGTATATTACGTGGCGATGGGATAAGGACTGGAAGTGGTGATGCTTTAAGAAACATGCGATACGTTGAAATAAAAGGACCCAGCAAATGGGGAAATGGTTGGCTGAAATGTAGAAAATGTGTATCAGTTATCGGTCAAATTGGGAAAAAGAATTGTTGAAATAAAATAAATTTAATTACATAGATGTTTTTTTTATCTGGCAACTCCTATAATTTCTTATGTGCCACTTTGTAAAAAACCAAATGGACGAAAATAAATTAATTCTTGTTATTTACCATTCATTGAGTTTTTTTTGAAGAAGATAGTTTTCCATCAATAATAAAGGTTTTAATCAAAAGTAGGACATCGTGGAGACTAATATTAAAAATATCTTGGAGAAGACATTTTGGACCAATTTTCAACTGCAGTGGATTGTTGAAGTTAAAGTCAATTTAGTCAGAAATTCTTAATTTAATTGAGCTTTGTTATTTAAAATTTTCAATTAGCTTTAAAATTTGTGCTGCAAAGTCGTACTTATTGGTCGTCAACTAATGCTTCCAGACTTTGAAGACTGTTTTCCTCTTCTTTTTATTATCAGGAAAACCTTTTGTTTTTCCCTAAATTCCAAAAAAAAAAAAAATCAAATAAAGCCTTCCAGCTCGGCATCTGCAAAAGACATGGTTGAACGATTTGTACATTGGAGATGAAACCAATTTTCGCAGTTAACACAACCTATATTCTTAAATTCTAATATTCCACGTCCGTTAGGACATTTTGGGACAGCTTCCTTTTTTCAACTTCGGCGGTGTTCTTCTTTTTTTTATTTTTGTTCTTTTTTTTATCTTCCTCGCCTTTTTGGAACATTTTCCAAGCCTGAGATGAAATTGACTTTGGCGGTTTGCAATGACATTTCTAGTTTTCGGAGCCATACTGAATCCCGTTTCATCGGCATTAAATATTCTATAAGAATCCTCAAGTATGTCTAAAGCATCTTCTTGGGAAAATTATTCTTTGAGATTTGTAAATCATTTTCTTATTCCTTCCTCTGTTATTTGAGCGCGGCTTTTAGAATTTTAGATACAGTTTCAAGGGTTTGTAGGCATAAATCGGAATGGCGTCACAGAAGACCGTAGTACCATTTCTTATCGAGTTTGCTGTCCTTGAAAGGAGTTTTGCGGCCTTCTTCTTGAAGAATATCCTGCACCGTTTTCAAGAGGTTTTCACAGGTTTGAGGAAAGCCGAATTTCGGTAGATTTATAAGCCAGTTTTTAAGCTTATTTTCTTATGCAGAAAGCACAGGGCAGGGTTTAAATTTTCCAAGTTTATCTGAGGCTCTTTTGCGAATCGTAAACCTTCTTGCCACTGTCCTGATTGTAAGTTTATTTTCACGGATCTCAAATAAAGCTTGTTGCTCGCAAGCAACAACAAATGGAAGAAAATCAGCTTTTTGAAGAGGAGGAATGACTATTATATGGACCTGGGATTGCAGATTAATCGGTAAGTAACTAAAACTGGTGATTTTCTTGTACTAAAACTTTAAACACGTTATTATCTCGAAACTGTATTTTTAAAAACTGCTCGTGTTGTAACTCAAAAAGTTATTGACCGATTTTTCTGAAATTTGGTGAGGCCTTTCTCTAGATTACTATCGGAAAGATAAACCTAAAACTTCAGATATTTCGCGTTAATAAAATACTTTTTTCGGGTCAAAAATATAGCCCTAAATTCGGAATTTTATACGTTTTTTTTTTTTTTTAATTTTATAGGTTTATCCTTCCTTAATAGGTATGTCCTAAAAAGAAAACACTTTAATTTTTTTTGTTTCAGATCAATGGTAGTTCATCAAATAGAGCATTTCGGGACCTCGCGCCGGAGGCAGCAGACAAGAAATTATCCTGAGCCGCTATTTTGAAAGGAAAAAAAAAATATTTTTTTTTTTTTTTATTCTAGAAAGTTTAAACACAACTTTAGTGTTAAAGTTTAAGAACAATACAATTATTTTATCACCTTCAAAAATACTTTTAAGAAATGACAGATTTTAGGTATTATATCGTCAAGAGATTTTCGATTACATTGAACTGGCCCACGTAGCTTCATAAATATTAAATTTGATTTATTCTTCAAAGTCAAAGCGCCCTAATAGCAGTTAGTGTATTATTGACAAAACTACTTCCTTTCGGCCTAGAAAATTAATGTTTTCACTTGTAAAAATTACACCCCACCCCACCCTCTTCTTTCCATACGTCTCCCGAATTAAAAGCTCACCGCATTCCAAAGTAAGCACTAAAATATTCCGTTTACATTTAAAGCTAAATGCACTTTCGTCGTAATTATTGTAATACTCCAAATGCCCAAGGCTGTTGGGGGTGAAAATTAAAAACGATCTAGCAAATTCCACTGTAACACAACGCAATGTGTCATAATTAATTTTCCTCGTACATGTGCCGGATTTAATTGCGGCAAACACTTAGCCACTACTTACTCAGCCACACTGCTGCCAAGCGAATCGTATGAAAAATTCTTCGTGAAAGTAGATGTGAAATAATGGCACACACCACACAGATTGCATAAAAAAAAGTTTATAAATGAATTGTGCTGCAGCAGATTCTACCACCACTACAGAACTCGGATTTACTTCGTTGTTGTTGAACAAAGTGAATTCTGAATCATATTCTTTTTATCGGATTGACAACTTTTTTCCTCCCTTTTTCTGTGTCTATTCCAAGTAATCCCACACTTGGAAAGATTTTCACAAAATAATCCTTTAGTAGCGTTGACTTATACTTCGACTGTGTCTAGACACTGCCATGAAATATGCCGACTAATGCAAGTCAAACTTTGTCAATTTCACTCCACATCGAACAAGGAGAACGTAGTGAAAGTGAGATATAGATTAACAAGAGTGTCACTGCCCGACAGTGAAATGTCAACTACATCTCACTTCTGACAGCACAATTCAAACAGACTTCTGTTATGTTGTCCTCCTTCTTTTCAATTCGTTTGCTTTTAATAATATTTGCAATCATACTCATTGGCAGCAAGGAATCAAATAACGGCTCCGCCTAAGCGGAAAAGCAGTCAAATGTGAAACGGAAATTTTCAAATACTCTCTATACCCGGCCCGGAGAAGGGAAAAACAAATGTGTCAGATGCAGAAGCATTCCCGGAAGCAGATGTCCAAGTATTTTACTTCCTTTCGTTTAATTTTTGTTTTGCTTTCTTTTGGCATAATTTCGAGGCATACTGGGTGAGATTGGTTGAATGTGACAGTGGTATACCGTGTACCATGCACCGTGTATATACGGGACTACAGCAAAATGGAAATTGCTTCGGATGTAATTTCTGTCGGTTAGCAACATGGCGGTTGGTTGATAATGTACTACTCGTAGACATGTTTCGCTCATTTGGTAATCTCCATGACAGATAGCATCCGAATCTCTGTAATGAGTTTCAGCAATTTACAGATTAATGTTGGGCATGTACTTTTGGGTTTACAAAAAAAAAATGGAAAACATTTTTAAAGAAGACCACATAACGAGATGATATAAATAAGTCCTTTATGTAGGTAACACGAATTTTTTGTTCGCTGCAAAATGACAGAGAACGGTTTCGTTTTCAGATAATAAAAGCATACGGGCACTTCAGCAAAAAATATGTTTACTGCAAAAAAAAAAACCCTGACCAGCAGCAAAGTTTCCTCGAGTAACTCACGATAAAATTGAGCAGATATATCTTAAAGCTGTCTAATACAGGTGTTAGCGAAATGGAATGCAAACAAAAATTCGTACTTTGCATAAATCAAGTCCTTTTATCTATATCCTAAGTACGTGGAAGTGTTCAATAATCATACCAATTTACAAATCGGGAAGCAAGCAAGAGGTTTCAAATTACCGTCCATTTTGTAAACTCTCTACCATTCCCAAATTACTTGAAAAAAAATGGTCTATGACAAATTAGCTCCCACTCTAAAAGGAATTATTTCTCCCTACCAACATGGTTTTGTAGCTGGTAGATCTACTAGCACCAACCTAACTATTTTTTGTAATTCTGTTTTAAATGGCCTTGAAAAGGGCTCGCAATATGATGTTGTGTACACAGACTTTTCCAAAGCATTTGACCGAGTCAATCACGATACTTTGCTAATGAAGTTAGCTAAAGTAGGCTTTCACTCGAATTTCCTAAAGTGGCTAAGAGCATTTTTAAGGGATCGTGTACAGTACGTACGTATCAATAATACTCTTTCTTCGCCAGTTTATGCTACATCGGGGGTCCCTCAGGGTAGCCATCTCGGTCCACTACTCTTTCTGTTATTTGTCAATGACATTCCCGACATAATTTTAAATTCAAAATGTTTGATGTTTGCTGACGACTTAAAAGTTTTTCGTTGTATAAACTCTGAGCAGGATTGCATCCTATTGCAAGAAGATCTTGTTAGATTATCGAATTGGTGTAGGATTAATTCCCTACATCTGAATATTTCCAAATGTCAAAGTTTAACTTTCTGTCGTAAACGTTCATCAGTTAAATTTATATATAAAATTAACCATAAGGCATTATCCGTCATAACCCTTAAAAAAGATCTTGGTGTAATTTTTGACCAAAAATTAAACTTTTTGAAACATATCGATTTTTTAGTCGCTAAAGGCAATTCACTGCTAGGTTTTATCTTGCGTAATTCTAAAGACTTTTCGGATCCTCACACTCTGAAATGTTTATTTTTTGCGTTTGTTATGTCTACCTTAGAGTACTGCAATACGATATGGAATCCTTCTTATGAAATTCACTCTTTTAGAATAGAGAAAATCCAAAAACGATTTACTAAAGTTGTAGTGAAAAAACTCCGCTGGAACAAAGTAATGCCTTCTTATGAAACGAGGTGTAAATTACTTGGAATTATGCCTCTACACATTCGAAGGAAATATTTCTCGGTTATGTTCATAAGGGACGTACTAGAGGGTCACATTGATTGCCCCTCTATCCTATCTCTAATTGGGTTCAATATATCTGCGAGAATGCTTAGAAACCGATTGTTTTTCAATATTCCGTATCATAGAACTGTTTATGCCGCAAACGAACCAATATCCAGGTGTTTACGAGAAATAAATACTGTTTGCGACATGATAGATTTCAGTCATAGTAGATATATATTTAAAACAAATCTATTATTAATTTTAAATAACTTAAATGGTGGAGATGTTCAGTATTTTTATTATATCTAGTAATCACTGAAGTATAATTTTAACTTTGATAGATGAAATAAACTTAACTAAACTATATGTATCAGCGTTTCGAAATCGTCACTCGAAAACGCTTTATCTGAGAGTAAAAAGGTGTGTTCGACAATCATGCCAAAACGTTACAAATGCGGTCAGAAAATTCACAGGAATTGCAGAAAACCAAGCTATGAAGTTTTTTTGAAGATAGAAAAATCGTATATGTATTTAAAATTAGCTGAATTTTTTAACTTACGCCTAGAGTTGGATCACTTTTTTTTTGTTTGCATGTGCAACTATATAGATCAAGGGCAAACTATTCGCCATATCAAAGAATTAAAAATGTATTAAAAATTATAAAAAAATAAAATATTAAAATTTTGTGGGTGTGTATTGTTGGTTATAGCTTGAAAGATAGAATAGTTTCATTGTCGAGATATAAATATTTTTTATAATTTTTTCAACGTAGTTTTTGAAGTGAATACATATAAATCTATTTCTATGGGCACCAGTGATGGGACTTCTACCACTTGGATTAGGCGTATTATTCCAGGAAGCGAGCTGTACGATCTCAACGAAGCGATCAACACTTTCGGAAATTCTACCACCTTTTACTCATAACTCTTCCCTAATACTATTTATTTGTTTTCCATCATTGAATTAAACTGAAATTTGTACCTATACCTTTACCTAGTCGCCTTTTTTACCCATACACACTCAGCTACCAGCATTTTTCTCTGTGAATTGCTCAGCAAAAACGTAAATTCACATCCAAAAATTATAAGAAGTAAGGAAAGAAACAAATTAAATAATGTTCTACGGAACGGGGACGATTTTGAGCCCCCGAATTATTGGTAAAATATGCTTAAAAATATAAATTCACAGACGGTTTGTTTTGACCGACAAATGTCATTTTTAAAATGTATGTTTCTTTTATTTCCCTGCTTTTTTTTATTATTACCTACTATTTAATTGGTATAAATAAATGAATTATTTACCTTGCATTTTTTTCCTACCACTTTTCTACCACCTTTTTTTAAGGCTAAATACCACCGCTTCGCTTTTGTCAAGTCCCATCACTGATGGGCACCCTGGGGCTAGAGAGTGGACTGGTGAATGTGTTACGAAAATTGTGATCTTGCGAGGTAACGGAAGGGAATATACATTTATGTATATTTAAAAACTTCAGTTTCAACCAGAAATTGGACATGAGACTGTGAAATTCACGATCAAGGTCTTACACAGTCATCACGCATCACTAGAGACTAGACAACTGAAAACCACATGAAAGGAAAATGCAAACGTAAAATGTTGGATTGGTTTGCTTTATGAAAAAATGTTAAATGAATGAATGCACTTATCTTCTGTGCTGTATTAAAATTATGATAACTCGATCCCGCAACAGATACCTACTGATAGATCGCTTTGGGAAAGACGAAAAATAGGTTCATAGAAGATGGCACTCAAATCACTCAGGCTAAGCAGCTTAGGAATCTACCTATGTAGACGAACTCTATTTCGTTTCATTAAAGTGGCAGTGGCTCATGTGGATTTATTATTAAGGAAAGACATATGCAAAAGGACTTGGGCTTCCGTCATGTAAGCCCCAACCTAGTTACAGGCTGAATCGAACCTAAATTTAATAAAATTACCCTGACATGAGCTCACGCCAATGCAATCTTTGGCATTTTGAGTGAAAGTGAAGACCTCTTTGTCATTTGGAAGCAGGTACATTATGCGGAACTTACCTACATGTCAAGTCCATTTTTGTAAATAGTCCCTTCAACAAGTGAAGGCTTTCACTTTGGTAGAGCACAACTGTCAATACAGAAACAGGAAGGAGGCTGTACAAATTTGGCTAGCTATGAAGTTTCTTCTAGTGAAGCCCTCTTGCATACAACCATATCAAGACGTTTTTGTATAAGAGCTATAAGATATCCCAGTAGAGCTGTATGGTGATGAGGCATTCATTTTATAGAAATTTGATGAAAACCTCTCACGACGTTTAGAGAGACAGAGTCGTCGAATGTTATTCGGTCAAGTTGGTATCGGCGGAAGTTGGAGGAAAAGACTCAACGAATTTTCGACACAAACAGGGAAGTTGAATAAAAAGTGCAGATTCATCATATAGACAACAAAGCATGAGTCCCAAAGATCCATCTCGAATCAGGTGGCAGGCACAATAGAAAAACCTCTCGTCAGTAGAACGACAATGATAAATCTGCAGTTCAGAATACAATTTATAAAGGTTATAAAGCATCGAATATGGCAATAACCATCGAAAATGTCTAAATGTGATTTTTTCTGTCAGTGAAATCTCTCAGGACCGTTTGCTGATGCTATACTCATAGCGATTTAAGTTCCACTTAAAATCTCAGTTTACGACATAGAAAAAGTAGCCCATGAGTAATTTAAGTAGAACTTAAATCGCTATGAGTAGTATCAGAAAACGGGTCTCAGTGATTGACCGGAACGTAAAATAAAATAAAAAAAAAAGCTTTCCCTCCGACCAAGAGCGAAGAAAGTGCAACAAAGTACACCAATACAAAACTGCTCATTAAGTGATCGTATTTGAAAATCCCTAGAACTGAGAGTAATTTAAAAACCTTTCAAAAAGTCGAGAGAAATTTTCGAGATCTGCCTCGATGTATACTCCGAATTGGATGAAAAACCACGAAAATTACTGACCTCTTTATAAACAAACTACCTTACCAATGGATAGGGTCACGGGTACAAGTTGGCGGAATAAAATCTGACCGTTGTGTTTCTGAGCTGAAATAAGGATTACTAAGATATGTGAGCTTCTAAGCCTATAACAATCAAGCACATAAGCTGTGGCTAAGTGCAGATTTTACTCCTATTGCCACTAGACGGAAATGTGTAATAAGTCTCATCCTACCCTTAATTAAGTATTCTGAGGTTGTATACTGTAATGTCGATTCCTTATCCCAGCGCAAGCTTCAAGTTGCATTTAACGATACGGTAAGATATATTCACGGGCTACGAAGATGTGACCGTGTTTCACAATAGGCAAAAGGCCTATTGGGTACAAACCTTAAGCACTATATTGACGCTAGAAACTGTATATTCTTATATAACATAATAACAACTAAGACTCCTATGTATCTATATGAAAAACTTAATTTTGCTCGTTCCCTTAGAACGATTTGTTTAATTCCACCGCGTTACAACTATCTTTATTCGTCTCGTTTATTTTTGTATTTATGCTGTAAAATTATTATACCAACAAATATCAAAACCATCTCCAAAGCCAATCGTTTTAAAAACACAGTCTTTCTACATTTCTCTAACCTATACTAATATTTTCATTCTAACTTTCCTCCTAACTTGAACTGTCATCTAATCTATTCTATTTGCTTATTTAGTCTACTTTTCTATTCTCTCCCTTCTTCTTTATCTTATCTCTTATCTAAACATATAATAAAACTGTAGGCATTTTTTTTGTTACCTAATGGCGTGAAAACTACTGCACAGATTTCGATGAAACTTTTTTTGAAATGTTCCTTAAGATTCTGAGAAGGACATAGGCTATTCCTTTCATTGCCATGCCTATTTTTTTGGAGCGTTTTTGACCAAAATGAGTTTTTTTTTTTTTTCTGACTTTACTGCCTTTTACTCGCCATTAATCAAACAATTCTTAATCAATGCAAACAGAACAAAATACTTAGGAGAGCCAACACTTTTATAGTTATTTCAAGCCATCAATCAGCTTTCTTTGTCCTCTAGCTGAGCTACAACCTAAAATCTAACATGAAAAAAGTAAATATATTTTCTCAAATCGAACATTATCAGCAGCCGCGGTTCTTGATCGTTGTTCTGCTTTGGGGTGGTTGTGTAGTGCACATCGCAAAAGCACCTTCATATGAAAAAAAAACTGCGTGGTGTTTTCCCCAAATTAAGTGAAACGAAAGAGAAGTAGGCGACTTGAATGTGTATGTAATCAACAGCGACAATGTGTTTCTGAGGAAATGCGCATATGGCTGATGGACGTATGGTGGTGTATTTAGAAATTGAGTTCAAGGTTTTTTGTTTAAATGGTTGTTATAGTACCTACGTTGATACCTACAGTAAAAAATTGAAGAATTCAAGAAGTAAATACGATATAGGTGAATTATGTTGTTTGATTTATTTATTGTTGGTGTAGATATAAATTTCCGTTAAAGATTTTGTTTTAGTGATTGTTTTGATATAACCTACGTTGATACCTATAGTAAGGAAGTGGAACTTTAGTACTTACGCTGTCGAATTTAATTTTCTTAAATTGGTGTTTTAGGTAAATAGATTTGTTTGATTTATTGTTTCACATTGACAATGTTCGCCGATTTTATTGGAAATTACACAGTCTCACGCCGCGTACGAAGTTGCGGGCACAGCTAGTCTATTATATTGGAAACTTAATTGTAATTATAAGATAAACTTATTGTATTATTGAAATTATTTTCGTATTGTCCATAAAATATATTTATCTCAATGTACCTTAATATTGCATACTCATAGTAAATTGAATTGAATTGAATTAAATTACCACAATTAAGTACTTAAATTCAAACGCAGTGCAATGTAACTATATCCTCTCTATCCATCAACTACAAACTAGACCAGCACTTTCTGATAAACTACATTAGTTTGATAGATAAAATGTAGCTACCCATAATAAAGTCAATACTCACCCCTTCAATAATAACCTAGATCACTCAAAACTATTCTCTGTTCAATAAATCAATTGAAAACCTGGTAACCATTTTATCCCATCTACTCCGGAAGAGAGAAAAATAATTTAATTAATTAGCTACCACTACCAACACTGAAATTGAAAATCTATTCGATCCACTTATATATGCATTTGGAATAGATATAAATTCAGCTTCCCAGCAGCCACCACCGCAACCATGGAGGACAGGGAGCTCCGTCTCCCCTGCAAGTGTATATGCTTATTCAATTCCAATAATCAAGGTGAGCGTCAAATCAAATTAGCTGCACTGATGCTTTACCACAAACTAACTTTGGCAGCGACCGAGCAAAGTTCATGTTTCATGCATTCTCATTGTCGGTCACTGGGGTCTGCGTATTCTGGGGAACTTGATAAAATCCCACTCGTATCGGTAGCATCAGGGACCATTGTCATCCTCATCATCAAGAATTCATGTCATGAACTTAGTTGACAAAAGTTATCGGACAAAACTTTAACTCCCATTTTTATTTATTAGTTTTTCTAATAATAGTACCGGGATACTCGGTGATCGGTGACCTTAAAGACTCAATAAGTTACTGCTATGCAAATAAGTATGACGGGCAACTTGATGAAGTATAGTTGCTAAAACTTTTTAGCTGAGCTATGAGCATGCTTTTGAAATGTGACAATCACCGCCGTAGTGCGCTGCTTCGGTTGAGTGGATTGCTGAAAAGCACTGGTGATGCCAATGACAAAGTTGTACCACAGAAGAATGGAAAATTAGCTCAGGTTCGTTGGCAGGAACTTTAAAAACTTTAGATTGATGACAAGTGCAGATTCGGAAAAACCAGCAAACCCCCGGATTTCTATTTGTGATCGATGGACACCACCTTCTCACCGAGTAAAAGCTGTCTGGGCACAAGTTTATGTTATACAATATCCTTTTATCGACATCCCTGCCAAACTCGTTGCCAGATGATGATGTACAGCCAAGAACCCCTATGGTTTCGAAAGTCCATCAATATTTAGAAGGAGGCTCTCAATTATCAGTGGGACTCTGTCATCGTCGTTGTTGAAGCAGTTTTAAGAAACTCAAAACTTGTGAGTCACAAGGTAACTTCCAAGGTTGAATTATGTAAAAGGAGTGAGGAGGAAGAAATTTGACGACGCACTTTGCGATAGCGTCATCGACATGAAACCTTAAATTGAATTGGGTTGAATAATTCATCTCGAGCTCAAACTTCGTAACTTTTCCGATAGATATCGTCGAAATGATAGACCTACGGAGCAAGCAACTCAGTGCTACGTCTGAAAATAAAACAAATATTTGTACGGTCGTCAAAGTTTCGAAGACGATTTTCTTAAGAAACGATTAATGTCATACGAATTTTTCCCTCAGGCTAAGTACTCTGAGAAGGGTGTAGGTGAAACTGGAGCATACTCTTGCATATGTGAACTCAGTTGCAATTCAGTGTAGATTAAAGCCCGAGGATAGTTTTACATTTCGAATACCAGAAGTCCATATAGAAGGAGCCCTCCACTGATGTATTGAAAACCAAAGATTCGTGACAAATTCCTAAGCCGTTTGCCAGGGGAAACTAATTTCATTCTATTTGCCTCTATGGAGTTTTTGAAAGCTTCCTTAAAGCGGTATACCTAATTTGTTCACATTTACTTTCAATGTCAGACGAGGATTACACCTAATACATTCAGGCGCACAAGTGAATATCAATGTCACACGAGCTCTACCTTAAAGCATGTGCAATGTGCATGCCAAAAATGTCTGCATCTGTTCGTGTGGAAAATAAATGCAGTCTCTGATGCATTTGAAACGGAGACAACCAACAGTTGGACCATGTTCCGTCCTCTAGATCGAAATGGAAGGATTTGAAATATGGACAGCATTATACAATTGTATGGGTATGAGAGCTTACCTTTCCATCCTTGGGGCAACTTCTGTGTAGGTAGACCAGTGACATCCACCAGAGAGACGGCGAATTTCTATTTTAAAATTCAATTCGTACAGGAAATGAAAATGAGGAAAACATTCTCCGTCCGCAGTCAAGGCTCAAGGGATCAAGGGGAGAATGGCTGAAACAGTAACAGTAGTTATGTGTCATTTCGAGAGAAGGGCGCATACACATTATTGAAAATTCTGCAACATTATTTAACGGAAGAGAGCTTCCGTAGGTAGGGGCTATCAGCTGCGAAAATGGGTATCCTAATGTAATAATGGAAGGCAAAGTGAAATCAGTCGTAACATGATATTGGGAAAGGTACATTTCAAGGGTTGTAGGTTTTCCTGCACTCCCATCGAGATTGGTTTGATTGCAATTCCATCGTCATTTGTGAGTTGGGGCACCCTCTCCTGCAAATTTCGTTGTGAATGCCATCCAATATTTTCGTTCTAATTCTGAGTTGTATAGAAACCAAGTCCTTGATAAATGAGTAACGAAAATATTTGATAAAATTGAGGAGCTTTCCGTCTCAATTTTGGGATTGCATTTAATAATTTAGTTTCTCATTAGGATTCAACTGGCCCATATGTGCCGCTACTCCTTGTAATTTTAAACCTATTTAATAAAAAATTAAATGGTGAATATTTCAGCACACTGTTCCCAGTTGTAACTAAGTTTATTTTATAAACTTTCCGGAAATTATTGAAATTGTCATTTATGTTCGATTATGTATGGATAGGTGAACAAGCGGCTTCTCTTGTTTTTTTTTGTTTATTTTGTTTATTTTGCTTATTTTATTGAGTAAATTAAGTGGAATGTCATTAACATTTGCCATTGTGATTGTTTGCTTTGGACACTTTCATTAAAAATGAATTTGTTCATGAGAGCAAATGCGTTTGACAAAATGTGCCAAATATTAAAAACATTTAATTTCATTAATGATGACACACATCGTTCGCTAAAGCATTCCTGTGTGTGTGTCAATTGGGCCTAGTTCTGTCACAATATGTGCTGTCAGATGGATGGACATGATTTCTCTAAAAGGGAAGATTATTTACTTACATACTGTTTTTGTACAGCAAATACCATAGGAGTTTAGGAATTTAGCTGAGAAAATATCTCAGGTTTCATCCCCGGAAAAACACTTGCGAAATGTCACATTTCAAGAAAATTTCCAATTCGCAGTCAGTGACTTATACAAATTTACATAGGTAAGGTAATTGCAGAATTTTTTTACAATCAAACGCGTACCGTTACAAAGTTTTGATTCATTTAGGTTGCGCAACAAAATGGGATAGTTGGTGGCTTCGTATTCATCCATCACGGAGTCGACTGATTTGTATGAATGCAACTCACCAGCGATTTGGTTTTGAATGGCGAACTTCAAATGATCGACGTTCTTTTTTTCGCAGTCAAAATCACTCTTACACTCAGTCAATCATGGTCGACAAATTCTGAGCGATATTCGGCAAAACATTCATGATTAGTTCTTTCGGTGTCGTTGTAAAGTTGCAAAAATGTTGTGGAAACACAATCAGGCCGGTGATTAAGTTTGCTGGAATCACACCATTGCCCATCGCCAACAATTGCCTGGAGAACTCTGCAGCTGACTGCTCATTTTGTAAAGAAACTCGCATGTTTGTTGTCAAATGCAATTTCTTGACGTATCGCCATAAAGCAGACGCCTTCAGGCAAGGATTCAATTCATCTGCCGGAGTTAATCTCGAAATGACAGGCAGCGTTTGACGAAAATCGCCTGACAGCAAGATCATTGCTCCACCGAAGGGTCGCTTATCATTACGTAAACAATTCAGGGCCTCCAGTGCGCGTTTGTAAGCCACTGTGCATTCGTCCTATATGGTAATCTTACATGGCTGCAGTACTTTCGCCATCGCAGTGTTCTTTGAAATTTTGCATGTAGGTTCTTCTTCCACTTGCAGATTCAATGGCAATTTCAATGCAGGATGAGCTGTTCGACCGCCTTCTAACAAAGAAGCCGCTTTCCCAGAAGGGGCTAAGGCCAAAGCGATCTCAGATCTCGAACGAATTGTAGCCAAAATCAGGAATGTATTTCCAGTTCCACCGGGCGCATCAAGGAAGAAAATTCCGCCATTTTCGTTGTCGACTGCTTGCATCAATTTATTCAATTCATCGTACAATAAACGCTTCCTGCATTGAACGATTTTTCTGTGGCATCCCCAATTTGCACAACAAATTGCCACTCATGAGCAGACACATATCCTCGATCAAAATCCAAGCTTTGTTGCGCCTTTCATCTCCAGTTCATTATCCGATGTCACAGTGCGAATTCGATGCAAAATATCGCCGGCTATATCATATTTGTATAATCAAAGTATTTACTTCATTTCAAAAAGTTACTTAATATAATAGTAAATATAATTTATATGTTTTGCTGGGAAAATAATTAAAATAATTGACAACAAAAATTGCTTTTAAAATTTAAAATATTTTTTTTTTTTTTGAAGTGTAACTACTCGATTTCTATCCAGTTTCTTTTTTTTTTTTTTCAAAGTGTATTTCCCCATACAAACTTTCATAACCTCTTTCATCCCCTTAAAGTTTTGTTTTCGCGACAAAAAGAAAATACAAACCTCATATACACCTCAATACGAATAAAACTTAAAAAGAATTATGAAAATCGTCCCAGGGTATCGAGTTACATCATCATAGAGTTTCACCCCGAAAGAATTATATATATAAAATAAATAATAATAATAATAAAATAATAATAAAAATAATAAATAATAATAAATAGAAGAGAATTGTTTAAAATTTACAAATAATGTGTTCTTGCAAAAGAAACGAATACCAACTGATACTTTTAAAATGGAGTAGCTATGTTAAATTTATCACTCATAATAGATCAAATTTATTACTTTTATTAAATCGATAATTTTTTTCTATGGAATTTGGGCAATTTTTATAACGAGTGTTTGTTTGTTTTTCGCTAGTTGCAACTATCAATTACTCATTATTTCTTAAAAAAAAAAAATTGGGAATAGAGACAGTTTTTAAACTGAATATTCAATGGTAACATGGTGTTTTGACAAAAACAGTTTGCTCGTTATTCGGCTCTAAAAATTCATATGTATTCGTACATAAACAGCCCTATTGCGAAGATCAACTATCAATCGGTTGACGATTGACAATTTTATCAATTAAAATTGATATTGGTATTGCGAAAAATAATTGATAAATATATAATATAAAAATAAAGTTATTGTGAATGAAAACTCAACTTTGACAGTTCTAACATATTTTTGATTTGAAGAGTGATCGTTAAGGATTTTGCAAACAATTTAATTAAACAATAATTACGAGTGTTACAAATTTATTGAAAAATATGTCATCAGTGGAATTTTCGAATGGCAAAATGTATATACATAATATCCCTTAAGAAATAACAACAACAACAATTAAAAACGATGATGTTCAACATTTTCGTTTAAGAGCTGCCCTTATCAACCCCGAAATTGCGATTGATAGAAAAACTGACAACTACCAATAAAATTGTTCGAGATTGACATTCACAATAACGATTTGTCAACCGACAATTGCTGCACGTTCACAGTCGATCAACACTTAATTGATAAATTGATCGTCGCAATACCATTTAAAGAAATTTATTTTTGTTTAATTTAATTTGTTTTTATTTATTTATTTATTTTTATATTGATAAGTATCAACTATCAATTGATAGTTGATCTTCGCAATAGGGGTGAAAATTACCTATAGGCATATCCTTTTTCCTCATGTCATACGCTTATACCATATTTGGAGATATAATTTGTATGTGATCTTACTCAAAATTGATATTGAAACTGGAGGTCGTTTCAGAAAATCGAGTTTTTAGTTTCCTAAAAAGGAAACAAATTAATGTCACTCCAAGGTAAGACAAACGTTGTTCGTTATTAACCTAATTTACAGTCAGAAATACAAAAAAAAAAAAAAAACATCATGTTAGATACAAGTAATATACTAGTGGTAATCAAATACCGTCACCTCTCTCCTGAAATGGAAACATAAAAAAAAAAAAAAAACAGAACAGAACAGAAAACAAAACAATGTTAACTACACATTTACATAAACAGAAAAAGGACATTCTCCATTAGCGTGGGCTCAAAAGAACTCCTGGAATTCATACAACCAACAATTCGCCTTTTCTCTGTGGCACCACTTTCTGGGTCACCACCATCTCGCCACTCGCCACCCATTCACTCGTTTTCCAGCAGTTTGCCGCGCTGGGGTTGACCGTGTATAACATTATGTTGACTGCATACCCATGTTCCCACCTGGCTACATCAACATCAAGTGAGCGTTGCAAAACTTTTTAATGAACGCAGTCAAACAAGTGAAACACTTTATACACTTGAAACACGGAAGCCGACCGGAAGAATGAGAAATATCTGGAATGAGCCACATCCAATGTGAGATGTGACTATGAGTGTGAGTGTGAGTGTGAGTATGAGTGTCGGGGGTCGGCTGCAAAATTAATGAAAGTATTCCGTGCCAACGGACGACATGAAAACTGCTAAACCATTCCATTTAGTGTCCTAGCAGAATTCATTGGTGGCTTACGAACAAATTAGAGAAAAGAAAAATTGTTTCGCCAGCAAGGAAACGGCTTCCACTGTCGTTTTGAGAAAAATTGATTTCTTTTTCTCCTTTAGGATAAAACATTTACAATAATTCTTCAAATAAAGAGAGAGAGGAAATCTTAGCAATTCACAAAGAATGGAATGCAATTAAGCCAGGTGCAGACTGCAGACTGCAGACAACTTCTCAGGATGCGGGGAGGCAAGTGCTAAGAATCAAGGGGCTTTATTGTCACCCCAAGGTTGTCGATGCCTTTAACTCAATGGCCATATACGATTGCTCTTGAAGAATAATGACTGACTGCACTTGCAGCCGACTAGGGAAGCTACTCCAAATGCTCATTTCTTCGTTTTCAATTTGTGTAATTACATATACGAAATGGGAGGGAGATTTATTTGCTTTGCAGGTACAGTGTTTTGGCCAAATATTTGTGAAATCGACACCCGAGTCGTGCCTACAAAATTGATTTGTAAATGGGTGCGACTTGGTTACTCATTGAGCCCATATTGATGTGTTTGTGGGAAGTGTTTGGTTTTGCTGAGGTGTTACAGATTTTATCATCGAAATGATAGATGGGGATATGGGTACCTGCTACCTGGTTATTGAGATGTCTATTGGGAAATAACCCAACTGTTGGATTGAGCATTTCATAGTGCTTAAGTCAAAATATAAACTTGCCACATAGGTATATGTTTGTGAATGGGAGCTTTATTTTTAGACCCTTTTCGGTGTGGACAATATTTGTCTAAATATTCACGTAAGGACTAGGATTTATATATAGAATAAACGGCCCTAGCGAGGTATCCGTCGGAACGGAAAATTCGCCGATTTCACGATTTTCCGATATCCTCCGTCAACAATTTACGATTTGCATAGAAGTTCAGCTAACTGCTGAAGCAAACCTGTCACTTGATTGTTTGAAAATGGTTAAAGGAATTCCGCGATCGACCGACGTGACATCACTTTTGTTCGCCCTCTCATCGAGGACAGTGCCCAAACGTACGGTGTCCCTTTCAACGAGTTCACGTATCCTGAATCGAGGGCATCCAAATTCGTTTTCTTGCTCTTTGTGGTCCTTCCTGAACGATCTAATCTCACCTCGTTATCGTGACCATCTCAAACTTATTAAAAAAAATAACCTTGAGGGAGACAGACATGCTCTTCGTTCACTGAATGTTCTCAGGATCCGTCGATTGCAGGTCTCTTTTAAACTTGTTTATACTAACCCTTGTAGTCCATGATACGCCCGTATCGTCTGTCTTTCAACAAAAAGGTCTTTTTTTCATATGCTGCGGAAGGTTAACTCAAGCGTAACTGTTTTAGGGCCTTACCAATAAACATTTTTAGTTTCACAGTGCCTACATTTTCCATACTAATTTCGCAATTGTGAGGTTCCGTAAATTTAAAGTCGAGACTAAAACTTGTTATAAGTAGGTATGGCGCTTACACTTTAACCGCAGCACTTCTAACTAACTTCAACCCTAGATTTGAGTCATTTAAGTCATAATCTATGCGGCAGTTCCGATCTTTTTGGTTGAGGCTATCCCGGACTGTAGCGCCAAATTAATTATAAGTAAGGAAGTCACAAACAAAGCTCGTATTAAGTCTAATAAATGCGGATTCATCTCGACTTTATATTTAATTTAACTAGCAACTATAGCAAGCAATATCTAAGCTTAAATCCAACAAGGCTGCTGGTCCAGACGGCTTACCTGCCGAGCTCTTCAAGGCAGCCGGAGATGACTTGGTAGAGTGCATTCACCAACTCATCTCCAAGATTTGGTTAGAGGAAAGTATGCCTGATGAATGGAACCTCAGCATTGTTTGCCCGATCCACAAGAAAGGAGACCCTCTAAACTGCGCCAACTACAGATGCATCAGTCTCCTGAACACTGCGTATAAGATCATGTCTGCTGTATTGTGTGAACGCCTGAAACCATTCGTCAACGATCTGATAGGTCCCTATCAGTGCGGTTTTAGGCCCGGTAAGTCCACGACCGATCAAATATTCACACTACGGCAGATCCTGGAAAAAACCCAAGAATACCAGATCGATACTCACCATCTTTTTGTCGATTTTAAGGCCGCATATGACAGCGTTTATAGAGACGAGCTATACAGAGCCATGTCTAGTTTTGGCATCCCTGCCAAACTTGTCAGATTGTGCAGAATGACGATGGAGAACGCTCGCTGCTCCGTAAAGGTCGGAAACAATCTCACCGAGACCTTTGATGTCAAAAAAGGATTTAGAAAAGGCGACGCGCTGTCATGTGACTTCTTCAACATCATTCTTGAGAAAATTGTGCGAAACTGTTGCATACGCTGACGACATTGACATTGTTGGCACAACACAGCGAGCTGTCACTGGTGCGTTTGCAAGTATTAGTACAGAAGAGGCAAAAATGGGTTTAGTTGTGAATGAGGGTAAAACAAAATATATGCTGTCAACAAGAAGGGACACACAACATCGAAGAATCGGACAGAACGTCACGATAGACAGCTATAACTTTGAGGTAGTTAGGGACTTTGTCTACCTTGGCTCCGCTATAAACTCTGATAACGACATCACATCAGAAAACAAACGAAGAATCACACTTGCCAACCGCTGTTTCTTTGGCCTAAGACGGCAACTGATAAGTAAGGCCTTGTCGAGAAATACTAAGGAAACTCTGTATAAGACCCTCATCATCCCAGTCCTGCTTTATGGTGCAGAAGCATGGGCGCTATCAAAGGCGGATGAAGATCTCCTTGGTCGTTTCGAACGCAAAATTCTTCGAGTGATTTTTGGTCCCGTTTGCGTTGACGGGCTTTGGAGGAGAAGATTTAACAGCGAACTCTACGAGCTGTACAGCGACATCGACCTAGTCAGAAAAGTACGCATCAGTCGTCTAAGATGGCTGGGACATGTAGAGCGAATGGACACCAACGCTCCGGCCCGAAGAGTCTTCGATTCTAACCCGGAGGGACAACGCAGTAGAGGAAGACCTCGCCTTAGGTGGCGCGCGCAAGTGGAAGGGGACCTCAACCAACTTGGAGTGCGCAACTGGAGGCAGTTAGCCAAAGATCGCGCTAACTGGAGAGGCGTATTGGTTGAGGCCCAGGTCCACCCCGGACTGTAGCGCCACCTAAGTAAGTAAGTAAGTAACTATAGCAAGCCTCTTGCCGCAGTTATTCATGATGGCTAGGCACCCTCTGATTAAAATTGTTTGTTTTGTAATGCGAGACGTTTTCCCATTGCTATGAAGAGAGGTTAAAGTAGTGTTCATACCCAAAGCAGGTAAATGCTCTCACATGAGTCCGAAAGATCTCAGACCTATTAGTCTTTCATCATTTCTTCTAAAAACTTTGGAGCGACTGATTGAAATCCATTTACGCAATAGCATTGACAAAAATCGATTGTCAACAGCTCAACATGCTTACTCTAAGGGCAAATCAGTAGTAACGGCCCTACACACGCTAACGCGCTCCATAGAAGATTCCCTTCGTCATAAGGAGTATACAATGGTTGTATTCCTGGATAGAGAGGGCGCCTTCAACAACGTCGACTCATCTGCAATCTCTGGTGCTCTGGCAGCTCTGAACGTGACGTCTCACTTGGCGAGCTGATCAATTTTATACTTAATAGCCGAATTATCAACTCAAGTCTAGGTGAGATATCTTCCAGAAGATCTGTCTAGAGGAACACCACAAGGTGGTGTCCTGTCTCCCCTTCTCTGGAATTTAGTGGTGAATGAACTGCTGATATCCCTGGAAGCGGAAGGCTACAAAGTGATTGCCTATGCGGACGACGTTGCTATTGCCGTCTCAGGAAGGTACCTTAACACTTTAAAAGAACTTCTACAACACGCTCTTAGCAAGCTAATAAAATGGGCAAACAGTTGTGGGTTGGGCGTAAGCCCTCACAAAACTGAACTTGTCCTCTTCTCTAGGAAATATAAGATTCCACACATTGACACTCCATCTATAAATGGCACTAGCTTGACGTTCTCAAATGAAGCTAAATAATTAGGCCTTATTTTTGATAGAAAGTTAACCTGTAAGCCTAACATCCAAGAAAGAGTTAAGAAGGCCACTGTGGGACTGTGGCACTTTTCTCTTGCAAAAAAGCCATAGGGAACAAATGGGGTTTACAGCCCCGCGTCACTCACTGGCTATATGTCTCGGTCATAAGACCTATACTCACGTACGGTGTGGTTGTCTGGTGGACTGCCTTAGAAAAACGAATTAATCGCGATAAATTAAGCAAAGTCCAAGCACGGCTTGCTGGTGCATCGGCGGAGCTCTTCGCAGCACCCCCTCCGCTGCACTTGACATCCTGTTTCATCTGACACCCATTGACATCTTCAGCAGGAAAACGGCAGCTTCTGCAGCCGTACGCCTCAAAGCTATTTCACAATGGACAGGCAAAACAACTGGCCATTCCGCTATCCTCAACAACATTAGGAACCTTCCAGAAAACATCGACTACACCACACCAGAACTACAAATTGATAAAAACTTCCAGGTCTCCATTCCTACTAGATCATTCTGGGAGGAGGAAGCATCCGTGGATGATGAATCGATCCATTTCTACACAGATGGTTCGAAAACTGTGGACGGTGTTGGTGGCGGTGTCTTCTCTAATAGACTTAATCTTAGTCTCTCCTTCCGTCTTCTAGATCACTGTAGCGTTTTTCAGGCGGAAATAATGGCGATAAAAGAGGTCTTATCTTGGCTAAGGGAAAACGTGATATCTGCTAAAGATATCCGTATCTTCTCTGATAGCCAAGCCGCTATCAAGTGCCTGGAATCAGTTTCCACGAATTCCATAACAGCCCAAGACTGCCGTTCGTCTCTCATGGAGATGGCGGAGCAGTTCAACATTAACCTTTGTTGGGTGCCGGGGCATAGGGACATTCCAGGTAACTGCAGGGCTGATGAACTCGCCAAACACGGAACTACGATACCTCTGCTCCCAATTAAGGATTCCTTAGGTATTCCACTCGCTACTTGCAAACTCAAAATAAAGCTGGACGCTATCGAAAGAACAAATCTTAGGTGGTCAACCGGCTCGACTTGTCTAGTGACAAAGCAGATCTGGCCAAAGCTGGATCTAAAGCGTTCTAGGCATCTGATCTCCCTCGATAGGAAGCATATTAGTGCTACAATAGGTGTCATCACGGGACACTGTCTTATCGGCAGGCATGCAAAAAGGCTTGGCGTATTCTCTAACGATTTTTGCAGAAGCTGTTTTGACGAGGAGGAGGAGGAGACTGTTCTCCATCTTCTCTGTACTGGAGCGTTCTACTTTAGTGATCTGAACGATCTAAAAAACACAGACATCCGAAATCTACTACGCTTCATTAGAAGCTCCGATTGGTTCAACGAGTAGGAGGAATGAATTATAGATTCACGTGGTATCACAAGGGACCTTATAATGGTCTAAGTGTGTCGACTAACCTATCCAGTTAGCCGACAGCCATTTCAACCTAACCTAACCTAATGCGAGACGTGCGGGCGTTTAAGCCTGCGGTCGAATAGCGTCATCCGTGAACGAGCTAATATACGTTCACGGAATTAAGTCGACTTCACAAGCAAAACAAAAACAAATTCCGTCACCTATTGCCCTTTCACGAACGATGCGATTCTACCCCTGAATTTGACAAGAGACCATTGCGAAGAAAACCGAAATTCGGCAGTTTTTGATGGTCCCGATTTTGGACTCGCAAAAGCTGATCCATTACCAAAACTTGCCCATTTTATACAATATCATTAAGGAAAAGTATCAAATAAAACCCTCGCAGAATGTGGTATAACTCCCGCACCGCCGCACATCGACCCTGTCTTTGTGTACCTAGCTTTGTTTCCTCTTTCTGGCATAGTTGGCTAAAAAGAGAATTCCACTTAAATTCCAATAAGTACAATTCAATCCTCACCCACGCGCCCAATGTCCGTTGGCAACTTTGATTTAATACAATTCTCATATTATCCGCAAACAAAGGACAAGTATTTAACAATGTTATACTATTAAAAGTTTTACCTTTGGCACCGTTATTGAATCACGGATGATTTTTTGTTCGGTCGACTGTGGTCTCTGTAGTCTGTAATAAAATTTCATTATTATGAGAGCACGAGGCAGACGGTCTGTGAAAAATCCCCCCTCGAGTCGGTGGTAGAAATTAAATACGTCAGTTAATTTGCTTTTATGCCTTCAGTTTTTTTTTTTTTTTTTTTATTTATTAAATTAACTTTCTTGTGTCGCTTTTCCTTAGAAACGAATAAAATAAAAGCAATTGGAAAACATTACAATTTCACTTGTGTTCCCATTGCCATATCAATATGGCTAACACTTGCCAGTGACTTTTCTTAAAATATAAAACTGTACTTCAAAGTTGTTTGACTAATAGACTTTATTATTTTTATTTTCTTTACTAAAACTAGAAAACAAGTTGGTAAATATAGTTATCCATTTTTACACTATATAAACAGATGAGGTACAAAACTAATTCAGGTATAGGGAGAGTAGTATATTATTATATATATATATTTTTTTTCTTTTTATAAAATTAATAGTAAAATAAAAAACTAAAAATTAAGAAAATTTGTAAATAAATTTACTATATCTTACTTATTGCTCATAGAACATTTATTATCTAGTGATAGGTACTATTAATTAACTTTTTTTTTTTTCTCTTTAATTATATTTTCCAATTAGTTAATTTTTGTTTGTGATTTTTTTTTTTTTTTTTTGAATTTTTCACAGGAAATTTTTGTTTGTTTGTTTAAAATTTTTATATTTACAAGTTGGTACGACTAGTTATAGTTTACATCTATTAAAAACTGTACATTGCACATTTAAAAAATACACATTTCTGTTTGTTAAACATTTTTGGTGAGTATTGTTTTATTTATTAATAGCCTATTTTTGGTAGTAGCGAATTAAATAATTTCGGAGGTGTGTTTATTTTTTTGTTTGGTTGAAAGCTTTTCGGTCCTTGACTTGGTTTGGGGAATCATAAGAAAAGCGGTCAAGCAGTAATTACATTTGATTTTTTTTATGTGATATGTTGTTTCTGAATTTATTTAAACTAATTCTAAATGGAGAACTTATACTTTTACACAGTAATTTATTTAGTTTTAATCGTGAACTAGACATTTATATTAGATTCTATGTAGTTTTTGGTTTTCTTTCAAAGATGCTATCTACAGTTTGATTATGTCAAAATGCAATTTAGCTTTAAGGATAAAATATCTAAGTAACTTGATTTCTATTTATTTAGTTATCACGCTTAATTTTTTCTTTTTTATAGTGGATGTAATCATTACAACTTTGTGGATATGTTTATTCTGTTTAAATTTGTTGTGCAGCCAAGGGTTTTTTTGGGATTTATTGGTAGTAAATAAATATAGCATCGCCATTGGTGGAATTTTAAATGGGGCTGAAAAATTATACGCAAATAAATCAGAGTCCTAGAGACCAGTCAACTCTTTTGCTTAAAGTATGAAGGCGTGAATCTTATTGAAGTTTAATTTTATAGTGTCCACTAAATCTTGTGCAGAAATTGTGCAAATATGGCAAAAATATGCCAGTTTTGCAAAAAGTTATTTGAATGGAAACATTTTTAGATTTCAAAATGCTGCAACTCAATAGGTCCGTTCGTGTACTTTTTATCAATCGTAACATTTTTAAAAAAAATTCGGAGTACTGAGAAAATTGAAAAAATCCATTTCCAATCTTTTAATTTTTTCGTAATTTTTTACTCCCCGAATTTCGACTTAATAAAAAATTAAAACTGACAGATTATGATGACAAAAAGTAAAAAGCGATAGCACAGAAGTTTGACCAGTAAAACTCTATTTATTTTCGTCTTCAAAGATGTCGGAGGAAGAAGTTGTAATTCAATGTTCTCGTAGCTAAGTTTAATAGCCATTTAGCTTATAAAAAAATTAATTCCAACTCATTTTGTAGATGCTGCAATTTCCAGAAAACGTTTGTTTATTTTACGACAATGTTAAAATTACATTTCTTAAACTTTTTGTAAGAAAACCGGTTTGGTAGTTGGTACTTCTCTTGAAATTGATAGATTTCTCTCTCGATCTTTGAGATTTGACGTTTTTCATATTTCTATGCTGAAAGTCCAATCAACTGCTGTGCGTTAGTCGGGTAAAGGCTCCAGAACGGCTCGACCGATTTGAATGATTTTGTTCTGTTTTGTTCGTCTTGAATCAGGGATGGTTTAGGAAAAAAGAAAAGTCGGAAAATTCTCAACATCTGGACTGTAGGCGAATATTTCGTTTTTCAGTTCAATAACTTCAATAATGATTTTCTTTATATAATTCTTTCGGGGTGCAACGTGAAACTCGATACCGATATAACTCGATAAGCACTGGGCCAATTTTTATGATTCTTCTTTTGTTTTGTTTGCATTTGTGTATTTCAGGTTTAGGCAGTCTTAAAAGATAGGATTTTGACCCGATAGGTGGCGTTGTTGTCGATCTCTGAAACCACTCCCTGATTTCATTGAAATTTTGTGGAGGCGTATGACTGGTTCCAGCTTAAAAGTTAGGATACTTTTGGACCAGATAGGGGTGTCAATGGCGTCGATCTCCGAAACCACTTAACCGATTTCAAGGACATTTTGTGGATGTGCATGGTTGGTTTTCGGTTGAAAGACAGGATACTCTTGGACCTGATATAGCGCTGTCGTCGATCTCGGAAACCGCTCAACCGATTTCAATGAAATTTTGTGGCTCTGTATGGTTTGTTGAAACTTGAAAGATAGGACTATTTTCGACCCGGTAGGTGGCTCTTTTCTCGAGCGGGATAGGAAAACGAGTTGTGGTACCATTAAAATTCTTAATGGACATTTTCCAAATAAAGCACTTTGCGAAATGTGAACAGGATTTAATACGAAAGGTATGAGCAAAGCCGGACTGACGTCCGTACGTGCACTAATACCTCAGGATCGAGTCGTTTGATTTTAATAACTTTTGGTTTAAATTCGCATAGGGCCAAGGAAGGACTTTTTGTCGTGAAAACAAAACTTTATGGGGATTTGTTGAATTTTTCAACGCAACCTCAATGCACCGAAACTTTGTAATGGAACACGTTTGATTTGGTGGCGTAGGATCTCAAATCAAATGTCATGCAAGATACAAGCGACGGTTTTGAGGGGAAAATTCAAAGGCAAACATTCTCATATCACGGATTCTGTTCGTATTGAAGCGTCTTCAATTTGTACCTACGTCATATACTGTAAAGCATTTTAGTCAAAAATCGGAAGGTTGCCGACACGTTAATCATTGCGCTTTGATTAAAACACATCGTCATTGCTATACTTAAGTTATTTCTATTGTATTTAGTATAACTTTTGAATAAATAGTTAAAATTGAATGAATTACATAAAGTAGCAAGTGCATTGTGCGTGCTCGGAATTATTATTTTCATTACATTAACGAATTTGGGCAATTCCAATCGCATCTGTAAGATCCCATAACTCGGAAATTCGTAACTGAGTACGAAGTTGACTTTTATTTTATTTTTTTTATTATTGTTTTATTTTATTTTTGTTTTCCTACGTTTCATTAATTGTTAATTTTAAAATTAAATAATGTAGTTTTTCTCATAGTTTTGAATTGAATATGTTCACTTATTTGCCTAATTCTAAATGTTTAATGTTAATAATTTCATTCGTTTAGCTTAATTAATTAATTAAATAGTACATTTTAACTTTTGCTACAAATGGACTCCAAGTCCAATGTAAAAGATATTTTTCAAGTCAATAAAATGTAAATGTAAAAATGTAAAAATGTAAATGTTGACAGGTCGCTTATGTGGCTAATGTAGGAAAAGCGACGTTCCCGACCGATCTAGTTTTTGCGTTCAGTTTACATATTTTCCAGACAAATCTAGTCGACTTATGATAACAAGATTATTGAATGTGTCCAGTGCATACACAGAATTAAAAATATAGGAAGAACAATTGTACCGTGTCTGTAGCAATTTTGGATATAAAACGGTAGCGAAAAATCAAGAAATTGGCGATCTGATCTTTCAAAGTATGATCTGAGGTTTCTCTTAAGTTTTTTCTTAAGAATTTCCACGCAATGAACAATTTCTCCTTAAAAAAATCTTTTATTAATCGACGGCAAAGTAACAAAGGGGTTCTGTCCATCGCTTCATGCAATTTTTTTTTTTTTTTTTATTTACTTTTAATATGTATTGGGACAACAAAAACCTTTGTCAATTGAATAGCAAAGGCCTCAGTTTTATCAACTGCGATTAGTGCTTGCTTTAACAGATACTGTACTTGAAAGTTAAAAATCCTAAGAGTTCCAATCTAAAATCTCACGCAATTGTTTTTGTGTCGAAAGCGACCTTTTGCAAAAAATTACGCACAAACAAAGGTCAAAGTAACATATTTAACTGCGTAATCAGATAACGTATTACAATTCACATCGTCGCACATTATTAAATGTCAATCGAAGACATCGCCATAGTGATAGATGATTTCCAAGACGAGGTACACTTACAAAAGCAGCAAAGCGTAACGATATCATGTCAATGAGAAAACCAGCCCCAGGGATCTCACCGACATCAGTAAACAATTTGTGGACATTTATGGAATGTCAATCGCAATTCAATGCCTCACTGATTAGAGTGATGTAGTGATGCTGATAATTCTTGGGAGGCACGACGTACTTCAGGAGGGTGGTTTTCAATTTTCCCTCAAATATACACAGTACGAGAAACTTTGTGTAAATGCCATTTTTCACCTGGGGCTAGGCTAGGTCTTTGAGGCTAAAATGTACTCCCTCTTGAATATTTTGCTCCAATTTACATTTGCATAGCAACTACAGTAAACTGTTTCAAAATGATATCAAATACTTAAGACCCGCACAAAACTTTCAGCTAACCTAGGTGACTTTTTACACTTTCGCTTCCTACAAAAACAAGTTCCCCTCCTGTGTAGGTGTATACATTACTCGAACAAAGTCCGGGCTATATTTCAAACACAAAACACTGCGCATTCTTAATGAGATTGTTCTCGGGAAAATCTTGAGAATTTGCTAAAAAGCAACTAAAATCCTTTTTTCCCTGACCACTGCTAATTAAGTATCCCAGAGACTACTCACCCTTACCAATGCCTGTCGTCCTTAAGCAATTCTCTCGCAAAAAAAAAGAAGTCTCTCATTCTAAATAAATTAGGCAACAAACAGGCGGTTTCCTTTGTGTCAACTCGGCTAACCGAATCCGCTCGGGCTCGTCCTGACGCCGCTCGTGAATCTTTCATTTCATTGAACGTCGTGGGTCTCCCGCGGGAGCGGGTGCGCTACTAATGGTTACCTACAGAAAGTGAACATTAGATGGTGTTATCTTTTCTTACCTTAACACAGCAGAGCGGTGCTACGAGTATATATCCGACCAGCAGAAAGCCCGAATCCACACCGTTTCGCTGTGTATAAATCCAGAATTTTGCTCGCAGGAGTTTTAACGTTATACCTATAAATGCCTGCCGCCAAACAACCAACGCACAGCTTCACCGTTTCACAGATTTTCGAGCCATTAATTGGTGGAAGACGTTAATTACTTCCATGGTAGGCTACTACTCTCAGGCTCGAGTGGGAGAGGAGGACGGAGGAGTTAAGAGGGAGCGGTATTTCGCGATTTCAGGGTTATAACAATTAATTGGGGGCGCATAAAATGCACAGGCATCTCGTAATGGTATGCGACTACTTTTCCAAATAACCCACATTTTCTGGGTAAACAATTTTTCGTAAAGGTGACGCAACAATAATAAGTCCCTTTGGAGTAAAATTAAATGGTCTCCGCTGAAATGTATTAAGGTGATGAGAATTGAAATCAGCCAGATGCTGAACAATTAGAAGTAAATAAAACGAAGTACCGTAAGGGAGCCAGCCCTCTTATGTACTAAATGAAAGTGTTTATTGAAAGGAAATCCAATTATCAAGATTATTGCCAACCGGCAGCAATTATTGAAAATATACTCAATTTGAACTGACTTGTGAAGGGTGGTGGTGCCATGGTGGGGTGGCAGCGTAAATATAAACATAATGCTCGCCCTAGTTTGATTGAGTTAATATTCTGGAGGAGGGCAATTTGGCCAAGTGGGCGATGGAGTGAAAAGTTGATTTCTCGATTTCATTTTAAGTTCATTTGGTTTTTTTTTTTTTTTTTTTGTATAAAAATTTCTTTCTTAACTGTATAGGTACAGACAGAAGTCTGGCTGTGATATTCAAAATCGCGTCTTTAAGGCTATAGGGGGTTTCGACTGCTAAATAAAAGATTATTTCGAGGAAAGAGATGCGGAGCCGTCATCAAAATCCATCAAGGCCTTAAACTCCTACAAAAGGTCTGGAAAATCTTAAACTTATCAAACAACCCTGACTGCAAACTAACTCATATAACTGTGAGATTACCAAAGTCAAAAAAAAAAAAAGTAGTTGGCGCAACAGGTCCGTAGGGACCATATAGGCCTAGGTTGTCCCCGCCATTCGTTTTGTGTGAGTTTTTTTTTTTCATTTTGGGTCGAATGAAATGGATTTTGAATGTTATGCCGAGTCCAAACGGCTAATTCAGAAGGTTTTCCATGACAGCTATACTCTCGGATGTTTGAATTTAATTGCATTTATGTTTGCGAGAGGTGGCGAAGTGGGAAAAAACTTTGAAGTTGGAATTTGCGGCATTCAAAACAGGGACTCGTCGCTTAGTAGTCCAATATACTAGCATATAGCATAATTTTATAACAAGTTCGTGTTTTTCGTCACCCGCTCCAGGTGATAGGTATTTGTGTTCACATTGTCAGATTGGGTCTGTCGATCAGATGCCGAAATAGTAATGGCACCTTCCCCAAATGCCATTTAACTCCTTCTTTCAGTTTAAAAGCTCCATCGCCCTCGGACGACGTTCTGTTCCGAGTAAGGGGGAAAGTATTCTTACTTGTTACCTTCTTTAAGGACGACCTTTTGTTCTCCGCTTTGTAAAGGCATCCACGATTGGAACAGTCACCCTATCATGTAATAGCCCCTAAGCTGCCTGGTACCTTTCACAGATAAGGCTTCTACTTCTTTGAAGCGACAAGGAAACGACCCAGTCAAACGTGACAAAAATGCCATAGGATGTATACAAAAGCCTTTGTAGCCAACTTTATCATGGTGTACACAGAGGCTCATACGATGCCTATAGAAAATATAAGATTATTTGCGTTTTTCTCAGGAGATTGATTGATGACTATTGCCGCAGAAATGTCAATACGAGATCGTTGTCAGTATCCCAACCCAACACACATTTCGTGAAATGGTGGTATTTGGGTCAAAGTGGAAGTTGCAACTTTCGCTAAGAGGTCACTGAGGATGATTGTGATAAGTCCTTTGCTTTGCTACGGATAACAATTGCCATAAAAACTACAGAGGGCAACATGGGCAATAGGCTGCACCAATTATCATGAGTAGGTATGTGAGCTCTTGTTTTTGGGAATTATTTATTGCCCAATATTGTAAGACCTCACATAAAGGTTCAATAGCCTTTGTTGTAAATCTACAAATCCCTTACCTCAACTTTAAAGATCGCAAATAAAATTTATTAGACAAATCGTCGCCTGAGAATTGTTTTGTTCCATACGCCACTTTTGTCGTTTTTGAGTTAGAAACGGATTCTATGGTGATTTCGTATGCTCTTTTTAATTCTTCAATTCGATTTGCTCTATGTCTTTCTAATCCCGAGATATCGAGCATCGACTTCTTCCCATATCCACCAAAATCAACAGTTTGTAGAATTGTTTTGTGCCATAAACCATTTCTTGGCGTTTGGGACAAATTTTCCATATAACTTTTTGCAATTTTTTTGCGAGAATTGTTTTGTTCCACGTGAACTTGTGTTAAAGAAAAGCCATATCCATTTTTTTGTTCCACGTGCATGGACAAACAAAAAAATCAGTTTCAAAATATAGGAGGTGCGACACAATACAAAAAAAAATTGGTGCGACTGTATCCAACAGTCCCGAAATATGTGTATGTGTTAACACCGTGCGTGCGGTATGTGTGTGGCTAGATACACGTCATTGAGAAAAGAGATAATAATTGTAACAACCGTATTTTTGATATATTATGAAATAACAATAATTTATTCGTTCTGTGCTAGTTTCGGTAGAATAGATACAATCGGATTGTAGTAGCTGAAGTAAGATATGTAGGGGAGAGGGGTGCAGTTTAGGACATCTTTAGAAAAAGTACTACAAAAAAAAAACTTTTTAATACTTTAATAAAATTTTACAGTGGCAAGTCCACTTCAAACAAACATCTGATGGATATTGGAACGATACCAACTTTACAAAATAAAATAAAAAGAAAAGTGTGTTTCCAGACGACGGTTGTAATTCTTTTTATTCCTAGACGTAAGCATATTATTCTAACATTATGCTCAATTTACAAATTAAAAGCGTTCAAGTATAATGTTTATATGTGTAGCGATGTAATTCAACCAAAATATTAACAATTTACATTGTTTCTAAAAAAATATAAAGTTTTTAGTTTTTTATCCCTCTCGGGGCACTTTCGGACACTGCGCGAGGGGAACTTTTGGGCATGTTCTAATCTGCCCCCTTTTATCACTTTGAACATTCTACTTCAGTGTGATTGTTTTTGGTTTTATTTGTTTAGGTTTATCTCTGCACTAATGGTCAGAAATTACAAGAAAAAAAAAGGAAACCGCTCCTAATGAGCGTTTTTTTTAGACATGTCCAAGATTGCCCCATGGTTGTCGCAAGGTGCCCCCCCAGAGGGGCAGAATGGGACACTTTAAAGAGATTATTAAAATAAATAAAAAATATATAAATCATAACTATACATATTTATTTGGATATAAGATTCAAAGATAAAACAACATGTAAGAACAATTTTCAAGATCTGAAGGGATACTCCGCTTTTTAATGGATCTAGAGCGATTTTTGTAAAAAGTATCCTAAGGTGACCCCTCTCCCCTACATTCGAGACTAGAATCTATCTAGATTACGCTGGAAGACAGCATCGATGGTTGTTCCGTATCGTGTTGTTGAAATTTTCCGGTTGGAGTTCATTTGAAGATTAAATTTATCTTGCATAAAATCGATAAATGGTTGAGCTTCTGGAGTGGCAAAATTGATATTGAAGTCTCCGCTGATGATCAATGGTAAAAGATGATAATCTCCCTGCAGAATTCTTGAAATTTCTTCTGAGTACGTTGCAAGGACGAAATGGAGAAATTTTATTTCACATTAACAAAAAGCTGAAACTAATATGCCCCAGCTCATAAATGTGGGCTTTGTTTAGAGGCCGTACTGTAAAGTCGGCGAATTAAGAAAGATACTCAAGCTGTACGAAAAGTCAAGAGCTAACGGCTTGAGCTTAATGATTTTTCCCCGAGAGCATAACATCTTTCTTTTTTTTTCAACGCTCGCACGACGGAGGACGCCTTGACCATACGCCTTGACTATACTTATTATTATTATAATACGAGAAAAGAATATCATTTATAAATGAAATAAATCAACCTGGTAAAATCTTTTGAATTGGAAAGTGTTTTTTTATTCGACGGAGTCCTACATAAATGTATGCAATGATAAAAACGTATGCAATGATAAAATGTATGCAATGATAAAACACAGTGACGCATTCACTGTCCCCGCAAGTTAAATGTGTGGAATTACTCCACCAGATTCCAAAAAATGTATGCAATGATAAAACACAGTGACGCATTTCCGTCCCCGCAAGTTTAATGTGTGGAATTACTCCATCAGATTCCAACAACGCGCGCTTAGATGTTAACACATCAAAAAGTAGACTTTTACGTAAATTAACGTAGCGTGTGAGGTTGGTAGGTAATCTCTTTATAAGTGCCAATGGCGTGGCGTATGGAACAAAACAATTCTCAGGCGACGAAATACAGACAGAGGTATACAAGCACAACACCTGCATTCACTTAATCGACTTCTTATCCGACTCGTTTAGTTGAAACAGATTTTTTTTTAGAAAGGAAGTCTCTTTGAAGATTAATAGCATTATCCGACACACGACCTTATTTATTCGATTTGGCCCCGTCAAAAAGGATGTTTAGCGTTCTGCCTCTCAACATCAATTTTCCTTTCATCGCAAAACAGCCCCCACCACATAAATTATATCTTGCCTTCCTCTATTGAAAATACTGTGTTTATACCTTGTAGGGATAAGGAATACTGGCGTGATAACTGACAATTATATTCACACCAGCACCATCATCCCCAACACTGTTCGCACCGTCAACCGTCAAGAACAAGGACATTCCCTCAACATTTTTATACCCGAATCAAACTTGAATTGTTTCCCGGGCGCAAAAAAAAACAAAAAAAAAAGGAAAAGTTAAATTGCTTTCGTAGAACATTTTACTTACTCCGCACAGGGAGAACGGGACAAGAGCGAACTTTTAAGAATCTATATATCATCCCTATATTATTTTTCGCAAAAGTATTCCGACTTAATGTCGGATTTCAGCCATCTTTGGGTGACAGATTTAACAGCCACCCTCCTCGGAAACGGAATAACGACGATTGTTGGTGTTGGTATAGGGCATTCTCATCGTTTATGGAATTTCGATTATGCCGCCCGATGAGAATAATTACGAATGCAGGTCATAAATTTATGAAGTTTCGAGTTAATTCCTTTTCATTAAACTTTAAACTTTTCACACAGTTGGATTTAATTTCAAGCAATAAATTGTTGGCGCTTTTTTTTTTGTCACAGCCCGCCGGTTGAAATTGAAAGTAGTGAGTAGGTTTGGGGTGGTGGGTGCTACTGCTACTGGCTATACCATCGGAGGTGGTTTTAATTGGATATGAATATATAGGTATGTGGGGGAAACTTTTCGACTTAATTTAAGTCGCTTCATGATACTTTTATTTGATTTTTTACAACGACGATAATGCATATTGCTGTCGGTGGTGTCTCTTATGAAAAAGGGAAGCGAGGAGTACATGTTCAACCCGACGAATTCAATTTAACTTTCTTATACTGGTATCTTTCGCATGTGAACTGTAGATGTGAGCTTGTAGGCATGATGGAAGTATGTACAAACATTTGACATGATGAAGATGCTGCTTTTGGCTAGGTTTTGAGGAAAATATGCTTGTACAGGGTGACGTCGATGTTTTATTTAATTTTGACCATTTTAATGCATTTCGGTATCGTGGACTAGAAGGCATTATCAAAGATTGCCACCTGGAAGATAGATAGGATAGGATGCTTGGGTGTTACCGAGACCTGCCCCACAGGCATTACATGATTGGCGCCGCTGTAGACTGCCTGTCAAAAACATTATGCTTCAACAAATGGTTTCCAACTTTCCAAAGATAATTGAATTGAACTGAAAAACGAAATATTCGCCTACAGGCCACAAGTTGAGAATTTTTCTACTTTTCATTTTTCCTAAACCATCCCTGATTCAAGGTGAACGAAACAGAGCAAAAATCATTCAAATCGGTCCAGCCGTTCTGGAGCCTTTACCCCACTAAGGTACAGCAATTGGTTTTTATATATATAGAGATCCACCAATAGTGCGAAGTAGGGAACTGATTTAAATTTGTTTTCCGAAATTTAAGTAAATCTTTATCAATTGAAGTAAAGTGGTATCTGATGAGTCCGTGCCGGCTCTCTTTACCAATAATCGTGGGTTTCGTGCTGCTTTACCACTAGCTAGCTTGATTGGCGCCGCTGTAGACTGCCTGCCAAAAACATTATGCTTCAACAAATGGTTTCCAACTGGAACAGAGACTAATAGCGAAAAAACGTTCATTAAACGATAACCCGTTTTTAATGCGTTTTTCAAGTGTTTTAATGGGGTTTTCACGAGTTTTTTTTAAGAGTTTTCAACGTACTTAATCTTATATGCTTTTCCTACATTCAGAATACGTTTGCTAAAGCTTATTAAAATATGTTTTTGAAGCCCTTTTGTTAAGTTTTTAATTCGACTTTTGAAGCATTTTCAATAGGGTTTTGTATGCGTTCTGTGATAGGTGATTTTAATACGCTTTCTAAGGCCTTTTAGTGCATTTGTTCAGGGTGTTTTAATACGCCTTTTGAGTTTCTTGAAGAGTTTTTGGATGCATTTTCTCAATTATTTTAACGTATTTCTTGACGTTTTTTCAAAAAGTTCTTAAGTTCATATTCCAGGTGTTTTGGCGTGTTTTTTTATTTTTTTTTTTTTTTCGTTTTTTGGAAGCGTTATTTTAAGAGTTTTCGAATGTGTTTCCTACGGTTTCATTGAAGAGAACCCTATAAACACAATTCAAAAGCGTTTCCCAATTACATTCCAAAGCGCGTCCGGAAATGCAATTCAAAATATGTACTTCAAAAAGCGAAAACCTAGGTATATCTCTTACTAGGAGATTACTTCAGGCCTGGGACTGACACTTGAACTGCGCATCAAAAAATCAATGAAGCCATAGGTGCTAAAAACGGCGCAAGGAAATAAGTCCCCGAAAAATAAGCCAACAGAGGGATTTAGTTGTCACCTAGTTCCCACTAATTTAGCTACATCATCTCATAAATTACGTGATTTATCATACATTTTCGTGATTAAGATTTACGTGATTTAGACGTGTTTGAATTTTAATTACGTATCTGTCTTCGTAAATCCACACAAAATAAAATCGAACATACCTCTAATATGTTCAGCACTTCATTCAGCAAATGGAAAAAAAAAAATCAAAAATCAGTGATGGGACTTGAGGAAACTGAAACGATGGTGGACAGCCTTAAAAAAAAGTGTTAGAAAAAAAAATTGTCGATGGTAAATAATTCATTTATTTATACCGATAAAATTATAATAATAACAAAAAAAAACGGAAATAAAATAAATATAAATCAGTAATTTCTAATTATGTATTAATTTAAAATATTTTTAAAAATCAAATTTGTTGTTCAAAGCAAAAAACGTAATTATTACTTCGTATGGCAACCGTCTGCAAATTATATGTTGAAGCATATTTTACCAATAATTTCGGGAGTTCTCCAGAAGTTCCTTGGCAGCTTTTAAATTTTGAATTCAAATTTTGAAAGAACTACAGAAAAAACGGCATAGATTCAACTCATCATTAAATACAAAATATCAAAACTTAGCAACACCCTCGCACTAATACAGTCAAATAATGAAGTATTGGCGTAGTAAATGGTGTATACTGGACTGGGTAAAAGTAAGTCGAGTAGCATTAGGTATAGTAGGTACAATTTTCAATTTAGTACATTGATGGAAAATAAATATTATTAGTGAATAGCTATGAGTAAAAGCTGGTACATATTATTAGTGAATAGCTATGAGTAAAAGCTGGTACATTTCGAGTTCAGGTTGGTAGAATTTCCGAAAGTGTAAAGAATGGTAAAAATACCACTTAAGTGCTAAAAGTCCCATCACTGATATGGCAAATTTGACGTAAATGTCACACTAAAACAGTTAAAATTCGGTAGAGACGCGTTTCATTATTTATAAATCAATTTGGCTAAATCACGTTGGTGGGAACATGGTATTAGTTCCCATGTAAACGTTGTGTGGTTTTATTCCCCTTTTAATGTGAAGTAAGTTCTCACTAATAACGAAGTAAAATTAAAAGAGTGAAGTTGGTACTTTCTAATTTTTATTAACTAAAGAGAAATTAAATTTTAACTGACGCAGAGTTATATAACATACAAAATTTCGAAATCGAAATTCGGTTTGCAAGACTCTGAAAATTATCAAATAAAAGTTACCACGATATTCGAAAGGAATAGTATTTTGTCAAACAGAATAAAAAATTAAAAATTCAAATTCTTGCCAACTGAATTTCGAAAGAAGTATTTTGCTAAACAGAATATAAATTTAAAAAAATAAGTTTTTTTTTAATTCAATTTTTAATCCAATTCTAAATGTTAAAAGTTAGTTCCCCTTTATTATTTTTGATTGTGTACTGAGTTCCTATAAGAAGGTGGTCTTAGTTCCCACCTACTTACATGGGAACTAAGTTCACTTTACGAAAGTGCTTTTACTACCCGTACTAGGTGGGAACTTATTTCCCTAGGTACACCACTTAAAACTGCGTCACTCAATCTGTGAAATAGTATTAAATTATATGTATTTCTATTAATAATTTTGTAATTTAAATATTAAAAAAAAAAAAAACTTCTTCCACCGATTGTATTCATCTTCACCCTGTGCCAAAACCAAGTGAAACTATTAAACAAATGCACACGAAAATACAACCGATTTTCTGAGTAAGATACACACTGCCAGTTCGCAGTTGCATAGAAAAATACTTCTCTACTACTTCTGTGTATCCCATCTAGCAAGAGAAATAACTCAAGCAACGAGACAACAGTGAAAGTTTGAAACCTTCCACTACACAATTAAAACTCAATTTATCAATTAGATCCGCCATTGCAATTATATCTGCAGATAGAACAAGGACAAACCAAAGCCAAGTCAATGAATTTATTTCAGAACTGAAATAATTTATTTATTTATCCTGTAATTGGATAACTAATTGATAAAGTTATTACTCGCACCATCCAGCTCTTACCCTTATCGCCGATATGTTTTCACTGTGGAAAAGTTTAACCATCACCCCGCACGTCCTCACCCTCGGTAATGGCAAGTCAACAGCTTTTCAAATAAAAGAGGCGAACAAATAAATAAACAAGTGACAGCCGAAAATCCATTTAGCAAAATAACAATGAAAACAGAAAACACTGTGTCATCAATTTATCCTTAATTTTTTTTTTTTTTTTTACTTTTTCATTTGTCAGATGTTACACCAATTCGAACAAGGAAACGCGACCTTGATGGCGAATATCTGTTCTCATTTAAGCTGCTAAAAGCCCCCGGGGGGATTTTTGTCTTTTGTTCGATTTATAAACAAAATCAAATGTCTCAGATGGTACAGGTTTTTTTTTTTGCAATTGTTTGTTGATTTGGTATGTCGTTTGTCGTATATAAAATTGCTTGTCTTTGTTTGGAAATATGGCGAGAGCAGAAAAATGAAATTCAGATCGTGTGCGGAGCGACCGCATGTGTAGGGCTTTTGTGGCCATGTTAGCAAATTGCATTTCAATGAGTGCGAACTTTTGCTGTCGCTGAATTTTTTTCCTTTAACAACTTTTGTCGGATGGTAAGACCATTAGTTGATGTAGATAGTTTAGTGGTGACTTTTAGCATTTGGAATAAAGCAAAAGCTAATTCAGTTAGTAAAAGTGAATTAATGACAATAGAAGTTTGTTCTGTTTCAATTTGAAAAGTTTTGCTCGGCTTAAGATGGCACTGGTTTTTGGCGAGAGTTGCCGAACATTTTGTTCAGTTTGGTAGTGCTTCAGGTGGTATTTGGGTATCGGGGAGAGGTAGCGAAACAATATACATAAGTAGACAAGTTGTTGTAGTCGCGCTGTAAAGTCAAGGACAGGCAGGAATTTTCGATTTCACTTAACAAATGATTTTACATAAAATTATGTAGAAGTGAAGAGATTTCAGCAGACGGCCTGATAGCGGAGGCTGAATTGAATAAATTTCTGGCACAAGCTGGTGATATTATATTAAGTGGATTTTAGAAATGCGTGTATAACTTTGGAAATTGGATGTTATAATTTTAAAAATTGGTGCACTGGATGACAAGTGATTGGGTGTTGTATGAATTGGGTAGACGCTGATTGGTGCAAGTTTTTTAAACGATGAAATCAGCAGGAATAAAATGCTGTCTTATTGATATTGACTGGGTGAGTCTCAGATCAGATGTCTAACAAGAGACCATTAAAATGAGGACTATGGCTGACGAGTTTACTAGATCAAATCAATGGTATCATTAATAGTCAAGATAGCAGATTAAAAATAGAGCGGACAGGAAGATTTAACTGCTGCATTGACAACAAACCGCCGAAACAGCAAGCATCAAGTGAAAGGGACTAGTGGTGTAGCACCACGAAACCCACGATTATTGGTAAAGATTTACTTAAATTTTGGAAAACAAATTTAAATCAGTTCCCTACTTCGCACTATTGGTGGATCTCTATATATATATAAAGCAATTGCTGTACTTTAGTGGGGTAAAGGCTCCAGAACGGCTGGACCGATTTGAATGATTTTTGCTCTGTTTTGTTCACCTTGAATCAGGGATGGTTTATGAAAAAAGAAAAGTCGAAAAATTCTCAACTTTTGGCCTGTAGGCGAATACTTCGTTTTTCAGTTCAATTCAATCTTCAATAATAATCTTCTATATATAATTCGTTCGGGGTGAAACTCGATGTCGATATAACTAGATAACCACTGGGCCAATTTTCATGATTCTCCTTTTGTTTTGTTCGTATTGTTGTATTTCAGGTTTAGGCAGTCTTAAAGATAGGATACTTTTGGACCAGATAGGTGGCGCTGTCATCGATCTATGAAAGAACTTAACCGATTTAATGAAATTTTGTGGGTGTACATGTTTGCAACTTGGTAGATAGGATACCTACTTTTGGACCCGATTAGTGGAGTTATTTTCTATCTACCAAACCGCTCCACCGACTTTAATAAAATTTTGTGGATGTATATTGTCTGTTCTCGCTTGAAGGATAGGATACTTTTGAATCCTATAGGTGGTACTTTGCAAAACATAAGCGGAATAGGAAAATGGGTTGTGGTACCTCTCATTCAAAAATAAAATCAAACGGTATTTCTAAAGTTATATAATTAAAATTATTAATGAACATTGCCCCAAAAAAGCACATTGTGAAATGCGAGCAGTACTTAATACGAACGGGTAGGTACAGCTACATATAAAAGAGACTAACGTCCGTTTGTGCCTCATAACTCGGGATCGTTCAATTTTTATGATTTTTGGTTTCAATTTGCATGAGCTCAAGAAAAGACATACGCTATTTTTTTGTCGTGAAAACAACATTTTATGGGGATTAGTTGAATTTTTGAATTTTTTTGGATGTTCCGGGCTTCTTCTTTCTTCACTTTCACTTTAATAAACACCAAATTTAGTAAAATTTTCTGACATAAACGTCATTGTTTTACTTTAAATTTTCTGTCAAAGAGGTGGTACGTTTGGTTTGGTTTTGGTTTTGGTTCCTGCCTGTCTGTTCTGAAAGGACGTGAACGAATTATTACAAATTATGACTTTGAAATCTACTTCCCCTTTCTTGAGTCCCGAATACCCTTTGCAAACGAGGCCAAATACCTGGGAATGACAGATGACACTCGACGCAAAGCTGAAATGGAATTCGCACGTGAAAATGAAACGTAAAGAACTCGATATCAAATATAAAGAAACGTACTGGTTACTCGGAAAACATTCCCAGCTCAGTACCAAGAACAAGCTGTTTTTATACAAGCAAGTGCTAAAGCCGGTGTGGACCTACGGTATACAACTTTGGGGTTGTACCAACAAAACAAATGCCAATATTCTACAAACTTTCCAAAATGAAGTATTAGAGAAGTTGTACAAGCACCCATGGTATATTAGAAACGATGATACCCACAGGGATCTCGGAACTCCAACAATTGAAGCTGAAAGTAGAAGCATAGAAACCGAATAATCGGACATATTTCAACAATACAGTCTGAAAAAATTTTGGACGGAACAATTTATTGCGCCGACTTCAAAGAACGAAACCGTTCGACTTGGCAAGACACGATTAACCGCGTTTAAATTGCGGAACATGCAGGATCTTTCATTGGAAAGTAACCTGTCAAAAGTTGTTATTTCGTGATAGAAAAATTGCTCGATAAGTTATATCTTAGTTGGAGTAGGTATCTAACAATCTTTCGAACGGTGGGTGTTTTTAGTCAGTAAAAATCTGACACTACTATGAGCACGCGCTTGATACTCTCATAGTGCCTTTGGAAGATTTTTACCTACCTTCGGGGACAAAAGAAAAAAAATCGTAAAAAGGAAGGTTTCATATTATAATTCCCAGTCGCTTGAAGAACTTGAATTTCATATAGGTACCATGGGTTGAATTGACGAATTTAAAAAAATGGAGCACGGAAAAGTTCACCAAACGACTGAAGTGTGTTGCAAAAACTAAAGGGTATTTTCTCCTTGCTAAAAACAAAGCCGAATATATTTCAACATATTAAACAAACAAAACCTCCTTCAAGTTTAAAGCCCACTCATAGTTTTTGGCCCACATCTCCTTTTATCGCACTTTAACTACACACACTCCTGCCAAACATTAAATAGGTCTTTGATCTCCGGCGCAATTTAGGCAGAATCGTATACCTATTCATTAAAATTTATAATATGTAAATTGACCCATCCATGTTCTGTAGTTCAACACGGATTTAATCAAACTCGAATAATGCAAACCCCCACAGAATTTGATATGTTTACAATACGGTAAAGCCCAAAAGCCTAAACCCAAATTTAATTATTACGAGCTAACGTATCGAAAATGGAAAATGCAATATTTCCAGCAATCTATAGCTCAGCATGTGTGCGTGGCCATTGTCAGTTATCTCTCACTTACTGACCAGCAGCCACGTTGCCGCTGAAAAATTTCACAAGGGTCCCGAGCCGAAAAAAGGGCCTTCACATAAAGAACTAAGATAAAAAAAATTGGTGCGACTGTATCCAACAGTCCCGAAATATGTGTATGTGTAAACACGTCATTGAGAAAAGAGGGAATTGTAATAACCGTATTCTTGATATATTATGAAAAAACAATAATTTATTCGTTCTGTGCTAGTTTCGGTAGAATAGATACAATCGGATTGTGGTAGCTGAAGTAAGATATATGTAGATATATTCGGGACTGTAATCTATCTAGATTACGCTGGAAGACAGTATCGATGGTTGTTCCATATCGTGTTGTTGAAATTGTCCCGTTGGAGTTCATTTGAAGATTCATTTAAATAATCAATAAATGGTTGAGCTTCTGGAGTTGCAAAATTGATATTGAAATCTCCGCTTTTACCAATGATCAAAGATGATAATCTCCCTGCAGAATTCTTGAAATTTCTTCTGAGTACGATGCAAGGACGAAATGGAGAAATTTTATTTCACATCAACAAAAAGCTGAAATTAATATGCCCCAGCTCATAAATGTATGCAATGATAAAAACGCATGCAATGATAAAACACACTGACGCATTTCCGTCCCCGTAAGTTTAATGTGTGGAATTACTCCACCAGATTCCAACAACGCGCGCTTAGATGTTTACACATAAAAGAAATAAAGCAACAAAGACATTTATTTTTAACAAAAAACATTTTTTATTCATTACGAAACTACTTAAACTGAGAAAGGAGCCATTTTAATAGTTGGAATCAGGGTCCTGAAGCTCAAAAAGGGGTCAAACGGCAACGCTGACCAACAGTAGTTTGGTTATAAATTTCAAATTAATTTTATCTGACAAATTTTATGATAATTATGATTGTGACCAGCGCAATCTATGTATATACACACAGACACAGCACAGGAAGGGGGTGTCTTTTTCTTTTTTGTGTGAAGTGTGATTGGCAAGCGACAGCTGTGTCCAGCTCAGCTCATTTATATCGTGCCTACTCATCACCATTATCCCATGCCCATCCATCTAAATAAAGTAGGTAATCGAAAAGGGACACACAAAGCAAACGCACATACACGGAATATCAATTGCGTTGATAGTAACAGCTTGGTTTAGTAATGTTAAATGATTGCCCGAAAATATGGTGTTCCTGTTAATTAAAAGCCATGGAAAAACCTTAGCTTATTTTTAGCTTAGTGGACAAGGTAAATGTACCTCGTTGCCTAAAGGTCTTAAGGTCTCAAGTGATATTAGTTGCTGTACGCACATATGCGTGAGGAGAGGCAAATATTTGCACCTTTCAGCTATACGGGTTGAGGGATTAAATGCCAGATTGATCCTACGCCTGATTTTATTACGCCCGCAGATAAAAACATTTCGGAACATTTTACGACATGGGTAATCCCGTATATATATGTGCAAAGAAAGCAGAAAACACACTTCGGGGACATGAACCCAAGTGTTCTGGGAGTTGTATTTGATTATGGAGGAGGAAAATTTGGCATTCCACTGGGTGCGCGCTGACAATGTTTGACAGTTTTTATTTTTGTTTCATTTTTCAATTATTTTTTGTCGGAAAAAACATTTTTTGTATACTTCTCAAGTTGTTTTATGAGATAGATATATATACAAGGATGTTTTCACAAGTCTACCGACACGTTAAGTGTTCGCTTTTGGAAAGTTTTAAATCGAACAGAGTTCGGGTAAACTTTCGAGGAATTTTCTGCTTAGCATAAAGCTTAAGGCGGACCACGAAGTATCATAATTTCAATTAATAACTTATCGGATTTTGATGCGTGTAAACAGGTAGGATGAAATATTCAATCAACCAGCGAAGTTTAGGATAAAAGCGGAGTTTAATGATAAGTAAGCGAGTGAAGTGCTACATGGCATAATTATATTTGAGGTTGTTGTGACGGATTTTTAAGGGATGTAGGTATATGTGCCAACTTATTCAAGCATTAGAAATCATATAGGGTTATCAGTATCAATTTCTTAAATATAAGCATGGCAGGTTGCGCCATTGTTGGAACAACATTACGTTCTGGCTCAATGTCGTTCGTTTAAAAAAATAATAATTTATTTATTGAATCAATTTAAGATGATTTCTCTCTCATTCGTTTACCGCTAAGGGTTTATTTCGCTCATCTGCCCACAATTAAGGAATGTGATCCACCTTTGAAGTGCGAGATTTCCAACCGTCCCAATCAAATAATAAAATAATAGTACCTACTTATATTATAAATGGCTGGTTTCGAAAAAAACAACCAAAGATGCCACCAGTTGAATTTGTGATTAGAATTGGGTCTAAAAAAATCAAAACCTCTTTAGGATTCGCATTACTGCACAAATAGTAACTTGCTGCTCACAAACCCATTTGCTAAAAATAGTTCAGTTTATAAAATTAACGCGAATTTAAAAATACATATGTTAACACTATGGAAACATTTTAAGGTGTAAGACTGTTTGTTTATGGTAACTATCAAGCAGTCAAAATTTGAATGCATTTCAGGCAAAAGTTGAAAAGTATTTTCTGGGTAGGTAGGTAATAAATGGAGGCAGACTTTCTTTGCTTCAATGACGCAAGTTACGCAACTTTCGCAAAACGCAAAAGTAAAACGAACGACACTTTTATGAATGAAAACGTTTCACTTATCACTGTTCTATATTGTGGCAACACTGTCAAAAAATAAAAAATTAAGAGAACAAGACGAGACACGAAATGAAATGTGATTTTAATTTATCGTTTTGTTTTCGTTTTTCCAATTCTCCATTATTTAAAAAGAATATATATTGTTAAAGCCCGTATGACACTAAATCTTTCTTCAATCTTTTGCTCATTTTTATCGTGTTAAAACGTGTTGAAAAATGAAAAGTCTCTTTGCGAGTAAAAGAGACTAAAAGTGTATTATGCAAGAACTAGCAATTGTTTGAAAAGCAACCACAAATTTTCAAACGAATTATTTTCAAATAACTAAGGTTCGTTCGTGTATCTACTTTCAGCATAAAAAAATGAAAAATGTCAAATCTCAAAAATCGAGAGAGAAATCTCTCAATTTCAAGAGAAGTACGTGACCGGTTTTCTTACAAAAAGTTTATGAAATGTCATTTTGAAATTATCGAACAACAAACATTCTCTTTAAATGCAGCATCTACAAAATAAGTGGAATTGAATTTTGTATAAGCTAAATACCTATTAAACTTACCATTTTGAATGCGCTAGGAGAACATTAAATTAAAACTTCTTCCTCCGACATCGTTGAAGATTTACTTGTCAAACTTTTGAGCTGTCAGTTAGTTGTTGTCAGTTTTCATTTTCCATTTTCCAGTAAGTCGAAATTCGACGAGTAGAAAATTACGAAAAACGTACGTGGTCGCATTCGCACAGTTTCGTAGCAAATTTTAAATAATTTTACATTTAAAAAAAAACAGTACACGAACGAACCTCTAATCTTAAAATATATAAAAATAAAAAATCTTGAAATGTCAATGAATCTTCGTTCTAATTTTTAGTACTGCTCTTGTTTCATTTTAAAAGTAAAAAAGAGGTCAAACTAAATTTAGTGGCTTAATTAAAACTTGCAATATATATTTTTTTTATTTAAATGATAGAAAAAACTAAATAATATCCTTTTTTTAAGTAAGAGAAACATATAATCGTCGAACTTTGAAATGTACAGACGAGTCCCGGAATATCAACATAATATCCAGATATGTTTTTATTTCGAAATGGCAACCCTATACTCTGTCCAAGAAAAATTGTCAGTACAGGCCTTATGGAGGAGCTTTTTTTCTACCAGTGGTGCCTGTAGCTACTCTCACGGCACTCAAACCCAAGATTTGCCACTGAAATAAAAACGAAACCACTGGCATTCCAAAGAATTTTGTTGTTGTAATTCTCCTGAAATTCGCATACATCCCACCATAACCAGTCTGTCACACAGCCGCGGGCAGAATGAGCACGATCGTCTTGTATTCGTTTGCTATTATCATCAACCAAAATAAGCAGCGTGTGTACTGTGTGACTGAAGCACATCAGAAGAGTGTTACCATATGTCAATGAAAGCATATCATTAAGGGTTTTTCTTTGAATTGTGTCAAAGAACTTTCGGTTTTTGTGCTTTTTGGAGATTTTGAAAGCGGCATATTATGTGGGGTGCTGCCATTCAGTTTTTATTTGTTTGTATTTCTGAAAGATCCAAAAATATTCAGTTAAAACATATTTTTGAATGTTGTCTTTTAGAAATAAGGTTTATTCGTGAGGTGTTTTAATGAATTCATTTCATTAACGCAGCAAGTGATCATAGTGTGCGTTGTATAGAGATATTGCGATAAATTAATAGAGATTACTAGGGCAACTCAATCGGATTCATGCAAAAGCATGGTATTTTTTGGGATAAAATTTGATTAAATATTAAATAATATAGAAAACTATGTACAAATTTTCAGCCTTATTCGTTAGGGCATATTTCTGCATGTTTTGGTAGGTAGTTTTAAATTCATATTTCACTTTGAAGGGCATATTTTTCACACTGAAATATCAAAATGATGAAGCAATGATGAATGATACCTACTGTTTATTTTCGGTCGTTGGGTTTTACCACATCCGGTCACTCCTCTCCAGGCAAATGCCTTGAAAGGATTTTATGATCCTTTTTTGCTACTGTTTCCGCGAAGTTCTGCATTGACGGGTGATAATTTTTTAACAAATATTATGTAATCTAGGTATATATGTCTATATTTAAAAATGTATGTAGAGCTGCACAAGTGCAGTCCTTTTACCATGACATTGCGTCGTGGTTATATAATTTTGTATTCTAATTGCCTGTTTGTATACCTACCTATATTTTTTTCATTTTGATTTACGAAATATGTATTATTTGTTGGAAAACAAACTAAAGCGATTAGGCCTACTGGGGATACCCTTTAAAAGAAGCGAATATTAGAAAAGGAAAACTAAAAAGATAAACGGAATTTATTTCGTTCAGCAATATTTTTATTTTGGAAGATGGTAACCCTAAGAGTATTGCTCTCTGAGTTATGGCGAATTATCATACACGCTACGGCAACCCTGTGAGAGCTTTAAAAAGGGACCGATTTATGTAAGTCTTTGCAACCAGACTGAGAGACAAACATCCTCTTCCCTGTACTGACAATTTTTCTTGGACAGAGTATATGTAGTTATTTCGCTCTAGAGAGGTATCCGTCGGAACGGAAAATTCTCCGATTTTATACGATTCGGAGAATTTTTGCTGCGAGCTATTCTTCGGAACAACTGTACGGCGAATTGTTCGAAAAGTGAAGTGCGATGAAATGCATTTTGGTGTTAAATTTTTGACAGCCAGGTTTTGATATCCTAGGACAAAAATTGGTTGCGGATTTTTTTTTTACGTTTGGGGTGTGGTGCGGTACACCAACACAATTGTTTATTCGCTTCTGAAGTCGGATACCTCGAATGGAATTTGAGCCTCCGAAAGAGTATTCGTTGCGGAGAATTTTCCGTTCCGACGGATACCTTGCTAGGGTCGATTATTTCATTACATATAATATTATATTTGCATTTTAGTACGTGAACATCAAAAGTTTCCGTACCTACACTTTTTACGTACCTATTTATTATGAAATGAGTAGAAAAAATCGTGGGTTTATTTCGCCATTACACACTGGTAAAATTAAATTCACAACGTCCCATACAAAGTGCATACCTACCAGTTAATTGGTCCTATTTCGGTGACATTCAATGTGTCGCCGCCATATTGGCATAAATAACGTATTCAAATATATCATCTTAGAATAGAACATAGCATAGCAATTTACCTACCGTAAAATGGGGTAACTAGCAACAATCTTCAGGAAAAAGTTAAATGTTATTATATGCTCAACATCATTCCACACTTGCACACAATATATCGACAAAGGAGGTATTGGCGTATCAAATTGGCAGCACTAGTACCAAGTAGCAAATCTGCTTTCGCGCCAAATTGCCTTCAAGAATCGATGTATTTTGAAGTGGTTTTTTTTTTATGCATGTTAGAACTTTATGTATTTCAGTGTTGAAAAGTACAGTTTTGATACTGGAGTTGTGTTTGTGGCAAATCCTATTTGATTATTAAAGAATAAGAACGAAAGTAAGTGATTAACTCTATTAAGCAATGAGTTTTAGTCAATAGTTTTACCTTATATATTTTTCTGATATAAATGGGGTGACTAGCGACGGCAAAGGGGTGACTAGCAACAACACTAGGGTAAAGAAAATTACAACACCAAATAAAAGACAGGATTGTTCCGAGGTCTATTTGACTATACTTGTTTTAATGATATGCCATAGTTAAAGTACCTGTTTAGATTCTTATATACCTACTTATTCCGTATTGCACCCAAAAAGTTTCTGACATACCTAGCTATATGTCTGTTTTATTTATTTTTTAATTTCTTTCAGGTTGAAACTTTTAATGTTACACTCTTGTTGTTTTTCTTTACCCTAGTGTAGTTGCTTGTCACCCCATTACTGTCGCTAGTCACCCCAGTGGCTGGGTGACTCGCAACATGGTGTATTTTACTTGAAATACAATAGAAATGCTTGTTGTACAGCAACGAGGAGACTAGCAATGAAAATAGGAGCCATGACTCATATTTAGGTGTACTCACATTAAAGCTACAGTAAAAACTTCAGAAAATACAACCAAATCAAAAAAAAAAAAAAAAAACGGTTGCTTGTCACCCCATTTTACGGTACCCCTAAAAGTAAGCAACTGTACCTATAGTTTTTGAAAACGAACATTTTCGACATCAACTTCTTTTGTAAAAAACAATATAAACATCAAAAATGTATGTACTTATAAAAGGAAGGGTCGATTTTCGACCACAAGCGAGACTAGATGTTGTTAGTATTCAACATGTGTTTTGGTTCGAAAGGCATTTCTGAGTACAGACAACTTAAATTTTGAATAAAAAAAAAAAAATCGTTTAAGTAGGTAACTCTACAGGTCTGTTCCTAACGTTTTGTTTTGTTTTTTTTTTTTAAGAAATTGTATTATTGTGCACCAGCGAGATCGCTGTAGAACTCTAAAAATCACAAGAAAAAGGGCCAATGAAACCAAAAAAACTGTCATCTCTGATATTCAACAAGCATTTTCTCATCACTATCACTACAAAGTATAAAGCAAAGTCGCTTTCTCTGTCCCTATGTCCCTATGTATGATTAAATCTTTAAAACTACGCAACGGATTTTGATGCGTTTTTTTTTAATAGATAGAGTGATTGAAGAGGAAGGTTTATATGTCTAATAACATCCATTAAATAGTGGAGAAATACTGTTATTTTTGAGGTTTCTAATGTGATGTCGAAAATAATAACATTTTTCCCGCTTACAACGCAGGCTGAAACCTACGTGCGAAGCCGGGGCGGGTCGCTAGTTAAACACTAAAATAAAAATAGTGTTGTGACAGGCAACTGCGTTACATTTTAAAGGGTTTTATTTGGGAAGAACAGCATTTGAAAAATGTTTCAACTAAAAAAGGGCCTAAATAGATAAAAAATATAATAGCAGGCTCTCTAAAAAAAATGCCAAAATTGCAACTTTCATGCCGTTCCGCAACACAAAAAATTCGTAAAAGACAGCGGCTTCGAAAAATCAAGATATTACTCCTCCAGGCCTCCACTGAGAATCTTACTAGGTTTCACTAAAAAAAATGTCTTTTAGTGGGAATGGAAAAGACTGTCAAAATGACACCTGGTGGGGATATATGAACATGAACTCCTGTAGAGAGTAACTTATGAACAAATTTGGCAACGCTTTTGTAGTAATTTATAAAAATGACGGATAGTTCATAAATTTAAGTGGTAAAGAAAGGAAAACCTTCAACAATTAATGAGTAGAAATAAAACATAAATAAGCAAGCAGCAAAAAATTGGTGCGACTGTATCCAACAGTCCCGAAATATGTGTATGTGTAAACACCGTGCGAGCGGTATGTGTGTGGCTTGATACACGTCATTGAGAAAAGAGGGAATTGTAATAACCGTATTCTTGATATATTATGAAATAACAATAATTTATTCGTTCTGTGCTAGTTTCGGTAGAATAGATACAATCGGATTGTAGTAGCTGAAGTAAGATATGTACATTCGAGACTGTAATCTATCTAGATTACGCTGGAAGACAGCATCGATGGTTATTCCATATCGTGTTGTTGAAATTTTCCAGTTGGAGGACATTTGAAGATTAAATTTATCTTGCATAAAATCAATAAATGGTTGAGCTTCTGGAGTTGCAAAATTGATATTGAAGTCTCCGCTTATGATCATTGGTAAAAGATGATAATCTCCCTGCAAAATTCTTGAAATTTCTTCTGAGTACGGTGCGAGAACGAAATGGAGACATTTTATTTCACATCAACAAAAAGCTGAAATGAATATGCCCCAGCTCATAAATGTATGCAATGATAAAAACGTATGCAATGATAAAATGTGTGCAATGATAAAACACAGTGACGCATTTCCGTCCCCGCAAGTTAAATGTGTGGAATTCCACCACCAGATTCCAATAACGCGCGCTTAGATGTTTACACATCAAAAAGCTATAGAGACCTTCAAAATATTCAAATAAGGGTCAGTTCTATCTGATCCTACCCATTCATTCTGTCATATAGTAGTCACCAGAAACCAGAAGGAAAGTAGAAATAGTAGCCCCCTCTGACACAGCAGACTAGCGCCAAAAATACCCTCAGCTGCTTTTTCCCATTATAACATTTTCCTATTTCAGTTAGAGTTTAATTTTGTTTGCTTTTGTTATTTTCGATAAAATTAAAAATAGTTCTTAGATATCTCAAAATACCACTACACAATATAGCTTATAAATCCAAAATAAATAATCAGTCTTGATAATGTTTATAATGATTTTCTAGAATTAAATTAAAACACTCTTACCATATAGTGCTATGGAATTAAATTCATGCCTAAGACTATTTGATACAATTTCTTTGAAAGTGAATATTATTTTGGTTTGCCCCCCTTTTGTACAAATGGTAAATTCACTTAGTTGTTCGTAGGTTCGCAATCTTACGAAAGCAGCAAAGTATTTCAGCGGTGCTACCAGTGTCCCTTCGTATATATAAATTAAATGTCCCGTCCTTAGTCACTTACTCATTTTAAGCTCGTGTGGCATTTATATAGAAAAATATGCTTCCTCTGGTGTCGTATATAGTGATTTGTGTTTCGCGTGGTGCTTATACCTGTGTGTCGAGCTCGGTATCTGCTTCGTCTCACTCCACATAGGACAACGAAGACGATGCCGATGCCGAGATGCAACAGACTAGCGAGCGTTTTGGTCAAATCGCAGACACCTGTTCCAGTTCGGCCGATGAACGTCCCGAATTCATGCACACATTTTTGGCAGCATAATCGGTCACGAAGCGGTCACTGTTCCGCGGGTGGATGTTGCCCGTCTCCTGGGTACAGCACCATGGATTTTTCGTGGTTAAAATTCGTTTGAATGCATCTCGGAACTCCTTGTTGAATATCGAATAGATGATGGGATTGAAGGCTGAATTTGAATAGCCCAGCCATGAGAGTATTTTGAAGGTTTGTCCACCTATGCAGGTCTTGCAGAAGGCCGCCACTATGTTCACACAGAAGAACGGCACCCAACAGATGAGGAAGACGCCCATGATCACGCCCACTGTGACTGCGGCCTTGTGATCTGATACATGGTACGGCGACGAATGGTGCAGGTTGCGAACTTTGAACTTTTTTTGGTTCTTCGGTCGTCGTATGCTCTTGTAGCGTTGCTTCTCCGCCACCTCACCTGGCCGAGTTACAGCCTTTATCGATTTCACATGCTTCTGTGCATAACAGTAGAGCCTGAAAGGAGAAACGAAAATGAAAATTGTTTATGCTGGCATCCCGTTTAAATGAATCTGAATTATTTAGTAGATTAACAAGCATCCAAGGGAAAAGCGCACATACATAGACGTAGGACATAGCTACTCAGTCAGGAAATTGTACTCATCGGCGGCGTCGGGGGGAGAGTGAGAATCGGTGTGTTGGTTTGTTTGCCCATTGCAAGCTTCGTCTGTGCTTTGCAGTTTTAGTTTCCCGTTCGATGTTGTGAACGCTTGAGTAGGTTTAAATTGCTTTGCTAGATTGCTGTGTATAGTAGGTACTTACATGTAATACAGGCTATAGCTGCACGGCGGAACGGTATTGGAAATTTATCAAATTGAATTCGCCAAATGAAAGCCGAAAATACCTGTATCTGAGCAGGTTGGAGCATATATCTACATCGACTTTATAAAAAATGCATTCGGTTAAATAACTCGGGGGGATGTGGGGCATACGGGCCGGAAAATTGTTGATGACTTTACAAATTGGCGAGGAAGTTTTGTTTTTCATCTCCGCAATCAATGGGGAACGACCTCGAGGGAATCGAGCATAGACAGTTAATTGAAAGGCCGGGCATTTTTCTTCCGTTTGAAAATTATATCTGCCAATAAAATGTTGGTTCCAACTCTAAATGGTAACGCAGTTGTGCCTTGAATTGTTAGAAGCAGATGGGCATGCATCAAAGTATAGTAAAGGGTTTTCCAATAAGAGGTGTTATTGTGAAAGGATATTGTCCTGGATGCGTGCTCGTGGTGGCCATTTGGCTGATGTTGTGTTTCGTTATTAACGACATACCTTCCTCTTTATTACGAAATAAACATCCGATCATTTATCTCAAAAAATGGAATTTTTCTTTGAACACCAAAATAACACCTCTTATTGGAAAACCCTTTATATGTGGGGCTTCTCTTGAATGCAGGGTTTATTTTTTATTACATCGGGAGAAATTTAAATACCTATCCTTCTTCTCCGTCATCAGCACTACCTCAGTTATTGATTGCAATGCGAGCAGATAATTGGATCAATCAGTCGACACTTTCAGTATTGGTTGTGTAGAGTAGATGATAGGCAAAGCAAGCCAAGGCACGGCGAATGTTTTGGTGTACTTATACCTATACCCGAAAATGTAGCTACCTCCTAGATGTAAGCGAGAGACTGTCATTTCTGATATTTTTCTGAGTCTTCAGAGTTCAAACTCACTTTAGTTAACAGTGTGATACCAATTCCATGATCACAAAAAAAAGAAACCGTGGCTCTTGTTCTTGCCGCATCTTAAACCTCAAATCAAACGCAGTATCAGGTTCATCAAAAGAGTAGGTAAGAAAACTGTTGTCCAAGAACATAAATGTACTTGCCAAATGTCAAATGGTCAAATGGTTGTAAGCAGGTTATAGTTTTGCAAATGATTCTCAGCTAAAACGCTCGCCGCAATTCTTAATGGAAATGCCATGATGTCCTTACACTTTTAAGCCACGAACCAGTAGTTGTCGCACAACGAAATATTTTTAAATTCAATCCGAATGACTGATCCACCATTTGTGGAAATCAATGTCAACTTAAAAACACCTACTGAAATAAAATCGATTCTAGTAAGAAAAATAAAGATTCTCGACTATGACCAGTGTTACCAGTTCGGGGGTTTTCCCCCCAGATGGGAGAAATATTTTGACCGTCTGGCAAGGCTGACTATAACAAAGAATATTGATTTCTGATGGATTTCAAGACACATGGAACATAGAAATAGCCCCCCATAAGATGACTGCCAATCCATATCAAAATGTGTCTGCAACAGATCATTATCCCAATCCACCTCAACTTTGCAGTGGCGGAAACAAGTTTGAATTTAAATCCAAACGGAGCAAAAGCCAGAAAAATTACAGTGAACTCTCGAAAATTCCAACCTCTAGAAATTTCTTGAAAATCTCTGTTAATTGAAGAAAGTTTGGGCATTTTTAACTCTTAGTAAACTGAAAATTGAAGACCTTAGTTTTTGCTCGAAAACTTGGATCAACCAACTAAAAAAGTTGCCGAACCCAGAAGCCCGATTAAGTAACTTTTCGGACTATTACCGAACGAAGAAGTAATCGCAGTAGCTTAGTGGTATAGTGTGTTGGACTGCTATGCGGGAGTCCCAGGTTCGAATCCCGCAAAAACCCAATTCCGACTTAGGGTTTTTTTCCGCTGCGCTACCTCTCGCGAACGTCTGACAAACATCCGAGAGTATAAATGTCTTGAAAGAGCTTCTCGATTAGCCGTTTGGAGTCGGCATAAAATTGTAGATCCCTTCCATTCGTTCCGAAAAATGAAAAACTCACACAAAACGAATGGTTGTGAGAAGCTAGACCTAGGGTCTCTCCGGACCTGTTGCGCCAACTATTTATTTATTTATTTATCGAACGAAGAACGAACTTTTTGGAAGGCCCTTATGATTTTACCAATTCTTCAAAGCACTTCTTCTCCTTTCTTTATTTATTAAAATTTATTTAAATTCACAAAAAGCTATTATCACACAACCATAATTCAATCTAAGGGAGCTTCCACACCGGATGGAACAAAATGCCTTATTATGCTTTCTTGCTTTGTTTTGCTTTATTCAGTGTGGGTGCGCGTATTTAATTGTGTGTAATTAAACTTCAGAAACATACAGAAAAACAGATTTGTTTGTCTAAGGCGTTTTGTTCTATCCGGTGTGGAAGCACCCTAAGACTCCAGCTTGTCGAACCTCTTCAGGGTGTAGCGCATAGTCTCCTCTAAACGCTTCGAGGCGAACATAATTTTTATTTTTCGCGAATTCGTCGTCCATAAAATTGTCCAACGAAATGTCAGCTGATTGGGACTTGTCCATCGCTATCGCCGGAAAGGTTTCATAGTTCGCGAAACCTCTTTAATATCAGGTCAAGTCTATGTGTTTTTAGTCAAATGAGTATTTGCTAAATTGCCCTGTTTTTTTTAATTGAACGCATGAATGTCTGACCATTACGAAGATGTGAATGGCTGATGGCTGCAACCAATTAAGTCCGTAAGTTTGAATGGCGCGAAACTATAAGAAATAGGGATCTACAATTTTATGCCAACTCCAAACGGCTTATTGAGTAGCTCTTTCAAGACAGCTATACTCTCGGATGTTTGTCCGACGTTCAGTGGGAAAAAAAGATAAGTTGGAATTTGGGTTTTTGCGGGATTCGACCCCTCGCTTAGTATTCCAACAGACTTACCACTAAGCCACTGCGCCTACTACTGCTAGAAACCATCACTTACAATTTTTTACAAAATTCGACAGACGTCATTTTGAAGAAATCTACTCTGTTTTTAAATCTCCCGTGATTGTACAATTTCTGTATATTTATATTGTAGTAAGACAGATCATCGTTCTCCAAGTTGGAAGTTCTTCCCACTATTTATAACCTCCTAGTGAACCAGGTAGGTACACAATGAAATTACATTTTAAAAGTTGACAGCATTTGTAGAGGCTGCGATAACTTAGACTTAGAGAGACGCTATTTGCACTGACACAACACAAGTCAATGTAACTTAAAACAAAATTTCCGCAGTTATTCGACACACTTGCAAGAGGTCTTGGATCTCCTTTATAATATTCTTTGCGATTTATAATTTTTTTGACAGGGAAATATGGACATGCAAACTCAATTCATTTAAATAAACGAAAGATGACGTTTTTGACGTCCCATCCAAGCGAGTATCATCCATCCATTATCCATAAACCAAAATAATAATATTGAAATCGTGACATCAATGGTTTATTACGGATGTGCATTTTCAAAAAATGTCTGTCGCATAAAAGGCTTTTCGAATAGCTTGCTGTCCTCTGAATGCGTATATGAAATGATGGCAATATGAACGGCGAAACATTTACATTTATATAGCCGCATAATATTTGCTTCCTAAGATCACTTTATTCATATTTTATGTCGCTGTCGTTGCCAATTTGGGGGTTTTCCCCCAGATTTATGGTTCTTTTTTTTTCATTTACAAAACACGTCCTTAAAAAAAAAAAGATAATGCCAGTTTCCTTGAAACGAAGTTTTTGTAAAAGTTCCCTAAATATTTTTCAGGAGTTAGGCACCAACCTAATCTGCAAATTTTATAAACAAAATTTTTGCGTAAGGACTGTGTATTTATTTGCCGCACACTTCTTTAGCATTCGGAAAACCAAGTTTACATGTATGTATGTATACGAGTTTTAAATTGGTTAGTGTATTGGACTACTAAGCTAGGTATCTCGGGTTCGATTCCCGAAAAACCCAAATTCCATCTTAAGGTTTTTTTCATCCGAGGTTATAACTGTCATGGAACAGCTTCTCAATTGGCCGGAAAGTTTCACACAACATCCGGTATAACCTCTAGTTAAACGACAAATACCAATGGTAGCGATAAATCGACTGGTTTTTATTGTAGTTAGTAATTTGATGGAAAAAATATTTTCATTCGCACAATAAGCTGCTTATTTCTTAATTGACAAACAAATGGATGTATACTTTTTTGTAGATCATGCTAGTAGCTAAATATGTGCCGAAGAATGTTTTGCCGAAAAGTTACTATTTTAAAAGATATTTACAAAAATGTCAATCACTACCAGCGTTGCCAGTTTGGGGGTTTTCCCCCAGATTTGTTTTTCTTTTTTTGGTCGACGGGGGGAAATCTGGGAGGAAATATTTTTTAGGGGGAAATCTGGGGGTTTTTAAATACTATTTTATTTGAATTTTGTTATAAAATCCTTTTTGGTAACCTAAAAATGAGCTTCCGTAGAAAAATGGTACCTAACCAAGCGTAGAGATTTTTCGTTCACAACTAAATTCAAGATTCAAAATTGAGCACAATTCAGGATTAAATAAGTGTGTGCATTATTTTAAAATGCTGTTGAATAAACGATCGATCCTCCAAAGCTATTATCTGGACTATTTTCATTAACGAAACACTTCTTTCAAAAAGGGCTAGTGCCAGTTGCATTAAGAAAAGTCGCCTGGCTTTTAATTGGCCGTTTGAACTCGGCTTAAAATTGTAGATCCCTTTCATTCGTTCCAAAAGAGAAAAACGCACACAAAACGAATGCTTGTGAGAAGCTTGGCCTAGGGTCTCTACGGATCTGTTTCGCCAACTATTTATTTATTTTTAAGTTGTACATAAAACTTGCTAAAAAAAATAATGACAAAAAGGTTTATTTTTTTTTGAAAAAATATCCAAATCTGGGGGTTTTCCAGATTCATCTGGGGCGAAATATTTTGACCGTCTGGCAACGCTGATCACTTTATAAAGACTCTCGGTCATTAGAGCGTGTTCTCTAATCTTGCGATTACATTTTTTATGTTCGGTGCGCGAGCGACACTCGCACTTGGCCGGTTTTTAAATTTCTATCTGATTTTCCTGGTGGCACTCAATGGGCCAAATTGGAGCTTTTTTTTTGCTACTGTTGCTATTAGTGCAAAGATGTAGGTTGATATATAATTTCTTAGTTGGAGATTCCATGTCCAGTTCTATAAGTGTTTTCTGCTCACAATACACTTCACGGTGAACATTTTTACAACTGTCAATCGGTCAAGGGTTTCGAGAAATGGGGTTACTTTTTTTGAACCCCTTGGTATATTACTAGGAAGACCCAAGGATCTTTGACGGTCCATAGATCCCAGATCGCATAAAGATTTCGGCAACCTATAAAACGTAAACACAATAAGTTAAAATGTTCGACGATGACAAGGACACCTCTCGGAAATATTTTAATATCTAACAACCGTCATAAGATATCAAGTCAAACAGGAAAGTCTGGGCGGGTCTTTCAACATCACCAGAACTTTTTTTCATATTGAACTGGCGGAGTTAATAATGTTAATCTGGTTACTCAGTGAAAATTAACAACCAACGCTCGCAGAACATTAAACGCAACAATAAAAAAATATCCCGAATGAATGATATTTACAACCAAATATACTGCCATCTGATTTTTTGAGAGAGGTGTAATAATGTCCACAATAAATAAAAAAAGGAAAAAGGACGACCTTCGTTAAATTAATTTTCACTTACCCACCCGAATGGAATTAAATTAACAATTCTCCTCACCATAAGCAAGCAACACCAACAAAAAATGAAAATAAAGGTCCTTTATTCATTCGCAATTAACACTTAATGTTAAGGCTACAAAGCATGTAGCCTCCCATTAAACGGTCATCATTTATGATTCCCAAAGGAATGCGCATCCCACCTTTTTCGGCCAGTATTTTATGCTGGCCTCATTAAAGACGAATTCATCGCCATGGCTTTCAGCAACCAATCGTGGTATAATGATAACTTAATAATTAATTTCCTCACCCGACTGAAATAGATATGCAATTACGGGGGCCAGCAATTAACTGCCGTAAATGATACCCTGGAACATTGTTGCAGTGGCATAAAGTATAAAGTAGCCGTAACCCGAAGGATTTAATCTCATTATGGCGCATCAATATTGATGTCTGTTGAAAAAGAGGATGTGCGCTGGCGACGGGCTGATGTGCAAAACGGTTTACAAACAGACCTTCACACTTCGGATTACACTCACCTGCAATAGATTCCAATCATAACGACACACGGAAAGTAGAAGCTTATACAACTCGATACGACGGCGTAGGTCGGCGTCAGGTCCAGAGCACATGTTGGGTATTTCTTGCCATTGTCCTCGACTATCAGCGGCTGTTCGGGCCGGTGCAGGCCCAACGAGATTGGCACAAATGAAACAAAAGCCGCCAGCAGCCAGATGGCAGCTATCGTTCCAACGGCTACACGTCGTGTCACCCAGCGGCCATATCTGTAATAAAAGAGAAAATTATGCAAATGGATTACAGTGTGTTTCGCAAATGGAGTACCTACAGTGTGTTATGGAAGTAGAGAAACGCGTTGGTATATGCATAGTTGAGTGGCAGAGTTGAGACCTTGAGACTACCCCTACTATTTCAATTAAATAACAGCTCCCACTTGACAGTCGAAGGCTTACTACGTTTTTAACTTCGTCGATTACCTATTACCTTATTGCATTTGTACAAAATTTCCACCTCGGGATGTTAATCAATTCTGACATGTAGATGATAGAGGAACTCAAAAAATTGGGGTCTGTCCGTATGCTTCCGAGGCCTACAGGCTAAACAGCTGCCCTAATTTGGTTCAAACTTCGGATTTGGAGTTTGTTTGCTGGGGGCCTATAGTTTGGGGCCGTTTTATTTTTGTTTGCACGGTAACCTCAATATTAATGATTCCCATTAAAAATGTTCAAACCGGTTTCATTTGTTTGAAAACGGCTCTTACGATTTTAACCAAAATTGATATTTAAGCTTATGTAGGTGAGGTTAATATGATTGCACATCCAGCTTTTCGTAAACAAATGGAATTAGGGTACTTTTTAAACTTGGGACATATCCCGAAAACGGTCCATAAGATTGTAACAAAAAATTATTTTTTTAAATAATATGATAATTTCTAACTTAATAGGAGCCTGAGGCCTTGTCTATATTACTGTTCAATGGAGTTTTTAAAAAATAATTTTGTAAAAATTTAGTTTTCCTTAGTTTGCGGGCACAGCTAGTATTAAATAATTGAGCCAACCTCTCGTACCTTCAGACCACTTCGCTTAATTGAAATCCAAATCAGTGATCGAACTGTATTTTTTTTTTTTTTTTTTAACAGAACCTTTCTACTCGTGTGTTGGGAGTTGTTTCAAAGGCTCATGAACAACTCTCGAATATACCCCGTCGAATGACAACGGAAAAGGGAATTAATTAAGAAAATGGGAATTAATTCCTTTGACTAATAAAGTGGAAGTCTGTTGGTAGCTTAATACCATTGTTACATCGCAAATAAGCACATCGGTTCTGTCTGTCGCCACCCTCTCCAAATAATCCGTCGTTACGACTTTTGTTCTAACCGTGTGTATTTTACTTCATTTAGTGACAGCTACAAACGCATTTTACAAGACTACATACCCACATGATAAATAAATCAATTTTTGCACCTACAGCTACCTACTTCGAATGTTAGCACACACGTTATCGTTATACCGTCATCCCATAGCAACGCGCTCAAAGCTACGTATTAGATACTGCAGAACACCACCGTCCCCAAAGCAAATTGTGATGGAAAATATCGCGTTGACAAAACGAAAAGTATGAGATGGGAAAAACGTGCTGCCAGCTATTCCACTCGAAAGGTAACTCGGTTTTGTGAACGATGAACAAAATTGAATTATACTTTCCGCACTTTTTTTCTGCACAAAGATCCGAAACTCATTCCTCTGGATCTCTGATGGATGCGGGTGCGGGACCTGGCTTAGGGAACAGTGTGCCTGTGCATCGCATATAAGTGTTGTATGAAATATTCAAAAATCAATCAAAGTAACTCCCAATGGATTTGGTTATTCGTGAGTCTGCTCCCTATTTTTGTTGCTCGTCGTCCTTTTATCTGTGGGGTAAATACTGATAGCAACTTGTACAAAAGGACACGATGATTGCTTTGCAAATTGTATATTATACGAGTAATGGAAATTTCTTAAGTAATTTAATACGACTTTTTTTGCTAAAGTGTAAAGGGATAGGTACTTATAATAACGTAAAATAAGAAATATAGCTGGATTCCCTTCATCTTTTTGAACTGAGGATAGTGTGATCGGCAAATTGGTATTTATTGTCCTGACGACATTTACAAGAAGGTATGTACATCATTTTTTTTAGGTCTGCCTGTAATTACACGGAAAATCAGTGGAAATAATTATAACAACAAACAAAGACTCATATTGCAATGTTTAGTTGAACCAAATTATGGCAACCGTTAAACGTTTAGGCTGTAGGCCTTTGCGACCCACTTTTTAACGTTCTCCCTTACGTAGTAAGAGAAATATGTAGGGGAGACTGGGTACGGTTGAAACACAGGACGGTTGAAACAACACGAATATCTCGTGAGTCATACGCGCAGCGTCTATGAGTATTAGGGGTGAATGAAGCAAAAACAAGTCCGTAGACGAATAGCAGTCATGTAGTGTTCGTTCGGCGGTTCAGTTTTAAGTGAGAGCTAATGTTCTATTTAGACTATCAAAAGTAAGTATTTTTGTTTGGTTATTTTTTATTCTACTGGGGTTTCTATCGATGCGAGATTGCTGTGCCTATTTTTTTTGTATGCAGTAAAGAGTTTAGAATACAGTATGGTGACTAGTTTAAACGTGTCAGTGTTGTTTTCGTTACTTTATGGATTTTTTTTACTTAAAGGGGGGGTTGGGGACGGTTGAAACAATTTTTCAGGGGACGGTTGAAACAATGTGTTTAATTATTTTTTTATTCTTATATACTATTTTAACGAAATTAGAAGAACCAGAAAGTCTACAATATACACCGATACACCAAAGAAAGAATAAATAAAAAAGGATCGTGAAGCAAGACTGAAAAAAAACCAGCTAAGCAAGCTAAGAAATGGTTGGAAGGTGTAAAAAAGAAAATAAAAGTTACGAAAGTAAAAAAAAAAATAATAACAATAATAATAATGCAGCATTCCATTGCTCTATTATTTTTTTTTTATTCAGAAGAAGAGGAGTTTTATTGCCTTGTCTGCTTATCAACGTATTCAGGGAGCAGATCTAGTGAACGTTGGATACAAATGTGTCACCTGTAAAATGTGGGCTCACAAAGAGTGCACAGACGGTTGCAATCAGAGACAATACTGTTGCAATAGTTATGTTTACCACAGTTGTGATCCGGAATATTCCGACAACTGAATTTTATCGATTGTACTATCGAGATTAAAGTAATGTTCCTTTTGTTTATTTTCAATTAATTTAATGAATTTATTAAGATTTTTTGTTGATTTTTGTTTTCTTTAATTTTTTGTTGTTTAGAAATACTGTTTATTTTTTTTTTTTTAAATTCTATATAAAACAATGACGTGATGAATATTGTCAAACAAAACTATTACTTAAAATAAAAATTAATTAAATATGTAACAATGGAAGATTGTGTTCATGTTTCAACTGACCCCAACAAATGTTTCAACCGACCCTGGTATGGGTACGGTCGAAACAAATTTTCATTTTTGTTTTAATATGATGTACTACGCAAAATATCACACCGAGTACTCAAAAAACACTTTCCATTTATACATATAAACATGCTACTACATTTCACATAACTTGATCACCGCTAAGCTTATAAACGGCAATGGTATGGACGGTATAAGCGAAATTGTTTCAACCGTACCCAGTCTCCCCTACATACATATATGGTTTTCGTACAAAATTTCGAACTCGAGATGTTAATCAATTCTGACATTACGATTATAGACCAACTCAAAAAAGTGGGTCGCAAAATTCTGTCCGGTCTGTCTGTCTGTCTGTCCCGCAGGCCTACAGCCTAAACGGCTAACCGTATTTCGTTCAAACTTCGGATTTTGAGTTTGTGCGCTTAGGGCTCGGGGCGGTTTTTTATTTTGTAAGGTAACCTCAACATTAATGGTACTTCCCATACAAACTGTTCGTACCAGTTTGGTTTGCTCTAAAATGGCTCTAACGATTTCAACCAAAATTGATATTTAAGCTTAAGTGGATGAGGTTACCATGACTACATACCCAGCTTTTGATTAAAAATTCGAGTAACGATGCTTTTGAAATCTGGGCATATCTCGAAAACGGTTATTACGATTGTTACAAAAATTAATTTCTTAGTTTATAGGGTAATTTCCAACTTAATGGCAAACTCAGTTTTTCTCGGTATTATCGTAAAACCGATTTTTGAAAAAAGCCATTTTTTTAAAATTTAGTATTCCTTAGTTTACCGGAAAACGGCAATAACGATATTGACCAAAATGCAAACTTAGAGTAATACTGATGTTCTTAAAATTGTTGGGTCCTTAATTTTCAATTCGAGTCCCCAAAAACGCCAATTTTAAAAGATGCTCATATCTCGAAAACCCCATTAACAAGTAATGCTTACATCGCGAGCAATAACATCTAATCGGTTTTTAGCTATATAGATTACAAATAGTATTTTTCAAACTAAACGTTGCAATATTTGGTACTGTTTTGTCTGCCAAATTTTAGAAAAGCCGCTCAAATGATTTTGATCAAAATACATACTAACGATAATATCAGTGTTATATATAAGATCCCGTGCTAATTTTTTTTCAAAAAATTCGAAGAAATCTGTTTTTTAATTATTTTTCAAATATGGCTACCCAAAAGCCGATCTCTGTTCATATATATTTTTAAAACTCAATATCGCAGTTTAAAATTCAAAAAGCAAAAGCCATTAGATATGCAACAGCAACGCAAAAATTATTTTCAGCAAATATTACCCATTTAATTTTTTTTTTTTTTTTGTTCAACCTTTTTGAATATGCACCTTAAAATAATTCCAACAATCAGAATATCCCACTTCATTTGCACCCCCACACACGTTCATCGTAATTTATACAGATTTAAACAAATCTCTGAATTCTTGCATATACATGTTTATATGTAAAGATATCGATCTATCACGAACAACACTTACAATATAATACAATATACAATATAATACAATATTGTCTCTGATAGAAAACTTAATCCAGCGTCATTAATGCATTCCAGTACAAAAAAAAAGAAAATTATTACCAAATAGACCAAATATCAGAAACTCTTACTACGCTTATTCTCGTACTCAAAAACGTTTAAAGTGTAAAAGCTATAAAAGAGCACAGTCGGCGCTTATAACTCTCTAACAAGAACTTGCGACAATTATCTGCTTCTAGAGCTTTAACGTTTAAAAACTAAAAGTGAATTTGATTTAACCCTATCTACTCGTATTCCTTTTTCTATATTTCATAAGCCGTTTCTTTTACCTATCATTGTTTCTCAGATCTTTACCTACCTATCTAAAAAAATAAGAAAACAACCAACAAACCTTTTGACGAACGAGAAAGTTGTGTTCGACCAAGTCCTGCACTTTATTTTTAGTGATTTGTTGAATTAATTTCATTTTTCATAAATTAAGTTTGGGACTGTGAGAGAAATCGTCGGGAAGGACAAAGGGCAAAGAAACATTGGGAAAGACAAAGACTTTGTCCCAAATGTACCGTGTTGGCAACCAAACTTTGGTTGCAGCCAAATATCTACCTGAGTCACCTTAGTTACTGAGAATTGTTGAAAAGAGTAAGTATTCTATTCAGGTATGAGCCTTTCCAACTTAAGAAGCAGATATTTTATTCCGTTTGCGACTACTGTCAAGAATGGCTCGGAAATATCCCAAACTTGTATAAAATAACTTTTTTTATTAAGCATCCGTTCATTGCTTGCAAACTATTTTAAAAGGAAGACCAATTCAAAAGCAAGAACAACTATCGACCAAAGCGACCAATCTTAAGTTAATGACAAAAATACAAAGAATAGCTTGTATAGGAACAACCGGTGCTATGAGAACCACACCCACTGCTGGACTAGAGGCGATTCTTAATTTGACACCTCTAGACCTATACATGGAAGAATCCGCGGCCAAAAGTGCTTTAAGCATCAGCCAAACTAACACTTGGAATCCTTGCAACTTTGGACATGCACAGATCTTATATAAACACGTAGGGAACGTTGTCACTTCTGACTATATGTCTCCCTATATAGACTTTGACAAACCATTCACCTGTTCCTTTCCGAGTAGGGAAGAATGGAAGACAAATGAACCCACAAAAAGAAAATCAATATCCATCTACACAGATGGTTCAAAGATGGACTGTGGAACCGGTGCCGGCATATTCTCTGAGGAATTAAATATACATTGCTCCATCAAACTACCTGATAGCAGTAGTGTCTTCCAGGCGGAGGTTCTGACTATCGCTGAAGCGGCCCGTAAGGCGTCAATGTTGGCAATACCTCGTAGCGATATTACCATCTTCATTGACAGTCAGGCGGCTATAAAAGCAGTTTCTGCTAGTGAAATAAAATCCAAACTAGCTCAACGCTGCCGCGAAGAGCTCAAGGTTCTCTGCTTGCAGCACACCACCAATCTCTGCTGGGTCCCTGGACACTGAGACAAAACCGGCAATGAGATGGCAGATGAACTAGCGAGAAAGGGGTCCGCAATGGATCTTGATAGAGCCCTTCAATCAATCAAGCCACCACTCTGCAATCTCAGAGAGCGAGTGGAGAACAAAATTCGAATGAAAACCAGCAACAGGTGGAAAGAACTCACTACCTTCGATATATCACGGAAGCTTTGGCCAGAATATAACAGAAGCCGGACCAACAAACTATTACAGTTTGACAGGTCATCGCTATCTAAGTTAGTAGGGGCTCTAACTGGTCATAACTTCCTTAGAAACCACGCAATGAAACTAAATCTCAAAGATGACGACATATGTAGAGGCTGCGGAGACGAGGAGGTTCACGAGGACACACCTCGCTTCCTTTGTCATTGCCCGAGTCTCTGTCACTTGAGGAACAGAACACTTGGAAACTATTACTTCCATGACGTACATGAACTTTCTAATGTCTCACCGTCTGATCTTTACAGGTTTCTGAGGACATCGGGATGGCTAGACAGCGTCAGGTAACCGCAAGAGGAGAAGGAATGGAGACCGGCCATAACACCCACGGTTAACCCCAAAAAAGGGCATCACATTGGGTCCACGAGGACCTGAGTGAGGTACTGCAGGGCTCACCCTGCTCTACCTACCCGTCTACCTATCCTAACCTAAGCACAACTATCGCTTAGTCAAGATAAAACAGAGAAAAACACAAAATTGTAATAGTTTTTTTTATTTTTTGCATACATTTGTGCAAATTTGTGTTTGTTAAAAACCCTTTGCATATTTTACATATTTACTAAAATTAATTCATAATTGTAAACGCAGAGGCTGAACAACAGCGTATTAAAATTCGCTTGTATTACGAAATTTAATACCATGGTTTTGGACGGTTGGGCAACACTCGTCTTCAAAATGACATTAAGGGAGGATTTATTTAGCTAATGCCCGAGATAAACATGACTTTCTCACCATTAACATTTAACCCTACAGTTAGCGATATTCTGGAAACTATATTTGCTTATTGGTAAAGGGATTTTGGAAAGTCTGGAGCCTTTGCGTAAACTGCCAGACTAAAGTTCATTATTGGTAAGGCCGAAAGATTCATATTGCAATTTTTAGTTGAACCAAATTATGGCAGCCGTTTAGCGTTTAGGCTGTAGGCTTTTGCGACCCACTTCTTTCAGTTAATCTATCATCGTAATGCCAGAATTGATTAACATTTTGAGTTCGACATTTTGTGCGAACACAATATCTTTCTCTGACCAAAAATAGATAAAAAAAAAACATTCTTAGGGTGAACTTTTCGCAAAATAGTAAAACTAGTCGTTTCCTTAAGGTTTTTATACACTACACATCGCCTTGTATGGACAGCATCATTTTATGCGCCATTTGGGTTTATTTTTATTCCGCTTATACTGCTCAGTTCAATTTTGTGTTTATATTGTGATTTCCTAACCGCAAAACACTCAGTTTTTTTTTATCGTCCGGCACACGCCCTGCTCTTTATTCGTTTCTTTTTTATGATTCTCCTTTTATTGTTGTTGATGAGTATAAACATATTGTATCTACAAAGATGTGTTATGTGTCCATTTAACTTGAGTACATAGCTATAGCATTGTTGATTTGTTAATGGGATACTTTACCATTAGCTTGTTGTTGTTCGATGGAGCAATATGTAGATGGCGTGAAATTGCTTCATTTTGAAGAGGGACACTTGTAGACCGCATGGCATAAGATTGTCCTTCTTTTTTTTTAACGAATCTCAACTGATAATTTTAATGCAATTGACTCAGGTTGCTTCACCTTGAACTGTAGCACCCCTTGGGAAGAAGAACAAGCTTTCAGAGTCGACATGTACAAGGTGGGCCAAACGATATCACCCTATTGGAAGATGCTCTTATTTTTGCAAATGGCCGCCAATGTCAAATCTGTTTTGACATTTGTGGACTAGACAGATGTAGAACACAAGTGAACAAGCCATGGAGCGATACACTCCCCAATAACGCGGAATAATTTCGAATTTTCGATTTTTCGACCGAAATCATAATGAGCGATGAGGCTCATTACCACCTCAGCGGGTACTTGAACAAGCTAAACTATCGCTTCTGGGGCACCGAAAATCCACCAGTAATGCACGGGGAGCCATTACACCTGCTCAAAGTTACTGCATGATGCGCTGTTCACGCTGGAGGAGTCATCGGGTCATTTTTTTTTTTTTTTTTGCGAGAACGCCGCTGGTCAAACTACAACAGTGGACGGTGCGCGCTATAGGACCATGTTAACCGAGCAGCAATTGGACGAATTGGGACTGGAGGACTGTTCCAACAGGACAGAGCTACGAAACACACTGCGCGAGCCACAACCGATATTCTGAAGGCGGCGTTCCCGGGTCGCCTCATCTCTCGTTTTGGCATTTTCACTGGCCCGCATTAACCGTTCCACACTTTTTTTTTTTTGTGCGGTTTTTTCAAGTCCCGTGTTTACGTGAACAAGCCCGAGACCCTAGAAGCCCTCAAGGCCAACATTCGCCCGAAGTTCTCGCCGAAGTGATGAAAAATTCCATAAAGCTAACCCGTATAGCAATCAATTCTAACGGCGCCCATTCTAAAAGTTCAAATAAACATAATCAAAAAACAGAATCATCATTTCATTTAGAAAAAAAATGAGAGCCAAACAACATCGGATGACTTCTTTTGGCCACCTGTATCAGGACATTTTACGAGTACAGAAATTATGATTTCGAAAATAGAATCAAGGTCGGACCGTTCTATCTTATTTCTGATAAAATTTATCAAATCTCTCACTTGAATAAGTTTTCTTCAGAAACATCACATTGACTACAACCTTCAAGTCAAATATAAACGCTATTGTCTGTCATCCACCAACCAAGACAGACTCACCCCTGGAGATCGAAACAATGTTTCACTGTTTCAGAATTCAGATCGTAAAAATAATATTTTCGCTCGCCAAATAGCCGCAGTATTGTGTTTGTATAATTTTCAGTAGGTATATGTATTTGTTTATAAAGGACAACTTGTTTACTCGCCTTTTGTTTACACGAAATGTTTTCAGCGAGTGCTTCCATAAACAATCGTAAACAAAACACAGTTTACTGCCGCCTACTACACAACACATACATAAGTGCACCAAATTATACATATACTGCAGTTTCTTAAGCAACTTCCTAGCCCACCGTGGGCTAGTCAAGGAAGTTGCGCCCACCTCTGATAAAGCTCGCTGATAAACCTCGTCAACCCACTCCAGTTCATGTAGAAAAAACAAAAATCAATTGCGTTCACACTAGCAAGTGTCTGCATAAAACACCCTGAACACGATAACCTCTTGTAGTGTGGGTTAACGATTGCAAATTAATTTCGCCACTTTCATCTTCTCTTCACACAAGTATCCTCATCTGATTAGGAAATAAATTTGTTTTGCAAATACACGTAGATTAACTCACCAGCATAAATTCCGCGTACCTACCAATACACACAATCTCAATCAGACCATCATCAGCATATACGTAGAATACAACTTGATTATATTATAACCCTAGGGTACGTTGATGGCCATTTTTCCGCCAGAGCAAATTTAGCATCTGCCTTTAAATACCACCCCATCCCCGGCGCTAATAATATAACGCAGCGTCGTCGGAAGAAGGAGTGCCCCTGCTCATATATGGAAACCTGTATGGAATACCTGTGCTACTCTCACCTAATGCTATCGAAAAATAACATCCTTTGAAGCTATTTTTATGAATATTGACGTGGAGTATACACAAGCGCGGTATGGCGAAAAGCCACGACACAAAATTTCGTTAAAATGGTTTAATTTTTTTATTTGCGCAAAATCAAAAATAACAACCCCATCACCTTGATCGAGTGGAAACTTTAAAGGTACTTACGAGCATTCTATCCTGGCCCCGGTATGGAGTTGGAACACTCCTCCCTGGGGGAGAAGCAGCTTCGTGTTGTTTTGGGTCAAAGCCGCTTAAAGTGCAAGCCACGCAACCGGCAAATCATTTCTACTTATGAACCTGTGCATAGTTTAGGGTGTGGCAGGAGATGGTTTCCTTAATAAGTCCCAATGGAGCTTATAACCCGACTCGACGCCGGCACAGCGACTCTGTGTCGTATATACGAAAGCGAATCATGCGGTTGAGGGAAAATAAACTTTGGTGGTGAATTTCAATTTCTCACACTACGCCTTTTCCTGTCGACAAATGAAACTTGGATATCTTAACGTTCATTTGACGTATTATTCACTGGTATGTTCAAACCCATGCACAGATGGAAGGAAGAGTGACTTTCTTCGCATTGGGTCGGTGCTGGATGCTGGTCCTGGTAATAGAATTAAAAGTTTCAAATGATTGATAACGCATGGCTGGGCCAGAGCACTGTTAATGTGTTTCAATGGAATACCCTCAGGCCTTGTGTCTTAGAGCATATTTATTGTGATTTATGACGACAGAAAATTCAGACAGATTAGACCTGTCAATCAGAGTCCGAAGCACCAGCACGCAGCACCGTCCACCGTCGTTGGCATCCAATTTCATATTAAGCCGAATGGACTTTCAGTGTGACTGATGAGTGAATTGTGATCTTATCTAGTTCACTGCATGAATGACTGTCGATAATGTGGTTAGGCATTTGTCTTGTAGATAAATTAAGCGGGATGAAAGGCAGAATTGAAGACGAGCAGTTAAAGTGCGGTTCCATTTCATTCAGTTGTTGTTTAGCATTAAGTGGATAAAGCAATACATTTCAATAAATTAAACGGTCCCTGGAAAAACACAAATTTCATCCTAAGGTCTTTTCCACTGTGCCACCTCTCACGAAAGTCTGACATCATCCGAGAGTATAAATGTCTTGAAAGAGCTTCTTAGTTAGCCGATTGGACTTTAAAAGTCTAAATAAATGGGATATTCGCCTTATATTCTAGGCTTAAGAATGGTGTCCCCCAAGGCTCAGTTCTAAGCCCGATATTATTTTTGATCTTTATCTTTATGACACGACATAGCTCTAATTTATCATGGAGTTACGAACTTTGAGAGTATTGTCAAAATAGAAAAATATCTACAAACACTAGCGAATTTTGCATAAGCTTATCATCAGCGAAAAAACTAAAATATTATGTCATCTATCTTGACCGGACAATGTTGGACAAAGTTGCCACTCAATGGCAACTGATTGAAAAACCCAGTTGCTTGTTTCCAACAATTTGAACCTTTTAGTTTTTGCAATAAAATAGGCTAAATTATTCTAAATTATACATACAATTCAAATAAATAATTAAGATAAGATCTTACGTATATTTTTGGACTAGTTTTATGATGATAATTCCTAGCTGTCTTCCTCTTTGGCTTGCCTCCGGAAAAAATAAGCTCGGTAACAAAGCGCGGCCATTAAAGAAGGCACCCAATTCATATAAAAGAAAAGGGACAACACTAGTCACATAAATTATGAAGTGCTGTCATTAATCGATTCCAGTCGAAACTAAAATCATGCCCTAACAATCGAAAAACAGAAACTCCCGTCAGCGAGCAGGTTTAATAATTTACTATTATCACTCTATTCTGGTACTTATTAATTATTAAGAATTTTTTATTTGGTTGCCCTCTCTAAAGAGGCTAAGAATTGATTTCATTTTCATTGCAAAGATTAACTATTTGGCAGCACCAACTTGAATTTCAAAGTCATATTTGTGGAGACTTTGTCTGTCTCTTTTGCCTATTGCAATTTCCACATATACTTGATTGATCCCGTTGTCGTTTCTGTCTGTCTCCAGTAAACGGTGGCAGAAAGTATATAAGAGGGTTCCGTTTTTTTCGCGTGACATTTAATCATTGGTTTTTTTTTTGTTCTTTGAGAACCAGACTTTATTCTTGCCGTTGCTGCCATTTGGTGTCCCCTATCGTTGAAAACCTTTGTAAGTTGAGTTAAATTTCTGGATTCTTTATTTGAAAATTATTTTTTTATAGAAAATAAAATCAGCTCAAAGCATTTGGTGGACGTAGTCCACGGCGCAACAACTCCTACTACGCTTGTCCTCCTACTCACAAATATTGTACAGAGTAAAAGCTTATAAAATCGTACAGTAGGCATTTAAAATGCACTAATTAGAAGTTGCGAAGAATGCCTGTTACTAGAGCTTCAACTTGTAAAATGTCACATTTTTATTTGATACTAACTGACCCGGCAGACTTTGTTCCGCCCAAATTTGTTAATGTAATAAAAATAATAATTCCGAACATGCACTTGCTAATTTATGTTATTCGGTCAATTAAAATTCCTTATTCATATATAAAATGCAAAAGAAATAAATGACAAATATCAATGTTGATTTGTTTCAATCAAACCACAATGATTTTGACGTGTTGGCCAACATTCCGCTTTTTCACAAAATTGACCATGTGAGAAACATGGGAATTCAAGATTGATGCCACAAATGCACAAACGTCCATCAATCAACTCGATGGAGCTGTTTCGGAGATCAACAACAACGCCACCTATCAGGTCCAAAAGTATCCTATCCTTCAAGCGGAAATGAAGAATATAAATCTACAAAATTTCATTGAAATCGGATGATCGGTTTCGGAGATCGCCTATCGGGTTCAAAATCATATCTTTTAAGACTGCCTAAACCTGAAATACACCAATACGAATAAAACAAAAGAAGAATCATAAAAATTGGCAGAGTGGTTATCGAGTTATATCGTCATCGAGTTTCACCCCGAATTCTTAAATTTTCTAATTTTCCGCGCAATTTTCTTAATTTTTTTCTTTCATAAGAACCTTCTCCCGATAATAACAAACACAACAATCGGTCCAGCCGCTTACGCGTGATACCATGACCAAGGAAAATAGGGATTCATTTTTATATATATACCTAGAAGAAGATAACGGCCATATCAGATGAATAACCCAAAAGTGAATTTTATTCTTATTTTATTATCTGCTTCACAGACTAACTAACCTACCTACCTAATAAAATAACAAAACAACTACTTAATCAAACTTTTGATCAACGAGAAAGTTTTGTTCGACACAGTCGTGCACTTTGTTTAAGTAATTTTAAATTTTATTGCTTTGTTATATTGAATTAGTGGAATAAATAAATAAAATAAATCAATAAATAAAATATTTCTAACAGCTCTCACAGTCTTGTACAAAAACGGAAACTTTTTATACGTTTCAACAGAACAGCACAAAAAAGAAACCCCATTTCTTTGCAAACTTGTTCTGTTTTGTTTAGGCTGACTGGTTAAAACCATATTCCAATTAGCTAATAGAAATTGCGTTCAAGACTGAACCCCCTGCCCAAAGCGGATGTCCCCAGGAAGTTAGAACCAACCTTGCCCACAAACCTTCATTTGCGTGGCAGAAATTTTCGGAAAATATCCCTATATCATTTATATTAATTTGACTCACCTTAGAGGATCCTTTATGTGTATATACCGGTCCATTGAAATAGCACACAAATTTAAAATAGACGCTGTTGAGCACATCACATCGAAGGCTACCCATGTATCACAAAACTGGGCTCCGAATATCCAGTAACCTAGAATACAAAAAGCATGTTCATGTTAAATACCACCAAATACAACGTAGATGCCTTATACAAAGTCATATACAAAGGTACGCAGGCCCTCCTCTATTATGTCGTCATATTCCTGACAAAATGTTTCCCAGCTGAGTTCCAGCTATAACAAAGTGTAGGCAATGACTAGAAATGTTCTAAAAATATTGTCGATCTGTGTGTTTTCCCCCCGGTCGGCGCGGCGGCGAGTCTTCGTGGTTACCCTCGTCCACATCAGTCATCGTCGTTATGACTTAACAAACACTAGCGGGCCCTGGCTTCATCGTGACATGATTTAATTGAACGACATAAAAAGGATGTAAAAATAGAGTCATCCAGTGTCGACCACTGTGGTTCATTCATTGTCCTTTCATTCACCTAAACCACAAATGGCGATGGTAGAGTCGAATGTTTTTGTTCTTCATTCAGACTTCAGAGTCCCTCGAACTCAGTTTTGCAGAGGATATCGCAGAAAGGATTAAATAGAGGAGACCGCCATCTGGTCCGGATTGGGTACAGCCGAATGGGGCAACTCAAAACAAAAACACAGGGAATCTGTTTCAGATTCATTTACAATTCCTCTGCACTGAAAAGCAGCGCAATAATCAGGGCCGTCTTACGGTATGCCGGGGCCCTTGGGCACATAAGAATTTGGGGCTCTATTGAAAAGTAAAAAATTACAAATTTGTTTGCTATAATCTTATTATAAAATAGCCAGTATAAGTTTTCTAACAATTCCGAGAAGTAACGCGAGCACGCGTCAGTTAGTAACTCATAAACAGAATAAAAGTGGACTTATCATAAATTATAACCGATATTCATGAAGCTTAAGCTTAAGATTAAGATAATTTAAACTTAAACTATAATAGTAATAATACGAATTAATTAGTTAGACCTCTGTTAATGAAAATATAAATTTTGTTAGAAGGTTCAGAAGCTCAATAATTTCTCTCAGGGGGTTCAGTAGCTCAAATATATCTTTTCATTAGATTTAGCGGCGAATGTCATTTTTTTAAGGATGTTTAGCGTTGAAATAAAGTTTTTGGAGGGCTTCAGCAGTAAAATAAAGGAAATTTTTGCCTCGGGCGAGATACCTTGCTGTTTTTTGTTTTTTTTTTCTATTTTAAATATAATGGTTCTTAAATTTTATTTAAAGTAATTTAAAATAACCCATAATTATCTATTAAACTTCATTTTTGGTCTTCAAATACTGGTGCAGGTATATTTAAATGGAAAAGAATAACTTTCTAAAGAAATCAGGGTTCCACTCTTAAATTACTATAACATTTATAAAAACAAAATAAAAAAAATGATGTGGTGTCTGATTTTATAAGATTGAACTCGATCTTGAACTTCACTGATTTTAATTTAAAAATGGTAATGGTAATTCTTAGTACAACCAGCCGACAAAAAAGTGGCGAACTGCGGAAGTACCTACAAGTTTCCTACCTGGCAATGACACATTTTCTATTAACCTCAGCGTCGGCTTTATCTTAGGTTATCGCTGTTGTCAAGCATCTAGCAAAAAAATTATAGTGCCTAAGTGGAAATATCGGTCATTCGGGGTCCCGTGAGGATGGGGGCCCTGGGCACGGGCCCCGTGTGCCCTTATGGTAAAGACGGTACTGGCAATAATCCTGGACCAGAGTATTTCAAATTTCAAATGGAGATGAACACTTGCAAGTGTGCTTCTTTGTGTACATATTGATTTTAAAACTCGACGAGCAAAACTTTTGCCAATGTGCTCCTGGGTTTCTGTCCATTTGGAGGGATTTCATTTTCCATTGAATTTGATTCGGATGATTGAAGGGAGGGAAGTAAAAAAAAGGGTTGGTGTGCCTTTTGACAGTTTTTAATCTACTTCACAGTTCACAGATGGGGGGACTGTGCCTATGTCAACACCATGCACATGCATATGTGTGTTGAAGAAACAATGTTCAAGATACAGGAAGCATCCGCCACTCCTGATCCTGACAAGTCAAGTTTGTGGACGACATCGGTTTCTAAGGGAATTGTTTTTGACTTTATGCGAAGCCACAAATTGAAAAATGTTCACACATATGCTCGCACTAAATGACAATGGTCGACATTCGAATTCGACGAGTGGATTTCTGGGAAAGGAGAATTTAGTATTTCAAATTTGCTGACTTGCTGATTTTTCAATAATGATGTAAATTCACAAGGGATGTTAGAGGAGAAATGTATTTATTGCCGTGAACATATTTTATTTACACATTGCGTGTGGTTATGATGCGCGTATCTAAGCATTACATTTACGTATCTGCGTATGAAGATGAGGGTATACAAAATACAATTGCGATGTGCTAACGGTTGAACGAACAAGTTCAAGGGTAATATTTTATATCCCAAGCGGCGTGAAAGTGAAGGTTGAAGCTGCAAAAAGTATTAATCATTCTCTTTCTGTGAAAATAATCAGTTACATGTTTTATTTCATTTACAGAGATTTTATTTTGGATTTTTTCTTCTGTCGTCCTCCTCTCACATGTCCCATTTCGAGGAATGATTTATTGAAGTTCCTCCGAACGTCTGGCATGGAAATACTCATATACCACCTAGTAAGCGACTGCCATACTTTCTTGCGCTAGGGGCTGTAGATTTGTCGCAAGTGTAGGGTATCATAAAAGCCAAAATATTCATCCCTGCAATCAAGTGGTTAATGTATTTGCATTGCAATAAATGGGTGGGCGTAAACCACTTTTAAAAACGAAAGAGATCAAGCGAAAACGAAAGTGTAACTCCTTTCGATGTATTCTTTATATTGACCCAAGTTTTGACAACTCTACCAATAGGTTTGACAACAGCAAGTGGAATTTTTACTGTCGAAGTAATTCAAGAAAATATAAAACCTCAATGAAAGAGCTGTCGTTTCTTGCCCGAAACGAAAATGTTTCTCGTTTTTGAAAGTAGGTGCTTGATTCAAAATATCCGTTCACTTGGTTGATTGAAACTCTTAAGTTTTGATTAAAGTAAGCTAACGAATTGCTTGAAATTTATGTGGGAGTGTTTTTAGAGTATTCTGCTATTTTTTTCCAATGATTTATAACTATTTGAGTAATACCAAAATAGAGACGGACTCTCAGCGGGCTCAGAAAAAAGTTCATTATTCGCACTAGGACAGATTTCGGAAAAATCTTAAAACGTTCAGATCGATACCCAATATCAATTTGTCAAAAAATTCAGCTTACAACAGACTTTGTAGAAGGATTACCTATTTTATTTTCCAGTTTTGCGCTCCCTGCTAAAAATTCGTCACTTGTCAGGTTGTGTTGAGGGTCGATGGAGAGCGTTCACCATTCCATTAAAGTCGGAAACAGCCTCACCGTCACTGATACTTTTAGCATTAAATTTGGAACTATTAACTTCACAGAAAATCAATTATCCGGAAAACTTGCAACTGCGGACTACAAGCAGTGCTCCCAGATTGAAGGGAAAGGCGCCAATTTTAGCGCTTTTTTTTTAAGAAAAAGAGGAAAACAAGGGACAAGCTTTAATTAAATAGTTAATTTAAAAAAACCAAAAAAAAACCGACTGACTGTAAAAAGGATTAAAACAAGAAACTAATTGACTGTCGGAGGCTGCAAATATTTTTGTCAGATTGTGTAAGTAGTCCCCGATTGTGAAAATGTGAATTAGTTATACTTGAAAGTGTCTTGTTTTCATTTGTTTAAATCTTTCTTGCAGTCAGTCGGGTTTTTTGGTTTTTAAAATTAACTTTTTTACTATGGTTTATTTGTTTTTTAAATTTATATTTTTATATTTAGGTATTTGTCTAGCCTATGACACTCCGGGAAATAATACCAATTTAATGACACCTCACTCTTCAAAATCGGTCAAGCCTTTTGGGCTACAAGGCGTTACATAAGATACGCGCGAAACACATAACCCTTCCTGTGTCCAGTTGGGAAAATATAAAAAAAAATCCCTGCACTATATCACTTAATCGAAAGAAAGCGGAAATTTTTTTTTCGAATTTAGGGGGAAAACAGTCTTTAAAGTCTGGGAACACTGGGCTCAGGTTTTAAAAAGCCGATCATTAAATAATGCGGTTCTTTTCCAATGTGGCAGCTTTCTGTCTTTGATAGACACGATTTTTCGTCAGTAATATTTGACAAGTCCGGAAAATCGTGTGGATAAGTGATTGGGGGCTTGAACAGTTGGAAGTCAATCGACGTTTTAACCGTAAAAAATTGTTTAAAGAGTTGGTGGCTTTGATTAACTGATCCGAATACTAGCATCTTTCGAGCGATAAAAATGCTAAAAGTCTTATAATAACAAAATTCTAAAAATAAAAAGTCTTTTATCTACTGGAAGACTCTGCACGCAGGAAAATCACTGATTTAAAATCATAACCAACTTTCGGTTAAAAACTTCCGAGTATTACTCGTTACATAGCTCCTACAGAGTTAGTGGATTAAAAATAACCGAAACAACTTGTTTAACGAATCGTGGTTAACGATAATCGATTTATTAATTTCCCCTCCAAATTTTCTCGGCCGCAAAATAAAACTGTTGTACTGTGAGTTGTATTAGGTATATTCGCGTACTTTCCCGATCCAAACACTAAATATCCGTCAAACTAAAAGAACTGAGCGAAACTCGCTCAGATTGCTGCAAAATACGCCAAAGTACGTAGATAGACTTCGAGCTACTTTGAGCCACTTTCATCTTTAACATCTAATCCATATAACTTACCTTCTTGCAACATATGAAACGTTCTAGGAGAACATTTGATCTTCCTAATAAACTATCGTTAAGTGAATATCACTGGTCTCTTTGTACCGTTTAGTCCTATTTCTTCCTACAAACGAATACTCGTTCTTTTTCGCAACACAGATTTTGTTGATTTTAGCCAATTTATTTTTAACACCAAAAATCGCTCTCGTCTCGAGCCAGCTTTTGAGCGTGTGAAAATCAACTGTTTGATGCGGATTTTGAGCGGCGGTATCATCGGACGGTACATATTTTAAAAATACGACAAAAATCGAAATCCCCGTCAGGGAAAGGTATATGCATTTGGTTTCAGCAGGATAATGGCGCATCACATTCTACCGAATAACACACAAACTTATCACTAGAATGATAAAACGATCTCCAAAAGTGGACTTGGCCTCCAAGATTGCTACGCCGTTCAACTAATGGTTCTGCAGGTATTTGATACACTGAGTCTATGCGGATAGCCCACAAATACTTCCAGTATTCGAAATCAAAGATCTATCATTTTGACCGAGAAAATGATCGAGAATTGGAGATCCAGGATGGTCTGCCGGAGACGTTCTTATTCTCGCCATATTCTTGAGCTCAGTTGTCACCATAATTAGCATAAAGTTGGCAGCTCATTAGAAAAGATTTCGATTACTTGCTCAAGATGTGTCTGTGGTATTTGAATTTCAAACCCAATTTCTTAAAAAAAAAAAACACACACTCCTGGTTCGCTATCAACAAAAAGGGACACACCATATTTTCAAAGAGGGCGAAATTCCGCAACAGTCTTTCATAATCTCGACTCTCGAGTTAGTCACGACTTAATCTGGCAAACAAATTCCTATCACACCAAACACCCTGTCAAAGACATAGTGCTTAGACTGTTTGCTTAAGTCCCAAGCGACTGGGTGTATTTCCCAGAAGCAGCACCCATTTATCATCATCTATCACTCACTTGATCCTTTTGCGAAACATAAATGCACCATCGGATTACGTACACTAAATCTTCGTTATCCATGTTATTAACCAAATGAACCATAACTGCAAATCTTCTTCCATAATGAACCATCATAGACACTTTTCCCATCATCAGAAACATATCCCGCAAGTCTCATCCCGTATCCGTTAAGCCAAATGATAAATCATAAATAATCCCATTGGTCTATCCATCCTGAAACTGAATTTGCATAATAGCTTTACCGGAACACAAGCCACCTTTTGCATATTTGATGAGCAAAAATGGAAAAAAAAGGACTACATCATCTCTTCCATCACAGCAGACTTAAATCAAAATTAACAAGAAAATGCCAAAACTTTCTACTTACCCAGTAAATCATTGACGCCAGCAAATGTCATAACTAATGAGGCAACAAATAAATCAGCGATGGCTAATGAGGCCAGGAACAGGTTTCCGATTCTTCGCAGGCTTCTTTCCGTGTAAATGGCGAGGCAGACGAGGATGTTCCCCGCCACCGACAGAAATATGAGTAATGACAGAAAAACACCTGAAAATACAGAGGCTTGTGTTAAAATTTTAAACTAGTGCCAAAACAGGACGAGAAGGAAAACTAAAAAAAAAAAAAAATATCATTCACCATCATGCCATATTTTTATACAGTGCAGACATGCCATCTGTGGGAGCGACTCGACACCAATTCTAGCGGCAAACATGCACATTGCACAACACTGAGTAGTGTAACTTTATTACCTACGCAAACTATACTAACTAGCTAAAATTGTTGATAGTCATTCAACGACATTTACTTTACCAACAACTAAAATCGATACAAGTGACACCGAATCCGGATCCTCACCCACAACTGTGTCTCCTTCTGTTGGACTCCTCCACGTTGTCTCATTGTAGTATGAAGTCACCTGGAATTGCAAGGAAAACATAAACGAAAATGAAAGGCGTTGCTAAATGTTTGCATTGTTATTAATTTTCAATTTAAAATTCGAAAAGGTTAGGAGTTTTTAGATTGAGCGCCCAATCGCCCAAGGGTTGCAAATACGACAAAGGTGTGAAGACTTAAAAAATTAAGTGCATGACTCGGTCGCACGAAACTTTCTCGTTCCATGTTTCCTTATTTTATTAGGTCTACGAAGCAATGCGAGATAAAAGAAACAGTTCATGAAGTATAGAAAAAGTAATAGTGTTTAAATAAAATGCACTTTTGGGTTATTCATCTGATTTGGCGTACATTATAACAACGTGAGTTTTGAAAGCGTAATAGGAGTTTCTGTTTTTTTGATCTTTAGGCCATGATTTTATTTTTGACTGGAATAGATTAATGACGCTGGTTTATGTTGTCAATGATTGCAAGTACTGTTCCTGATAGATCGATATCTTTACAAAAATATATTAGATTAGAGATTTGTTTTTTAATTTATATTACCATTTATATACCAGTTTTAAAATGAATATCGAATATCCAAGTGGTTGGAATTATTTTAAGGTGCATATTCAATATGGTGGTAACCACCGGGTACTGGTCTCGTTCACCCGGACTTGACTTGCTAAACTTATAAGCGCGAGTGTTGAACACGAAGAAAATAGCAACACTATAATGTTCTGTTGGAGTTGACTGTCTGCTCGAGTCTCAGAAGTCTTACATGAGCCCCTCAGAAAGAGGAAGTATGGCGGATGAATTCACATGGTTGAATCAACGGTGGCGTCAACAGTCAACATGGCAGATACCTAAATAAGCTACTTCGACGTATTTGGAGCTGAGGTCATTGAAGATTTTTCAACACTAGTCAGGGTGTTGAAATAGAGATGGTGGCGGAAGAGCCCTTAATAGGTCAACGGCAGCTCTCACATCCCCGCAGCGGGTTACTGACTCCGGAATATTCCGGCTCCTGTTGCCCAAGGGGTCGAAGGTTGAGGGTTGTGCGTGGGGTTATCTACCCTACCAGAGAAAAAAATCTATGTTGCGAAGCATCCAATAGCCTCGGATAACGACAGATTCACTGTTGACGACCCTGCACGACGAAAAAAGGACAAAGACGTTCGGATCTGCACGTGGAATGTTCGAACCCTGAAAAGACCGCGTGCAGCCGAACAATTAGCGGAGGCTCAGTCTGCTACAAAGCAGATATCACCTTCATCCAGGAAGTGCGGTGGGATGGGTCGGGCAAAAGAAGGATGAAAAACTGTGACATTTACTACGGTGACTGCTATAGGGAACAAAAGCAGCGTCTATTTGGATGCGGATTTGTTGTAAGCGGCAGACTTAGGCAAGAAGTCTTGACCTTTCGACACGTAAGTGAACGCCTTACAACGATCCGCATAAAGGCTAAATTCGCCAACATCAGCCTAATATGCGCTCACGCCCCCACAGAAGAAAAAGACGATGCTACCAAAGAGTGTTTCTACGAGCTCCTCGACAAAACATATGAGCAATGTCCTAAGCATGACGTTAAAATCGTCTTGGGTGACTTTAACGCCAAAATAGGAAAGGAGGACATCTTTGGTAGCACAATCGGAAAACACAGCCTACACGACACCACGTCTGGAAACGGACTTAGGCTGATTGATTTTGCTGCGGGACGTAATGTTACCATAGCTAGCTCACGGTTTCCTCACCTCAATATACACAAAGGAACATGGCGGTCACCTGATCATCAAACCGTCAACCAAATTGATCACGTTGCGATCGACGGAAGGTACTCCTCCAGTATTCTAGATGTCCGAACTTTCCGAGCGGCCAACATAGACTCGGACCACTACCTTGTTGTAGCCAAGGTACGGATGCGGATATCCCAGACGCCACAACAACGAGAAAATACTATGAGGAGATTTAACGTCGGACGACTACAAACGCAACAAACCGCCAGAACCTATGCCGATCGCGTATTCGCGTATCCCTCAACCTCTCGAGAAGTCCTATGCTGCCAGCATCAAGTGCCGAAGACCAGTGGCGCCGATGCCAAGAAGCCATCAAAAACGCCGCAACTGATGTGCTCGGTTTCACCAAAGATCGCGCTAACTGGAGAAGCGTATTGGTTGATGCCCAGGTCCACCCCGGACTGTAGCGCCATCTAATGTATATATATATTGAATATAAGTATATTCAATATGGTTGAAAAAAAGAAGAAGTGGGTAATATTTGCTAGAAATAAGTATTGCGTCGCTGTAATTCTATTTTTATTGGCAGTACGGTATTGAGTATTACAAAAATACTCTACGTCTGATCGGGATTTGGTTAATTTTTGAGAAATCGGAAACGAATTTAATCGATTTTTTTGAGGAAACCTAAGTATGGGATCTTAACAAGGATTACTTTAAAATTAAAAAAAAAAAAAGCTGGATGTTGTAACAATAATTAATTTCTAAGGTAAAATGGTAATTTCTAACTTAATAACAAAATCGGATTTTCTTTATAACTATTTTCGTACAATAGATTTTTAAAAAAATGAATTTTTCAAAAATTTAATTTTCCTTAGTTTATTTGAAAACGACAGTAACAGTTTTAACCAAACTACATACTTAGAGTAAAATGTATGTTTCCAATATGATTCTTTCCTTAATTTTCAATTCGAATTACCGAAAAAGTTATTTTTAAAAACTTCTCATATCTCAAAAGCCCCACTCTCGATTTCAATAAAACTTTAAAAACCAAGTCATGCTTATGTACATCCCAAACTATAAGTTAAGCTCAGTTTTCAACTAAATAATTAAGCAATAGTATTCTTCAAACTAAATATTGAAAAATTTGTTACTTTTTTGTCTGCATAGTTTTACAAAAGCCGCTATTACGATCTTGGTGAAAATACATTTTTAAGATAATTTAGGTATTCTAAATAAGCTGCGTGCAACCCAGACGTGCACTTTATTTTTAATAGTTACCTACATCTTACATAAATATTTTTCCGGATTGTAGCACCAACCTCATTTGTATATTTTATTAACAACAATTTCATCAATTGGGCCTGTGTAGGAATTCCTACAAGATGGTTTCAAAAATCATCATACGTTGATATTTTCATGGGGGGTAGTTATTTGGCGCAGACTTTTGCAACAAGTTCGCGTCTCAAATTTTAAATTCCTACTTTTAAGTCGTACGTAAAACAATATTTAAAAAAAATAATAATGACATTAAGTTTTTTTTTTTTTGGAAAAAAAAATAGCCAAATCAGGAAGTTTTTTCAGATTTATCTGGGCGGAAACATTTTGACCGTCTGACAATGCTGGCTGTGTATTTGAAAACGCATCGCATTAAAACTACCTACTCTTGAATGCGTCTGTAATTTTTTTAAAGAACTTAAGGCTATCAGGTATGAACTACTTACATCGAAACAAAAGTTGAAACAATTGATATTTTTGTTGTTGGTAGGTCTAGCTTACCTTTTTTAATGGGCTATTTAGAGAAAAGCGACAAAGTATTTGATTTAATGGAACATAGTCGCCCACATATATACGCTCCTTTTAAGATATTTTGCGTAGTAAATTAAGAGCGGGTTAATTTTTTATTTTATTATTATTATTTTTTTTTTTTTTTTTTTTTTTTCATAATTATTTCAGTGCTTACTTTTTTAGTTTCAGAGCGGCAGTTCAAAAAAAAACTTAAATTTGAAATTGTGGACAATTGGCTTGTCTAATTGAAACATTTATATATTTCCCCAGAGCAATTAAATCGATGATAGATATGCGCGAACAAAATCCTTCAAAAGTCAATGTGGCGGACCCAGTTTTACCCACGTTAATCCTTTTGATTAATATTTCTGTCTATGTAGACAATTTTTTTTATCAGTAATATCCATTCGTTTGGTCCTATTGTGTGATGTGGTTGCACCCAGTGATCCCAGATTGAGGGGAAAAGAGCTTAGGGACAAGCTTAAAAAGGGAGAAAAAAAAAATCAAAAATCTCTTCGAATCTCTTTTTCGAATTTAGGGGTAGAACAATTGCTTGTGCTAATGAAAAAGGGGAAAAACAGTCTTCAAAGTCTGGGAACACTGGATGTACCTACTAAGACTAAGAGTAGTAATGCGTAATTTCTTGGGAATGCTTATTTTGTATATTGGACAGAAAGTATTTATTTTCTTTATTAGCAGCAGCTTGGCGAAGAGTCTTTCTATTGTTACAAATTTCATCTCTCTGCTTCTGACAGTTCTGCAGTTGGACGTTCCCAACTTTTCGCATTATTATTTCGGCAAAGTTTCTTATTTACTATCCAGTTGTTCTTATATCCTGAACTCCCATAACAAAACACCGCATAAAATGCAATAATCGCCCAACTTTTAATTACAGTTTTGGGAAACAAAACGTGCAAAATTCATAGGAAACACGACCTCAAAGCTGAAATGTCTGCAGTATTTAGATTCAATTATTTTGCACTTGCGAATTATACCGAAAGCCAGCGCAACCATTAGCCTCTTAGCTACAACTTTGATTTGTGTGAATCTCTTTAGACTGCATAATTGCATTGTACGAGCATTGTTCAAAGTTTAGCCCACAGTCATAATATTGTGAGCTACATACAGTAATTGGATATGGGGAACACAACTGCAAATCATCCCTATCAGCCGCACATACATACGGTGATCCCTCGGACAATCGCCGCTTCTCCATCAAACAGTGCCGGGCAAATTCAATTGCAAGGACTGACATTCTTTGTGCAATTAAGAGAAAATTACAACTGGGTTTGGAGTTTGGGCTAAATTCGCAGAATAGGTAACGTACGATTAGGAAGGCAATCTGGGAGAGCCTTTGATGGTTTAATTACTTCAACTCAATTGTGATTGCGCTGTACGTGCATGTGTGGGTGTTTAAGCAGACACACAGCATAAGGAGGGGATTATTTGTTTAGCCACAAACCCACAGTGCATAGTATATACAAATGTTCAAAAGGACATCAAAAATATGATTTGGGTTTAATTTGAAAGTGCGCAATGACAACAGCCGTGGCTCTGCTTGGCACAATCATTTCTATGATGTAGAGAACAGTTGAGAGCACTCACTCATTAGTATTTAGTGGCAAATTGGTTTGGTCCTGCTTGCAACATCAGCTCAATCGTTCGATTGTTTTCTTTTTTTAGAATTTATATGGAACAACCGCAACCGCACATGCCGGTCACTGACACAATGCTGCATTTTACTAATTGAATTAAACTTTTACCATGCAACGGAATTGGTTTGGCGATTGAATTGTATTCGCTGGAAACTAATTTGCCAAAGACATATGCGTACCTATGTCCAATGTAACAATTAAGGGTATTATTGTGGCGAGAAATGTGTTGGAATGTTAAATCGCACAGTGATTTGCTACACATTTAGTTACGTAATGTTACCTACATGCTTTTTTTAATATCAATTCATTTTTTACTGTTTACGAGAATAGTCTCATATTTACAACAAAAAACTGACTTAATTCCCGGTAGCAGCGCAAGTGCAATTAACATCACCAGGTCCAAAAGTTCAGAACTCGAATTAAGCTATAATTATTATAGCTTCGAAAAATTGAAGGCGATAATTTTTTTTTTTTGTTTATATACTTCTCCCGGGAAGGCGAACCTATAACGCTTCAACAGCGCCCCGAGATGCCTGCAGGTGTATGTTTTTTCTGCACTTAAATTGCTGCAAATTGTAGTCTTCTGGAAATATATACCCAGGAAGCGAGTTCCAAAGTTTGCTTGTCCTGTAACAGAAGGAGTTTTTGAAAGTTGATGTCCTCGCGGTTGTCAAGTGTACTGTATGGTCATGAGCATTAGCAGCCTGTCTTGTTGGGCGCCCAAAAGTTGCATTTCGAGGGATAATGTCTTTGAGTTCCTCAGAACATCTACCATGGAAGTACCTATAGAACAAGCATAGGTCAGCGACTTGTCTTCTGTGCAGCAACGGTTGTAGATTCGATGTGAGTGTAGGGTCTCCAATGAGTCGAACTGCTCGTCTCTGTATGCTATCAAGCAGGTTAAGTGAATGTTTTGGGGCCGAGCTCCATATATGGGAACAATATTCCAAGCCTGGTCTAACCTGTGCTTTGTAGAGAAGGAGAAGTTGCTTGGGGCTAAAGTACCTCTTTGCTCTAAATAGGTAGCTCAACTTTGCGGACGCCGACTTTGCGATATAGGATATGTGGTTCTGCCATGTGATTCCTGAATTTCTGGAAAATGTTGTGAGCTGTATCTTTTTTGCATTAAATACAACCAAATTGTCCCTTCCCCACTTCAAGATTTTGTCCAGTTCATCATTTAGAGAGTTAATTTGTTCACGTCTCTGACTGTGTGATGTAGCCGTATTCACAGGCCCATTGTTCGAGATGGAGGATATAAGAGTGCTGTCATCTGCAAAGCTGTAGATATTATTATTTGTCGATCCAAGCAAATCGTTGATGTGGAGAAGAAATAGAGTTGGAGAAAGAATAGATCCTTGGGGCACTCCTGCATTTATAGCAAACGAATTGGATGATACACCATCTACAACAACTTGGATCGATCTTCCCAGAAGAACATTTTGCGTCCATCCGCAGAGTTGTTGTGGTAATCCGTAAGACGCTAACTTGCCTAATAAGGCTCTATGCCAGAGTCGGTCAAATGCCTTTGATATGTCCAAGGCTACGGCTCTGGATTCGCCGTGTTGTTCAATTGATTGTGTCCATAAGTGCGTTACGTAGCTTAGCAGGTCACCAGTGGAACGACGGCTCCGAAATCCGTATTGCCTGTCGCTTATTAATCGATGGCCTTCTAGATATGTGATTATTTCGACATTTATTGCCTTTTCCATTACTTTAGAGAGCATTGAAAGTAACGCTATTGGACGATAGTTTTGTGGCAGACATTTCTTCCCTTTCTTTGGAATAGGTTGAATGCGAGCGGTCTTCCAGCAAGAAGGAAACGTCTTCTGGGAGTACGACATGCTAAACAGCTTACAGAGTACAGGTGCAAGTTCTGGTGCACAGTTCTTGAGTACTATAGCCGGGATTCCATCGGGTCCCGTTGCCTTATTGTAATCTAGTTCTTTAAGGATGCGTTGAATTATTCGAGGCCGAAATTTCACTTCTGCCATCGATGATTGTATCCTCGGGATATTTGGTGGCTCTAGCTGTGCAGAATCTAGGGTGGAATTCTTTGAAAACATGCTAACGAAAAGATCTGCCTTTTCTTTAGGTGTTGTTGCTAGCGTGCCGTCTTCTTTTACTAGAGTTGGAAAAGAAGAGCAACTAAAGTTATTACTGATTGCCTTTGCCATGGACCAGAATGCGCGTGAGCCGCTAGGACATCCAATCACTTTGTTAGTGACTCTTTCGCTGTAAGTTGTCTTCGCCGATTCAATAATTTGGTTGCATCTATTTCGAAGAATTGTAAATTCAGATCTTTTTAGTTCTGAAGGGTTTGACCGCCATTCACGGAAAGCCTTGTTTTTCGCTGCGGTAGCTCGCTTGCATTCTTTGTTAAACCACGGTTTATTTGAAGCTAATTTTTTGATGCAATGTGGAATATAAAGTTCCATACCGAGTAAAATAATTTCGGTTACATATCAGCCCATGGAAACGAAGCGAATTACGCAGCTCGTCCCAGTTAGATTTACTATAATTCCAAATCGAACGATAACGATCCGTTTTCGCTCCTATTGGTATCGGTATAGAGAGGATAGCAGATATTAGAGCATGATCCGAATTCCCTAAGGGAGCAGACACTTTTATTTCATAATTATCTGGCTCTGTTGTGAGAAACAGATCGAGAGTGTTTCCATAATTTGTTGTATTGTCTGGAATTCGCGTGGCCTCATCAACGAGCTGAGTGAAATTGCAGCAAATGGCGAAGTCTTCAGCTTGTTTCCCTGCCTCGTCCGTTCGGTTAGAATATCGTAGCCAATCCATGTTATGGGCATTGAAGTCACCAAGTATAATAACTTCAGCGGTTGGATGATGAATTTGTATCCAGTCTACCTAATCGGATAAATGACGAAATAATTTAGATGGTTCGTTAACGTTTGGTGAGCGGTACAGGCAGCAAACGAATTTGGTACAACTTTGTAGAACGACCTTTAGCCATATTATGTCGAGATCCATAGGTTCCATCTCTTCTTCTCTTACACACGCCAGATCTTCACGGGCAGACACACATAGTCCCCCCTTATATCGAAAACGAGGATGTAGTTCGTATTCTGGACATTGAAGATATGTGTAATCAGTTGTTGAGTTTATTTGAGTCTCTGTTAAAACTAGGACGTCTGGCTTTTTTTCTTGCAAATGCTGGTGCGCACAGCTGACGTTGACATTGTTGAGTCCTAGACCACGAATGTTGCAGAAATCTGTTGCTAGCTTTCTTCTGTTATTGTTTAGTCTCGTTTGTCTTTGTGTTCGTTGATGTCTGACGTCATGCAAGTCTTGTGGGTGATTATTTGCATGTTGAACCCCCCGGAGATCCGAATGGGAGACTAGTTTACCTCCGGAATTCTTTATCTCAGGAAGTTGCATCATGGCTTTTGTGTCCCATCCGTGTTGCACCGGCCCATCTGCCAAACTCCGAAACGTAGTCAAGACTACTTCACGGAGCCTATAGCATGATGTGGTGGTATCTCACCGGGCGACAGGTGGATGGGTCCCTGTCTACCACGATATGGATACAATCGATATGGATGTGGACGATATGTGGTTTCAACAGGACGGTGCCACTTGCCACACAGCTAACGAAACAATGGCTCTTTTGCGCGACAAATTCAATGGCCGTGTTATCTCACGTGGTGGCGATGTCAATTGGCCGCCAAGGGGTTATTTGAAAGAAAAGGTGTACGTCGATAAGCCAGCAACAATTCAAGAGCTAATGGATGAGATAATTAGGCACATTAACGGCATAGAACCTCAATTATGCATCAGCGTCATTGAAAATTTGGACCATCTGATGGGGGTGGGCCGTCGAGGTTGCGGCGGCCATTTGGTCGATATTTTGTTCCATGCATAATTTATTGAACCATGCCAATATTATCAATGACAACGATTTCCATAATAATTTGTGTTTTATTCAACATCAACATCGGCCCTTAAAATTTAACCACCCTTTATCAGAGAACTTTTGCTGACCTAGATTTTTTTTTCAGATTTGCTTAAGATTTACCAATACAAGTGCGTTTGAATTTGACAACTGGTGGAGTTTTGATTAGGTTTTCATGTTTTGTTTTCTAACACTAAAAAAGGCATTGCATCGGGTGAATCTATTTTTGTAAATTATTTATGTACAAATCCTTAGAAATCAATCGGGAAGCATATTTTTAATATAAAATCTAACCAATGAATGGTTATATGAAAAAGATTGTTTTTTTTTGTACCTGACGAACAAAAAAAAAGTGTTTTGAGAGCTCCTAGTCGAATACCACATTAGTTCCCATTTGGGTCTCTACTCTCGAATTAAAATGTTAAGTAAAACTAACTCTTAATATATGCGATGACCGATGATGAATTGTGTTCTGGAAAAACAAAAACATGGACGGATGTTTTGTTTTGAGCAAAAGCCTGGTAGGACTTGACGAGACCTTTTCCAATGTAACCACCCGAAATGTTGATATTTTTACACCATCCCTAGTTGCTTAGAGAAAAAACTTTCGAAAGCAAATAAAATTACTATTCAACATTTCAAAATGTTCAGCTCTGGAATTTAAAACCAACTTGAAGGGTCCATCTCGTTGGTGTAACCTCATCTCTTTGCAACGGTGGCTGAGCAATTTGCGATGCCTATGCCATGGACAGAATGCCGAAGGGACAGCAAATTTCCTTCAAAGTGGTTTTATTTTGTCTCATTCTCCCTAATACGGTCCATGGAGCAGCTTTCCCCTTAATGGCAAAATGTAAATGCGATATTTTTCACTCCTCGTTTCTCAGTCGACGCCTGAATAGTGGAGCTATCAACTCGAGTGTTTACATGGCTTATGTGGTTGAGAACAAAGACGACGAAACATTACATACAAAAACCTTGATTCTATCTGCAGTACAGTGGCATCTTAAGTCTCGTGGGAAATTCTGAATAAAAATACAAAAAAAAAAAAAAAAAACCTCACAAGTACTTTTATTGTCAGCCCTTTTTAGCAGTACGGGACTCAACTTTGACCTTCTCCATTTGCACTTGAAAAAAGAAACACACAAACGAAAACGACCGTATAGCTGGACAACTATGTGTCACTGAAGACTTATATGGATTATGGAGTAGTTTGAAGCTTTATAGTTCGGTTGAAGTTTTTTTTTTTTTACGAAATTTTTTCAAATAATCCGATATTAAAAAAGTTTTTCAATTAAATTCCCTGTGAAACAATATCGGCATGCGAGCATCGCATCCGTGTGAGGATATTTGAGTTGGGTAAAAGACTCAACATCCTGCCACTGACCCTTGATCTACACACTTGGTATGTTTATCTGATTGAGGATGGGGATATTACAACGTGAAAGGTAT